>LR990354.1:23736241-25178342 GCA_905147345.3 Mythimna impura | reverse complement strand
TTTTATGTTGTCGCGGGCACCACTCTGTTACATCCCTAGACCACTTATCCTTTTTACTCCTAATCATATGTCCTGCCCACCTCCATTTTAGTGTTTTAATACAGTAAGTTACATCGGTAATTCTTGTTTGTTTCCTTATAACACTTAGTTTTATTTTATCTTTTAGTTTGATGTAGAGTATACTCCGTTCCATTCTATGTTGGCAAGTTTCCAATTTGCGTATATTATTGTTAGTTAGGCTCCATGTTTGGCATCCATAGGTCATGACAGGTAAAATACATGAATCAAATATTTTGCTTTTAGCTTTCAATGGCACGAGAGGATTTTTCATAATCTCTTTAAGAGACCAGAATCTCTTCCATGCTAAATTGATTCTGTTGTTAATTTCTTTATCTGTAAGGTCTTTTGGAGATATGATCTGTCCGAGATAAGTGTATTCTTCTACATATTCTATTGTGTTGCCATTCACAGTTATAGGGATTTTTTCCAGATTGGTCATTATTTTAGTTTTTGCCGTGTTCATTGACAAACCCACTTTGTCACTTTCATATACAAGTTGTTCTAGCATTTCTTGTAAGCTGCTTATACTATATACATATTATTTTTTCTATACAGAAAAAAAAAAAAATAGACAGACGGACAATAAAGTGATTCTATAAGGGTTCCGTTTTTTTTCCTTTTGAGGTACGGAACACTAAAAATTTTTAAGTCATTATATGCAGTAAACTACAGCAGAGTGTGTATTATTTGTAAAATAAGAATCCTAAAAAAAAAATGTCTAAAGTAACTATTCCACGCGGACGAAGTCGCGGGCAAAAGCTAGTAAAATATAATATCAAGATTATAACAACACAATACCTCATTAAAATATTACTTTAGTTTGTTGGACAAAAAACTATGTGCCCAATTGCCAAATACACTTCCTACGTTTAGAGGTAATTTGTCCCAATAATCAGGCATGCTGGTATTGGCTAGATAATCCGTGGATTAAGGCAGATGCCAATATGCGATATTGAGATGTATCGGAAATACGTTTGCTGTCAGATCTGTCCACCTGAGCTATAGTTGGTTATTGGCCAAATGTTTGTCTATGAATTGGCGTACTCATGGTTGTTCGCCAAATGATGATGATTTGATGTACATATATTCATGCACCATAATCATCATCGTCATTTCAGCCGAAAGACGTCTTGAAACTGCTGGACATAGGCCACCGCCAAGTGTCGCCACAACGATCGGTCTTGTGCGTCTCGCATTCATCACAATCCCGAGACGCTCACCAGGTCATTGGTCTAAATTGTGGGTGGCCTTCCAACGCTGCACCTTCCGTACTCAGTCCCATCGAACATCAGTTCTGCGAGCAATGTGCCCTGCCCACTGCCTCTTAAGTTTGGCGATTCATCTGGCTATGTTGGTAACCTTGGTTCTTTTATGGATATCTTCATTCCTAAGCCAATTTTAGTCGCTCTTAATTCAAAGTCCACAGCAGCACAGGCCTATATGCCGTCGAGTTTCACATTAAAATCACAAAATAAATGAAATGACATTCGGCTTATCTTTTTCCTCGGTAACCTTTAACATCGTATTATAGGCTTGTCTAAGTCATTTTAACCAGGATGGTGGCGAAGGTCATACGTAATGTAGAAGTTTGTATATGGATTACCAATTCTAGATACCAAATATATCTTTTAAATTAGAAAAAAAAGCTGGTACATCTATAGGCAAGAAAAAATATTTCTGCACCCCCATTCGGACTGGCGATGCTGTAGCAGATACGGTAGCGCATTCTGTATCGTCTACAATACTTTACTGACCTGCATAGTTAGCATGACGTGGTTCATATCGTTGCTCCATTTCTAGTCGGTCTGGCGCTGCTGTAGCAGACACGGCAGATCTTCCTGAATAACCTAGTTCTCGTATAACAACAGACTACTGATTTGTAGAGTTAGCATGACATGGTTCATACCGTTGCCCGATACCTAAGTCGTTCTTTTGGTGCTGTAGCAGGTACGGTAGCACCTTCTGTATCATCTGGCTTTCGTGTAACAACACACTACTGACCTGCAGAATTAGCATGACGTGGTTCATATCGTTGTCCCACTTCTATTCGATCTGGTGGTGCTGTAGCAGATACGGTAGCATCTTCGGTACTAACTAGCTCTCGTGTAATAACAAACTACTGACCTGCAGAGTTAGCATGACATGGTTCATATCGTTGCCCCACCCCTAGTCGAGCTGGTGGTGCAATAGCAGATACTGTAGCGCCGTCTGTATCATTTAGTTTTCGTGTAACAACTGACTACTGACCTGCAGAGTTAGCATGACGTGGTGCGTGTCGTTACCCCAACCCCAGTCGGGCTGGCGGTGCTGTAGCAGGTACTGTAGCGCCTTCTGTATCGCCTGGCCCTCGTTCAGGGTCTCTGTTTCCCAGGCCGTGGTGGTAGAAGTCGCCACGGTGGTCGTGGCAGGAGCCTTCGTGGTGGCTGTTGTTGGTGGCTCTGTTTCTAGAAAAGTGTTTGTTTGTTTAAAAAAGATTTTAACGATTTACAATTTCGTGCCAAAAATAAGCCATTTTGATTTTATTTTTTAAATATTGGGTTTTTCGATGAATCTATCGATAGGTACCAAAGGAATTTAAAAGATACATAGAAATAAATACCTATCTACTTGAAAAACAACGCTTTCTTGGCAGTTAGATAAAAAGTATTTGTTTTTGAAGGATCGAGGGGCTCACTAATTTCTTAAAGTTTTATATTACTTACCAGTTTGGCAGTAGCCCGCCGCGACGAACATCAAAGCACACAAAATTATTAAGTAACGCTGGCCCATGGTGAAGATCTGGAACAAAAGAAAATAAACCATTATGTAATAAAATTGTTTTACCTAGATCAGAACACTACGTTAGGTTCAGTTGAGATTCAGCAACCGCAAACTGCGGCAAGAAAAGAAGATGGAAACCAGTCAAGTCTTTAAAAGAATTGTGCCTACTACCTTTACTTATACCTCATTTACTTTGCAATAGGTATCATTGCTAGTAAGTACTTGACAGAAAATTTATATTATATATTTGTAAATACGATAGAATAAAAAACTGGGCAAGTGCGAGTCGGACTCGCGCTCTGAGGGTTCCGTACCTACAAACTTACCTATGTAAATAGTTCAATTGCCGAATGGAGTTACGAAAAATATTATGGCGTCCAGTCGGTTCACTTTTAAGGTGATGGCACGTGAGCACATTCGCAGGAAGTTGGTTTAATCATCACAGCGTTGATTTGTTGGATTCGTTTTTCATAATTACATTGTTAATTTGTATGTATGTATCTAAGTATATATTTATTATTGTACTAGCTTTTGCCCGCGACTTCGTCCGCGTGGAATAGTTACTTTAGACATTTTTTTTTTAGGATTCTTATTTTACAAATAATACACACTCTGCTGTAGTTTACTGCATATAATGACTTAAAAATTTTTAGTGTTCCGTACCTCAAAAGGAAAAAAAACGGAACCCTTATAGAATCACTTTATTGTCCGTCTGTCTATTTTTTTGTCTGTCTGTATAGAAAAAATAATATGTATATAGTATAAGCAGCTTACAAGAAATGCTAGAACAACTTGTATATGAAAGTGACAAAGTGGGTTTGTCAATGAACACGACAAAAACTAAAATAATGACCAATCTGGAAAAAATCCCTATAACTGTGAATGGCAACACAATAGAATATGTAGAAGAATACACTTATCTCGGACAGATCATATCTCCAAAAGACCTTACAGATAAAGAAATTAACAACAGAATCAATTTAGCATGGAAGAGATTCTGGTCTCTTAAAGAGATTATGAAAAATCCTCTCGTGCCATTGAAAGCTAAAAGCAAAATATTTGATTCATGTATTTTACCTGTCATGACCTATGGATGCCAAACATGGAGCCTAACTAACAATAATATACGCAAATTGGAAACTTGCCAACATAGAATGGAACGGAGTATACTCTACATCAAACTAAAAGATAAAATAAAACTAAGTGTTATAAGGAAACAAACAAGAATTACCGATGTAACTTACTGTATTAAAACACTAAAATGGAGGTGGGCAGGACATATGATTAGGAGTAAAAAGGATAAGTGGTCTAGGGATGTAACAGAGTGGTGCCCGCGACAACATAAAAGAAAGAAAGGGAGACAACGTCGTAGATGGGAGGACGATGTTACAAGAATAGCAGGCATCACATGGAGAAGACAAGCACAGAACCGCATTTTATGGCAAACTCTAGGGGAGGCCTATGCTGGAAAGCAAGACAATCTTCACGAACTGGTGTCAGATAGTTAAAGTAAATTTTTAATAGTAAAAAAAAAAAAATGTATGTATTAAATGATGTACTGATATGTTGGATTGTTAATAAAGGCTATTATTATTATTATTATTTCGTTTATTCATTAATATCACATATAAATTACATTTTTAAATATTTCTTTAAAAAAACATTAAAAAAAAACATTTAAAAATATAAAAAATAGTTGTCCGCCGGTGTCGGGAACAGGGTCCAAGCTACCGGTGGTTAGGGCTCCAGAGACAGGAACCTCCTCACAATGCGAGCCGTATCGAGGAGTACTGCCTTCTGTATCAGGCCCTTGATCCAACCGCGCAACGACAGCTTCGACAGATGGTCGTCGAAGCTTTTGGCTATAAGACCATTGGCGGTCACGACCATCGGCACAATGACAGCTGAGTCCACATTCCACATGTCGACAACCTCGTGTGCTAAGTCGAGATATTTGATTTGTTTCTCTTTCTCAGCTTTCACGAGATTCTCGTCATGCGGGATGGTGACGTCGACTATCACTGCGCGGCGCGCTAATCGGTCTATCACCACTATATCCGGCTTATTGGCTACAATAGTCCGGTCAGTAATGATAGACCGATCCCAGTACAACGTGACATGGTCATTTTCGAGAACTGGGTCGGGCACATACTTGTAATACGGTACCTCAGAATCCACTAGGTTGTACTTCAAAGCAAGTTGCTGGTGAATAATCCTGGCTACTTGGTTATGTCTGTGCAAATACTCGCCGTTAGCCAAACGAGAACAACCAGAGATAATATGTCTGATAGACTCACCCGGACGGTGGCATGCCCGACACACGTCAACCGTCCCGTCCTTCATTATATATCTCCGGTAGTTGTTCGTTAAGATAACTTCGTCCATAATCGCACAGATAAAACCTTCAGTTTCCCCAAAGAGGTCGCTGAAACGTAACCAGGCCACGGACGCCAAGAAATCTACATCAGGCTCATGAAGAGCCCGGTAAAAGCGCCCGTGGAGCTCCTTGCCTTTCCATATTTCCTTGCGGTCATCAGTAGTCAGTATTACAGGTTTGCGCCAGTCCTCTTTAGCCATGGATAACGGGGTGAGTCCCTTGTCCACTGCGACCACATCTCGGTGCATACCCACATCGGTTTTAAGAAAATATTCTCTGAGGCTGCACACCTCGCGGTTGTGCAGAGTCTTTGCGTTCAAAAAGCCTCGACCTCCACATTTCCGCGAGATGTACAGTCTCATCACCGATGATCGTGGGTGATGCATCCGGTTTGCGGTCTGTAGTGTACGGACCCGTCTATCCAGAGCGTCTAGTTCGGTCTGAGTCCATTTGAGTATGCCAAAAGAGTACATTAAAACTGGCATGACCCAACCGTTGAAGGCGCGCACCTTATTTCCGCCCGACAGAAGGCTATTTAATACCTTCTTCAGGCGGCCAAAGAAGCGCTCCTTCAGCGATTGCTTCATGTCAGCATTGTTAATGCCCAACGCTTCCGACATACCCAAATACCTATAAGTTTCGGTCGAGGAGAGGGATCTAAGGTGTATGGAATCCGGGAGTTGAATTCCCTCGGATTCCATAATCTCCCCTCGCTTTACATGCATGGCTGCACATTTGTCCACACCAAATTCCATCCTGATGGCGCTACTGAAAGTTTCAGTTACCTTCAGTAGCTCCATTAGTTGCAAATTGCTGGGGGCAAAGAGTTTCAGGTCATCCATGTAAAGAAGGTGAGATATGGCCTCACCACCTCTTCTCAACCGATAGCCCAGTCCTGACTCCTCCAGCAATGTGCTAAGAGGATTCAGAGCCAAGCAAAACCAAAGTGGACTCAGACTGTCGCCCTGAAATATTCCCCGTTTAATCCTAATAGGCTCATCATTACCCTGGATCGGTCGACATCCTGGATAGCGAAGGACCGTCTTCCATTGCCTCATACATGACTCAAGGAAGGTGCGTAAAGTCATATCTACTTTGTATAACTCCAACACCCTCATGAGCCATGTATGTGGAACAGAATCATAGGCCTTCTTGTAATCTATCCAACATGTCGACAGATCCTTGCGGGATCGACGAGCCTGTTGGCTTATGGCCATGTCAATGAGGAGTAGCTCCTTAGTACCCCGGGACCCATTCCTACATCCATTCTGAGAGGCAGACATAATCAAGTTATTCTCTATGTGTCGATTAATTTTTGCTCTCAGAATGGATGTAAGAAGTTTATAGACCGTCGACAAACATGTAATTGGTCTATAATTCTTGGGTTCCACGGGGTTACCTGTCTTATGGAGCAGGTGGGTTACGCCAGTTGTTAGATACTCTGGTAGCGACCCAGACTCTAAGGTTGACTGGAATTGCGATGCCAGGGGCGCGTGTGAGTTGCTAAACCATTTCAGCCAGAAATTTTGCAGTCCGTCCGGTCCCGGTGATTTCCAGTTCGGTAATGGACGAACTGCTTTGGCTACATCCGCTGGAGTAATGACAACTTTTTCCATTTCTGGTATAGCTTCACACACGCGCTCGACGTCACGCATCCAGTCACCCTCAGTGTGACTGACAGGCACCGACCAAATGTTTCGCCAGAATGTAATGGTGGCAAAATCATCTGGGCGGCGCCCGTCAATCACATTTTGTTCAGGTCGCTCCCAAGCTCTATACACCCACCTCTCATCGCTCTGGAACATGCGATTCTGCGAGTACCGATCAACCCGCCGCTTATACCGCCTAATGCGTCTCGCCCATGCACAAACCTTCTGCTTCAGGAAGTCGATGCGCTCTGTGACACGAGACATGTATTCTTGAGGGCTGATACCAGTCCCCAAAAACGCCCGCCTCACAAAGCGCATCACTCGTGGTCGCGTATTACCCTCCCTGAAGCAGTGTAGTTTGCCGATGAGTACCCTGGCCCCATCGATACGCCTCTCGATCCTGTATTGCCAGGCTGGTACAGCAGGCTTTGGTCGAATAGTTCCATCTATATTAGGAAAATTTATGTTCGCCAAACGACATGCCGCAACAGCCCCACAGTACAGGATTGAGTGCGTATCAACAAGGTTCTCGCTACTCTCAAAGTTGTTTTTAAGCAGCGAATCCAAAGTACACACCAGCGCCCTATTTTTTTTGTGCATGGGTAACCGTGGCAAACGGGGTCTAAGTTCAGTCGGAGTTGTTCTGTACTCTCGAAGCGCATCCTCCAGTGCGCTCCTCAGTTCATCGTTGCACTGGCTACTTACTGTGACAACCCTATCATCTGCATCATCATTATTAGGATTGGACCGCGGCGAGATTGCGTTAGTAGTCGGCGTTGCCGCGGTCTGTGTTTGTATAGATGTCGAGACGATTTGGTTGCTCAGTACCTCTGAGCGCAGCCGATCAAGTGTAGCATCGTCCAACCTGTGGTTGCGTTGGATAACCCGCACCTGATCCGACAATCGTTGGGCCGAGACGTTGACGGTTGGTTCTAGGTCCTGAAAAAGAGACAGCATCCTATCACGATACGCAGTGAGGTTAGTTCCCCCCTCTGTAGACCCGTAATATGCGCGCATGACGTTCTCATTCATAGACTGAGTCCATCTCATGCGCTGCACACAACCACCGGCAGCGGGGACCCGGCTTGGGGCCGGTTGGCCCCTAGATCCCAAGCTCTTCGGTGGCCGGCCTCTCCTCTGCCGACGTACTGGTGTTGGCGACGTCGGCGGGGAAAAATACTCGTCGCTCGAGCTCGACGCAACTGCAGCCGCCGGTGACACTGGTGACTCGAGGTCCGGCGGCGGCGAGGCGGAGCTGAGCGGCGAGCCCGGGGGTGGATGGCGTGCGCGACGGGCAGCTGCTCTAGTTAACATATTAACCCATTTCTTTCAATTCATTCCATTTCTGAGATTTCTTGTTGATTGTTAAGACGTCGTCAATGACAGACGTCATTCGGTTTTTTTCTCTTCTATTTTATTTATTTATATGGTTATGGTGCGGATTTCTATTGGTTTTCTTATTGTATCTTATTAGGCTTCTTTTATGGTAAATTGTATCACAATTTACAGGTAAAAAGTACGGGTTTATCTAATTTAAAATGGAACAGAAAAAAAAAATATGACATGTTGCTAGAGTGTTGCCAGTGTTATTATTATTATTATTATTATAAGTAAAAATCTAAAAACTGTAAATTCGTTACATATAATTACGTCACAAAACATTTTTTTTGCGATTTGGAAAAATCATCGTAACTCAATTCGGGAATTGAACTGTGTGCATAGGTAAGTTTGTACGGAACCCTCAGTGCGCGAATCCGACTCGACCAGGCCCGGTTTTTTTTATTTTTGTGAGAACTTTAGTTGGAGTTATTTTTAATTTAATATAACATTTTTATAAACTATGTTTTTTGTTTTACCATCTTTGGTTAACACGTAAAGATTTTGCGGGTTTGATACTCGTGAGCATGCGACATAGAGTTGCCCATGAGAAAAACAGTTTTTTTCCAAATGTACACCTGCAACTTTAAGCGTCTGTCCTTGGGCTTTATTAATTGTTATTGCGAATGCTGCTTTGAGCGGAAACTGTCCCAGATGAGTGATTTGTAGTCGTGTACCATTACATAGCCTTGGTGCGTCAAGGTTTCTCATTAATAGGACTGGAACACCAATTTTCAGTCTCAACTTGTGGGAAGGCACTCCTGGTATTTCTAAAGAGTTGAGAAACTCTATAGGGTACGACGTCACTTGTTCAGTGTCTAAAACATTATCTACTGAGAGGTACTCAACAACATCCCCTTCCACGTCTGACATAATAAGTTCGTTTATCTGGCCTACTGTCTCATTTGTCGGTGCCAAAATTGCCCTTTCACACAACCATTCTCGATTGGCCATATTTATGTCAAGATCAGGATAGACTTTTTTTTTTAAATCATCTGTGTTTTCGACAGTTTGACAGAATTCACTTCCCAGTGTAATCATGCCGTTACTGTCTGTTGGCATACTACCGTCTCCGATGTTTAGAAGAGCAGCCGCATATTGTCCTGCTTGATAATCATTATGTAGTTGTACACGCATATTTGTAATCAGACGAACCTTTTTTACGTGTACCCATAATACGGACGCCTTCAAACAGGCATTTATTTCATCTGCCGGTGTACCCCTAGTAATAACCGGTAGGGTCTGTCTGAAGTCACCAGCTAAAAGTACCACCATCCCTCCCATGATAATCTGGTTACTTTTTACATCCTTCATTGTGCGATTTAGTGCTTCAATTGCTCTTTTGTGAGACATCGTACACTCATCCCAAACCAACAGCTTACACTGTTGGAACATTCTTCCGCGCTCACCGCTTTTGCTTATATTACAAACAGGCATTTCCTCATGAGCTAAGTTCAATGGCAGTTTAAGAACTGAGTGCGCTGTTCGTCCCCCACTAAAAAGTGTAGCAGCAATTCCAGAGGAAGCTACTGCAACAGCAACTCCTTTATCTTTCCGGATTTGAGCTAAAAGTAAGTTTAAAAGAAAGGTTTTGCCAGTACCTCCTGGAGCATCTAAAAAGAACAAACCACCTTCGCCACTGGTAACTTTTTGCATAACTGTGTCAAAGACTAATTTTTGTTCGGTATTCAAAAGTGGAAGAGCCTCCGTTATTTGTCGCTCTAGAGAAACAGTATCATAATCTAGTTCTCGCATTAAATCACTACTAACTTCCCCAATTCTTTGTGGTCTGCTCATCCCAAAGTCAGATAAATTTTTTCCAGTAATAGTTATTAATTGGTCTTCAATCTTTGTTAGCGCGTCATTGTAAATTAAATCATTGTATGAAATATTCGGATTATTGCCTTGTAGTCTGTGTAAAATATCATCCGACATATCATTTTTATACTTTTCCCATAATTGTTGAGGGTTTGAAATTCCACATGTTGCTAGTAATATAGCGAAAAGCTCTCTCACCTTAGGCGCAGATCTGCACTGTGCAGCCTCTTCCAGAGTTATATCCCACTGATTGTCATTCTCTAATAATCCTCTTGACTCACATGCCTCTCGGAATGTCGAAAATTCCTGATCATTGTGCTTTTTGAGATCTTTGAAAGAGGTTGGCCCGCGCACTTGGTGTAAAAGTATTCTCAAACAAAAACATTCCATATTACTAATGTGGACCGTGTAAACTCGACCTAAGGCATCTCCTGATTTGACACCAGGCCAATTCTGAACAGGTGCTCCTTGAATACGGCGTTTCCATTCTCTCCTTGTTGTGTTCCAAGTATAATATCTCGGTACCTCAACATAGAGAAGCGTTCTTGCAAATTCATCTCTTGTACAGAGATCAAAAAAAGCGGTGAGTGTAGTTTTCGGAGGAGAAGACAGTCTCTCTTGGAAATTGTTTTCACTAAAATAGACACGTTCGCCATTTTCTAGATGCACACTGAGATGTATGACAGTGGGGTGCCTTTCGTGTAACGGGAACGCTAAGAGACGCCACACGGCTTCGTTACTACTGACATAACGACCAGACTGATATGTTTGAACTTCATCCACGGGGTTAGCGACCTCTGTGTTCCTAAAATTAAATATAGCTTGGTCGCTACCTTTGTTAATATATTTGCAGATATATTTGATAGCGTGTACTGAACTGCAAACCTCGACATTTATATGGGCGTTAAACATTTTTGACGAAATAGGCGAATAAGGGACCACCCAACTATTATCTATAGAAACGTAACTACCATTTCTGAGTTTTACAGATGCCGTTTGACCTCCGTCTACTGGTGCTCTTCTACGGTACAGCGGATATCCGTTGTCATTGTGGATAGTCTCTTTAATAAGCTTGCGAGCATATTTTTTTGTGCATTTCCCATCCTTCATGCAAGGACATTGGGGATTTTCAGGACCGCATGGACCATGAATCATATTTTTAACAATAATTTCATGGAGTGTCTTATCACTATTTGGATCCGGTATTTCAGCGCTGATGATTTTATCTATTTGATCGGGTCTCAACTTATCTTTTAACCATACTAAAATATGCACGTGTGGTAGGCCACGCTTTTGCCATTCTATCGAATACATGAAGCACAATACTTCTCCAAATATTTTTCCCTTGGTAATGACAGTGATTAGCTTTTTAACTTTCAATCTAAAAACTCTCGCAACTATATCATGTCTATCAATAGCCTTTTGTCCCTGTAGCAACTCATCAACAATTTCAGCCCAACTTGGGTTACACGTGAAAGTAATAAATAAATCAGGACGACCATATGTACGTACATAAGCAAACGCGTCCTGTGTGTATTCATGTAAATACCGGGGGCTATTTACAAATGAAGACGGTAAAATAACCATTTTACCTAAATTATTAGGATTAGTATTACCGTCACTTGTTACAGCGTCTTGAAGATGGATGTAGTTCTCCGCTCTTAATTTGTTTTGATTTAATTATATGTATCGTAACCGTTCGCTTTCCACTTTTACGTACATGTCAACATAAAACTGATTGGCCAGTTATCTGCATCGTGATATTATATTAAAATCATTTTCTCGAATCATGATACGGTATGCATAAAAATCCATACACGATACTTTTTTATTGGGTAAAGGCAAACCTGTCACAGGATTTATTTGCGGTATTTGAAAGTAATACCCCTCTTGTCCTTTGCTGAATATTAATGGATATTGCAATGCGTCGTAAAATTTGTGTGTGTCTGGTACCCTGGTTAATGTGTCATTACGGGCGTGTAAAATAATGTCACGGGTAACAAACTGTTCACCAGAGACTACGGCTGCGACTTCATTGATCAATGGTGCATTATACCGTCTTTCATGTTCCCCACTTGGCGTACGGTCAGGGTGTATAACCAACTTGTAATCTTCTCCCGGCATTCTTTCTAATGCTGTTTTGAAAGTGTTAATCAGGTTGTTATGATCATGTAACATTCTTTGAATTTTTAAAACGGTATCCCTTTCAACTCCCATAATATTTTGACATCTGCGATCAACTTCGCTATTTTCGTCTCCCATGAAGTAAATCTGTAAAAATTTTGGCTGATCATTTGTAGGCCGTAAAGAGCCAATCCTATGATAAATCTGACCTTGGATTGTAAACGTAGTGGAAAATCCAGGCATAACAACCTCATTGTCTACTCCAAACGACGTCATTTGGAAACAACAATTATATTTCCTTATTCTGTTCAAAAAACGCCGTGATTCATTACTATCGTACAGAAATAAGGATTTTAGGGGTTCCTCAGGCTCACAAAGTGATGGAAGTGAAACTTTACCACCAGAACAACACATACACGGAGTTTCCTCTTTCCATTTTAGTGCTCCACAATATGTACACTTCTTATCCATCCGTCCTATGAGAACTAATCGATGATTAATACACTTCTGGACACATCTTTTGGCCCACCTTAGAGTTTAGGTTTCGATGGCCCCTACCGAAATATGATTGCTAGATTGAACAAAAACTGTTGATGCAGTTTTAAACCTGATACATTTTACCATCTTTTTCGATCGTATTGTTTTAAATTTGAATTCAGAATACCATACGACATGGAGCTACGCCTAACAAGTCGGATATGCGCCTTGTTAAAGGCAATTGATTTTTGAATAAAAAACATGTTTTATCAAATAAAGGTTTAATTTAATAACGCGTGTTGCCTCCATGGGCATCTACCACAGCTCTCATACGATTAGGCATAGAGTTTATCAACCGCTCTATGAAATTTTGAGGGATCATCTCCCATTCCTCTTCTATGGCAGTTTTCAACTCCTGCATCGTCTGGGCAACTGGCTGACGAGCCCTAACACGTCTTTTTAGCTCGTCCCACATGTGCTCAATGGGGTTCATGTCTGGGCTTCTGGCTGGCCAGTCCATAACTGTGATGTTCACATCCCGAAGATATTCCCTGACGATGCCGGCCGCATGGGCTCTTGCATTATCATGCATAAAAAGGAAATTTGGGCCCACATAGTCCGCGTATGGTATCACGTGAGGTTTTAAGCACTCACGAATGTACCTTTCAGCATTTAATGTTGGCAGCCGTGGTCCTGTAACAACCTCAAGTTGAGTTTTGCCGCTCGCGGATATACCGCCCCAGACAGTCCATGAGCCACCGCCATAAGCAACCCTCTCTTCAAAGCAGCATTGTGCGAAACGCTCTCCCTTACGTCGGTAGACCTTCTTCCTTCCATCATTGCCATGTAACACAATTTTAGACTCATCAGAAAAGAGTACACGGCTCCAATCTTGCTGTGTCCAATTTAAATGACTGCGTGCGAAATGAAGGCGCGCTGTTCGGTGGGCTCGCGTTAGTTTGGGCCCATTAGCTGGCTTGTGTGGTACCATATCGCGTTCTTTTAACCTTCTCCGAACAGTTCGAGCGCTCACAGATACTCCGTGGAAGTCGCGAAGTTGGTTTTGTATCTCAATGGAGGTAAGGTGACGATTTCTCAAGCTGGTCGTCACGATGAATCGATCCTGCCTTTCAGTTGTGACCCGAGATCGTGGCCTTCCTTGGCGACGAACAAAGCCGCCAGTCTCTAGGTACCTCCGATAAACATTTCGGACCGCAGATCGACTTAAATTAAGTTGAGCACTCACGTTTCTTTGGCTGTGTCCGGCCTGAATAAGTGCCACAGCTTGGGCGGCGACTTCAGGTGAAGTATCCATAGATTATTGATAGAACCTCACCTTAATGTTAAGAATAAGTAATGTTTGTTGCAAAACCATAGATATCAATCACTTTTTCAAGAATTAAATCTAAGTAAACCAATAAAACCAAGTTTTCTTAGTATTCGATTGTTTGATATCAACAAACAGGCTCCAAATTGTCTTTTGATTCTTTAAATTCTGTGTTCGAAATTCAAAAAAAGACTATTGAGTGAAATTGTGAATGTGCCAGGTTCAAAACTGCATAAAAACTTTTTGCTCGACCTAATATAAAATTTTAGCTAGGACCAAACGAAACTGAAAATACAAGGTGGGCCAATAGATGTGTCCAGAAGTGTATAATCGATCAAAGGGTCATAATCAAAAGCAGCGTCTAGAAATGCCTCCCATGTACTACGTGTAAATGCATTTCTCCTTTGTAACTGTCGTTCAGCATTTAAAACATGTCGTCTTTGTGATTCTTCATGGGAATCTGCAGCGATCAGGGACGCATGACGTTCGGCATCTAAAAGCCGACGTGTCAGAGTTTGCTCTGATGTTTCAGTAGCTCTTTGAGATGCGTGGCGCACGGCATCTAATCTTTGCCGTGCCTGAATTTGGTCTAAGGTCTCAGCGGCTCTTTGGGATACGTGTCGCTCGGCATCTAATCTTTGCCGTGCCTGACTTTGGTCTAAGGTCTCAGCGGCTCTTTGGGATGCGTGTCGCTCGGCATCTAATCTTTGCCGTGCCTGACTTTGGTCTAAGGTCTCAGCGGCTCTTTGGGATGCGTGTCGCTCGGCATCTAATCTTTGCCGTGCCTGACTTTGGTCTAAGGTCTCAGCGGCTCTTTGGGACGCGTGTCGCTCGGCATCTAATCGTTGTCGTGACTGAGTTTGCTTCAAGGTCGCAGCAGCTCTTTGAGCTGCGTGACGTTCGGCATCTAAAATGTTTCGGGTCTGAGTCTCTTGTAATGACTCCGCAACTCTTAATGAAGCGTGACGTTCGGCATCTAAAATTTGGCGGGTCTGAGTCTCTTCTAATGACTCTGCAGCTCTTAACGAAGCGTGACGTTCGGCATCTAAAATTTGGCGGGTCTGAGTCTCTTCTAATGATTCTGAAGCTCTGAATGAAGCGTGACGTTCGGCATCTAAAAGCCGTCGCGCTTGACTTTGTTCTTCAGTTTCAGCAGCTCTTTGAGATGCGTGACGCTCGGCGTCTAAAGCCAAACGTGTTTGAGTCTGCTCTTCAAACTCTTGGCTTCTTACAGCTTTCGCAGAGCGAGCTCTGCTAGAACTACGTGCTAGATTTGATTTGCGTTTTCTAGGCATATTATAATTTAAAAAGCACGTAATTAAACAAAAGATCTTTTGACTTACAGGAACTAAAACTGTACCCAAAATCCGTTCTTACACTTTAACTTCAACTCTTCATTAATGGCATTTGTGGAAAAGACACCACAATTTTGCCAATAACACGTGCGAACTATTAAAAGACCATCAAACGCTGGAGATAATTCGTTATCACGATTTGATAGCTTTGACAATTGCGTTGACATCTTTTTGATTATAGTGATGTCTCCGAGTTCGATTTTGTAAAACCGGCAATTTAAATAATATAAAATTTTAGAAAAGTCGAACCAAGTTACCGATAGTATGCTTTATAATGCAGTCTCATACGAATTTTAATGGATATAGCACCTTCTAATATGTGCCGAATTTCAACTGATTGCTTTGAACCGACACCGGTACGAATGCTATATCCACTAATCGGTGTTGGTTGCATACCCAGAAAAGCGCTGGGCTATGGTTAGCCACATAGTAGAAAGGACGAAACAAACAGAATAACCCTCGCCATCCAATGCACAATTACAGTTCGGTGCCCCAGAGACTTAAAAGACTTATCGTTTATATTAAGTCTATCAATCGGTTTATTTGAACTTTACTGTGTGCAAAACTATTCGCTAGAGTACCTAATTCTATATTGTCGTCTGAATTATCATAAAATTTTGGCCAAATTAATAAAATAACCCTGCTTTTGCTAGACTTCAAATCTAAGATTTGAAGTCGTAAGTTTGTAAGTTTAAATTTTAATATGAATATATGAATATGAGTTAGATGTTTGCATTTGTCAAATTGCCCTCGGGAAATATTTTGTATTGCTGAGCATAATTATATTTGAAATAAAAAGACTATTTTTACGGATATTTTACAGTCTTTTGGTCAATATCGGTTGCGGCACCTCTCTATAAAAAAAATATACAAATATCATATTTTTCGTAAAACTATCAGTAAAGAATCAATGAAAAAAAAAAGTAGTAAGAACGCATAAATATATAAGAATTTCTTGAAAAAAAATACAGCAAAATAAAATAAAATAAAGTAATCACTAAAAAAAAAATATCTGAGATTCGAAACACTACCCCCCTACACGCCGGTCTAACACTGAGACCTCTATGCTACGGTGATCGTTGGTTTTTGGCTAAAATAGGTGTTCTTATAATAAAAGTCATCATTGTCTGCTTAACCCTTTGTCGATGATAGCGTGATGATTTTCATCTAAGATATTAAAATAGTAGCTAAATTAAAAAAAAATATTATTTTCGTTTCACCGCTTCGATTTTATTACGTGTTTTGATTACTTTTTACAAAAATATGAAGTAAAAATGTCTATGATGTGTTAAAAATATGCTAAAAGGCCTTTTATTATTATAATCGAAGTACCATCGTATATTATACACAAAAAAGACGACAAAATACTCACAAAAATTATTACTATAACTGGGGATCGAAGTCACGGCAAAAGTCGTTCAATGCCGACATTTTGGAATATTGCTCACCCCCCATAGCAAATAGCGTGATAATTTATAGCCTATGTCCTTTCTCAAGCTCTATTCTATCTTTGTACCAAATTTCATTAAAATCGGTTCAGCGGTATAAGCGTGAAAGCGTAACAGACAGACAGACAGACAGACAGACAGACAGACAGACAGACAGACAGAGTTACTTTCGCATTTATAATATTAGTATGGATTTCTTTACCATTAAGCTGCACCTACCATGTTTTGTTTCTGCACCACCTTAGGGTCGACTGGTAGAAAATGCCTAAGGTATATATAGGGTGACTGGTAATTAGTGTACGATACTTAAACACGTGATTGTGCTCATGATAAACAACAACTTTTACTATGGGAACAAACCTGAAATCGCGAAAAAAAATCAGCTGTTCAGTACATTTATGTTGGCCTAATGTACTGAACAGCTGACATTTTTTTCGCGATTTCGGCTTTGCTCCCATAATAAAAATTGTTTGTTATCATGAGCACAATCACGTGTTTAAGTATCGTACACTAATTGCCAGTCACCCTATATACTGTAAGGTAAAAATTCTGTTTTCAGATTTATTCTTCTATCTGTACTATAAGACCTTGCTTTATGCCAAATTTCAAGATAAGGCAAGTACCTACTACTATTTTGATTTCCTTGAGAGTGTCGAATTACACGTTTTTTGCGTCATAAACGGTCGTATCTTTTTTTGTTAACTTAAAAGTTTGATTTTTCCACAGAGGATATTTCAGTATTTGGTTTTAATTTCAACTTGACAACTCTACGCGTTTCCGAGATAAATGGTCTTGACATACAGACTACAGACAAGAAAGTGATCATATAAGGGCTCCGTTTTTTTCCTTTTGAGGTACGGAACCCTAAAAATCGTTAGATATAACACAATATACGTAACTTGTGAAGTTGTGATGTTAATCGTACGCAATTTAATATGAAGTGTAGCGATTGAGAACCACTCTAGATGGCAGCACGGTCTTCGATAGGACACGTACACTATGATAACGCAGTATAGGCCGGAGGTTGAGAGGAAAAAGTACTCATAATTAGATCACCAGTTTGGCTGTAACGGTTTTCAATGGGAACCTATTTTGTAAATGGTACCTGTTGTTATTAGCGAGAATAACAGCTTTAAGATAATGTTAAAAAAAAAAGTTTAAAAAGAAGCAGTTCAAATAACAATTGTCCGCCAATTGGATTTATTGTGACGTCGCCTTTTTTTAAGGTTCCGTACCTCAAAAGGAAAAAAACCGGAACCCTTATAGGATCACTTTGTTGTCCGTCTGTCCGTCTGTCTGTCAATACCCTTTGTCTCGGGAACGCGTGGTGGTATCGAGTTGAAATCAAAACCATATACTCAGTGCCGCGGTCCCTTGAAGCTGTGAAAAAATCAAACCTCTGAGTTTACGAAAAAAAAAGATACGGCCGTTTATTGCAAGCATAGCATAGCATAGCATAGTCGGCCTTGTAATGTTCCCACTGTTGGGCCTCCTCTCTTGGAGAGGGAATGGGCCGTAATCCACCACGCGGGCCCAGTGCGGGTTGGTGGATGTCACATGTCTTCGAATGTTTGGTTCTAGGACATGCCGGTTTCCTCACGATGTTTTCCTTCACCGTTTTGAGAGCAGTGGTGATGAAATAAATTACACAAAGTAATGCGCCTGGCTGGGTTTGAACCCGCGACCTACAACTCGTAAGTCGGGGCTGTTACCACTCGGCCACCACTGCTCTCTAAAGCTTATTGTTTATTGCAAGAAACGTATATTTCGACACTCAAGGAAACGAAAATTCATAGAGTAGGTACTTCCCGTTGACCTAGAATTTTGAAATTTGGCATGAAGCAAGGTCTCATATCACAGTATAGATATATGGAGCAGTACGGAAACTACCTGCAAATATTCGAAACGGCACACTCACAAACATACGCATCGACGAGACTCCTAAGCGTTTCTCGCGGTCCTGTCAGTAGCGAATGCCGCTCCGATCTAAGATGTCCTATTAAAATAGAAGTGTAGTGGTGTATCTACTATAATACGGGGTCATTTTGACCTCGTACTGCACTTAGTCAAAAAAGCTTTTAATGCCTTAAACGCTACGGGGTCTAATAAGCCCCTCACCGCCATAATGATAGTAGAATAGAAATAATACAAAAATGAGTGCCACTGTCAACGTGTTAAAATGTTTTTGGAGTATATGTATAAAGTTCATATTCTAAAGAGAATACATTTCTGTAAACTTTTGTGCAAAGAGTCGAGTTTCAAAACAGAAGCAATAGAAATCATTTCATATTCAATTTGCAAGTCGTCCGGTGAGGTTTGGCCGTGCAAGCAGTTTGCACGATGTTATTGAATTGAGAAACTTTATGAAATCATAAGTTGAATATCTACTTGTTCAGTGCTATACTTGATATTATGAGGGAGGAAGGAACTATCTTTTAGATATAACTATATTTTTTAATAACATATATTGATGTAAAGATATGAATATTTTATTATTTATATTCATATGCAACATCAATATAAAAATTACAGTCATTATCGCGACCCTAGTCAAAACACGGAGAATCTTGACACCGCGATTTAAGAAACGCCGCTCACCTAACAACGCCATCTGTCTTTAAAAAAACTAAACAATATTTCCAACAGTAATTGTGATCTGACGGGTATTTTCCTAAGTTAGGGTTTGGAAGACTAACCAGATGCAGAGTACCAGTATTTTACATGGAGCAACCTCCTTATTTCAGTTACTGGGTAAAATGATGCCACTTGTTTTTTATTAAGGGCTGGTATCAGATTGATAATTATGGATTCTATAGTGCTGATTTACACCAGAGTGATCGCATTTTTAGTATTTTATTAGTATTTAGTAGTTTATCACTTATTATTAAAAGAAACTAATAACATAACCTACTTATTTTATTTCGTACAACACACATTTTTTAGTGGAAAATTTTGCGATTTTGTGTGTGGAATAATTTGTTGTTAGTGGTTTTCTGGTAGTTTAAAAGTTGACTCTAGTGGTAAGTTAGTGTAACTGTTGGCAACACTGGACGTCTCAAAACAGTTTTGTCGCAGACTTTTCTGCGACAAGACTGTGAAACTATTACATAATATCAAAGTACAATGCGTTCCAAATAAGAATAGGATCGATGCCATGTTGTGACGTCACGTCATACTGTCAAATCGCAAGAAATTGGGCAAAATTGAAGAACTCAGAGATGAGCAAAATTGAAGAACTGAATTCTGATTAAACTATTTTCGTTCACAGATCGTAAATAAATTAAATTATAAAATTTTCTTGTTTAGCTCACCATAATAATTCTTCGATTTGGCAGTATGACGTGACGTCACTACCTGTCAATCGATCCTATTCTTATTTGGAACGCATTGTACACTAGCACTTTAACCGCGACTTCGTTCGCGAGAATGTGTTCATACGTATTTTGAGGGTAGTTTTAAAAAACGAATACTTAATGACAGTATTATGCGTTCTCTTTCGCAAAACCCATAGCCCCAATACGTTTCGACCCTGCTGGGCCCCTACGCTTTTGCTGACATCTCCCAGAGGCGTACCGGACGGCCAGACAGCGAACCTCCCATCCCATTGCTCGCTCTCCGCAAGCCCATTGGTTTTAGGACATGGCGGTTTCCTCATGATGTTTTCCAAATCATTTTTTCGAAAATTAAAATTAATAATTTAAAGATGGATGGAGCTATACAGTCTATATACCTCCTTCCCTTTATCGGTTCAGTTTAGGTTGTTAAATTGGTCACGTTAAGAACTCGTGGTCTCTATAAAATGGCACCATTGTCATTTTGACGTGATACAATATCAATCTGACCTGTTGGTTGCCGGAGGTCGTGGGTTCGATTCCCACCCAGGACTCTGTGTCTGGGTGTAATTTATCTATAATATGATATGTATTTGGAAATATATAAGTACTAGCTTCTGCCCGCGACTTCGTACGCGGATTCTGTTGCTTATATTAGCGACAACGGGATCGTCAAAATCGAAGATCTGAAACGTCGATGTTGAATTCTAAGAGCCCGGGGACGGTTAAACAACGTGATGCGCGAGACGATTCGAGACGTTCCAGATCTTTCATTTTTGTAAGTCAACAGGAAATACCCATCAGACTAAACAACTTTTGGTAAGACGCCATTCCTATATATGTTATAGTGTCGCTGGGCTTTGGAGTTCCACAACAGGTGTTCCAGATCTTCTTTATTCTCACAGTAGAAAATGCTCTTCACGTGGAACATTTTTTGCTATCTGCCGTCCACGGCGTGTCCGCGTGTCGTCGATTAAATACACCTCTTTGCTTGTCGTAAGTGTAGTACGACGGCACCTCATCATAGGTGAGTGATCTAGCAAAGTTGTCCCCTTCGCAGAGTCTGAAAAAGGCCAACAGAGTGGTTTGGCGCGGATTTTCCAATCTCGCTGCAACGTTATCAGGATCAAAATATGCGAATATGTAAATAATGCGCTGGCCATTCTTTAAATGGACATCTAATAGCATGACTGTTGGATGCCTGTCGTGTATAGAGAAGGCCAGTATTCGCCAAACCGCCTCAGAAGTGCTGATGTAGCGACCAGACTGGTATTTGGTCACTTCATCCCTGTCAGTACTCTGTAAAGCAAACGTTGCCTGGTCACCTTTGTTGACGTATTTACAGATGTATTTAATGGACTGTACGCTTGTGCACGACTCGACGTTAATGTGGGTACTGAACGTCCTGGAAATTACAGATGAGTATGGAACTATCCACCTATTGTAATAATGGAGATGAGAGTTGTCGTTGGAACGGAGCTGAATCATGTAAATGTAAAACTGGAAAGTGAGAGTCTTTTTGTTATAATTGGGGGCACCTGTCTGAGGGTCTACATTGTATAAGGCAAAGTGGTAGCCATCCTCTTCGCGACAAAACATTAGGGGATACTGTAGGGTATCATAAGCGCGATGTATAAGCTTCAAATGAAGTCATCTGGAAAGCACTGTTGTAGGCTTGAATATTTCTTAAGAAATGGTTGGACTTGGGATGCTCGCCATTCAAAAGAACTCGTAAGATCTCCGGTGGCTCTTGCATAAAGTTTAGTCGTACCTTTCCAGACGCACAACACATTCCCTTGGTCTCTCCCTTCCACTTACGCGCGTGACAGTGTGCACACACCGCAAACATGGTACCAATGTCTTCGTGTTCGATGTAATTAATAAATGGGTTATAGAAAAACGCACTCGTTTCTTTATTGAACCACGGTTGCTTTTCAGGATCATAAACCATAGACTCAGTATCAGATGGGGATGAATTGCGAAGATTGCGACGTAAACGGTCTAGATCAATTTGGGCCACACGCTGTTCGACTGACTGACTTGCCCGAATTTCCTGAATCCGCTCACGTTCTTGCGTGGAATGAACAGACACCTCAACACGCATGTCGCGATATCTTTGCCGAGCAAGTGCCTTACGTTGCTCACGCTGCTCGTCTGTCTCCAAAGACCGAGCTAGAGCATGCTGTGAGCGGCCTGCACTAAGGCGCGTCACATGCTCTTCAATTTTCTCAAGTGATCGAGATGTGGCAGTGCGAATACGCTGAGAGCTTAAACGCGAGTCTCTCTGCGTGTAAGTCTCCAAAGCGCGAGATACTGCGTGGCGCTCGCGATCGCTTGCTTGGCGTGTATCGCGCTCCTGACTGTTCTCGAGCGACCGAGCAGTCTCAGTGCGGAAAAGCTGAAGACTTAATCTCTGCTCTCTCTCTCTGAATCCGTTTCGGAAGCGCGAGATAAAGAATGACGCTTTCGGTCACGCGCAAGTCGTATCTTACGCTCTTGACTGCTCTCAAGTGATCGAGCAGACTCAGAGCGGATATTCTGAAGACTCAACCTCTAATCCCTCTGTGTAACCGTTTCGGATGCACGAGACTAATAATGACGATCCTGGTCGATAGCTAAACGCATTTCTTGTGTTTCCACACTTTCCTGAGATCGAGAAGCAGTAGTGCGGACTCGTTTATATTCTAGTCGTAATTGGTGCTGCGTGCTAGTTTCTGCGGAAAAACTTAGTGTATTATGCTCACGGTTAGCACCTAGCCGTTGTTCACGCTCTGCGTCGGTTTCGAGATATCGAACTAACCTGCGCATCTTAGAAACCCTTGAGTTTCGAGACAGATTTGATCTTTTTCTAAAAGGCACAGTTAAAATTCCTTCTTAATCCGATACTAACGATATTCAAATCAATAAAAAGTAATCAAATAAGTATGTGAGAATTGCTAGTAAGTAGAAAAATAATAATTATTCGCAGGAAAATTAAACACATCAACCAACACAGACAACAAAGGTAACCCCCGTTTCTATAGGAAGAGAGCGGCACATCGGGACCTATAACATCACTTTTTGGGAACGAAACCATAGCGCGATCTAACTCGACGCCAACGCCATCTAGTTAGAAAACGGAAACCACATATTATTTACCCAAATTAAATTATGAATAAAACTAAATTGTCTTTAATTTAACAGACAACTACCTAATTTTTGCATTAAAAAAATGGTAACAGCAGCAAGGAACAAAACTAAGAATTACATACTTAATAAATTTAAATTCCCCGCTAAATTCCCCGTAGTAACTTGCAATTTATAATATTACTGCCCCGCTCCTTTATAAAAATAGCGTGATTATTATGTTCCCTGACTTAAATTTTTATTAACTAAATAACATGTAATTTTGTGCATTCAATTACGAACAAAAACCTTTTAAAATCAATATTGCTTACCTCATATAACATACGGCGTGATAATATGTAACCTAAAGCCTTCCTTGGTTTACAAAGAATATTTTTGCTGAATTTCAATTCAATCTATCCAGTAGTTTTGGCGTGAAGCCGTACCATACACACAGACAAAAATTCTAAAAAGTCACTTTTTGTCATCAGTTACGTTTTTCTAACAAAAGCCACTTATTTTTTCTCGAAAATTCTCAATGTACAGTTTTTCTTTCGTTACTGTTTTATTATATGTATAGATAGATGTTTATCAGTTGTCTATTACTCATAACACAAGCACTGCTTAGCTTGGGACTAGACGGCGTTGTGTGATAGTGGTTAAAAAAAAAATACCGATTTCCTTTCAAAGCGAAAACATCTGGAGAATCGATAAAACTCTAAATTACTCTGAGCCTTGATACCAATACACAAAGTAGAAACATAAACAACGCTGCTAGATGACCGTGCAATATTTTCTGTCGGCGCCTACATTTTAACAAATTGTTATTTCCTTGCATGATTTATTCAGCAAAGCTTATTTTGTACCAGGGTAATATGAAATCGATATAGGCTGTCTTTGTGATAGAATGTGCTTGAAGATAAATAAAAACACTTACTAAGAGGATTCGCTTTATATGTACTTAGGTGAGGGAGAATTGAAATTGGGAAGTGTTATAAGACGAAATTGATTTCAAATTGTGTTGTGAAGATAATTGAGAACGAGTTATATTTAGCAGCATGGGTACTAATAGCTTTTTTTCAGGTGGGAAATCATCCAATGACTTCTTACGGTCTGGGGCGGAGTGGGAGGGCCTGTAAGACCTTAACACCTCGGGCGCCCCGGGGGTATTATTATTACGTCATTGTGCGTTTTTACGTAAATCACCAAAAAAGTAATAAGAATAAAAAAACTTTTTCTGGATTTTTCTAGGAAAAACAAAAATTATAGAAACCAAAATTTTCGGCTATCAAAAATCGTACAAACGTGTGTACAAAACGACAATTAAGAGTTTTTCAAGGTCATTCAAGTTGTACAGACTTATGTACAATCGGCGCTCGAGATTCCCTTTCGGACTACTTTTGTTGACATCTCTTTGAGGTGCACGTGGAACACTACGCGCCGTCAACGATCGATGGTTACCGGACGGCTGGACGGTGAGCTACCCATTGGTCGTTATCCACAAGCCCATAGCTACATTAGTACCGTTAGGCTGGGCTGAAGTTAGTACTGATGTATGGTTTAACTTTATTAGGCTGTGGAATTTGTTCGAGTGTTGCCGTGGCCCTGGAATGCAAAAGGCAACTAAAGGAACACAGGAGGGTTTTAAAATAAAATAAATAAATAATAGGCAAAAATCTGATACTGCTTCTGGCTCCATTCAGAGCGGAAAAAGTTTTTTTAATACACTTACTCGAAAACCCGCTCTTATCCCACCGCTTTTAGGCCTGCAATAGACTGTTTTCCGAACTAGTGCAGAAAAGTGCGCGTGCTCTCCCGCCACAATTTTATTACATGTATCGCATCAGGCTGGGCGCTCGTCGACCCCCACGTGTCGCCCCCGTTTATTCATTTCTTCGTAAGTGTATTGAAAAAAGTCGTTTGATACACCACTGCAGCCCTCGGCTCCATAACACACTTGCTTACGGCTCGTGCGAATTCCGCCTCGGTCGCAATGACAAACTTTCTGCACTTGTATCAAAATTTACTATTTTGATAATTTATTACAGTCTTGGTAAGATCGGAAAACCATACCCAATTAATTTACCTTTGTTTTAGGCCCAAAAAATAGTCTAGTTTTGTTCGAGAACAATAAGTAGCTTTCTTTACATGGTTTCAATAAATACACCATTTAATTGCCATAAAATACCCCTATTTATAAAAAAAACGCTTAAATTGGGATCACAGCGATATGAATATTTTCGTACTTAACACAAGTACACAAGATAGCAGGAAAACATGAAAATAAACAAGATAAAAGGTAAGATGGCGTTCGGCGAGGCGAGAGTAAGTGAGTGTGATGCTGCTGAATATGTATGAGCACGCACATGATTTACCTGTACTTATTTATGTACTAGGATTCCAGGAGTTGTGAGGATACTACCGGTTGATGTCTTATGGTGGTTTTAATGACTGCGAATGGATTTTTTTTTAAGAAATGCAGCAGTTGTTTATAATCCTTTCAGTTCAAGACGTCGGTTAGGCGTTAACGCTGCGTTGTCGCCGCGTTAAGGTCGCGGGTAGGTACCTATACTACGTTTTTACAAGTTTACTACAAACTAGTGAATAGAGAAAGTTGGCAGAATTATTGAGCTGGTTTTATGTTTGACTTTAATTTATCATCATCATCATCATCATCATTTCAGCCTAAAGACGTCCACTGGACATAGTCTTCCCCCAAATGTCGCCAATATAATGGCCTAATAATGACCGGCTCTGTGCATCTCGCATCCATCGGATTCAAGCGACCCTCACCAGGTCATCGGGCCACCTTGTGGGAGGCCTTCCAACGCTGCGTGTTCCGGTACGTGGTCGCCATTCCAGAACCTTTCGTCCCCATCGACCATCTGTTCTGCGAGCAATGTGCCCTGCCTACTGCCACTTAAGTTTGGCGATTCTTCGGGCTATGTCTGTAACCTTGGTTCTCCTGCGGATATCTTCATTTCTGACGCGATCATGCAAGGAAACTCCGAGCATAGCCCTTTCTATTGCCCTTTGAGTGACTTTAAGCCTTCTGATAAGGCCCATTGTAAGCGAGCACTTTTAATTAATTATGTTTGGTACCTAATCTTTAAAATTACTTAATACCTACTTTTAACATCAAAATCGCTCATGTGAAATATCACCGATCACTTTAATTATTACCTGTGTGTCAAAGTTGCTCTTTCTTCACAATTTCACATTATATCAAGAATCAAAACGATATCATTTGTTTCAAACCTTCAAGCACATAATATCACTCAACTCCTTTAATATTTGTGTTTGTAACGGAGACAATTTATCTACTGTGCGCCGCGCAACGATCCGTGTCTGATCTGACGCGTGATTGATGGACCTCCTGTGAAGTGCTGCGCTCCTGGTACCTCCAGAGATGAAGAATAGATGCTGTAGATCTTTCTCTCACACTTGGAGAAGAATATTTTGAATAATAAAAGGTATTTTGTGACAAGTAGAATTACACCAGTTTATAACAGTACAATGTAGACCATAACATATAATAATACCTATGTCTTTTTTTATGGGAAATCATCAAATGAATTCTACTGCTTTAGGTGGAGCAAGGCTTTTTGCTGACTAACCTACCTCTGTTCTTTCAGTTGTATTTTGCGTCCCAGGGCCGCGATAACAAATCTCATCTGATCGGTCACACACATAATTACACACTCCAGCACTATCCACGTATAAAACAATTAATTATGATGAGCCTCAAGGAAATCCCTGTACCTGTTAATTACATTATAACTAACGAAGAAAAAGAAACATCTCACGTAACGTAATTAACGTATGTACAAGTTAGGCAGTCCCTTGATTTTTTTCGAAGTTCTACGCTAGAAGTTTGTCGGGAATATGTACCTAATTTTTCATGAGGAAACTAAATAGGTACTTGGTTCGTTTGTTCCATGATATATCAAAGGTTGTTTATTTCGGTTAGTCGCGTAGAACGGCGCAGGTGTGCATTTAGGTGACGAGAGTTAATTTTCCGTCTACTGCACTAATTGAAGAGGCGTCCACGCAGCCGCCCGTAAAACGCTCGAGCCCATTTACTTGCTATATGCTGTTATATTTACGCGCTTAATTTTATGCTCGGCGGCCGACACGGCGTTAAGAGTCGCGGAAAATCGTCTAAGGGCCCGCTCCCGACTCTTAGACAGTTTTAGTGTTTTTTTTTTTCGCGTTTCGCGTTTGAAGTTCGAATTGGGAATTTCTAAAAAGTTTTCCTGAGGGAAATTATCTTTAAGTAGGTTCAATTTGTACATCGGATACCTATTTCTTTTTACATGAGACGTTTAATTAGCTTACAAAAAGCTTTAAGAGATTTTTTGTACGTTCGTTCCTTTTCGGGACTTCTTACAAGAAAATCTTTATATCATTATCGCAAAGCTGAAAGTATTTTATTTGCAAGTGATGTAACGATAAGGAGCGAACAGTAAAAGCAAGCCTAATCTTATAAAGTTACCTTAATACTCCCACTTTACAAAAGATAAATTACTTTTGTTCACAAGAACATTACAATTCATACGATTACTTTACATCCTACGTAGCTGTATTTTGAACGGTTCGCTTGTCTAAAGTATAGAACTTAACTTATAGATAAATTAAATGTAAAAATCAGTCATGCATAACATCTGGGGCCCAAGTCTGCTATTATAATAAATTCGTCATTCCAACACGATCCCATTGTTATTTTGCTAAAAGTTCGTAATCTGATAATTCATAATGATCGATCATTGATCGGTCAATGGTCTCGTACTAGAGTTGTGGTAGAATGACAATATCGAGCTTATTAAAAGCAATGACTGCTCAATGACGTTCTAATGATTTCTATTGTGCACATCTAAGGTTGATTGGTAGAGGATGCCTTGTTGCATTAAGTCCGCCTATGTACCATTACTGTACGTGAAGTTTAAATAAATAATAAGTAATTTACACCAATTGCTGATCAAATTGACAAAAAACTAATGGCGATAACATTCCGTCATTCAAACATCATTCATGATTGATGGAATTGATTGACGCCTGCATGACCGTGTAATGGATGCCTAAGCCTAGTGGTCCGATGATTGAATGGGTTTGGCGGAATTAAGTTATGCAATTCCGCCTCACATTCCACAAAATGCAACTGATAGAAACCGACAGGTTAGCAACTCGGCGTCGATACTCAAGATATGAATGCTTTGACTCGACGAGTGCATCATCACGAGTAAAGTTAAATTAACTCAGTATAGCTCTTGATCTGAAAACTTTAAGTAAAATCATCATCTTCCTGCCCTTCCTCTTTCTTGACTTCCTTATCTTTCATATCACTCCTCACACAATCCTCTATCTTTTCCTTGACATCCCTCTCCATCCCTCCACATGTATAGTCTTTTAGTAACACGTATTTCATCCCTCCTCTTCACATGACCGTACCAAGATAAACGATTCCTTTTCAACTTTTCAGTCACTGGTGCTTTTTTCAAAAATCCTCTAATATATACTCATTTCTCACTTTATCCACAACACATAGCAACATTCTCATCTCCGCTACATGTAATCTTTTTACGGCCGTTTTTTTCACAGCTTTACATTCTGTTCCATACAGTATTACAGGTCTTACTCTTTAACTTGAGGAGCATCTGTATACTTTAAGTAAAATAAAATCTGTAAAAGGTAATTGTAGTTACATATATATTATTGAATCAAAACTAAAAGTGCTGAGCCTCTCAACAAGTGAAAACAGAAAAGTCAACGAAAATCCTTACCTTTAAAGGTCTATGCACGAACCCATGTCGTCCCCAATTTAAAAATAGCCACGTAACCCGTACCCGCCCGTGACACAGGACTCGGCTAAAGGATTACCTTCATCAGTGAATTGGTCACATTCACCTGTATTATTACTAGCATACGGTTGCAAATATATCTGCTTAGTAGACGATATTGTTAGAAGATTGTTTATGTTTAGAAGTGGGGTAGGTAGGCATGGAATTGTTGAAGGAATTCTGCTGAAATTGGCCGAAGGTTTTTAATATATTAAAAACCGGGTGAGTCAGACTCGCGCACTGAGGGTTCCGTACAGACTTACCTATGAAAACAGTTCAATTCCCGAATTGAGTTACAAACATTTTTCCGAATCGCAAAAAAAAGATTTTTTTTGTGACGTAACTGCAAAGGATCATGACCAACGATGTATGGAAATCCGTCTTAAGTTGAAGCACAATAAATGTTTATTTAATATAGACTACGCTTTACATACTATTAAATAAAAGTGTTCATTTTCACACAAACACCCGAGTTTTAAAGTAATTAAACAAAAACGGAGATAACCTACAAATTATGTCTAACCAAATCGCAACTTGTAAAATGACCACAGATGTAGGTACAAAACAACATTGTTAGTTATCATCCGTCTGTCATCTGGCTTGACAGCTGCATCTGCGTGAGACGAAGCACAAAATAAATATTATATTATCGGAACGATAAAATACATATACAGTACGTTATGGTATTACTAATTACTTAGCTATTTAAGATATTGATTATCATTTTTGTGATGTTTTAGTCTAAAGGTTCATACTTACGTACAAAGAGTATAGTAATATATAGCTTACGTAACTCGTACAAATGAAGAGAACGAAACGTCAATCATGACTGGAAATGTACCTAGCAATCGTTAATTTACTGTTTATCTTAAAATCATAATTCCGGATACGAAAACAGAATTCCTGAAGTGAAAAGCTGTAAAAAAATAAGCAAATAATTTCTATATTAATTTGATTTTCGTTCACGCATCTTTGCTAGACTGCTTTTGGTCAATCTCCTTTACAGTTTTCAGATTTTTTCCTATATTAAGTATCATATATTATATATTATATATTTTTTATTTTTATTTTTTTTTTTATTTATCTCAGGACCCTGAGGTCCTGGACCTTTGGGAGGCGTACAAGGAGCCGAAGCCAACTCGCAGAGGCCCTTTAGATAATTATAATGGAACATGATACCAACCGACGATTATCCCTGTACGCGCTATGCTTGTGCACCCAAGGACAACCCCCGGTTATTGAAAAACTGTTGCGACATATGGAGAACAAAGATAATAGGGCTATGGTTTTTGGAATCTTAAGTGGACTGGTAACATGGAACTATGTCAAGACTATGGCCCCTGCCTGAACAACGTTATTAATATGCATCGAAAAAAGGCAGGGGGTGACTTGCACACTCAATAAATGGGCCCCCAAAAACGGCCGCTAGCACGAAGTGACATAGCAACAAGAGGGCAACATATCCTGAGGTGCTTGAGGAGTGGAGAGGTATACCACGGCTATCAGGACAATCCCGGAAGTACGGTCAAGATCCCTACCAGCACCTTACTGGATTATACATCCTTCTCCCGAGCACGTTTGCTCTTGCGAATCTCCACTCAAGCCAGCCAATAAAGGCAAGAGAGAGGTGGGAGCTCAGTTCCTCGTCAGTGTTCACTACGGCCGGCCAATAAAGGCAAGCCGGAGATGAAGAACAAGAATTCTCCCGGGAGATCGGGTCCGTGGGGTCGCTAATGCCCAACAGTTCGCCACAAAACTGCGCTGCGGATTGTATCTCTCTTAGTCTGGCCCCTCACCCTAGGCATATTACGGCAAAGCAAACTTTACCGATACAGACCTAGGGTATATTGGAGCACGCAAGCCCCACCACGACGTCAACGTAGAGATACGGCGATGGGGATATTATATATTATTATTATAGTTTCCTATTATACATTAAGTCCGCCTATGACTTAATGTAATAAGGCATTGTCTACCAGTCAACCTTTGGGTTGAAAGAGACAACAGTGTGGTAGATGTTCACAATAAATAACATTTACCAAAAAGTTAGTATGATTTTAGAGCTTTGGAGCTCTACATAGGGTGTATATAGCTCCATCCCTCTTACTCAGGCCTGATATCCGATAGTCACCGCCTAGTCATTAGAGTTGTTACGTTTAATTTACATGATTTTAAGGCAAGAATTTCTTCAAACTAATAGCACTCAAAGTAGCAATTAAAATGAGAAATGTATACCATTTATAACTTTTCTTAAAACATAGACTGAACGTATCTAGACAACGGCTTGATAGGAGATCATAATTTGAGAAGAGATTTATTTCAAACAAAACAATATTGGGAGGGAGAATATTGCAAAATATTTTTTATTTTTATGTAAAATCATACTAATATTGTAAAAGCGAAAGTTTGTGATTGTGTCTGTATGTTTGTTATTTCTTCTCGCTCGAACGGCTGAACGGATTTCGATGAAACTTAGTAGGTACACGGGTAGACCATGTCCTGGAATAGAACTGTTTTTTTTTAAGGTGGGAAATCATCTAATGACTTCTCTCGCTCTAGGGCAGAGCGACAGGGTGCGTCATACTTTTACCTGTTCAAAGTCACGCGAACGCCGGCGTTCGCGACATGACGTCATCGCGCCACACACGGTCGAAAGGCAAGCGAACGCCGCGCCGGCGTTCGCTCTCTCCCACTTCATTGTAGCCCCTATTTTCAATACTTAGAGACTACTTTTGTATAAACAAGTTTGATTATTTACGTTCCTGGATAAATTTCCTATAAATTGAACGCAACAATATTTTATAGTCTATGCTCTGCTTTTTTTTTCGGTTTGACATCACAAAAAGTTATTTCTGCCGCCATTTTATTTATGGCGGTGCCCCTGCTGTCATTTCCGAATGGCGCGCGGGGAAAATTTCGAAAATTTCTAAAATCCACTCCGATGTTCCTTCTTTACCTAACGATCCAGGACCCCGCGGTTCCCTTCGGACAAGCTATGGAAATAGAACATAGGATAGTTTTATCTCGGGAGTATGTTCCCTTTTCATAATTTTCTACTATTACACGCTGACAGCCGTTAATAATCTTAATAAAAAAGGTAAAAGTTTGTTTATATGTGCTTATAATTCCCTCACGTTTAATTGGCTAAAACGAATTTGGATGAAATTAGGAACGTTGGATTTATTGATTAGATTTAGGTATCCCGGGAGTGAATAATTTTCTACTATCACGCAGGCGAAGCCGCTGGCAGAAGCTAGAGTTATATAAAGCTGGGTTCAGATCAGTGGCGTAGCTAGGCCCCCAGGGGCCCCGTATCAAACATTTGTTTTTTTTTTTAGCTCGTTTATTTGAGCATTCTGGACTAGGATAGGTTAAGTTTTTATTGGGATCTTATGTAGAAAATGCTAGAATGAGCGGAGCTAGCTGATACATATTTTTGTGCACGTCGCTTCAGGGCCCTTGTTGCGCGGGGGCCCCGTATCACTGATACTTCATCGCAGCGGCATCTGCTGTATCAGCATAATAGCATTTGCATATTGACAATGATAAATTTTGTACGTGTACCTACAGGCACATGATCAAACTGTCAAGATCAGATCAGATTCCTGAAATTTGGTATGAAGCAAGGTCTCACTCTAGGTCTACGGAAAGTACCCTATGAATTTTGATTCCCTAGAGTGTCGAAATACACGTTTAAATATAAGTTTTGTATTTTAAAATACAATATTGTTTCTTCAAATTCCGCCTCATATTCAGCATGCAAATTTTTTGTAGTATATTTTTGACAGTTTGATCATGTGCCTGTAGGTACACGTACAAAATTTATCATTGTCAATATGCAAATGCTATTATGCTGATACAGCAGATGCCGCTGCGATGAAGTATCAGTGATACGGGGCCCCCGCGCAACAAGGGCCCTGAAGCGACGTGCACAAAAATATGTATCAGCTAGCTCCGCTCGTTCTAGCATTTTCTACATAAGATCCCAATAAAAACTTAACCTATCCTAGTCCAGAATGCTCAAATAAACGAGCTAAAAAAAAAAAACAAATGTTTGATACGGGGCCCCTGGGGGCCTAGCTACGCCACTGATCTGAACCCAGCTTTATATAACTCTAGCTTCTGCCAGCGGCTTCGCCTGCGTGATAGTAGAAAATTATTCACTCCCGGGATACCTAAATCTAATCAATAAATCCTACGTTCCTAATTTCATCCAAATTCGTTTTAGCCAATTAAACGTGAGGGAATTATAAGCACATATAAACAAACTTTTACCTTTTTTATTAAGATTATTAACGGCTGTCAGCGTGTAATAGTAGAAAATTATGAAAAGGGAACATACTCCCGAGATAAAACTATCCTATGTTCTATTTCCATAGCTTGTCCGAAGGGAACCGCGGGGTCCTGGATCGTTAGGCAAAGAAGGAACATCGGAGTGGGTTTTAGTTAATAAAAGTATGACGCACCCTGTCGCTCTGCCCTAGAGCGAGAGAAGTCATTAGATGATTTCCCACCTTAAAAAAAAAATACGTGTGGCACTCGGGGACTGCCGCGGTAAAGCTATTGCATAGCATGTAGAGTCGTACAATACGGCTAGTTGCACGCACACAAACACCGTGTCGAAGACTGCCGAAAAGAAACTACGTTAGACAATGCACGGCCTTCAAGCCACACCTCCTTCAAGCCACACCTCCGTGCCCGTCGGAGTGGGGGGCGTGAGGTTTTTTTCGTTACCTACGGAATTTCTGGATTCGGTCCCCGCGCTCAAGGCCCTCGATGTAAGCTATGCAATAGCTTAACATTTCTATTTCAGGACATGGTCTACCCGTGTACCTACCAAGTTTCATCGAAATCCGTTCAGCCTTTCGAGCATGAAGAAATAACAAACATACAGACACACTCACAAACTTTCGCTTTTACAATATTAGTATGATTTTACATAAAAATAAAAAATATTTTGCAATATTCTCCCTCCCAATATTGTTTTGTTTGAAATAAATCTCTTCTCAAATTATGATCTCCTGTCAAGCCGTTGTCTAGATACGTTCAGTCTATGTTTTAAGAAAAGTTATAAATGGTATACATTTCTCATTTTAATTGCTACTTTGAGTGCTATTAGTTTGAAGAAATTCTTGCCTTAAAATCATCAAAATTAAACGTAACAACTCTAATGACTAGGCGGTGACTATCGGATATCAGGCCTGAGTAAGAGGGATGGAGCTATATACACCCTATGTAGAGCTCCATCCTTTTAACAATTCAGTTTAGGTCGTAAAATGGGTCGCGTTAAGAGCTCTTGGTAGGGCCTCTATAAGCAATTGTATTTGTGTATTTTCTATAATTTTAATTTTGTTAAGTACTAAGTTTCCGACTTTTGGTCACATGACAGTAATTTACATTTTACTTGTTACAAGTATGAGTCAATAGATATTGTAAGGGTAGGAGATAATGAAAAGGCTTATGCGCATTAACCGTAGGATTTATTCCTATGAAATTAGGTTCTGCGCCGGAGCCAACGAAATGATAGCCCGTTGGATCATACACGACGGTTATTCATAATAATAGTAATATAATATATTTGCTTGAAATATGGACCACCATATTAAAGAGAATAGAATAGAATAGAATAAACTTTATTGCACACCAAAATAGTAACAAAACTTTTATACTAGGCAACTTAAATCTATGGGTACAAAGGCGTGTAAAGAGAGTGTAAATAAAATAAAAAGAGTGTCTATGGAGTTTCGTGCACATTTTTATCCATTGATCTACGCTTTGGAATGTGCAATTAGCATCTTTTTTTTTTGTCTGATCGACTTCTTGGCAATTCTAAAAGTGCCTGTAAATGGTTTATTGTAATAAATGCTTTGATTCTTATTTTAATTTCTATATTTTGAATTGTTTTTTTTTTTATATTATTCTCATAGAATAGAAGCGAGAAGAAATATGTAACCGAGATCTTTATAACATATAACATGTTTTGTATTATAATATGATGTAAAAGAGTGTCCATGGAGTTTCTTGCATATTCTTTTCAATAGAGATCTACGCTTTGGAATGTGCAATTAGCATCACTTTTCTGACTGATTTGACAATTCAAAAGTGTCTGTAAATTATTTATATTATATAAATGATGTGATTGATTGATTGACAGGGTGTTTACGAGAGTCGTTTAATGTCTATACATATTTACCATAACACTAAATAAAAACCTCTATAGTAGCTCGTTTATTTTCGGTTAACCATTATTCAGCGCCTAGATGGCGGCCATGAATTGAATGAGGGCCATCTACATAAACGAGAACGATTTCTTAAAGCTGGCAACAGCTATTATAATTTAAACCACCCCATCACCTTTTAATACGAAAAGGAACTCAAACACAGCGACAGCTTAACGAGTGAAGTTTTATTATTTCAGCGTACGTTAAAAATTCTACCAGGCGCTCATAAAGACAAAGATCTCTCTACCAACGTTAACACATGCAAATTTGCTTATCGACACATGATATGATATGTAAAATATGCATAAGAGCAACGTCGGCCGAGCTTTCAAATGCGAGGAACAATTTACATTTTTACCTCGCTTCCCTACCATTGTTGCCACACATCGTGCCGAGTTTGCCGAGGCTTTAATCCTGAATATGAAAGGAAATATATAAAACAGCTCCTCCATATTTCCTTTAAAGTGAAGGAAAGCTGCTTATTCTGCATCTAGGAAGTACTATATAGGTAACAATACAAAGGAAATGTGAAAATAAATATTTCTTTACCTATAAGTCAAATTCGAAGCGGGTTTTACGTGTGATGTTCCTTTTTAGTCATATTTATTCATCACTAGCTTCTTCCTGCTGTTCCGCCCGCGTGACAGTAGAAACTATATATAGCCTGTGTCACTCAGTGATAAAGTAGCATTCTAGGTGAAAGAATTTTTGGAATCGTTGAGTTTGTTTACTACAAACAAAGATCCAAAAATATAAATCTTTTCTCTTCATAATATTAGTATATACTCCATTCGGGTTAAGATTAGACATTTAGACTAACCTTTTTTACTGTCAGTTCAACCGATTTTGAGTTCTATTCTGTAGGCATAAGGATGGCATTAAAAGCAAAAAAGTGGTTACAACAATACCAACTATTTACTGCAGCCGCCATTTATCATGCCACCAACGCAATAAAAGTCAAAATCGCTTGAACGGGCAGTAAACACAGGTTTGTTAAAATGTCGAATCTTAATGCGAATGGAGTATAGGTTTATAAACGGCAGTGGAAGAAAAGACATACGTAAAATGTCATATGTCAGTCTGTCGTCAAAACCTTTTTTTTTGGCAATTGAGCCAATTGCGACTATCTTGCCAGTGTCACGTTGAGATCAAAATCTATAAAAGATTTTTTTTTTGGGTTTTTACAGTCTGTGCATTTAGCCGGTGTCAATTTTAGAATTTTTTTAATATTCCAATTTAATATTCCACAACTATCACACAACGCCGTTTAGTCTCAAGCTAAGCAGAGCTTGTGTTATGAGTACTAGACAACTGATAAACATACTTATATATTTCTAAATACATACATATTATAGATAAATTACACCCAGACACATGGCACAAACATTTGCCCTGGGTGGGAATCGAACGACCTCCGGCATAGCAGTCAGGGACCACTGACCACTAGACCAACAGGCCAGTCAAAAAAATGTTTAGGCTTTGATTTCTTTTACAGATGGGTTCATGGAAATTCGTTCAGCCGTTCGAGCGTAAAGAAGTACCAATCTTACACACACACATTTACAAACTTCCGTCTTTGTAATATTATATGTATAGTGTTATGGTGTGTGTTATTACGCCTAACTTTCGGCTTAGACAGATACTATACGATCATAACTAATGACATAGGATCTCTAATCAACTGATACGGGTGAACTAAGTACATACCTAACTAAAACAATTTGTCACTTGTGTGATTTATTACAAATTACTCTATCTACAGTTTCAATTTTGCGATTAAACTTAAGACTGTTGAGATACGTAGTTTGACGGATTTATGGAGGGACGGATTAATTAAGACCAACCACCACATTCCTGGTGAAGGTCGCGGTAATCCGACGGACAGGACTTGTCGTTCTGGTGACGTGTTTGGGAAGCCTATGTCCAGACATTGACACATTGTTGAGACATTGTTGTTGATTGTTTGGTCTTTCGACTGAAATGATGATCACATTCATAACCATCTCCGTCACCGTAGGCGCGGGCTTGCGGACGGCTAGGAACCGGTTACCGTCCGGTAACCGTCCGGACCGAGCCCTAGTCGTCGACGGCACGTACTGTTCCACGCGCGCCTCAAGGAGATATCAGTAACTGTAACTGCCCAGCAGGGTCGAAGCCTACTGGGGCCAAAGGTTTGATTCTGAAAGGAAGACTCGGCCCTGGGACGAAAGGCAACGAAGGAACAGGAGTGGGTTTTTAGTCAGTAAAAGTCTGACACTATCTTCCGCTCCGCCCAAGAGCGGGGGAGGTCATAAGATGATTTTCCCACCGAAAAAAAAAACTATCTCCGTCAAAATATGTCCACAGCTGGTGATTGAATATTTTGCGGATCTCTTCATTTTTGATTACACGGGGAATTCTGAACATAACCCTTTTTATTATATATTTATTTTTGTGAGGTGGGGGTCACCAAATCGACGAATCGTATAAACTTAAGTGGCAGTGGGCCAAAGTTCTAGAGTGGCGACCGCGCACTGGAAGACGCAGCGATCGAAGGGCTCCCACAAGGTGGACCGATGCCCTGGTGAGAGTCGTTTGAATCCGATGGATGCGAGACGCATAAGACTGTTTTGTTGTGGGGACACTTGCTGGAGGCCTATGTCCAACAGTGGACGTCTTTCGGCTGAAATGATGATGATGATGATAGATGATCACCAAACAACTTCTTCCTCTCTGGTTGAGCGAGAGTGTGTGTCAGAGTTTTACTGATTAAAACCTACTGTATTCCTTTAATTGCCCTTTGCACAATTCTGTAGCGGAATGGACTTAGGTATTTAATTTTCCAACCTTTATTCGTTTAGTTTGATGTTTAAAGCAATAATGACTACTTATTCAGCCTTTTATAACCACAATAGTCTATGGTCCATTGCCGAGTTAAGTCCTCTTTCTAAAACTGTGGAATCAGACAATTTGCGTGCAAACTACGGTAATTATCACAATATTATCGGGCAGGTTGGCGAGCTTAATAGGTCTGTCATTAGAATACGAAGAGGATGCTGTTACCATAGATCTGATCATATCTGTCACTAATCGAGCCGATAAGGTTAAGAGGCTTTTTTTTAGGTCGTTCCTATCGGAATTATCCTGCTTCCATATTAAAGTAAGTAAAGTAGAAACTGCTTAGGTATCTCTGCCCCCCTAGCCAAGTTAAAACCGTTTCGTTTCTATTCTTTTCGTCGATCGTCTCGAGTAGGCCACGCCTCCTATTCCTTTGTTCTGTCCACGTAACTGAGCGTTGAGATGACGTCAGAGAATAGAAACGAAATGGTTGTAACTTGGCTAGGGGGGCTGAGGTACTTACAGTTAGTTTTACAAAAAAAGCATAAGTTTCGTAGCTTTAAATAACTTCCACTGTTTTGAGTAAAATGGTAATGATGATGATTGTAAAAAAATACCTAAATATCTACAATTTCATCTTTTGCACTCGTTTTCAAAGTGAGAAGCAAGCGAATTTTCCTAGTACCATTTTTTGCAGAATTACTGTTGATATTACCTCGGAAATACGTCGCGAGTAACGCCCGGGGGAAATGCCTAGCTCGTACGGCGGCAATGACTTTCAGAGAGGATGACACCTCTAATGAAAATTGGCTATCGCCTGCACTATTTACTCCCATGTGAACGCAGCTTTTTGTGCGAGTTGACACTTAGGTAAATGTTGCTAGTGTAAATTATTTATTTAAAAATGACTTTTAATTTTGTTGGCAAACTTTTTAGCTCGCTTAAAATAATGACACGCAGAAAATCTAATTACTTTGTCTTGGTTTTTCTGGTTTAGAAAATGTAATGTAGCTTATAGTTTTTTTTCAGCTTCGTCATGATTTTCTTGCTGGCTGATGCAATATGTTTTCTTCTTTCATTCTCTTCTATTAGACATCATCTCAGTAGTCAGTCACCCCCTTTTGGGCTCCAGGATTCTGGGAAAGAGTTACCGTGAACATGGAACGCGAAGGGCAACTGAAGGAACATAGGTGGGTTTTAGTCAGTATAAGTGATATTCCCTTTCGCTCCACCCTGAGTGGGAGAGTCATTTGATGATTTCCCACATAAAAACAGAAAAACCTCTTTCCTATAACTTCTATGTGGATGATTGTGTATATAAGTTTTATCATCATAATCATTTCAGCCGAAAGACGTCCACTGTTGGACATAGGCCTCCCCCAAGTGTCACCACAATGAACGGTCCTGTGCGTCTCGTATCCCGATGGATACAATATACCCTAAAAAAGAAAAAAAACGGAACCCTTATAGGATCACATTGTTGTCCGTCCGTCTGTCTGTCTGTCAAGATCTTTTAACTCAGGAACGCATGGAGTTATCGAGTTGAAATTAAAACCATAGTCTCAGGTCTGCAGTCCCTTGAAGCTGTGAAAAAAATCAAACTCAAACGAAACGAAAAAGATACGGCCGTTTATGTCGCAAAAAACGTATATTTTGACACTGTCAAGAAAATCAAAATTCATAGGGTACTTCCCGTTGACCTAGAATCCTGTTATTTGGCATTAAGCAATTTAAGGTCTTATAGCACAAGTATGGGAATAAATCTGAAAACTGTAAATTTGTTGTTACGTCATAAAAAATACTTTTTTTTTGCGATTCTGAAAAATCTTCAAGACTCCATTCGGGAATTGAACTATTTACATAGGAAAGTTTGTACGGAACCCTCAGTGCGCGAGTCCGACTCGCACTTGCCCAGTTTTTTTTCTTACTGATCTTGGTTAGCAGGCATAACACACGCTCCCAAACTTTCTTAATAAAAGAAATATCACCTGCCAAACCGGCTACATAGTTGTTTCTCATAGTAACATTATGTTTTATTCAAAAGAGGGTGTTAGGCGGTCAGTAAAATGGAGCGTATGTCATATTTATGAATCGTATGGGAAATCCAAGTGACTCATAGCATGTAGGCTTATTTATGTCTTGTAAGAAAGAAGTTAAATGTATATAGATAATAGGTTTTTCACTGTAAAATTGACACAATGAGGGTTATTCCCACAATGAGGGTAGTATGATAACTTACATCGGTACATGGTGGACATCCCACCCATACGTACAAAGCGTTTTGGGAACACATTAATTATGCGTACAGCTACGGAGTGGAATTCCCTGCCGGAGTCTGTGTTTCCTAATAACTACAACCTAGGGGTTTTTAAGTCAAGAGTGAATAGTTTACTTCTAGGCAAGCGTGCTCCATCGTAGACCACATCATCGCTTACCATCAGGTGAGATAGTGGTCAAACGCGAGCCTATCAATAATAATAATAAAAAAGTTACGATTACGATTTTGTATTTAAATTAAAATGTAGAAAACACGCGAAAAATTTAGCAACAATGAAGACCTCAAAGGAACATTGGTAATACATAACAATGGTGTGCTTTTTTGCACGTATGAACTCAAATTACAAAGGGCCCCCGCTGGATAGACAAATTCCTGCTGAATTTCTCCTGTTCTGTTAAAAATCCCTTGGAGTTGTTAATAAATGAATCGAGAGGTACATTGGTGCAAATTACGAACAGTAACCGAACGAAGATACGAGTATAGAAGCATTGTTAGTACTTTTTTGTTAGGCGTTACCTATTTTTCTTATATTATAAGACGACTTGAGGACTCGACTTCTTTGCAATACTAGACACCCCCCTACCACACCCGGCGATAAATGCGGAAGCGAGGGATACAGAATACCTTATTAGAGAAACCGTGTGGTATAATTGACAATGAGAAACTTAAAATATCAGACACGGAATATTTTTATTTAAGAAAAATAACTCCTGACAAAAAAAAACAATAGCGACCTACTAAATAGTCTCTAACTTCGTTCGGTTACGGTTGGTAGACATAATTCTTTCCGCCATTGATTTTTCATACAGTCCCTCTAGATATGGTAAACCGTGTAGTTATAATTAACAATGAGAAACTTAAAATATCAGACACGGAGTATTTTTATTTAAGAAAAATAACTTCTGACAAAAAAAAAAACAATAGCGACTTACTAAATAGTCTCTCACTTCGTTCGGTTACGGTTGGTAGACATAATTCTTTCCGCCATTGATTTTTCATACAGTCCCTCAAGATATGGCCCAGGCTTCAGTATTGGCGAAAAGAAAAAAAAAACATGCCAGCTATGTATGGCAAAAGTTTCATTCCCCTTACTGTCATAAAATACAAGCTAGTATTTCAGAGATTTCAGCAATTCGACATACTCGTACTCCACACACGTTTAAAAGGAAAAAAATATCTGTTTCGAATTTAGTATTCCGACGCTCACTCGGCTCGCTCATCAGATTAAACTAATACCCTATAAATCGAGGGTTGTCTGTACCACAGTATAGATATATGGAACAGTACGGAAACTACCTACAAATGTTCGAAACGGCTCACTCACACAAACATACGTATCGACGAGACTCCTAAGCGGCATTCGCTACTGACAGGACCGCGAGAAACGCTTAGGAGTCTCGTCGATGCGTATGTTTGTGTGAGTGTGCTGTTTCGAATATTTGTAGGTAGTTTCCGTACTGTTCCATATATCTATACTGTGTCTGTACTACGCTAAATTACATACGGACCGTCCATGATAGCCTGGTATGTGGTGGAACATACAGAGATTTTTATTGTATTATAGAAATGTTTTGGTAATGGTAAGTAATGTTTTTTTATTTTATTTTTATTTTTTATTAATTATAGGCTAGCGTTTGATCACCATCTCACCTGATGGTAAGCGATGATGTGGTCGACGATGGAGCACGCTTGCCTTAAAGTAACCTATTCACTCTTGACTTAAAGACCCCTAAGTAATGATAAAGAGATAATATTACCTAAAAATAATTTTATTTATTTACCGATCACAAAAGTTTTCTTACGCTATATTATAACAATAAACTTATAGTTTAGAGCTAACTTGTGAGGGACTGGTGCCCAATGTAGGTATGTATAATAAATAACCTTTATTATAGGTCACCAGGACCATCCCGCGCTAGTATACTAGAATTATAAATAAATAAATAAAATAATAATATTAATAATAAATAAATGTTTTTTTAAATTTTTTTTATTGAAATATTTAAAAATATAATTTATATGTTACAATAATGAAAATAATAATAATAATAATATTTATTTCACCAAAACTTACTACGAATTACAACTTAGAGACTAATACTTAAACTATTTACATAGGAACATCTGTAACCGAACTAGGACGAGTCCTGTATCTCGGTATACGGCGCCACACCCTCGAATCAACAAAAGCATTTAGAATAGTTTATCATTTCGCAGATAATATACAATTGGAACTAGATTTATTTTTCTAAAGTTTTTTCTGTTTCCTCGGTTTGTTGAGATGTCATAACCAGCAAAGACGCAAACTAAAACAACTAAGACAAAGTAAGGCTTTGCACAATTTCTTTTTAGGGTTCCGTACCTTAAAAGAAAAAATGAAACCCTTATAGGATTACTTTGTTGTCCGTCTGTCTGTCTGTTTGTCTGTCCTTCAAGACCCTTTATCTCGGAAACGCGTGGAGATATCGAGTTGAAATTAAAACCATATAGTCATAGGGTATTCCCGTTGACCCAGAATCCTGAAATTTGGCATAAAGCAAGGACTTATAGCACAGGTATAGGAATAAATCTGAAAACAGTATATTTGTAAATCTAAAAAAAAAAACTAAATAAATCTAAAAATCGCTTGGAAAAATCTTCGTAACTCAATTAAGGAATTGAACTGTTCATAGAAAAGTTTATATGGAACCAACCCTCAGTGCGTGAGTCCGACTAGCAATTGCCTGCGCAAACTCTGGCTATTTCTAGTAGTAGGAGCTTCTGGTAGTAACTTAAACCTGTCGTGAAAATTGCCATGAATATATATAAAATACGGTCACACAGCCCTCGGCCATGTGTGCGAGTCTAGCGGTCTATAACTGATTCTAAAAGAATTATTTATTACATGGAAGTAGGGCTATCACTTGCGCTGCTCACATAGACTGGATTTTGGGAAATCGATGAAAAATATTGTAGCGGTCGCAAACAAATTTTATTTTGGCATGATTGATAGGTATTCAAACATCGTTTTTTATTTACTTTACCTAAATCGAAACTAACTTCACACTAATACTATAAAGGTGAAAGTTTGTCTGTGTGTGTGTATGTTTCTAAAGCTAGATCTACACTGCGCACACGTGTGCCCCACACGCCGATCTGGGCGCGTCGGTCTCCATACATTTTATATGGAAACTAGACTTGTAGAGCTACACTATATGGAGTTTCTTGCCGGTTCTTCTCCATAGGAAACGACAAATTTGGAACCGTGCACTAGCTTTTGACGTTTTATAAGGGCCCATGTAGGCCTATGTGAAATAAAAACTTTGAATTTTTTTTTTACACTTTTTCTACGCCACGCGAAGTTGTTCTACATACAAATCAGGCGTGTTACACGTGTGCGTCGTCGGTCTAATGTAGTTCTAGCTTTACTCTTTCACGCTCAAATTTTGATGAAATTAGGCACACAGGTGGCCCATGCCGTGGAATAAGCATATATCATCATTATCATCTCGTCGGCTTCAAGTTTAACCTCAAATGGACAGGCACATGATATACTATCCTATACTATATATATGTATATCCTGAGCATGTTCCCTTGGGATATTTTTTAACATTTTTATATCACCTGTAGAGCAGTGGTGGCCGAGTGGTAACGGCCCCGACTTACGAGTTGTAGGTCGCGGGTTGAAACCTAACCAGGCGCATTACTTTGTGTAATTTATTTCATCACTACAGCTCTCAAAACGGTGAAGGAAAACATCGTGAGGAACCCGGCGTGTCCAAGAACAAAAAATTCGAAGACATGTGACATCCACCACCAACTCGCACTGGGCCCGCGTGGTGGATTACAGTCCATTCCCTCTCCTAGAGAGAAGGTTTGAGTCCCAGCAATGGGAACATTAAAAGGCTGAATATGCTTATATCACCTTTTTTTTTTAGCTGGGAAAATCAGAAAATGACAAATCCCGCTCTTGGGCGGAGCGAGAGGGTGTGTCAGACTTTTACTGACTAAAAACCCACTCCTGTTCCTTCGTTGCCTTTCATACCAGGGCTGAGTCATCCTTTCAGAATCAGACCTTTGGCCCCAGTAGGCTTTGAGCCTGCTGGGCCCCTTCGGTTGCTGACATCTCCTTGAGGTGCGCATGGAACACTACGCGCCGTCGACGGCTTGGGCTCGGTCGGACAGCGAGCTACCCATTGCTCGCCGTCCGCAAGCCCGCGCCTACGGTGGCCGGAAATCGGGATCGGAATCCCGGTGGCTAGAGCGCGGAGGCCATTACATCCTTTGCTAGCATTACTGCTTCGCAGAAGGAGGCGACCGCCTGCCACTCCTCCTCGTTCTGAACCATGAATGCTTATATCACCTGCAGTACCTATCAGTTTCCGTGACTACATGGTTTTTTATCCCGGGAGTATGTTCTTTTGGACAATTCTCTAATTTCGCACAGGCGAAGCCACTGGCAAAAGTTAGTATATTATTAAGAGGTAAAATTGTTTGTGTCTTTGTAACAGGTGACCTCAGAGAATACTGATCTAATAAAAAAGAAATATTTAACTTGTACAAAGCTACAATAACGCTAAATGCCATTACATTTGCTTACTGCTGAGCATCGTGATGTACCCGATTTATCTTTTTGGCTATCTCCATTTGTAAAGATTTTTTTGAAGAAAAGAAAGAAGGAAAAGAAAAACGTTTATTTGTGACTTAACAACAAACAAACCACAAACTAAATTATTAATATTAACGTATACAAACTAAAATAGAATATAATATTAACAACAGGAGGAGGGGTTTATCGGAGTGTCATATTTTTTATCCCGGAAAAACGGAAGGATCCTGTGACACACGACACTACGAGAGCAAAGCTTCAAAAACTAAACGCTTATGGCACCCATCATGAGTAAGCAATAGACTAAAACTTGTGATTCTCAGTGTTTCAACCTAATTATTTTCTTGATCAATACATCAGCCTTACGTGTTTCCATCTCCATCTTTGATGTAACCTATTTTTATTTAAGTTATCCTGGTACTTATTATCCTTTGATTAGGTCCATATTTTTAGTAGTATAAACAGGGGCGTTGCTAGTCCCAAAGGGGCCCCATATCAAAACTTATCGAGGTTTTTTTTAAACCGTAGGGGCCTACTAGCACAGAGACATAAGACGGAGACATGATAGACCACGACAGAGATGACCCGACTAACTGGATGGATTTCGTCCAGTAAAATCGAGACCGATGAACTAGTTTATTTTAGGCGTCGCGTCCCCCACATTAGGCGTGCGCGTTCCTCGGGCTGACGCCGCGTGCGCGTGCGTAAGCGTCGCGTGTAGCCGCCGTGTGACGTGTGCAGCGAGCGCATGGCACTCTGCACACACGTCACACGGCGGAAAACACTGAAGAGTAACTTTTTTGGAAACAGTAGCGACCAGTGGGGATAGCGGGCGAAGTGGTGAGAACGCGATGCGAGAGCCGCGTGCGCGCCGCGTGCAATCTCCACACACGCCGCAGGGCAGCAAAACGCGACACTCACGCGGCGCCCACGCTACTCACACGCCCGAGGAGTGCGCACACCTAATATGGGGGACGCCTATATTTTGGAATAGATGTGATCTTATGTAGAGAATGCTAGAACGAACGGAGCGAGCTATAATAATGGAACAACCTATCATTTATTAATTTATTCATTAACTTCGCACCTCTCAGAGAATTGAAGGTTGTGGATAACATGTTACGAATTTTTACACGGGGCCCCTGCAGCTTGGGACCCCGTATCATTGATACGGCTGATACGGCGTTAGCTTCGCCTCTGAGTATAAATATGCACCTAATCAAAGGATAAGCTATTAAAAGAATAAAACGTATCTAACTCGTAAAAATCTTCTCACAGAATAAAAACATACACTTGTGTAATGTAAACACAAGTTTACGTTCTAAATATGGCGGAGTAGTGATGTGCGGGCTTATCGGCTGGTGTCGTAAAAATGTCCGCACAAAAAGGGTTGTTAAGGCGCCTGTCCATCAGACTGAGGCTTGAACAGAAATAATCGGAACATATACTTAGTCTCAAGTCGCTTAGTGCTGAAGACTTGTTTTACGCTTAATTTTTCGTCGTCGTTTCTTAAAAATAAAAAAAAATACGTAGTAGGTATATTTTATAAACAAAGCTAGCAAACAAGGCTAGCACTATTGACGAAAATCTAATGGACCAATCCAATAATTAATAGATATAACTGTTTAGTTACATAAATATAAGTAAACATTTAAATAATAACTATATTAAATATACTAATAGGAATACAAAATATGTACCTAAGCGAATAAATAAATAAAAAATAATAATAAGCAGAAAACTTATAAAATATAATAAAAATACACAGATAGAAAAAATGATAAACTAATTTTTTGCACTAAAAAATAAGTTTATCATTTTGTCCAAGAAACCTAAATATATCTATTTAAATTCGCAAAAGTAGAATAATATGGTTTTAAAAGTTTATATGAAAAAAAAATGTATTTTATCTGCATAAAATTGTACTGTTATTGATAACATTAATCTAGGACTTGGGATTTGGGAAAGCAGAGATGATGAGATTTGTGATGAGTAAATCTGCTGAGAATCGACACATTGATTTCAAATTGGTTTAACGATTTTAAAAGAGTTATGTACGCACGTTCGGTATTACGTAGATATATATCGTATCTAATATTCGACTTAAATAGGTATTACTATATCTTCGGTGGAACATAATAGATATCATTTTTTTAGGGTTCCGTACCTTAAAAGGAAAGAAACGGAACCCTTATAGGATCACTTTGTTGTCTGTCTGTCTGTCAAGACGCTTTATCTCGGGAACGCGTAAAGGTATCGAGTTGAAATTAAAATCATGTACTCAAGTCTGCGGTCCCTTGAAGCTATAAAAAATTCAAACTTCGGAGTTAACGAAAAAAAAGATCGGCCGTTTATGTCGCAACAAACGAAATACACGTTTTTTGCGACATAAACGGCCGATCTTTTCGACACTCTCAAGGGAATCAAAATTCACAGGGTACTTTCCGTTGACCTAGAATCCTGAAATCTGGCATGAAGCAAGGTCTCATAGCACAACAAAAGGAAAAAATCTGAAAACTGTAAATTTGTAGTTTACTTCACAAAAAAAAAAACATTTTTTGCGATTCGGAAAAATCATCGTAACTCAATTCGGGAATTGAACTGTTTCCATAGATAAGTTGGTACGGAACCCTCAGTGCGCGAGTCCGACTCGCACTTGCCCAGTTTTTTATACATGTTACCGCCAATATTCGTAAATCGGTTAGAGTGCAGATTAACTTGTTAATCTACAGATTATCTCATTGAGTCCTTTAAAAAGTGGAAAAAATGTTTAAGTTCTTGTCCAGTTCAATATATTAATACGTGCAGTGTGATGTTTTTTTAGTCGCAAATAAATCATCAATAAGTAAAGACGTTTGTTATTTTCTTAAACACCGTTCCATAGTTGCAAAGAAGTGAACCTTAATACAATAAACATATGGTCCAAAACGAGCCGGATCAATTAGTGAAAGTTACCTGCGTGCGGTCTCGGTGCGCGAATACAATAGAGGGCCGCATTCCTTAGATAAGGATTCAAGTTGTTTACGAGTAGTTTAGTGAATGAAGCTACTTATAAAAATCTAAGACATTGCAACATATTGAACGTTTTTGTGCGAAGTGAATTACGTGAACTTTATTTAATTCTGCAAAATGACGTCGCCAACTCCAGAACAGTCTAAATATTTATCTACGTTAGAGGATGTGGCTAATATGATACGGAAAGCGCAAGTTAACATAAAAAAGTGTCCTAAACAGCGATTAACAGTGGGTTATGTTAAAGCGAGAATAAAAGCCATTGAAGAAGATTGGGATGTGTTCAAACAAACGCATAGCAGCCTTATGAAGTGTACACCACGAGAACAGCGGGGCGTATTGCCTTACTTTCTTAGCGAAGAATATTATACGTACGAAGAAATGTATCTCTGTTTACATGCGGATTTAACCGATCTCCTAACAAACTTGGAGTCACAACAGAGGTCATTAGAAGTGTCCAACATGTCTACTTCTTCACACGAAGGTCAGCTACCGTTTGCTAAGCTACCAAGAATACAGTTACCTACCTTTTCGGGCAGATATGAAGAATGGCCTACGTATAAGGATATATTTACAGCGCTTGTACATAACACTTCGATTAGCGATGTTCGCAAGTTGCATTATTTAAAGACTAGTGTTGCCGGAGAGGCAGAGATATTATTACGACATATTCAAATTACAGAAAGTAATTATGCAACAGCATGGGAACTACTTGAAGGTCGTTTTGGTAACAAAAAAATGATTGTGTCGTCAGTTTTGAAAAAATTTTGCTCTCAGAAAAAGATAAACAACCCGTCAGCTACACAAATTAAAGCATTGCTCGATAATTCCGTGGAATGCATCAACAGTCTGAACAACTTGAATATAAACACCGCCACTTGGGATCCTATCCTAGTATTCCTAGTGGCGCAAAAATTAGATTCAGATACGTTAAAGTGTTGGGAAGAGGAAGCTTACAAGGAGAATAGCGATGAGTTGTCTACGTGGTCGGCGTTGAAAAGGTTTCTCGAGTCTAAGTTTCGTACGCTCGAGTTAATAGCACCCACTACTATTACAGTTGCAAAAGAAAAGACACAAGGTCACAAAACGTATCATGTCGTAGCAAGGGATACTGAGAACGCTAAAGGTGACTCTGCGCCCAGCAATAGTAGTTCATCACCTTGTTGTGTATATTGCAAGGGTAACCATCACATTTTTAGTTGTAAAGAATTCGCAAAACAAACTGTGCAACAACGACGTGAATTTGCGAAAAATAAAAACCTTTGCTTCAACTGCCTAGTTCCGAATCACGTAGTATACAAATGTAAACAAAGTAAGAAATGCCGAGTCTGCGGAAGAAAACATCACTCTCTCTTGCATGAAGCCAAGGAAACAACACAAGAGAGTGACAAAGAAGACAGTAACAAACAAGAAGAACCAACGGAGAAGGTCACAAGCGCACACTTCTCCAAGGAACAGTCTGGTCGTCGAGTATTATTGGCAACAGCACAAATACATGTTACATCAAGCGACGGCGAAACACATGTACTGCGGGCATTGATCGACCAAGGCTCAGAGGCCTCACTTATATCTTCAAGAGTAGTCGAGCTCTTAAGATTGAAGAGGACAATCATCAACGGTGTGGTCTCAGGTGTAGGAGAAGGAAACTTGGTTCCAATAAAACATGTAGTGGACCTGTCAGTTACATCGCGACATGATAGAATGAAGGTTATTCAAGTGAAGGCGTATGTTTTGAAATCATTATCTGCGAGATTACCTTCAAAACAAATCACGATGGACTGGCCAGCCCTCCAAAACCTATTATTGGCTGACCCTACGTATAACACACCGGGCAAGATTGATATATTACTCGGTGCAGACGTCTTTTGCAAAATCATAGAAGATGGTTTAGTAAGATGTTCTGATGGCATAGTGGCTCAGAAAACAAGTTTGGGGTGGATACTTTCAGGTCAAAGCGAAGAAAAATTAATTAGCAACGAACACAAAATAACAACATTACATGTGACAAGTATGGTATCAGAAGACAATGATCTTTTAAAAAGGTTCTGGGAAATCGAAACTGCTTTATACAAAAAAAGACAACTACTTACAAGAGAAGAAGAGAAGTGTGAAGAGATTTACAAGAATACAACTAAAAGAATAAATGGTAAATACACAGTGCACTTACCTTTGCGACAAGGAATAGAAGAGACATTGAAACTATGTGGAGACACGAAACAACAAGCTGTTTATAGATTCAAACAATTGGAGAAGAAATTTGAAAGGTTTCAGAGTTTTAGGTCAGATTATTCTAAAGTAATTCAGGAGTATATTGAAATGGGTCATTTGAAACTATCTAACTCAAATGACGACAACAAATCAGTCTATCTTCCACATCATGCTGTAATACGCGAAGACAAGGATACAACAAAGGTTCGAGTAGTTTTTGACGCGTCTGCAAAGGGTTCGAATGGACATTCTTTAAACGACACCATGATGATCGGACCTGTATTACAACCAGATTTACGAAGCTTAATTATAACATGGCGAACACATAGAATATGTGTTGTAGGAGACATAATTAAGATGTACCGAATGATTGACATGACACCAGAACACACAAATTTACAACGAATAGTCTGGCGAAATAACCCAGAAGACCAACTAGAAAGCTACAACTTGATGACCGTAACCTTCGGTACCGCTGCAGCTCCCTATCTAGCTGTACGGACGTTACTACAACTCGCCGAAGATGAAGCATTTGAGTATCCATATACAGCACCTGTAATTAAAAATTCGTTTTTTATGGATGATTTGATTACGGGAAGTGACACTGAAGAAAAAGCAAAGAAAATGTGTGAGGAAATAAAGGAGCTACTAAGTAAAGGGAATTTTAAAATGCAAAAGTGGTCTAGCAATTCGGAAGAGGTATTAACGGGATTACAAGAAAAAGATAGTGCAAACAGTATGAAGGATGGAATAGAGATAAAACTGGACAAGGTTATAAAAATTCTAGGATTGACATGGGATAGGAAGGATGACACGTTTAAATTCACAATTAACTTACCTGAAGTACGATGTCCCGTAACGAAGAGATCTGTTCTATCTGATGTAGCAAGGCTGTTTGACCCCTTTGGATGGCTGTCACCAGTTATTATTCATGCTAAAGTTTTTATACAAAAACTGTGGCTGTGCAGCATGGGATGGGATGACGAACTGACATCACAATTAATAGACGAATGGATGAGATATAGAAGAGAATTGATACATCTGCAAAATATTACAATACCACGCTGGTTTAAAACTACACCGATCAATTGTGCAAACATTGAATTACATGGTTTTGCAGATGCATCTATGCACGCATATGCTGCAGTCACTTACCTGAGGGTTATTGAAGAGGACACAGTACATATCACAATCATCGCATCTCGTACCAGGGTCGCACCGTTGAAACAATTATCAATTCCAAAACTGGAATTGTGCGCCGCAGCATTGCTAGCAGAATTGATCAATGATCTGAAAGACCTGTTAAAAATACCTAAAAACAAAATCTTCGCGTGGACTGATTCAATGGTCGTGATATCTTGGTTGCAAGCTCAACCCAGTCGTTGGCGAACATTTGTCGCGAACCGAGTAGCAGACATAACAAGAATAATAGATAATGACCGATGGAGATACGTTCAATCTACCGATAACCCAGCCGATATCGCTACAAGAGGCATAAAAGCAAGCGACCTGGCTTCTTTTGATTTGTGGTGGACTGGACCTGTATGGTTAAAACATAAAATACTCGAAACACATACCTGTGAAATCCCACAAACTGAATTAGAATTGAAGACGGCATCGTTTCACACAAATGTAGAAGTCAAACCAATCTGGGAACATTTTTCTTCAGTTTCAAGAATGAAAAGAATACTAGCCTACTGCCGAAGATTTATAAAACGAGAACGGGAAACGTCATATCTAACAGTAAATGAGCTAGATAAAGTGTTACAATTATGTATAAAGTACTATCAAGGCTTAGTTTATCAGAAGGATATTGAAGATTTACAGAAGGATGGAAGCGTAAAGAAAGGGAGTTCTCTTATCACACTCGCCCCTTTTTTAGATAAAAACGGGATAATAAGAGTGGGAGGAAGATTAGACAATGCTAACATAGCTGAATTTATGAAACACCCGATTGTAATACCATGTAATCAGCATATAACTAAGTTATTAGTTCAAGAAGCTCACGGTAGAACACTACATGGTGGGATACAAGCGATGATGGCTTTTGTGAGAACGAGATATTGGGTGATAGGTTTGAAGTCTGCTGTTAGAAAATGTATTCACAACTGTAAGACCTGCATTTTGGATAAAGCGAAGGTTAAAACCCAGTTTATGGGACAATTACCTGCCGTTCGAGTCAATCAGCATCGGCCATTTATGAATAGTGGGGTTGATTACGCTGGACCAGTGTTAATAAGAACATCGAAAGGCCGCGGACACCACGCAACAAAAGGCTATATTTGTTTATTTGTTTGTATGGCCACTCGCGCGATCCATCTGGAAGCTGTCACAGACCTAACAACACAAGCTTTTATTGCCGCATTTCGGAGGTTTGTTGCGCGTCGAGGCCATTGTTCGAACTTGTGGAGCGACAACGGCACAAATTTCGTTGGCGCTGCGAAGGAATTGAAGGACATGTTCCGGAAGGGCAAGAATAATATCGCGAAGGAAGCGGCTGAACTTCTGGCTAACGATAACACAACATGGCACTTTATACCACCAAAGATGCCCACATGTGGAGGTCTATGGGAAGCCGGAGTTCAGTCTGCTAAAAGACACCTTTTCACGGTAAACAAGGACACAAAACTAACATACGAAGAGATTTCTACGCTTTTAGCACAAATCGAGGCATGTCTCAACTCTCGCCCCCTTTATCAAATGGACAACAGTATGACGCCACTTACTCCGGGGCATTTTTTAGTTGGTGAGCCCTTGATTTCTGTTCCTGATACAAGCTACGAGTGCCAACCTGTCAGTCTCTTAACTAGGTGGCAAATTATTCAGAAATTGACTCAAGATTTCTGGCACAGATGGCGTTCAGAGTATCTTAACACACTCCAACAAAGATACAAGTGGCAAGTGAAGGTTCCGGAACCGGCTATTGGAGACGTCGTTATAATTAAAGAGGATAACTTGCCACCTACGAAATGGCTGTTGGGACGGGTGAAACAAATACATCCTGGAAAAGACAATCTCGTGAGGGTGGTAACAGTCCAAACTATGGGGAACAACGAGTTAAAAAGGCCCCTATACAAATTGATACCGCTCCCTAAAGAACCTAAAAGTCAGTGAGCTATGGTGGGCGGTTAGGTTAATCAGTGATTATGTATTGTTCAAGTGTAATGATAAATTAAATAGTTACAGTCCATTAGATGTTAGATTTGCATGTATTGAATTAAATATAGATTGAAAACTAATGTTTTGGTGGGCGGTATGTCCAGTTCAATATATTAATACGTGCAGTGTGATGTTTTGTTTAGTCGCAAATAAATCATCATCAAGTAAAGACGTTTGTTATTTTCTTAAACACCGTTCCATAGTTGCAAAGAAGTGAACCTTAATACAATAAACATATAATATATTTTTTAATAAAATATATTGATGTAAAGATATGAATATTTTATTATTTATATTCATATGCAACATCAATATAAAAATTACAGTCATTATCGCGACCCTAGTCAAAACACGGAGAATCTTGACACCGCGATTTAGGAAACGCCGCTCACCTAACAACGCCATCTGTCTTTAAAAAAACTAAACAATATTTCCAACAGTAATTGTGATCTGACGGGTATTTTCCTAAGTTAGGGTTTGGAAGACTAACCAGATGCAGAGTACCAGTATTTTACATGGAGCAACCTCCTTATTTCAGTTACTGGGTAAAATGATGCCACTTGTTTTTTATTATGGGCTGGTATCAGATTGATAATTATGGATTCTATAGTGCTGATTTACACCCGAGTGATCGCATTTTTAGTAGTAGTATTGTTAATTTTTATCACTTATTATTAAAAGAAACTAATAATAATAATAATAACCCCATCGCCGTATCTCTACGTTGACGTCGTGGTGGGGCTTGCGTGCTCCAATATACCCTAGGTCTGTATCGGTAAAGTTTGCTTTGCCGTAATATGCCTAGGGTGAGGGGCCAGACTAAGAGAGATACAATCCGCAGTGCAGTTTTGTGGCGAACTGTTGGGCATTAGCGACCCCACGGACCCGATCTCCCGGGAGAATTCTTGTTCTTCATCTCCGGCTTGCCTTTATTGGCCGGCCGTAGTGAACACTGACGAGGAACTGAGCTCCCACCTCTCTCTTGCCTTTATTGGCTGGCTTGAGTGGAGATTCGCAAGAGCAAACGTGCTCGGGAGAAGGATGTATAATCCAGTAAGGTGCTGGTAGGGATCTTGACCGTACTTCCGGGATTGTCCTGATAGCCGTGGTATACCTCTCCACTCCTCAAGCACCTCAGGATATGTTGCCCTCTTGTTGCTACGTCACTTCGTGCTAGCGGCCGTTTTTGGGGGCCCATTTATTGAGTGTGCAAGTCACCCCCTGCCTTTTTTCGATGCATATTAATAACGTTGTTCAGGCAGGGGCCATAATCTTGACATAGTTCCATGTTACCAGTCCACTTAAGACTCCAAAAACCATAGCCCTATTATCTTTGTTCTCCATATGTCGCAACAGTTTTTCAATAACCGGGGGTTGTCCTTGGGTGCACTAGCATAGCGCGTACAGGGATAATCGTCGGTTGATATCATGTTCCTTTATAATTATCTAAAGGGCCTCTGCGAGTTGGCTTCGGCTCCTCGTACGCCTCCCAAAGGTCCAGGACCTCAGGGTCCTGAGATAAATAAAATATAAAAAATAATAATAATAATAACACCTTAGGAGGCTCGCGTTAGGCGGCTGGATCAAGGGCTTGATTCAGAAAGTGGTACTCTTGGACACGGCTCGTATTGTTAGGAGGTTCCTTTCTCTGGAGCCCTGACCGCCGGTAGCTTGGACCCTGTTCCCGATACTGGTGGGACACTATTTTTTATATTTTTAAATGTTTTTTTTTTATTTTTTATTGAAATATTTAAAAATATAATTTATATGTAGATCTATACGAATAAACGAAATAATAATAATAATAATATTCCACAACTATCACACAACGCCATCTAGTCCCAAGCTAAGCAGAGCTTGTGTTATGGGTACTAGACAACTGATAAACATACTCATATATTTCTAAATACATACATATATAGATAAATTACACCCAGACACAGAACAAATGATCGTGCTCATCACACAAACATTTGTCCTGGGTGGGAATCGAACCCACGACCTCCGGCATAGCAGTCAGGGCCACTAACACTAATAACATAACCTACTTATTTTATTTCGTACAACACACATTTTTTAGTGGAAAATTTTGCGATTTTGTGTGTGGAATAATTTGTTGTTAGTGGTTTTCTGGTAGTTTAAAAGTTGACTCTAGTGGTAAGTTAGTGTAACTGTTGGCAACACTGGACGTCTCAATACAGTTTTGTCGCAGACTTTTATGCGACAAGACTGTGAAACTATTACATAATATCTAAGTACAATGCGTTCCAAATAAGAATAGGATCGATGCCATGTTGTGACGTCACGTCATACTGTCAAATCGCAAGAAATTGGGCAAAATTGAAGAACTCAGAGATGAGCAAAATTGAAGAACTGGATTCTGATTAAACTATTTTCGTTCACAGTTCGTAAATAAATTAAATTTTAAAATTTTCTTGTTTTGCTCACCATAATAATTCTTCGGAGCGCAAAATAGTGTCAGACTTTTATTGCCATCGTCCCAGGGCCCCGGATTTCACTTTCACACTACTCGTGGCCCCAGTAGGCTTCGACCCTGTTGGGCCCCTACGATTTGCTGACATCTCCCTGAGGCGCGCGTGGAACAATACGCGCCGTCGACGACTTGGGCTCGGTCCGGACGGTTACCGGACGATCGTACGGCGAGCCACCCATTGCTCGCCGTCCGCAAGCCCGCGCCTACGGTGGCCGGAAATCGGGATCGGAATCCCGGCGGCGGTTGGGGCGTGAGGACCGTTGCCTCACGCGATCGGCCGCCTCCTTTGCTAGCATTACTGCTTCGCAGAAGGAGGCGACCGCCTGCCACTCCTCCTCGCTCCGGACCATGGCCTGTACAAAGGCCCGGCGCGAGAGATCGCCGCCGCCGATCGCCCCCACGAGGACACGGCGTTGCTCTGCCCAAGCGGGGCACACCTCCACCGTGTGCTCCACCGTGTCCTCCGGGCGTTCCACACAGTGGCGACACCCGGGCGTCGCTTCCGCACGACAGTATGACGTGACGTCACTACCTGTCAATCGATCCTATTCTTATTTGGAACGCATTGTACACTAGCACTTTAACCGCGACTTCGTTCGCGAGAATGTGTTCATACGTATTTTGAGGGTAGTTTTAAAAAACGAATACTTAATGACAGTATTATGCGTTCTCTTTCGCAAAACCCATAGCCCCAATACGTTTCGACCCTGCTGGGCCCGTACGCTTTTGCTGACATCTCCCAGAGGCATACCGGACGGCCAGACAGCGAACCTCCCATCCCATTGCTCGCTCTCCGCAAGCCCATTGGTTTTAGGACATGGAGGTCCTCATGATGTTTTCCAAATCATTTTTTCGAAAATTAAAATTAATAATTTAAAGATGGATGGAGCTATACACTCTATATACCTCCTTCCCTTTATCGGTTCAGTTTAGGTTGTTAAATTGGTCACGTTAAGAGCTCGTGGTCTCTATAAAATGGCACCATTGTCATTTTGACGTGATACAATATCAATCTGACCTGTTGGTTGCCGGAGGTCGTGGGTTCGATTCCCACCCAGGACAAATATTTGTGTGATGAACACGATCATTTGTTCTGTGTCTGGGTGTAATTTATCTATAATATGATATGTATTTGGAAATATATAAGTATGTTTATCAGTTGTCTATTACTCATAACACAAGCACTGCTTAGCTTGGGACTAGACGGCGTTGTGTGATAGTGGTTAAAAAAAAAATACCGATTTCCTTTCAAAGCGAAAACATCTGGAGAATCGATAAAACTCTAAATTACTCTGAGCCTTGATACCAATACACAAAGTAGAAACATAAACAACGCTGCTAGATGACCGTGCAATATTTTCTGTCGGCGCCTACATTTTAACAAATTGTTATTTCCTTGCATGATTTATTCAGCAAAGCTTATTTTGTACCAGGGTAATATGAAATCGATATAGGCTGTCTTTGTGATAGAATGTGCTTGAAGATAAATAAAAACACTTTTAAGAGGATTCGCTTTATATGTACTTAGGTGAGTGAGAATTGAAATTGGGAAGTGTTATAAGACGAAATTGATTTTAAATTGTGTTGTGAAGATAATTGAGAACGAGTTATATTTAGCAGCATGGGTACTAATAGCTTTTTTCAGGTGGGAAATCATCCAATGACGTCTTACGCTCTGGGGCGGAGTGGGAGGGCCTGTAAGACCTTAACCCCTCGGGCGCCCCGGGGGTATTATTATTACGTCATTGTGCGTTTTTACGTAAATCACCAAAAAAGTAATAAGAATAAAAAAACTTTTTCTGGATTTTTCTAAAAATATAGGAACCAAAATTTTCGGCTAAAAAAAATCATACAAACCTATGTACAAAACGACAATTAAGAGTTTTTCAAGGTCATTCAAGTTGTACAGACGTATGTACAATCGGCGCCCGAGATTCCCTTTCGGACTACTTTTGTTGACATCTCTTTGAGGTGCACGTGGAACACTACGCGCCGTCAACGATCGATGGTTACCGGACGGCTGGACGGTGAGCTACCCATTGGTCGTTGTCCACAAGCACATGGGTACATTAGTACCGTTAGGCTGGGCTGAAGTTAGTACTGATGTATGGTTTAACTTTATTAGGCTGTGGAAATGTTCGAAAGAGTTTTGCCGTGGCCCTGGAATGCAAAAGGCAACTAAAGGATCACAGGAGGGTTTTAATAGGTAAAAATCTGATACTGCTCTACTACAAGCTACACTTACTCGAAAACCCGCTCTTATCCCACCGCTTTTAGGCCCGCAATAGACTGTTTTCCGCACTAGTGCAGAAAAGTGCGCGTGCTCTCCCCGCCACAATTTTATTACATGTATCGCATCAGGCTGGGCGCTCGTCGACCCCCACGTGTCGCCCCCGTTTATTCATTTCTTCGTAAGTGTATTGAAAAAAGTCGTTTGATACACCACTGCAGCCCTCGGCTCCATAACACACTTGCTTACGGCTCGTGCGAATTCCGCCTCGGTCGCAATGACAAACTTTCTGCAACTGTATCAAAATTTACTATTTTGATAATTTATTACAGCCTTGGTAAGATCGGAAAACCATAGCCAATTAATTTACCTTTGTTTTAGGCCCAAAAAATAGTCTAGTTTTGTTCGAGAACAATAAGTAGCTTTCTTTACATGGTTTCCATAAATACACCATTTAATTCCCATAAAACACCCCTATTTATAAAAAAACGCTTAGATTGGGATCACAGCGATATGAATATTTTCGTACTTAACACAAGTACACAAGATAGCAGGAAAACATGAAAATAAACAAGATAAAAGGTAAGATGGCGTTTGGCGAGGCGAGAGTAAGTGAGTGTGATGCTGCTGAATATGTATGAGCACGCACATGATTTACCTGTACTTATTTATGTACTAGGATTCCAGGAGTTGTGAGGATACTACGGGTTGATGTCTTATGGTGGTTTTAATGAGTGCGAACGGATTTTTTTTTAAGAAATGCAGTAGTTGTTTATAATCCTTTCAGTTCAAGACGTCGGTTAGGCGTTAACGCTGCGTTGACGCCGCGTTGAGGTCGCGGGTAGGTACCTATACTACGTTTTTACAAGTTTACCACAAACTAGTTAATAGAGAAAGTTGGCAGAATTATTGAGCTGGTTTTATGTTTGACTTTAATTTATCATCATCATCATCATCATCATTTCAGCCTAAAGACGTCCACTGGACATAGTCTTCCCCCAAATGTCGCCATAATGACCGGCTCTGTGCATCTCGCATCCATCGGATTCCCACCAGGTCATCGGGCCACCTTGTGGGAGGCCTTCCAAGGCTGCGTCTTCCGGTACGTGGTCGCCATTCTAGAACCTTTCGTCCCCATCGACCATCTGTTCTGCGAGCAATGTGCCCTGCCCACTGCCACTTAAGTTTGGCGATTCTTCGGGCTATGTCTGTAACCTTGGTTCTCCTGCGGATATCTTCATTTCTGACGTGATCACGCAAGGAAACTCCGAGCATAGCCCTTTCCATTTCCCTTTGACTTTTGAGTGACTTTAAGCCTTCTGATAAGGCCCATTGTAAGCGAGCACGTTTAATTAATTATGTTTGGTACCTAATCTTTAAAATTACTTAATACCTACTTTTAACATCAAAATCGCTCATGTGAAATATCACCAATCACTTTAATTATTACCTGTGTGTCAAAGTTGCTCTTTCTTCACAATTTCACATTATATCAAGAATCAAAACGAAATCATTTGTTTCAAACCTTCAAGCACATAATATCACTCAACTCCTTTAATATTTGTGTTTGTAACGGAGACAATTTATCTACTGTGCGCCGCGCAACGATCCGTGTCTGATCTGACGCGTGATTGATGGACCTCCTGTGAAGTGCTGCGCTCCTGGTACCTCCAGAGATGAAGAATGGATGCTGTAGATCTTTCTCTCACACTTGGAGAAGAATATTTTGAATAATAAAAGGTATTTTGTGACAAGTAGAATTACACCAGTTTATAACAGTACAATGTAGACCATAACATAGAATAATACCTATGTATTTTTTATGGGAAATCATCAAATGAATCCTACTGCTTTAGGTGGAGCAAGGCTTTTTGCTGACTAACCTACCTCTGTTCTTTCAGTTGCATTTTGCGTCCCAGGGCCGCGATAACAAATCTCATCTGATCGGTCACACACATAATTACACACTCCAGCACTATCCACGTATAAAACAATTAATTATGATGAGCCTCAAGGAAATCCCTGTACCTGTTAATTACATTATAACTAACGAAGAAAAAGAAACATCTCACGTAACGTAATTAACGTATGTACAAGTTAGGCAGTTCCTTGATTTTTTCGAAGTTCTACGCTAGAACTTTGTCGGGAATATGTACCTAATTTTTTATGAGGAAACTAAATAGGTACTTGGTTCGTTTGTTCCATGATATATCAAAGGTTGTTTATTTCGGTTAGTCGCGTAGAACGGCGCAGGTGTGCATTTAGGTGACGAGAGTTAATTTTCCGTCTACTGCACTAATTGAAGAGGCGTCCACGCAGCCGCCCGTAAAACGCTCGAGCCCATTTACTTGCTATATGCTGTTATATTTACGCGCTTAATTTTATGCTCGGCGGCCGACACGGCGTTAAGAGTCGCGGAAAATCGTCTAAGGGCCCGCTCCCGACTCTTAGACAGTTTTAGTGTTGTTTTTTTCGTTTTTCGCGTTTGAAGTTCTAATTGGGAATTTCTAAAAAGTTTTCCTGAGGGAAATTGTCTTTAAGTAGGTTCAATTTGTACATCGGATACCTATTTCTTTTTACATGAGACGTTTAATTAGCTTACAAAAAGCTTTAAGAGATTTTTTGTACGTTCGTTCCTTTTCGGGACTTCTTACAAGAAAATCTTTATATCATTATCGCAAAGCTGAAAGTATTTTATTTGCAAGTGATGTAACGATAAGGAGCGAACAGTAAAAGCAAGCCTAATCTTATAAAGTTACGTTAATATTCCCACTTTACAAAAGATAAATTACTTTTGTTCACAAGAACATTACAATTCATACGATTACTTTACATCCTACGTAGCTGTATTTTGAACGGTTCGCTTGTCTAAAGTAGGTACCTATATAAAACTTAACTTATAGATAAATTAAATGTAAAAATCAGTCATGCATAACATCTGGGGCCCAAGTCTGCTATTATTATAAATTCGTCATTCCAACATGTCATTTTGCTAAAAGTTCGTAATCTGCTAATTCAAAATGATCGATCATTGATCGGTCAATGGTCTCGTAATAGAGTTGTGGTAGAATGACAATATCGAGCTTATTAAAAGCAACGACTGCACAATGACGTTCTAATGGTAGGTCACTGATCAAAGGAACTGTCAAAATTTTAGCAGATTACCGCATACATAAGACATTTGTCAATATGTACGAGATTACCATTCCATGCCACTTCTTTCAATGGAGTGTCAGTGGTTGACCATTGGAATGTCATAATGACGCCATTATAATAATAGATTACCAAACTTGTCAAAATCAACAATTATGAAATCAATGATAGACCATTCTGACACTATTGTAATAGCAAACTTGACGCCCCTTCACAAGCTAACAAAGTTGATATAGAAGAAATGCGTTGAGATTACCACCATAATTCTATCGATCCTTGTGCTCCTGATAAGCCCAAATGTTTCTTAGAGAAATTTTACCCTGAATAATAATCCTGTCAATTAGTATAATAAAATAGCTTGTGTTTTTTTTAAATTTTATTTTAGTTGGTTCGAGTCTCGGGCGAGGCAAACGAGTTTTAGAAAATCTATGAATGCAGTTTTGTTTCTTTTTAAAAATAAAGGAATGTCTCCTTTAAGTAAAATGAGCCAACTTAGGGATTTTAGATTCGCTCCAGGACCCGACTTATTTTTCCTCACTATATAGTTAGTGAGGAGTTCCTAAAATGTCATTTGCCAGTTGAGATTTAAAACCGCTGTAAGAGCGTTATATACGATGGCAAACTATTATAAAATTGTGCTCCTTCATAGGTAATATTCTTTTCAACACACTTGCTCAGAACTTTTTCTTCTTCTTTTCTTTTTTTTATTCCAGTGAAATTCAGTGGCTGTATTAATTAAATAAAATTAAATACCTACTACAAAATCATTAGAAAATGTTACATCCGTTTTCTATTGTCACTACGAAAGACATTATCGTAAAAACTTTTCACGCAATAAAACATAAACGTAAGACTAGGCAGTATGATCAAAATACCTCAGCCTTCCTCTAGGGGTAAATAAAAAAAAAATGATGCGCCCATATGAAAACAGATTTTTACCGCCATGTCACAGAAAATTTTACTAATTTTACTGTTGTTTTCTTCACAAGTGTATTGAAAAACGTCGTATGACACACGTGAGTAATTAATAATTACCGTTCTTGGCTCTCTTAAGCTGTTGATCCCCGCATTAACGCCGGCGTTCACGCGCCATTGTCTTAGGTACTATTGTGTCTCTAATTACGCACTCAAAAGGTTAAGACCCTTGCCACGGCTCGGGTCTAAATACCGCGTCGATGGTAATCACTAATCTTACACCCTTATATCATAATGTACTATTATAGCATAATTTGTTCGTGTCCTTAGTAGGGCAAGTAAGCTAGGTCGACGAAGACTGCGTTTAGAAATTTGAAACTTTTTGGTAAATGTTATTTATTGTGAACATCTACCACACTTTTTTTTTTTTTTTTCGGGTGGGAAAATCATCTAATGACATCCCCCGCTCTTGGGCGGAGCGAGAGATAGTGTCAGACTTTTACTGACTAAAAACCCACTCCTGTTCCTTCTTTGCCTTCATCCCGGGGCCCCGGGCTTCGCTTTCACACTACCCGTGGCCCCAGTAGGCTTCGGCCCTGCTGGGCCCCTACGATTTGCTGACATCTCCTTGAGGCGCGCGTGGAACACTACGCGCCGTCGACGACTTGGGCTCGGTCCGGACAGTTACCGGACGATAGGACGGCGAGCCACCCATTGCTCGCCGTCCGCAAGCCCGCGCCTACGGTGGCCGGAAATCGGGATCGGAATCCCGGCGGCGGTTGGGGCGTGAGGACCGTTGCCTCACGCGATCGGCCGCCTCCTTTGCTAGCATTACTGCTTCGCAGAAGGAGGCAACCGCCTGCCACTCCTCCTCGCTCCGGACCATGGCCTGTACCAAGGCCCGGCGCGAGAGATCGCCGCCGCCGATCGCCCCCACGAGGACACGGCGGTGCTCTGCCCAAGCGGGGCATACCTCTACCGTATGCTCCACCGTGTCCTCCGGGCGGTCCACACAATGGTGGCACCCGGGCGTCTCTTCTGCACGAATCCGGTGCAGGAACCTCCCGAACTTACCATGTCCGGTGAGGACCTGCGTCATGCGGTAGGTAAGGACGCCGTGAGGTCTTTCCAGCCACTCCTCAAAGAGGGGACTTATCGCCATAATTATGGCGTGCCCAGCACTGGGTTGCAACAGTCGCTGTCGCCATAACATCTACCACACTGTTGTCTCTTTCAACCCAAAGGTTGACTGGTAGAGAATGCCTTATTACATTAAGTCCGCCTATGTATCACTACTGGACATGAAGTTTAAATAAATAAATGAATATTAGGTAATTTTACACCAATTGCTGATCAAAAGCTAAACTAATTAATACTTGTGTACAAACCGAAAGCTATGTAAACAATTATGAAGCTATGCATAACTCAGCTATACGATTTTTTACTATTATTGATAACCCTGAAGTTTGATCACTATCTCACCTGATGGTAAGCAATGACATGGTCGACGATGGAGCACGCTTGGTTAGAAGTAACCTATTCAGTCTTGATTTAAGGAGCCCCAAGTTGTAGCTATCAGGAAACACAGAGTCCGTCAGGGAATTCCACACCTTAGCTGTACAGCTAACGTGCGTACGCACAATGAATGTGTTCCCAAAACGTTTTGTGCGTGTGGAGGTGTACACCATGTACCGTGGCGTATCGCCGTCCATTACACGATAGATTTTGCTGTCAGTTTTGCCACAGTCCATTTTTTGATTGATGGAAAACCACAAAAACACATTTATTATGCGTACAGCCAAGGAGTGGAATTCCTTGCCGGAGTCTGTGTTTCCAGATAGCTACAACTTAGGGGTCTAGTGAATAGGCTACTTCTAGGCAAGCGTACTCCATCGTCGACCACATCATCGCTTATCATCAGGTGAGATGGTGGTCAAAGGCGAGCTTATCATTAATAAAAAAAAAAACCTACCGTCTAGTGCGATGATTGACGTTTGCATGACGAAAAACTAATGGCGATAAATTTCCGTCATTCAAACATCATTCATGATTTATGGAATTGATTGACGCCTGCAGGACCGTGTAATGGACGCCTAAGTCTAGTGGTCCGATGATTGAATGGGTTTGGCGGAATTAAGTTATGCAATTCCGACTCACACTCCTCAAAATTCAACCGATAGAAACCGACAGGTTAACAACTCGGCGTCGATACTCAAGATTTGAATGCTTTGACTCGACGAGTGTATCATTACGAGTAAAGTTAAACTAACTCAGCATAGCTCTTGATCTGAATTCCTACCCTTGTTGACTTCCTTATCTTCATATCACTCCTCACACAATCCTCTATCTTTTCTTTGGCATCCCTCTCCACCCCTCCACATGTATAGTCTTTTAGTAACACGTATTTCATCCCTCCTCTTCACATGACCGTACCAAGACAAACGATTCCCTTTCAACTTTTCATCACTTTATCCACCACACATATCAACATTCTCATCTCCGCTACATGTAATCTTTTTACGGTCGTTTTTTTCACAGCTTTACATTCTGTTCCATACAGTATTACAGGTCCTTACTCTTTAACTTGAGGAGCATCTGTATACTTGAAGTAAAATAAAATCTGTAAAAGGTATATTATTGAATCAAAACTAAAAGTGCTGAGCCTCTCAACAAGTGAAAACAGAAAAGTCAACGAAAATCCTTACCTTTAAAGGTCTATGCACGAACCCATGTCGTCCCCAATTTAAAAATAGCCACGTAACCCGTACCCGCCCGTGACACAGGACTCGGCTAAAGGATTACCTCCATCAGTGAATTGGTCACATTCACCTGTATTATTACTAGCATACGGTTGCAAATATATCTGCTTAGTAGACGATATTGTTAGAAGATTGTTTATGTTTAGAAGTGGGGTAGGTAGGCATGGAATTGTTGAAGGAATTCTGCTGAAATTGGCCGAAGGTTTTTAATATATTAAAAACCGGGTGAGTCAGACTCGCGCACTGAGGGTTCCGTACAAAGTTACCTATGAAAACAGTTCAATTCCCGAATTGAGTTACGAACATTTTTCCGAATCGCAAAAAAAAGATTTTTTTTGTGACGTAACTGCAAATTTACAGTTTTCAGATTTTTTCCTATACTTGTGCTATGAGACCTTGCTTCATATTAAATTTCAGGAATCTAGGTCTACGGAAAGTACCCTATGAATTTTGATTCCCTAGAGTGTCGAAATACACGTTTAAATATAAGTTTTGTATTTTAAAATACAATATTGTTTCTTCAAATTCCGCCTCATATTCAGCATGCAAATTTTTTGTAGTATATTTTTGACAGTTTGATCACGTGCCTGTACACGTACAAAATTTATCATTGTCAATATGCTAATGCCATTATGCTGATACAGCAGATGCCGCTGCGATGAAGTATCAGTGATACGGGGCTCCCGCGCAACAAGGGCCCTGAAGCGACGTGCACAAAAATATGTATCAGCTAGCTCCGTTCGTTCTAGCATTTTCTACATAAGATCCCAATAAAAACTTAACCTATCCTAGTCCAGAATGCCCCAATAAAAGAGCTCAAAAAAAAAAAAGTTTGATACGGGGCCCCTGAGGGCCCAGCTATGCCACTGATCTGAACCCAGCTTTATATAACTCTAGCTTCTGCCAGCGGCTTCGTCTGCGTGATAGTAGAAAATTATTCACTGCCGGGATACCTAAATCTAATCAATAAATCCTACGTTCCAAATTTCATCCAAATTCGTTTTAGCCAATTAAACGTGAGGGAATTATAAGCACATATAAACAAACTTTTACCTTTTTTATTGAGATTATTAACGGCTGTCAGCAGTGTCAGCGTGTAATAGTAGAAAATTATGAAAAGGGAACATACTCCCGAGATAAAACTATCCTATGTCCTATTTCCATAGCTTGTCCGAAGGGAACCGCGGGGTCCTGGATCGTTAGGCAAAGAAGGAACATCGGAGTGGGTTTTAGTTAATAAAAGTATGACGCACCCTGTCGCTCTGCCCTAGAGCGAGAGAAGTCATTAGTAGCCACACGTATTTTTTTTTAAGGTGGGAAATCACACCTTAAAAAAAAAATACGTGTGGCACTCGGGGACTACCGCGGTAAAGCTATTGCATAGCATGTAGAGTCGTACAATACGGCTAGTTGCACGCACACAAACACCGTGTCGAAGACTGCCGAAAAGAAACGACGTTAGACAATGCACGGCCTTCAAGCCACACCTCCTTCAAGCCACACCTCCGCGCCCGTCGGAGTGGGGAGGGTGAGGTTTTTTTCGTTACCTACGGAATTTCTGGATTCGGTCCCCGCGCTCAAGGCCCTCGATAGAAGCTATGCAATAGCTTAACAGTTCTATTTCAGGACATGGTCTACCCGTGTACCTACCAAGTTTCATCGAAATCCGTTCAGCCTTTCGAGCATGAAGAAATAACAAACATACAGACACACTCACAAACTTTCGCTTTTACAATATTAGTATGATTTTACATAAAAATAAAAAATATTTTGCAATATTCTCCCTCCCAATATTGTTTTGTTTGAAATAAATCTCTTCTCAAATTATGATCTCCTATCAAGCCGTTGTCTAGATACGTTCAGTCTATGTTTTAAGAAAAGTTATAAATGGTATACATTTCTCATTTTAATTGCTACTTTGAGTGCTATTAGTTTGAAGAAATTCTTGCCTTAAAATCATGTAAATTAAACGTAACAACTCTAATGACTAGGCGGTGACTATCGGATATCAGGCCTGAGTAAGAGGGATGGAGCTATATACACTAAGGTCCGACCGAACCTTGTTTTTTTGTCTCGGCCGAGACCGAGACCGAGAACGAGAATAAAATAAATTCTCGGCCGAGACCGAGACCGAGACCGAGACATGGCGCTATAACATTTAGTATGTTAAATCTCGAAATAATACGAAATAGTGCTTGTTTCAGCAATTTTTTATTTTACGTATTCAAAACACTTAGAAATCAAAGTCGAACAGAACTATATTTTAACATAAAAAAAGTAATTTTTATTGTGAATATTAAAAACATTTGGTAACACTTAGTAATCAAAATCGAACAGAACAATATTTTAACATAGAAAAAAAAATTGAGAATATTAAAAACACTTGGTAACACTTAGGCACCGAATAGGTACATAAGCATAGGTACATAGGTAAACACACGATCGACGCGCGACGTATTTAAAAAGTAAGTCTTTAAAAAAGCTGCGTATGTATTTCACATAATTATTAAATAATGCCGATCGACAGATGTAAATATGAAATAATGATACCATTCCGCTAATTACAACAACACAACAAGTAAAAAAGGAAGAAATGAAATAACACTAGATACCTACTTACCAATTTAAACTCACATAAACCAAACCAATTCAATTCGCACGCAACTTTTTCACTTATCTATTGACAATAATTCTTGTCAAATAACAATCCGTGAATTGTTTATTTAAATCACTATTCCAAATATTGACAATAAATTGACATACATGTAAAAAACAAATGTGATACGAAAGGTATTTCCCCGACAAGTCAGCGCTTGTTGACGTTAAGCCATTAGCCAATCAATCAGCAATCGTAAACAGAAACGCGAGTAACGTCAAACCTGCACCTAATTCGCCCATCCGTCGGTAGATGGAGCGATAAGCTCTAAATCTAGGGAAAATAAATGATTTGTTGGACCTCAAGAAGTCTCGGCCATGGCCGAGATTCTCGGCGTAAATCAGGCCGAGAACGAGACCGAGAATCTCGGCCTGATTTTTAGTCGAGAATGACTGGAACCGAGACCGAGACCGAGATCTCGTTCGGACCTTAATATACACCCTATGTAGAGCTCCATCCTTTTAACAATTCAATTTAGGTCGTAAAATAGGTCGCGTTAAGAGCTCGTGGTAGAGCCTCTATAAGTAATTGTATTTGTGTATTTTCTATAATTTTAATTTTGTTCAGTACTAAGTTTCCGACTTTTGGTTACATGACAGTAATTTACATTTTACTTGTTACAAGAATGAGTCAATAGATATTGTAAGGGTAGGAGATAATGCAAAGGCTTATGCGCATTAACCGTAGGATTTATTCCTATGAAATTAGGTTCTGCGCCGGAGCCAACGAAATGATAGCCCGTTGGATGATACACGACGGTTATTCATAATAATAGTAATATAATATATTTGCTTGAAATATGGACCACCATATTAAAGAGAGTGTAAATAAAATAAAAAGAGTGTCCATGGAGTTTCGTGCACATTCTTCTCCATTGATCTACGCTTTGGAATGTGCAATTAGCATCTTTTTTTTTTGTCTGATCGACTTCTTGGCAATTCTAAAAGTGCCTGTAAATGGTTTATTGTAATAAATGCTTTGATTCTTATTTTAATTTCTATATTTTGAATTGTTTTTTTTTTATATTAGTCTCATAGAATAGAAGCGAGAAGAAATATGTAACCGAGATCTTTATAACATATAACATGTTTTGTATTATAATATGATGTAAAAGAGTGTCCATGGAGTTTCTTGCATATTCTTTTCAATAGAGATCTACGCTTTGGAATGTGCAATTAGCATCACTTTTCTGACTGATTTGACAATTCAAAAGTGTCTGTAAATTATTTATATTATATAAATGATGTGATTGATTGATTGACAGGGTGTTTACGAGAGTCGTTTAATGTCTATACATATTTACCATAACACTAAATAAAAACCTCTATATTAGCTCGTTTATTTTCGGTTAACCATTATTCAGCGTCTAGATGGCGGCCATGAATTGAATGAGGGCCATCTACATAAACGAAAACGATTTCTTAAAGCTGGCAACAGCTATTATAATTTAAACCACCCCATCACCTTTTAATACGAAAAGGAACTCAAACACAGCGACAGCTTAACGAGAGAAGTTTTATTATTTCAGCGTACGTTAAAAATTCTACCAGGCGCTCATAAAGACAAAGATCTCTCTACCAACGTTAACACATGCAAATTTGCTTATCGACACATGATATGATATGTAAAATATGCATAAGAGCAACGTCGGCCGAGCTTTCAAATGCGAGGAACAATTTACATTTTTACCTCGCTTCCCTACCATTGTTGCCACACATCATGCCGAGTTTGCCGAGGCTTTAATCCTGAATATGAAAGGAAATATATAAAACAGCTCCTCCATATTTCCTTTAAAGTGAAGGAAAGCTGCTTATTCTGCATCTAGGAAGTACTATATAGGTAACAATACAAAGGAAATGTGAAAATAAATATTTCTTTACCTATAAGTCAAATTCGAAGCGGGTTTTACGTGTGATGTTCCTTCTTAGTCATATTTATTCATCACTAGCTTCTTCCTGCTGTTCCGCCCGCGTGATAGTAGAAACTATATATTAGCCAGAGTGATAAAGTAGCATTCTAGGTGAAAGAATTTTTGGAATCGTTGAGTTTGTTTACTACAAACAAAGATCCAAAAATATAAATCATTTTTCTTCATAATATTAGTATATACTCCATTCGGGTTAAGATTAGTCATTTAAACTAACCTTTTTTACTGTCAGTTCAACCGATTTGGATTTCTATTTCGTAGGCATAAGGATAGCATTAAAAGCAAAAAAGTGGTTACAACAATACCAAGTTACCAACTATTTACTGCAGCCGCTATTTATCATGCCACCAACGCAATAAAAGTCAAAATCGGTTAAACGGCCAGTAAAAAAAGCTTTGATTAAGTGTCTAATCCTAATGCGAATGGAGTATACGTTTATAAACGGCAGTGGAAGAAAAGACATACGTAAAATATCATAATTATGTCAATCTGTCGTCAAAATCTATTTTTTTTGTCCATTGAGCCGATTGCAACTATTTTGCCAGTGTCACGTTGAGATCAAAATCTAAAAAAAAATTATTTGGGTTTTTACAGTCTGTGCATTTAGCCAGTGTCAATTTTAGAAAAAAATTAATATTCCAATTTAATATTCCACAAATATCACACAACGCCGTTTAGTCTCAAGCTAAGCAGAGCTTGTGTTATGAGTACTATTAGACAACTGATAAACGTACTTATATATTTCTAAATACATACATATCATAGATAAATTACACCCAGACACAGAACAAATGATCGTGCTCATGACACAAACATTTGCCCTGGGTGGGAATCGAACCCACGACCTCCGGCATAGCAGTCAGGGACCACTGACCACTAGACCAACACGCCAGTCAAAAAAATGTTTAGGCTTTGATTTCTTTTACAGATGGTTTCATGGAAATTCATTCAGCCGTTCGAGCGTAAAGAAGTACCAATCTTACACACACACATTTACAAACTTCCGTCTATGTAATATTATATATTGTTATGGTGTGTGTGATTCCGCCTAACTTTCGGCTTAGACAGATACTATACGATCATAACTAATGACATAGGATCTCTAATCAACTGATACGGGTGAACTAAGTACATACATAACTAAAACAATTTGTCACTTGTGTGATTTATTACAAATTACTCTATCTACAGTTTCAATTTTGCGATTAAACTTAAGACTGTTGAGATACGTAGTTTGACGGATTTATGGAGGGACGGATTAATTAAGACCAACCACCACATTCCTGGTGAAGGTCGCGGTAATCCGACGGACAGGACTGGTCGTTCTGGCGACACGTTTGGGAGGCCTATGTCCAGACATTGACTCATTGTTGTTGACTGTTTGGTCTTTCGACTGAAATGATGATCACATTCATAACCATCTCCGTCACCGTAGGCGCGGGCTTGCGGACGGCGAGCAATGGGTAGCTCGCCGTCCGACCATCCGGTAACCGTCCGGACCGAGCCCAAGTCGTCAACGCCGACGGCGCGTAGGTACTATTCCACGCACGCCTCAAGGAGATGTCAGCAACTGTAGGGGCCAAGGGTCTGATTCTGAAAGGAAGACTCGGCCCTGGTACGAAAGGCAACGAAGGAACAGGAGTGGGTTTTTAGTCAGTAAAAGTCTGACACTATCTCAGGCTCCGCCCAAGAGCGGGGGATGTCATAAGATAATTTTCCCACCGAAAAAAAAAACTATCTCCGTCAAAATATGTCCACAGCTGGTGATTGAATATTTTGCGGATCTCTTCATTTTTGATTACACGGGGAATTCTGAACATAACCCTTTTTATTATACATATATTTATTTTTGTGAGGTGGGGATCACTAAATCGAAGAATCGTCTAAACTTAAGTGGCAGTGGGCCATGGTTTTGGAGTGGTGACCGCGCACTGGAAGACACAGCGATCGAAGGCCTCCCACAAGCTGGACCGATGTTGTCGGGATACTTGCAGGAGGCCTATGTCCAACAGTGGACGTCTTTCGGTTGAAATGATGATGATAATGATGGATGATCATCAAACAACTTCTTCCTCTCTGGTTGGAGCGAGAGTGTGTGTCAGAGTTTTACTGATTATAACCTACTGTATTCCTTTAATTGCCCTTTGCACAATCCTGTACCCGAATGGACTTAGGTATTTAATTTACCAACCTTTATTCGTTTAGTTTGATGTTTAAAGCAATAATGACTACTTATTCAGCCTTTTATAACCACAATAGTCTATGGTCCATTGCCGAGTTAAGTCCCCTTTCTAAAACTGTGGAATCAGACAATTTGCGTGCAAACTACGGTAATTATCACAATATTATCGGGCAGGTTGGCGAGCTTAATAGGTCTGTCATTAGAATACGAAGAGGATGCTGTTACCATAGATCTGATCATATCTGTCACTAATCGGGCCGATAAGGTTAAGAGGCTTTTTTTAGGTCGTTCCTATCGGAATTATCCTGCTTCTATATTAAAGTAAGTAAAGTAGAAACTGCTTAGGTATCTCTGCCCCCTAGCCAAGTTAAAACCGTTTCGTTTCTATTCTCTTTTCGTCGATCGTCTCGAGTAGGCCACGCCTCCTATTCCTTTGTTCTGTCCACGTAACTGAGCGTTGAGATGACGTCAGAGAATAGAAACGAAACGGTTGTAACTTGGCTAGGGGGGCTGAGGTACTTACAGTTAGTTTTACAGAAAAAGCATTGTTTTCGCAGCTTTAAATAACTTCCACTGTTTTTAGTAAAAAGGTAATGATGATGACTGTAAAAAAAATACCTAAATATCTACAATTTCACCTTTCGCAATCGCTTTCAAAGTGAGAAGCAAGCGAATTTTCCTAGTACCATTTTTGCAGAATTACTGTTGATATTACCTCGGAAATACGTCGCGAGTAACGCCCGGGGGAAATGCCTAGCTCGTACGGCGGCAATGACTTTCAGAGAGGATGACACCTCTAATGAAAATTGGCTATCGTCTGCACTATTTACTCCCATGTGAACGCAGCTTTTTGTGCGGGTTGACACTTAGGTAAATGTTGCTAGTGTAAATTATTTATTTTAAAATGACTTTTAATTTTGTTGGCAAACTTTTTAGCTCGCTTAAAATAATGACACGCAGAAAATCTAATTGCTTTTTCTTGGTTTTTCTGGTTTAGAAAATGTGTAATGGAGCTTATAGTTTTTTTTCAGCTTCGTCATGATTTTCTTGCTGGCTGATGCAATATGTTTTCTTCTTTCATTCTCTTCTATTAGACATCATCTCAGTAGTCAGTCACCCCCTTTTGGGCTCCAGGATTGTGGGAAAGAGTTACCGTGAACATGGAACGCGAAGGGCAACTGAAGGAACATAGGTGGGTTTTAGTCAGTATAAGTGATATTCCCTTTCGCTCCACCCTGAGTGGGAGAGTCATTTGATGATTTCCCACATAAAAACAGAAAAACCTCTTTCCTATAACTTCTATGTGGATGATTGTGTATATATATAAGTTTCATCATCATCATCATTTCAGCCGAAAGACGTCCACTGTTGGACATAGGCCTCCCCCAAGTGTCACCATAATGAACAGTTCTGTGCGTCTCGTATCCCGATGGATATGGATGGATACAAAATATACCCTAAAAAGAAAAAAAACTGAACCCTTATAGGATCACATTGTTGTCCATCCGTCTGTCTGTCAAGATCTTTAAACTCAGGAACGCATGGAGGTATCGAGTTGAAATTAAAACCATATTCTCAGGTCTGCGATTCCTTGAAGCTGTGAAAAAAATCAAACTCAAACGAAACGAAAAAGATACGGCCGTTTATGTCGCAAAAAACGTATATTTTGACACTGTCAAGAAAATCAAAATTCATAGGGTACTTCCCGTTGACCTAGAATCCTGTTATTTGGCATTAAGCAATTTAAGGTCTTATAGCACAAGTATAGGAATAAATCTGAAAATAGTAAATTTGTTGTTACGTCACAAAAAATACTGTTTTGCGATTCGGAAAAATCTCCAAGACTCCATTCGGGAATTGAACTATTTACATAGGTAAGTTTGTACGGAACCCTCAGTGCGCGAGTCCGACTCGCACTTGCCCAGTTTTTTTTCTTACTGATCTTGGTTAGCAGGCATAACACACGCTCCCAAACTTTCTTAATAAAAGAAATATCACCTGCCAAACCGGCTACATAGTTGTTTCTCATAGTAACATTATGTTTTATTCAAAAGAGGGTGTTAGGCGGTCAGTAAAATGGAGCGTATGTCATATTTATGAATCGTATGGGAAATCCAAGTGACTCATAGCATGTAGGCTTATTTATGTCTTGTAATAAAGAAGTTAAATGTATATAGATAATTGGTTTTTAGCTGTAAAATTGACACAACGAGGGTTATTCCCACAATGAGGGTAGTATGATAAGTTACATCGGTACATGGTGGACATCATGCTCGTGAACGGGTGCCGTCAGTTGAGACTGGTCGTCTCTTAGCTGCCAGTGGTTTTTTTATTATTATTTTTAAATTATTATTACTTATTACATTGTGCTCACATATTAGAAGCGACAAGAAATATGTAACCAAGATTTATGTAACTCATAATATGATTTAAAAGAGTGTCCATAGAGTTTCTTGCACGTTCTTCTCCATAGAGATCTACGCTTTGGAACGTGCAATTTTGCTTCACTTGTATTTTTTTTTTGACTGACCGACATTTTGACAATTCAAAAGTGCCTGTAATTGGTCTATTTGAAATAAACGTTTCTGATTTCTGATTTCTGATTTCATCCTTTTACCAATCACCCATACGTACAAAGCGTTTTGAGAACACATTCATTATGCGTACAGCTAAGGAGTGGAATTCCCTGCCGGAGTCTGTGTTTCCTAATAGCTACAACCTAGGGGTCTTTAAGTCAAGAGTGAATAGGTTACTTCTAGGCAAGCGTGCTCCATCGTAGACCACATCATCGCTTACCATCAGGTGAGATAGTGGTCAAACGCGAGCCTATCAATAATAATAATAAAAAAAGTTACGATTATTTTGTATTTAAAATAAAATGTAGAAAACTCGCGAAAAATTTAGCAACAGTGAAGACCTCAAAGGAACATTGGTAATACATAACAATAGTGTGCTTTTTTGCACCTAAGAACTCAAATTACAAAGGGCCTTGCTGGATAGACAAATTCCTGCTGAATTTCTCCTGTTCTGTTAAAGATCCCTTGGAGTTGTTAATAAATGAATCGAGAGGTACATTGGTGCAAATTACGAACAGTAACCGAACGAAGATACGAGTATAGAAGCATTGTTAGTACTTTTTTGTTAGGCGTTACCTATTTTTCTTATATTATAAGACGACTTGAGGACTCGACTTCTTTGCAATACTAGACACCCCCCTACCACACCCGGCGATAAATGCGGAAGCGAGGGATACAGAATACCTTATTAGAGAAACCGTGTGGTATAATTGACAATGAGAAACTTAAAATATCAGACACGGAATATTTTTATTTAAGAAAAATAACTCCTGACAAAAAAAAACAATAGCGACCTACTAAATAGTCTCTAACTTCGTTCGGTTACGGTTGGTAGACATAATTCTTTCCGCCATTGATTTTTCATACAGTCCCTCTAGATATGGTAAACCGTGTAGTTATAATTAACAATGAGAAACTTAAAATATCAGACACGGAGTATTTTTATTTAAGAAAAATAACTTCTGACAAAAAAAAAAAAACAATAGCGACTTACTAAATAGTCTCTAACTTCGTTCGGTTACGGTTGGTAGACATAATTCTTTCCGCCATTGATTTTTCATACAGTCCCTCAAGATATGGCCCAGGCTTCAGTATTGGCGAAAAGAAAAAAAAAACATGCCAGCTATGTATGGCAAAAGTTTCATTCCCCTTACTGTCATAAAATACAAGCTAGTATTTCAGAGATTTCAGCAATTCGACATACTCGTACTCCACACACGTTTAAAAGGAAAAAAATATCTGTTTCGAATTTAGTATTCCGACGCTCACTCGGCTCGCTCATCAGATTAAACTAATACCCTATAAATCGAGGGTTGTCTGTACCACAGTATAGATATATGGAACAGTACGGAAACTACCTACAAATGTTCGAAACGGCTCACTCACACAAACATACGTATCGACGAGACTCCTAAGCGGCATTCGCTACTGACAGGACCGCGAGAAACGCTTAGGAGTCTCGTCGATGCGTATGTTTGTGTGAGTGTGCTGTTTCGAATATTTGTAGGTAGTTTCCGTACTGTTCCATATATCTATACTGTGTCTGTACTACGCTAAATTACATACGGACCGTCCATGATAGCCTGGTATGTGATGGAACATACAGAGATTTTTATTGTACTGTAGAAATGTTTTGGTAATGGTAAGTAATTTATTTTTTTATTTATTATAGACTAGCGTTTGACCACCATCTCACCTGATGGTAAGCGATGATGTGGTCGACGATGGAGCACGCTTGCCTAGAAGTAGCCTATTTTCTCTTGACTTTTAGACCCCTAAGTAATGATAAGAGATAATATTACCTAAAACTAATTTTATTTATTTACCGATCACAAAAATTTTCTTACGCTATATTATAACAATAAACTTATAGTTTAGAGCTAACTTGTGAGGGACTGGTGCCTAATGTAGGTATGTATAATAAATAACCTTTATTATAGGTCACCAGGACCATCCCGCGCTAGTATACTAGAAAAATAAATAAATAAATAAAATAATAATATGCCCCATCGCCGTATCTCTACGTTGACGTCGTGGTGGGGCTTGCGTGCTCCAATATACCCTAGGTCTGTATCGGTGAAGTTTGCTTTGCCGTAATATGCCTAGGGTGAGGGGCCAGACTAAGAGAGATACAATCCGCAGTGCAGTTTTGTGGCGAACTGTTGGGTATTAGCGACCCCACGGACCCGATCTCCCGGGAGAATTCTTGTTCTTCATCTCCGGCTTGCCTTTATTAGCCGGCCGTAGTGAACACTGACGAGGAACTGAGCTCCCACCTCTCTCTTGCCTTTATTGGCTGGCTTGAGTGGAGATTCGCAAGAGCAAACGTGCTCGGGAGAAGGATGTATAATCCAGTAAGGTGCTGGTAGGGATCTTGACCGTACTTCCGGGATTGTCCTGATAGCCGTGGTATACCTCTCCACTCCTCAAGCACCTCAGGATATGTTGCCCTCTTGTTGCTACGTCACTTCGTGCTAGCGGCCGTTTTTGGGGGCCCATTTATTGAGTGTGCAAGTCGCCCCCTGCCTTTTTTCGATGCATATTAATAACGTTGTTCAGGCAGGGGTCATAGTCTTGACATAGTTCCATGTTACCAGTCCACTTAAGACTCCAAAAACCATAGCCCTATTATCTTTGTTCTCCATATATGTCGCAACAGTTTTTCAATAACCGGGGGTTGTCCTTGGGTGCACTAGCATAGCGCGTACAGGGATAATCGTCGGTTGGTATCATGTTCCATTATAATTATCTAAAGGGCCTCTGCGAGTTGGCTTCGGCTCCTCGTACGCCTCCCAAAGGTCCAGGACCTCAGGGTCCTGAGAAAATTAAAAAAAAAAAAATGTTTTTTTTTTATTTTTTTTATTGAAATATTTAAAAATATAATTTATATGTTACAATAATGAAAAAAATAATAATAATAATATTTATTTCACCAAAACTTACTACGAATTACAACTTAGAGGCTAATACTTAAACTAATTACATAGGAACATCTGTAACCGAACTAGGACGAGTCCTGTATCTCGGTATACGGCGCCACACCCTCGAATCAACAAAAGCATTTAGAATAGTTTATCATTTCGCAGATAATATACAATTGGAACTAGATTTATTTTTCTAAAGTTTTTTCTGTTTCCTCGGTTTGTTGAGATGTCATAACCAGCAAAGACGCAAACTAAAACAACTAAGACAAAGTAAGGCTTTGCACAATTCCTTTTTAGGGTTCCGTACCTTAAAAGAAAAAATTTAACCCTTATACTTTGTTGTCCGTCTGTCTGTCAGTTTGTCTGTCTGTCAAGACCCTTTATCTCAGAAACGCGTGGAGATATCGAGTTGAAATTAAAACCATATACTCATAGAGTATTCCCGTTGACCCAGAACCTGAAATTTGGCATAAAGCAAGGACTTATAGCACAGGTATAGGAATACATCTGAAAACAGTATATTTGTAAAAATTAAATAAACTAAATAAATTTAAAAATCGCTTGGAAAAATCTTCGATCGTAACTCAATTAGGGAATTGACCTGTTTTCATAGAAAAGTTTATATGGAACCCTCAGTGCGTGAGTCCGACTAGCAATTGCCTGCGCAAACTCTGGCTATTTCTAGTAGTAGGAGCTTCTGGTAGTAACTTAAACCTGTCGTGAAAATTGCCATGAATATATATAAAATACGGTCACACAGCCCTCGGCCATGTGTGCGAGTCTAGCGATCTATCACTGATTCTAAAAGAATTATTTATTACATGGAAGTAGGGCTATCACTTGCGCTGCTCACATAGACTGGATTTTGGGAAATCGATGAAAAATTTTGTAGCGGTCGCAAACGAATTTTATTTTGGCATGATTGATAGGTATTCAAACATCGTTTTTTATTTATTTTACCTAAATCAAAACTAACTTCACACTAATTTTAAAAAGGCGAAAGTTTGTCTGTGTGTGTGTGTATGTTTGTAAAGCTAGAACTACACTGCGCACACGTGTGCCACACACGCCGATCTGGGCGCGTCGGTCTTCATACATTTTATATGGAAACTAGACTTGTAGAGCTACACTATATGGAGTTTCTTGCCGGTTCTTCTCCATAGGAAACGACCAATTTGGAACCGTGCACTAGCTTTTGACGTTTTATAAGGGCCCATGTGGGCCCATGTGAAATAAAAACTTTGATTTTTTTTTACGCTTGATCTACGCCACGCGACGTTGTTCTACGTACACGTACGTTGTTCAGGCGTGTTACACGTGTGCGTCGTCGGTCTAATGTAGTTCTAGCTTTACTCTTTCACGCTCAAATTTTGATGAAATTAGGCACACAGGTGGCCCATGCCGTGGAATAAGCATATATCATCATTATCATCTCGTCGGCTTCAAGTTTAACCTCAAATGGACAGGCACATGATATACTATCCTATACTATATGTATATCCCGAGCATGTTCCCTTGGGATATTTTTTAACATTTTTATGTCACCTGTAGACCAGTTGTAGCCGAGTGGTAACGGCCCCGACTTACGAGTTGTAGTCGTGGATTCAAACCCAGCCAGGCGCATTACTTTGTGTAATTTATTTCATCACCACAGCTCTCAAAACGGTGAAGGAAAACATCGTGGGGAACCCGGCGTGTCCAAGAACAAAAAAATCGAAGACATGTGACATCCACCAACTCGCACTGGGCCCGCGTGGTGGATTACAGCCCATTCCCTCTCCTAGAGAGGAGGCTTGAGTCCCAGCAATGGGAACGTTAAAAAGCTGAATATGCTTATATCACCTTTTTTTTTGGTGGGAAAATCATGCAATGACGTCCCCGCTCTTGGGCGGAGCGAGAGGGTGTGTCAGACTTTTACTGACTAAAAACCCACTCCTGTTCCTTTGTTGCCTTTCATACCAGGGCCGAGTCTTCCTTTCAGAAGCAGACCCTTGGCCCCAGTAGGCTTTGAGCCTGCTGGGCCCCTTCGGTTGCTGACATCTCCTTGGGGCGCGCGTGGAACACTACGCGCCGTCGACGGCTTGGGCTCGGTCGGACAGCGAGCTACCCATTGCTCGCCGTCCGCAAGCCCGCGCCTACGGTGGCCGGAAATCGGGATCGGAATCCCGGTGGCTGGGGCGCGGGGGCAATTACATCCTTTGCTAGCATTACTGCTTCGCAGAAGGAGGCGACCGCCTGCCACTCCTCCTCGTTCTGAACCATGAATGCTTATATCACCTGCAGTACCTATCAGTTTCCGTGACTACATGGTTTTTTATCCCGGGAGTATGTTCTTTTGGACAATTCTCTAATTTCGCACAGGCGAAGCCACTGGCAAAAGTTAGTATATTATTAAGAGGTAAAATTGTTTGTCTCTTTGTAACAGGTGATCTTAGAAAGTACTGATCTAATAAAAAAGAAATATTTAACTTGTACAAAGCTACAATATCGCTAAATGCCATTACATTTGCTTACTGCTGAGCATCGTGATGTACCCGATTTATCTTTTGGCTATCTCCATTTGTAACGATTTTTTTGAAGAAAAGAAAGAAGGAAAAGAAAAACGTTTATTTGTGACCTAACAACAAACAAACAACAAAATAAACTAAATTATTGATATTAACGTATACAAACTAAAATAGAATATAATAATAACAACAGGAGGAGGGGTTTTTCGGAGTGCCATATTTTTTATCCCGGAAAAACGGAAGGATCCTGTGACACACGACACTACGAAAGCAAAGCTTCAAAAACTAAAAGCTTATGGCACCCATCATGAGTAAGCAATAGACTAAAACTTGTGATTCTCAGTGTTTCAACCTAATCATTTTCTTGATCAATACATCAGCCTTACGTGTTTCCATCTCCATCTTTGATGTAACCTATTTTTATTTATGTTATCCTGGTACTTATTATCCTTTGATTAGGTCCATATTTTTAGTAGTATAAACAGGGGCGTAGCTAGTCCCAAAGGGGCCCCATATCAAAAGTTATCGAGGTTTTTTTTAAACCGTAGGGGCCTACTAGCACAGAGACATAAGACGGAGACATGATAGACCACGACAGAGATGACCCGACTAACTGGATGGATTTCGTCCAGTAAAATCGAGACCGATGAACTAGTTTATTTTAGGCGTCCCCCACATTAGGCGTGCGCGTTCCTCGGGCTGACGCCGCGTGCGCGTGCGTAAGCGTCGCGTGTAGCTGCCGTGTGACGTGTGCAGCGAGCGCATGGCACTCTGCACACACGTCACACGGCGGAAAACACTGAAGAGTAACTTTTTTGGAAACAGTAGCGACCAGTGGGGATAGCGGGCGAAGTGGTGAGAACGCGATGCGAGCGCCGCGTGCACGCCGCAGGGCAGCAAAACGCGACACTCACGCGGCGCCCACGCTACTCACACGCCCGAGGAGCGCGCACGCCTAATATGGGGGACGCCTATGTTTTGGAATACATGTGATCTTATATAGAGAATGCTAGAACGAACGGATAGAGCTATAAAAATGGAACCTCCTATCATTTAGTAATTTATTCATTAACTTCGCACCTCTCAGAGAATTGAAGGTTGTGGATAACATGTTACGAATTTTTACACGGGGCCCCCTGCAGCTTGGGACCCCGTATCATTGATACGGCTGATACGGCGTTAGCTTCGCCTCTGAGTATAAATATGAACCTAATCAAAGCATAAGTTAATAAAAGAATAAAACGTATCTAACTCGTAAAAATCTTCTCACAGAATGAAAACATACAGTTGTGTAAACACAAGTTTACGTTCTAATTATGGCGGAGTAGTGATGTGCGGGCTTATCGGCTGGTGTCGTAAAAATGTCCGCGCAAAAAGGGTTGTTAAGGCGCCTGTCCATCAGACTGAGGCTTGAACAGAAATAATCGGAAAATATACTTAGTCTCAAGTCGCTTAGTGCTGAAGACTTGTTTTACGCTTAATTTTTCGTCGTCGTTTCTCAAAAATAGAAAAAATACGTAGTAGGTATATTTTATAAACAAAGCTATTACACTATAGACGAAAATCTAATTGACAAATCCAATAATTAATAGATATAACTGTTTAGTTACATAAATATAAGTATAAATTTAAATAATAACTATATTAAATATACTAATAGGAATACAAAATATGTACCTAAGCGAATAAATAAATAAAAAATAATAATAAGCAGAAAACTTATAAAATATAATAAAAATCCACCAATATATATAATAGAACTAATAATAAAAATACACAGATGATAAACTTATTTTTTGCACTAAAAATAAGTATATAAGAAACCTAAATATATCTATTTAAATTCGCAAAAGTAGAATAATATGGTTTTAAAAGTTTATATGAAAAAAAATAATAATAATGTATTTTAATGTACATAAAACTGTTTATTATTGATAACATTAATCTAGGTTTAGGGAAAGCAGAGATGATGAGATTTGTGATGAGTAAATCTGCTGAGAATCGACACATTGATTTCAAATTGGTTTTACGATTTTAAAAGAGCAAAGACTTTTATGTACGGTCAGCACGTTCGGTATTACGTAGATATATTATATCGTAATATTCGACTTAAATAGGTGTTACTATATCTTCGGTGGAACATAATAGATATCATATTTTTAGGGTTCCATACCTTAAAAGGAAAGAAAAGGAACCCTTCCAGGATCACTTTGTTGTCTGTCTGTCTGTCAAGACCCTTTATTTCGGGAACGCGTAAAGGTATCGAGTTGAAATTAAAACCATGTACTCAGGTCTGCAGTCCTTTGAAGCTATAAAAAAAATCAAAACTTCGGAGTTAACGAAAAAAAAGATACGGCCGTTTTTGTCGCAAAAAACGTGTATTTCGACACTCTCAAGGGAATCAAAATTCACAGGGTACTTTCTGTTGACCTAGAATCATAAAATCTGGCAGGAAGCAAGGTCTCATAGCACAGCTATAGGAAAAAATTTGAAAACTGTAAATTTATAGTTACGTCACAAAAAAAAAACTTTTTTTTGCGATTCGGAAAAATCATCGTAACTCAATTCGGGAATTGAACTGTTTTCATAGGTAAGCAGATTACCTAGGAAATCTGCAGAATAACGGCCAAGCATACGAGTTTGGTTCTTCGCTTGAATAAAACATTAGAATTAATTGAATGATTAATGACTAAGAATCTAAAGTTTGATGACGTTTTACGCACGAAGAATTAAAATAAACTGCCTAAATTCCATGTGTTGTTTTGTCTTAGTAAAAGTGTTTCTCTTTTGATATTTGGAACACTATATCCCTAAGAAAGCTTTTCTTTATAACAAAAATGTTACTTATCTACTTTTAAGCATACGTCTACTCATATATTCAGTGTTCATATCCTCCAATTTTGATAAGCAAACAAGGTTGCAATTTACAGCGCCTATCTCAGAAAAAGGAAAAAATAAATCGAGATAAGCCTGCGGTCTTACTGTACAATTTTGTAAAAAAACTCTTTTAGATTTTTATCATTTTATTGCAGCGTGTGGAGACCTCAACAAGTCTATGGATTGTGGCGGGAAACGGAATGAAACATCATCAACTTGAGAATGGACAGCACTATTGTCCGTTGTTTATGGCTTTTTCTTTTCTTTTTTGCTATAGTGCTGTGTTTAAGAAAAATATGGTGGGCGTTTTTGGCGCGATTTTTTTGAGTGAAGTTCAGAGGCAGTGGATATTGTGATGTTTTGACATTCGATGATAGCCTACCAAAAAAAATAGGTTTGGTTAGATAAAACAGTCCTAAAACTTCCAATTATGTAGGTATAGTTTTGCCTAGAAGGACGGGCTCCGTCCACCTGGAACTTCATAAATAAATTACATATACATAAGTCACTTAAATGTCTTCTCACGTGCCATGATGCCCTAGTACCTTATCTTAAATAGCTTACTTGGGTTCTCCACACAATGGTTATTATGTTCCAAGGCACGTGTATCGAGGTATTGTATGAACTAATATAATTATAGAGGTTTTAGAGCCACAGTATAATTCTTGAGCAACTGGGTTTGGTTATACGATCTGGCTTATGATTGTAGTTAGTAACATTTTAGTAATTCTAGTAGCTTCGACGGCGCGTCGTGTTCCGCGGTGTTTAAAGCAGGGAAGCACAGATTTATTGAGACTATGGGTTACTTGGGCAAATGAGGAACTAATGGTGGGCCATCAGCAAAAATTAAAAACAAAAATAGCCAAAAAAATTATTTAAAAAATAAAATATTAATTTGATTTGAAGCGTGGCACTGCATCGTGCGCACAATCTTTTTTACATTTGGCTCAAATTTACTTGTAGCTAGCTACACGTAAAATTGCTTCCAAACTTTCATTTGCAAGGCGGTTTCGATTTTTTGTTTTTTTTTTATTATTCAGTACCGAAAAAGTTAGTTTGTTCACATAATAATATATAGGTAAGCAGAACCAAATAAGCTGGCGCATTTCAGGACATTTGTGGGCAACTCTTTGTAGATAATTTATCAATGCAGCGGTTCTTAGCGACAATTGCACCCCATATTTGTACGCCTTCAGGCATAACATAGCGCTCTGTTAATCAAATATAAGACCTGTATCTCTTTACCTATGTTAACAAATAAATTCTTATTATTATTATTATTATTTATTATAAAAGTTCAGCAAGTCCCCTTCATTGAATTTGTTGCGAAAATCTTGATCGTTTTGAATATCGATTAATTCTAACTGCATTGACTCTGGTGCAGTTTCAGCTGAAACGGTGAATATGTCCAATAGAGGATTAACTTTTTGAAATTTTGAAAATCGTTCACGAAAAGATTGTATTAAAATATCTAACTTTTCGTCAAAGCTAAGATATAAGAGAAAACTGCGGTTACGCAGTTTTATTGAATTATTCAGCCATTTTCTTGTAATTTGGAAAAATATTGTAATTGCTCGAATTTATTTATGAGAGCTAGCTTACTGGCGGGCCACTGGCATATTGCCGGGGGGCCGCATGCGGCCCGCGGGCCGTGTTCTGTGCATCTGCATCTCTGGTTTAAAAATTATCAGCAGACGGAGCTAGCCACGGCCGATACCTACCAGCCCTACCAGGGTTGCAGGATTTTGAAAGAGTTACCGCGTCCCTGGAACTCGAAGGACAACTGAAGGAATACAAGTAGGTGGGGTTTTAGTCAGTAAAAGTCTGACACTGCCTCACGCTCCACCCAGAGCGCGAGAAGTTATCTCATGTTTTCTCACCCAAAAAAAAATTACAATACCAAAAGGTATTGTAATTGGGTTTTGGCAATATATTCAGGATGTTGGTCGATACAGGAAGTTTTTCTTGTTTTATTTTTAAACTTGGCCCCATAATAGGAATAACTCCTGTACTGTGGTTGCGTTCACAAACATGAAATTTCACAAGACACCAGACCCGGAACACTAGAATCTATTAAGACACCGTGACCCGGGACACCTATCTATAAGTCATACAAATATTTGTACCGCGCGGGAATCGAACCCACGACACGCAGAGCAGCAGCCAATCGCTCATCCACTGCGCCAACAGTGCCGTCAACTTAGGTATTTCATTCTAATACCGGTATAGGTGCGAGCAATGGGTAGCTCGCCGTCCGACCGTCCGGTAACCGTCCGGACCGAGCCCAAGTCGTCGACAGCGGGTGTCACCACGGTGTAGACCGCCCGGAGGACACGGAGGAGCATACGGTAGAGGTGTGCGGTGTGTGGTAAAAGTCTGACACTATCTCCCGCTCCGCCTAAGAGCGGGGGATGTCATAAGATGATTTACCCAACGAAAACAAAAATACCGGTATAGGTCAAATAGTAACAAAAAACCTGATATAATGAAATGTCAAAAAACCACAATAACACACAAATCATCATTATTTTTTTGCTAATATTATGACGAGCCCAAACATGTATCAATTCAATACGAAAGCTAACATAATAAAAGTATAACCAAGTTTTATGGTAACAAACAAGGTGAGTTACTAACTTCAATATTGTGAGTAAACAAATTGTTCCTTCTCTTCTTGAACGGGAGAAACTTGTGAACTACGCAAAAACTTGAATACATCAATAATAGAGTAACTTACACGATCCTGTTTGGGTTTTGACATAAATAAACTTGAGTTATTTGGTAAGGAGAGGTAGTCTTCAAGGCTGTTTTTTGAGGAGGTAGGTAAATCATCGAGTGACTTCTCGCGCCCTAGGATGGGGTGAGAGGGTGTATCACACTTTTGCTGACTAAAACCTACCTGTGTCCTTTAGTTGCCCATTGCGCTCTAGGACCACGTGGTTTCCCTTTTAGAAATACCCTGTGGGCCTAGCTGGTAGTGTCCAGAGCTGCGGGATTGTTCTTAAGAGTTACCGTGGCTCTGGAACTCAAGGGCAACTGAAGAAGTGTCAGATTTTTACTGACTCTTTAGTCAGTAAAAATCTGTCACTTCTTCGTTTTCACTGACCATATGCCAATGTCGGTCTAGATTTCTCTTCAATACCTCTTTACTACCCGTCGTTTCTGAGTTCCTAGTCATGTCATTTTCCACTAATCAATGTTCTTAAGCTTATCCTCCTTTCTATGGGTGGGGAAATCATGAATTATGAGTGTGTCAGATTTTTACTGACTAAATCCACCTTCATGGCTTTCCATGAAGGTGGATTTCGTCAACCACCCCTCATTAAAAGGAGGAGGATAAGCTTAAGAACATAGATTAGTGGAAAATGACATGACTAGGAACTCAAAAACGACGGGTAGTAAAGAGGTATTGAAGAGAAATGTAGACCGTCATTGACTTAGGGTCAGTGAAAAAAACATTCTGCTTATGATTGATCTATGCAAAAGAAAAGATACTCAGCTGATAAAAAGATAGTGAATGCTTTCGTTCAGGTGTTCCTGTATTAGCAACATTGAATACTACAGATTGCTGTGATTTATTTGGTAAAGGTAGGCTTAAGAAAATAGATGGGAGATAGATGACATGACTAGGAACTCATGAAACGATAGCTGGTAGGAAGGTATTGAAGAAAAACCTCGACCGACAGATGAGGTGGTCGCTGTAGGAATGTTTGAAAGAGTTACCGAAAAGGGCAATTGAAGGAAAACAGACAGATTTTAGTCAGTAAAACTCTGAAATTCCCTCTCACTCCATCCAACGCGGTAAAAGTTATTTTCAATACATTTACCTACTCGAAAACCCGCTCTTATTCCTACCGCTTTTAGGCACGCAACCTTACTGTCTTTCGTTCTAGTGCGGAAAAGTACGCGTGCTCGCTCCGGCCACAATTTGATGATTTCCCAGCTATACAAAGACTAGCCCGCTTTGGTGAGATAGAACAATTATACCAACATCGCACAAACAATGTCAAAGACTTCGTACGTCTTGAGCGTGTGTGGGGAGTGAACTTTTAATGGAGTTCTGTACACAAGTTCTTATGATGCCCTGTTCACGACGCAGTCACATTAAACAAACGTAACGAAGTATTTTGTGTGAAAAGGCCCTGTGTAAGTTGATTTCCTATCGCTTATTTGCGGAAATATCGAGTTATATGGGGTCTTGTTGGGTTGGGGTGTGGGGTGCATTCAGTTGTGATAGCTGGGTAACTTAGTTAAGGGTTATTCAAGTAAAATTTCCTTTTGTAACTAGTGCCGTGGTAGACTACTTTCGTACTTAGGTACTACAGTACAATACACAGCTGCAGTCTCTACAGTAGTGTATAGACTATAGCGCAGGTTCCAGGTGTAGGCTTCTGGGATCTGGTACCACAGTACCTAGATACCTACTACTTATTTATGGGAATATTATACTCTTCTTTCAACCACTTTTCATAGAGAACACCATTATTGCGAGTCTTTTTTCAAATACGTACAGTATCGGCTTGTAGTCAGTCTGTATGGACACAAAGGTACAAAGGCGGATTTAATGCGTACATTTGATTTAAATAAAAAAGACTGCCAGGACCAGCGGCTTAACCTGCTTTCCAATACCGTGAACTTTCATACAAAAGTACCAGGATTACATAACTACAAAGAGCATAGCAGTATAAGAACATGTCAAGGGAAACAATGGAAATTACATTGGAAGATGTTCTGTGATTTGAACTTCTGATTCTCGGAAACGACTGTCAAAGAGAACAAATGACAGTCGGGACAACCTTCATTCCAAAATACCAGGAGTACATTAACTACAAAGAGCAACAGTAACGTGTCAAGCTAAACATTGGAAATGGAACATTGTCCGTATGTAGGTACCGCCGGGATACAATCTGTCCTAGCGTGATGGATCTCTGCATCGCCGCCGTCCCATTAGTTGGTTTGTTTTCCTTTGCGATGTTATCGCACTAGCGTTGATTCAGGCGTAGGTGGTTACCAGAGACGAAATTGACGAATGTGCGAAAGAAAAGATAAAAGTGAGGTTAAAAAAAATAGTAGCTAGAATAAAAAGTCGTATTTGTTGATGTTTAATGTGTATTTTATCTCAACAAATACTATTTTTATATTGGGATAGAATCGCGTAGCGAGTAGCTTTCATGTTTAAAAGGAAATTCTAATATTAAAATAAGAATATTTACTCTGAGCAAGGCTCCAACGTGATAAAAAGAAAATCCGTTCGAAAGATTCTTTACGACAATAATTCAGAAAAGGAATCGTTTTACCATGACCGATTATAAAGAATCCATTCGAGCCACGATCAATCAATGTCCGTTCGCAAACAGGACGTTATTAAAAAAAATAAGCTTTGTAAGTTACGTATTTAATTTTCGATTTGATGTTGAAAGAAGTTTGACACGTAAAGAAATAATTTAAGCTCTCCGAATTGAGAATTCTAAATACGTATTGAATACAGACGAAAAAATGGTGACAAGGTTTATTTTTTTTCCTCTGGCAATATGATAGATACCTATCTACCTTTGTAATTTGATTTTTTGTAAAAGGAACCTCCTCTATCTACATATAGATCTACTTATTATTATTATAATTATATTCAGATATACGATCCAAATTATTTTGTTAGAAGAGTAAGTATTTACCTACTTAAAATTATGTTAATGCAAATGCACAGAATTATGTACTGTGTATTTGTATTAACATAATTTTATCAAGAAATTCCTATTATAAATACTAATTAAATTACAACATAAATTGTCATGATAAAAATTAAGTACTTAAAATTATTTAATAATTTTAGTCATTCATCATCATCATCATTTTTATTCATCTAAACTAATAAATAGTATAACTTAATAGGTATATACAAACTAAAAATAATAATATGTACTTGCATAAGCCCAATAAGTACATTTATTTTAATTTTTACTAATCATCAAAAAAATCATCCACTTCAATAACAATGGGAAAAGTGCCTAGAACGCTGGCAGCACTGTCACGTTGGATAGCAATGCTGATTCGTTGACCTAAGAAAAGCCCAGATCGAGGTCTGGGCTTTTTACAAAATTTATATTCACAAAAAAACGGTAACTTCGCTTATTCCTAAAGAAACACAAATGAAAACTTCGCGTAAACTGTCAATAATTTACTTTAAAAAGAAACAAAAGAAGGCAAACATTTGGTGGGTGTCAAATTTAACGTTATTCCTTGAAACTTCTTTGAGTGCGAAACATATTCTATGGTATTGACCATTTTAATTCAATTTGGGATTTTGGCATTCTTCGAGTGAAGTTTAGTAGCTGTTTTAATTATTTTCAATTTGATTCCTAGTAGATATTGTGGTGTAAAATTGGTGTAGTTTTGTATGATAATATGTGGAATCATTGAAACAGGCGCGATCTCGGTAAAATGGAGCTCAGAATTTTATTGTAGTGTTGACTCAGCGAAATTAGCCGAGGTTGAATTGATTGATACATTTGCTGCCAAAAACTCCAAACACATTAGAATGTGTATATCCATATTCTAATGGTAAACAAATTAGAAACTATTCATACGAATACATGGCTTAGAGGACTTAGTATCCAAGCCAAAAACAACAAAAAAAAAAATGACGGGTTGCACTCTGGGAGTGCCGGCAGAAGTGAAAATTTAAGTATTAACGTTGTGCGTTTTGGATCGTCTTACGAATTTTCGATCAGGTCACGTGTCCTGACGCGAGTTTAACATTTTTTACCCATTACAAAAAAAGTGTACAACGCCGCTAAAGAAGTTTTCACTTCAACGTTTTGGATCGTCTTACGAATTTTCGATCAGGTCACGTGTCCTGACACGAGTTTAACATTTTTTACCCATTACAAAAAAAGTGTACAACGCCGCTAAAGAAGTTTTCACTTCAATTTTGGATCGTCTTACGAATTTTCGATCAGGTCACGTGTCCTGACGCGAGTTTAACATTTTTTACCCATTACAAAAAAAGTGTAGATACAACGCCGCTAAAGAAGTTTTCACTTCAAAAAAATTGTACAAACATGGTGTCTTCCTTGTGTCTTCACGTATTGATACTAAATATTGGTACCTCGTATCGGATATCGGTACTAACCACGTTGCAGAAGGTTACAAGTTAGTCTTGTTTAAGAAACTATCGCGGAGTTTCGGTTTCACGTACAAAACATATCGGGCTTTAACATGCTGAACTCGGCTTGTTTATATTTTTAAAGCGCTTCGAGAATATGCTCTCCTAGTATTGGTACCTTTTATATCAAAGATTGGTACTAATAATATTGGTATTGTCATTGTGTGATCTTTAGCAATATTTCTTAAAGTAAATAAAATACTTAAAATGTGGTCGCGTTTACAAATGTGCCCGGTCATAAATTCAATGGGCGACGTTATATTATCTTGTAGTTTATGATACTGTCACACAACAAAGGTCACACAAAAAATACTAGTATCACATTAATGTGTAAGGCCTAATTATGCGCAAAAATACTAATTAAAATATCAAATAAAAGTAAAGGCAAAAGTTTGTGAATATATGTATTTGTATGTTTGTTACTTCTTCACGCTCGATTGGTTGAACGGATTTGGATGAAATTTGTCACACGGGTAGACCGTGCCCTGGATAAGCATATCATCATCATCATCATTTCAGCCGAAGGACGTCCACAGTTGGACACAGGCCTCCCTATATATAGCAAATAAGAATAACATATAAAATATAATATATTTTATATTAAGAATAGCATATAGGGTAGCTTTTTATCCGAAGACAATTTTCTACTTTCATTACCCGCTCCAGTTTCACCTGCCCTGCGTTCAAAAATAACCAGAGTAGCTTCGAGTTGCAACCCAGAGTCGTTCTTTTATAACTCGAGTAGCTACCCTAGAGTTAACCCAACTAACTCTAACTCCGAGCAGTGTAGGTTGGTGTAAGCGGTAGGAATGACAGTTGCTTGGCATTGACAGTTGAACTCTACGTTCGCGTTCAAAAATGCGAGCTTAGAGTATCTACCTGATGACGTCATTAGAGTTAACTCTAATCTCATTTTTGAACGCAGGGCTGGGTGTTACAAATCTTTAAATTCTCAATCTCTCATTCATACACTTATACCTACCTATACCTTAGCCCAATATACACCTATACCAGTCCTGTCTCATGAATCACTATATACGCTTTGGAGCGTGCAACTTAGCTTCACTTTTTTTTTGACTGACCGACATTTTGACAATTCAAAAGTGCCTGTTATTGGTCTATTTGAAATAAAGGTGCTTCTTCTTCTTATCGATTCGATGGTAAAATCGTCAAACTGTTTGGGCCCAATAGGTGGCTACATTAATAGCAGCATCGGTAGCACTCATCAAATCCTCATAAAGGTTCTGATTTCTGATTTCACTCTGTCTATTGATGAAACCTATATGATGTAAATAAGTTGAGTAGTTTTTTTATTCAAATAACGTGAAAATACCCTTAAAAGCTTTGTTTACTATATCCTACCTCGTTTCACGGTATTATCTTTTATTTAATAATTGGAACAATACGATATGAGAGTAGATATATAGTACATTTTGATACAAGTGAAGAAAGTTTGTTTTGGCGACCGAGGCGGAATTCGCCCGAGCCTTAGGTGACACCCTTGTGTGATAGAGCGTGATTAGGCGTAAGTGTATTGAAAAACGTCTTTTGATACATGTGGAAATTTATCGCTTCAACACCTTCGCCAAGGTGTTTGTTATTGTGATCAAGGCCGGGTGAAAGCCGCCTCGATCACAATAACAAACTTTCTCCACTTGTATCAAAATGTAATATTTTCTATATGAGTTTTACCGGCAAAGTGAATTCTGCAAAGGCTGCTTTTTAAATGAACCCTATGTAGAGAAGTGTTTATTGAGCATTTATTTTTAAGATTAATAATATAGGTTATACAATATTCATAAAATGAAAATAAGACTTGAGTAAGAAAGTATCTACCTTCTTAATTTGTTTCTACCTAAAAGAGGCAGCTGCTGATTACCTAGTACATTTTTCCAAAGAGGAATGTATCTATTACCTCTGAACCCATGAAAAACTGTCATAGTTATCATAATTTTAAATATCAATTACTAGCGACATACGCCTGCTTTGCTCGGATGTTAGAAATCTTTGAAATACTTGAGTTTCCTCTATTATACATGTATTATACATACCTCTGAACTCTGAACCCATGAAAAACTGTCGTAGTTATTTGAATTTCGAGTGTTAATGAATCTATATATATAAAAGAAAGCCGTGTTAGTTACACTATTTATAACTCAAGAACAGCTGAACCGATTTGGCTGAAAGTTGGTGGGGACTTGGGGAGGTAGCTTAGAACCAGGAGACGGACATAGGATACTTTTTTTTTTTGGGTAGTGTAGAGTAGGGTAGAGTAGGGTAGAGTAGGGTAGAGTAAGGTAGAGTAGGGTAGAGTAGGGTAGAGTAGGGTAGAGTAGGGTAGAGTAGGATAGAGTTGGGTAGAGTAGGATATAGTAGTCAGTTGACGGGAGCGAAGCCGCGGGCAAAAGCTAGTTAATTATAAATTTATCAAGCATCTTTAAAGATACTTGGTACCTAATCATGACAAACTAAAATATAAGTACGAGCTATCTATACCAACGTAGACTCGTAGAATCAATCTCTCAGAAAGGCACAGGTTATGGAACGGATTGAAGTGAACGAGTGAAAATCGATGACCGGTTATTTATTCATATCCAACATTGGGTTAAGGTAACGCGAGGGTTAAATAAATCTTGTGATAAAATTAAAAGCTAAAAATAGTTTTTTCACTCACAGGACCGTTCATTGTGGCGACACTTGGGGGAGGCCTATGTCCAACAGTGGACGTCTTTCGGCTGAAATGATGAAGTACTAGGAAAGGAGAAATTGAAAGAGTGAAATTAAATGTGGATAAAATGATGAAGACTAATAAAAAAGGATAGGAAATCACGTTGGAAAAAATGAGACAAAATATGAAATAATATGATACATCAAAATAACGGGGAAATGAAATACTGATTAATTTGAAATATCTATTACTAGCGACATACCCCAGCTTCGCACGGGTGTTAGACATTTTTGAAATTCTTGAGTTTTCTCTACTATAATATGCATGTAATAAACATTTAAATCTTCCTCATTAATCACTTAGTCTATTGGTGAAAACTGCATGAAAATAAGTTCAGTAATTCTTGAGTTTATTGCGAACAGACAAATAGACCGATGCGACTCGGACAGACACGCGGCCGTATTTTGTTTTATATTATGTAAGGAAAGATGGAAGGAACCGCGTTACCAATAAATATAGCCTCACGAAATCAATATTCTATTAGAAATTGAGTCAGAGTATTTCGGATCCAACCAAAGCGATACGGTATTTAATATTTATGCCTTTTGAGAGTTAAATATCCTTTTGGCGTCTTCCAAGTTACGGTGGAATTAGTTCTAGGCTAGCCGTATAAATAATATCAATATTTTAGAAGCAGCGACAGCCATTTGATATCCGCCAACCAGCCAGATCTAGTATTTATATTCTATTTTCAAAGAGGACGATAACTATATTTGAATTAACAATTCGAGATCATTTTCAAAATATGGAACAAAAGTCTGCAACGTTTAAATTCCAACCCTTTCTTCACATGCAACAAAAGTTCTTTGTTTAAATTCAAAATTGACATTTAAAAATCTAATATAAAAGGAGAAATTGACTGACTGACATGTCAACGCACAGCCAAAACTACTGGGACTAGGAGCGTGTTTGCACAAGGTTTCCTTTTATGACGCAGGCGAGCACTAAGAAAGGATTGGCCAAAATTCATCACTTAGGGGAATGAAATGGGGGGTCCAAAGTTTGTTTGTTTAACCAAATTTCACGCGGGCGAAGCCGCTGGCAAAAGCTAGTAAAGCATAAAACAAAGTTTTCTTTTATGTGTCAGACTTTTACTGACTAAAACCACACCTGTATCCTTCATTTACCCTTTGCGTTGTATGACCACGAGTTTCCTTTACAGACAATCCCTGTAGCCCTAGTGGGCAGCAAACAACACATTGACTGTCCAAAAAGTGATCAAAATGTAGGTATATTTGACAGACTGTAACTGAGATGCAAAATCTAACATTCCTTAAAAATGCGAGAATGCCCCTCGGGCAGACTTCTTGAGCTGGTATGCAAATACAGCTTACCTCCGAACTAGTAACCTCTTCACCTCCTACCGAAAACTTCTAGTTGAACTATGTTACCCTAGTCATTTCTGAGAGAATAGTTAACAGTTAACTCTCAACTATCTACATGATTGAATGTGTGCTCTCTGCTAGTGAGCTAGTTATAGGTACTCGTAATGTGTGGATTGGCTCTTCAACTTTCACGGTCGAGACTAATGTGTTTAGTTTACGTTATAAAAAACTTTTTACAAAAAAAAAAAAAATACAACCAACTTCAAAGTAAAAAAAAACACTCAAAAGTGCAAAATAACTTTAATTTCGGAAGTCGGTGTTTCTATAATAGTTTGGTCTCTTTGTTATTTAACACCGACTTCCGAAATTAAAGTTATTTTGCACTTTTACACTTTTTGAGGGGTACTTTTTACTAAAGTTATGGTACCACCACTAAAAAGTACCCCTCAGCCAAACTTAAATACCTTATAGCCAGAGTGCATCTCATGGCAATTCTAATAATCCCAAACACGGTTAGATTTCATTCATTTATTACAGAGTTCCGGTGCCTAACTTCAGGCTTCATCATCAGATCAGTTCGATATATTCCCCCTCTACTTTCAGTCAGTCATCGACTACACGTATAAACAAAGCAATTTTACTTGTTACGACGGTTCTGCTGTGATCCTATGACGAGTTCTGTTCCATATCTTCGAAGTTCATGATCGGATCATAACAATATTTTTATGGGACCAACTCAGAAGCATAACCTTTCAATAAAAAAAAAAACAAAATCGGTCCACAATTGACCGAGAAATCGGTGACCATACATAAATAAAAAAAAAACATACATTCAACCGAACATAGAACCTCCTCCTTTTTGAAATCGGTTAAAAATGGAACTTGATCATGCCACTTGTAGGTATAAGTTTAAAAAAACTTAAAAAAAAAAACCTTAGAACGTCGACAGGATTCTATTACTGATTTACGGTAACATAAACTAGCTTTATATCTGAATAGCGGTAAAAAAATATTTAAAGCTGTTGTTTCCACAATGTGCTTTTAAGCTGTTGATCCCCGCATTAACGCCGGCGTTCACGCGCCATTGTCTTACTATTGTGTCTCTAATTACGCACTCAAAAGGTTAAATGATAAATTGTACCCGATTGAAGATTTTTAATTGAATTTCTTTATGCAGACTCTTGCTAAATGATTTGCTTGTTAGGAGCTTAAACAGTTCATTGATTTTTATGAATAAAAATGTTTTGTAATATTTTTGCGGCGATTTTACGCTTAGTTGCGGATCGGCACGGCTTTCTCTCCAGATTGACCATAATGATCGTCCCTACACTTCTTGTACACTATGAGCCTTGAAGAAACCCATAGAGAATCTACCGTTTAAAGCGACATTTACTTCCACGGTCTAGCAAGACGAAAGTTGCTACTTTTTGAACTTCTTCATCCGTAGCTGAACATCTTGAAGACACGTGATGAGACTTTCATCTACACTTATACATCTAATATATAAAATTCTCGTGTCACGGTGTTCGAACTTGAACTCCTCCGAAACGGCTCGACCGATTCTCATGAAATTTTGTGAGCATATTGAGTAGGTCTGAGAATCGGCCAACATCTATTTTTTTTTTTTTTTTATTTATATGGCAGAACAACGTTTGCCGGCTCAGCTAGTAATATTATAAAGAGGTAAAGTTTGCTTTTTTGTTTTTTTGTTTGTAGGACGTAATCTCTGGAAATACTGGTCCGAGATTGCTAAAATTTTTTCACCGACAGAAAACTGCTGTATTCCTGAGTGACATAGGCTATATTTTATGTATGCGGGCGAGGCTGCGGGCAAAAGCTTGTACACTATAAACAAACAAGAAAGTCTACGACAAAATCTTTGTCTTTGAGTTTCTCTCTTAGATATTTTAGAACAGTAAGAACAGCCTCGTATTTTCCTAGAAGATTAAGATGGAAATAATGCTCAAAGATGGAATTCTGTTCCGAGAATATTATGAAAATAGTGCGGAAATAACAAACAGTGTGCCAGTAATACGCTATTGTTTCTAGTTCTGAGGGCTTAGGGCTTCGTAATGTGTTCTAAGCTTATGTAATCCTGGTACACATGTGCTAGAATAGATATGGTTTGTTACTTCAAAATAATATTACGATTATTTTACTAACAGAAGGAAGTGTGTAATGGTAGGTATTTTCAAAATTATATCTAATAACGATATAATTTTGAAAATACTTACTATCACACACTTCCTTCTGTTAAAATAATAATCTGTGTCTGTAGATAAATAAATATATCGTTGGGTTTTTTGGCGGGATTTCTTCGAATGAAGTTCAGTGGCTGTTTTAATTATTCGCAAATTAATTCCAAGTGGATATTGTAATGTAAAATTGGTGTAGTTTTGTATCTCAAGTGTCTGCACTCTGAGCAACTGGACAATATGTGGAACCACTGAAACAGGCGCGATCTGGGTAAAATGTAGCTGAGAATTTTATTGTAGTTTTGGATACCACAGCCAAGTTTGCTGAGAAGGTTGACTTGATACATTTGCTGCCAAATACTACCTACGTACCAAGGCATTAGAATGTGTACATCCATATTCTAATGGTAAACAAATGAACTGTTCATATGAAGACATGGTTTAAAGGACTTATTATCCAAGCCAAAAACATTAACAAAAAAAAAGTCGTAAGTTCTGAAATATCTAATAGGTACTTACAGTCTCATTTCTGGAGTTAAATGAGAAGTCCAAATCAGTTCTTATATAATCTTTCTATTTCAAGAATCGAAAGTCCTTACATACGATATTTTTCAATATTAAACAAAACTTATTTCTCTCAAAAGCGTTGATATTCTAGAACTAGACTCCTAAATCACAATAGACAAAGATCTTCGCTTAGACAGCAGAGTTATTGCAAAAGTGCAATTTCCTGCTGTAGTGTCGGAATGCTGTATTCTATGTTGCTCTAGTAGGCCGCCGAGAGCAATGTCCGGTGCTGGCCGGACGATGGCCGGGCGGGCGGACGGCCGGACAAAAGTACCCAGGGGCATTTACTTAGGAGGATGTTCTGAGCAACTTTTAATTTTGTTTGGTTTCGCAACGGTTTTTGAATTATTTTGCAGGTACCTACAACAGACAACTGCAGTAAATCCTTATTTAATATTATAAATTCGAATGCGAGTTTGTTTGTTACACTTTCAGGCCACGCCGCCAGATACACAATACCCTAGAATAGGACATATTATTATGTTATTTAGCTTTTTATTCCGGGAGTTCGTTCCCTTGGCATAATTTTCGAATTTCACGCGGCGAAGACGCAGATAATCTAGTAATACATATTTTGTTGTGTTGTCGTTAATTGTTCCTTCAAGCCATAATTTTGAAGAGGATAAAAAAAAATGTTAAGTACTTTTATGTATTATGTTAGCATATTACCCACCCGTTAATTAATTTAGAACAAAGGCCAGTAGTCAGACATTAAAAAGCATAAATTCCAGGACAAAAGCAAGCTGCAGAGCTCTAGAAGAGAAAGTCACTAGCCTGAATAAAACAAAAAAAAAAAACTTTAAAATTACAAACCATCACTGTTCTACGTTCTAAAATTCAAAAAATATGTCTAACGGTTGCAAAAAACGAGGGAACAAAGCTGCGCGCTCTTTGGTCGGCCATTCGAATAGTATCGCTGCTCGAGTGCGGGGAACTGCAGGAGTGGTGCCCACTCGACATAGATTCAGTTGGGTTACCATTGTCGGGGGAACTCGGGAAAAACTCGCTTCGAATGAAGCTGGGATTTTGCCTGTGTAAAAAGTACTTACATAGGTATGGTAAGGCACCTAACTACTTCTCTATTAACCATAGCTTTTGTACTGTTAAGATAAAGTCTTTGAATGCAGAAAAATCTGTCATTAAAGAGACTAGATAACAATCACATAAAATAATAACTATAGAATAAACCGTTCCACGGTGCATAAATCCGCGTTTTGAACTTAATAATCAAGCTAAACATAATTTAGTTAAATAATTTGAGTAACCATCTTACTAAATTATTTAGGAATTAAATAAGAGGACACACGGAAATCATAAAGAACAAGAGGTAATCTAAATCCTCGCTGTGAGGAACAGTTAAACAGCTATTGCTTTTAAAACGTTTGAAGCAACGTCACGCTTTCGCGTTCACCGTAGGTACCTACCTTATCTAACTTATTTTCATACGAAATTCTACCTACACATGAAAAGGTTTCCAATGTGCCATTTTGTTTTCATAACACAACATTAAAAGCTTGTAAAATGTCACCAGTTTACCGTACACGCTACAGAATTAGAATTTCACGAAAGATATTAAAATAATTATCACGCTTGAAATGCGTGACGGGGATATAAGAAAATACGTTGATTTTGTTTTCATTCCATTTTATATTGCATTAGAGAATGTTTTTTGTGTTGCTCTGACGAAGGTTGTTCTATAGTTCTGTACAATAAGTGGACAAATCATCAGAAAACGTGGTGGGGGCACCCATCGTTGTGTGACTGACTAGTGACTGAATAATATTCGTTCTACATCGGATACTCTTGCGTCTGCTTTTGCATTTTGACTGAATGGGGACATTTTTTTTTATTTCCGATATAGTGTCAGACTTTTATTGACTAAAAACCCACTCTAGTTCCTTCGTTACCTTTCATACCAGGGCCGAGTCTTCCTTTCAAAATCAGAACCTTGGCCCCAGTAAGCTTTGACCCTGCTGGGCCCCTACGGTTGCTGACATCTCCTTGAGGCGCGCGTGGAACACTGCGCGCCGTCGACGACTTGGGCTCGGTCCGGACGGCGACATTGCTCGCCCTCCGCAAGCCCGCGCCTACGGTGGCCGGAAATCGGGATCGGAATCTCTGCGGCTGGGGCGCGGAGGCATTGCCTCGCGCGTGCACGTGCGGCCTCCTCCTTTGCTAGTATTACTGCTTCACAGAAGGAGGCGACCGCTTGTCACTCCTCCTCGCTCCGGACCATGGCCTGTACACGGCGGTGCCCTGCCCAGGCGGGGCACACCTCTACCGTATGCTCCACCGTGTCGTTCGGGCGGTCCACGCAAAGGTGGAGCGTATGTTTCTTTCGCACCAATCCAGTGCAGGAACCTCCCGAACTTACCATGTCCTATAAGGACCTGCATCATGTGGAAGGTAAGGACGTCGTTTTGCCTTTCCAGCCACTCCTCAAAGAGGGGACTTACCGCCATAAATATGGCGTGCCCAGATTGAAAGGGGACTAGGAGTGCATTAACTAAAAGATCCTCGAAGTAAGTTGCTACATTTCGCGGTACCCTGAACAATCCGCCTCGTTGTTAAAGTTGCTGGCTGGCAAACTAATAATCATAGAGTTTCTTCATAAATAAAAAAAGAAGGGGGTTTTTGGCGGGATTTTTCCAAATGAAGTTCAGTGGCTGTTTTAATTATTCGCGAATTGATTCCAAGTGGTTATTGTTATGTAAAATTGGCGTAGTTTTGTATCGCAAGCAACACAGCTGGAATGTGGAATCATTGAAACAGGCGCGAATTCGGGAAAATGGAGCTGATCATGTTATTGCGGTACCTATTGATTACCCCAGCAAAGCTTGCCGAGGAGGCAGACTCGATACATTTGCTGCCATATACTGCAAAAAATATTTTTTGTCAACTCAAAGTGACTGAAAACTAAATACTTTCCTTACTGGGCGCTAGCTAAAGGCACAATCAGTGTGGTACCCATAACAAAAATAAAAGTGAGTAAAATTCCTTATAGTAAGTAAGTACATTTTGATGCAAGTGGAGAAAGATTGTCATTGCGACCGAGTCGGAATCGCTCGAGCCGCGAGCGAGGGTTTTATGGAGCCGAGTGCTGCAGTGACAAATTTCCACGGGCATCAAACGACGTTTTTCAAATTCACTTACGAAGAAATAAATAAATGGGGGCCGATCAGCGATTGGTGGGGGTGGGTTCGCTTAGCGCCCAATCTGATACGATAAATACAATAAATTGTGGCGGGGTGAGCTCGCGCGCTTTTCCGCACTAGTGCAGAAAACAGTAAATAGCTTAAAAGCGGTAGAGATAAGAGCGGGTTTTTAAGTGTATTAAAAATATATTGGTGTGACAATCCGTCGAGTTGTCACCCAATAGTAGGGCGGCAGCTCGTTATGGCGGTAAAATGTTAGAGATGCAACTCAGACCCGCGGCTGCATTTGTAAATTTGTGGACGATTGTACAGGTCGTGCGGCTCTTCGGTCCACAATGAAAAAGGGCCTGCGCACACTTGGGACAAGACTGTCTTAGACAGAACTGTCTACGACGTCGCAGACTTGTCTACGACGTCATCGACAAGACTGTTTTGTCTACGTCACGGGGCAAACTATCAAGAAAAACCAGTCTAGCGTCGACGTCATAGACAATTCTGTCTAAGACAGTCTTGTCTCAAGTGTGCGCAGGCCCAAAGGCATTAAAGTACAGTTACCAAAAAACTGTATTTAGCTACATTTGATTTGTGGTCCTAAAATACTACAAATAATTGTTTTCTAGGTGGAAGTAGGGACCGCGGTCCTGGCCCAAAGAGCCCTAGACCCGATAGAACGTCACAGCAACTCAGGCCATAGATAATAGTTTATTTTTCAATTGCTTTTGTTTTTATATAACTAGGATTATAAGTAAAGGTTTGTTTTGTTATTTATTTTATAATCCGATGAGAGACTTTCTAATATTGTGAAATGAACTTAGAATTGTACTGTTTTTAATTAGTTTTTAGTGGTCGGTAGTATAATGTTTTTATTTTTTTATTTTTTTTCGGGTGGGAAAATCATCTTATGACATCCCCCGCTCTTGGGCAGGCGGGAGATAGTGTCAGACTTTTACTGACTAAAAACCCACTCCTGTTCCTTCTTTGCCATTTTTCCAGGGCCTCGGGGATCTCTTTCGCATCACCCATGGCCCCAGTAGGCTTCGACCCTGCTGGGCCCCTACGGTGGCTGACATCTCCTCGAGGCGCACGTGGAACAGTACGCGCCGTCGACGACTTGGACCCGGTCCGGACGGTTACCGGACGATCGGACGGCGAGCCACCCATTGCTCGCCGTCCGCAAACCCGCGCCTACGGTGGCCGGAAATCGGGATAGGAATCCCGGTGATAATGGTGAACTAAATTCATATTTGTCGTTGTTGTGGAATATTGTACTTTACCTTAGGTAGATGTATATTAATGAGAGGAGAATGTTTTTATGGTCTATCCGTGTGCCAAATTACATCCAAATCCGTTCAGCCGGTCGTGCGTGAAGACGTAACAAACACACGTACACATTCGCAAACATTTGTGTTATAACATTAGTGTGTTAAAATATATTTTTGGGATGACGAGGAAACTAGATTAATATCCAAACACGGTTATGAGTTGTATCAAGTTGTATCACCTCGAGTAGGCCACGCCTCCGATTCCTTTGTTCTGACCACTTGTCTGAGCGTTGAGGTGACGTCAGAACTAAGGAATCGGAGGCGTGGCCTACTCGAGGCGTTCGACGCGAACGAAACGATCGTAACTAGGCTAGGGGGGCTGTTGAATTGAAATAGTTATTGCGTCCCGTATAACTATGGCCATGTTTTCGTCTCGATACAATTGTGACGTTCAGGCAGGAACGTAACATATTTAAAAAAAAAAACCAGCCAACTGCGTGTCGGAGTCGCGCACGAAGGGTTCCGTACCATTATCTATACAACTTTTTTTTACACAATGTATTTTATTCTGTTTTTAGTATTTAGTATATTGTTATAGCGGCAACAGAAATATATCATAGCATAGCATAATCAGCCTTTTAATGTTTCCACTGCTGGGACTCAGGCCTTCTCTCTCTAGGAGAGTGAATGGACCGTAATCCACCACGCGGGCCCTGTGCGGATTGGTGAATGTCACATGTCTTCAAATTTTTAGTTCTAGGACATACCGGTTTCCTCACGATGTTTTCCTTCACCATTTTGAAAGCAGTGGTGAAGAAATAAATTACACAAAGTAATGCGCCTGGCTGGGTTTGAACCCGCGACCTACAACTCGTAAGTCGGGGCTGTTACCACTCGGCCACCACTGTTCTAGAAAACATCATCTGTGAAAATTTCAACTGTTTAGCTATCACAGTTCATGAGATACAGCCTGGTGACAGACAGACGGACAATGGAGCCTTAGTAATAGGGTCCCGTTTTTACCGTTTGGGTATGGAACCCTAAAAAAAAAAGTGGATAATTACCTATCTAAACACCATGGTGACACTGCGAGACCCAAGTTCGAGCTTCTGCCTTGGACAGAAGGTAAACATTGCCATAAAACGTGGCAATGCCACCAGACTTGTGGGCACATTACTAGTCGACAGCGATGCGGAGGAGTATCTATTTGGACGTCATATTTTGTACCTATTTAGTTCGTTTTATAATGATGACCGATTTTTTGTAAAAGTATAATGAAAGCTCTCGTTGTTATACCTATCTCATTATCCAAAAGTTCAAATGTCAAACGCTGAGATTTATATACTTTGAAAGTGGAACAACAATATATGATAATGTTACATAGTACGTAGGTAGTTTCAATCTATTTATGCTGAGCGCAGACTTGAGTCATGACAGTTTTAAGACCTCACATACGGCTCGTTCACGACCTTGCCGCGGTTGTGAGCGGTAGCTAAGCGCGGGGCGGCGAGCGATAAGAACAAAAGTACGAAAATGTTTGAAGCACGCCACGTGACGCCGCTCATAGCGCCGCGCGCCCGTGTTTGACGCCCCGCCCGCCGCGTCTCTCGCCGCTAAGCCCGAAGTCACAGTATAGATATATGGAACAGTACTGAAACTACCTACAAATATTCGAAACGGCACAATCACACAAACATACGCATCGACGAGACTCCTAAGCGTTTCTCGCGGTCCTGTCAGTAGCGAATGCCGCTTAGGAGTCTCGTCGATGCGTATGTTTGTGTGAGTGAGCCGTTTCGAACATTTGTAGGTAGGTTCCGTACTGTTCCATATATCTATACTGTGACGAAGTCGTGTACAGGCCGTTAGACAAGTGCCTCAAAACTAAAACGAAACTGTTTTGTCTACTACGACGATGCGGCGCACACGGTTTGCGTCAAACTTTTTTTCATTATCAAAATGGACTTCATCGATACTGTTGTATTAATTGTTCTACGAGTTCTTCGTTTTTAAACAAGATGCGACGTGTTTACTCTCTGAACGTCAGACAAGACTACTAGAGATAGGAGGTACGTCGCTAGACTGTTTTGTCGTGCAAAAGGGAAGCAGACAGTCGTTAGTCAGACTTGTCGCTGTGCAGTTTTTGTAGGTATTAGACAATTTTGTCTATGAGACGTTTTGTCTGAAGTGTGCGCGTCTTCATATGTTATATAAAGCAATAGTCTGTCTTAAAACTGTCGTGACTCAAGTCTGCACTCGGCCTTAATAACTGAACATAAACTATAATAATTACTTTTGTTCACAGATACTGTGAACGATTTTACTGTTATCCTAGTAAAATATTACAGGAATATTCTACGTTATATGAGAGAGGGAAATGAAAATGTCAATCAAAAAGGTCGAAAGTAATAACAAATTCATGAAATCCAGATAATAGCTAGATGGAATGGCGCGAAATAATTTAACTTTTATACAAATTATTATCCGTTAGTTGGGATCCTGACGGCTTCTGACATCTGAAGGTAGGTAATTTATATTAGGTTATAAAGTATGACATCGAAAAACTTCTCCGCATCGCTGTACCACCGCAACCGCTATGTCCCTGCATTTTAAATCTGTAATATCTTCGAAAATATTCCTTTAAATTACATGCTGTACAGGGCTATATTGATCTATATTAAATGCACAATGTATATAAGGTTCTTAATTGTATTAGGATTAATGCTGCATTGCTTAAAATCGCTTCGTATATAAGCCATTATTTCTCAAAAAAAGTCCGCGATGGTTTATGTAGGTCTATCTCTTAGGAATATAAGAGATAGACATAATACCATCGCAGACTTTTCGTAGACCTTTTTAAGGTGTACAATACTGTAGTACATTATTTTGATCTATCTCGTAGGGTACAGCTAGCGTTTGCAATGTAAGTGTCATGAAAAATCGCAAAGTTATTAGCATGTTATGTTACCTGGTTGTCCGCAAATACTTGGTCACCGGGCCATCCGGGTGACTGAGGGGTTGTTATAGGTCCAAGGTAACTCTTTCAAACTTTCAGTTTAACTCATGTTTGCAACTACCAATATGTATTCATAAGGCATCCGAACAGTTTGCAAGTTAAACCAATTTCCGCAATAGAAGTTCACGTACCTACAGTTAAATTAGACGCATTTAATTACATTTGCGGAAACATGCGCTTTTACTTGCACAAACAAGGCACTTGCAAGGCTTGCAAAACAATGTTTGTTACTTGTTACAAACTTATAAAGGTTACTCTGCAAGCGCTATGATTTCCTGGTAGTAACTAATAAGCTATTATGCAGAACTAGCTTTTTCTCGTGGCCTCGCTCAAGTGAAACCGTGCATTTTCAACGATACAAAGAATCAAACAACTTTTCCCGTTCTGAATGGAGCAAGATCCCTTTCATCAGACTTTTACTGACTAAAACACTGTGTTCCTTTCGTGTAAGTAAGTCTACTCCTAGATCTACCTACATAAAATTTAATAATAATTTTCTTTATTTTATATTTGCATATAGGTACATCACAATTAAAAAAATAAAAATAAAATAAAAACCTTTAAAAATATTTTAAAAAAATGTATCCCACCAGTATCGGGAACAAGGTTATGCTACCGGCGGCCAGGGCTCCAAAGAAAGGAACCTCCTAACAATGCGAGCCGTGTCCAAAAGTACCGCTTTCTGAAGCCTTTGACGCGAATCTCCTAAAGTCCTAAGATGTCGGTCGAGACTCGTGGCTATTAAGCCATCATAGACACAACCATCTTAATTCTTTACTATTAGTTGAAATGAAAATTTTAATCATTCAAGATGGAATGGTCACTCAAGGAAGGCATATCCCAAGAATGGCACTCCCATTTTCATAGCGTGGGACACTACGAAATTAGCTGTACTTATATAAATCGAAGTTATAAATTACAACATGTAATTTGCAACAAGGTAAGATTGTAGATTGGATAATTATGGTTAACTATACAATATTATGCACACAATTTTTTTTCTTACATAATGAAGCTCAATAATCAACGTTAAATATTTCTATATCAGTTTATTTGCCATAAAAGTACACTTCTAAAGGGTAGCTATAAAACTACCGAGGCGACATAGCTTTCCAGTCCATATATCCTATTTTATAGTAAACTCTAAACGGTACATTGGCTCACCGGTCGTCTGCTAAACTTGCATTACCTATTTAGGTACTGTTGCGTGTAAATGTGCATCGATATGTGGCTAACACACCTACCAGGAGTACATAAAATTGAGCCGCAGGCTGTGTCCTACAAACCGCAGGATTACAGGATTGAAGGGCGATGAAAATTTTAGTGTACTCGGCCAAAGTGGTTTAACGACCTGGTGAGGGTCGCGGAAATCTGATGGCGAAACGCACTAACAGGGCCGGACACTTGGAGAAGTCTATGTCCAGTAGTGGACCTATTTTGGTTGAAAAGATGACGATAAAGGTGACACTTTAGTACCTATATTTATCTTTTGTGTTTAAACTTTAGGATAAATTATCTTCCATTACCTTACCTGTGTAGGTATGCAAATAATAAATGGACATAAAGAGCAACGGAAGGAACACGGGTGGATTTTAGCCAGTAAAAGTCTGACACTATCTCTTGCTAAACTCAGAACGGGAGAAGTTATTTGATTATTTCTCACCCTCAAAAAGGTACCTACTTACACCAAAGTGATGTAATAGGTACACACCAACATTAAACAGTGGCCTAACTTTTTATTCTCAAACCTCTGTATTTTTCACGACCCGTCGGCTAACCGCCGAAAGGGTACGTTACCGCGCAATGCCGCCGATTTCATTTCCGTTGGGAAATGCGAGAGATAGCGCCATGGCAGGCGGTAGCTCTCTCATTATGTTTGTGACGAAAAGATTCGGATACACACTCTGAAATATTTTATGGTTCAGCTTTTACATTGACCTTGCGATGCCAGTATCCGGACGCGGCGGAAGGATTATAAATTCAGGTTTTTTGAAACACATGTTTGGTCGTTTATGTGGTTTTTGTTGCTTTATATCAACCAAATTAATAAAACATTATTCCCGAAAAACCGTTTTTATTTTCGACCACTCGATATCCTATTTTGTTAATTAATTTCAGCGGTTACGGATTAGCAGATACCAGGCAATCAGAAACACTAATCGGCTGGATGGTTCGGTACACGATAGTAGGTACATGCAAGCCATAAATAAGGCTTGTTGTCCAAGCCGAACAAGAGGCGATACGGGCAATTCTGACTGTGCTTGTGTTTGCATCGTAGTTACTGTAAATGTATGTAAACCTGGCTAACTAACGCAAGCCTACATAAAGCACCTGCAATATAGGTACGAAAAGAGGAGTTTTTGGAGGGAATTTTTCGAGTAAAGTTCACTGGCTGTTATTATTCGTAAATTGTTGATATTGTGATGTAAAATTAATGTGGTTTTGGACTGGACAATATGCAAAATCATTGAAATAGGCGATATCTAGAAAAAATGGAGCTGAGAATCGAGTACCCCAGGAAAGATTGCGGGGAAGGCTTGCTCGATATATTTGCTGCCAAAAATGCAAAAACATTCGCAAAGTAATCGAAATCAAAGTGACTGTAAAAACTAACAAAGCCTAAACAAACATAAGCCAAACATAAAAAAGTACGAAAACATGGAAGTACCTGGAAAAGCGATAGGTACAATGCGTTCCAAATAAGAATAGGATCGATTTCCATGTTGTGACGTCACGTCATACTGTCAAATCGAAGAATTATTATGGTAAGCAAAACAAGAAATTTTTTAAATTTAATTTATTTACGAACTGTGAACGAAAATAGTTTAATCAGAATCCAGTTTTTCAATTTTGCTCATCTCGGAGTTCTTCAATTTTGCCCAATTTCTTGCGATTTGACAGTATTATGTGACGTCACAACATGGCAATCGATCCTATTCTTATTTGGAACGCATAGTAGTAAATATATTATGGTTTCTATGATTGACATTTTTATTATTTTTTAACGTCTTTGACACAAGAGTTTATAATTTATTCCACAAGCATATAAATACTCATTTCAAAAGACTTCTTAGGTTGAGGAAAAAGTTAAGCTAAAATATCTCCTAAGAAACACAAAGAAACACGACGCCAATATAAACTTTGAAACAAGAATCAGTCTGTCTTTGAACGAAACAGGAAGAAAATTAATTATGGCGGTAGTTCAGGAAACAATGCCAGGAGTACTAAGGCAACATGACCACTAGAGAAAAATGTACGCATTTGTCTTATAGTCAGTAGTCTGCCGGCTGTGAGAGGCACTTTGAGTGATTAATGAGTTCAGATGGAAAAGCTAGATCTTTATTTATATCATAATGTTTGAAGTCTTGGAAGATCTGGAAAAACAGGATATAATGTTTTATGGTGATCGTTTCGTCGGTTACTGTCTACTGGGAGAGATATGAATCATAATTCAAACTATAAACGGGACTAGTCTCTATCACTGATATTCATGTTGAAAATATTTTTCAATACATTTACTCAAAAACCCGCTGTTATCCCTACCGCATTTGGCACGCAATTTACTGTTTTTCGCATTAGTGCGGAAAAGTGCGCGTGGTTGCCTCCGCTAAAATTTGCTAACATTTATCGTATCAGCCAGGGCACTAAGCGACCGTCACGAGTCGCGTCAACCCCCACCAGTCGTGCGTCTACCTCTGTTTATTTATGTCTTCATCAGTGTATTGAAAAATGTCGTTTGATACACGAGGAAATTTCTCAGTGCAGCCCTCAGCTCCATAATACCCTCGTCTACGGCTCGGGCCAATGCCGCCTCGGTCCCAATGACAAAATTTCTCCACTTGTATCAAAATTTACAATTGCTACATTTTTTTTTTTGAGGTGGAAAGTCATCAAATGACTTCTCCCACTCTAAGAAAACTGAGACCTCATTTTTGGGGTCTTTATTTTAAGAATGAATGAGTTATTTTTAGACAAGCGTGCTCCATCGTCGACCACATCTTCGTTTAGCATCAGGTGAGATAGTGGTCAAATGGGAGGTAATAAAAAATAAAAAAATGGAGCCTGAGGACGTTTCAGACTTAGACTGACTAAAACCTACCTACTTACTTTCCTCCATTTGCCCTCGCAGCCCTTTGCCTCGTAGTTACCTAAAATCTCCATTTTTCGCAACACGAAAAGAACCTTTAAAATAATTTATTTACAAAATAATTAGGTTAGGCTTTCTTCTCCGTTTGTCAACTAAATAAATAAGGGCCGAAAAAAGAACAGGAAAAATCACAAAATGACAAAAAAGGTCTCTGATTGTAAACTGCTAATTAAGGGGAGTTGTTTGTACGTTAAACATTGCTAATTACGAGCCATCATATATACGGGGCTACGGGCGGAGCCGCGACAATAAAGATAATTAATTCAAAAAGTGTTTAACGAAGCTTTCGTTTTGTTGTTTTTTAAAAGGAAACGGGACACACCATTACTGGTTTTTTTCCATTACTTTAATATTATGGGAGCCTGGTACTAGATGTAGGTGTCCGAATGAAGGTAAAGGAAATTTAAAATTGTCTCTATTTTAAATGAAGTAAAATGTAGGTGTTCTATGTAGATAGACAAACATCCTTGTCCCCCCCTCCCTTCCTCCATCCCCTGCATGATGTTGTGTAGTACGTACATAATTATATAGCTTTTTTGGTTGAGGTGCAATTATGTATTTTATATTTTTGTAAAGAGTAATCTCTGATATACATATAGGTTACTTCTCATTTCGAAAAAAAATACGGTATAATATGTGGGATAAGCTCAGAGAACTAAGTCGCAGATAAAGCTAGTTTGCTTAAATAAATCTATTCATTCATTTGTTTTATTTATTTATTGCTTTTGGCTTGAAAACTAAGTTTTTTAAGCATGTCTTTGTACGAATACAGTTGCTTTCTTTACCGTTAGAATACGCATTCTTTTTTCTAGTATTTGGCAGCAAACGTATCGAGTCGGCCTTCTTGGCAAACTTCGTTGAGGTTGCTAACACTAATGAAATTATCAGCTCCATTTTTACCGCGATCGCACCTGTTTCAACGATTCCGCGTATTGTCCAGTTTGCACACTTGAGATACAAAACTAAACCAATTTCACATCACAATGTCCATTAGGAATCAATTTGCGAATAATTAAAACATCCACCGAACGTCCTTCGAGAAAATCCCGCTAAAAACTTCTCTATTTATTTGGTAAATATTTTGTGTAGGCAAGTCTATTCGCTATTTGCACGACTAAAGTACCAGGACTACAGACTTGACTAGGATAGTCCTGTGATTTTTTTTAGCACCGATCACAACCCATTTTTGCCGATAACATGATCCACGTGATTTATAGGTATAATTTATACACTTTTTCGATGAGTAAATATTGTCATGAATTAAAATGAATTCATTTTAATATGATAATGACGCTACTGATTCATGATTGTCACTGGTGGTACGATGTTTCGCGAGTTTATTTTAATTTCCATTGTTTTTAAATCTGTTCTCATCTATAATGTATATCTTTATATGTATGCTAATATTATAAACAGGAAAGATTTGTGTGTTTATGTTTTAGTTTGAAACGAAATGAATAAACTAATTGGACCGATTTGAAAAATTCTGTCACCAGTAGATCTTCATCACATTTATAATGACATATGCTGTATTTATATTTTATTTTCACGTGGGAGTAGTGGTTGAAGAATAAAACCTCTTTAGAAAAATTAGTAGGTAAACAAAATTTTTCAAATGCATAACCTCCTATTACGTGTGTTCCAAATAAGAATAGGAAAATCAATAACCTCGTTCTGTCAAATGTTGATTGAAAAGTACGGTTTGCAAAGAAAACTTATTTGTGTATTAATAAAGGTTTTTTTTTTGCTTTGTATTACTGAGTTTTAGTTAAATCTAAGTGAATTAAAAACGTTATTGTTTAATTTAAATTAGCTAAATATATTATTTAAGTCATAATTAGTTTAAAAAAGGAACTATTTTCTTTCTTATTTTCATTATTAGGAACAATTCGCCTTCTTCTTCCATTTGCCTCTACTCAGACATTACACACAGTGATGCAGAGATTAGCAAAATTAAAGAACTGGATTTTGATTAAATGTTTTTCGTTCATGATTCGTAAATATATTATTTAAGATTTTTTTTCGATTTGACAGCTGTGACGTCACAACATGGCGTAAAAATCGATCCTATTCTTATTTGGAACGCATTGTAAATAAATATCTAAACCCTTAACTATACAATCTGAACGTCCTCATCCAAATAGTGTTCTTCTTATTTTAAGTTTGAATTTGAATTCCACTAACCTTTTTTTCTTTTAGCTTCGCATGGTTTGTGTATTTAGCCAGTGTCACGTTTACAAAGTATTAAGTTTTCAGTTTACATTATAATGGTTTTGCAGTATTTGGCAGCATATGTATCAAGGTCAGCCTTCTCGGTAAGCTTCGCTGTACCTACAATAATTCTCAGCTCCATTTTACTGAAATCGCGCCTGTTTCAATGATTCCACATATTGTCCAGCTGCGTAGACATTTGCGATACAAAACTACACCAATTTTACATCACAATATCCACTAGAAATCAATTTGCGTATAATTAAAACAGCCAACATCACTCGGAAAAATCCCGCCAATTTAAAACCCTTCCACCTACCTATTCCAAAGGTAACGTAGACAAAGCTATATCAGCGAAAAGAACTACATAAAAAAAAAGAATTGACATGTGCTACCGAAATGTCACGTTACATTTACCGACGACAATTCATTGGTTTCAGAATTTGCAAGCCCTCAAGTGGTATTAGAAAAAAGTACGACAATATTTTGTTACGATTAAGAAAAAGCGAGAGTTTGTGAGCAGTGGTGGCCGAGTGGTAACGGCCCCGACTTACGAGTTGTAGGTCGCGACTCGCGGGTTCAAACCCAGCCAGGCGTATTACTTTGTGTAATTTATTTCATCACCACTGCTCTCAAAACGGTGAAGGAAAACATCGTGAGGAAACCGGCATGTCCTAGAACCAAAAATTCGAAGACATATGACATTCACCAACCCGCACTGGGCCCGCGTGGTGGATTATGGCCCTTTCCCTCTCCTAGAGAGGAGGCCTGAGTCCCAGCAGTGGGAACATTAAAAAGGCTGATAATGCTAATGCTAAAGAAAAAGCGTCGATTTTCCTTGACTTTAGTATAAGCATCAAACAGCTCCGCAACATTGATATAAAACCTAATAAATCAGTAAGTAGCAGATATAAAAAATACGTGTGAAAATGTAGGAATGAAGGGAAATAAAAATCGTTATCGTTTTTACGGCCACTGGCTCGGAAATCACACCGATGTCGATGTGCCGAAATGTGATAAATTCCCACGCTTATCAGTTAACGTAAGTACGTCTGATGATTGCAGTTTTTATTCGCTTTCCAGGGTATTTAAGTGAAGGTTTTTTTAAGATTGATGATGTTATCAATCATTTGAAAGCTAAGGTTAGTTGCTATTTGAGTGGTACTAAGTGCAAGTAGTTGTAGGTCGCGGGTTCGAACCCAGCCAGGCGCATTACTTTGTGTAATTTATTTCATCGCCACTGCTCTCAAAACGGTGAAGGGAAACATCGTGAGGGAACCGGCATGTCTTAGAACCAAAAATTCGAAGACATGTGACATTCACCATCAGGCACTGGGCCCGCGTGGCCCGTTCCCTCTCCTAGAGAGAGGAGGCCTGAGTCCCAGCAGTGGGAACATTAAAAGGCTGATTATACTTATGCTTATGCTTAGTGCAAGTAGAGCTTTGCCACGACAATAAAAGATATAGCCTAAGAGCCCGTGGCTGACTTTCGTCACTTTATAATATACTAGTTTTTCCATACAAACTTTGGACCCCCGTTTCATCCCTTAGGGGGAGAATTTCGGAAAATCCGTTCTTAGCGAATGTCTACACCCTATAAGGAACCTACCTGCCAAATTTTAAATTTGTAGGTGTTATAGTTTCTGATTTCGTGATTAATCAGTGAGTAATATTTCGCTTTTATATATGTCGTGCTGGCCACGACCATCATAGAAATTGATCACTTCATGATATGGCCAACTAAAACTGGCCAGATCGGAAATAGTAGATTATGTGACTAGGGGATAAAGCAGTGTCTTTAAGTCGCGGGCGGCATGTTGAATTCCGAAGGAAACGAATGTTGCTAAATTTTAATCCCGAACGTTAGTGAGGGATTTATATAATTAACTCCCGAGCATCGCGAGGGAGTTAATATATAAACCTGAGTGAAGTGAGGAATTCAAGCCGCCCAAGACAAAGACAGCTTTATCCCCGTGTTGGATACTCTACTTTTTACACCATGTGTGAGATAATTAAAAGAAAATTTACTAAAACAAATTATATACCTATTAGAGAAATAAAAGTATTATTTAGAAGCTAATCTTAACTATCACTCGACATGTTTTGAGATTTGAAATAAACAAAATTCACTTCTCTAAGATCTATAGTTTTCAATTTTCTGTAACGCTCCCGCGGCCGCGCTTTCAGTACTTTTTAGAGACTCGTCAGTAGCTAAATTTTTTTTTTATTGTTACCGGCCAGTTTGATTTTCAAATAAACTTATTTCATGCACGTACATTTTAATTCACCTATATTGTTTTTATAATTCAAACCAAATTGACGTTCCAAATTCAAATCTCATTATTCCCTAGGGATCGCCCATACAGCATTATCTCCCTAGGGACAGAATGACTTGCTTTAAGTGATGGTTGTATGACATATATAGGTAAGGCCATTATCGAGCAGGTGGTGTAAAAAAAAATAACGGAACTCTTATAGGATCACTTCGTTGTCCGTCCGTCTGTCTGTCTGTCTGTTGCGTAGAGGTATCGAGTTGAAATTATAACCATATACTCAGGTCTAGGGTCCCTTGAAGCTGTGAAAAAATCAAACATCTGAGATACGGCCGTTTATGTCACAAAAAACGTATTTCGACACTCTCAAGGGAATCAAAATAGGATACTTCCTGTTGACCATTGTATCCTCAAATTTGGCTTGAAGCAAGGTCTAATAACACAAATATAGGAAACAATCTGAAAACTGTAACTTTGTAGTTACGTCACAAAAAAAAACCTTTTTGCGATTCGGAAAAGTCTTCGTAACTCAATTCTAATTGTAGACTTATTCATAGACAAATTTTGCAGACAAATTATATAGTTAATTACCAGAATTACGTGAACAAATTAACACAATATAAAAACTCAAGTAGTAATAAAAATTATAAACATGTTGCCACCCAAACGAATTGTATTGTCACATCTACTGAAAACAGTAACCCCTCACAAATTAAAATTGTAAGTATTGAGACACAGACTGAAGATGTCATACCACAGTCAGAATTTTTTCGTGAATGATTTAGATAAAACCTTACCATTACGTAATGCTGTAAATCCAGACTCACAGTCTAAAATGTGTATTTGCCATCAGAATGTCTGTGGAATCACCAATAAGAAAAATGATTTCGAAGTTTATTTACAAACGCTTAAAAAGAGAATAGATTATATATGTTTAAGCGAGCATTTTTTGAACGATCAAACTGCACTTTTACTTAATCTAGAGAATTATAATCTGGTATCCTATAATACTAGAAAACAAAAAACAAGAGGCGGTACTTTAATTTTAGGATACACAGACAGAAAGGTTGAGAAAGTCGATGTAATAAATAACCTGTATAGGGTAGATAGCTTTGAAGTTTGTTGTATAAAGGATCTTAGTACTAATCTCTATCTGTGTTGTTGTTACAGAGTTCCTAATGATAAGAATTTTGACTTTTTTTTAAACAGTTTCGAAAAGCTGTTGGAACATTTATTTAATAAAAAGTGCATTATTTGTGGAGACTTTAACATTGACTTACTTACAGAGAGCAAAAAACGAACTGAGTTTATTAGCCTGTTAGCTTGCTATAACTTTAGAAACCTGATTGATACTTACACTTTTATTCGTAATAACTCTTTTTCTTGTATAGATAATATTTTGACAAATTTGCCTGATGACTGTGTAGAGCGATGTGATGTGGATCACAATGGTTTGGCGGATGGACACGGGGCTCTACTGGGTGAGTTTTTAATGGAAAATGTCATTGATAATTTTAATGGTAATGATGTAATCACTCTAAATAGGAGAGTTTTTAATAGTAAAAATGGTGTAACTTTTAGGCAACGAATACTTGAACATAACTGGAATGATATGGGAATCAACACTTTTTTGAAGACTTTCGGTAAGATTTTTCATTGTAGTTTTAAAAAACGAGAGAAAAAGATTAACTTAAAAAGTAATTTTCAATTAAAGTGGGTCACAAAAGGTGTGAAAACTGCAAGTAAAATGAAACGACTATTATGTACTGGTGGAAATAAAATTGACACTAGTATCCTTAACTACAGAAATAAATACGTCAGAATTTATAGAAGGGTTATTTCGAAGGCAAAAAAACTTGTTATAAGTGAAAACATTTATAAATCGAGAAATTCAAGTAGGGAAATTTGGAAAGTAATAAACAAGAGTACGAACAGAGTTAGAGCTAAGAAAACAGAAATTAGGCTAAAAGTAAACAGCCAAATCCTAGATGATCCACAAGAAGTGGCTGAAATTCTAGTGAAACAATTTGATCACAAATATATTAGGACTGATTGTCATAGACAAGATGCTGTAATTTTTCTGCAGCAAAGTACGGAAAGAGTGAATAATGACATGGATATTAAACTTACTACTCCTATTGAAATCTCAAAAATTGTAACCAGCATGCAAAATAAGAAATCTTGTGGCTACGATGAAATTCCGATTTCAGTAATTAAAGACAATTTGCAAAATTTAGCAGAACCACTTTCTACCTTTTATAATAAGTGCATACTGGAAGGCATATTTCCGGAACAATTAAAAGTAGCTAAGATCATTCCTATCCATAAAAAGGGTCCGAAAACGGATGCAAAAAACTACAGGCCAATATCTTTACTACCCACGCTTTCAAAAATTTTTGAAAAAGTCTTAAAAGATCGCTTAAGTAATCATCTAAATTTAAATAAAGTGATACATGATAGACAATTTGGTTACCAGAAGAATGTTGGCACAGGAGATGCTATTTATACGTTAATAAATGATGTAGTTGACAAAATTAATCGTAAAATGAAGGCAGCTGGTATTTTTCTAGACTTAAGCTCTGCTTTTGACACCATTGACTTAGAACTACTCATCACAAAGCTTGAGCACTATGGTGTAAGAGGTAAAGCTTTACAACTCTTCTCTTCATATTTAAAAAATAGAAAAATGTTTGTCGAAGTCGAAAAATCGCAATCGAATGGATGTAAAAAAAGTCACAAGTCATCCATGCACAATATTACAGCCGGTGTGCCACAAGGATCAATCTTGGGACCTTTGTTGTTTATTCTTTTCACCAACGATCTTATAAATTATATTCAATAAAATATTACCTGACATAAAACTAATAGTTTTTGCGGATGACACAAATGCAATAGTATCAGCAAATGACATTCAAACGCTAAATGATACCGTTAATGAGGCTCTAGCTGTCTTTCATTCCTGGTTTACTGCAAATAAACTTAAAATAAACGCAAATAAAACTAATGTTATATTATTTAAAACGACTGCACGTAATAAAGACAGTATGGACATTGAACTAAATAAAGTTAAAATTGAGCTTGTCAGGGAAGTAAAGTTTCTGGGAGTATATATAGATGATTTATTAAATTGGAAAAAAGAATTAGTAGCACTTGATTCATCCATATCATCAGCGTGCTATGCTTTAAGAATTCTGAGGGTTGAAGTTAGTTTGGAAGCTCTAAAATTGGTTTATTATGCGCTAATAGAGTCAAGATTACGGTACAGCATACAATTTTGGGGTAACAGCTACAATTATAATTTTCAAAGGGCGTTCATTCTTCAGAAAAGAGCAATTAGAACCATTGTCCGTATTTCCCAACAAGAAAGTTGTCGCCCCTATTTTAAAGAACTTGGCATCCTCACTGTACCTGGACTTTACATATTGGTACTTTTATCCACCTTAAAGAAATATATTTACTACTTTGAAACTGACGAGGACAGACTAGTAAGGGAAAAAACACGTAGAAAAGACTTAGATAGCAAACTAATTCCAATACTTAACATTGTTAAACACAGTCCACTTTACCAGGCAGTCAAAATATTTAATAGGTTACCGCTTACATTAAAAAGCACACTGTATACAAGTTCGTTCAAAGCAAGGCTCAGGGCATTCTTGTTAGAGAAATGTCTTTACTCTGTAGACGATTTGTAAAATATAGCTTTAAAACTATATAATGGTTAATTTACTTGTTATTACCGTTTATTGTTATTATTATTATTTACTGACATTGTTATCACTTAAGTTATATTTTATTGACATTATGAATGGTAATTGTAATTTATTTTCATTTTTTTTTTTCTTTTTTTTTTCTTGTTGACATTGTTATTACTAATTTATTGACATTATTAATGTTAATTGTAATATTTTTGACATTGTTATTAGGTACTAATTTATTGACATTGTTGATGGTTATTGTAATATTTTTGACATTGTTTATTTTCGTTTTTCTTTTTTTATGTTATGTAGTTTTATAATCAGATCTTTTTTAACATTATTATTTTTTAACTAATCCTTTTATTGTAATTTCAGTCATATTAGTTTCCCGTTTTGTTCCTAGTTTTTAAGGACTTAATATTCGCATACAATTTTAATTGTTCTTGAATAAATGAATGAATGAATGAATTCGGGAATTGAACTGTTTTCTTATGTAAGTTTGTACGGAACCCTCAGTGCGCGAGTCGGACTCGCACTTGTCCAGTTTTTTTTAATATGTTTCTTCTGTTTCCCCAGTAGCCAGACGGTTTTGATAGTTCTAACACTCAGTACCTACCTATGTAAATAAATTATATTATAATAATTGATAAATAATAAATATTATAATGATTAATAAATATTATAATAAATAAGAATTTTAATAAAGTTGGTTGTTTGTAGCGACATCTATGATACCACATAGCATAGGACAAAATTCATTAATATTATGAAGAAGACTCTAATAGGAATGTATGGAACTCTAGAGGTTTCATCATCATCATCATCATTTCAGCCGAAAGACGTCCACTGCTGGACATAGGCCTCCCTCAAGGCCCTAGTGTCGCCACAATGAACGGTCCTGTGCGTCTCGCATCCATGGGACTCCCACAACCGTTACCAAGTCATCGGTCCACCTTGTAGGAGGCCTTCCAACGCCACGTCTTCCGGTACGTGGTCGCCATTCCAGAACCTTTCGGCCCCAATGGCCATCAACGGTCATCATCTAGAGGTTTATCTTTAGTTATACTTAATATAATGAAGAAGTAAAATTGTTTCTTGTAAATTCATAATGCAATGTTTCACTTACAGCAAGCACTACACTATCGCTAAGTCTGTGGTTAAGTGTCAAAGTTCTTTTCCCTCTGGGGAACAGGCCATTAGAACGAAGCTGAAAAGAAAAACTAGTAGGTAACAGGAAATACTCAGACAAATGACCAGCTAATGGTAAATGCTTTTGAAATTACACAAAGAATGGGTAAGACATGACTTCCCTTTTGAAAAAGTAGGTGTTTACATCTATGTATGTATATAAAAGGCCAACTGACCGGATTGCGCTGAAAAATAGCACGCAGATAGTTATTATGACGTTGAATTGCGCTAACAGAGGATTTTCCAAAACTCACTCTTAAGGGGATGAAACGGGTGTCCAAAGTTTGTGTGAAGAAACCTACCCTTACGCGGGTAAAACCGCTGGCGAAAGTTAGTAGTTAATATGTACCTACCTAATATAAAAACAAAAAAGAAGAAGGAAGGAAGACGCTAAAATCACCTCGGTGTACCAGGGCAACAAGAAACCATACAGCCTATTTAGTAGCTGAGCGCCTCACCGTACCACAAGATTTCATCTAATAGTTCTCCAAGTCTGAAACTCAAACGCCACAGTTGAGCAAGTGGTTTTGCAGTTTAGCAACACATGGCATTTGGTCGGTAAATAGCTTGCAGCACCATATGCTTGTACTCATACGAGTACGGAGTAGGTACGTACTTATATTAAGACGTCCTTGTACGAGTACTTTTGTGACGGTAAGTTGATTGCTTCACTAAAAAGAGACGCCTAACTAGGAAAATTACTGAAAAGTTGAGGGCCCGTTTCAAATAGGCTCGATAATGTTATCGTAACGGAAAAAGTTAGTGGGGTTGCTAAATATTGCAGAAAAAAACTTCACAACGCTTCATGCTACCAAAAATCATCATAGGAAGAAAAATCTTCTATTTGATATTAGCGACACAAAAAAAAATTTTTTTTCGTAAATCCTCTTAGGCACTGATTTACATTCTCTTACAACATGTTCATAAAATCTTATTTATATTTTTTAAGTTTATTCATGATGTAAGCTGTGTATACCAATAAATAGGCATTGATACCTACTGTGGCACCCAAATTATGTTACTATTTGTTGTGTACCATATCATCATCTTCCTGCCCTCGTCCTGTTCTATTGGGGTCGGCGCAACACGTTTTTTTCTTCCATTCTGTCCTGTCACTCATCACGCTATCACTGACTTCCATTTCTTTCATATCACTTCTCACACAATCCATCCACCTTTTCTTTGGTCTCCCTCTCCCTCTCCATCCATCCACATGTAAACTCATAACTCTTTTAGTAACATGCGTTTTATCCCTATAGTATCATATATAAACAAATAATACCTCCACCACCATACTTGTCCCAAAAAAATGTTTGGATTTATGAACAGTGTAAAAAGGTGGTTTCAGCATCTGTGCCAACCTGTAATACTGGTACCCACGTCATGATACATTATTTTATATTTTAGGCATTTAGCGTTCAACCTTGTTTTAGCATTTACCTGTTACGGATCCGTAACGTTTATTTAGGTTAGGATATTTTTAGGCTCTTTTTATCTGCGCTGTGGTACTACGATAGCAGTGTTGGTAGGGAGGGACGCATCCCGCACATAATATTGATTGTTATTTTACGAGTATGTGTGTGTATCTAAAACGATTCGGTTGATAGGCAAATAATGGTTATCCGTAAATTGGATGCATCCCTAGGGTATTCTGGACGAGTATGTAGATTAAAAGATATGTTTATTACATTACTAAATTACTTTTTACCGTTAAGGGTATAGAGTTTTCTTTTCAAAGGTGGTGGTAACACTTGCAAGTAAGTATCAGCATGTGCATTTGCATGAAAATACTATTTATATACTGATAAGAATAATCAGATTCACATTTTTGTGATAGGTGTTACAACTTAGCTACGAGTACCTCTTGGTCCTAATTATGCTTTAGCAAAGATAGTTCTTCTTACTAGATAATCATGTTGTTATGAACCTCCAACTTACCTGCAAAAAAGAGAAATATTATTAATTCCATGATGAACTTACCAACATTCTGAACCATATTTCAAATTAAACCAAAGCACAATTTCACTAAATCCCACACAAGAACCCTCCAAATAAACTTCTCTGTACTAGGAAACAATGATTGTTAGGAGTAGAAATTCCCGTGTATGTTACACAGGTAAGCACTCTGATATGGCTGGAGAACGGAGTGCATTTCAGAATCTGCAAGCATTAACATAATAAAGGTGTCTCAGACTGCGAGTACTAAGAAACTTCGTGATATGTTATGCTGGTAGTGAGCATGAATAATTGATTAATCTCGTCTCTGTGCTTTTATTATGTGTTCAAGAAAAAATAATATGTGAAAGTAAATCCTTGTAAGTAAGCCTTGAGCACAGGCGTAGGGTAGCCCTAGCCAGCCTTTCGGTATTTTACAGGATGCATTTTGGAGAGTGTGCGCGGGAATTGCATGACTTGATTCCGCCATCTCATTTCTACCATCGGACAACACGACGTACAGTGAGTATCCACTCTTACGTTGTTGAAACCGCTACGGTCCGGACTAAGCGTTTCGCCTCGTCGTTTATTCCGCGTACATCAAAGGACTGGAAAATTTGCCTACAGCAGTCTCCCCGTTCGATAATAATTTAGGTGTCTTCAAGGCTAGAGTGAATAAGCTCTTAATAAACTAGTGCGTCTCACCATCAACGATTGCATCACTATTTACCATCAGGTGAGATCACAGTCAGGCACTAGTTTTTATCAACCATAGACAGTTTCCTTATTTGTCTCATCGTCCAATTACCGGATTTTATTTGAGTTATCCAAGAATGATCGTTGGACAAAATTGGCCGTAAAATAATTTAAGTTCCTAATTATTGTTCTAAGTTTAAAAGGTCAAACTCGTAAAAGTTTTAGAAAATTAATGTTGAAAAGAAACTACGGGAAAACTGATTTTATCGTAGCCGTAAAATATGGTTTTTACCGCTTTCTGAACTTTTGCAACGGTCAGCGAAATTAACTGAAAACGAGGTGGAACTGGAAACTTTGTGCTGCAGTTTATATTTTAACTTTCGAGCAACGTCTTCTTTATATTTACTTTATCTATATAAATAAAACACAAATAATATTTCTACAAAAGTCCGTTAAGTATAAATTTTAAAACTGTTTAACCGTTGTGCCCCAAACTAGTTTAATTAGAAAGATAAAAATGTTATTAGACCATTAAAAAAAATCAAATTTCTTTTTTTCATATTTTTTTTTTCATTTTTACACAACTGCCAAGGAGGGCGAGGGCGAACTATTAAATGATCTTGACTAAAATCATTCTATCCCCAGTTGGGTCCCGACTGTTGCAGTCAGTAGATTCCGTACTAGAATAATCATTACTTGTTTTATTTTATGTGTGTATCTATATCTATGTATTATGAAATTGTTTCAATTTTGTAATTTAATTGTTTTGTTTCTTCTGGACTGAACTTCTTTTTTTCTTTTCAGTTTTATTTAAAGTTATTTTTTACTCAATCGTGATTTTCTTTTTTTTAAATTTTCTTTTTCAACAATGCAGGTTGGTAGATTCATGTGTTTTTTTTTCTATATATGATCATAGCTTACACACACATAAACAATGTATCTACACACATGACTAAAACTAACTCGCCTTCGTGAGATAGGACAACTGCATAGCATAATAGAACCTCTTTTTGTTTACCCGTTTGCTAACTGTTCGCTGTAGATAATAACTTCGATTGTAACGCGCAATATGTTGTTAATATAAAACGTTCGTGATTAGGCGTAATGTTACCTAATTTACATAAAACAATTTGATATTTACGAATACGATACAAATAATAATAACACCTCTCTATGTAAATTGCTGTCATTTCAATGTTTGTTATCCAGGTAGCAGAATGCGCCATGTTACGTGGATTGGTAGAATTACCAGGGTGACATGAAAACGGAGTGGTATTCATTTGCATTGCTAACGTATAATTTTCATGAACGGTCGGACACGCTCTCACATTGTTGGACTCCTATTACGTTGTGAACCAATTATCATTACAATAAAACATTTGTTTTCACTTTTTGAATAACAAATGAGTGCTTTTGGGCCTTAGGGTATTTAAAATGAAAGGTTATCCTTACAATTAGGTACCTCTACCCGTGTAATTATTCTCATTTCTTGTGTTTCGTTGTTAAATTATATATGTGGTGTAAGTACTCATCCCGAGTACGCTTTGTTCAAAGAAATGGTATTTTTTTTTAAATACATGGCTGACGGACAATAGAGACTAGACTATTGGCAGCGGCATTATCTGGAACTTCATTCAGCTACAAATTAAATCCTATGGCGTTTGATTTCCAAACATTGTATTTGTACAAAATATCATTAAACAGAAATCATAATGCTAGAAGTTTTTATGATAAATAGATTCATTATGCTTTCAAAGTCTGTTTTATCTGCAAATTCTCAACGAATTTTGATGCGGTTTTTACTAACAGAAAGACCAATAAATAAAGAAGGTATATGTATATAATTTGAAGAGTAAAGCCGGGGCGGGTCACTAGTATTTAAATAAAGTATTCCAGAGAATTGTCATTTTTGGGAACAACAAACCCCTATGTCATTTATTCAAGTAAAGATAGATGGATCAGTCATCAATCATTGTGACTGGCGAATACTTTTATTTCTCTATGTGTAAGCTCGGTGTGTTCGTATTAATGAAAATAGCTTACACACATAAAAACTAATGTGCATGTGAATCTATACACACAGCCAGGACTATATAATAATAATGATAATAATCATTTTCAAGTAAACAGTACCTAGATGCCCATGCGGTCGCCTCCTTCTGCGAAGCAGTAATGCTAGCAAAGGAGGAGGCCGCACGTGCACTGCACGCGTACGGCGGGGCGCGGGGGCCATTGCCTCGCGCCCCAGCCGCCGGGATTTCGATCCCGATTTCCGGCCACCGTAGGCACAGTCGGATATTATCTAGGCTTCTATAATAATGTTATTAATAATAATTTATTTATTGCAAGTAACATTGACTCATATACAAAAATATGTAAAAAAAAAATATTCACAATTAAAATCCAGTAAAGACCTCTAAAAATCTGTTACTTTACGTGAACTTTGGCCCTCCATATATATTTAAATTTATAAAAAAAGTACATCCACATTTAATCCTCTTTCCACATTCTCCATTTTTCATTTTTTCATTCATCTTTCTTGCACATTTAATCGAGATTCTGAATGACGACAATTTTTCTCAAAAACATTTAAGGGTTTTTAGTTAGTTTTAGTTTTGTGAAATATTCGAGCAAATCACGGAATTACCGAATGTCCTTTCTTTTTTGCCGTTGCCTCTTCATCAAACATCGCGTTAGATTGTGTTAGATGAAGCAACAAGCTATTAAACCATGCTCGACGTTGACGATAGATGAGTGGAAAGGACCCTCTTAATACGGTGTAAGAGAGAGAGAGAGAGCGTATACTATACAGGATGGATAGCACTGTCCCTTTTCTGCACAACGGATTCATGATTGCAATGATACGTCATAATATGGGTGCAGTTCTAAACCAATAAAAACTCGAAAAAGTGGTTTGGTAAAATGATTTGCGGTGTATTGAACTGATTATAATATTAAATCTAAGATTTTGAAACGTTCATAAAAAATCTTACCTTCGAGTTTTCGAAGATTACTTCGAATTTTTAAAATGCCACACACTACCTAAATGCAATTACAAAAACTACTTTTGACCGTTTTCGTTGCATGCATATTTATGTGCTTATTATTAAAATATTTTGATCTTATCGTGATAACAAAGTAATTATTAACATCGCACTGACAGGTACTTTAGATTCGTGTTTGATTGCGATAGTCTTATCAACTTTGAATCATGAAATGTGTTTATTGTCAATATAGCTTATCTTAGTAATTATGCGATCCTGGTATCATGGGTTTACTCCGAGCTTGTATAAAGGTTTTAGTTTTAAATATGAGGATTGAACACGGATATCTATGGGATTGAACGAGGTTGCAAAATTCAGATTTTGCATTAAATATTTGCATGAATTTCTAGGCAATTTTTAACTCTACATAATACTTCCTTTTTTAGGGTTCCGTACCTCAAAAGGAAAAACGGAACCCTTATAGGATCACTTAGTTGTCCGTCCGTCTGTCTGTCTCTCTGTGTATCAAGACCTTTTATCTCGGGATTGTGTGGAGGTATCGAGTTAAAACCACATGCTCAGGTCTGCGGTCCCTTGAAGCTGTAAAAAAATCAAACTTATAAGTTAACGAAAAAAAAGATACGGGCTGTTTATGTTGCAAAAAACGTATATTTGAACACTCTCAAAAGAATCAAAATTCATAGAGTACTTCCCGTTGTCCTAGAATCCTTAAATTTGGCATGAATCAAGGTCTCATAGCATAAGTATAGGAAAAAATCTGAAAACTGTAAATTTGTAGTTACGTCACAAAAAAAACAACTTTTTTGTGATTCCTAAAAATCTTAGACTCTATTCGGAAATCGAACTGTTTTCATAGGTAGGTTTGTACGGAACCCTCAGTGCGCGAGTCTGACTCGCACTTGCCCGGGTTTTTTAATGTGGGAAATCATCTAATGACTTCTCCGGCTCTAAATTAGAGCGGAGGGTGTATAAGACTTTTACTTAAGTACTAAAACCACACCTATGTTCCTTCTTTGCCTTTGCGTTCCACCAGGACCACGGGTTACCCTTTCGGAAGTCAATCTATTACCCTAGTAGGCTGTGGCCCTGCTGGGCCCCTACGACTGCGAGAATGTTCGAAAGAGTTACCGTTGCCCAGGGACGCAAAGAGCAACTGAAGGACCACAGGTGGATTTTACTCAGTAAAAGTCTGACACGCTTTCTCGCTCCACCTCGAGTTACAGAAGTTATTTGATGATTTTCCACCTCAAAAATAATTTATTTTGATTCCTTACATTCTTTTCTTAACGCAACAACACTTATGATAGTAATCATTACAGCTAAAATAAGTAGTACATTTTGTACAAGTGCAAAAAGTTTGATATTGCGATTGCGACCGAGGCGGAATTCGCACGAGCCGTAGGCGAGTGTGTTATGGAGCCGAGGACTGCAGTGACAAATTTGCACGAGTGTCAAACGATTTTTTTCAATACATTTACGAAAAAATTAATACTTAAACGTTTGTTGACCGGCGACTCGTGGGGGTCGACACGCGCTCGGCCTGATACGATAATAAAATTGTGGCCCGTGCTCTCCACGGGCACTTTTCTGCACTAGAACGGAAAACAGTCTATTGCGTGCCTAAAAACGGTGATATTATAAGAGCACGTTTTCGAGTAAGTGTACAGATCCCGGCATGGATCTTGAGCGCTGACTTCTACTTGCGCAGAAGTAAAATATCGGGTCTCTTTGGTGGTATGAAGTGAGACGCGGGGGCGGAGAGTGTCAGTGATTGGATAAGAGCGGGTTTTCGAATAAGTGTATTGAAAATTAATTTATTTCTAGACTCTTAAAATGTATACTTGGAAGTGAAGATTTCTTCAAGGAGCTTAACGATTTTGTCACGTGTGCCTTTCATTAAACCAGCCGGTAGCGCCGTCCCTAGGATGTGTAAAATTCAATGTGATTTGATGAGATCTGGAATTGCGTTGCCAAGTGTCTCTGTAAGTACGAATAGCAATCGTTTTGATTCCCCTCTTGACTCCTTAAAGGTACATTTTAAAATGAAACGTAACTTCGCAGTGAGAGAAAACTTCGATGAAAATTCGAACGAAGGAAAAATGTTTTTGTCACTTTAGCGGCAAGGAAAATCAAACTAAGAACTGGAACAATTTGCCGGCTGTGGTCTTCTCATTCGATTATATAATTTGGATGTTTTCAAGGCTAGAGTAAATAGGCTCTTAATAAACTAGTGCGCCTCATCATCAACGATTGCCATCAGGTGGGATCACAGTTAAGCAATAGTTAAAAAAAAAAACAAAAAAAACTAATATATAATACACACTAACTACACAAACACACACACACTACTAATATGTAATATATTTTATATTGAAAAAAAAAACTACCTACAGAAAATTCTAGGTATTCTACCTTTATATACCTACATAATCTATAATACCTACTTTTTTTATTAATTACAATCATATCTATGACGAAAAACAACTCATTGAATGCTCCAAGCTATGGAAAAGCATAACATTTTCACAAGCTAATTAGGTAACTCAAATAAAAACTGTGCAGTCTTTGAACACTACCTGTGCCTCACTCACAAAGTAAAAAAAATATAAGTACACAAACTAAAGGCGTGTGCACACATTAAAAAGCGATAACGGTCTATGTTCGGTGAGGTGTCCCGCACACGCTTCGCCTGATAATCGCGTTTGATCAGCGCTCATGCGTGATAACCGCCGGTGAGCGCACGCCTTTATACCTCCGGTTATTTTTGTACAAGGTAACGTGCGTACATTACCATTAATGTAGGTATGTTATTTGAACAAGGAAATTAAAATAATAAATAATCTTTTAAAGTAAGTAAATTAGAGATATCATGAAAATATCTACCAAGTTTTTTTTTTTGAAAATAGATCACAACATTCCGTGCAACCAAATTCATGAAAATATTACTTATAGTTAAATATTCCGCATCTTTAGAATAAAAGTGACCTAACTCAAAAATTGCATTTTGTGAAAAATTTGCGAGAAAATCTCTTAAGTATTTAAATGTATCTCTCCCGTGTTTCTTTCTTAGTTATAATTCGTTTTTTTTTATCTACAAGGTTAGCTTTTTAAAGTCAGTTTATAGCAAAATTAGAATTCACTGCAGGATGAGTAATAACAAGAACACTTTCATTCCAAAGTTACGATACATTCGTTGTTCTAAATAACATACCGCAAGTAACGTATAACCATAATACTGCCAAGCAAGTTCTAAATTCAAATTGTCCACACAGAGAATTTTGCTAATCAGTTGTCAGCAACAATGAAACAAAAACCTGAATAAAACCAAAATTAATCCAACATATAAAAGCAAATCCGACACATTGACCACAATTGCCTGGAGTATTCTAAAAATATCACCGAAACAGCAAATAAATCAGCAAACCAAGTACTAGGATTACATAATGTTGCCACAGGTGTTCTGTCTCGAACCAATATAACCTCACCTGGACTGACCGTAGCCCCTGAAAAGGGTCCGGGGCAAACAAGGGAATACAAAAATATTTGTTCAAATATTCACATGTCATCAATGTAATGAAATTGTCGCCTCTTTTACCAACAACAGCGGATATGTCAGGGTAATTGAAGTAACTCTTTTTATTTTATAACAGCCTGGTACGATTTGAAAAAGAAATCATTACAGTAATGACATGGCAGCAGTTTTTATGAATCAGAAGGAAACTAATAATGGCTAAGGTGGATAGAATAACCTATTAAGTTGATTGTTATTATTTTTACATTGAATCAATATTCTGGTACTGCCATTTATTTCATTTCGGGGAAGCAGATGAATTTGATTTCGATATTCCGATTGCTAAAGTGATCAATCAGAAAAATGTCATCAATCACAATTCACGAGCTTGCGATCCATAGCCGGTATTAATTTACATATTTATAGAGTTGCGTTCTATATTAAAATTTATCAAATTTATTTTAAAATTTATAAATAAACTTTGTTTTTTTTTTGTTACACGTCCGAAAATATTGTAGTTACAAAAACTAACTAAAGTATCTAATTTCTTTAGTGGAACGGAACTGTTTTTTTTTTTAGCCGAATTTAAATGAAGAAAATCGTCTTATATCAGTCAAAAAGGAATCACAAAATTCTTCCAGCTGAAATTTTCAAAGCATGACAGGTTTTAAGTTAACCATGCAGATACGAACTTTTAATGCAAGTATGCAGGTCTCACAAATTGCAAGTCTCGTAGTTTTATAAGTCAAACTAAGCGAGCAAGTCCCAAGTAAAAATACGACGAATACTACGACAGTTTTGCTCGGTACGCCGTTAGTCGTATTGTTGTCGTGTTACTCCGAAGTTTGTAAGTCTCTGAAACGCTACATGTCTTAAAGTTTCATACGTGGAGTCATGAATTTAAAATACTGAAACTTTGCAAGTTGAATGTTAGCAGCATTAATTAAAATATGGTTATGAATAAGTTGTTGATGTTCTTACTGATATGTACATAATATAATATGTGTTGAAATGTAGAAGACTTTTTAGTCGACTTCAAAAAAGATGGAAGCATTTTTTTTGTGAGGTATCAAGTTGTTGGCTGCTTAAAGTTCGATCGTGTATGGAGTACTGCTCTCATCTTTGGGACGGATCTGCCCGATACCAGCTTGATGCACTTGAGGCAATTGAGAGGCGAGCCAAGAGGATCATTGGCAATGATGCACTCGTTGAGTCGAGGCTTCAAAGTCTTGAGCATCGACGCAGAGTTGCTAGCCTGTCGGTTTTCTACCGGTTGCATTTCGGGGAGTGTGCGTCGGAATTGCATAACCTAATTCCGCCTAGCCCGTTCCATCATCGGACCACCAGGCGTACGGCAATGCGCCACCGGTACATGGTGGACATCCCACCTATACGCACAAAACGTTTTGCGAACACATTCATAGTGCGTACAGCTAAGGAGTGGAATTCCTTGCCGGAATCTGTTTTTCCTGATGGCTACAACCCGGGAATCTTTAAGTCAAGAGTGAATAGGTTACTTCTAGGTAAGCGCGTTCCATCGTCGACCGCATCGTCGCTTTCCATCAGGTGAGTTAGCGGTCAAGCGCGAACCTATCAAGGATAAAAAAAAAAAAAAAAAAAAAAAAACGGACTTGCTTGTGACAGCTTTAATAAATTTAAAGCCTGCAGCCAGAACTTATACAAAATGAAGCGACTACACGCTAAGGGCATCCTGTGAGGTACGGGTTTGGGGTACCACCGTGTCTCTGGGAGAGGACGGTAATGGTCACGTATAATCGAACATTTTGGGACAAGAAAAGAGTTGAGACAATCATTGGGACTTTATAACTATTTGATTCCTTCATCCGAAAAATTTAGTTTCTCATGAGATAAAATTTTGATCGTGTATTTTATATACATAAATATTTATAAAGAGTCGTTTCTTGTTGCCTCGTTTTATATTTATGAAAATATAAAACGAGGCAACAAGAGACGGCTCAGGTGTGCAGCATTAATTTTTAAAATATGCAAACGAATCTTCGTTCATTTTTCACTCGCTGGATATTAATGTCCGTATCAATAAAGATACCTATCCGCATCGTCCGACCTGTATGCTGTTGCTGTATATCATCATGAATGCAAATTTCAATCAGTTTGGACGTTGATTGCCAATAATCTGACTGAATTGTGCACGATACATGGCCAGTACACGTCTTGATATCAATTAATATCAGCAATCTGGAGCGGATGAGCAATCCAGATACGTGGGCGAGGATTTTGGCAAATAAGAAATGTATTAATGAATACGAATACGAGTATTCTACTTTTTGCGTCGATAAGATACATCTATGATCGCTAACGAAGCAAAAGGAGTATATTGAGGTGAAAGCTATGAATACATGCCCACATTTTAGTATAGGCAGTCTTATCGCACAGGGCAATTTCTTACAGACAACCTTTGGATGGACTGAACGAAAGGAAAAGATTTAGGGCTGTCAGTGTACAACAATATAAAAAATGAAAATATTACTAAAGGTTACTGGTAACTCGACGTTTTCTTTGCAGGACATCATTGTAGGACTAAAATGCAACAAATAAAACCATTAAATTGCGAGACGGTCGTCAGCGTTAGTTAGTTTCAATTCTTGCACAAGCTCATGTTTTGTTAAATAACTATCTTTAGCCGCGTATTTTGTTTTGTTTTTGTGCTGTGCTGTGCCTTCATAAGTGCTGACTATGGCTGCATATTCTGATACGCTAACATAATGTAGGTACTGTTACGGTCTTGATGCTGCTGAGGCCTGGAGAGAATATTAACTCTGCTTGCCCAACCGCCGACTGCCACACAATAAGCGTCTTTGTATTAAACAGATAACAGATTAAATCTAGGATTTTGCATAAGAAATCTAAAAATCTTACTAACTCAAAAACTACTGAATATCGGTAGAACATTTGGTGGCTAAATTATTGCATTTTATTCCTACCATGACGTCCTATAAGAAATACGTCGACTTACCAGTAACCCTGTATATATAATACATAAATTCAATACCAAATAATATACTTACTAGTAAATATCAAAAGATACAATTGAAAAAGGAGAAGAAAAACTAAAGTGATAGGTAATGCTCCTTCACCATTTTTTTGAACGTTGGTAGCGTTATAGGCTCGCCTTACTTCTATGGGTAATGCATTCCACAAACGAGACGCTTGTATCGTAAAAGATTTGTGGAATGCCTAATTATGAATAGGTACTAAGTTTTAGATTTCCCGATGACCTCATGGGCCTAGAATGTGTGCGTGTTATTTTGTATTTGGTGTAGATATATATACGAGCATTATTATGTTAAGGAAATGGTATTTGCTAACATCGACTAAAATAACTGTTTTCCAACTTTTACGTGTCTTCGAAGTAAACCGAAGATTTACCGAGCAAATGCTAGTACCTAAAAGTCCGAAATTAGGTAGAATTGGTACTAAAAGCTTAGGTTTTACTGGTGATGCCTTGGATTTATCGCTGTTCGGGTTTCTGTAGTAACACTTAAAAGGACTAGGTAACGTTAAACGTGTTCGGGAATGTAAATTTCTTCTGTCCTTTGCCTAAAAGATCTTAACACCCACACCGCTCTTTCTGTTCTTTGAAACATCTTCAAACACGTATTTTCATAATTTCATTGCCCACGCCATTTCCCTATTGCTCTTCGATGCTCTTTTCGAGCAATTTGTCGAGATGTGCAATTTCCCAGGGCCCTGTCTAGCGGCTGTCACTGACAGATGTTGCTTGTCTAGTGACTCAGACGCGACCGTCTACGATGTGTGTTATCCTGGTACCCCTGTCTTGTACATTCAGCACTATAGTAATATTCTCTTGGAGTTTACATTGCAATAATGCCAAGTAAGGTTTTATTATCGGTATTTTAATAGTGTTATAGTTAGAGATATTTTCACAACAAAAAAATTATTAAAATTAATAGTATCACACACGTTTTAATATCGAATTATTTGCACACACTATGTATAGTCACCAAAAAAAAAAACAATTTAAAATATCGCAAATGTGGCGCCAAAAACTGACATTTCTCCTTGGGGTTTCTGCAGGTGCGCACAGACAATACGACATGTAGAAGCATCATCAGTATATTTCCTCCGGCTCTGGGTGAAGCGAGAGAAACTGTCAGACTTTTACTGACTAAAATGCATCCTTGTGTTGCCCTTTGCATTGCATGACCGCGGTAAACTTTCGCATCCTGCAGGCCAAATACTCACGATGTGAACATACTCGTATTATGCTGGATAACAGCAGTGCCATAATAGGGACAAATATACTTACAATTATATTCGTTTATAATTGTCTATTTTAAACCTATACAAACCAAAAATAAAAACCCTAAACAATAGTTTTAAAATAAACAACCCAAAAATCATTCTCATATCAGACGTTGAACATTGAATGATAAATTAATAACTAAACGGTCAATTCAATTTAATTTATCAGCAACCATTCAATTTAATTGAACAGTGACTGTTCAAATATGAATTTACCTTTATTTAGCTAACATGTCGATGGCTCACAATAGTAATTCCATTAGTCATTAATTTGTCAGCAGTGTTGCCAGACGGCAAATATGTATGAATGTGAATTCGTCTATTTGATGAATTATAAGTTTATTACTTGCTGTACCTACTCTAGGGATTGGATTGAATAAAAATATTTTGCTAGTTTTAAAATTATTCATTAATTTCATTAAGTCGTAAGAAAACATCAGTACCCCTAGCCAAGTTAATAATCTGTAATCGTTAACGCTAGTCGAAAACTAATCAAATGTATGGGAATGACATCATCACAACGTTAAGTCACGTGGTCAGAACAAACGAATAGAAAATTCGTAGCCAAGTTCACATCGTTCAAAATGATAGAATGAATTGTTATCGTTTCTACAATGTTCAACGCTACATCCTTTGTTATACAAACGCTACATTGTAGAACGAGCGGCCGACTCAAGTGCGTCAACATGGCTACTAACTTATCGTTTTCTACTATTGCTGACACCGAAGCTTTACCGATTGGAGGTCGGAATTCGACACGAAACGGTTGTAACTTGGCTAGGAGGGCAGAAATGAAAATATCCGCAGGAGAACCAAGGTTACCGACATTGCTTGAAGAATCGCCAAACATAAGTGGCAGTGGGCAGGGCACATTGCTCGCAGAAGAGATAGTCGATGAGGATGAAAGGTTCTGGAGTGGCGCCCAAGTACTGGAAGAACAAAAAAAAAAAAAAAAAAATTATTAAATTTGGCTACACCTTTCAAACTCACACACCCAGATGCTCATTACTCAGACACAGAGAGACAAACTTCAAACTTATATCACTCTTCTGTTTCGTTAGGGTTAAAAAAGTACTTCACATCACGTAACAACTTACTGAAAACCAATTTCAATATCACTTAATTTTCTTAACGCTAATCAACAGCTGTGCGATAAAAAACGTAACAGTAGGTATTGTAAAGTTCAACATCGCAGTGAGCTGGCGAACTCTAATAAAAAACCTTCCCACTTTAGTCTCCTACTTTATTATAGTGGCCGATAATGAGCTCTCTCACAATATTGGAGTAAGAGCCTCTCTTCCACTCGAAGTCTCGTTGGTTTAAGTTAGGATACTTAATTAAAATTAATATTAAGAGGCTGTTAGGGGTAAAAAAATGAAGGTTATAGTAGTACAGTACTAGGTTCTAGTTTCAGCAGTAAATTGATAGATATCCTCTTCCGAATTCTGGAATCCTAGTACATAATTGTAAACTGGAATCGTTTAATGGCGGAGATTGTGTAGTAGATAAATTAAGGGGTACGAAGAGTATCTTTATAAATTAAAGTTAAACGAATAATGTATTTTAATTTGCATGCACGATTATTTTTTTGTTAATGTTTTTGGCTTGGATACTAAGTCTTTTAAGCTGGAAGTTAGTGATAGTATGACGAGTGACAGGGCAGAATGGAAGAAAAAAACGTGTTGCGCCGACCCCAAATAACACGGGACAAGGGCAGGATGATGATGATGATGATGATACTAAGTCTTTTAAGCCATCTTCGTATGAATAATTAAGTTTGTATACTATTAGAATATGGATGTACACATTCTAATGTTTTTGTAGTATTTAGCAGCAAATGTATCAAGTCAACCTTCTCGGTAAACTTCGCTGAGGTAACACCACAATAAAATTCTCAGCTCCATTTTACTGTATTCGCGCCTGTTTCAATTATTCCACATGTTGATGCGCATCCAGTTGCACAGACACTTGAGATACAAAACTACACCAATTTTACATCACAGTATCCACTAAGAATCAATTTATGAATAATTAAAACAGCCACTGAACTTCACTCGAAGAAATTCCGCCAAAAATTCCTTGCATGCACGATTTGCGAGTTGCAACGCCGGGGAGAAACTCCACCGCCGCGATAAGTCGCGGTAAGAGTTCCAGCAGCAGAGAGTGAGAGCAGTGGTGGCCGAGTGGTATAGGCCCCGACTTACGAGTTGTAGGTCGCGGGTTCAAACCCAGCCAAGCGCATTACTTTGTGTAATTTATTTCATCACCACTGCTCTCAAAACGGTGAAGGAAAACATCGTGAGGAAACCGGCATGTCCTAGAACCAAAAATTTAAAGACATGTGACATTCACCAATCCGCACTGGGTCCGCGTGGTGGACGGCCCATTCCCTCTCCTAGAGAGGAGGCCTAAATCCCAGCAGTGGGAACATTAAAAGGCTGATTATGCTATATGCTATGCTAAGAGTTCCAGCGGGATCTCATGGTGGAATGGCAATAGCGACTGTTGCAACCCAGTGCTGGTCACGCTATAACTATGGCGGTAAGTCCCCTCTTTAAGGAGTGGCTGGAAAGATTTCACGGCGTCCTCATCTTCCACATGACGCAGGGCCTCACCGGACATGGTAAGTGCGGGAGGTTCCTACACCGGATTCGTGCGGAAGAAACGCCCGGGTGTCACCATTGCGTGGACCGCCCGGAGGACACGGTGGAGCATATGGTAGCGGTGTTCCCCGCTTGGGCAGAGCACCGCCATGTCCTCGTGGGGGCGATCGGTGGCAACGACCTCTCGCACCGGGTCCTGGCACAGGCCATGGTCCGGAACGAGGAGGAATGGCAGGCAGTCGCCTCCTAAGGCTGCGAAGCAGTAATGCTAGCGAAGGAGGCGGTCGCAGAACGGCCTCACGTCCCAGCCACTGGGATCCAGATCCCGATTTCCAGCCACCTTAGGCGTAGGCTTGCGGACGGCGAGCAATGGGTAGCTCGTCGTTCGGCCATCCGGTAACCGTCTGGACCGAGCTCGAGTCGTTGACGGCATGTAAAGTTCTAAGCGCGTCTCAAAGAGATGTCAGCAAACCGTTGGGGCCCAGCAGGGTCGAAGCCTACTGGGGCCATGGGTTGTGCGAAAGAGAACTCCGGGGTCTTGAAACGAAGGCAAAGAAAGAACAGGAGTGGGTTTTAGTCAGTAAAAGTCTGACACGCCCTCGCGCTCCACCCAAGATCGAGAGGAGTCATTGGATGATTTCCCACCTAAAAAAAACTTGTTTTAGTTTTTTTAATAATTTATTAAAATTTAAAAAGACAACTTGATAGAAAAGAATGTACATTACTGCAGTCACGCATTATACGAGTATTTAAGAATGATCGTATTCTTTTATGCATTTATTATGTCATGTTTTGCTGCTATGAGTGAATTGTGGATGTTAAATTATGTAATGTATGAGTCAACAAAAGATATCTTTTAGCACCCAATTTAAAACTCAAAAGGCAATAAAAACAACTTTCTGATATCTTTGCAAACTACTCGTATCTGTATTTGTCTGTGACAATTTGTAGTCCAAGTCCGCAACATCGTCTAGAATCATCCATTGACGTATTCACGACGCGACGTTTGTTTATTTAGTGGCAGCTCTGGCGGCGACATCAATCTAAGCAAGAAACACACTCCACTCCACTCCAGAGTTCGAAGGTTCACCGCTATGGTCAGCCGATCAGCCGCTACTATTAAATACTGCTCTCCTAGTATTTTGAAGCATAAGCATACAGCTTTGGTCATCATGGATTAGATCCCAAAAATACTAAGGAATGCCAAAATAAAGTTAGAAGTTTTCTTGTGATATTTATTGTAAAAGCTATGTAATTTTTTCTCCACATACCTAATGAAAACTTAATTCTAGGTACCTACTAACAATCTCATCTACTTGAAAATATTGATGCAAATTGTTGTCGCTGTGTGCAGTGATAAGTCAAGGTGAAGACGATAACAGGTAAATAAATAAAAATTATGTAACTCAAACTTTATTATTTGTGTGATAAGCACGTTATAAATACAACGAGCATATCACACAAGTGTCTTACAAGCTGAGGAGTCAAGTGTAGTAGACGTATTCTGTGTGTTAAGACGTTCACAAATGAGTTTCGTAAATAAAGTGGTTTTGGTCACCGGCGGGAGTGCTGGCATTGGTGCTGCGACAGCAGTTTTATTTGCCAAAGAAGGAGCTTCCGTTGTTATCGTGGGCCGCAATGAATCCAGACTAAAAACTGTCGCCGAACAGTGCCAAGAACATGGAGCCACACCACTCGTCATCAAAGCCGACATTTCTCAAGATGAAGCAGCAAGTGAAATTATTAACAAAACTATCAATAAGTTTGGAAAGCTCGACGTTCTGATCAACAATGCTGGTATTGTCGCCCAGGGAGGACTGCTTGATGCCGACCTTATGAAGAATTATGATAAAATCATGAACACGAACCTGCGAGCCGTCGTCAATCTGACCAATGTAGCAGTGCCGTATCTAGTCAAATCCAAAGGAAATGTTATCAACATCTCAAGTACAGCAGGGAGTCAATCCGACCCGTGGTTGACGGCATACAGTATATCAAAAGCTGGATTGGAACAATTTTCGAAGACAGCTGCTTTGGAGCTGGCACCTTCTGGTGTGAGAGTCAACATATTGAGTCCTGGCCCAGTTGTGACTGATATTTTGGAAACTGCTGGCCTGCCTGATATGTGGGACCAATGGGGTAAGCAGGCACCTTTGGGCAAAGTGGCTTATCCAGACGAAGTAGCCGACTTGCTCCTGTACCTCGCAAGTGACAAGGCGAAGAGTATTACTGGTGCTAACTTTCTTATCGACAATGGTGAATTACTAAGAACTGGACACTAGTACATAATCATTAGGTGTGGTTATTTCTTTATCTCAACAAATAAAATGATGATAGGTGCTGTTCTTTTTTGTCATTTATTGCCCTGTTTAAAATTAAACACACTTAAAATGATAGAGGCCGAAAGTTTGTGTGTGTTTACACGGGTAGACCATGTTCTGGAGTAGCAATACAACAGATAATACTTTTTATGCCGGGAATATGTTTTCTTGAGATAATTTTCTATAATCACACGGGCGAATCACTGGCAGCTGTTAAATAAATATACCAAGTGTGTTTGTTAAAATATAAAGTTCAGTACATGTTACGATAAAAAATTGAGTGCTTCTATTTTGGTTCCATTTTCGCATTACAACATAATGTTTACTTTGTGGTGACGCTAATGAGATTATTCTAGACATTTTGTTTGTAGATAATGTTCACGTTTAACAAAAAGAACTTTAGAAAAAACGACGTTAGAATACATGTCTACTTACAATTTGGCGAGCACCTACGATGTATTTTTAACCAACCTCACAAAAAGAGGAGGTTCTCAATTCGATGAATGTGTTTTTTTTGTATCTTGTTCATGTTTGGAATAGTTTTACCACCAGGTGGTTCCATTTGATTTTTGTGAAGATTTGATGAAGAATTTCGGAAATAAACCATAGAACTCTTCAATAAATGATAGCAGATATTCCGCGATTGTTGCAATCGCTTATTAACTGTTTATTGATAAAAGGGGTACCTGTACGTAGATGTGTAAAGTTCACTCTGGTTTACCGTCATTTCACTCATTATTATGTTCAAAATTGTATGTTGTTAGGACTATCGATTCATGCATAACTTTTTTATTTATGAGTCCATTTTGATGATTCTATTGTTTTGGGTCAAGTTGAAAGAAAGAAAGAAAGAAAGAAAGAAAAACAGTTTATTTGCACAAACATGACACATAACGTAAAAAATAAGTTATAACTCTGTGGTAGTCCTAGTTTCTGAACGCATAGCTTCATAGACGCGTATTCGTCATTATCCTCTTGGTGTACGCCTGCGTGAAGCTTACATACAAAACTACGACGCAAGCGTACACCAAGCGTATGACGAATACGCGTCTATGGACACTAGGCCTAACTTATATTTCATTTGCCCGTCCCAAAACAATGTTTAGACTGAGTCATTTGGTCATTCTTACAGGTACCTTATCATTACCAGAGAATTTACTCACTCTTAAGATTGTACTGTTATCGTAACTAAAAGTGAAAATAAATCACAAAAAATAAACAGACTTTAAAAAAGTTACAAAATTATTCTAATTTTGGAAGTCGGTGTTAACCAAAAGAAGTAAAACCAGAAACACTGGTTTCCGAATGGAAGTTATTTCGTAACTTTTAGTTTTTTTTTAAGGTTATTCAACATTTCTTATAGAAATTTTAGTAAATAAATTCTACAGATGTAGGTATCCGATATTACGAGGCAGAATTCCATGAGACATTTTAGTAAACTAAAATACAACGGAGATCAATTAGTTAATTTCATGTTGAATTTTAAATTATGTAATGCATGGGTCAACAGAAGATTACTTTTAGTATTCAATTTAAAACTCAAAATGCAATAAAAGCAACTGTCTGGTATTTAAATCCATCCGTATTTGTCTGTGACAATTTGTAGTCCATGTTCAAAACATCGTCCAGAACCATCTATCGACGTATTCAAGACGTTTATTTATTCAGTGGCAGCTCTGGCGGCGACATCAATCTAAACAAGAAACACAAACACTCCAGAGTTCGAAGGTTCACTGCTAATGGTCAGCCGATCAGCCGCTACTATTAATTACTGTTCTCCTAGTACTTTAAAATCACAATACAGATTTACTTATGAATTTAATTCGGAATGTCTGTTTTTATTTTGGTCAGAAATCATCTCTCCCACTTTAAGGTGGATCTGAAGGACGTGTCAGACTTTTGCTGACTAAAACCACATCTGTGTCCTTCAGCTACCCTTTGTGTTCACGGCTTTTCAGAAAATTCCCGCGGCCCTAGCAGGCATCGACCCTGCTGGGCCCATACGGGTTGATGATATCTCTTCGAGGAGCGCGAGGAATACTACGCGCTGTCAAAGACTTGAGCTCGGTCAGGACGATTACCAGACGGCCAGGCGACGAGATACCCATTGCTCGTTGTCCTCAAGCCCGCGCCTACCATAGCTGATAGTCGGGGTCGGAATCGTGAGGTTGGCTTCGGGCTGGGCTATGAGGATGCTCCCAAGCGGGGCACACCTCCACCATATGCAAATTCATCTCGAATTTGCGTATGGCGGAGGTGTGTCCCGTCTATAGACAGAGAAAAGAGAGAAGTTTTCTTGTGGTTATTTGTTGTTTAAGGTATATAATTTTCTCACACTCTCCACATTAAAAATGTTGCCCTGGGTACGAACACTTCTTTGAGGAGTTGCTTGAAAGGCTTCCTCAGATAGATGACACAGACAGGACATGGCCAGTTTCTATTTTGGATTTAGGCAGAAGAACCCGGGTGTCACCATTGTGCGAATCGCCCGAAGGACACAGTAGAAGTCTTCCCCGCTTGTGCGGAGCACTAAAGTGCCCAAACAGTCTGACTCTTTTCACCCTGGAGCGAGAGAAGTCATTTGGTGACTACTCCTAATAAAAGGTACAAGCACTGACAAACTGACCAACTTGAAAATATTGATGTAAATTGTAGCCACTGCATGCAGTGAAAATTGTCAAGGTTAAGATGATAATAGGAGAATAGATAAAAATCATGTAACAAGTATTATTCGTGTGATAACCGTATTATAAATTTTACGAGCGTATTACACAAGTGTCTTACAAGCTGAAGTGCCAAGTGTAGTAGACGTGTTGTGTGATAAGACGTTCACAAATGAGTTTCGAAAATAAAGTAGTTTTGGTCACCGGCGGGAGTGCCGGCATTGGTGCTGCCACAGCAGTATTATTTGCTAAAGAAGGAGCTTCCGTTGTTATCGTGGGCCGGAATGAATCTAGACTAAAAACTGTCGCTGATCAGTGCCAGGAACATGGAGTCACACCGCTCATCATCAGAGCCGATGTTTCTCAAGATGAAGCAGCAAGTGAAATTATCAACAAAACCATCGACCAGTATGGAAAGCTCGATGTTCTGGTCAACAATGCTGGTATTGTCTTTCTGGGAGGACTACTTGATGGCGAACTTATGAAGAATTATGATAAAATCATGAACACGAACCTACGAGCCGTCGTCAATTTGACCAATGCAGCAGTACCATTTCTTGTAAAATCCAGAGGAAATGTTATCAATATCTCAAGTATACTAGGAACTATGGTCGATCAGTGTTTGATGGCATACTGCATATCAAAAGCTGGATTGGAACAGTTTTCAAAAACTGCTGCTTTAGAACTGGCACCTTCTGGCGTGAGAGTCAACATAGTGAGTCCTGGCGAATGTGTAACTGATATTTTGAAAACTGCTGGCATGCCTGAAATGTGGGAAGAATTAGCTAAGCACACACCTTTAGGTAAAGTCGCTTATCCAGACGAAGTAGCAGACTTGATCCTGTTCCTAGCAAGTGACAAGGCGAAGAGTATTACTGGTGCTAACTTTACAATTGACAATGGTAAAATGTTAAAAATTGGAAACTAGTACATAATCAATATGTGTGGCTAACTTTTTATTACTTTAAATAAAACGATGATGCTGTTTTTTAATTTGTCTTTCGTTTATTATCCTATTTGAAATTGGTAAGTTATCAAGGTTTAGGTGAGTGTTTGTTAATTTAATGTTGAGTACTTGTTATGATGACATCTACCTCGGAAGGTTCTACGCAGGGATCCTGCGGTCACACTTTTTGCTAAGTTTTGATAAAAACTAGATAAAGGTATATCTATCTGTAATTTGGCGTGCACTTACGAGGTATTTTTTTATCAAAAATTTATGAAGAAGTTTTACTAAATAAGTTCGACAGAAGTCGGTATTTTTAGTTTTCTGATTTCCGAAATTAAAGTTATTTTGCATTTTTTTTAATGTTTTTCTATTTAACGTTGGAGTCGCTTGTCTTGTTGTTGCCCTTTGTCTGCTGGGCAGACATTCTCGGTGAATTTCTCCAGTTCTATTATAGATCCATTGTAGTTAAAACATGAGTCAAGAGGTACATCGGCACAAGTTACGATCAGTATTATTTTTATGTATTCCGAGCGTAATACAACCGCAGACCCAGCTGGATGGATGAGGCGATTAATTGCTATTACTATCAAAATAGGTACATCAGATCTCGTTAATTAATTCGTGAGGTATATTTTTTGGTGGGAAAATCATCTTATGACATCCCCCGCTCTTGGGCGGAGCGACGGTTACCGGACGATCGGACGGCGAGCTACCCATTCCTCGCCGTCCGCAAGCCCGCGCCTGGTCTAGCTCGAGTGGCCTTGTTAGATCGATAATGTACATCAAAATTAACGAACGAAATGCCTTTACAAAAATGTATAGAACAGCCGAAAGGGTAAAGAGGTTGGGAGAGGTTCGAGTATAAATGACAAATGAAATGTTTCGGACGTCAAAGGCATGACGAAAAAGTTTTTACAATGAAACTGGGATAAAATGAACGATAGACCAACAAGAATTTCTTTACGCCCAACTCAGTGACATTAAAAGTTTATCCTTGACAAAAAAAAAATATAGGTAATAGATAAGACTGCCTATTGTTATTTCAGATTTGCAAAGTATAGACGACCTAATAATACCTAGTACTTAGACTGACTTTAGGATAGGTACCGCTATACCGTACCGATTTTCTGTGGTACTTTAGGTCTCTTGTTTCTTATTATTTCTAACTTAGCCCGGATGTAAGTAGCGACTAGGACTTTCGATCAAAGTTCTTGTTGTGGCGAGTGAAGAATTTTTGTTAGTGTCGGTAGGTAGGTAGATTTATGGCAGCATCGAAATTTTTCAATTTCTTTTTTCCCTTACAACGGAACATACTGATTGGACATTACATACCAAAAAGATTGCATGTAGCGGAGATGAGAATGTTGAGATGGATGTGTGGTGTGACGAGAATGGATAAAGTGAGAAATGATTATATTAGAGGAAGTTTGAAAGTGGCGCCAGTGACTGAAAAGTTGAAAGGGAATCGTTTGTCTTGGTATGGTCATGTAAAGAGGAGAGATGAAACGCATGTTACTAAAAAAGTTATGAGTATATATGTGGATGGGTGGAGAGGGAGAGGGAGGCCAAAGAAAAGATGGATGGATTGTGTGAACAGTGATGTGAAAGAAAAGGAAGTTAGTGATAGCATGACGTTTGACAGGATAGAATGGAAGAAAAAAACATGTTGTGCCGACCCCAAATAAGATGGGACAAGGGCAGGAAGATGATGATGATGACAACGGAACATACTACCGGGATAAAAAGATATCCTATGTGCTATTACAAGACATGATCTACTCGTGTACCAAGTTTCATTGAAATTCGTTTTGCCGTTCGAGCGTGAAAATGTTACAAAAACACACATATAATATTATTGTGGTAAGTAGTAATAATATTTTGATCCAAGCTTCATCGCGTCGGAAAATCGCTAAATGAGTTAAATTATATTAAATTATGAGAACATTTTTCAAACAAGTTATCTTACCATACACCGAAAGCCTGCCGTCCAACCGTCCTGTAACCGTCCGGACCGAGCTCAAGTCGTCGACGGCGCGTATTGTTCCACGCGCGCCTCAGGGAGATGTCAGCAAATCGTAGGGGCCCATTAGGGTCGAAGCCTACTGGGGCCATGGGTAGTGTGAAAACGAAACCCGGGGCCCTGGGACGAAGGCAACGAAGGAACAGGAGTGGGTTTTTAGTCAATAAAAGTCTGACACTATCTCCCGCTCCGCCCAAGAGCGCGATTTGTCATAAGATGATTTTCCCACCTAAAAAAAAAACCATACACCGAACATAGTGTAGCTCACCGTCCGATAAGAACCAAGCCCGGGTCGATGGCCCGTTGTATTCCATGCAAATTTCAAAGAGATATTAGCATAATTGACGGGGCTCTCTAGGGCCGAAGCCTACCAGGGTTGCAGAACTGTCGAAAAACTTTACCGTAGCTCTGAAACGCAAAGGGTGATCAAAGGGAAGGGACGGCGCGTTGTGATTCACGCAAACCTAAAATGTTGTCAGTATTATAAATGATGGGGCCCTTTAGGGCTGAATCCTACCAGGGCCGCAGGATTTTCGAAAGAAAAACCGCGGCTCTGAAACGCAAAAGGTGACTGAAGGGTTACAAATGGGTCAGTAAAAGTTTGATTCTACCCTTTAGCTACAAACAGCGAGAGGAGTTATTTTATGATTTCTCAACTTACAAAACCGGTTCATCCATTCACACTTCCAACTTATAACACCGTTATGTTTAGTCGGGGTTTAAAAAAGTACTTCAAACACCAAGTAACAACTTGCTGAAAATTAATTTCAATATTCACTTGATTTTCTTTACACTGGTCCACAGCTGTGCGATAAATACAATGGAGGTCGTACATATTAGATTCTAGTTTTAACAGTGAAGCGCAAACCTCTTCTTTTTTCTGGAGTCCTAGTAACTATCATCTGTAATTGGTTGGAGATTGTGTACCTAGTAGATAAATGAAGGAGTACGGAGTTTATTGATGTGAGTAGGTAATTAGGAATACGTCTGTAATTTCTGACTTATTTACTAGACTGTAAAGAAACTAAGCTTAATAGATAAGAATTTACGACACTGCACTAACGTAGTATATACCTAACGATAGTATTCATAATATAACTTGCTTTGTAGAAATATGTAAATTGCGGTGTTAAATTATGTAATGTTTGAGCCAACAAAAGATTACTTTTAGCACCCAATTTAAAACTCAAAATGCAATAAAAGCAACTGTCTGATATCTTTGCGAACCCTCCGTATTTGTCTGTGACAATTTGTAGTCCATGTCCAAAACATCGTCCAGAACCATCTATCGACGTATTCACGACGTTTATTTATTCAGTGGCAGCTCTGGCGGCGACATCAATCTAAACAAGAAACACAAAATAATACTCACTAGTTCGAAGGTTCACCGCCGCTAATGGTCAGTCGATCTGCCACTACTATTAATTACTGGTTTCCTAGTACTTTGAAATCACAATACAGATTTATTTATGAATTAAATTCGAGACGTGCTTAATGAGAAAAGAAAATTAGAAGTTTTCTAGTGATTATTTTTTGTAAAAGCTATGTAATTTTTTCTCCACATAATATCCTGGTTACTCTAACATACTTACCTACGTAAAAATATTGATACAAATTATAGTTGCTGAGTGCAGTGAATATTGTCAAGGTTAATAATTAAGATGATAACAGGAGAATAGATAAAATCATGTAAAGCAACATTTATTATTTGTGTGATAACCGTGTTATAAAATACAATGAGCATATTACAAAAGTGTCTTACAAGCTGGACTGCCAGATGTAGTAGACGTATTTTGTGTGTTAAGTCGTTCACAAATGAGTTTTGAAAATAAAGTGGTTTTGGTCACCGGCGGGAGTTCTGGCATTGGTGCTGCCACAGCAGTTTTATTTGCCAAAGAAGGAGCTTCCGTTGCCATCGTGGGCCGCAATGAATCTAAACTAAAAACTGTCACTGAACAGTGCCAGGAACATGGAGTCACACCACTCGTCATCAGAGCCGACGTTTCTCAAGATGAAGCAGCAAGTGAAATTATCAACAAAACCATCGACAAGTTTGGAAAGCTCGACGTTCTGATCAACAATGCAGGTATTGTCTTCCCGGGAGGACTACTTGACGGCAAACTTATGAAGAACTATGATAAAATCATGAACACGAACCTGCGAGCAGTCGTCAATCTGACCAATGTAGCAGTGCCGTATCTTGTAAAGTCAAGAGGAAATGTTGTCAATATCTCAAGTATACTAGGAACTACAGTCGATCCGTGGATGATGGCATACTGCATATCAAAAGCTGGAGTGGAACAGTTTTCAAAGACTGCTGCTTTGGAACTGGCACCTTCTGGCGTAAGAGTCAACATAGTGAGTCCTGGCGAATGTGTAACTGATATTTTGAAAACTGCTGGCATGCCTGATATGTGGGACGAATATGCTAAGCATGCACCTTTAGGCAAAGTAGCTTATCCAGATGAAATGGCAGACATGATCCTGTTCCTCGCAAGTGACAAGGCGAAGAGTATTACTGGTGCTAACTTTACTGTCGACAATGGTGATATGCTAAAACTCGGTCACTAGTGCATAATCAATATCTATATGTGGCTTTTTTATAGCAACAAATAAAATGATGTGATGTTTTTTTTAGTTTATATTTCGTTTATTTCCCTATTTGAAAACGGTATGTTATATAACTGTATCAAGATTTATGTGTGTGTGTTAACACTTCGCGTGACCCGCTGTGCTGGCTATTAACTCGGTCAGAGATTAAGTATTGCCATATATCGTGGCAATACCACCAGTCTTTTGGGCACACTTTCTGTCGCCAGCGATGCTGAGGAATTTTTTGACAACATATTTTATTTAGGACTTATTGTATTTAGTCTATATGTTACCGGCAATCTGTCCGGTATTCTATTCAATACCTAGGCCAGGGATGGTGAATCTTTATATGAGAACGTGCCACTAAAAATATAAAAAAAAAAATTAGCCATTGCGTGTCGCCAAAGAATCTTGGCTTAGTGATTTAATGAACAAATATTTAAATAAAATGCTGCAGCCCAAAATTCGTATATAGTAATGTTTACAATAGTTTGTTTATTCAATTATTTGTATAAAAAGGGCAAAATGGTGTGATTGTTAGTGTTTCAAATCACCTACATGTTGTACTTCTTTCACTGGCGTGCCCGAATTATTTTGCCACGTGCCACCACTGGCACGCGTGCCATAGGTTCGCCATCCCTGACCTAGGCAATGTAATGAATACCCAAAATATCTAGGTAACGTATGAAATATTATTTATTTTATGTTTTCCCTACGTATCCTATACAATACCGAATGCGCAGCCGGTAATGTGTGTAAAAGACGAGAGTAGGGAAGGAGGTGACGTAAAATAAATAGATTTTGGACTATATTTATCAATGCTAACCGACCTTATCACAAAACCATAACCGAAATTATCAACAAAATCATCGACCAGTATGGAAAGCTCGACGTTCTGGTCAACAATGCTGGTATTGTCGCCCAGGGAGGACTGCTTGACGGCGAACTTATGAAGAATTATGACAAAGTCATGAACACGAACCTGCGAGCAGTCGTCTGTCTGATTAACGTAGCAGTACCATATCTTGTTAAAACCAGAGGAAATGTTATCAATCTCTCAAGTATATTAGGAACTAAATTCGATCCGTGGATGATGGCATACTGCATATCAAAAGCTGGATTGGAACATTTTTCAAAGACAGCTGCTTTGGAACTGACACCTTCTGGCGTGAGAGTTAACATAGTGAGTCCTGGTACAGTTCTGACTGATATTTTCGAAAGTGCTGGCATGTCTGATAATTGGGAAGAATGGGCTAAACGAACACCTTTAGGTAAACTGGCTAATTCAGACGAAGTAGCGGACTTGATCCTGTTCCTAGCAAGTGACAAAGCGAAGAGTAATAGTCATGCTAACTTTACTGTCGACAATGGTGAATTGCTAAAAACTGGAAACTTATACATAATCCCTAAGAGTAGTGTTCTTTATCTCAACAAATGAAATGATGATACTGGTTTTTTGTCGTTCATTGCCTTATCTGAAATCAGTAAGTTATGATAATAAGATATCAGTCATTACAATGTGTGTGATATAAAATTAGAGAGCAGTGGTGGCCGAGTGGTAACGGCCCCGACTTACGAATTGTAGGTCGCGGGTTCAAATCCAGCCAGACGCATTACTTTGTGTAATTTATTTCATCACCACTGCTCTCAAAACGGTGAAGGAAAACATCGTGAGGAAACCGGCATGTCCTAGAACCAAAAATTCGAAGACATGTGACATCCACCAACCCGTACTGGGCCTGCGTGGTGGATTACTGCCCATTCCCTCTCCTAGAGAGAGGAGGCCTGAGTCCCAGCAGTGGGAACATTAAAAGGCTGAATATGTTTAATTAGAGTTTAATTTTTATTTAATTTTGAAACTTGTTTTATAATGTTTGCTATGTGGCGATGGTAATGACTTTTGTTCGGGTATTTTATTTGTAGGTAGTCTTCACTTTTAATAAAATATTGTTTGAATATAGAGTATAATTTTTTAATATTTTAGATTAAATAACATGGCTATTAGGCTAATGCTTGCATATAACATCACAAATTTTTTGAAAAAATAGATGCGTACAGGTTTTTTTTAGGTGGGAAAATCATCTAATCACAAATCACGCTCTTGGGCGGAGCGCGAGATAGTGTCAGAATTTTACTGACTAAAAACCCACTCCTGTTTCTTCGTTGCCTTTGTCCCAGGGCCCCGGGTTTCGTTTTCACACTACCCATGGCCCCAGTAGGCTTCGACCCTGCTGGGCCCCTACGATTTGCTGACATCCCCCTGAGGCGCGCGTGGAACAATACGCGCCGTCGACGACTTGGGCTCGGTCCTGACGGTTACCGGACGGTCGGACGGCGGGCTATCCATTGCCGAAACGGTGGCCGGAAATCGGGATCGGAATCCCGGCGGCGGTTGGGGCGTGAGGACCTTTGCCTCACGCGATCGGCCGCCTCCTTTGCTAGTATTACTGCTTCGTAGAAGAAGGCGACCGCCTGCCACTCCTCCTCGCTCCGGACCAAGGCCCGACGAGAGAGATCGCCGCCGCCGATCGCCTCCATGAGGAAACGGCGTTGCTCTGCCCAAGCGGGGCATACCTCCACCATGTGCTCCACCATGTCCTCCGGGCGGTCCACACAGTGGCGACGCCCGGGCGTCGCTTCTGCACAAATCTGGTGCAGGACCTTCCCGAACTTACCGTGTTCGGTGAGTACCTGCGTCATGCGGAAGGTGAGGACGCCGTGAGTGTCTTTCCAACCACGCCTCAAAGAGGGGACTTACCGCCATAATTATGGCGTGCCCAAGATGCGTACAGGTAGCACTTATGAGGTATTTGAAATTCCTAAAAGAAGTTTAAATAAATAAATTCTGCTGAAATACCCGATATTACGAGGCAGAATCCCATGAAACATTTTAGTAAAATAAAATACAACGGAGATCAATTGGTATTCATAAAAGTTTAATTAAGTCGCACTCAGTTAGCGAGGACAACTTTAAAATTTAAATAAATTCAGTAGTAAAGTACTAGGAGGGCAGAGAAACGAAGGAATAGATTAACTCGACCGCTCGTTGGATATTAAGCTCCGCTACTTGGTAAAACGTTTGGATGCTCCAAAAATTTATTCTGTGGCAATGCTAATGAGGTGTTTTTCAAGCTCTTTTAGTATTGTCGTCCTCTGGTACCTGGACTAATTTGCAACAATCTGTAATTTATAAGGAAAAGCAAGCATTTACTTACTGAAAATGTACAGTTCCCGTGTTTTGGAACAGGAAAACGCTTAAAAATTGTTTACGAAGTTTAATCTGTAGTTTTGCAGCTTTTGGTACATTGTATTGCGGTGAGAAGATGCAACTTACGAATTATAACAGCTTGAAATTATTCAATCATATATTTAAGAAAACATTACTGACTTTTTTTTTTTTTTTTTTTTTTTTTGGTGGGAAAATCATCTTATGACAAATCCCGCTCTTGGGCGGAGCTGAAAATAGTGTCAGACTTTTACTGACTAAAAACCCACTCCTGTTCCTTCTTTGCCTTCGTCCCAGGGCCCCGGGTTTCACTTTCACACTACCCGTGGCCCCAGTAGGCTTCGACCCTGTTGGGCCCCTACGATTTGCTGACATCTCCCTGAGGCGCGCGTGGAACAATACGCGCCGTCGACGACTTGGGCTCGGTCCGGACGGTTACCGGACGATCGGACGGCGAGCCACCCATTGCTCGCCGTCCGCAAGCCCTCGCCTACGGTGGCCGGAAATCGGGATCGGAATCCCGGCGGCGGTTGGGGCGTGAGGACCGTTGCCGTTGCCTCACGCGATCGGCCGCCTCTTTTGCTAGCATTACTGCTTCGCAGAAGGAGGCGACCGCCTGCCACTCCTCCTCGCTCCGGACCATGGCCTGTACCAAGGCCCGGCGCGAGAGATCGCCGCCGCCGATCGCCCCCACGAGGACACGGCGTTGCTCTGCCCAAGCGGGGCACACCTCCACCGTGTGCTCCACCGTGTCCTCCGGGCGGTCCGCACAGTGGCGACACCCGGGCGTCTCTTCCGCACGAATCCGGTGCAGGAACTTCCCGAACTTACCGTGTTCGGTGAGAACCTGCGTCATGCGGAAGGTGAGGACGCCGTGAGGTCTTTCCAACCACGCCTCAAAATAACTCGTAAACTATTAATCCGTAGGTGTGTGTATTATCAAAGAGCATGAAAACAAAATAAACGTACGAAATGCCCTTACAAAAATGTGTAGAGTCATGCTTAACCGGAAGGGTAAAGAGGTCGGGAGAGGTCCGCGTAAAAATGACAAATGAAATGTTTCGGACGTCGAAGGCATGACGAAAAAGTTTTTACAATGAAAACTGGAATAAAACGAACGGCGAAGAATTTTCCTCACGCCCAATTCATGGATATTAAAAGTTTATCCTTGAGAAAAATTTAGATAGAAGCGCCTATTTATTATTTTTCAAAGTATAGGCGACAAAAGGTAATAATTTTTCAATTTCATTTCTCGCTTTTGAAATATTCTCTTAATATACAGAATATTTCTAAATAAGTATCTAATATTTCACTTTAAACTCACAACAATTATATTACGTTTTATGTTATGTTGGTTTTTTTATGGTAGTTTTTTTTTTTTTTTTGGTTTTTGAATTGTTAATTTATCCCAATACACCAGTGAGTGAGGGTGATTGTTTTGAAAGCAATCAGCAGTTTTTTTTTTGTTCCTATTTATTTGAATATCGTATTTATTTATGAATGGTCTAGTTAGCTTAAATGACAGCTTTTTCTCATGTCCTTCGACTTCCATTTATATTAGTGCGGACAGTGAGACTCCGTTTCGTACTTACACCGTTGGATGACAACATCTCCACTCTTTTTTCTAACTTTCCTAATAATTTGCAAATAGCTCATAGTAATGCACAGAGTGTTCCTGGCCACTACTCGGATCTTCTGGCATCCTTTAGCAGTGTTCATCTTGATGCACTTTTGATATCAGAAACCTTTCTCAAGCCCTCTCTCCTTTCTACGCACTATGCACTCCCTGGCTATGTTCTGGTCAGAAATAACAGGACTGGTAAGGGTGGTGGTGGTGTAGCTATCTACATACGAGCTGCCATACCGCACAAGATTGTTAGAGTGTCACAGTATTCTGGGTCGGCTGAATTTTTTTTTAGATTTTACAGTAAATAACTCGAAAATTTTACCTACTGTATTCTACTCCCCTAATCTTCATATTAACTATTTTGACTCTTTAAAATCATTTCTTAATAATCTTTGTCCATCGTACGAACATGTTATTTTAATGGGTGATTTTAACACTTGTTGATTCTCGTTCACTCAAAATCCGCTCTCTCTTATCTTCCTTTATCCTTGAAATTTTACCTCTTTCTGCGACACATCATTCTCTAAACTGCACGACCTCTCTTTTAGACTCAATGATCGTATCATCGCCTCACAATGTTGCTGAGTTTGGGCAGCTCTCTGCAACCTTTTCCTATCATGACTTCATCTATTTATCCTATCGTATCCGACCTCCCAAACTTAAGCCTCGCTTCTGTAACCTGCGTAACTATAATGTGATATGGAGGCGTTGACGCATGGTGCAGGAGATATCGATGGGACCTCCAGTGAAAGCACCATTGTCGACGAAAAGGTAAACTACTTCAACTCTATAATGCTGAGTTTATATGATAAACATGCGCCACGTCGGCGAGTTAAAATCAAGCATGATCCTGCTCCGTGGATGACTGCTGTAATTAAAAGCGCTATCACCAGTAAGGAGAAAGCTAACAGTAGGTCCAGGTTCATCGTCTGTGTCGAGATGCAAAGAGACGCTATTTCCACGATTCTCTTGTAGATCGTAAGTCTCCTGATGTCTGGAAATTCCTAAAGACAGTCGGTATTGGTAAATCTCATTCTGTTACCTGTAAAGGTGTAGACTTGAGCGCTCTTAATAATCATTTTTCTCTTCCTCCTATCTTCTTGAATTCAAGTGTTAAAGCTTCCTGCCTGAGCTTTCTAAAATGTCTTCGCCGAACTGTCCAATTTTTAATCTTAGTCATGTCACTGAAGACGATGTCAAAAAATCTCTCCTTGCTGTCTCCTTTTCTGCTGTAGGCTACGACAATCAGTGTTCGAGAATGATAATTCCTATTCTCCCACAACTGCTACCAATTCTCACTCATATTGTTAATTATTCCCTAGCACATTTTCCTCAGTGTGGAACCTTCCTATGATAAACAATCGATCGTCCATATCTCACTTCAAACCCATCTCCATTTTGCCATTCCTTTCTAAAGTTCTCGAACACATTGTTCATGGTCTAATCACCAGATATCTATCGTCAAATTCGATTATTTCCCCTTATCAATCTGGCTTCCGCTCTGGTCATAGTAATGTGACTGCACTTTTAAAAGTCACTGACGACATCCGCTTGACTATGGACAATCTCTTACTATACTAGTTCTACTTGACTTCAGTTGTGCGTTCAACTCAGTATATTTTGACATCCTGCTTGGAGTTCTTGAGTCTATTAACTTCTATTCGTCTGCGTTAGCCTGGTTTGACTCTTATCTTCGGGGTCGCTTTCAGTGTGTCCGCCTTGATGAGACTTTCTCTGATTGGTGTGATCTCACTGCTGGTGTTCCTCAGGGTGGCGTTCTCTCTCCTCTACTTTTCGCTATATTTATAAATACTGTTACTAACGTTATCACTTCCAACTTCCATCTTTACGAAGACGATTTGCAGCTTTATCGTCACTTCTCATTGGCTGAAGCAGATTCAGTGATTAATGCCATGAATCGTGACTTGGAGAGTTTTAATCAGTGGGCCAAGTCTTACGGCTTACAGATTAATCAAATATAAAAATCATTTCTACCTTGACGCCATTATCCCTAAAGGCTCGACTATTGCGTACACTGACACAGCTAAGAATCTCGGTGTCTTAATTGACAGCAAACTCTCTTGGCGAGCGCAGGTAAACGAGGTTAGCAGTAAGGTACTTTCACAATCTTAAAGCCCTTCAAAGGTTTCTTCAATTTAAACCAAAATTTATTTAGGGCGATTATTGATTATGCTGGTGCCTGCTACCTAGATACCACTAAGTAGCTATTAAATAAGTTTGAGCGCTTGAAAAACTTGTGCATTCGTTTTGTTTTGGGCCTAGAAAAATACGACCACGTCTCTCAATTCCGCAAAGATCGCAAGTGGCTCGCTATCCATCTTCGTAGGAACACTAGGGTATTATGTCTCTTGTACAACATCCTATTCAACCCTGCTTATCCTGGCTACTTGCGTGATCGATTTTCGTTCACTCACCCTGCCGATGCCCCATGCAGATCCCACCTTAAATACCATCTCAATTTCCTAGCCCATACAACCCATTTTTATTCCAACTCCTTCTATTTTCATGCGGTACGACTATGGAACTCAATTCCAGCTAAGATGGATCTTAGCTGGAATTGAGACGCTAAAAATATATCTGTCTTCAAACCGCTAGTCAAAGAAAATTACCTCTCTAACATCTCGTAAAGTTATATAATAAATATATATTTATTTTTATAATTTGTGTATTGTATCTATTTATGTGTACATTTATTTACTGTTATGTATGTATTATATGATTTAATTTAGATAATATAGTCTATTTAATTGTCTTTTTATTTAATATATTTATACACACTGCGTCTACATCTCTCATCCAACTCTCCTGTCGCAGGTCTGCTGAAAGAAATTTCGTTAGAAATAAGCAGGACCTTTGTACTCTTCTATCTGTATTTGTTCTTTTCGATTTTAAGTGTTTGTGTGTACATAAATGAGTAAATAAAATAAATAAATAATATCCTCGTATGACAAGGTATTTCTAAATTAGAGTAAAATGTTCTCAAATAAAGATATTTTAAAATTTATATCAGTAGTGAGCAGTGGTGGCCAAGTGGTAACGGCTCCGACTTACGAGTTGTAGGTCGCGGGTTCAAACCCAGCCAGGCACATTACTTTGTGTAATTTATTTCATCACCACTGCTCTCAAAACGGTGAAGGAAAACATCGTGAGGAAACCGGCATGTCCTAGAACCAAAAATTCGAAGACATGTGACATCCACCAACCCGCACTGGGCCCGCGTGGTGGATTACGGCCCATTCCCTCTCCTAGAGAGGAGGCCTGAGTCCCAACAGTGGGAACATTATAAGGCCGACTATGCTATGCTATGCTATCAGTAGTGATTTTTTTTTTATTGGGAGGGAAATTATCTTATGACAAATCGCGCTCTTGGGCGGGGCGGGAGATAGTGTCAGACTTTTACTGACTTTAGTCAGTCCTGTTCCTTCTTTGCCTTTGTCTCAGGGCCCCGGATTTCACTTTCATACTACTACAAAAAAATAAAAAATAAAATAAAGTTAATAAAAACTTTATTAACTTTTTTATTAACATTCTATTCTATTCTACTACAACAATACATACTATCGCGGAATATAATGTAGTCCTAGTAGAATATCTTTGAACAACACTGACCTCTCGATCTCGGCTATTATGAGCACACACATAGTAGGATGCACATCTAATAGGTTTCTGGTCGTTAATTACGGACTTTACCGAGTTGGTAACTTGCTCGATTCTATCGCCAAAGTCCGTCTCTTGTGTTTAATAGTGCAAGAGCTAGTGTAATTAAAATTCTTCGCTGATTTCACAGTAGAACAAAGAAAACTAATACATCAGGAGTTCTGTGTGGTTTATGGTTAAATTAATTTACTATACCGCAATTTTATGAAAAAAAATTATTATTATTTATTATTTTTATTTTATTTTATGTAATTGATTCGTATCAGTTTTTAATACTAAATTAAGAAAATAATATTACGACATTACTAAGCAAGACTTAATATTCTCATGAACAGAACAAATGAGCATAACACCTCGCATCTATAATCTATACATATAATAAAACAGTAAAATTATTTTGCGATGGTATTAATTGGCGCAAAAACTACTGAACCGATCCTGTTCAAATTTTGCATACATAATCCTTATAGGTCAGTGCATCATCTGTTAGGCTATAAATTATCACGCTATTTGCTATGGGGGGTGAGCAATAATCCAAAACGTCCGTGTTGAACGACATTTGCCGCGAGTTCGATTCCCAGCTACAGTTAAAATTTTTGTCATTATTTTATCTTCTTTTTGTAATAAAATAACTTTTACCATTTTTTCAAAATAAAATTGACATTTCTATTCGATATCTTCTAAATATATTGTAAAAACTAATCAAAACACATAACAAAATCGAATTAGTAAAATATGGCTCCACACGCAATTCAGATACTCGCAACGCCATCTAAAGACTCAAAGTAGAAATAATGATGACAATGACAGTTGAACTTCATATTTGATAGATGGCATTGTGTATTTTACGTAATTTTCTGAATGGCGGAAGAATGACCATCGCCCACGTTTGCAGACAGTTCTATTGTTCAAAATTGGAGGAAAATAGTTATGGTTAAACTGATGTTAGACGGAGGCATTTTTAACAATCCTACTGCTTTTTTTTTCCATGATTGTAACAAGATAATTGACCATGATTATTCAAGGGATACCAACCAAAAAAGGCGATAAAAGTAAACAAGTATATGTATTTAATTATTGATTTTAAAATAACACGGCCAAATTTTCGGAAGGGGTTGCATGGCACCATGTGTTGGAAGGCCCCCAGGTAGACCGATGACCTGGTGAAGGTCGCGGGAATCCGATGGATGCGAGACACACAGGCCCAGTCATTATAGCGACACTTGGGGAGGCCTATGTCCATGATAATGATAATGATAATGATGGTACTTTTTTTTCTTTTTTTAAGAGTGGAAATCATCCAATGACTTCTCTGGTTGGAGCTAGAGGGTGTGTCAAACTTTTGCTGACTAAAACCACACTTGTGCCTTTCAGTTGCGCTTTGAAACATCTCTTCGAGGAGCGCGTGGATCACTACGTGCTGTTACGACTGGGCTCGGTTCGGTTAATTACCGGACGGCCGGACGGCTAGCTACCCATTGTTCGATGTCTGCAAGCCTGCGTCTACCGTGGCTGGTCGTCGGGGTCGGAATCTAGGCTCGTGAGGACGTTCGTTCCCTCACGCGTGTGGCCTCTTCCTTCGCTAGCATTGCGGCTTTGCAGAAGGAGGCGACCGCCTACCATTCCTCCTCGCTCTGGACTATAGCCCAAACCAGGCCCCGGCGCGAGAGGTGACTGGCGCCGATTGCCTCCACGAGGACACGGCGGTGATCCGCCCTTGCGGGACACACCTCTGTATGCTCCACTATGTCCTCCGGGATGGCACCTTGCGGCCTAATAATGGCGTGATTTATTGTTTGCAGTTTCTGCTCCATATAAAACGGGGTCGAAAGTGGTTTACGTTCCTGATCACTGATGTATCTTAGATTCCTGGCAGCCTTACGTCGACATCTGGACGTTACCTCCTTGCAGTGAGTGGTGACCAACACTGGAACTACCCTCTGAGGGAGGCCAGTCTCAGGGATAACACTAATCGGCTGCTACATTTGTTTACCGTAATTTCATTGTTTTATGGATACACAAGCTCAGGACTGTTGAGGGTGTTTCGAGCGGTTTCTGTTCCGGATTCAGTTGGAAGTATCCTGATATTACCATTTTGTGAATCGCCCGGAGGACCCGGTGTAACATGCGGTGGAGGTCTATCACATTTGGGTGAACCGCCGTGTCCTCATAGAGGCAATCGGTGACAGTGACCTCTCGGTTTGGCCATCAATATGCGAGTTTGATTGGGCGGGGATACACGCGCTCAAGATTTCGCCGAAATTCATTCAACGGGGACGTCAGCTATATACACACCAAAAAATCCTAGGTAAATGAACAAGTAATTTTTACGCCCAAAACGATCAAGCTGCAACAATCAATGCAAGCATGCTCTCGCAAATTCTTCATAAGTACTGTTGTGGAGGAAGATAGTTGATGATGATGATGGTAGTTTTTGGATTCACTGGCTTTTTGGCTTTGCACTATCAGCGCACTTTATTCAGCTGAAGGTCGGTGTCCCGATTATGCTCCTACATTTACCTCTACCAAAGCTGTCTAACGGCTTAAACTCTTCAGTGAAAAATTATTGAGGTGAAAATTTTACGGGAGGTAACTCTTTCGAACAATCTCGCAGACATCGGCCGTAGAGGGCCCTATCCATTTGCTGACATCTCTTTGAGTCCGGTGTAGAATACAGCGCGCCGTCGATTCAGGATTGCTTTGACCAGACGGCCGGACGGCACCACCGCAATCCCGGTTTGCGATGGCTGGTAATCGCCCTGCGGCTTTCAACACCCGGAGAATCACTTGCAGCGACAGTTAAGGAGTCAGAATGTCCTATCCCTCATAGTTTCAGCCACCTTCTTCGATCGTAGTGCTTCACTGAAGGAGGCTACAGGTTGACATTTTCTCCACCAATCGCCTCCATGAGGACACAGCGGTGCTGGCGCTCCGATCAAGGGGACCGACTTCCACCGTATGCTCCATCGTATTCTCCAGGCGATCCGCACAATGGTGATACCCGAGTGTTTCTTCCCGTTGAATTCGATACAGATACCTCCCAAAACACTCACATCCGGTGAGTCCTGCACAAAGAGAGGATGCCGTGACGCCTCTGTAGACACTCTTCAAAGACAGGCATTACCGCTGCGATTGTGACGTGCTCACTGTGGCGAGGGGTTAAAATCATACAATGTTGTTTCACTAGAACATAAACCAGAAACATACATAAACTAATTTCTTTTCTTTTGGGGTAGGCAGAAATGCCAACTGCTACGACCCTTACATACTCTTTCTATTCATTGACATTCATACATTTGGATCTGGACGAATACATAACATATTTCCTGAAGGTAATTTACGTTTTTACTTTTAACCGTTTTATGTTAAAGTACAATAAATAATTACGTTGCTTTCAGAATGAATTGCAAGCTCAGAATAATTGTACGTTTTTACAAACTTAACGCAGACGAAGTCGCGGGCAACAGCTAGTATATGTATATTATGAAGAAAGTATCTACAAGTTCTCTTTTTTTAAAAGTATGGCATTTATAAAATATATGGTATCTACCTTACCTATACTTGATCTACGATGTAGCATTGATTGCACGTAAAAAAATACATTTAACAATCCATAGCCAAACTAAAAGTCGGATGCAGACAGGAAAAGTTTTTTTAGAGTTTTTTCATCGTTTTGTTGCGCACATGTCCGAAATGCTACAGCAGTTGGACAGACTGACAGGTATGACAATTCAGTGCAGGACAATACCTTTCTGAATAGCAGCCGCCATTTTACGGGGGTCAAATTTTATGCACATGCACACACATACACCAGGGTAGCATAAAGCTTTGAGTTTATGCTGAAAGAATGTTGAGTGAGAGTTCGGAAAATTAAAATGCTGATGCTCTTTGTGAATAATAAAAGTTCAAAAAGTGTTTGTATTATGGCATGTTACTGTGATTGGTATTTTTTTTTTTAATAATATAAACTAGTGCTTGACTGCGTTCCCACCTGATTGTAAGTAATGATGCAATCGTTGATTGTGAGGTGCACTAGTTTATTAGGAGCCTATTCACTCTAGCTTTGAAGACACCTTGATTATAATCGGACGAGAAGACCGCAGCAGGCAAATTGTTCCAGTCCTTCGATGTTCGCGGTAACGATGAGGCGAAACGTTTGACCCGGACCGATATTAACAATTTAAGGGTGGACACTCGCCGTACGTAGTGTTCTAAAAACATACAAGAAGAATGCTCCTGCTGTCATTACCATCAATATCTTAGAATGTGGCAGACATGGACGATTTTATATTTCATTCTAATTTACTTCCTTACTGGTGCTTAGTTCCAGGGAGAGTGGAAATGGCGAAAAATATCGTGCAGTGTTCCACAGGGATCGGTACTAGGACCGCCATCGTGGATATATCGAGTACGACTGCTTGGTGTGCAGCGGTCTCCCTGACGTGGTCAGTGTGGTCTGTTACGCAGACGACACGCTGGTCCTAGCGCAGGGAGAGTCGTACCTACCAGGCGACAGTCGTGGAGAGGATCCAGCAGTTGGGACTCGAGATGGCACTGCACAAGTCCGAGGCCATGTGTTTTCATGGCCCTCGGAACGCGCCACCACCAGGTTCCCAAATAGTAGGTACCTGGGACTCGTCCTCGACAGCCGGTGGAATTTCGAGAAGCACTTCCGAGGTCTGGCTCTCAAACTGGATCGGACTGGGGCTGACCTCAAGTGGCTCCTGCCCAATCTCCCCTAGATTCTAGTTCAGACGCCTTCTGCCGGAGGCTCTACGCGGGTATCGTTCGGTCCATGGCCCTTTTCGGGGCGCCGGTATGGGCGCCGTCGCTGCGAAAGCGACTGGTAGCCAAGTTGAATGCATGCCAGAGGGTCATGGCCATCCGGATGGTGCGGGGATACCGCACGGTATCCCGCAAAGCGGCGAGCCTCCTCGCTAGCCTACCACCTTGAGATCTGGATGCAACAGTCCTTGCACGCATGCACGATTTGCGCGTGGAGATGCAACGCCGCGCCGGGGCCCTCTGGGCCCTCACACCTCAGCCCCCGGGATTCCGATCCCGATTTCCAGCCACCGTAGGCGTAGGCTTCCGGATGGCGAGCAATGGGTAGCCCGCCGTCCGGTCGTCCGGTAACCGTTCGGACCGAGCTGTCAGCAAACCGTAGGGGCCCAGCAGATCGAAGCCTGCTGGAGCCATGGGTTGTGCGAAAGTGTACCCAGGGGCCCTGGAACGAAGGCAAAGAAGGAACAGGAGTGGGTTTTTAGTCAGTAAATGTCTGACACGCCCTCACGCTCTACCCAAGAGCGTGAGAAGTAATTGGATGATAACCCACCTAAAAAAAATCGTGCTTAGTTCTCATTAGTCGCAATAAATACAAAAATACATTCCCTTCATATTCAACAAAAATGCTCCCCATTTTCCCAACACGATAAAAAAGAACTTCAAAAATAAAACTTTGGCAGTAAAAATAAAAAAGTGCCTAACGTAATTTAAAATGGCTGAGAACCGTTGCCACCATCCATAACCTTAAAATATTCTTTCTTGTGTGGTACACACACATAAATCTTCATGAGAAGCCATCTTGAAAGTGCATTTACCACGTACGTAGGTAATTTCGACGCGTTGCTGGCAACATTTATCATCATTCGCACTGGCAACACCAAGGAAGATGAATCATGTTTAGAAACTATGTGGCTAAAGGCTTCTTATCTTTTGAGCCAGGTGTTTGTTTATAATTAGTTGCAAGTCGGAAAGAAAAATAAGATTGGGTTCTTACAATAAAGTGTCTTTTAAAGAACATGTTAGAGTTCTTTTTTTGTTCCAAAACATTAGTAAGAAGCGATGGAGGGTAACTAATGTTCTGGACGCAGGCGAAAAAAAAAATAAGCAGAAAGCAATGTTGAGCCAGTTACGTGTTTATTGATATGTAGCATTTTAAGAGGGTCCATTTTCACTCACCTATGATCAACATCGAACATAGTTTAAAAGCTTGTTACTTCATCTAACGCAATCCAACGCGATGTTTGACGAAGAGGCAACGCGAAAAAAGAGAGATAACGGCTGAAAACTCTGTTAGCATTCGGTAATTTCGTGATTTACTCGAATATTTAAAAAAAAAACTTGTTCCAGGAAATATGTGCTTTTTTTTTTAAATTTTCAAAAAAATTGTCATTGTTCAGAGTCTTGATTAAATTTGCAAGGTTCTATTGTTATACTTTCTTGACTTTTTTAATTTTTGAGTAAATTGTGAAGTTTCAAAGTTCATGCAAAATAGCAGATTTTCGGAGGTCTTTACTGGATTAGTTTTACACTAATTTATAAATTGATTACAATAGAAACCTAGATAATATCACAAGATACTGTGTTTTCAAAATATCTAATGAAAAATCATCCTTATGTATGATTACTTTACTTCGAAACCAAGGATCAATTATTTGATGTAAAAGTAAATCATCAGATAATTGTATCAATTCACCAGTAACTTCCTTCCCTCTTCTAAAGAGATGAGGCCTGAGTCCCAGCAGTGGGAACATTAAAAGGCTGATTATGCTATTATGTTATGCAGTAACTATTCTGACCCTCGCCGGTCGTGGTAAGTTCGGGAAGTTCCTGTTTCGGATTCAAGCGTAAGAAACGGCTGGGTGTCACCATTGTGCTGACTGTCCGGAGGTCACGGTGGAGCATAATATGGTGGAGCTGTGCCCCATTTAGGCGGAGCACTACCGTATCCTCGTGAACGCAATCAGCTGCGGCGACCTGTCACGTCGGGCATTGGTTCAAGCCTTGGTCCGGAGCGAGTGGAAATGGGAAACGGGCGCTCCCATATGCGAAGCAGTAACGCTCGCGAAGGAGATGGCCGCAACCGTAATGGAACGGACATCTTTACGCCCCAGCCGCCGCTACAGGTGACGGCCTGGGCGTCGAAAGTCGCAGGGCGATTTTCACCCACTGAAGGCGTGGACTTGCGGACGTCTAGTAATAGGTGCCCAGCTTGCCGTTTGACCGTTCTGTAAGGATCAAGCCCGAGTTTTCGACGACGCGCAGTGTTCCACGTGCATCAAAGTGATGCCAGCAAACCCGTAAATCAGAAATCAGAAACGTTTATTTCAAATAGACCAATTACAGGCACTTTTGAATTGTCAAAATATCGGTCAGTCAAAAAAAAACACAAGTGAAGCTAAATTGCACGTTCCAAAGCGTAGATCTCTATGGAGAAGAACGTGCAAGAAACTCCATGGACAGTCTCATCATCTCATCCGTAGAGTCCAGTAGGGCCGATGCTTGCTAGGGCCACGGGATTTTTTGAAAGATATACCGTGGTCCTGGAAGGCAAAGAGTACCTAACTGAAGAATACAGGTAAGTTTTAGTCAGTAAGAATCTGTTTCCCTACACTCGCGAGCGGGAGAACTCAAAAAAAGTGCTCAAAATTTTAGGCTATTTACGGTCGATAACCATCTATAAAAACAATTTATATAGTATGTGTAGAGTGATCTCTTTGACTATGCTTAGACTATTTTTCCCTTACAAACCAACCGTCAAATACAGCCTTTATTAATGGGATCCACTTAAATTTTACCAAAATAATGGCATCAGAACACCTCCTAAACTTCATATTCTCCTAATAGCAATTTAAATTTACGATATTACAATAAAATTTTAATCTTACCTGAAAAGGCGTGGCTCATAATATATATTCTTTCACGTAATTACTCTCCCAAAATTAATAACCTGGGATATTTTGTACCCGCGGTCTTTTGTGCGTGAACTTTGTGGCCGGGAGTATAAGATAAAGTATAATAACAAGGGCCTATACGACCCTGGTAAGAGGGGAATTACTTACCGAAACGTTGCCTCCTCGACTGGTTATTATTCTGTAAAAAAATAAAAGAGTTTCAATATCATGCGTGTTTGAGCGTGGTTTATGTTTTTTTGGTATTAATTTTCAACATTTGTGGGGTGGCAATATATGTTACAAAAGAATACATTTCACCCGTAAAAATTTAAAATTGTTTCCGTAATGAGAGGCATGTGTGTACAAGAAAATGCTGTTTGCGAAAATTACGGGACTTCGAGGAACAAATTAAGTTATTTTAAATTGAGATATACTGCCTCGCAGCCGGTACCAGGAGAGTAAAACTCCACGAAACCAACTGAGAGCAACATTACAATTAATCCGACTCTCAGCCACGGATTAACGTGACACGAGCCTTAAATCCCCTGACGCCGTTCGTAAATTAACCCTGAAATTGTACAATATATTCTACCAGCCAGTATTAATACAATTTCAACACGTTTTCAATTTTCGAAGTTCAATATGAAATATTAGTTCAAGCTGCTCTTCCTTTCTGGTATCCTAGTATTTGTGGTTGTGAATTAAAGTGAATTTCCTGTGGTTTATTTTGTTACCCGCCTAAAATAATAATTCTCCTTTTGCCGTAAAGCCAAAGGAAGGGTTGTTATTTTAGCTGTGTATGTAAGTTTTGTGGGTACGTATGTTCCACTGTAGCGGTTAAACTACATAACCGATTTTGATGGTTGAGGTTTCAATCAGTTTGTTACTGTACTATGGTCTGGGTGTCATATACGTTTGATATTGTATAAGTATAAAATCAATAATGCGGATGAAACATCGTTGGGATTGTTTGCTGTCTTTCGAGTAGGATGACAAATGAAAGAGGAAAAAAATCGGAGTTCAATGATATATTTTTTTTTACACCACCTGCTCTAAAATGCCCTTTTATATGTCATATTTTACATGTCATTCTGTCCCTAGGGAGATAATGCAGTATGGGCGATCCCTAGGGAATAATGAGATTTGAATTCGGAACGTCAAAAACCGTCAACAATAAGTGAACTAAAATTTATGTGCATCAAACAAGTTTATTCAAATTTCAAACTGGCCACTAACAAAAAAAAAACAATAAAACGTGGTCGTGGATAATGACGAGTTTCGAAAAAAAAGTAGGAATGAAAAAGCGGGAGCGATAAAGAAAATTGAAACTATAGAATCTTAGGTAGTGAATTTTGTTTGTTTCAAATCACAAGACGTGTTGAGTGATAGGTAAGATTAACTTGTAGGTACATAATACTTATATTTCTCTAATATATGATTTGTTTTACTAAATTATCTTTTAATTATCTCGCAGATGGTGTAAAAAGTAGAGTATCCAACACGGGGATAAAGCTGTCTTTGTCTTGGGTGGCTTGAATTCCTCACTTCACTCAGGTTTCTTTATTAACTCCCTCGCAATGCTCGGAAGTTAATTATATAAATCCCTCACTATCGTTCGGATTAAAATTAGCAACCTTCGTTTCGTTCGGAATTCAACATGCCGCCCGCGACTTAAAGACACCGCTTTATCCCCTAGTCACATAATCTACTAGTATCTTTACTCATCTGGAATTTATTTAACAAATTGCTACATACTATTTACATATATTTAGAAACACTTAACTAACTATAGGTACTTATTTATACACTAAAACAAAAAAAAACTAACTAATAAAAACAATCGAGAATATGGTATCAAAAACTCTTCCGCATCGCTGTCGACTTGTAGTGTGCCCAAAAGACTGGTGGCATTGCCACAGTGTATGTCAATGCTTATCCTCTGTCCAAGGTAAAACTCAGCTCTTGGGTCACATGAAGAGTCAACTTGCAATTTGCTAATGACTCGAACAACTTCATTAGCACTCGGACGCCATGGCCCTAATGTTTTTACATCGGCTCAATTTTAACTATGTAAAAATAGTTAAAAATAATCCTGTTGAAATTTGAGTTTCATTGCCTTTATTTAAAATTTCTGAGAAGAAATGGCTCCTTTTAAATTAAATTCAAATGTAATGTTTTACGTTACCAATATTATTATATTCGTAATATCGAAACAACGTCAAAATATAATTCAGTATTCACGTACCTCCGTCTACTTCAACACAAAGCGTATTAGTTATCGAATTACGAATTTATCAGAAGGTACCAACATGAGAGAATACGTGTATTTTCTTCTAAGAAATCCTTGATAAAATATCTACAAGAGAATTTAGCGAACATTTTATATTTCCAATTATGTTCAGAAAGATAAGTTAAGATAGTTTAAGACCTATATTTTGAGGATCATTCATGATTTTTGTGGAATATGCAGACTTATAGCGTCAAAAATAACAGTAAATAACGTGAAGACATTATTTAAATCGGACTAAAAATGACGAAGATTCAGTAATTTTAGTGTTCCAGAAACGCGCCCGAGAATGAAGCGACCCGCTGTGACGTCATCTGTCATGATTGGTATTGGTCTGCACCGGCGAATGAATACGATCAAGCCGTTCGTAGCACGGATCATGACAGATGACGTCATCGTAAACAGTCCAGCGAGAGCGTGCGTTTCCAAGTAGCCATTCAGAAAAACTTTAATAAATCCACCATTTCTTGACGGATTTAAATAATTTAAAAAATTAAATGCTAAGTAAATTATTACACATACGATGTACCTACTTAGTAAAAATCGGATTTGCTGTTATGTGATTGATCCTCATTCTTAAAGCGATACGTCACACAACGCGCCAATGTTCAATTCTATCCTAAGCCTTGATCAATACAGTTCCTTCCAGAAGCAGTTCCACCTTTTCTTTGTTCACCTAATCTTGAACAACGATCGTGGAACAAAAACTTCCGACTGGAATAGCCGACAAATCGCTTTAAAGTGCTCATGAAAAATATGGTTACTTCTGTAATGAGCTGGAAGACTATTCTAGATAATTTACAGTTATAAAGCGCTAGAAATATGAGTTATGCTCGAACACGCCCGCAGAGTTCGGTTGGTTACGCTTCACACATGTTTTTGTGGTGACACACAGGTTGTTAGACTGGCTAACATGTTCAGTAATATTTTAAAACGATAAGAGCAAAATAACTAGTAAACGTTTTAATTCGAAATTAGCATAATAGCATAATCAACCTTTTAATGTTCCCACTGCTGGGACTCAGGCCTCCTCTCTCTAGGAGAGGGAATGGGCCGTAATCCACCACGCGGGCCCCGACTTACGAATTGTTGGTCACGGGTTCAAACCCAGCCAGGCGCATTAATTTGTGTAATTTATTTCATCACCATTGCACTGCTCTCAAAACGGTGAAGGAAAACATCGTGAGGAAACCGGCATGCCCTAGAACCAAAAATTCGAAGACATGTGACATCCACCAACCCGCACTGGGCCCGCGTGGTGGATTACGGCCCATTCCCTCTCCTAGAGAGAGGAGGCCTGAGTCGCAGCAGTGGGAACATTAAAAGGCTGAATATGTATGTATGTAATTTATATAGGGTGGCCCTAATAGTGGTCTATTTTTTTTTTTAACCTTTCGAGTGCGTAATTAGAGACACAATAGTAAGACAATGGCGCGTGAACGACGGCGTTAATGAGGGGATCAACAGCTTAAATTAGAGGGCATCGTAAATAATCGTTTAGAAAAAACATTAGTTTTTGCCTGGTTATCCTAACTGATGGAAAAGAGATTATGTGGAAATTCGGATTTTTGTGCAAAGGCAAAAATTTTTACCTATGAACATGGAGTACAGCCGTCACTAGTAATCACTCTAAAATGGGTTAGTGATCACTATCATTTACAGTCAGTGCGTATGTATTGACTTAGATTTATTGTGACAGCCTTATTTCCCATAGCCGGTACCTAGCCCGTGAAAAACGCCCGCCCGCTTAAAGCGTCACACAAAGAATCCGACACGACATCTGCGACAAGACTTCCCCGCGTTCACTAAAACGACGATATCTCAGAAAATACGCGTACTAGCTCTACGAACCTTACGTTCTTGAAATTGTTATAAAATAAGCTATCTGATTATGTAGGTTTTGTATAGATTGACCTTGTAATGTATTACTAATTTGACTTGAAAGTAGTGTGAGGACTATTTCCCAGTTCCGTTGACAAAAGTCGCCATATTTATAAAATAAAACAATATTATCTCCGCGCGTCGACTTTAGAAGTCGATTGACGGAAGACGCCATTTTTTTTAAATACCTTTAGGAGTCGTTTGACGGATTACCTACCGGAGAAGGCCAGGCAATAAATATGTCATACAAAAGAAAAACCGAATATTTCACAAAAACCGTTTTTTTTTTCATTTTTGAACGTTCCAAAACACACCAACAAATCACATATCACATTAATATTATGAAGGTGAAAGTTTGTGGGTGTGTGTGTGAGAATGTTTGTTACTTCTTCACTCTGGAACAGCAGGACTGATATCGATGAAACTTAGTACACGGATAGATCATGTCCTGGAATTCCACATAGAGTACTTTTTATTCCGAGTATATTCTGTTGGGATAGTTTTCTACAATCACGTGGACCAAACCGCTGACACGAGACGACGCTGAGGTAAAAATGAAATTCAGAAAACAAGATAATTTTAGTATATATTAGATTCTGCCAGCGGCATCGCCCGCGTGAAAGTCTGTTTCTCCATACAAACTTCCAACCCCCGTTTTACCCCCTTTTTTCCGGTGGGAAAATCATCTTATGACATCCCCGCTCTTGGGCGGGGCGGGAGGTAGTGTCAGACTTTTACTGACTAAAAACCCACCCCTGTTCCTTCGTTACCTTTCGTACCAGGGCCGAGTCTTCCTTTCAGAATCAGACCCTTGGCCCCAGTAGGCTTCGACCCTGCTGGGCCCCTACAGTTGCTGACATCTCCTTGAGGCGCGCGTGGAACAGCACGCGCCGTCGACGACTTGGGCTCAGTCCGGACGGTTACCGGACGGTCGGACGGCGAGCCACCCATTGCTCGCCGTTTTACCCCCTTAGGGGTGGTAAGTTTCGTAAAATCTAGTGGATGTCTACACCCTGTAAGGAACCTACCTGCCAAATTTTAAGTTTGTAAATGCCCCTGTTATGGTTTTCAGGATAAAGTTAAAGCTAGCCCGCACTCTGCACAGCAAAGAAGCAGATTTCTGTTTGACGATGTCGTGAAAGCTGAAAGAAATATACGGCTCTGCAAACTTACTAGACGCACTGAAGATACGGGGCAGCCCCATCAATATTCTGAACCCTAATATATAGGGTGACTGGCAATTAGTGTACGATACTTAAACACGTGATTGTGCTCATGATAACAAACAATTTTTATTATGGGAGCAATGCCAAAATCGCGAAAAAAATATCAGCTGTTCAGTACATTAGGCAAACATAAATGTACTGAACAGCTGATTTTTTTTCGCGATTTCAGGTTTGTTCCTATAGTAAAAGTTGTTGGTAATCATGAGCACAATCACGTGTTTAAGTATCGTACACTAATTACCAGTCACCCTATATAATATAACGGACTATCAGCGCCCTGCGGTCACCGCAGGGCGCTGCGATAGTCCGTTAAGTGTCCACAGGCCAAAAACACTAAAATGGTTAGCTATTATAAAGCTAAGTTTGATATTTTCACTAGCGCAGGATATCGCAACCAACACTGCTACGAGTTTCGTAGCGTAGTACTCGTAGCAACGCGTAACGTAGCAATTTTGCTACGATTTCTCGTAGCCTCTATGCTGTTTTGCCTGTTTATTATGTACCTGGACATGATTTTTTGTTTGTTAATGAACCAAAAACCAGAAAAGCATCATCATAATCATCATTTCAGCCGAAAGACGTCCACTGTTGAACATAGGCCTCCCCCAAGTGTCGACAAATGACCGATCCTGTGCGTCTCGCATCTATCGGATTTACGCGACCCTCACCAGGGCCTCAAGTCTTCTATTACAATAGTGTCAGGATGGTCTATCATTGATTTCATAATTGTTGATTTTGACAAGTTTGGTAATCTACTAATATAATGGAGTCATTATGACTTTCTAATGATCAACCACTGACACTCCATTGAAAGAAATGGCACAGAATGGTAATCGTGTATTTTTTTTTTTTGTGGCAATTGGGAATCTTGTACTTAATGATAAATGAAAGTCTGACGTATACGGTAATCTGCTAAAATTTTGACAGTTCCTTTGATCAGTGACCTAATCATTCGTTACAAGACAGCTCGAACCACAATTCTATTACGAGACCACTGATCGATCAATGATCCGCCATTATGAATTAACAGATAACGAACTTTTAGCAAAATGACAATGGAATCGTGTTGGAATGACGAATTTATAAAAATAGTAGACTAGGGCCCCTCGTCATCGGTCCACCTTGTGGGAGGTCTTCCAACGCTGCGTCTTCCGGTACGCGGTCGCCATTCCAGAACCTTTCGTCCCCATCGACCATCTGTTCTGTGAGCAATGTGCCCTGCCCACTGCCATTTAAGTTCGGCGATTCTTTGGGCTATGTCTGTAACCTTAGTTCTCCTGCGGATATCTTCATTTCTGATGTGATCACGTGAAAGAATAACCAACAGATATTACTGTAGTGAATTATTTGATGAATGGTATAACTTTACTAAAAAAAAATATTTTTGCGAAATAAAAATTATTTAAAGATTCAACTGTTTACATTTCAAATCCTAAACTACAGCGCAGTGTGTGTCACTTCTCCTCAATTAATGACGTCACACGCGCGCGGCGCAATAAATATTGATAACGCAGTTCCGTTCGGACAACATGCTACGCTGACGTTTTAGTGATGTAACTCTGCTAGTCTCATGACAGCCTAGTACTTGTGTGTAACAGCGACACTGTGGTTTCGTACAGCTTTTCAAAATAAACACGAGAAAATAATGGGTAATTCACATATACGCTTTTCTTGTGATATAGCTTTTATTATTATAACATTTCTAGTCACCTATGTTCACGTTCTTCCTAATAAATTATAAACTTTCTTGCAATCCACCTATGTGTAAAATTAAGAGTAGTTAAGTAGATATCAAACTATGTTAGAGAACTAACATGACTTAACATAATGTATAATAATTAGTTTTTAGTGCATTTTAATCAGTAATAACATTATTATCTAACCGATTATGACTCACTATCAAACGCCAAATAATCGAGCGTAATTTGATTAGTTAGTCGTTCGACCAATGACTGGACACAAACTACGAAAATTCTGCAATACGCAAAAATATCTTCATATATTGTGCAAACAAAAACTAAATATAAATTTCACAGTGAAATCGTCAGAGGCAGCGCGACATAAACTACCATAAATATTATTCTCGTACACACGTTTACGGCGACGCGGCGTTAAATCCTGCGATAACACTGGCAACATTTTTTCCCGCCATATATCATAAGCGGGAAAAAATTAAAATGTGTCAAAATGGCCGCACCCTCTATGCTACACCGAAGTAATTAAAATGCATTTTTAATAACTTCCGTGAAGCGTGTAGTTTTCGCAGTTCTCCCATTATTTAACACTGTACCTGTTAGGTACGTTGAACAGGCAACTTGCTTAAATGGCTGGAGGCCTGGTTAATGGCTGACAAGCAAAAGTTATGTCTCGCTTATTCTCGTTCCATATTTTATTTTGATATTTGTTTTGTGAATTTATGATGATGACTCGACAGTCTGACGTTGTTTTACATATCGCAAATGAATGTTTTGTCACGGCCCAAATAAGTTCTTAAAATATGAGGAGAAAAAGGTTTTTCAGCTGCGAACAGATAATATTTAATGAAAGCTCAGTGAGGTACGGTTTTCTGTGGAATTAATACCTTTGTACTTTGCTTATGTCAATACATAGGTATCTCTTCACCTGCCCCATTACGATTTTTATCGGTCATAAGGCGGTTCTTCATCTGAGTATTTTGAGTGTCATCCTTGATTTTCAAGAGTTGCGCATTTTCGATTAATGGAACGGCAGGGTACAAAGAGGTTCACATTTTCTGCTTTATTGGAACTTCATGTTTAACGCCACTTCTATGTAATAATAATTAAAATAAGTAAAACATTAGTATTGACCAAGCTTGCAATTTTCCATAATTTCCCCTCGGTCGCATGTGTGGGAAAATTCTGTTTATCCAGTTTTCAGTTTTGAGGTAACAATAACAAGTAATTTATTTTCAATAAATGCACCTCTTTCTTCGGTTTATTACAATACGTAATTTTTTTATACGTAAGTTTCTTAAGGGACATCATCAAATTACTTTTCTCGCTCTTGTGTAGCGAAAGGGCGTATTTGGCTTTTTTTTTTATTCTTGATAGGTTCGCGCTTGACCGCTAACTCACCTTATGGAAAGCGACGACGCGGTCGACGATGGAACGCGCTTACCTAGAAGTAACCTATTCACTCTTGACTTAAAGATTCCCGGGTTGTAGCCATCAGGAAAAACATAATGCTTTACTGACAAAAATCCACTTATGATCCTTAATTTGCCCTTTGCGTTCTAAGGCCACGGTAACTTTTTCAAATATTCTCGCAGCCCTGTTATACTCTACCAACATGAAATATTTCCTTCTACATGAAACACAAAAGTTTCATCTCAAACTTCTATAATAACAAAAACCACCCGCTAAGTTAACTCCCTAATTAATTGTTATTCATTACGACACCCGAAACCCGATCATTACGAGCTACATAAAACAGGCAAGCGATACCTGCCTCTGTCTGCCAATATCCACCCCTCCCACTTAAAAGCCGAGCCGAACTCTCGCGAAAATAGAATATAAAATGAACAGATAAAAACTTCCAGACGAACACAGGCTGAAAAATTTTATGCCTTTGCGTAAAAATAGAAGTTTATGCTTCTAGAATGCACCCTTGCCTGCCCAGCTTAACGAATATTTAAAATATGAACCTATTGATTCGTGTGTCTATTGACACTGTGGTCGACAATGGACAGACTTCCGATGTCCATTCAAGTTGATTGATTTCTCTTCATACAAAATTAAAAAGAGTGCTTTTGCAAATTTAAATTGATGAGCTAATCGATCAGATCAGTTAATTTGATGGAACCCTTTTTTAATATTATTTTTATAGAGTTCAACGTTCACTACACGTTCGTCCTCTCGAATCACGAATGAAATAGTCATGAATTGGTCTTGTCTATTTGCGTGTTCTAATTCTGAAAATTTGAAGCACCGCCATTTTGGAATTAACGTCATTCAACATAACAAAATTCTAGATTCAAATATTTGACGTGAGCTACAATGATTGATCCAATGAACTATGTAATAATGCTGCGAGGCAGCCAATAATTAGTACACATTTTGCTATATCCTATCTCCATACTAACTCAATAGTGGTTTTAGGGAGGCCGAAGGCTATGCGCAAACTGAAATTTGAGATACAAAATACGACGTAATTTTATGACTGTTATATTAAAAATGTTTTTATAAGGTTTTGTAAATTTTAAGAGAGAAGAGACTATTTGTTGCGATTAGGTAGTTCCGTAAAATCCGGGGTCTCTGTAATCTGTATGAAGTAGAGTTAACGGTAACCCTAATCTTCTTAGAGGTTTAAGTACATGCCCTTCATGCCTACATAAATACTCTACTGCGCAGTTTTCAACAAAAACAAATATTTTCCGGCCTGGTTATGTACCGTAAAACTGGGTGAATAGAAACCCAGGGGTGAATAGAAACAAAACTTTGGTTTGGTTTTTCACTTTGATACCATATTATCGGCTTCTAACAAAGCATCGACTTTTTAGAATAACTTGATATAGTTAAATGCTGGAAAAAAAAACAAACATCATGAAAATACCCTTTGAAGTTTTGTTTCTATTCACCCCTGAGTTTCTTTTCACCCCATTTGACTATAGAGAGTTACTTTTGCTAGATTTTGATTGTTCGTATAAAAGTTTTTATAAGACGTTATTGGATTTAGCGTAAAACTTCTTTACCTGTCTATTTTTGGGTTCTCTTGGATATCCGATTTGAATATTATTTGTTGAAAGGGTTACCATTTGGCAATATCTGCGAAATGAGTTTAGTATTTCTGTTAATATTTTTATACGATTGTAACAGGTAGAGTATCTGATAATTTTTATATTTTTATTATTTAAATTTTAAATAGGTATACGTAATTTAGTTCCCGATACTATTGGCCTATAATAAATATTTTAAAGAGGAAAGATTTTTGTTTGTAATGAATTAACTCTAAAAACTACTGAACCGATTTTAAAAATTATTTCACCATTATAATGTTATTTTTTCGCGCCGGGCCTTGATACAGGCCATGGTCCGGAGCGAGGAGGAGTAGCAGGCGGTCGCTGCTTCTGCGAAGCAGTAATGCTAGTAAAGGAGGAGGCCGCACGTGCACGCGCAAGGCAATGGCCCCCGCGCCCCAGTCCGATCGTCCGGTAACCGTCCGGACCGAGCCCAGTCGTCGACGGCGCATAGTGTTCCACACGCGCCTCAAGGAGATTTCAGCAACTGTAGGGGCCCAGTAGGGTCGAAGCCTACTGGGGCCAAGGGTCTGATTCTGAAAGGACGACTCGGCCCTGGTACAAAAGGCAACGAAGGAACAGGAGTTGGTTTTTAGTCAGTAAAAGTCTGACACTCCCGCTCTGCCCAAGAGCGGGGGATGTCATTGGATCACTGAAAAAAAAAGTATAATGTTATTTTATCACTAAATGGCATAGGCTATATATATTCACGCGCGAAAAGTCACTGGCACAGGCTAGTCACACTAATATTATAAAGGCGAAAGTTTGTGTGTGTGTATGTAGGTATTTTTGTTACTTCTTCACGCTCGAATGGCCGAACGGATTTCGATGAAACTTAATACACGGGTAAGCCATGTCCTGAAAATATACATAGGATACTTTTTACCCCAGGAGTATGTTCCCTTGGCATAATATTCTACTATTAAGCGGGTGAAGCCGCTGACAGAAGCTATTAAATAATATATAGAGTTGTGGCCATTATCTTATCTATACCACTTGCTATGGTGATCATCTAAATGTTGTACCAGCGCATTTTTTAAGCTTGAAGTTCTTCAAAACTTGTCTCACAAATCCGGATATGAGGCTCTCTGATCTTACTCTCTCACTCGTGAAGGAGAGGCGTGAAATGATTTTTAACCGATGATTTTTAAGTCGGTGTTAAATAAGAAACAAACAATACCGAGAAACGCCGACTTCCGAAATTAAAGTTATTTTGATCCTTTTAGTGTTTTTTTAGTGAAGTCGGTTATTTTTTTTTTTTGCAGTCTTCAGTCGGTGCGTGCAAATACCAGCAGCTCAATAGACGGATCTCCAAGTCCTTGAAAAGTAAACTCTGTAGCTTTAATACTGAACGTAGACGCCATTGAGCGGTGTAAGGGCTACAAGGTATTTGCGCTGGGAAGAGCCAGCTCAGAAAACAGAAGGCTGATGATGGCAGAACAATATCCGCCAAATCGGATCATCTGCGGGAGATCGAGACTTTCTTTGGACAGTTGTACATATTAATTACTAAACCCGCTGCAAATCTAGCAAACTACCCAAGAGCTAGATTGACTCGACACTATACCGAAGATATACGAGATGTCAGTCTGTACAAGATTAAGATAGCTCTTAATTAGCTTAAAAACAATAAGACATATATGTACAAAGCGTTTTGGGAACACATTTATTGTTAGTTCAGCTAAGAAGCGGATTTCCCTACTGGGGTCTGTATTTCCTGATAGCTACAACCTAGGGGACTTTAAGTCAAGAGTGAATAGGTTACTTCTAGGCAAGCGTGCTCCATCGCCGACCATTGCTGACCGTCAGGTGAGATAGTAGTCAAACGTGAGCTTATCCATATTAAAAATAGGCCTCTCACCAAATAGACCGATTACCAGATGAGGGTCGCGAGAATCCTATTGATGTGTGGTTTTGGATTGATGTATTGTTGTGGTGACACTTGGAGGAGGCCTGGTTCAGCAGGATGTCTTTCGGATGAAATGGTGATGACGATGATGATGATGACCAGCGCTTTTTGAATTCGAAAAGCAAACCCAGATACATGTTACTATTTGTTCTTTGCAGTTCATCTCGCATGTTTACTTTACGTGTACTACGTACGAAGTACCAGGCTATCAGGTAACAAAAACAGCGGAAAATATGAAAGCAAAATGTAAACAAACGATATTCCCTCGAGTCTGCTCCAGCAGACAGCTGTAGTTGTACTATGTAGTGCAACCGACAGAAGGAGTAGCGATTTATCTATTAGCGAATCAGAGATACGGGACGCTTGGCACAATGCCAGCGACTTATGCATTCATAGGGTGACTAAACAGGTAGCGTTGGTAGAAAAAAAAACTATTTAATGCCGCTGAAAGTGAGAATTCAATTTTCCGTGTGATTTTTATGAATCTTATTCGCATTGGCATAATTTATTCAGAATTTTAACCTGTCTGTAGGAATAAGGCCGTGTCGTTGCCGCTTCGTAGATAGAGTATATGAAGCTGCGTGTTTATGGACAGTAAGCCTTAAGGCTACCAAATCTTTTCAAAAGAAACTTGAATCTGGTCTAAAATCAAAACCAATAAAGCAAAGGTAGCTTGCTACCACGTAATTGGCAACGCCAACAATTTTAAAATCATGAAAGTATTCTCCGTGTACTAGGAGCATAGCATACTAAAGAGTGAGACATAACGCGAATTTGCGGCAACAGGATAAAATTGTCGGTAAAGATGGCGACGGGGACGATTCAGCTACTCGACATAATTGGCGTCTCGCGAGGACCTAACGCAATTGCGCCGCGTAGCTAAAATCACGTATATCCCCAACGAGCTTATTTAGTTTTTTGTTTAAGTATAAATTGGCTGTTCTGAGCTGCCATTGTTATGTATTATCACAGGAGTAATCATGCTTGAATTGTTGAATGATGCCAGATTATTTTGTTGACAAGAAAATAACAATGTTTGTTTAAATCACTTCTGTCTGGTTATGTTTGCTTGTTACTCTTGTTTTAATTGAATATTAGGGAAAATGTATGAAAATATTCGAAGTTTGGGTTCTTTAACGTATTTATTCCGCCAGGATTTCACCTCCACGACAAATACTCTATTTCGCCAGCTCTTCTATCACCTATGGGGATTGAAGAGCTAAACAAGATGGAGTACCCAGTCGCAAATACACGACCCTGGCGAATAGGACACGAAAACACTCGTCGGACCAAACCGACATAAATGGTTAAAGGGTTAAAAGCTACGTGTTTATATTTATGTTCTTACAGATAACGGCACGAATCTTGAGCGCTCGGCGAAAGAGCGGGGATCGTTTTGCGCATCGTACAATATCGGCGAGCCAATCACTGTACAAGGATTTCACTCCCCGCCCCCGTATCTCTCTTCATACCACTAAAGAGACCCGATATTTCACTTCTGCGTGCTTCTGCGCAAGTAGAACTGTAGAAGTCAGGGCTCAAGATCCGTGCCGGTATTTATAACATAAAACCATGTAGGTTAATCACTAATAGCATGCAGTTAGGGCATCGGGCTTTTCCCCCACTGGGCTGCCGTAAATCGATATTTCTGCTCTGTGTACAAGATATTCAAAATGTTATGCAAATGAAACCTTTCTGGGATCCGGGTTACGAAGTTACGGTGTGATAACCCAGAATCATATTTAATTATCTTGGAAAAGGTTGACTATGAAATTAAAGAAACTAAATTAATTAAGGGCAAAAATTCACAGTCCCATCTAAATGCTACCTTTTGGAAAATTAAATTAAATTCTGTCTAAACAGAATACTTTTAGAGACATTGTTGGTTGGCTTCTAAACTTGACCTATTTGAAAAAGGAACAGTAGATAAAATGTGTATGCTCAAACATTTTTTTCATAGCTATAGACTAAAAGAGTAGTGGTGGCCGAGTGAGAGAAGTGGTGGCCGACTGAGAGCAGTGGTGTCCGAGTGGTAACGGCCCAGACTTATGAGTTGTAGGTCGCGGGTTCAAACCCAGCCAGGCGCTTTACTTTTTGTAATTTATTTCATCACCACTGCTCTCAAAACGGTGAAGGAAAACATCGTGAGGAAACCGGCATGTCCTAGAACCAAAAATTCGATGACATGTGACATCCACCAACCCGAACTGGGCCCGCGTGGTGGATTACGGCCCATTTCTTCTCCTAGAGAGGAGGCCTGAGTCCCAGCAGTGGGAACATTAACAGGCTGATTATAATAAGTATAATCAGCCTGTGCTATAGACTAAAGTACTTCCCCCGTGAGATAGATTACCAAAAAATATTTCACATCACATATTTTTTCTTTTAAACAAAAAATAAAGACAATTCTGTGCGTTGGCAAAATTTGCCTAAAGAGATGCAACGAGCCAATAAAATTTTATTGATTCAATAAAGCGAGAAATATGTGTTCAATATTTTTTATATAATTGTATAGTGATAGGCTTATTATAGCTAATTATTTTAACCACTAATAGCCAAATTTAAAACTTATAAAAACACTTAAAGTTCACAGTACCAATTAGTTGTTTTCTATGGAGAAGAACCGGCAAGAAACTCCACAATCAGCTCTATTATCGGTACCTAGAATCTGTCGTTCAGCCTGTGGTATCCTTATGGGCGGAGTGTCAATTAATGACCAGAGCAACGGACGTATATATAGCCTTAATCAATTACCGCCGCACTCTAACTCACTTAATGTCCCTGATTAACGGCAAATGGACTTAAATGACAGCGGGATATACCACCTACCTTGTGTTTAATACCGTCGCTAACAGAAAATGAGGTCAGGACTTCACTACTCGTCCAAAATCACGTAGAAACTATTTATAACCGTTTAGATTATACATTTTGAAAACCGAACCTAAAATTTCAATTAGAGAATATAAATAACAATTATTAAAATTAAGAAAAAACACAATAGAGAACGCCTGAGGCATTAGGTAAGTCCGTCTTTGTAAGTTTAATGAATAAATATTGAAAAAAATAAGCATCTAGTATTTTTATATTTAGAATTATTTATGTTTAGAATCCAATTTCAGAGAGTATCGAACGAACACGCAACAAAATTGTTTGATCCCAATTTTTGTAACAATTTCTAATTGAATTCGAAAATTGTTTCGGGCAATTGAATTTGGGCGAAAAATTTTACTCATACAAGTACCCAACTCGTTGAATGAACGTCGAGTTGAACGAACGCAGGCACGTGAATACATTCGCAGGAAGTTGGTGTAATCATCACAGAGTTGATTTATTACATTCTTTTTTCATAATAACATTGTTAATTTGTATGTATGGTATCTAAGTATATATTTATTATTGTATTTCTAATCTAGTTTACCATTATGTTGCACCTACCATGTTGTATTTCAGCACCACCCTAAGGTCGACTGGTAGAAAATGCCTAAGGCATTAAGTCCGCCTTTGTACAATGTTTCTTAATAGCGCATAAAGTTTTAATAAATAAATAAATAATAGTAGATTATGTGACTAGGGGATAAAGCAGTGTCTTTAAGTCGCGGGCGGCATGTTGAATTCCGAACGTAACGAAGGTTGCTAAGTTTAATATATAAATCTTAGCTATCACTCGACATGTTTTGAGATTAGAAACAAACAAAATTAATTACTCTCAGATTCTATAGTTTTAATTTTCTATTACGCTCCCGCTATCATAACTGTTTTTTTTCAGTTAGCAGCCAGTTTGATCTTTGAATAAACTTGTTTGATGCACGTACATTTTAATTCACCCAATGTTTTTGACGTACCAAATTAAAATCTCATTATTCCCTAGGGATCGCCCATACTGCATTATCTCTATAGGGGCAGAATGGCTTGCTTTAAGTGATGGTTGTATGTCATTTAAAAGAGCATTATCGAGCAGGTGGTGTAAAAATGATAATATTAGTCACGGAACTGTATCTTATACAATAGGTATAATGACCTACCTCTATGTTATTTTCGGATGAAGTCTAAGTATAAATACGCTCTATTAAACTCTTCTATGATTTCAAAACATTAACATCTTCTACAAAAGCCTCAACCCTTGGATCGGATACCCCAGGGTACACCCCAGGGGGTGAAAATAGATCGTGCTTAATTACCAAAGGGTTGAAAGTCAATTCTCCCGATAGTCTGAAGTTGTAGAATTATGCTAATTAATAATTAGTGAGTTTATTGTGGAGGGATGGCGGCCATCAGCGCTGCGGGGACACGTCTGGGAAGTTGGATAGTGTTTTAAATTCGTTGAAGAATTTTGATTTGCTGGAATACGATCTTATAATTCAGCATGTTTAATATAGTAGTCATAATCGTAATGCAGTTATTAATTAAAGGTTTTCTATTAAGAAATAAATTGTACCTAAAGAGTAAAAGCAGAGCCCTGTAACTAAGACTCCGATGTCTGTCTGTCTGTCACCTGGCTGTGTCTCATGAACCGTGACAGCTAGACAGTTGAAATTTTCACAGATGATGTATTTCTGTTGCCGCTATAACAACAAATACTAAAAAACAGAACGAAATAAATATTTAAGGGGCTTCCATACAATAAATGTTATTTATTTTTTGCCGTTTTTGCTACGGACGGTTCGAAACCCTTCTTGCGTGAGTCCGACTCGCACTTGGCCGATTTTTTTTATTTATATATCTAAATTCGTAAAGGTGACTGGTAGACTTTTATAATATAAAAATCAACAATATCACAAATAGTATTTAATTTTTTTATTTGTTTTTCATCCAAAGACTGAAAAAAAAAAGCAATAAATTTAGTCATTCTGCCTTTTCTTCTATCCGTACACACATCGCACTATACGTCTCGAGAGGTTTAAACAATAGATTGTTCACAATAAGCGTTCGACGGCACGAAGCGACTCCTAAACTGCGCCACGTATTCAATACTATTCAAATCTTTTAGACACACACATTTTATACGGAGTTGCACGAGTTAAACGAACCAACCTTTAAAATAGAGACGTAGTGGGATCCAACTTTACGTTCGAAGTTTGAAATATAGAACGTTCTATGCTATCGAAGGAGTTCACATGAAAAATATCTTTTATTAACTTGTTGCCTGGTTAGAAAAATGTGCTTTTATCTTGTGGGCGGAGTTTTTGGCGGGATTTCTTCGAGTGAAGTTCAGCGGCTGTTTTAATTATTCGCAAATTGATTCCTAGTGGCCATTGTGTTGTAAAATTCGTGTAGTTTTGTATCACAAGTATCTATGCAGAACGGAATCATTAAAACAGGCGTGATCAAGGTAAAATGGTGCTGAGAATTATTGTAGTTTTGGCTACCACAGCGAAGTTTGGCGAGAAAGTTGACTTGATACATTTGCTGCCAAATACTACATTAGAATGTGTACATCCATATTCTAATGGTAAACAAATGAACTATTCATACAAAGACATAGCCTAAAGGACTTAGTTTCCAAGCCAAAAACAATTTAAAAAAAATAACTTGTGGGCTGGTCAGACAAATACGTTTAAATGGATCATGCAATTTAGCATAGGTTTAGAAATTGATAAATAAAAGAATTGGATTGTTTTCTAAGTCAAATGATTTTTGAATAGGAACGTTATCGATTTGTTGAGAAATGTAAAGTATTAAAACAGCGTGTCCCGTGATTATCTTCTTGAAGAAGTTCTGTGCCTAGGTCCCAGAGGCAAGTTCCGACACATTTTGACTCTTGAATTTATTCTTCAAGAGAATTTCAATCACCGCCAACCCAAGCATCAAATACAGTTATTTTACCATTTGAAACGGGAAAAATTAAAAAGTTATACCGGGTTCATTGTCCCTATCATCTGTTAGCATTTCTCTCGAGAAAATCTCAACCATTTTGAATGCAAATTGGTCGTTTTGTATTTCGAAGGCCCCGCTTTTTTAATTACATTACAATTATTTAGGGATTTGTACCTACTTCTGCCTATTTAAAAAATGGTAGTCACTGGACCCATTTCTTCCTACACATCATTTAAATAATTCAAAGGACTTTACTCGCTAATTGCACTCAGGGCACCACTTACATGAGAGTTTAAGTTTGGATTTCCCAATTGCATCTCTACCTCGTTCTGCCACCTTGGTAACTTGGCAAATATAATTCATAAAGTTATTAAGTTAATTCAGCGGTGAATAAGTTGGATAATATCCTCAAAGTGGAGCTGAGGCGAATGAATGGAGTATCGCGTATAATTTAACAAAGCCATTGCAGTCGCAACTAATTTCCCCGTTGGCGGCTGACGGATCCACCAAGTTACACGCGACTACATATAAATGTAGAAAGAGGTGAAGAACAAATGGTCTTCAATATATAGATTTTTTACACCACCTGCGCCATAATGCCCTTTTATATGTCATACAGCCATCATTTAAAGCAAGTCATTCTGTCCCTAGGGAGATTATGTAATATGGGCGATTCCTAGGGAATAATGAGATTTGAATTTGGAATGTCAAAAACCGTCAACATTAAGTGAACTGAAATGTATGTGCATCAAACAAGTTTATTCAAAATTCAAATTGGCCACTAAAAAAAAAACAGAATAAAACGTGGTCGTGGTTACTGACGAGTTTCGAAAAAAAAAGGAATGAAAAAACGGGAACGATAAAGAAAATTGAAACTATAGAATCTTAGAGTAGTGACTTTTTTTTGTTTCAAATCTCGAGACATTAAGATTAACTTGTACATAATACTTATATTTCTCTAATATATGATTTATTTTACTAAATTATCTTTTAATTATCTCACAGATGGTGTAAAAAGTAGAGTATCCAACACGGGGATAAAGCTGTCTTTGTCTTGGGCGGCTTGAATTCCTCACTTCACTCAGGTTTCTTTGTTAACTCCCTCGCAGTGCTCGGGAGTTAATTATATAAATCCCTCACTGTCGTTCGGGATTAAAATTAGCAACCTTCGTTTCGTTCGGAATTCAACTTACCGCCCGCGACTTAAAGACACTGTTTTATCCCCTAGTCACATAATCTACTATTATATGTCATATAGTCATCATTTAAAGCAAGTCATTCTGTCCCTAGGGAGATAATGTAATGTGGGCGATTCTTTTTTTTTTTTTAATTCATATAAACCAGTGCTTGACTGCGATCCCACCTGATGGTAAGCAACGATGCAATCATTGATGGTGAGCCGCACTAGTTTATTAAGAGCCTATTCACTCTAGCCTTGAAGACACCTAAATTATAGTTGGACGGGAAGACCGCAGCAGGCAAATTGTTCCAGTCCTTCGATGTACGCGGTATAAACGACGAAGCGAAACGCTTAGTCCGGACCGTTGAAGTTTCAACAACGTAAGGGTGGATACTCACCGTACGTCGGGTTGTCCGATGGTAGAAAGGAGATGGCGGAATCAAGTCATGCAATTCCCGCGCACACTCACCAAAATGCAACCTGTAAAATACCGATAGGCTGGCTACCCTGCGCCTGTGCTCGAGGCTTTGTAGATTGGACTTAACCAAATCTGGATCCCCAATTAGCCTCTTCGCACGCCTTTCCACTGAGTCCAAAGCTGCTAGATGGCATTTTGCAGCACCAGCCCATATGTGACTGCAGTACTCCACACACGATCGGACCTGTGCTTTGTATAACATTAGAAGCTGTCCCGGTGTGAAGTACCGTCGGACCTTTGCAAGAACGCCTAGTTTTCTAGCAGCTACCTTGGCTTTGGACTCAATGAACCGCCCAAAATTGAGGTCTGAGGAAATTTCAACTCCCAAGAGCTGAAGGCGGTCGGTGCACTCCAGAGATACATTCTGAAAAGCAGGAGCCAAGGCGAACGGGCTCCTTTTGGCGGTGAACAGACACGCTTGTGTTTTGGCGGCGTTGAATCCTACCAGATTGGTTTCGCCCCACATGGAGACTGCCTGAAGTGAGACATTCGTACGCTCTACCATAGCCTCTCGTTCGGACCGGATTAGCTCCTTACTAGCCCGAGCACCTGGCAGGTATCTCTCTACAACTGTGCTATCATCTGCATACCCATAGATACCGGGCATCAGCAGATCGTTAATATGCAGCAGGAAAAGAGTTGCAGAGAGAACTGACCCCTGAGGAACTCCGGCATTGGTCGTCATGGGCTCTGATGAGCATCCATCGACAACAACTCGGAGAGACCGTTCACTCAGGAAGTCTTTTACCCAGTTAATCAGACCAGGGGAAATGCCGTACGCTGGAAGCTTACTCAAAAGGCTGGCATGCCATACCCTGTCGAAGGCCTTCGAGACGTCTAAGGAGACAGCAATCGCTTCTCCATTCTTCTCAGGGGTCTCGATTCCTAGGGAATCATGAGATTTGAATTTGGAACGTCAAAAACATTGACTGAATTAAAGTGTACGTGCATCAAATAAGTTTATTCTTGTATAAAATTGTGGTCATTGACGAGTCTCTGAAATAAAAAGTAATGATAGAGCAGTAGCGATAAAAAATAATATTCCAGAACTATCACACAACGCCGTCTAGTCCCAAGCTAAGCAGAGCTTGTGTTACGAGTACTAGACAACTGATAAACGTACTTATATATTTCTAAATATTAATATTATAGATAAATTACACCCAGACACAGAACAAATGATCGTGCTCATCACACAAACATTTGTCCTGGGTGGGAATCGAACCCACGACCTGCGGCATAGCAGTCAGGGCCACTAACCACTAGACCAACAGGCCAGTCAATTTATAACTTGCTTTTTTCTAAGGCTTTGCTCAGAAACCGAATCCAATTTTTTTTAGGGACTGTATTATATACCCAGCTTATAACGAAGCTCAGTGGTTATGTAGCCCTCTATTTGTGAAAAAATTCTAGACATCACTCTGACTTCATAATATAAAAGCTAAATGCTAACTGCTATCGAGGATACCGTTACTATTAATATTAAAACTAATTCCAAATACAAAAATAAAAAGCAAATCGCTTTAGCCTCATAAATTGCGACCAATACAAATGCACTGTGGACAACAATGACGGCGCAGTCCCGGTGAGATAAACAGCTAATACCGTGGCAGCAGCACTAAGCTCCCCTCACTAAACGTTGCACTACCCTTCGACTAGTTCATTATTGCCTGGTACTTTGTTAATGATAAAGCTTCTTTGCTTTGTTGATAATAGTGTCTTACGCCTTTCTGGAGATCGGCGGCGGCCTCTCGCGCCCAGCCCAGGGTCAGACAATGGTCCAGAGTGAGAGGAAGTGGAAAGCGGACACCTCCGTCTACGAAGTAGTAATGCGAGCGAAGGAGATGGTCCTTACCGTGAGGGAAGAGACATTGTCACGCTCCAGCCGTCGCCACAGAAGACGTTCCGGGTGCCGAGAGTCGCAGGGTTATTCACGGCCGTCGTAATTCACGGCCAATGGGTAGCTCACCGTCCAGCCATGCGGTAAGGGTCGTAGTATTCCACGCGCACCTCAAAGAGATGTTATCAATCATCACTGCTTACCATCAGGTGGGATCGCAGTCAAGCACTAGTTTATAGAATAGCCTGCTAGAATTTTTTAAATGTTTACCGTGGTCCTGGATCGCAAGGCAATTGTCCTTCAATAGGTGACAGTAAACAGGTGGGTTTTAGCCAGTAAAAGTTTGGCACGCCCTCTCGCTCTACCCTAGAGGGGAAGAAGTCATGAAATGACTTACATTCTTTTTTCATAAAATATATTGAAATAGTCTGTTTCAATATTTTATGAACGCACAAACACCCAAAATATGCTTAAAATACACGAAGCCAAAAAAACAAAAAAAAAAGTCAAATCTATTAGTTTATGGTAACTTTACTTAAAGGTCCAAGTGACCAGGTCATTAAAATAAAATAAAAAGTTTATAGTAAGGATTAACAGCTAACCCCAACTATTGACAACTAGATACAGTTTGTCTGTAATTAAGAAAAAAATTCTGAGACTTTAAAAAATGAGTTTATTACGGGGCAATTTTCTCCAATTGTCTTTTTATGGAAAAATTCCTGAGACTAAAAAGTTGTTTAAAACATGTTCCTCCAATTTTGTCCAGTCATTCTTGAGTTTTGCACTTAGCAACACATTTAGCCATTCAATTGTATTTATATAGAAGAAAGTTACTTATATAGCTAATTGTTCCGTGCCTTGCTCATGTCTTCAATTTATCCCTTCATTTGAGATAATAATGTAATCCGCTAGTCCCGTAGCGGTACAAAGCCCCTCACTAAACGTTTCACTGCCCTTCGACTTATTATAATCACTACTTGATTTGTTGCTAATATTCCCCAATTTATTTTTCCAGTACCGATTTTTCAGACATTAACAAACCAGATAAACAATTTCAATTATTCGCGTATTAAAATTGTTTTCCATTCGACCTATTTTCTAGACATCTCTTAGGTATTCGAGATACAACTGAAGCCAACTGAATTATTCGTCTAAATTATTTTAATATGTTTGGGATTCTAGACGTATAGCCAAGCCATAAATCTAGTAGGAGAGCTGACTTAATTTTTCCTGCAAACCCATCCTATAAGGATACAGTAATCAGGGCAGAAGGAATCAGGAAATCATATTCGACGTTTGCTATCGATTTCGGCTTAACAGAGGGTAATGTAAGTCCGCTGGACCAGCGTGTCTACCCGTCCAGATAAACAGCTAATCCCGGTAAAGCGGCGTTAAACCGCTTACTTTGTGTGAACATCCTGCAACTTTCTGAGCGCCTGGTAGTTTCACGCAAAGCATTTGTCGTACAAAAATAATTTTGAGTCTTGGGGAATGTAAGCAAGTTTTATTTACTTTTCCTTTTAATTTTCCTGTTTCCTCCAATACCCTGCTTTCAATATATATATTTTAGTAGTTTTTTTTTGTTATCTTTCAATTTGACTTCTCTATAAGGAGCTTATAATCGATTTCAAAAGTCGTCATTGACGACCCTTCTTTACTATTGGATATAATTCGTTTATTATGGTAGAAAACTTCTTCTACAACAATAACATTTATTGTATATTTTATAACCTACCTTGTCAAAATAAATTGAACGAACATGGAATGATTTCTCAGGAGGATTTAAAATAAGAAGCATCAATGTCAAAGGTAAAACAAGAATACGTTTTCAACAAATTAACAATGCTGTGTTACAAAGTGCTTAGATAGCTGCGTATTTTTCGAAATTAATCTGAAACCGGCGAAGTTTGTCAAATTCGCCAGTTTCAGCTAAGCTTTTGTTTGCATTTTTTCGTAAAGGAAAATGAGCACACAGGTTTATGTATTTCAATTAGGTACAAAAAACTTTTCTGATAATAATATTATACTAGATTCTACCAGCAGCTTTGTCCGAGTGAAAATATAATTATGCCTATGTCACTCAGTGGTACAGTAGCATTCTAGTGGTGAAACATTTTAATTGGTCCAATAGTTTTTGAGTTACAAATAAAAATTAAAAAACTGGGCAAGTACGTGTCGCACTCGCGCCCTGAGGGTTCCGTACATACTGCAATTCCCGAATGGAGTCTCGAAGATTTTTCCAAATTGTAAAAAAGTATTTTTTTTTTAGCGACGTAGGTAACAACAAATTTACTGTTTTCAGATTTATTCCTATACCTGTGCTATAAGACCTTGTTTTACGCCAAATTTCAGGATTCAGGGTCAACGGGAAGTACACTATGAATTTTGATTCCTTTGAGAGTATCGAAATTCACGTTTTTTGTGACATAAACGGCCGTATCTTTTTTATTCGTTACCTTAGAAGTTCGATTTTTGCACAGTTTTAAGGGACCGCAGACTTGAGGATATGGTTTTAATTTCAACTCGATTCCTCCACGCGTTTTCGAGATAAAGGGTCTTGACAGACAGACAGACAGACGGACGGACAACAAAGCGGTCCTATAAGGGTTCCGTATTTTCCTTTTGAGGTACAGAAGCCTAAAAAACAAATTAAAAAATCCAAAAATCCAAAAATACAAAATCCTTCCATTTTATAATAATATTTAGTATAGATTCTATATGAAAGCAATCATTTCACAGTGACATCATGTATGATAAGTAGTAGTAGTAATATAATTCCTCGCTTTTTGAATTAAGGATACAAAATTTCGAATTTTGAAATTTTGAAACTAATTTAGTATGAAAAAAATTCTGTCAAAGGAGACGGTCGAATTTGGGCCTAAAATGTTACTCGAATGAAATGCTATCAAAGTTTTTTTTAATGATTAATTTCGAAATATTCAGTAGTTTTATAATGCCATAACAAAATAGGAATAAATAAAATGTTACTGAATTCCTTCATTTGTTAGTGTCTTACAGTGATGCGAAACAACAAAAGTCATTCGATTTTGTTGTTATGTATATGTATGTTATTATTATTATTTTTTTAAGTTATGTGTCATGTTTGTGCAAATAAACTGTTTTTCTTTCTTTCTTTCTTTCTTCTATTTATCGTTTAACTTGGCCTTTGAACTGAATTTAATATCTTTCACCTTTAAAATACTTCCTTCATTACATATTGAGGAAGTGTTGTTAGGACAGTATTTTGAAAACCAATTCATGTTTTTATAAAACAATATCTTGGACATATTTTGTTTAACAAAAACATGAAGTTATTTGCAATTAAAAATTCACTGTTAAATTATTGTTTTTTTCAAGTAGGCCTACATGGTCTGTTATAAAACATCGAAAAAACTATCATTCTCTACCATTCAATAAGTCAAAGTTGTAAAAGTCTTTGAGTTTTGCAGAATAAGAGTGCTAAAGTTAGAGCCATCTACTGCAATAATCACGGTTGAAATACCATGCTCTTAATTTAATTCATTAACGCTCAGGCGGTAGCCGGCGCCCGGAAGCCATTGTCTTACTATTGTGTCTCTAATTACGCACGTCAAAAGGTTAAAATATTCAATTCATAAAAAACTTTTTCCAAAAAAAAAATACAACCGACTTCAAAGTAAAAAATAAAACACTGAAAAGTGCAAAATAACTTTAATTTCGGAAGTCGGTGTTTCTATAGTAGTTTTGTTTTTTCGTTATTTAACACCGACTTCCGAAATTAAAGTTATTTTGCACTTTTCAGTGTTTTATTTTTTACTTTGAAGTCGGTTGTATTTTATTTGGAAAAAGGTTTTTATTTTACTCTTTTTAGTTATGCTAGCACCACTAAAAAGTACCCCTCAGCCAAACTTAAATACCTTATAGCCAGAGTGCATCTCATGACAATTCTAATAATCCCAAACACGGTTAGGCCTCTTGTCCACGTCACGGTTTTTCAACCGTACGGCTAACACGCCGTACGGTTGAAAAACCGTGAGAGCTTGTACATGACACGTCAAAACCACCGGGCGAGACATCGGCCAAGTACGGCTCAGTAGCGTTTTATCTGGAGCTGTGCAGGACGTGCGTCATGAATTTTCATACGAAAAAAAAAGATTATCGTTGCTTATTACATATATAGGAAACTGAAAAAAGTAAAAAAAAGGGAAAGACGGTTTTGGATACATCCGATTTTAGAAAAATGGGAGGAATATGGCGCATTTCATACACTTGTCAAGAATCAACTGAGGGAAGATGAAGACAAATTTTACAATTATTTTAGAATGCAGAAAACTACATTCGACAACTTGCTTAAAAAATTATACCAGAAACTAAAAATGTAAATGAATAAATATTTCTTTCCAGGAATCATATTTAAGCCGCTTATTTTTATAATCATCGATAGTCTTATCCCATATTATAGGCCTTTCCTGAATCAGTGTAATTAATAATTCTTGATTTATGCTCATTTTATAACAAAATCGGGAATCAACGTACGTAAACCGTCACGAAACCGTGCGTAGGTCCGGCGTCATCTACACACTCCTATAGACTGCCATACAACACTGTTGAAAATCACGCCGTGCGTAGACGCGGCGCGCCGAGGGGCAGACACGGCGCACACGGCGGCGGAGCCGTGCCGTGGCGCCGCCGTGCTCGTGTACAAGCTTCCATAGTGATCCATACAACACTGACGACCGTGCCTAGACACGGCGAATTAACCGTAGGTTTTCACGGCGAAAAACCGTGTGTGTACAAGAGGCCTTAGATTACATTAATTTATTACAGAGTTCCGGTGCCTAACTTCAGGCTTCATCATCAGATCAGTTATATTCCGATATATTCCCCCTCTTCTTTCAGTCAGTCATCGACTAAACGTATAAACAAAGCAATTTTACTTGTTACGACGGTTCTGCTGTGATCTTATGAGGAGTTCTGATCCATATCTTCGAACTTCATGACCAGATCATAACAATATTTCTATTGGACCACCTCGAAATCATAACCATTCAATAAAAAAAAATTTTTTTTAAAACGGTCCACAATTGACCGAGAAATCGGTGAACATACATAAAAATAATACTTTTAGTCGAACATAGAACCTCCTCCTTTTTGAAGTCGGTTAAAAAACCAATGAATTATTATATTTTTCTGCTACGAAATCATTTTTTAGAGGTCGATTACTAAAATTATAATTAACAACAACTGTGTCAAATAAATGTTACTATTTTTCTCTTTTAAATACCTTATTTTGAGTATTGAACAAACCTGAAAAGCAAAAACTAATATGTCGTACAGACGGCTTTAAAACATGAACATAAACATAATACATAAACATATTCCCACCGCTGGGAATCAGGCCTTCCCTCTAGGGAGGAAATAGACCATAATCTACCACCCGGGCTCAGCACGGGTCGGTGGATGACACATAGCTTCGAATTTTCGGTTCTAGGACATCCCGGTTTCCTCACGTATTTCTTCATCGTTTTGAGAGCTGTAGTAACGAAATAAATTACAAAAAGTAAAGCGCCAGTCTGGGTTTAAACCCGCGGCGTGTCACCGTGTTTCAAAAGCCATTCAAAATATTTATTCAGTGCAGGGATCGCGTACCATCTCAGCCCTTACTAATTACATCTTTGCCGAGTAACTCAAACACTAGTATTTTATGTAAAGTGTAATTAAATACACCCATCACTAGATAGCTGAAACCAACTAAAGCGCCCCACAAATTGTATGTTATCTGCCCATTCATAAGACATTCATTAGACGTGAAACATTCACCCTCACTCATTCACGTCCCTACGTCAATTAATGCTAACTAAGGCATCATGAAACTCTTGGAACCTTTAAATACTAAATAAGGATTGGATTAAGACGAGATTCGAAATCTAAATGTTTTCTAAATTCAAACCCGAAGCTTAACCACTCTTATTGCTTTTGTGTAGGATTGAAATTCGTGTGGCAAATGTAATAATACATAATTTGTAACGGACAACGAGTGACGTGACCCCGGGGTCAGATAAATGGTTAATCTCATGAATAGTGAGCGCTTCACAGGATTATATTTTGTCTGTGTCCGCTGCGGTTTTCAATTTAAACGTCTGAACTCTGAAAGCTGAATTTACACTAAAGGAATATACTTGGAAATGACCAGTTACTTAAGCTTCCTTATTGACCACTAAACTGGAGGAAGGATATATGAAAATGTATATTTTGCGAACAATAAAATATCACAGAATTTCAGAATTTATTTGAATTTCATGAATGGTTTACCTATGTACTTAAAAGACTTATTTTTGGGCCTTATCGCTTCGATTGTGGAACAAAAAGTATGCAAAATTAATGTAGCATTACTGTTTTTTTTGATGCGTAAAATAATAAAATTACTTTTTAGGTAGAACGAGATAGCGTGTCAGACTTTTATTGACTAAAACCTACCTATGTTCCTTCATTTGCTTTTTGATTTATTTTTTGACGGCCTCTCCCGGTGGGGTGCGGTCATAGGTTTACTTCTGAAAGGGAAACCCGTGGTCCTGGAACGCAAAGGCAAAGAAGGAACATGGGTGTGGTTTTAGTCAGTAAAAGTCTGGCATGCCCTCTTGCTCCGTCCTAGAGCCAGAGAAGTCATTGGATGATTTCACATCTTAAAAAAAGGGGGGATTATCTACATTTTTGTTCAGAAATCGACAGTAAATGAAAGAAAGAAAGAAAGAAAACACGTTTATTTGGCACACAGGTACACACTATGAGATAACATTTATACAGAAACTTAAATACTAAGTTCATCATCATCATCATCATCATCATTTCAGCCGAAAGACGTCCACTGCTGGACATAGGCCTCCCCGAAGCGTCGCCACAGCGAACGGTCCTGTGCGTCTCGCATCCATCGGACTCCCGCAACCGTTACCATGTCATCGGTCCACCTTGTAGGAGGCCTTCCAACGCTACGTCTTCCGGTACCGCCGGTAAATACTAAGTTACTAAATATTAAATACTTAAATCTAGTTTAATATTAAGAACACTTTACTAACACTCTATCAACCTTATCCTAAATCTATTTATAACTTGCTTCCTCATATAATATTATGTTTTCCCCTCTTAGAACAGGCTCGTTTCTCATATAAACACATTAAGGTTCCCCTGAGGCAAGGTTCAAATGACGTGCTTTGATCAGATTCGTCGCAAACTGGTGTAAGCAATGTTATTTGTAATATTATTTATTCTGGTACACGTAGAGAGGTTATGTGACAATTTTGTGGGTATCAGTTTAATGGGTTTACGATGTAGGGACGTGTTGCGAAAGAGAGCATATAAACGGAATTAATGGAAATTGACTGGATTGTATATAATGGATGTAGCTACTTTGAAGAATCCCTTTATGTATTCTAATATAATTTAATTTAATCTGACATCATTTAATTAATTGATCCTAATGTAATTTAATTCAATTTAACATAATTTATTTAATTGATTGATTTATAATAATTCCTTATTTTATTGATTCTGTTGTCTTTGTTTTCGTCTTGTACCTAGTTAGCGTTGCCAGGCGTCCGGATAAAGCCGGACAGGGTCAGGCTTTTTAGTTGCGGGTCCGGCCAAATTAAGCAGAGTCCGGTCTGTCCGGCTTTTTAAATTGGACAACTGTTTTCCTAGATGTGTCATGTTTTCTACTTTATCTTGTATCGCTAGCGTAAGCGGAGCGGACTAGCAATTATAGCAGCCAATTTTATTGTTGTTTCATTGTTTTATATATTATGGTCAATAATAAAAAAGTCAAGATTGACTTTAAAAAAAAAAGGCCATTTTACTCAAATGTCCGGTTAAATTGGCTGGTCTGTCCGGCTTTTTGGTTTAAAGACCTGGCAACCCTACCTAGTTATTATTTATTAAATGTACAATTGATTCAAAATATAAATAATATAAGTTTACTAAATTCTGTAAGTGCTGTGCACACCTTTGAGTGAAGAATTCGCTGTGATAATTGTTAAGATTATTCTTTTGTAAATGTTTTTGCGAACTGTTCGTTGGAGTGCCGTAACAAATAAATCCTAGCGTGAAATTTCTAAACCTAGACTACACCACTATTACTATAGGACGGTGCGGGTGACAGCTGTCAGATTCATACAATGTTGCTAGGTACCTACCATTTTCTCTCGTCTTAAAGATGCATATTTTCGTCCTGTTGTCGTCCTACCCATGCTATGTAAAAAAGACTTTAAGCTATCCTAAAGTTGTGTGTTAGATATCGCTGTCAGCGATAAAACCGCCATTGTACTCATAGTGTACACGTGTAGTGTGTGTGTGTGTACATGTGTGTGTGTGTAGTGTGTAGTGTGTGTGTGTGTAGTGTGTGTCTGTGTGTATAGTGTGTGTGTGTGTAGTGTGTCTGTGTGTATAGTGTGTGTATAGTGTGTGTGTGTGTGTGTAGTGTGTGTAGTGTGTGTGTGTAGTTCATTTTATTACTATTTTGGTGTATAAAAACTTTTGTTCTATTCTAGACTGAAATGAACCATTTAGGCCTTTTTATTTTTTCTTTCTGACTGAATTTCAGTGGCGGTAGCCAATTTCAATGGTACGCTGGAGATATTCGATTGTATGAGTATGTGCGCGTAAATAGGTGCATACTCTCATAGTCTGATAAGACGGCAATTCAACAGGATCGGAGAGATCAGGGAGCAAGACCTACGGTTTTATGAGCCTTCCTAGCCACGGATGCGTCACGTCGCCACCAATTTTCCAACTCCAGACAGAGAAAAACCTAATAACTCTTTATGCCTAACTTAGGAATCGAACTCAGGATTATAATAGGTCTTTACCTAAGAAATTTCCGTTGCTTTAAAACGGGTTGTTTTGAAGTGTTATATCTTTGGATTAACTTGGAATTATAAGTTTATAAACTCTTTATATTAAAGGTAGGTACGTTATCCTTTTTTCGAAATTAGGTATTTATTGCTTTTTTTGTGTTTTGTATTTTCTGTAATATCGCAGTACTTATAACCATGTTTGTATGAAATCTAAGAAAACTCGCATTATTTTGTATATGAGTGGTATGTAATATTTATGATGTATACGGACTTAAAACTGCTAATGAATGGGATGAAAACTGCTAATGAATGGAATACCAGTTGAGATTCTACAACTAAATGAGTCCAAATTTAAAGCATGCATTAGACGCACACTATGTAGACAAGCGTATTATAAACTGGAAGATTATATCCTTGATAAAAGCGCTTGGCTAAATGCCGGTCCTGCTCCGCAGCCACAGCCACTTTTACCTTCAAATTAGTTTTTTTTAATAGTTTTGGAAGAGATACTTACCCCTTTTTGTATTGTTGTTTTAGATTTTTTTTTTATTTTATTTTATTTATTTCAATAGAGCTTATGATAATTTATTATCTTTTGTTTTGGGAAACAGTAGCATTGTATAATGTAGAAGCACTTTGTTTTTCAAGTTTTGTGAATGTGAAGTACCATGGAGCATTTTTATTAGGTTACAACTTGTTTGACATTACGAGCATGGCAGTTGAGAGTTTGTCATGCTCACTCAAATGTCTCGCTGATGGTGGCACGTGTTATTGGGTCATTCGGTTCCCTTAAAAATGGTTGAGCTGAGTGGGGTTGATGCACGCGTCATGCTCGTGAACGGGTGCCGTCAGTTGAGACTGGTCATCTCTTAGCTGCCAGTGACTTAATTCAATATATATATTTTTTTTTTTTTAATTAGTCTTTTTTAAGTATATTTTTTTTATTTTAATTATTATTACTTATCTACATTGTGCTCACATATTAGAAGCGACAAGAAATATGTAACCAAGATTTATGTAACTCATAACATGATTTAAAAGAGTGTCCATGGAGTTTCTTGCACGTTCTTCTCCATAGAGATCTACGCTTTGGAACGTGCAATTTAGCTTCACTTGTTTTTTTTTTTGACTGACTGACATTTTGACAATTCAAAAGTGCCTGTAATTGGTCTATTTGAAATAAACGTTTCTGATTTCTGATTTCTGATTTCTGATGTTTATTTGTGTTTTAATCACTTTCACGAGGGAAATTTTATCTCACGAATAACTTTTCTGCAGGGTGGATACTAAACAAAATATGCAAAACGAAAGCTATAAAACCAAGATCACAGATTTTTTTTGTTAGAAGAAAGTCGTAGGCATACGTCATTGATATTGCTTGTTCTTTGAAATGCATAGTTTCTACGTTGGAACTCTTAGGAAAAAACGTTTTTTCACTAGCTTTCATGGTTATAAGTACTGCGATGTTAAAGAAAATACAAAACACAAAGAAACCAATAAATACCTAATTACAAAAAAAGAATAACGTACCTTTAATACAAAGTTTATTTGAACTTATAATTCCAAGTCAATCCAAATATATAACACTTCAAAGCAACCCGTTTTAAAAAACGGCAATTTCATAGGTACAGATTTATTACAATATCGGATTATTAAATCTATCAAAATATGATATTTAAAACATCCATTAGAACATGACTATGGAGTTTCTTGCACGTTCTTCTCATTAGAGATCTACAATTCTAGATCTACAATGATCTACAATGCTTTGGAATGTGCAATTAGCATATGATTTTTTTTACTGACTGACTTCTTGACAATTCAAAAGTGCCGATAAATGGTTTATTTGAAATAAATGCTTTGATTCTTTGATTCTTGAACGTTTTGGGAAAGGGCGGAACCTTGTCTGTCGACCGACAAATAATATAAGTAGCAGCCTTATTTAAGAAACACACCATCATACTTAGTTCAAATATAACTGGCGAATTCTCAATACAAATTAAGAAAAAGAAATCACCCCTGAAAGATAACCAAAGAAAATATACATATTTAGTGTGCCAACATTTGAGTTAGATTATGGTCACGTCCAAAAACAAATCCCGTATGTTTATTAACCTCAATTTTGCACTAACAAAATACAAGTTAAACCCCACACGTTGAATGCATTAATAATAATTACACGATTAATGCTACCAGGATATCATACCACACGAGCTGATGTAATTACAAATTCATTTGAAATGTAGTCATGCCCAAATAGTAATATTTACCATAATGCCTACAAATGGGGTGATTTTGGGCTGTTTGTAAATACATAGTTTATACGTACATAATATTATATAGAGTATATTTGCATAGATAGATTAGTACCATTAATTGGAATTTACTTGGCAGTATTTGAAGCTTGGCGTTTCTTGGAATGTGAAATCTAAGTTAGTTGTTAATAGCTGATTTTGCAAATACAAAATGCTGGTTATAAACTAGTAAAAAGTTCAGCCATATTTTTAAATTTATTAGAGAAAAAAAAGTGACGCGACATTTTAGAGAAAAAATAAAAAGGAAAAAAAAACTGGGCAAGTGAGAGTTGGACTCGCGCACTGAGGGTTCCGTACAAACTTACCTATGTAAATAGTTCAATTCCCGAGTCTCGAAGATTTTTCCGAACCGCAATTTTTTTTTGGTACGTATCATCAAATTTACATTCCCACATAAAAAAAAAAAACATCAAATTTACTGTTTTCAGATTTATTTCTATGCCAGTGTTATAAGACCTTGCTTCATGCTAAATTTCAGGATTGTAGGTCAACGGGCCTTTGAATTTTGATTCCCTTGAGAGTGTCGAAATACAAGTTTTTTGCGACATAAACGAACGGCCGTATTTTATTAGTTAACTTAGAAATTCGATTTTTTCACAGCTTCAAGGGACCGCAGATCTAAGTATATTGTTTTTATTTCAACTCATTACCTCTACGCGTTTTCGATATAAAGGGTCTTGACAGACAGACACGGACAACAAAGTGATCCTATAAGGGTTCCGTTTTTTTCCTTTAAAGGTACGGAGCCCTAAAAGTACATATGGTTTAATTTGTATTGTGAATTTTTCACGGAATAAAAAGAAATATGTGAAACCAATTAATTAAATTTAGGGAGACTGTGTTTTTAGTACCTACATTATTTTTTTAATTTACAATTAGAAAATATCAAACATTTTACCAGTACGCACACAAAAATGACCTAAATTAACGCTACAACTACCAAACTCATATTTTTAGGGTTCCGCACCCAAAGGGTAAAAAAAAGTAAAAAAAACTAAAACCCGACTACGACAAAAAAAACGACGAAACTAAAAGTATGAAACAAGATTTCCAGGATGCTGAAATTAACAAGGTAAAAAGAAAAGCCGTAGTCACACGTTACAGGTAACAACCGAAACACTTTAATAACGTGTGACTACGGCTTTTCTTTTTACCTTGTTAATTTCAGCATCCTGGAAATCTTGTTTCATACTTTTAGTTTCGTCGTTTTTTTTGTCGTAGTCGGGTTTTAGTATTTTTTACTTTTTTTATTTAAATTATTTTGGTGTTAAATCACTGTGCTTCTATACCATTTGCAAAAGCTAAATTTAAAATTTCTAATTAATAATGGTAAATTAATTTTTGTCCACCAGAGGGCGCCACATTGAATTTTGATGATATATTTTGATAAGTACCAGTGAAGCCCTTTCAAATGATATCAAACACGGTGTATTTATCTTAACATTTTTTTTAACACATGACTTCTTGTCCGCTAGAGGGCGTCACTTTAAATTTGAATAATATTTTGGAAATGTACAAGTAAAGCCCTTTCAAATGATACCAAACACGGCGTATTTATCTCCATTTTTATTTTTTACACTTTACTTTTTGTCCGCTAGAGGGCGCCATATTAAGTTTTGTGACACGTCACGCAACCTATGTTCAGCGGACAATTAAGACGGTTCTAACGATACCTCATACGTCGAGTTCCGATAAGTAGATTAGGAGCTATGTGGGAACAGATGAACAAACTCACATACATACATAGCCTGTCAAAATCATAACCCTCCGTAGTCGGGTAAAAACGGGACCCTATTGCTATCTCCTCGCTGTCCGTCTGTCTGTCACCAGGATGTATATCATGAACAGCGATAGCTAGACAGTTGTCAAAGATTCGATTTATTGCTTTTCGAACGTATTTTTTTTTGCCATTTTTTGCTACGAACGATACGGAATACTTTGTGCGAGAGTCCGACTCGCAATTGGCCGATTATTTAAAAAAAGTTACACATTTCATGACACAATTTTCCACATTAGATACACTACAGACAGCAATACTGAATACTTATATTTTCTGACTGAGGTTTTTTTTTGAAACTACCTGCTCATGAGTATAACATCAGCCACTGCTTTGGCAGGATGTGGGTACCTACATGCTAACATTTTTAATTCATTATTAATTATATGAAGTTTTATCACTTGGTGATAATGTCACTCCAACATTTTAATTCGATTGACGGTTTTCGCCACCATCCAATATTCCTAATTTCCTGGTAAAATATTACGTATATTTTTAGCATCATTACCACAGCGCTTTTCTGGTAGTCGCTAGAATCAACAATCCTGGCCATCAGGAGTTGAAGAGAGAATATTTGGTCAGGATCGTCCCAAAAAGTGGTTTATGATAGTCAATTAGGTTTAACCCGAATTAAAATTGAAACAGGCCTGTAGCATTAGATTAGACACCAAAAAAACCGATTGCATTAAAAAAGCTATCAACAGTACAGTCAAGAGCTATAAAATTGTCACAATGCACGGTAATCACGAGCAATAAGATAAAATATGTATTGTCCCATTTGTTTTTAATTAGCTAAACACAAACAGGGAATTTAGAACAAATATAGTCGTGTCTCAAGACGAAAGTCTATGACCAGTGTGTGTTGCAAGTGATGACATATGGGTCCGAAACGTGGTCGCTTACAATGGGCCTCATCAGAAGACTTAAAGTCACCCAAATGCAATGGAAAGGGCTATGCTCGGAGTTTCCTTGCTTGATCGAATCAGGAATGAGGATATCCGCAGGAGAACCAAGGTTACCGACATAGCACGAAGAGTCGCCAAACTTAAGTGGCAATTGGCAGGGCACATTGCTCGCAGAATGGATGGCCGTTGGGGCTGAAAGGTTCTGGAATGACGACCACGTGCCGGAGGGCGTAGCGTTGGAAGGCCTCCTACAAAGTGAACCGATGACTTGGTAACGGTTGCAGGAGTCCGATGGATGCGAGACACACAAGACCGTTCATTGTGGCGTCGCTTGGGGGAGGCCTATGTCCAGCAATGGACGTCTTTCTGCTGAAATGATGATGATGATAGTCGTACACTTATTTCTTGAATGACAGAAATTAAGATCTTATTGCTTGTGACTGTACCTACAGTTTCTACCAAAGTACATGTATAAATAATCCGCCATTCTTCGATCAATACAATGTTGTTACTGCAGCTTATCCGTCTGTAATCCCTTGCGTCTGTGGAGTCCTCCGGGAAAAGAGAGTGCCTTATTAGCTCGAATAGACGATCATTGCTTACAACACAGTCTTACGTACAGACAAAGGACTAGACATTATTGTAGATAAATCTTAATAAAGACGCCTATAACCAAAATTCATTACGTATGCCTTGTATTTAATTATGTTGATTAGACATTATTACAACTTGTACTTCTGTACTCTTAGTACAAAACAAAATCTTTCAAATCGTAACTCTCTCATTGTCTCTTTTACTTACATTACTACATACTGTTTACATTATTTAAATAAAATTTCTCTCTTTTCATTTATGTCAACCTAGTCTTTCATCGTCTAGAATCCATATCTTTTTTTAGCGAGCCTATCAATAAGATAGGCTCGCGCGTCCTCGCGACGTTGGAAAGCGACGATACGGTCAATGATAGAGCACATTTGCCTAGAAGTAACCTATTCACTTTTATGATTTAAAAACCTGGAAACTGGACCTGATAGCTTTAGTCTGTGTTTCTGTCTGTCAGTCTGTGTATTGTGAAATAAAAATTTCATTTTAAACAGACTTCAGCAGGGTATTCCACACACGATGAATGTGTTCCCAAAAAGTTTTGTGCGTATGGGTTTTTTTTAGTTGGGATATCATCCAATGACTTCTCCTGCTCTAGGGCGGAGCGATTGTGTCAGACCTTTAACGGAATCTTACCCCTGGCCCATTAAGCTTCGGCACTGCTGGGCCCCTACGGTTTTGCTGACATCTTTTTGAGGAGCGTGTGAAACATGCGCCGTCGACGACTCGGGCTCGGAGCGGACAGTTACCGGACCGGCCGGCCGGCCGGACAGCGAGCTACCCATTGCTCGTCTTCAGCAAGCCCACGCCTACGGTGGGTGGAAAAGTGGTGGGTGGGTGTATGTCCATCTTCTTATAAGACTCCTATTTAAAACACCTGGATTTTTGTTAAAGAAGTTTTTACAATTTATTGTCCTTACCTACTTGCACAGTGCATTTATTTTCATTTAAATGTAGAATAAACTTAAATAATGCCAACTATCCTGATAAATAGTGCTCGGAACAATAACCATTCCTCGTATTCAGGCTTAATAGCTATCAAGTGCAGTCGCAAAGAATATAAGGTAATGTGTCGTGGCTAATGTGAGCTCAGTGGGGAGCCCGACGTGATTCATGACGTACACTGGCAAGCATCGTGGTAATGGTGACATGGCCGGGAGTGTTCATGATCTACAGTAGTGCTGGTAATGCCAAGAGTCGCGGTAATGGTATTCTGGCTGAGACTGTTCATTGTTGCCTCTTTACTGCTAAAGATGGCTATGTTAACTGGAAGATTTGTGCGCCTTTTGTTGAATATGTATTTTTTTTAATAAGACGTTATGTTTTATATTAGACACACAGACAACCGTCTTAATTTTAATCAATCTCTTAAAAAAATGTGTTCTATTGTTTTGGGAATTAATATTTATTATATTTAAGCATTGCGTATGCTCATGAAAAAAATGCTATAGTGCTGTTACAAAATAGTACATTTTGATGCAAGTTAGCAAATTTTGGCCGAGTGGTTAAGGAGCTGAGATTGCAATGACAATTGTCCACGAGTATCAAACGAAGATTTGAGTAACATATAATTTTTTTCCTTTTTAAAGAAATTTCACGCCGACTGATCGACACTTTGCGTGACCTGTTCTTCGCCCAATGAATTAGCATTGCCATTCAACGTGGCAATGCTACCAGTCTTCTGGGCACATTTCCGGATGACAGCGATTTGGAGGAGTACTTCGACGCCTGAGTGTACCTTGTGTTTTTGTATTATATAAATGTACATAGTTAGGTTTTAGTATAGTTTAGTTAATAGTTACAATTGAATAAATTTTTGAAATACATACATGTTACTCAAATCGTTTGTATGCGTTGTCCGAAGATGGAATAGGTTTAGCAGAATTAAATTGAACGCCGCCAACCTACATTATCCAAAATCCTCAGAATATGCCTACAAATATTAAATTTATACATTATATGGAACTCGAAACTCCAAAAGCTTTTAAACGCAATCAATCAATTACATCTTAAATCTTCCCATAAACAGTAAATCAGATACTAGGCTATCATCACTAACGCAGAGATTTGCGGGCTCCCAAATAATCGCTCAAGCAGCATCGGCAAGACAAATGACTTGTGGTGACCATCTATTAGCAGACCGACAGATCGACAAATACAGACGAGATTGATAAATTATACTTTATTTTGTTTTGTGTTTTCTTGGTGAAATGTCTTGTAATTTTCTTATTGATTGAACTTTTGGTTTGAATTTATTGGTAATGTTTTGGGATTGAGTAACTGGTGTACCTAAATTCATAAAAATTTTGCAATTAAGGAAAGCGTGAAGGTAGCCTACGAAATTCAAATATTCTTGAAGTTTTTTGCATTTCTCTGGTCAGAGGCAAGTTGCACCTATGTTGATTAGAATATGATTCGTAGTTGTAATATGAGGAGACATACTCCAAGGATAAAAGTATCCTGTGTTATTCCAGGATATGGTCTACCCGTATACTAAGTTTCATCAAAATCCGTTGAGCCATTTGAGCGTGCAGAAGCAACAAACATACACATACATACAAAAACTCACAAATTTTCACCTTTAGTGTAATAAGCCATTAGTGTTAGTAGTGTAGGTAGACGTATTGATAAATATAAAAATGTACAGTGCGTTCCGAATAAGAATAGGATCGATTGCCATGTTGTGACGTCACGTCATACTGTCAAATCGAAGAATTATTATGGTGAGCAAAACAAGAAATTTTAGAAATTTAATTTATTTACGAACTGTGAACGAAAAAAGTTTAATCAGAAGCCAGTTCTTCAATTTTGCTCATCTCTGAGTTCTTCAATTTTGCCCAATTTCTTGCGATTTGACAGTATGACGTGACGTCACAACATGACAATCGATCCTATTCTTATTTGGAACGCATTGTACCTAGTTTTATTTGTTAAGCATGTCCAGCAGTCAAAACACACGTGTGGTCAATCAACTGCCATTATTATAACCATTAAACTGAAATAGCGGTTTGTTCGGCCCTGTTAACTCAGTTATACGCGCTTTTACTACAAAATGGGTGTTTAATATTATAAAAGCTTTTTTATTTGATGTGCGAGTGAATTTTTATGGCTAACACTCTCGATAGACTTACGAATGCATTATGGTACGTTTTTAAATATTATATTTATTTATTGGTTTACGTACGTCATTTAATGTGACGCCCGGGTGCCACCATTGTGTATTAATAATAATAATAATAATAATAATAATAAAGCAGCTATCTTAAATACATGTCGCATTGTCAGAAAGTTCTTACAAATAGACGAACGCGAAATGGGTCTACTTCAGAACGCATCCACCACATAACATACCACACGCTACATTTACTTGGCTTGGCCCGTAAATGTAGTTAAATACCAGCCTAAGAGCTGAGAAGTAAAAACAGAAACAAAAATAATAATAATAATAATATTCCACAACTATCACACAACACCGTCTAGTCCCAAGCTAAGCAGAGCTTGTGTTATTATATATATATTGGTAGAGGTGTGCCCCGCTTGGGCAGAGCACCGCCGTGTCCTCGTGGGGGCGATCGGCGGCAGCGATCTCTCGCGCCGGGCCTTGGTACAGGCCATGGTCCGGAGCGAGGAGGAGTGGCAGGCGGTTGCCTCCTTCTGTGAAGCAGTAATGCTAGCAAAGGAGGCGGCCGATCGCGTGAGGCAACGGTCCTCACGCCCCAACCGCCACCGGGATTCCGATCCCGATTTCCGGCCACCGTAGGCGCGGGCTTGCGGACGGCGAGCAATGGGTGGCTCGCTGTCCGATCGTCCGGTAACTGTCCGGACCGAGCCCGAGTCGTCGACGGCGCGTAGTGTTCCACGCGCGCCTCAAGGAGATGTCAGCCACCGTAGGGGCCCAGAAGGGTCGAGGCCTACTGGGGCCATGGGTGATGCGAAAGTGACCCCCGGGGCCCTGGAAAAAAATGGCAAAGAAGGAACAGGAGTGGGTTTTTAGTCAGTAAAAGTCTGACCCTATCTCCCGCTCCGCCCAAGAGCGGGGGATGTCATTAGATGATTTTCCCACCCGATGTCTTCTTTACTGGATAAAAGAGGAAAGATTTGAACTGAACAGATATTTGTATCTTTTTCCTTATTTTTCTTCAGTTGGCATAAATTTTTTATTCTACCCGGATGCGCACATTATAGACTTTTTTTCTCCCACAGACATTGCCGAATTCAGTGCACACTAAACATAGAGGCTGACACACATTTGACAGTCTGTAGTAGTAGTACCATTTCTCTTACCCTATGGTCTACGTGCACTTAACATCCGTAAACAAAGAGAGTGCTTCATAACCTCTGATCTCCCGGTAGTGAACCGGGTTCAAAGTGCCGGTTGGAAGTGGTGTACCGGCTTCAAACCGGATGCTACCCGCTAGAGGGTGCAATATCCGCTTCCTAAGAAGCAACGGTGAAGTTCTGTTTATAGTAAACTTCTTTGAGCTATGCGCGCCTGGTAGTATTGCATGGTTAACAGTTAACCGTATTGTTAATAATGTTGGGTTTGTTGAGATTTTAAATAGGTTTAAAAAAGCCATCAATAATAAATCTGGAAAATATCTTCCATGTTCTAGATTGTTTGCGGGATTATATCAGAAAAGCCTGCAGAGCACTTAAATTTTAATTGGACGAGTCTACTAGAAAAGGCGCTACAACAAAATTATGAACAAAGCAAGGTGCAAAACTATTATAGAAACCGCATAACATCGTCTCCTTTCTTCAAAGCACAAAAAGAAAAGAAATTATAAAATTTTAGAACAATAAACTGTAGATCATAAAAGATACAGTTCAAATTTCATTGCAAGTCATATATTTTTTATAGGGCCTTTTTAACCATTTGCGTTAACTCGTCACTTAAAAACCAACCGAAAACACAAACCGCTAACGTCGAAACTTGTGTTGGTGATGGATTAAAATTATTTCGAGTTAGAACAATTATTTTTAGAGAGCTTTGGCACATTGGCTTTGTATAGTGGTTGTAGTTTGGTCAGGTTGGACCATAGTGTGAACATTGCAATTAGTAAAACTACTAAGGGATAATTCGATAATTTGTCAAAAATTTTCTACAATAACTTATTTGTTTAACAGCACCTGTGAAAATTGAAAAAGACTATAAAATTCAAAGATTCAAAGCATTTTATTTCAAATAAACCATTTACAGGCACTTTTGAAATGTCAAAAGTCAGTCAGTCAGAAAAATGATGCTAATTGCACATTCCAAAGCGATTACAAATCCAATAAGCTCGATCATTGCTTGTTTAAGATTAAATATACGAGCCATAGTTACAGGACTGTGAAAAAAATTTGACCCGACCCAGACTGAAACCTTCAACTTACCAGGAGCGCATATAAACTAAAAAGTAATAATTACCCATTAATTTAACCACGTAGCTTCAAAAAGGAAAAATTGTTTAAAATTGCCAAGTAAATATTTTTTTATGTCAGATTGCCTTTTCCCTAGTATTATGACCTCATATCCATCAAGAAGCTATTACCTACCACAACATTTTTAACCCATAAATACAGCTGCAAAATAAAAGAAATGAGTTAAAAATTGCCAAGGAAATAATCTTTGGCATGTCTCAGACGTAATGAACTACCGTCAAGCATCGAGCGTTGTTTCCCGCCAATTGTCCCGCTACTGAGACTGCATACGACACAGAGTTATTTTATAGGGAGTAAATAAAACTGCACGTCCATTTTAATGTGCTTTGTCGAATTAATGACTATTGCCTTTTAAACTGCGCTTTAGAATGTGAGTTACGATTTGTTGACATAAATTCGGAGGGTTTTTCATATGTTTATTATCATTTTTTACACCACGTTAACAGAAATTAATCTCGCAGTGAATTGTATCAAAATTCTGTACGATACTTTTGGTACATCATAATAAAGCCAGACAATTTGGACTTACGATACAAACTTGTTTATAATAACTGTTTTAATTAACTTAATTGGTAGATTAGTTTTATTTTGCTAAGCCCTTAAATAACAAGTCGTAGATAAGTAACAAAGTTTTATAAAGACGTATTACTTTATACAGAAGTATTTTATTGTAGAATAATGTTTTAATTTTTAGAAGACGATTTGTCAGATTGTAGGTGCCTGTCTGTCAAGTGATCTTTTAAATAGTTAATATTTAAGTCACTTATGTAATATAGATATTTTTATTTAATATTATTCCAACGTCACAATGTGCTTCTTTAATAAATAATTTCGAAGATATTTTTGAATTTGGTCCTAACAAATACATAACTCGCACTAAGATGTTTTATAGAATGCCTTATTCAAGTAAATGCAATAATTAAAAACTAATATAAATATAAAACACTATAAATACTAGTAAAACAAAGCATAAAACTGAGCTAACGCGTCGTACGTAATGAGAGTACCAGGACAACAGAGGAAGACGAGGGTCTTAACAATTGGAGCTCGGCCAGCGGTGACCGACCCCTGCGGACGGTATTTGACATTGTTATTGCTGCGACCACTCGTTGAATATTGAGACCATAGGTGTGGGGAATGCGAGTATTATTTTATTTTGGCTTCGCACGGTTTGTGAATTTAGCTAGTGTCAAGTTTAGAAAGTATTAAGTTTTCAGTTACTTTAAGTTCCATTAAAACGGAGATGTAACACATTCTAATGTTTTGCAGCATTTGGCAGCAAATGTATCAGGTCAGCCTTCTCGGTGAGCTTCGCTATGGTAGTCAATACTAGGTACGTTTTAATTCTCTGCACTATTTTACTGAATTTGCGCCTGTTTCAATAACTCCACATATTGTTCAGTGGCGCAAACACTTGAGATACAAAACTACACCAATTTTACATAACAATATCCAATAGAAATCAATTTACGAATAATTAAAACGAGCACTGAATTTCACTCGATAAAATCCCGCCATAAACTTCCGAGTATTACACTTATTTGCAGTTTTTTGTTTTGCGATTTAAAGTCGTTTCTATTAAAATAAAGTGTTTTTTTAGCTTGATATTATTAAGAGGGTCCTTTTTCACTCACCTATCGTCAACATCGAGCATGGTTTAAAAGCTTGTTGCTTAATCTAACGCAATCCAACGCGATGTTTGACGAAAAGGCAATGCGAAAAAAGAGAGATAACGCCTGAAAACTCTGTTAGCATACGGTAATTCCATGATTTACTGGAAATATTTTACAAATATTGTTCCAAGAAATACGTGTCTTTTTTTAAACTTTAAAAATTTTTGTAAAAAAATTGTTGTCATTCAGAATCTTCTATTCTTTCTATTCTATTGTTATACTTTTTTGACTTTCTAAATTTTTGAGTAAATTATGAAGTGTCAAAGTTCATGCAAAATAGCAGATTTTCAGAGGTCTTTACTCATTTTATTTCATTTTATTCTTGCATTTTTATATTTATATAAATTAACTAAATGTCTTGATCAGTTTTAATAACTTAAATACAATTACATATCCTGGGGAAGGGCAGAGCATCCTAATACAAGCATACTCCTTGCTTAAAAGGATTATCTCCATTGTAAATAGGATAAGTTATTTAAGACGAAGCAATAAACCTTTTTTTTTTTTAATTTTTTTTTTCTTTACTGGATTAGTTTTACACAAAGGAGATCCGCAAACAGTCCTAATAAATTAGGCCTCAATATACAAAAATGAAATAATTTGGGTTATCAAGGGGTGATATTAGTCTATAGCCCTGTGTAATTAGTTTTTCGATATAACATGGGATAGTATGAAAATAAAAAAAAAAACTTTATTTCAGACCGTAGTCAATAAATGCTATTATTATTTGTTCCCGCTCTTTTATTAGGTTCTATTTTAGTGATTTTAATATGAGGTGAAACTGACTTACAGAATGTTGAATTTATATTCCTTAGTTGTACATGATCAGGGATTTTAACATATAACGTTAGTCCGCAACACGAGCACAAACGCGAGCAAGAAACGTTATGACGCGGCAATCTGTTGTTGACAACCGATTGATTGACAAGTGACAGCCGTATCGAGTGTTGCAGTTCATAAAAATGCAAATCGGTTTTTCTATAAAATCAATAATATAACATAACAACAACAAAAAAAATACTCTATCTTTAATCATTGTTTCGCAATTAACTCATAAAATACTTTTTTAAGTGTAATGAAATATAAATTGAACATTACAATACAAATCTTTTAATGGGAAAAACATTTTTATTTAAAAATAGCATAATATGGCAACATGTGACAACTGCAACGCGAGGAATACATCAATTGACTTCTTTATTTTTATTATTCTTTTTTCCTGGGTTTTTTTAGGAAATTATAAATTAAAGTAGGATTTATATCTATTTAAATATTTTTTCGAATGTTCTAATACTTTGTCTATCGGGGCCAAGAATCGCCGATCTCCTTTATAAATTGATTTCAATGGAAGCCTAGATAATATCCACACGATAATGTGTTTCCAAAATATCTAATGAAAAATGTGTAATAACGTCATAATCTCGTAAGAGCGGTTGTATGAAAAACAGTCAACATGTACATATGTCGAGTTGCATCCCCTTAACTAGCTCACCTGACAGACGTCATTCTATCACAAACGTTATATAGTGAGCAGAAAAACTCTAATATACGTATAAACTAGTTTATTTAAACTACATATATTATTATACAGCTGAAGAATTTGTTTGGTTGGTTGGTTAACCTCAAAAATTACTGGTTCTAATTGATAAATTGTTTTAGTGTTAGATAAGTACATTTATTGAAGAATTCTACCAAACCAAAGACGCGGGTGAAACCTCGGGGGCAGCTAGTAAATTATATCTAGAGTGAATAGGCTCTCATAAACTAGTGCGACTCATCATCAACGATTGTATCACTACTTACTATCAGGTGGGATCAGAATCAGAATCATTTATTCGTAAACATAGGTGATAATTATATACAAGATGTTAAAAAATTAGGTAGTGCGCTATGTTTTGCCAATTGACATACAAATTATTAAGAAAATAAAAATTATGCTATTAAATTAAAATATAAATTCGTCATAGTATAATTATGCAAGCAAGTAAAATTTCAATATTCATAATCAATTACATTTCATGTCAAAATTTATATTCAATTCAGAAGATTAATTTAAAAATAAAATAAGTAAAAAAAAATGTATTAAAAATGTCAAGTATAAGATCGTAGTCAAGCACATGTTTATCTATACATATAAAAGGAGAAACTGAGTGACTGACATATCAACGCACAGCCGAAACCACTGGGACTAGGAGTGTGAAATTTTGCTCAATGTTTTGTTTTATGACGTAAGCGAGCGAAGCGAGTAAGATCTTAGTGATAGGATTTTTCAAAATTCACCCCATAAAGGGATGAAATGGAGGTCCAAAGTTTGTATGGAGAAACGCACGTTCACGCGGACGAAGCCGCTGGCAGAAGCTAGTATTATATAAATATATCTGTTTTGCAAATAGGTGGGTACTGTTCCACGCACTCCTCAAAGAGATGTCAGCAAACCGTAGGGGCCCAGCAGGGCCGATGCCCGCTAGGGCCACGGGGATTTTCTGAAAATGAAACCCGAAACTCCTTCTGCGAAGCAGTAATGCTAGCGAAGGAGGAGGCTACACGCGTGAGGGAACGAAGGTCCTCACGCCCTAGCCGCCGCGATTCCGACCCCGACTACCAGCCACGGTAGACGCGGGCTTGCGGACGTCGAGCACTGGGTAGCTCGCCGTCCGGCTGTTCGGTAATTAACCGGACCGAGCCCAGTCGTCAACAGCGCGTAGTGACCCTCGCACTCCTCAAGAGATGCCAGCAAACCGTAGGGGCCCAGCAGGGCCGATGCCCGCTAGCTAGTCCTAGAACGCAAAGGGTAATTGAAGAATACAGGTGTGGTTTTAGTCAGTAAAAGTCTGACAGGCCCTCTCGCTCCACCCAGAGCGCGAGAAGTCATTTGGATGATTTCCCACCTTAAAAAAAACGGCGATTTTCTGAAAATGAAACCCGTGGTCCTAGAACGCGAAGGGCAACTGAAGAACACTGGTGCAGTTTTAGTCAGTAAAAGTCTGACACGCCCTCGCGCTCCGCCCTAGAGTGGGAGATATAATTAGATAATTTCACACCTTAAAAAAATTCGTCGACAACATCATCGCTTACCATCAAGTGAGATAGTGGTCAAGCGCGTGCCTATCTATACATATAAAAGGAGAAACTGACTGACTTACATATCAACGCATAACCAAAGCTGTTGGGACTAAGTCCCCTCGCCCATGGCGACTTTTTGTAGCGATGCTGTCGCGCGCTTACGAAACGCGCCTTAGTCGCATTTGCAAGTGCTATAGAAAAAATGCCAACGCGCTACTAACGCGCTAAAACATCGCGACTTATCGAAGCGAATGCGCTACAGCATCGCTACAAAAAGTTGCCGCGGATGAGGGGCCTAAGAACGTGAAATATGTTGTGTGTGGTGTTTTTTCTTTCTTCTTTCTTTAAATATTGCACAAAGTTTCCTTTTATAATATAATAATCATCTTTATTCAGGTAAGTTACACCCATATCATTAAATAACACAACACTAAGTACTAACCTAATACTAGTGAATAATAATAAATCAATCAAAAATTGCCTCAAATATTGAATTAATTAATAAAACACAACAATTACATTAATAATACAAAAATAATAAATAAACAAATCATCAATATAAATTCAATCAAAAACAAAGTCAATCAATTAAAATCAAATTAAATAAATTAAAATAATTCAAAATTAAAATCAAAATAAATTAAAATCTAAATAAATTAAAATCACAATAAAATAAAATCGAAATAAATGAAAACCAATCAATTTTATGACGTAGACGAGCAAAAAGAGAGGATTTTTTAAAAATCGTTCCCTAAAGGGTTTTTATGGGGATCCAAAGTTTGTATAGAAAAATCTACTTTCATGTGGGAGAAACAACTGGCAGAATCTAGTCAAAAATAAAAACAAAAAAAATATCATTTTTGAAAATTATTAAAAAAAAAAACAAGACGCAAACCAGCTGCCCAAGCCACCAAGTTATCTTTCCCCAATATGTTTTCCGCAGTAATCTTTTACGAAAGACAATAAACAGATGATACGCTGTATCTTTTTAAGAAAAAGAAACAAAAGTATAAGCGAGTAAAGAAAGTATAATAAAGTATTAATATTGTGGAGGGGATAGGAAATAAATAAGTCCAAATAGCTGGGAACTACGAAGTTGTAATTGCTCACAGTTATTACACTTCATAAGTTAGAGGAGTTTTATTTTAGCCCATTCAATGCTGGGGTTATTGTTTCTTTTGATAAATTGTTGTTACTTAAGTTTATTATAGGTACGAGATTTTTTTTTAGGTGGTTAAATCATCTAAAGACTTCCCCCGCTCTTGGGCGTAGCGCTAGGGCGTGTCAGACTTTTACTGACTAAAAACCCACTCCTGTTCCTTCGTTGCCTTTCCTACCAGGGCCGAGTCTTCCTTTCAGAAGCAGACCCTTGTCCCCAGTAGGTCGACCCTGCTGGACCCCTACGATTGCTGACATCTCTTAGAGGCGCGCGTGGAACACTACGCGCCGTCGACGACTTGGGTTTAGCCCGGACGGTTACCGGATGGTCGGACGGCAAGCTACCCATTGCTCGCCGTCCACAAGCCCGCGCCTACAGTGACCGGAATCCTGGCTGGGGTGCGAGGGCCATTGCCTCGCGCGTGCGGCTGCCTCCTTTGCTAGCATTACTGCTTCGCAGAAAGAGGCGACAGCCTGCCACTCCTCCTCGCTCCGAACCATGGCCTGTACCAAGGCCCGGCACGAGAGATCACTGCCGCCGATCGCCCCCACGAGGACACGGCGGTGCTCTGCCCAGGCGGGGCACACCTCTACCGTATGCTCCACTGTGTCCACACAATGGTGGCACTCGGGCGTTTCTTCCGCACGAATCCGGTCCAAGAACCCCCGAACTTACCATGTCCGGTGAGGACCTGAGTCATGCAGAAGGTGAGGACGCCGTGACGTCTTTCCAGCCACTCCTCAAAGAGGGGACTTACCATAATTATGGCGTGCCCTTATTATATGTATGTAGGTACGAGATGGCTTTGTAAAGGTGATAGTTTGTTACTTCCCAGTGTTGATGATAAGATTCAGAGTGTAATGGGATGTAACGGGACCCTATTGCTATTACTTAGCTGTCCGTCTGTCTGTCACCAGGCTGTATCTCATGAATCGTGATATCACAGATCATGTATTTCTGTGTTCGCTATAACAACAAATACTAAAAAAAGAATTAAATAAATATTTAAGTAGAGCTCCCTTATAACAAACGTGATTTTTTTGCCGTTTTTTGCTACGAATGGTACGGAACCCTTTGCGCGCTAGTCCGACTCGCATGTAGCAACATCTATGGCATCGCGCAATCAAAGTTCTCCGCGCGATTAGAATATATACTAAAATCATCTAATAAAATCATCTATAGGGCAGTTGCCCACCAGACATAACACCCGTCTGGTCGGAGGATCCTCCCTTTTCAACGAAGGTTTGCGGGACTTTACTCTCTGTTCCGCATACCTCCAAACGCACTTGACCGGTTTTTTTTTTTTTTAAAACGTTGCCTCACACTTACTGCTGTATTGTGAGTTCGTTCACAAACATTTAAATTCACATAACAAGATACCCAGACCCTGTATATCAGTAGGCCATACATGTATAAGTTCCGTGTGGGAAACTAACACGCGAAACACAGCGCTAACCGTACCGACATGTTCTCTTGTCAGGGTTGCTGGCCCTCTACGGTTTGCTGACATGTCTTTGAGTCGTGCGTGGAACACTTCCATCCCATTTCCTATATAGATCCATCGACGAATCGGGCTCGGTCAATACCTGACAGGCAGACGGTGTCTAGAGCAGTGGTGGCCGAGTGGTAACGGCCCCGACTTACGAGTTGTAGGTCGCGGGTTCAAACCCGGCCAGGCGCATTACTTTGTGTAATTTATTTCATCACCACTGCTCTCAAAACGGTGAAGGAAAACATCGTGAGGAAACCGGCATGTACTAGAACCAAAAATTCGAAGACATGTGACATTCACCAACCCGCACTGGGCTCACGTGGTGGATTACGGCCCATTCCCTCTCCTAGAGAGGAGGCATGAGTCCCAGCAGTGGGAACATTAAAAGGCTGATTATGCTATGCTATGCTAGACGGTGTCTTACCCATTGCTTGTCGTCCGCTAGCCCTAGCCCTAGCCCGCTCCTATGCACAAAACGTGTGAATCTAAACAGAATACCACTGTATCTATAGCTTGAGGTCCCGTTAACTATTTTTCTATACACTTACTCGAAAACCCGCTCTTATCCCACCGCTTTTAAGTACGCAATAGACTGTTTTCCGTACTTGTGCAGAAAAGTACGCGTGCTCTCCCCCGCCTCAATTTTATAACATTTATCGTATCAGGCTGGGCGCGCGTCGTCCCCACGAGTCGCCGGTCAACCCCCGTTTATTCAATTCTTTGTAAGTGTTTTGAAAAAAGTCGTTTGATACACGTGCAAATTTGTCACTGCAGCCCTCGGCTTCATAACACACTCGCCTACGGCTCGTGCGAATTCCGCCTCGTGAATGTACTATTTCAGTCATGAAAAAATATAATTAATTTACAAAAAATTACTACTTTAAAAATTGTTTCGCAATCCAACCACGAACGAATAAATAAACATCAGTCCAGTCCATAAACATTAATTTAAACTAAAGATGCAATCAAAACGATTGCGGACCGCGTTTAATTAAAAGAGATTTAATAATTAAATAAGAAACGGCTCCACTATTGCTTGAATCTCGTTATCTCCAGCTCAGCCTTCATTTAGTGAAACTGAAACAGACGCAGTACATTTATTTTTTATTAATCCTTAAGTCTGCCGACGGCTGAAGTTATTCGGGTTTCGGATTAAGAAATGGTTCCGTTAAGGAATGTTGTTTTGAACAGAATTTACATTCGTTTAGGATTCTATTTGTCGGAAAGAAAATTGGGTTGGATATGTTACCGTAAAAGCAGCAAATACTGTAATTCTTAGGTTTTACCAATGAATCTTAAGATTTACCGACATCATCATCATTTCAGCCGATAGACGTCCACTGCTGGACATAGGCCTCCCCCAAATGTCGCCACAATGAACGGTCCTATGCGTCTCACATCCATCGGATTCCCGCAACCTTCACTAGGTCATCAGTCCACCTTGTAGGGGGCCTTCCAACACTGCGTCTTCCGGTACGTGGTCGCGACTCCAGAACCTTTCGGCCCCACGGCCATCTGTTCTGCGAGCAATGTGCCCTGCCCATTGCCACTTAAGTTTGGCAATTCTTCGTGCTATGTCGGCAACCTTGGTTCTCCTGCGGATATCTTCAATTATAATTAAGTACTTAATAAAAACAGGGAACCATTTTTCGGACTTTTATCATTTGAAACTGCTACGGCTGCTGCAGCTTTTACCATTGGTACATGTTAGGTTAAAGTCAAAGGCGGTAGGTATATTTTGGTTTTGGAAAGATTACTGTCATTATGGTTAACACGTCGATTCAGAGTGGGAGCAGGCGGGAGCTCCGCTTCGCTCCTGCTTTAGCCTTCGTGATTTTTTTTTTAAAACCACCTTGCATGTCTGTTTATCGAGATTTACCGTGTATTTGAAGTAAATCTTGAGATTTACCAAGTGAATGGCGGTAAATGCTCGAAATAAACGAAGATCACAAGACTTTTCGGACTTTTACCATAACAGGTTCGATGGTCAATCTTTACCAGTAAATTTTAGGGTCTTCCGTAGTACGAGCTTTTATTTATTTATTTTAATTAGGTAAAATAAATAAACAAAAGCCCGTACTACTATTATAAAGTAACGTAATCTCTTTTAAAGTAACAGATACACAAAATACACGATTTAAGACTGACAAACCAGCTAAAAGATACCTCGATTGTAAATATTAAGGTGTATTATTTTAAGGTTTTGTTTAGATAATGTTCTAGATTCAGAATTTTTCTTTCAACAAAAGACTTTTCAAATATTAACATAGCCGTTTTCCTTTTTCTTGGTACGGAATTGAATTTGTAAATGTAATCTAGGCTAGGTGCGATATTGCTTTTCAAATACGATGTACTAGGGTAACATAGCTGAAGGGCTTAGTATAATGAATGGCGTGAACACTGTACAGGCACAGAATAGATAGGTACTGAAGTCAATCTCATGTATGTACTTCACTTTTCATATCATGCTCGACGGACGCGTTAGGGTCGGCAGTTGCAGTGATAAATACCTAATATAAATTGTAAAAATATTACATGGCCACAAAGTTATGTTCGCTTTCTTTCTCGGCGCTGGGCTGGTGGCCACTGAGGTTATGGCACAAAAAAATTCACAGACGCGTGTCTCAAACGGATGGCACTCCCGCTCGCACTGGTTCCAACCGGGCTGAGATATCGTGTCCGTGAGCGGTGTCTCTGTGTGCGTTGCTCGAGCGCATTTTATATGAAGATTGACTTCTGTACCTACCTATTTTCCTATTTTGTGGTACAGGTTACACGTGTTTGTAAGAAACTCACGTTGCGTGTTATGCAATCCTAGTGCATATAAGGCACTGAAGAATTCCGTCACTAAGCTTCGGTCTATGTTCTACATACTAATATTACATAGATACATTAGTTAATTTTCATTTTGAAAACAAGATTATTTTTTTCGTGTTTAACACAATTTTCTATTTCTACGCGAGTGAAGCCGCGGGTGAATAACAGTTTTAGCACAATGCTTCGAAGAGTTTCAACTTCGATATAATGAAAAACCCTGTGGCACTATGCTGAAAAATCGGGTAATCAAAGATGAATGAACGAGCGAAGTGAGATCTAAATTTTAGCAATCTGCCTCGAATACTTTCGATTTTTTTTCATCATCATGATTATCATCATTTCAGCCGAAACTGGTCCACTGTTGGACATAGGCCTCCCCCAAGTTTCGCGATAACGACTGGTCCAATCGAATCGCCAAACTTAAGTGGCAGTGGGCAGGGCACATTGCACGCAGAACAGACGATTTGCTAACATCTCCTTGAGGCGCGCGTGTCAACACTACGCGCTGTCGACGACTTGGGCTTGGTCCGGACGGTTACTGGACGGTCGGACGGCGAGCTAATGGGTAGCTCGCCGTCCTCAAGTCCGCACCTACGGAGGCTGGAAATCGGGATCGGAATCCCGGTGGCTGGGGTGTGAGGGGCATTACCTCGTGCGTTCGGCCGCCTCCTTTGCTCCTCGCTCCGGACCATGGCCTGTACCAAGGCCCGGCGTGAAAGATCGTTGCCGCCGATTGCCCCCACGAGGGCATGGCGGTGCTCTGCCCAGGCGCGGCACACCTCTACCGTATGCTCCACCGTGTCTTCCGGGTGGTCCACACAATGATGACACCCGGGCGATTCTTCCGCACGAATCCGGTGCTGGAACCTCCCGAACTTGCCATGTCCGGTGAGAACCTGCGTCATGCGGAAGGTAAGGATGCCGTGAGGTCTTTCCAGCCACTCCTCAAAGAGGGGACTTACCGCCATAATTGTGGCGTGCCCAGCACTGGGTTGCGACAGTCGCTGTCGCCATTCCACTATGAGATCCCGCCGGAACTTTGTCCACTATACCGCGACTTGTCGCGGCAGCGGATTTTCACCCCGGCGAGGCGTTGCATCTCCACGCGCAGATCGTGCATGTGTGCGAGGACTAAGACCACTATTTGACGCATAGATTTAAGTTCCTGTAGTGGTGTAACATTTTTGGCGTACAACAAACTTTATTTTATTCTATAGGTAATCAAAGAATTGAACCGTATACTCTGGTAATAGCTAATAAATTCCGAACAACAATTTTATGCTCGATTTGGCTTCACCGCACAATGAATGGGTACCTACGTGAATTTTAATGTCGTGAAAAGGGAGAATTTGCCTTGCGTATGTGTTTTATACGTTTTTTTTTTGTTGAATAGCGTCGAGTTTGTGCGCTGGGCTTGATGCGCAATGCGGGGTGTGAGCACGTATTATCATGGCGGGTTTATTTAGTACCGAGTTGAGGGTGTGTGTAAAGTAGTGATTTATCACTTACAGTTTATGGCACTTTTTGTGGAGTTTGCTGGTTTAGGTTGAAGCACTGATAATGATTATTGTTATTATGAATTTTGTTGTAATGATCTTGCCTGTTTTTATACATAGGGATTTACATTTTGCAACGTGCAGTCTTTATATTTCTGACTGACGTATTTCTTGACCATTCAAAGGTGTCTGATTATGAGGTTGAAAATCATTGAATGACTTTTCTCGCCCTAGGGTGGAACGCGAGGTCGGGTCAGACTTTTACTGACTAAAACCACACATATGCTCCTTTAGTGTCATTGCGTTCTAGGCCCACGGGTTTCCTTTACAGATGACCTATCGACGACCATGACAACGACTACGATCGACCTATGGCCCCCGTAGACTTGGGCCCTGCTGGGCCCCTAAGGCTTCGGCCCTACTGGGCCCCTGCGGATGATCACTGCCTTGTGGTTGGTGCACTTGGTGATAGGTATATTCTTTTGCTTAAAAGAGCACTTATCTTTCCTCTCTGGTGTGATAATTATATATGTATATATATGTATGTATTTATATTTAGTATAAGGTATAGATATACACCACTAATTCTTAATTAGTACTAATACTTAAAGGGCTTATTAGAAAAGGTCTTCTTATTATTTAAGTAAAGGCTCAGTAAATAATATTCATAAACAGCAAAGTTATGAGCGCTTGTTTATATCCCAAAATGTCACTCAATTAATGGAAATATTGTACAGGCTATTGATTATGAATGAATTAATGGCGATAATAATGGAAAAATATTGCGCGTAGTATTTCTAGTAGCAATCGTTATGAATAATTGATTCAATTATGAATTTACGAATTATGATAAATTTTCGGGGACAATTTTGGGATTTCGTTTTTTTTTTACTTTTGACTACACAAATATGATCAGTAACGGGTTCGGATAGAGACGCATTTTTTTGTACTAATTAAAAAATAGGGGTGTATAGTTATTATAGTTATGTAAGTCTTGTATTTATTTGTTTAATTAAATAAAACAAATAAATACTTACATTAGATTTCACAAACTCTTATTTCTACACACTTTGTCTACGTTTCTTCTAATCTCTCCTTTCGCAGGTCTGCTGGAAGAAATTTCTTTTTGAAATAAGCAGTACCTTTGTACAAAGAACAATGGGTAATTTTGTATGGACTCCGTACCCACTTTGTAGCATTTTAGATTAGGTGTCATTTAGAAGAGGCATAATTGAATAATTCAAAAATAAATGAACGAATGAATGAATTAATGAAAGACCGAAGTTATGATAACTTCTTTATTGCATTTTTAATTGCCAAGTGTTATAACAACCGCACTTATTTCTGTTTTGTAGACCAAATAAATAACCAGTCATATTTTCTGTCTAAAGAGAGATTGACTTTTTTGGTACGAAAAAAATAAATAAATACTATCAATCTTAAAAAGCACAGTTCTATTACAAAACACAGCAAAAACAACATTTTTAAATAGTGTTGTTACTCTCAATGATTATATCAATCCCAGGAGATACTTGTCGGACCTGTGAAGTTATCTAGGTGCCTGCCAACACCTAAGTACCTTATACCATATTATGTTAACAGTGTGAGCCAAGGCTTAGAGCCTAGCCTAGCTGGCCTAGAGTTCTCATACCGTCATACAGGAACAATAAAATAGGCTTCGATGGCTTCTCTACCCAAGGCGCCACCGTAGGTGCGGGCTTGTGGACGGCGAGCAATGGGTAGCCCGCTGTCCGACCGTCCGGCAACCGTCCGGACCGAGCCCAAGTCGTCGACGGCGCGTATTGTTCCACGCGCGCCTTAGGGGGATGACAGCAAATCGTAGGTGCCCAGCAGGGTCGAAGCCTACTGGGGCCATGGGTAGTGTGAAAACGAAACCTGTGGCCCTGGGACGAAAGCAACGAAGGAACAGGAGTGGGTTTTTAGTCAGTAAAAGTCTGACACTATCTCTCGCTCCGCCCAAGAGCGCGGATCTCATAAGATGATTTTCCCACCGAAAAAAAGGGTAGAGAAGCCATCGAAGCCTATATATACATTCACTTTGATTAAAATATATGTGTAATATATTTTATTCGATACGTGCCTCGATAATGTGTGGACTCTAACTAACGAGTAGTTTTCGGTCACTAGTCCGTGTTGCGACATACGTGTGGCTACAGTCAGAAGATACCTCAATATTATGTATATGTACTACTATCTTTACCTCGCAAATGCCCGGCAACATAGGATCTAGCGAGCTTTAAGTGGTATGTTTCCAAACTGGATAGAATGACGTCTTCTTCTGTTAATTACAGTAATGGTTTTGATGTAACTACTTCACTCAACGTTAGTTTCAGTTCCGGTTACGGAGCTTCATAACATCCCTGCTAAGTAACTAAAATATATTACCGAAAATAGACTTGCCAGCTCCACTTAGGCATTAATCGTTAGCTGTCTGTCTGTTTGTCTGAAGCTCAGATCGTGCTGGAGCCGAATTTCCGTCGACACGCCACTATTGTCTTAGTTTGCAGGTAAATAGGCGGCAATAGGCTAATTTGCATCGTTTACTTACCGCAATGCATCCACTTACTGCTCAAATGGTTAACCGAGACACAAAGGAACATTTCTGTATATGTATATTGTAAAGTTCCTGTGTGGATCTTCCGAATACAAATTTTTATTAATTGTGGTGTTGGAATTTTACGATGAGTTTCAAGAGTTATCTTGTAAGATTGTTCGAAAAGCATAAGATTACCAAAATATCTCTTGAAAAAAATTACAATTTATCGTATAAATAACGTCGAAGATTTACATTTAATTTGACACGGCCAAACACAATAAAAACGGAGTAATTATCCTAGAAACAGTACTAGGAAGACATAGACCTACAAGAGATAATAAAACAAAATTAACGCTTTCGAAATGCGAGCACTCAGAAAAACGCATGACGTCACGCGAGGTTTAAAGAAAAGGTCAGTCAGTAAACGAAAGGACAATGTGGGTCGAATATGTGGATAGAATGTACTAGGACAACATAATGAGAGAGGAGATTACAATTCAAAGGGTAAACAGAACTGACGGCACGCATCAGTATTCGGGACAAAGAAAACCTAAAAGGGATATGAGAAATCAGCTGAATTCTACGGAAAAAGAAACTGGTAAGAACTTTTATCATTTTCAAACTTCGGGTATACCCATTTGTAACACACATTTTTCTCGTGCATTTTGTCCCCGTAAAAGTCGCATAACATAATATTATTATTAAGTAGCCACTTATTCACGAAACTTGATCAGTGTGGACGAGGCTTTTGTAAGATTTTAAATATATTTTCGAAAAAGAAAAATATGTTTTGTGCGCGCTAATATTGAAAGCAAGTCGAATATTAATCAGTAATTGTTTATAGATGTCACGAAAGTTCGCTCATCGGTTTATGTAACTAAGAAACTTGGATATTAATAGAAATACTGCTGAATCCTGGGTTGAAAAATGTCACGATCGTAAATATTGGTTTAGGCTAGTCACGCTAAGGTTACGTATGTTCTGTTATAAATTGTTTTTATTTGCTGAATCAACGTTTCAGCTATTTTGGGCTAATTATTTTCATGTTAAGTTCAGAATGGATTACAAAATTCCGTAATTCATAAACCACCTACAAATATAAAAGGGAAAAAACGTTTATGTTCAATTTCTCATTCATGATGTGAATCTCCAAAAAATATATGAAAGCTTGTTATGTTACCCCGGTCAGAAGCAACCGGGATTCAAAGAATTAAATATGAACAGCATTCATAAACCTCATTCAACAAGAAATATGAACACGAAATAGTCCCGTATATTCGCGGACCCGTTTATTTCGTGGGTATATTAAAAAAATCCTTTTAACGTATACACATGTGCCGGTCGTTTACAGGTTTTTATCTTTTTACACTATTGTCCCGAGCAGAAAACACCAGGCCCGCATAAAATATAGGCACCTTTATACGGTTTATGCTGCCTCTCGTTTACATGAAAAATAACTTTGAAAGTATGTGCACCTAGTATAGCGAGTGTTAAACGTGCCCGTTGTGAGATTTATACTGACGACAGTTTCTTTTTTTTTTGACGGATTTTCCGACGAGCTCAATCGAAAGTTCCAACGCGACAGCTAAAAAAACAATTGAAGTTTTAAATTCAAATTCTTTTTGTTTTTGTTATGCTTTTGTTTTTCATTCACGTATTGTTTCACGTAAAACAACTTTGAACAAAAAAGATAATGGCACAACTAATCTTATTTTATGGGATAGACTTTTAATAGCCAATTTTTTTCGTCGAATTGGCAATACACTTATACCATATATTTATTTAGAAGCGCTACGACTAATGCCCGCTGGCAGAACAAAATCCAACCATTTAATTTGAATAAAAAATCGTCTCGTATTTCTAAGATACTGTTCAATTCAATAACAAAGAAGATCCTAATGAAACTATTAGCCGAAAAACCTGAAAAATGTTGATTACAGTTAGCTTAGAGAGCTGTGGGAAGAATAACAAAGGCTCGAATGCGGCCAAAAGACAATAAGCGGTAGACAATACGAGCCTCGATATTATCGGATTTTCTCTTTGCACTTATATTTTCCTGGTAGGTATCGCAATAGAGATGGATGAAACTTTTTGTATTCATGTCGACAGTCGATTGTTAAGAATAACACTGACATAATTATGAAATTAATCCTACAGAATGATATTTATATCTGACTGTTTATTTGTTTTTGGCAGGATTTATTGGAATGAAGTTCAGTGGTTGTTTTATATTATTCACAAATGGATTCCTAGTGAATATTGTGATGTAAAATCGGTATGATTATGTGTCTTTTTACCCGACTACGGAGGGTTATGATTTTGACAGGCTATGTATGTATGTGAGTATGTTCATCTGTTCCCTCATAGCTCCTAATCTACTTATCGGAACTTCACGTATGAGGTATCGTTAGAATCGTCTTAATTGTCCGCTGAACATAGGTTACGTGACGTGTCACAAAAATTGATATGGCGCCCTCTAGCGGACAAAAAGTAATGTGTTAAAAATAAATATGGAGTAAAATACGCCGTGTATGTGTAGTAGGTTATTAAAGTGTTTCGATTATTACCTACCTATAACGTGTGACTACGGCTTTTCTTTTTGTTCTATTCTTGTTTTTCCAGTTACCTTGTCTATTTCAGCATCTTGAAAATCTTGTTTCATACTTTTTCAGCGTCATTTTTTTTGTCGTAGTCGGGTTTTAGTTTTTTACTTTTTTTTATCTACACAACTGGACAATATCATTATGTGGAATCATTGTGAAGCCAAATATTTATTTAAAGTTAGTGTCCGATTTAAAAAAAAAACATGTTGTCAAATCTGTCTTACCAAAAGTATCGTTGTTCGATAAATAAGCAAGAAGTTGTCACCTTTATGTTTACATGAAAGCAGAACTAAAAAAAAAATATTGTAATGTGAAAATTTCCTTTTTTTTATTTAGGTATAAGTATTTAAAAATTCAGAGATTAGTTGTAGGACAATGACCAGTCTTGTGTAGGCAATGTAGGTATGGTAACTGTGTTACTCTGTAGTCCTAGAACTCAAAGGGCAACACTGAAGGAACATAGGTGTGGTTTTAGTCAGTAAAAGTCTGACACGACCGCCCTAGAGTGAGAAAAGTCATTAGATGAATTCGATCGTAATCTGTGGAAAACATAATGGGTAGCATAATTGCTTTAAAATGCAATATTTAAGATAATATGGATATTTGTAATAGGAATAATGCACAATAAGTCGTTTTAACTAAAATAAATAAAAAAAAAACCTAACTAATAACTTTTCAAATCTGTGAAATATATTTTTATCTGCCGGACATATTTCAAACGAGTTTAAAATTTATTTTGTTTTGTTTGGGAGAAAACTTTACTTTGATATCTGTGTAGCCTATCGGCTGTTGTTAACATAAATCATCCGCGAATGTGATCGCTACACCGAGTAGCGACCACATTCGCGTGTAGTGGTGTCACGCGATACCGAATAGCTATTTCGCCCATCTCTATTCGATCATAGAGATATTCTCTAGAGTAACGCTCCGGAAAAGTGTATAAAATATAAAAATCGTTTATGGTGTTATCCAAACTGTTGCCTCCAAAATGACTATAACGATAAAGTGTGATAGTTATTGTATCGTTTTATTACTTTAGGGAAATTTTTCGATTGTCAATTTTATGGGATCGAAGGTAAGATGACAAGTTTGGAAATTATCATGTTATACACATGCCTACACACCTTCATCGTAAACTAAAACGTTTATCGCAAAACTAGTACTAATAATACCATAGCACTAGTAAGTTTTGCACCATACTTTATAGTAGGTATCTATTGTTGTACTCGAAATCGTCTTGTAGCAAGAAAAAATCTATTAGTAGGTACTTAAAATTAAAGAATCTTCATTTTAAGAGTCGGTTCATAACCCACTAAATCCACCTATTGAAAAAAAAAATCATAACTTGCAAATAGAAAGAAAAATGTCAAAATGTAGTTCTCTTCCGGTCAAGAGTTAATGGGTTATTTCTAGGCAAGCGTGCTCCATCGTCGAGGACTACCCCACCTAATATAGTAAGCGATAACTAGGTCAAGCGTGACCCTATCAATTATTATTTTTATTTAGCCGGCCTCTCCAAATCCTTTCAGGTATTTATTTCCACCTCGTACCAGGCCATGGTCTGGAGCGAGAAGGAGTAGCAGGCGGTCGCCTCCTTCTATGAAGCAGTAACGCTAGCAAAGGAGGCGGCCGCACACGCGAGGGAACGGCCCTCACGCCCCAGGCGCCGGGATCCCGATCCCGAATTCCGGCCTCCGTAGGCGCAGGCTTGCAGACGGCGAGCAATGGGTGGCATGCCGTGCGACCGTCCGGTACCCATCCGGACCGAGCCCAAGTCGCCGACGGCGCGTAGTGTTCCACGCGCGTCTCAAGGAGATGTCAGTAAAACCGCAGGGGCCCAGCAAGGTCGAAGCCTACTAGGGCCATGGGTGATGCGAAAGAGAACCCCGGGGCCCTGGAAAGAAGGCAAAGAAGGAACAGGGTGTACCTGACCGGTTTGCCTGCATAGTTATACCTGTCAGGTAAGCTGGTGTGTGTGGAAACCTGCACAGTTGTGCAACATACACGCTCCGGTTTACCTGTAAAACTCAACTGTACAGGCAAACCTGTTAGGTTTGCCCTAGCGTGTATGGCTACCTTAAAAGATAAAAACCTCCATCCTAAAAAAAAAATAGCTGGCTGTTTTTATCAATATGTAAGCAATCTATCTTCTTTCCAATCTATAATGAAGGAAGGGTTCAGTCATTCAGAACAGAGTGAAATTACTTGAGACTCCACAGACTACATTATTGATTCAGCAAAGTACGGATTGACTAACAATGAGAGTTCCATACCGCTCTGAATACATATTCATCCATTGTTTGCTAGAGCCCGAGACAACTTAGTACACAGACGTAGACGCGGATCCATTTATTACATTTCAATTTTATACAAACACCTGGGTCCTGGGGCCGTGTCAATTAAAGAAATGCGACGCGGCTTCCAAGCTTTACAAGATAACTTTGAATCCAACCGCCATCTACTCTATCTATCACGAAGTACCAGGACTCCATAACAGAATAAGAGCCTTCTATTAATGGAATTGAGGGCATGCACGGCCACACAAGTATTTTCGCATAACAGCTCAATGTATGTGCTCCTTACAAAGACCACATCCTCCACTTACAAAGGCCTCATTGTGTTTGCTTTGAAAATATTATTTTCGCCGATCCCTTACATAGATTGTAGTTAACACGTAGGGAAAGGAAAATAAGGTTTTCGGGTCTCAATGTGACATAAAACCGTATATTTCTGACCCTACTACCAGTCTGTTTCTTCTTATGCTTATAGGTAATGTGACCACTGAAGCTATCGTATAATTTATTTTGGGTTTCACAAAATCCATCTCCTTTTCCGGAAAAAGCCACAACAAAGAGCTTTTCACGATATTTCAGAATCATATAAACCTTATCTTTATTGCGAACTAGTGCAAGTAAAGTTGAAAGCTGAACTAGGTTTACAAACGAGTGTAAACTTCGTGTCCCTATAAAAAAAAATATTCAAAAGAATTTGTATCCGTCTCGTGGAGATTATTCTTTAGAAAAAAAATGACGTCGCGCTTTTTGTAAATAAATATTTTCTTGTGAAAATGCAAAGCTACGGAACCATTTAACGCTTGGGTGCAATTTGCTTTGAGTGAGCGCGTTCCGTCGACGTGTTTTCATTTAATACAACACATTGGTGCATTGTTGGAATCCTTTATATTAGCGATATTAACACATAATGTAAACATGTTCGCAAATACGTGAAGCCATCGATAAATGGGGTATTGAATTCCACTTTCAAACCATTAACAAAGCTTGACTGTGCGGAAAATACGTTTATTATTTTACCTGGAAAACTACTTTTGTCAGTATCGGATAATTCGGGAACGATTTTTCGGTTGAGTTGACTTCAAATCCTATTATTATAATTTATGTATAAATATTCATCACTGATGTCATTATAGTGATGAATAATTACATAATCTATAGGAATATTTACTTCTAATGAAGAATTGAACTTTTAGTTTTTTTTGGCGGAATTTCTTCGTGTGAAGTTAGGCTCACACTTGACCATTCTCTCACCTGATGGTCATGTAGTCGATGACTGTTTTAATTATTCGCAAATTGATTCTTAGTAGATATTATGATGTAAAATTGGTTTAATTTTGTATCTGAAGCGCCTGTGCAACTAAACAATATGTGGGGTCATTGAAAAAGGCGTGATCTCGGTAAAATGGAGTTGAGAATTTTATTTTAGTATTGACTACCTCAGCGAAGTTTGCCGAGAAGGTTGACTTGATACATTTGCTGTCAAATACTATAATCTATATCTATATATAAAAGGGGAAACTGACTGACTGACATATCAACGCACAGCCGAAATTACTGGGACTAGGAGCGTGAAATTTGCACAAGGTTTTCTTTTATGGCGTAGGTAAGCACTAAGAAAGGATTTTCCAAAATTCACTCCCTAAAAGGATGAAGAGGGGGTCCAAAGTTTGTATGGAGAAAACTACATTCACGCGAGTGAAGCCGCGGGCAGAAGCTAGTAACATTATAATATGTACGTCCGTACTATAATAGTGAACAAATTAAATATTCATACGAAGACATGGTTTAAGGCCCTAGCTCCCGAGCAGTGCGTGCCATAAAACAGTGTTTTTCTGAAGCTTACTCCTCGGTAACGACTTGGTCAATAGGTTTAAAAATATATATAATTACAACAGATTCATATATAACATTATCAACATATGATCTTTTCGTGTGACTAATACTTTTGCCAAAAAAAAAAACTTAACAACATATTTTTTCACTTGTTTTCCCTACTCCTTTCAAACGGCTTTGATCTTTAGAAATAAATGTTTACACAAAAAAAATTACTGGTTAAGTGTTATTTATTCAGAATGTAAATAGCATATGTAAATCGATCAATATATCGCAAAGAAAGTAGTTTTAAAGGTCAGCGGGGCTCTATACGGGCGCAGGCGGCAGTATGAGTGTAAGTACATTAACTCAGGCCAGATGTTCAAGGGATTATACGCCTTAAAATTATGAATTTATCTCTTCAATATGAATCTTAAAGTAAATTATTTTTCAATACACTTACTCGAAAACCCGCTCTTATCCCACAGCTTTTAGGCACGCAATAGACTGTTTCCCGCACTAGTGCAGAAATAGCGCGTGCTCTCCCCCGCCACAATGTTATTACATTTATCGTATCAGGCTGGGCGCGCGTCGACCCCCACGAGTTGCCGGTCAACCCCCGTTTATTCATTTCTTCGTAAGTGTATTGAAAAAAGTCGGCTACGGCTCGTGCGAATTCCACCTCGGTCGCAATGACAAACTTTCTGCACTTGTATCAAAATGTACTATATTCGTCTACATGAATTTTAAAATAAATTATTTCTCAATTCCGTTGGACGAGGCAACAAAGTTAACTTCTGTGAAAACTTTATGTGAGTATAATATCGACGGGTGTAAAGTAAATAAAGTCATCGGTAATTTTGTGATTTTCTGATATTTGCAGAAACTTACTAAATATTCATATTCTAAAACATGGAAAATCGTCTTTTCAAGTGTCAAAAATGCAGAAATGATAGTAGTTTAATCAACAAAATTTTTGAAAAAAAAAATTACTTACATACTTAATAACTGCTTATTATTCACTTATTAACGTCGTTATCTAATTATCAGAAAATCGCAAAATTACAGATGACTTTATTTACTTTGCACCCGTCGATATGTTATAGAGTCGAAAAGAAATGATTACCAAGGTCTTATGACTTGGAGAAGATTGTTAGAAAGAGATAGGCGATGCCAGACGTCCTTCGCTTTCAGATCCCGAGGGAGACGCAAGAGTCTATCAAGGTTTAGTTATGTATGCTATAAGATTGTTGCCAGACGAACGGTTGGGTCACTCAATTTTAACGGCATGGTTGCCTCGGTGGTAGAAGGATTGGCTGCTACGCTTCGGGTTGGGGATTTAATTCCCGCAAGGAACAAAATTTGAATGGCCTACTTACAAATAGTTTTTTCAGGTCTGGGTGTCTTGTGTATGTGAGTTTATATGTTTGTGAACACATCCACGATGCAGGGGTAATTCCGAGTGTGAAAAAGAAAACAGGGTTTTTTTTTATTTATTTTTTATGTGGGAAAATCATCCAATGACATCTCTTGCTCTTGGGTGGAGCGCAAGGATGTGTCAGACTTTTACTGACAACAAAACCCACTCTTGTCCTTCTTTTCCGTTCATACCAGGGCCGGGTTTTCCTTTCAGAAGCGAACCCCAGTAGACTTCGACCCTGCTGTGCCCCTACGGTTTGCTGACATCTCCTTGAGGTACGCGTGGAACACTACGCGCCGTCGACGACTTGAGCTTGGTCCGGACGGTTACCGAACAGTCGGACGGCTAGCTACCCATTGCTCACCGTCCGCAAGTCCGCGCCTACGGTGGCCGAAAATCGGGATCGGGATCCCGGCGGCTAGGGCGTGACGGCCGCTTCATCGCGCGTGCACGTGCGTCCTCGTCCTTTGCTAGCATTACTGCTTCGCAGAAGGAGAGGACCGCCTGTCACTCCTCCTCGCTTCGAACTATGGCCTGTACCAAGGCCCGGCAGACACGGCGGTGCTCTGCCCAAGCGGGGCACACCTCTAGCGTATGCTCCACCGTGTCAGGAGCATCTAGATCCTACTGCCTACATAGAAAAACCGGGTGTCACCATTGTGTGCACCGCCTGGAGGAACATAAGGTTTAGGTGTGCCCTACTTGAGCAGAGCACCGCCGTGTCCTCGTGGAGACGATTGGTGGCAGCAACCTTTGACCTCGGAGTAATTCCTATTGTGAAAAAAGACAAGAGAGCATCAAGATCCTACATAGTGTAGTGTTACCCTGCATAAAAGCCTCTAAGCTCCCGGAACCCGAATTGAAATCGGAACCGAAATCCGAGGCGGTGCGGTGACGAAGACAGAAGAGTCAAATGAAACACTACTAAATCTAATAAAAAGCTCGGTATTCGGATAAGTGAAGATGACGAGCAAATTCACGGTATTCACAATATTCCAAATACGAAACAAAACAATAAGTGAAAGAGTACATAATTTACAGACTGAAGGCATGGGAGGAGGGAGGTTTCCCACGTGACAAGTACCCCCGATATAACTTCCGATAAAAAAATCAATACTTACTCTGACTCGAAAACCCACTCTTATTCCTACCGCTTTTGGGCACGCAATTTACTGTTTTTCGCACTAGTTCGGAAAAGTCCGTTTACTCGTCCCCGCAACAATTATTAAATTTATCGTATCAGTCTGGGCGCGGCGCGACCCCAACGAGTCGCGCGTCATCCTCCACGAGTCGCACGGTAATCCCCACTAGTCGTGCGTTTACCCTCGTTTATTTATGTCTTCGTAGGTGTATTGAAAAACGTCGTTTGATACACGTGGAAATTTGTCACTGCAGCCCTCGGTTCCATAAAACTCTCGCCTATGGCTCGGGCGAATGCCGCCTCGGTCGCAATGACAAACTTTCTTAAATTTCTCCACTTGTATCAATATGTACTATATCGGAACTAAAATCAGAATTGAAGGTGCAAAATGAAATGGAAGTTCTGTACTTTTGGAATCATAATCGAACCTTCGTCACATCTCTGATTCAAGATAAAAATAACCTCGGAAAACATTCAGTTCTAAAAGCTATCAAAAAGGAGTACGTAGGTCTAAAAGCGTTATCTCTCTTTGATTGAATGTACATCTTCGATACGGCCTTTGGATTCGGCCATCTTTTATTCCATTATATTTTTATATATATATATAGATACATTATAAGGCCGACTATGCTACGCTATGCTATGCTGTACAGGCTGCTGCAAAAGTGCATAGGTAGTACAGAAATAAAATCGTGTGAAGTGAGAAATGACGCCATCTAGCGTAAAACCAGATTGAAATGTTGCTATCGACAACATTACATTATACTGATGTGGTAATAGATGGCGCTGCTGTGCTTCAAATGATTAATGCTTAATTAATGCTTATTTTTGTACTTTCTTTTTGTTTCTTCAAACATTGAAATAATTTATAATTTCTTTTAAGAGATGAAGATATTAAAATTGAATATCAATTTAAAAATATTTGATTATCTATGTGTTAGTTTTCAAACTTGAGAGGGTAGGTTGAATATGGATTTATAAATAATAACTAGTAGGTAGTATAAATAATACTTAGACCAAAGAGTTATGACTGAGCTCAATTGGTTGTTCGCTAAGTTAATTTCGATTATCTCGTTCCACCGCCTTTCGTTCAATTTTATTTGTAACCAGGTGTATTGTCTACTTATTTTACCAAAATGAGTAAATATGCATTGTTATATAGATTTAGTAAAAAGAGCTCAAATAATTGCTATGCATAATCAAGGTGATGTAAAACTTGTCAGAAATAGCCAAAGAGAGCGGTGTAAACGTAAGTAGTTTTTTTTTACTCTTTTATATAACAAAAAACTCCTATATAATAATCATTATTGGATATTATATATTTCTGTTTTATTGTTGCAGAGAAAAACAGTTGTTCTATAGATATGACGATTTGAAGAAGAGGGTTCTTTGAAACACCATCAAAGAGCTGGCAGACTAAAACTAATAAACATGTTGCAGCGTCAAACTATGATAAGGGAGTACGAAGAAAACGGACGTCGGTCAACGAACCACTATGCTGGTTTATTTGACACAAGCGTTGACACTGTCCGTCGTGCTCTTCATACTTAGTGAAAAGCTGCATTATCGGAAGCATGCTTTGAAATCCTTGCTTACAGAAAACCATAAAAGGGCAAGATTGCAGTTTGCTTTCGATCACATAAACTTTGATTAGAGTAATGTCATATTTACTCATGAAAAAACTTTTAAGTCCAGTGAACACGGACGGTTATGTTTGTGGCTACAAGATAATAAATAATTATAATACTGAATTAATATTATTTACTCAGTACTTATTCTCTGTATATTAACTGGAGACCTTGTTATGTGTGTTTAACTTATTGTGTTGTTGTGCAATTTTATAGTTTTTAGCCTACATTTTTAATCCTTTTGACCTTTGTGATAAAATTATTTGGTCTTTTTTTGTTTGTTTTTGTTAAGGTTACATAAGCTTCAATCCTCTTTCCAATTTTGGAAACGAATACTTAAGCTATGGCCTCAATAAGAAATTACATATAATATTATAATCTTATTCGGTGATTAATAAACGGCGATTGTTAAATTTGATTAAGAAATTGTAAGAAATAAACATATTATTTTGAATAGTGCCTTTTTGTTGCCTGTAACTACCCACTTGAATATTATATTACAAATAAATATCCACTTGTTAGCTTTGATATAATATTCCTTCCGACTTCTTTTGTTTGTTATTCATAACTTACAAAAAGTGTGAGTACTACGTGAGATTTGAACTCATGGCTCATTGATTTACGCATCTATCTGCACATGCTAAACCGCTAGGTCAACATGACTCTAGTTTGAATGATGAAATTATGAACTAAAATCAGTTGTTGACGACAATGATGACGCATGTGTCTATTATTTGTTAAACTAAAAGCCAAGTTTATACTTTGTGAGATTGCCTTTGGTCGCCACGTAGCTGTGAAGAAACCAACGCCATCTAGTTTAATTTTCGAAAACTTGAACTTTATTGTGCAAGGGAAAATAGGCGTTAAGGTATCCAAGCACTTTTGCTGGGTCACTGTACATAAATTATATGTACTAGCACTTTGCCTTCGGAACGAAGCGAGAATGTTTTCATAAAAAATTTACCACCCCTTAAAACGTTTTTTAAGAGTAGTTTTGAAAAACTAATAATGATAACCTTTATTATTCATTTTGATTACAGTTTGTGCCAAGTTTCAAGTTTATTAACCCAAGAAATAAGAATCCTTCATACAATCTTTAAAACCCCATAAATTGTTCTATTAGGGGTAGTTCTGAAACAAATAACCTTATAATTTACTTAAGTTACTATTTGTGTTAACATTCAAGTTTTTTTTTTCATTTATTTATCATTAATACAAAAGAATACAGGATTATCTAAGTTAAATATGAACCAAAAACCACTAAGGTTTAAACTTGTGCTATCATGAATCTATCTCAATATCGAAACTATACAAAATGAGTTTTTTATATGTGTACGTTATTGTCGATAACAATTTATAAAATCTTGTCAATTTGTAATGTATATTGGCATACGAAGTGAGATTTTGCATACATCAAATATATAGATCAAATTTTCAGTTAAGCATCGTTCACACCAAACGTATTGTCAGCCGCCGACTATGAGTATGCTCACTGTCAGCCCCAGTGTGAACGTGGACTCAGTCTGCAGTATGCGTTCACACCAAGCCGATAATATGCTATAGCGTACAATGCGCTACTTGTGTGAACAAAAAAGTAGGCTTGTGTAAGTTCACACTGAATGCGTACGGTGAGAGGCCGACTATTCTACACATATTATAAAATATAGGACTCAGTGTTTGAAGTTGCTCGTAATATTCACGCAACAGATAAAAGAGGTATTATTTCACAAACGATCGCTGAATTCACTCGTGGTTCTCATTAAATACAACTGGGGTTTTTTTAAAATCAGACCGTTTACTGAATTTTCAAGTAAATAAATGATGCCCATTCTGGTAGTTGCTATTTGCGAAGCTCTAGAGGAAGAAGAAAATAGAAAAAAGAAGAGATTCTGGGTGCATCCTGTATATTGGAAGACTATACTCCTCCCAATCTTTATACATAATAGAAACTATGACTTCCTAAGCGTATCTTCGTATGTTTCTGTTGCTATATTCTTCTAAATCCGCATTCAAAATACAATTGCTAAAATGTACTTTTGCAATAAATTTTTCGTTGTCGAACATCGCGAGATACACGTCTTTAGTTCTGTACTCATAGCAGTTTCTCAAATGAATTGTACCCGTAGCGCAGGGTGCTGCAATCTAATGCTGTTACGTTTGGCAACGTAGCCAATCCACGTCCGCCGTGCATAGATGCAGTATAATAATCGGCCACCAAGAGTCAGCGACAACGCATTACGTAATGGCGTATTATTTAGTCAATATATATGGAAAAGCGATAAACTGCGTAACGCGCGCTCACAGTCAGCAGCTGACAATACGTTTGGTCTGAACAATGCTTTGAGCACAATAATAACTATATAACAATAATACTATAAAACAATATAGGGGGTTGTAAAGATTGTATGGAGGATTCCTAATTCTCGTTTAATAAACTTAAAACTTCGTACAAATTCTAACCAAAATGAATGATAAAAACTGATATTATTACTTTTTCAAAAGTACCCTAAAGTTTTTGTGAAAACATTACAAACAACTAATTAAAACTATATATACACTAAAGGAAAAAACTACTAGCTAAAATATGGCGTCATAAAACTCCTCCGCATCGCTGTCGACTAGAAGTGTGCCCAAAAGCCTGGCGGCATTGCCACGTTGTATGGCAATGCTTAATCTCTGACCGAGGTAAAAGCCAGTCCTTGGGTCACGCGAAGTGTCTACTAAGCGTTTGGATAAATCTTTGAAAAGCTTATGAGCAAACTTATCTTCTTCTTCTTGGGGTTGAAACTCTTGGGCCGTGGGGTCCGAGTGCTCATACGCTTTTCAAAGAATTATCCAAATGCTTAGTAGACACTTCGCGTGACCCAAGGGCTGGCTTTTACCTCGGTCAGAGATTAAGCATTGCCATACAACGTGGTAAAGTGTTAGTTTTCTTATATAACGGTACTAGCGACCTGCCCCAGCTTTGTACGGGTTTAAGAAATGTTTGAAGGTCTAGGCTTCGCTCTACTATAATATGCATTACACTTAAAGCTTTCTCATGAATCATTCTGTCTATTGATGAAAACCGTATGAAAATTGAATTTATCGTGATCATCAATGATAAATGATATTTATTTTGCAAATAGGTTTAAAAAAACACTTTTACACGTCAATTTTTGGGGTTCTGTAGCCAAATGGCAAAAAACGGAACCCTTATAGATTCGTCATATCTGTCTGTCTGTCCGTATGTCATAGCCACTTTTTTCCGAAGTTATACCTAAGAACTATACTGTTGAAAGTTGGTAATTAGATGTATTCTGTGAACCGCATTAAGATTTTCACAGAAAAATAGAAAAAAAAAACAATAAATTTTGGGGGTTCTCCATAATTAGATCTGAAACTCAATTTTTTTTTTTCTTCAAACCCATAGGTACGTGTTGGGTATCTAGGTATGGATAGGTCTTCGAAAATGATATTGAGGTTTCTAATATTTTTTTTTTCTAAACTGAATAGTTTGCGCGAGAGACACTTCCAAAGTGGTAAAATGTGTGCTCCCCGCCCCCCCCCCCCTGTAACTTCTAAAATAAGAGAATGATAAAACTAAAAAAAAAATATATAGGTTTAAGAACAGCTTTATTTCTCATAAAGAATTGCTTACATATGATGTACATTACCATGCAAACTTCCACCGAAAATTGGTTTGAACGAGATCTAGTAAGTAGTTTTTTTTTAATCCGTCATAAATCGTAAATCGCAATTTACCTTTCAAGTTTGTACAGAACCCTCAGTGCGCGAGTCCGACTCGCACTTGCCCAGTTTTTTTTTCCACATTTTATACTAAATGAGGCCGGTGTTTCCTAGCTGACTACCCTGAGAAGAAACACCGAAACAAACTCAGGGGTCAAAGTCTCTTTTAAAGTCCATACAGTAAATATGTAATGGTCAAATCACACAAGCATAACGTATGCTTGGGCGGAGCACTGCCGTGTCCTAGTCGAGGAAACCGGTGGCGGTGACCTCTCGCGCTGGGCCTTAGGCCATGGTCCATGGAGCGAGAGGGAATGATATGCGAGCGCATCCTTCAGCGAAGCAGTAATGCTAGCAAAGGAGGCGGCCGCAAGAGTGAGGGAACGTACATCCTCACGCCCCATCTCTCGCGCCGCGCCTTGGTATAGGCCATGGTCCGGAGCGAGGATGAATGGCAGGCGGTCGCCTCCTTCTGCGAAGCAGTAATGCTAGCAAAGGAGGCAGCCGATCGTGTGAAGCAAAGGTCCTCACGCCCCAACTGCCGCCAGGATTCCGATCCCGATTTCCGGCCACCGTAGGCGCGGGCTTGCGGACGGCGATTCGAGCAAAGGGTGGCTCGCCGTCCGATCATCCGGCAAACGTCCGGACCGGCCCAGGTCGTCGACGGCGCGTACTGTTCCATGCGCGCCTCAAGGAGATGTCAGCAACCGTAGGGGCCCAGCAGGGTCGAAGCGTACTGGGGCCAGGGGTGATGCGAAAGAGATCCCCGGGGCCCTGGGAAAAAATGGCAAAGGAGGAACAGGGTTTTTAGTCAGGGTCAGCAAAAGTTTAAACTTATTACTTTTTTTTTTTTATTCCTTTTTATTGTTTATTTGGTTTACTTTTGGCTTATTTTTAATTATGTTTGTCCTTATTTTTGTGTATGTGGTGTACAATAAAGAATTTTTTTTTTTTTTTAATAGCCTATACTGTCCCACTGCTGGGCAAAGGCCTCCCCCAACTTCTTCCAGGTATTCTTTTAAAAGAATAGAATAAAGAATATAATAAATAAATAATAAATAAGTTTGACACTATCTCCCGCTCCGCTCAAGAGCGGGGGATGTCATTAGATGATTTTCCCACCCGAAAAGAAAAAAACATCCTCACGACATCCTCAAACTGCCGCCGCGACAAGAGACGTCTTGGGCGTCGGGAATCGCAGAGTGATCTCCGGCTACTATAGGCGCGTGCTTGCGAACGACGAGCAATGGTTAGCTCGCCGTCCGCTTGTCCTATAAAGACTGAGCCCGAGTCATCCACGCGCGCCATAAAGAGATATCAGCAAACCGTAGGCTATGGGATAACGTATGAATGGGATACTCGTGGTCCTAAAACGCAAAAGGCAACTGAAGGAACATAGGTGTAGTGTTAGTCAGTAAAAGTCTGACACGAACCTCTCGCACCACCCTAGAGTGAGAAAAGTCATTAGATGATTTCACTCATAAAAAAATCGCTCTCATACAGACAAACATACGCGCTGGGGAGTTTGTTTTATAATTTGTAAGGATTATAGCGGACGATAGGATAAAGTTCAGTGGTAAGGTGTGCGAAGAGGCTAATTGGGGATCCAGATTTGGTTAAGTCTAATCTACAAAACCTCGAGCACAGGCGCAGGGTAGCCAGCCTATCGGTATTCTACAGGTTGCTTTTTGGAGAGTGTGCGCGGGAAGTGCATGACTTGATTCCGCCATCTCCTTTCTACCATCGGACAACCCGACGTACGGCGAGTATCCACCCTTACATTGTTGAAACTTCAATGGTCCGGACTAAGCGTTTCGCTTCGTCGTTTATACCGCGTACATAGAAGGACTGGAACTGACTGGAACAGACTGGACTGGCCTGCTGCGGTCTTCCCGTCCAACTATAATTTAGGTGTCTTCGAGGCTAGAGTCAATAGGCTTTTAATAAACTAGTGCGCCTCACCATCAATGATTGCATCACTGCTTACCATAAGGTAGGATCGCAGTCAAGCACTGGTTTATATCAATTTAAAAAAAAAAAGTTTTTATTAATTAGGTACAGAAAAAAAAACTTGTAATACTGACGAAATAACAGAATTCTTCTAACATTAACGTTCAAAAACAAAAACACGATAAACAAAGTCTCAGATCCCTTATCTAATTAAAGACATTGTTTCAAAAATGTTAAGAAATAAAGTAAATATCAAACTTGACGCTTGTATCATGACGCATCTCAGTAATGAACGAAATGACCGCCGGCAATGAGATAACGAGCCTCGGTTGACTGTACCTGTTGTTACAGGACATCGCCGTCATTAGGTACCAGGAGAACAGATAATGATGTCGGTTACAATACCTACGTACGACTGTTAAGAGGGTCCTTTTTCACTCGCCTATCGTCAACATCGAGCATGGTTGAAAAGCTTGTTATTTCATCTAACGCAATCCAACGCGATGTTTGACGAAAAGGTAACACAAAAAAAAAGAGAGATAACGCCTGAAAACTCTGTTAGCATTCGGTAATTCCGTGATTTACTCGACTATTTTACAAAACTTGTTCTATGAAATACGTGTTTTTTTTTAAACACTTAAAAGTTTTTGAAAAAAATTGTCATCATTTATCTCATCGTCATCATATAACTATCAATTTTTGAATTTTTGAGTAAATTATGAAGTATCAAAGTTCATGCAAAATAGCAGATTTTCAGAGGTCTTTACTGGATTAGTTTTACACAAATTTAAAAATTGATTTCAATAGAAGTCTAGATAAAATCGACAAGATACTGTGTTTTCAAAATATCGAATGAAAAATGTGTAACACCGTCATAATCGCGTAAGAGCGGTTGTATGAAAAACAGTGAAAATGTATGTCGAGTTGCATCCCCTTAAAGGAATACATGATGGCTAATTTATCCAATATAATTCTATTTACACACACACACACACGTGTTTTTTGACACTTCTCTTATTTTTAAAGTAGATAAAAGATGGGGATGTCTTGCATGTGAACGAAAGTCTGGCTGTTCTTTCGAAATGTTCTCAGCTAATAATCTCTTATTAAATGCGAATAAAACTAAATGTATAAAATTTTCATTACCAAATGTCCCTCAAGTTGGCGACAGTCTAATTTTTGACGGCCAAAAACTGGATTTAATTACGGAAACTTTGTTCTTAGGTATAACTATCGATTCTAAACTGCAGTGGGGCGCTCATATTAGAACTCTCTCGGTAAGATTAAGCTCAGCTGCATATGCAGTAAGAAAAATAAGGCAAATGACAGATGTAGCCACAGCTAGGTGAGTTTACTATGCTTATATCCACAGTATTATATCTTATGGCATGTTACTGTGGGGATCTGCAGCTATAGAAATTTGAAATTATAACTGTCGATAATAAATTAAAATTGAAAGGTAAGTAGTAAGTGATTTTAATATTTACTCTTATTCCTGTTTAATCTATCCATGTAGCTATTTCATAATAAAAAAATAATTATTTTTGAGAAGGAACATAAAAGTACATATGACATTGTTTTTTTTTTAAATTTCTGGTACTACAAATCGTTCTTAGTTATATGACTACCACTGTACATCTGTAGGCCGGTGTGATTTATAGTATATCATCATCATCATCATTTCAGCCGATAGACGTCCACTGTTGCACATAGGCCTCCCCCAAATGTCGCCACAATGAACAGCCTTGTGCGTCTCGCATCCATCGGATTCCCGCAACCTATAGTTTATAGTATATAGTATAGAAGTATAGATAAGCTGTTTCCAGCGTTTACCTCTAAGTCTTTGGCTACTGCTGCTCTCCTGTTAGTCATGGTGTGATGTTATATAACCTATAGGTTCCTGGGGCCTTCCTCGCTAAATGAGCAACACTTTAATCGAACCAGCACCCCTAGCCAAGTTGACAATCTGCAATCGTTAACGCTAGGTCGAAAACTAATCAAATGTATGGGAATGACATCATCTCAACGTTAAGTCACGTGGTCAGAACAAACGAATAGAAAAACCGCAGCCAAGTTTACATCGTTCAAAATGATAGAATGAATTGTTATCGTTTCTACAATGTTCAACGCGAACGACATTGTAGAACGAGCGGCCGACTCAGGCGCGTCAACATGGCTACCAACTTATCGTTTTCTACAATTGCTGACACCGAGGCGTTACCGATTGGAGAACGGAATTCGACACGAAAAGGTTGGACATTGTAGAACGAGCGGCCGACTCAGGCGCGTCAACATGGCTACCAACCTATCGTTTTCTACAATTGCTGACACCGAGGCGTTACCGATTGGAGAACGGAATTCGACACGAAACGGTTGTAACTTGGCTAGGGGGACAGTAGGTAGTTCTTGAGATGAGTACGTTCAAACAAACAAACTCTTTAGCTTTATAATGTAAAGTAAGTATGGATGAAACAATTTTCAACCTTAAATCGACAATGTAAAATCTACCTCTATGTGGCATTTTATTAATCATTTCTTTATTTATTCTGAGTACCACAATTCTGAGTGGAATGCCGAATGCTGGCTTTAATATAATACCAGGGTATCATAACTTTGGCAGACCTCGATTAAAGTAATCGTCACCTCACTCCCAGCCTGTTTTTGGTGGTCCGGAAATAATGTGAGGGATTAGTTTAGGACCCAAACGTCAATCTTATCCTAGATTCGGACTAGAATATTTAAGCCATGTATGGACTGAAATAGACAGAAATATGAGGACATAATTGAGGACTTGAATTGAGAATACAGTCCTGACTAACTGAATATTAAGATCGATTAATATTATTATTTTATAAAAGTTTGTTTATCAGTAAAGATTATTGTGGCCTTTGCTTTAAGTATTATCCTTGTTTATGGTCAATAGGTAAATACATTTTTAATATTTCATTATTTTACATTGCTTAAGAATTTTAACACTTAAGGAATTTTTCGAGCTTTTAACCGAGAATTTTCCCGAGATCTTTCACGAGAAAATTTCCCGAGAATGTTCACGAGATTCTTTCCGAGAACTTGCCTGAGAACTTCTTAGCTTTCATTCTCGGCGTTTTGTATAAGACATCTAAATCGTCCACATAAATCACATCCGTTTAGTAGTTTTTGAATTTACCACGAACTGACAGACAGACAGACGCAGTGCGGGACTTTATATTTTAATATGTAAGTTACATAATGGATGTAAGGAAGATCAATCTTTGATCCCGAATTTACTTTATATGCCGCCTACACATACATAAATGTACGAGTATTGCCCATTTTCACTAACCTTCTTCATAAATATTCACCTAACTAAAAACCAAGGTCCTTAGATAGATTTTGACTGGCGTTGGTCTAGTGGTTAGTGGCCCTGACTGCTATGCCTGAGGTCGTGGGTTCGATTCCCACTCTTGTTAACTGTTTGTGTGATGAGCAAGATCATTTGTTCTGTATGTGGGTGTGATTTATCTACAATATGTATGTATGTTTATCAGTTGTCTAGTACTCATAGCATAAGCTCTGCTCAGTTTAGGACGACAAGACGCTATCTAGTCGGGTGAAAGTTGTGGAATATTATTATGTTATTATTGTAGAGCCCTTAGGTACCTAATTTGATTATACCAATAGTAATGGAATACCAGAGTACCCCTATGTTTTTCTTTTTACTTTATTTGAAATTGTTTTTTCCTAATATTTTAGGACTTTTCAGTGAATATTTTATTAGTACAAATAGCGATTTCTTATTATTAGTGCAGCCCCCCTAGCCAAGTCACAACCGTTTCGTTTCAATACTCTTTTCATTGATCGCCTCGAGTCGGCCACGCCTCCTATTCCTTTGTTCTGACCACATGACTGAGCGTTGAGATGATGTCAGAACAAAGGAATCGAAGGTGTGGCTAACTCGAGGCGATCGATGAAAAGAGAATCGAAACGAAACGGTTGTAACTTGGCTAGTGGGCCAGAGATTTTATTTTTAATTTATCAGATTTTTAAAGTAGCAAATCTAAAGCTCCTCCTTTTTTTTCTATATAAAATGTTTTCCCACACTAGGAATAACTTAGACAAGATACCCAAACCCGGAACTACCTGTAGGCCATACAAATATTTGTCCCGTGTGGGAATCGAACCCGCTACACTCATTGCAGCAGTTAATTTCTCAAGCACTGCGCCAACCCAGAGAGCAGTGATGACCGAGTGGCAACGGCCCCGACTTATGAGTTGTAGGTCGCGGGTTTAAACCCAGCCAGGCGCATTACTTTGTGTAATTTATTTCATCACCAATGCTCTCCAAACGGTGAAAGAAAACATCGTGAGGAAACCGGCATGTCTTAGAACAAAAACTTCGAAGACATGTGACATCCACCAACCCGCACTGGGCCCGCGTGGTGAATTACGGCCCATTCCCTCTCCTAGAGAGGAGGCCTGAGTCCCAACAGTGGGAACATTATAAGGCCAACTATGCTATGCGCCAACCCTGCCGTCAAACTAATACAATTATTATAAAGAGAAAAGCTTTTATTTTTCTTATTTTAGTTTTTGTTTTGTTATCAATATGATATGCTAGTTTAAAAAGAAAAACGAGTAGGTACATTAAAAAAAAAAACCTATAAAAAGAACAATGACTACACGTAAATCCCTAAATCCTCTTAATTGACCAGTTGGTACATATTTACACATTTCTATACACTCCTACGTGTGAAATAGCAATCTCACCCTTATAGGCCGAATCCATACATCGTTCGTCCAAAGACATTAAGTACCGACGTTTTGCCAACCCGTCTGCCCCGACCCTAATCACTTATTGTTACGATCTGCGGAAGATAAACAGCTGATACCTTCTATTGTTTTCTGATTTCCTGGTACATGAAAACCTTATGGGTCCCTTAGATTGCGTATCCATCCATTTGTTATCGTTATCCATTGATAGTGAGACAAACAAAGCTTCATAGGCCTTTGTGTATTGGGATATTTGTTGGCTTAGGCTACTTGAATGAGTCTTTAAACCAATGATCGGGTAGATATAGCTCTTTATCTTTAAGCAGTCTGTTTTATAAACCACTGAGCATCTTAGTGTTCAGTGGTATAAACTTACTAAACACTTTTGTAATTGAATGTTGGTTATATTATATGATTATAGCGGATGTGAAGTCGAAGTCAGATAAAAAGTAACCTGTCATGTCAACATGTCCTTTTTTACAGTTCAAGCTTACTTCTTACCAAATTTCAACAAAATCAGTTTAACCATGGAAGTATAAAGTACCGTCCGGACCGAGCTCAAGTCGTCGACGGCGCGTACTGTTCCACGCGCGCCTCCGGGAGATGTCAGTAAATCGTAGGGGCCCAGCAGGGTCGAAGCCTACTGGGGCCACGGGTAGTGTGAAAGCGAAACCCCGGGATGAAGGCAAAGAAGGAACAGGAGTGGGTTTTAGTCAGTAAAAGTCTGACACTATCTCTCGCTCCGCCCAAGACCGGGATTTGTCATTAGATGATTTTCCCACCTAAAAAAAAAAAAACATGAAAGTATAATAGAAAGAGTTGCTTTCGCATTTTAGTATATATTTGTATATGCAACTCTAGGTAAGTTACTTTAATAATTATATTATAATAAACAAGGATCTACCAGCGGTTTGCCCGCGCGAAAGTATGCTTCTCCATACAAACTCTGGACCCCCGTTTCAACCCCTTAATAAATGACATTAATCACATTAATAACATTATCGTAATTTTGTGTTTTTGTAATGCGTATAATTTTTATTTATTTTTAAAATTTAGTATTTTAATTTCAAATTTTGTAATCAATATGGACTGGTTTCCGAAATAATAATAATAATAATAAATAATACCCCATCGCCGTATCTCTACGTTGACGTCGTGGTGGGGCTTGCGTGCTCCAATATACCCTAGGTCTGTATCGGTAAAGTTTGCTTTGCCGTAATATGCCTAGGGTGAGGGGCCAGACTAAGAGAGATACAATCCGCAGTGCAGTTTTGTGGCGAACTGTTGGGCATTAGCGACCCCACGGACCCGATCTCCCGGGAGAATTCTTGTTCTTCATCTCCGGCTTGCCTTTATTGGCCGGCCGTAGTGAACACTGACGAGGAACTGAGCTCCCACCTCTCTCTTGCCTTTATTGGCTGGCTTGAGTGGAGATTCGCAAGAGCAAACGTGCTCGGGAGAAGGATGTATAATCCAGTAAGGTGCTGGTAGGGATCTTGACCGTACTTCCGGGATTGTCCTGATAGCCGTGGTATACCTCTCCACTCCTCAAGCACCTCAGGATATGTTGCCCTCTTGTTGCTACGTCACTTCGTGCTAGCGGCCGTTTTTGGGGGCCCATTTATTGAGTGTGCAAGTCACCCCCTGCCTTTTTTCGATGCATATTAATAACGTTGTTCAGGCAGGGGCCATAGTCTTGACATAGTTCCATGTTACCAGTCCACTTAAGACTCCAAAAACCATAGTCCTATTATCTTTGTTCTCCATATGTCGCAACAGTTTTTCAATAACCGGGGGTTGTCCTTGGGTGCACTAGCATAGCGCGTACAGGGATAATCGTCGGTTGATATCATGTTCCTTTATAATTATCTAAAGGGCCTCTGCGAGTTGGCTTCGGCTCCTCGTACGCCTCCCAAAGGTCCAGGACCTCAGGGTCCTGAGATAAATAAAAAAAAAAAAAAATAAAAAAAAAAAAAAAAATAATAATAATAATAATAATAAAATCGTTTATTTATAACATAGGACACATTTACAATATAGTATATTAAATTTTTAAAAAGAACACAGTTCCTTGTTTACCTGAACTAGGGGAACCCTGTGCTTCAGGCTAAAGAGTGCTTAAATACAAAATAATAAATTAACACTAAATATGACTATAATAAAAACTTAACTAAATTTAGAGATACGGCGTGTTTTATTTACAAACAGTAAGTAGGTCTTCTGTCTCTACATAAGATATGCTTAGGAAATATTGGTGAATCATCTTTTTACAGTTATACTTATTTAATTTGTAGATACATAATATTCTATTTAATTTATTGTACAGAAATGGGCCTAAAAAAGTAAAAAATCTTTTTACAAATACATGTTTTGAGGATGCATTAGAATGGCAAACAATATCATTCCGTCTCTTATTAGTAATTTCGGCGTTGTAGGAAAGCATGGAGTGCTGTTTTAATACTAAGTGCATTATGAAAAGCTGGCGAACAGTAAACACGTTACAGGATTTGTATAACTGATCTGTAGGATAGAGAAAGGGAAGGAAATTGGCTACTTTTAAGATTGCTCTCTGAGCTCTTTCAAGAGGTAGTAGGTGAGTTTTAAGTGCTCCACCCCAGGAAGTGATACAGTATTGGATTACAGATTGACCTAGGGCTAAATAAATTTGTGTCACCAATTTTGAGTCAGCAATCGCTCGCAATTTCTTAAAAACATAGATTAATTTGCGCACTCTTTTAACTAGACCTTCAATGTGTGGTCTAAAAGAGAGAGTTTCATCTATTATAACCCCGAGATATTTGATGTCGCGTGTTTTAAAGATACAGGGACAATCACACGTGCTGGACGATCGGAATCCACATTTATGGGCATACAGATAATAATAATAATAATAACCCCATCGCCGTATCTCTACGTTGACGTCGTGGTGGGGCTTGCGTGCTCCAATATACCCTAGGTCTGTATCGGTAAAGTTTGCTTTGCCGTAATATGCCTAGGGTGAGGGGCCAGACTAAGAGAGATACAATCCGCAGTGCAGTTTTGTGGCGAACTGTTGGGCATTAGCGACCCCACGGACCCGATCTCCCGGGAGAATTCTTGTTCTTCATCTCCGGCTTGCCTTTATTGGCCGGCCGTAGTGAACACTGACGAGGAACTGAGCTCCCACCTCTCTCTTGCCTTTATTGGCTGGCTTGAGTGGAGATTCGCAAGAGCAAACGTGCTCGGGAGAAGGATGTATAATCCAGTAAGGTGCTGGTAGGGATCTTGACCGTACTTCCGGGATTGTCCTGATAGCCGTGGTATACCTCTCCACTCCTCAAGCACCTCAGGATATGTTGCCCTCTTGTTGCTACGTCACTTCGTGCTAGCGGCCGTTTTTGGGGGCCCATTTATTGAGTGTGCAAGTCACCCCCTGCCTTTTTTCGATGCATATTAATAACGTTGTTCAGGCAGGGGCCATAGTCTTGACATAGTTCCATGTTACCAGTCCACTTAAGACTCCAAAAACCATAGCCCTATTATCTTTGTTCTCCATATGTCGCAACAGTTTTTCAATAACCGGGGGTTGTCCTTGGGTGCACTAGCATAGCGCGTACAGGGATAATCGTCGGTTGATATCATGTTCCTTTATAATTATCTAAAGGGCCTCTGCGAGTTGGCTTCGGCTCCTCGTACGCCTCCCAAAGGTCCAGGACCTCAGGGTCCTGAGATAAATAAAATATAAAAAAAAAAAAAATAATAATAATAATATAATATTCCACAACTATCACACAACGCCGTCTAGTCCCAAGCTAAGCAGAGCTTGTGTTATGGGTACTAGACAACTGATAAACATACTTATATATTTCTAAATACATACTTAAATAGATACTTAAATAGATGAGAGTTAGCAGTGTTAAATTGAGGCTTGCGCATGCAAAAGTGAATATATTTTGTCTTGTCAGCATTCAATGTTAGTAAATTGCTTTGAAGCCAATTAGTCACAGTGTTGAAACCCAATTGAGCATATTCGTACAATTCGCTGCTGGTTTTAGCTGTAAATATTAAGGCCGTGTCGTCGGCATATGAAACAATTTTGCCTTGATTAATATTTAGGTTACACAAATCGTTAATATAGATCAAAAATAGGGTAGGGGCCAGGATACTTCCCTGGGGAACACCATATCCAGAACTGATTTGCTCATCACTCGTAATATTGTCTATTTTGACACATTGATGTCGATCATCTAAGTAATCAGCAAAAAGTTTAAGCGGCGTTCCTCTTATTCCTATGGCCTCTAATTTGTTTATTAGCAAAGGAACCGACACCGTGTCAAAGGCCTTCGCTAGATCAAGGAACACCCCCAGGATCTGTTGTCCTTTGCCGAGTTCTTCAGAGACGTAATCTGTCAGGCTGTGCACTGCATCAGCTGTAGATAATTTGGCTCTAAAACCAAATTGCGCCGATGATAAAAGTTTATTTTTTTCTAAATATTTAACTAGTCTACTGTTTAATATTTTTTCTAGTATTTTTGAAATAGAGGAAAGTATCGATATTGGCCTATAATTATTTACTAAGTCTTTGTTTCCGGATTTAAAAACAGGGATTACAACTGCTTTTTTCAGAGATCTAGGGAAAATTCCTTCGGAAAGACAGATACGAAATATGTGCGTCAAAGGCGGAACAAGGATATGCTTACAGAGTTTAAGGATCTTATTACTAATATTATCCCATCCTACTGCAGAGTCATCTTTTAGTCCACAAATGACACGAGTAACTTCGTCTTCGTCAGTGTCCAGTAAGCCAAAAGAATTTAGGGCACACCTGTTTCTTAAATCAAGTGGAGGTCTTTGGACACAGTCTTGTGTTGGAATCTGTTCGGCAAGAGTTTTTCCAACATTTACAAAAAAGTTATTAACATGGTTAGCTGATGAAAGAGGTGAGGGATTAATAAGCAGTAAACTCGAATTAGATTCACGTTTTTTTGCCATATAAGTGACATTTTTAATATGTTTCCAAAGTTGCTTACTGTTGTTTCCTGCTTTATTTAATTCATTTTTATCGTAGTTATTTTTTAAGTTCTTTAGGAGGTTATTGCAAAAATTTCTGTATCTTTTATAGGTGATTTGAATGATAGGATTGTCAGGGTTTTTCTTAGCTTTCTGATGAAGTTTATCTCTTTGTCTTATACACCGAATCAAGCCCGGAGTAATCCAAGGTTTAATGTTATACAGTTTCTTGTTTACGGAAGAAATAGTCGTGTTACGTAATATTGCAGATTGAACATGTTTTATTAAGTACGATAAAGCAAAATTAGCGTCAGCAGTATTGTAAAGTGGGTTAAAGTCAAGATTGCGTAAATCATATTCGAGTTTATTTATGTTTAATTTCGTTTTGGTTCGAGGACGATTTTGCTTAGGCAGCGTTAGGTTTAGGTGTAGTAGGACAGCGTGATGGTCTGTAATTGTCGAGTTAGTAACAAGTGTAATATACGATAAGCTTTATTTAGCCATTGTTACAAGTGTTTTCTTAAACATAGTTATAACTTATTTACATATCGGTAACAGGTGTTATATTTTACCAGAATTATTACAAGCTGGATTTAATCATCATATGATCGAGGCAGGAACTGCTTTGATGAGTAGGCAAAGAGTGAGCGGGGAGAAAACCATGGAATGAGCAGATATTAAGATAGTCTTGGGTCCCTGCATCACAGTTTTCAGAGTTAATATTTATATTAATATCACCCGTTAGTATAACATTCTTATACGTGCACAGTGTTTGAAAAATTTGGTTTAAGGAAGCGTGAAAAGTTGCCAAGTTTCTAACAGAAGGTGATCTATACATCGCGATTATTGCTGTGGTTGTACCAAGTTTGATGATCAAGCAATTACTCATACAGTCCCTTAGATTAAATTCTTCAACTGAGACCTTTAAAGTTTCCTTGGAATATAAAACCACACCATCATTTTGGTTGTTGTTTATTGTTGTATAAAATAAGTTATACCCCGGAATTTCTGGGAGGTTGGCCTGACGATCACCCAGCCAGCACTCAGTTAGTACCAATATATCACATTCAAAGTTTAGTCTATGAAGAAAAATGTTAAAGCTATCCATGTTCTTATAGATACTGCGAATATTTTGGGTTAGTATGGTTAGTGACTTTTGAGTGTCGGAAAAATATTGACTGCACTCCTCAACCTTACACTGCTTTGAAACTGTTACAAATGTATTATCTATATCGGTTATTAAATTACTATCCATAAAATATGAAAAATATAATCAATGAATTAAGGCTAAAATATAACCAAATAAGTGACGCTCTTAGGCGCCTTCATAGTCGATCGAATTGATGTACCTGTTTTCGGCAGACTTTTTGGCAGGACACTCTGGATCTCCCGTCTTGTGGTTGGCAGGTTTTTTGAAACGCAAACATGTTGCGCACTTTGGCGTTTCGGCTTTTTTTGTGCAGTCTTGGGTTGTGTGCCCTTCTTCACCGCAATGTCCACATGTTGGGGCAGCGACTTTGCACGTTTTGGCCGCATGACCGTACTGCTGACACTTGTAACATCTCGTTACCAGAGTGAAGTCTCGTACTGGACATGACGTCCAATTGATAAATAATCTATCCTGCGTTATGAGTGCCTTACGAATAGAAGCTGGAACTTCTATTATATAGTTACAGTTCTCTGCATCTTTCCTGCCAGATTTATGGCTAAGTTTGATTAAGGTCAAAAATGCATCTCTGGTCATAGTCGGCAATTTGTCGGCCAAGTTTTGGTCATAAATACATTTGAAAACCTAATTTTCAGCCATTAAAGCAGGGACTCCTATAACTATAATGCGTGGTTTGCGCTTTTGAGGGTCATCGACGGTGAGCCCTGAAGAAGATAGTTGGACTGTTTTCTTGAGCTTGTCTAGATCTTCTTTAGTCTCCGTGCTGATAATAAGTCCTCCTTTTCCTATTTTACGTACGCCTCTGACTTTCAATTTCATGTCACCAGGGCAAACGATTTTTTGGACCATGTTCTTGGTTTCGTCACTAGTCTTCGTATTATCTCGGGGATAAATCGCCACGGAGCTAAAAGTATTAGGTCGAACAAAGCTGTTGGATCCTTTCTTCACCATATCTGCAAAAGATGAAGCTGCGGCTCTTTGCTTACCACAAGATTCTTTAATCGTCCGGTTCATTTCTATTACACAATCTCTTAGGTCTCGGTCTTCATTTAAGATTTTTAGGGAATTGTGGGTCTTCACGGCATTATATTTTAGCGACTGGTATTGAACAGCCAGTTGCGAAACTCCATAACTAACTTTTCGGCACAGATTGCTTATTTTTAAATAAATGAATTTTAATTTATTTTTTAATTCAAGGGGTTAATTTTGGAAAATCCTCTCTTAGTGCTTGCCCACGTCATCCTTTGAACTGTGTCGCGCGCTAATCGCCGAATTCGCCTCCTATGTGTACGTTCGCGAATTTCGCGAATTTTTGGCGGGAAATTTCGGCGCGTCTTATTAAAACGACGATAACTTCAAAACTACGTTAGCTAGCTCATTACCAGTTATATCATTAGAATCGTTATTAAATTACCTAACAGGATATATATACATTGTTGTAGGTTTACCTTGTCATGTATTCGTAAGTGTCGTGTATGTTCAGTGTGAGGGTTTTTTTACCAGTTTCTTGTGTTAATGTAATTTTAATAAAATGAATAGACCATTGATTCAAAAAGTTATTGTTTTACTTACACAAGTACACTTTAGTTCACATAAATCAAACAAAAGAACAGACCTCGTAATACATTTATAACATACCACAAGCTGAACAATAACATTACGTCATTTTTAAGTGCGGCGTTCGAAACAAAAGATAACGTTTGTTTACACTTCTATTCCGGTGACTTTTAAACATCTGGCGGTTTGGGTTACATTTTTTTACTAATGTTTGGTTCACATTCATTACACAAACAGAGTCTCAGCTGGTAGAAATGTTTAGTTTATTTGTATCAGATAACCGAACTAACCACTTGAAAAGAGGCGCAAAAAACACCTACTCGAACTTTGGATCACTGTTTGAATTCTGTTGACTAAATTTGAAATCTAATTCAACATCCTACATTTTGAAGATATCTACAAAACGTTAATCACATAAAAAGGGTATGCTGCCGAACAAAAACATTACACAAATACGTATTAGAATTACGGGAAACTTTAGGTAAATACCTATCGATTTACGTAATTCTAATTTCAAAATGTACACAATAAAAATACGATAAAATTCAAATTAAACGCCTAATATCTATAGTAGTATACATACAAACTTACGTAATAGCCTTATTTTGCATTTCTATCAATATTTATCGCCAAAATATCGCAAAATGTTTAGTCAACAGTAGTAACGGTTTGTGATGTGAAATCATGTTTGTTGAAATGAACATTCTGGTCAAAATCTTAATGAACTGCACTGTTTATGCATTGAAAAATGTTTATTACTTACCCAGGCATTGTAGTTCACCCACAAAACACACAAAAACACACAAATCACAAGAAAAACAAACGTTTTGGCGCGACGCGTAAAAAACACAACTGACTTGTGCGCGAATGGGCGGCCGACTGGCTTTGTCACCTTCCGTATCTATGTTCACTCAGTTATTCCGTTCACTGAAGACGTAATAGAGTAGATGTATCTATATAGTTTACTCTGTGCAAGTTTGAGCGGGATTGACACAGGTTTAATAAGCATAATACGTCAAAATACGACGCATGTCAACAGCGGTCCAACGTTGGACCGTACACAGACGACTGTTTTCTGAAAACGGTCCAACGTTGGACCGCGACACAGACGAGGGGGGAAACCTTGTGCAAAATTTCACGCTCCTATTCCCAGTAGTTTCGGCTGTACGTTGATATGTCAGTCAGTCAGTTTCTCCTTTTATATACGAGTATATAGATAAGTGAACATTTCACTTATTAATTACTGTTTCTTATTGTCTTTATTAATGAGCTTTATTACAATACTGACAATGCCGCTCCGTCGTAGCCAAAAGAGTTTTATATTTTAATTTAACTTGAAATTTAAGAATTTTTAAGAATTCTGGCCTCGTCCAACATAAATTGAACTAAAACGCTGATTCCAAACATATTTAGGGTACCAAACAAATTTTTGCAGAGTTGTTCACGTCTCGCACTCTACTAGGCTATGTTATCTGTCCTCGATTATTCCAAATTTCTCTCAATGAGGTGAAGGCGACCTATAAGGAACGTAAACTTCCCTGATGGAGTGTGACCGGATCGAAGCTCCATGGCAGTAACAATATCTCTCACTTAATTTGGCAAATCATTCGGAACTGGAGTATTTTCTATCACAAGGAAAATTCTTCGCAAGCTCTTTCAAAGCAGTAAAGTCGAGTGGTTTATTATCATGGACATGTCTGCACCATGTGCCTTTGGAAAATATGCTTCTAAAAAGTGGGAAGTATAATCTTCACGTTTCTTTTTTTAAATAATGTAACCCAGTGCTTAACTGCGATCCCACCTGATGGTAAGCAGTGATGCAATCGTTGATGTTGACGTTAGCAAACACACACAACTATACTATTATTATATAGCTGAACATAGGCCCCACCACGAGCTCTTAACGTGGTCCATATGACGATGGTGAATGGTTGAGCTGAGTGGTGCTAATATTCGCGTCATGTCCGTGAACGGGCGCTATCAGTTGAGACTGGTCATCTCTTAGCTGCCAGTTGCTATTTTAATATCCATATTTAGTTTTTATTTCTACTTTATTTACATTGGTCTCACATAATACTCGTAGTGACAAGAAACATGTAACAGAGATATTATTTTGTAATTACAAAACAGGATTGAAAAGATCGAGTGTCCATGGAGTTTCTTGCACAATCTTCTCCATAGATCCATCTACGCTTTGGAATGTGCAATTAGCATCATTTTTTCTGACTGACTGACTTCTTGACATTTCAAAAGTGCCTGTAAATCGTTTATTTGAAATAAAATGCTTTGAAGAGAACAAATGGTCGACGGCGCGTACTGTTCCACGCGCGCCTCAAGGAGATGTTAGCAAACCGTAGGGGCCCAGTAGGGTCAAAGCCTACTGGGGCCAAGGGTTTGTTTCTGAAAGGAAAACTCGGCCCTGGTATGAATGGCAATGAAGTGGGGGGGGGGTTTAGTCAGTAAAGTCTGACACACCCTCACGCTCCACCCAAAAGCGAGAGATGTCATTGGATGATTTTACCATTCTGACATTATTGTTATAGCAGACTTGACCTTGGCCCTGTTTAGTTCTTTCCTCAAAAGACTACGTATCTATGGCGCGACAAAGGAACTAAAAAGTTCAAAATCCTGCATCACGCAATTAGAGTTCTTTGCGCGATTTGAACACATGTAACAACTGCCCAAAATCATCTATCGGGTAGTTGCCCGATCTAGACATAACATCCCACTGGTCGGAGGATCCTCCCTTTTTAACGAAGATTTGCGGGTCTTTGCACCCTGTTCCGTATTTTTTTTTTTATTGATATAAACCAGCGCTTGACTGCGATCCCACCTGATGGTAAGCAGTGATGCAATCATTGATGGTGAGGCGCACTATACATCTGAAAACTTCTCAGACACTAAACTGCATGGTTGTCATAATTATGATTTGACCATTACATATTTGCTGTATGAACTTTAAAAGAGACTTTGATCTCTGAGTTTGTTTCGGTGTTTCTTCTCAGTGTAAAAGTGTTTTATAGAACCTATTTACAAAATATATAAGTATGTTTTGTATTCATAGGACAAGCTCTGCTTAGTTTGGGATTAGATGGCGTTGTGTGATAGTTGTGGAATATTATTATTAGTATATCGACTTCGTGCTGATCTGTGGCACTTGTCCGCGGAAGCGACGGAACACCACGCCCTGAAGCTAAAAGTTAATATTATTATTTCATCTAAATTTCAAGCGTTTGAGCATGAAGGAGTAACAAACAGATATACATAAAAAATATTAGTATGATTAGAACTTCATGCAACACAGAGGTACAAAACTTAATGCCTTAGGCATTCTATACTAGTCAACCAGGGGTAGTAGAGAATCAACATAAAGAAAGAAGTATTATTAAGAAAAAAATGGGCGCCCAGAAGGTTAAAATAAATAATACTTAAAAAAATTATAAATACCATACATATTATAAATACATTTACGTAAAATATCTAATGGAAAGGGATTTTAAAAAAAAATCTGCTATTTGATGTTCTAGTCTCTCTATATCACTGGTTAAATTGTATCACAACAAACTGCACAGATATACCTATTTAACTACATATATCACAATTTATTACAATTACCTCTTTTAAACTGGGTTACTAGGAGTTCAGAAAGTGCACACGGTCCCTGCAATTGGGAACGAACTTTGCACAACTCTGCTAATTGGTCCTGAGCTCCTAATAAATGCTGTAGCCGTTCTAATTGGTCAACGGTGTCAAACACTTCCAATGCAGACGCTGGCATTACATTAATTACATTCGTAGAGCTCTCACTTGGTAGAAAGTCATATTTCAGTGGACTATACAATATCAGACTCATCATCATCATCATCATCATTTACCCGAAAGATGTCCACTGTTGGACATAGGCCTACTCCAAGTGTCGCCATAATGACCGGTCCTATGCGTCTCGCATCCGTCGGATTCCCGCGACCTTCACCAGGTCATCGGTCCACCTTGTGGTAGGCCTTCCAACGCTGTGCCTTCCGGTACGCGGTCGCCACACAAGAACTTTTTGGCCCCATCCACCATCTGTACCTACTGCGAGCAGTGTCCTGTCCACTGCCACTTAAGTTTAGCGATTCTTCAGGCTTATGTCGGCATCCTTGGTTCTCCTACTCTTCATTCCTGATGCGATCACATAAGAGAACTCCGAGCAGACCCTTTGCATTTCTCTTTGAGTGACTATAATCCTTCTGATGAAGCCCATTTTTCTAGTATAGACTAATAATTTAAAATTGTTTTACGAGATAATTTAATCCCTGTAGTACGTAGATACCTACTATCCAATTTCTTTCAGTAATAGAAAGCCACGCTATCAACGAGTGCCATCAGGCTGTACGTTTCCTGTCGGACGGCCAAAGAAGCAAAACCTTAGGAAAAAGCGAGGGTACCGAATACCTAGCGGGAACTCGAGAATCTGAAGTACCAGGCATTTTACCGACATGTAAATAAACCGCGTTCGCTTTTCAATCAATGTGCTAATGTTTTGAATATTGGATCAATTTGAAATGAACATTCGACTGCTCGGCTTTCCATTAATTTATGATCGATTAATATTTGGTTCTGGCATATATAGAGGATACGCAAGTGTTTTGAACGTCAATTTGTAGAATAAACATTTTGAATGGTAGAGTCGCGACCTTATCGGCACGCGTTCGTGTGGCGACCAATGAAATTGAATTTGGAATCTTGTTTTGGTTGACTTGATATGATGTTTCTCTTCTGAAGTCTGGACTCCTGGTAATTTTGAGACGTACATATGTAAATGTTTTGCTGAAATTGTTTTTATAATAAAAATAAATAATGAAAGAAAAGAAACACTGGCTTAGTAGTTGTTTGTGTACCTTGCATTGTGACAAAATAAATTCATTTCCTTTCTTATCTTTCTTTAAACTGCACTTTAACAATAGCCAAAGCCTTAACTTTAACTAGAGTATAAAGCAGATGACAAATAGTTAAGTACGTTTTTTTTTTTTACAAAATTTTAACATTTTACATGATGGTGCAATAGCAGATGATAAAATTCAATGGCCATGGTTAATGTTGGTGTTAAAATTAATTTTGACAGAAACTGTAATGTAGTTCTAAAGCCTCAGATACATTAGGGGACAAATGTCTCCCAACCAAACGTGACGCGCAACGCTGTTAAATTGTCCAACAAAAACTCCCGCGTCACGTGAATGCATTGCAAAATGTTGGGACAAGTTTCGGGGCACTGGGCAACGTTGCAGCGGGATTTTTTGTCCCCTTAATGTTTCTGTAGTTTTAGTTCAACCCATTCTAAAAGTGGTATTGATTATCAACATCGAAAAAAAAAATATCGTCATCATTATTTTATCATTTAGTCCACTGCTCATTCTCACTACTACTACAACTAAATGAATACGTAAATAAAAGCGGATCTCAGTGCTGGGGCCTTACCATGATATGTTAAAATATCAGAAAGAAAGAAAAACAGTTTATTTACGTGAAATGACGCAATCAGTCGTGCGAGCGAGAAAGAGGGATAGCTATACACCCTCCGTCCTCCGTCCAGCTCCGTCCCGTTAACAATGTGGTTAAAATGTGGCCTTTAGGGCCTATTACACTACGTGTTATTCAGACAGTCTTAGTCTATGTAGCGTCACATAAGAAAAAGAGCAACTTACGCCAATGTCGTGTAAAGGAATGAAACAGAACGATGAGATACATAGAAATACATAGACTAAGACTGTCTCAATAACGCGTAGTGTAATAGGCCCTTTTGATCCGAGCGGAAAAAAAACCACCAGCGCACCATTCTATCAAAGTTTTTGCTTCCATAATCCTACTAAACAGTGATTCACGTAGTTTCAGCTAGTAAAACCGTAAAGAAAGATCAAAACAAAGGCTTACCTGTTCATTTATCACTTAAACGTACCACAAAATTACGTAATTTAAATCGATGATATTTAATATACCGAACACAACCCACGCTTAGTATTCAGGGCATCATCCACCTTATCTAACCCCAGGGGATAATATAGAGTATAGATAAAACTAGAATTTATAATTATTTAATTATGAACACGTATTATTTAGGTGATCTGAATGCGAAACGCGTAGACACTGTTTTACAAAAGGTGGTTGATAAAGCGAAAAATTAGGGTTTTCAAGAAAATTCACACCAGTTGGCGCCACTTAACCGAGAGGTTTTCAACTTCAATTTCAACTATTCACGCGCTAAGCGACCCACGAGTCGCACGTCATAACATAGCATAATCAGCCTTTCAATGTTCCCACTGCTGGGACTCAGGCCTCCTCTCTAGGAGAGGGAAGTCGCACGTCAACCTCCGTTTATTTATATCTTTGTAAGTGTATTGAAATACGTCGTTTGACACATGTTTTCATTTGAATTTGTCACTGCAACCCTCGGATCCAAAACACCCTCGCCTACGGCTCGAGTGAATGCCGCCTCAGTCGCAATAACAGTTTCTCCAGTTGTATCAAAATGTAGTATTTTGATTCTGACTCTGATTCGGAATAATTTTTCACCGTATTCCTTGTAATAAATAACTTGGGGACAATTCTACGATTCGGTTATCATTATTATTATCACGTAACAGAAGGCAGGTACTAGGAGAGAAGGATCCTGCAATCTAGACTTATTGGATAATTGGTTTATCCGTCTGGCTTCCATCCCTAACTAACTTACATTCGCGTTTTTTGCTTTATGATTCAGAATATCGGTTTTTATTTAAGGAGATTGGGGAAGATCGTGGGGTAGGGATTACCATTGGTATTGCGTTCTAAAATGTGTTAAGAAATATAGAATAGACTTTGAAACCGTTCAGGGCACATTGCTCGCAAAACAGACTGCCGTTGGGGCCGAAAGGTTCTGGAGTGGCGACCGCGTACCGGAAGGCCAGGTCATCGGTCCCCTACAAGATGGACCGATGACCTGGTGAAGGTTACGGGAATCCGATGGATGCGAGACGCACAGGACCGTTCATTGTGGCGACATTTGGGGTAGGCCTATGTCCAGCAGTGGACGTCTATAGGCTGAAATGATTATGATGATGATGACCGTTCGTTTTCTATGGCTTAAGTTATTGGTACAAATTCATGGCTTTATTATGTACTAGCTTCGGCCCGCGGTTTCGCTCGCGTAAACGTAGGTTTCTCCATACAAACTTTGGACCCCCACTTCATTCCCTTGGGGAGTGAATTTTGGAAAATCCTCTCTTAATGCTCGCCTACGTCATAAAAGGAAACCTTGTGCAAAATTTCACGTTCCTAATCCCAGTAGTTTCGGCTGTGCGTTGATATGTCAGTCAGTCAGTTTCTACTTTTATATATAGATGCACTAAAAGTAGTACTTACCAACAGAGTAAATATATGTATATGTCTTAACCCAGGATATAAGACATCTTAGTACCTATATAGTAAATATCATCCAAATCTGTTTAGCAGTTTGAGCGTGATAGAGTAACAAATTTACATTTAGATAGACACAATAAATCTTAGTGTGATTTAGATAACAAATGACAGATAAATAACTAGATTTGGTCTGTGTACTTCTCAAGGTGCACATTCGTGTACATTTAAAAAAAAAACTGGGCAAGTGCGAGCCGGACTCGCGCACTGAGAGTTCCGTACTAACTTACCTTTGAAAATTTCTCGAAAATTTCCCGTTCGATTCCCGAATGGAGTCTTGAAGATTTTTCCGAATCGCAATTTTTTTTTGTTGTGACGTTTCAACAAATTTACAGTTTTCAGATTTATTCCCATATCTGTGCTATAAGACCTTGCTTTATGCCAAATTTCAGGATTCTGGGTCAACGGGAAGTACCCTATGAATTTCGATTCCCTCGAGAGTGTCGAAATATACGTTTTTTGCTACATAAATGGCCGTATCTTTTTTTCAGTTAACTTAGAAATCTGATTTTTTTACAGCTTCAAGAGACTGCAGACTTGAGTATAGGGTTTTAGTTTCAACTCAATACCTCCACGCGTTCCCGAGACAAAGGGTCTTCACAGACAGACAAACAGACGGACGGACAACAAAGTGATCCATGGAGTTTCTTGCACGTTCTTCTCCATAGAGATCTACGCTTTGGAACGTGCAATTTAGCTTCACTTTTTTTTTTCTTCTGACTGGAAAAAAAAAAGTGAAGCTAAACATGGCAATCGATCCTATTCTTATTTGGAACGCATTGTAAGTTTAGATATTTTTTGCACATCTATTCAAAAATTCAAGCGCCATGTTCACCTAAAATGACTAAACACTATCCTACTAACATAACATAACTCTAGATAATTATTAAATGTTGTATCTGCACTTTAATAATGGTAAAATCTATTCAGTTTTAATATTATTTATGCATGCTGTGACAATCGTATGATATTGTACACTTGGTTTATATGCACGTATCTTTTAATTATAAAGTGTAATAATTGTAGATAGCTCTCTACAAGTTTAGGTATTTGAAGTTTTTAGCGGAATTCGAAGTTCAGTGGCTGTTTCAATTATTAATAAATTGATTCCTAGTGGATATTGTGATGTAAAATTGGTGTAGTTTTGTATCTCAAGTGTCTGCGCAACTGGACAATATGTGGAATCGATGAAATAGGTGCGATCTCGGTAAAATGGAGATGAAAATTTTATTGTAGCGAGTGTTGACTACCTTAGCGAAGTTTGTCGAGAAGGTGGACTCGATACTTTACACTTGTGACTTGATATTAGTTAATTTGTTTACCATTAGAATATGTACATATCCATATTCTAATGGTAAACAAATTTACTAGTCATTGTACGAAGCCATGGCTAAAAGATTTGGTGTCCAAGCCTAAAACATTTACAAACAAAAAGCTTAATTATTTGTCTATGGGCGAAATTGGCTTGAAAATAATTATTTATAGTTTAAGTGAGATATAATGACATTAGTTTATGTTTGTTTCCCGTGCCTTGCGTGTTACAATTTTGTATTAGTAGCCAAAGTTTATGTTAATTATGTTCGAAACTTTTTTAGTTTAACACACTTTCTTCGAGCATTTAAATAATATCTAACGAAAATGTTTTCGCTTGTGAAATATTGTCCGATTTCGTTTCTAAAAGACTTCAAACTTTTTTCTATTATTGTACGTTTTGTTTGACATAATATTTATAGAATAGATGTTTTACAAAAATCTAACAACAAGCATTAAGTTACCAGGATCGCTGGATTGTATGAAAGAGTTACCACAGCCCTAGGAGGACCCATAGGTTAAGTGAAAATGAACCCCGGGGCCCTGGAAGGGCAAAGAAGGAACAAACGAGTAGGTTTTAGTCAGTAAAAATCTCACACACCCTCTCGCTCCGCCCAAGGGCGAGAGATGTCATTAGATGATTTCCCACATAAAAAAGTCCTAGGAGGACACAAAGCACAACTGAAGTAAAACAGGAGGGTTTGGAAAACAGGTGGGTTTTAGTCAATAAAAGTCTGACACACCCTCTCGCTCCGCCCAAGGGCGAGAGATGTCATTAGATGATTTCCCACATAAAAAAGCCCTAGGAGGACACAAAGCACAACTGAAGTAAAACAGGAGGGTTTGGAAAACAGGTGGGTTTTAGTCAATAAAAGTCTGACACGCCCTCTCGCTCTGTCCAAGGGCGAGAGATGTCATTAGATGATTTCCCACATAAAAAAGCCCTAGGAGGACACAAAGCACAACTGAAGTAAGACAGGTGGGCTGAAGTCTGACACGCCCGCTCGTTTCACCCGGAGCTTCACCGGAGGAGGAGAAAAAGTTATAAAATCTCCGATTAAAATAATATGCTCATACATGGGACAAAGATTACTGAGAGTGTAGTAAAGAAAATCAAAATAGTCAATCTAGAAATCTCTGAACCGACTGCGGTCTTAGGTTGGCCGCTGCAGAGATAATCTTGCCAAATGGAGTATCCTTGTTTCATCGCAAATATAATGTCCGTGTGGGGCCCCTTCAAAGGATATGCGTCACCTCCTTTCCAGCCCAGCATGCACAACTACCTGCACCTTCAACAGCCAACGACAGAGCTGTCCAGGTGGCTAAATATTGGCCGGACCAGATTTGAGTCAGATCGACACGAGAGAAGAAGAAGAAAGTAGTCAATACGAAGTTTAGGGCTGCAGAGCACAGCGAGCAAGACTTTAGCGACCTTGTTGACTCAGAATACAAAGAAGGGGATGAGATGACTATTAAGCGAGATAGGTCAGCGCACAGGTATGTATATAACCTTCTCCATCTTTGCCGATCCTTACCGTATAGGCGGACTTGCAGACGACGAGCAATGGGTAGTTCGCCGTCCGCCAGTCTCATAAGGACCGAGCCCGAGTTGTGGCCGGTACGTAGTGTACCACGTGCGCATCAAAGAGATGTCAGCAAAACCGTAGGGACCCAGTAGGAAATCTCAATATGTGGAGGTCCGCAATAATCGCTAATACAGTAGATTTTATAAACTAATGCTTGACTGCGATCTCACCTGATGGTAAGTAGTGATGCAATCGTTGATGGTGAGGCGTACTAGTTTATTAAGAGCCTATTCACTCTAGCCTTGAAGATACCTATTGGACGGGAAGACCGAAATATCAATGATAATGTTTATTTACTTTCATTTTGTAGATAACAAACCAAAGTACCTGCCAGTTTTACAAACAAAATTATTTTTTATTTATTTATTGAGAGATATAAGTACCTAAAGTGATTTTAAAAAGTGTGTTACCTATCTCGGTCACACCCCACACGTACGTCTAAAATCTTTTTGCTTTTGAAATGGTATTCGGTAATATCATTTCTTACGTTAAAAGAAGAGAGCCTAAAAATAATACGAACTTTTCTCGTTTTATACGTCGTTTGGAATAAATAACTAGATATTAACATGAATTCGTCTTTGACGGGGTCGTGGGGTCTTTGGACCGGGACCACGGTTCCAACATCCATCTATAAAAATTAAAAAAAAATTTAGAAGTATTTTGGAACCACATGGAAAAAGGCATTATATTAGTACAGTTACCAAAAAACTATATTTAAAAAAATGCAAAGCATTTATTTTGAACATAGATAGAACAAGAAAATAAAAACACATACTTAGCTAATTAAAAAAAATTACATATACACAATAATAACTCCTACCTAAAATATGGCGTCAAAAAATTCCTCCGTATCGCGACTGGAAGTGTGCGCAAAAGACTGGCGGCATTGCCACGTTGTACGCGTATCACAAAACGCCGTCTAGTCCCAAGCTAAGCAGAGCTTGTGTTATGAGTACTAGACAACTGATAAACATACTTATATATTTTTAAATACATACATATTATAGATAAATTACACCCAGACACAGAACAAATGATCGTGCTCATCACACAAATATTTGTCCTGGTAATCGAACCCACGACCTCCAGCATAGCAGTCAGGGCCACTAACCACTGGACCAACAGGCCAGACAACAATTGATTTCATAATTGTTGATTTTGACAAGATTGGTAATCTACTAATATTATGGCGTCATTACGACTTTCCAATGGTCAACCACTGACACTCCATTGAAAGAAGTGGTAATCTCGTACATATTGACAAATGAATATCTAACGTATGCAGGAATCTGCAAAAATTTTGACAGTTCCTTTGATCAGTGACCTACCATTAAAACGTCATTGTGCAGTCATTGCTTCTAATAAGCTCGATATTGTCATTCTACTACAACTTTAGTACGAGACCATTGACCGATCAATGATCGATTATTATGAATTAGCAGATTACGGACTTTTAGCAAAATGACAATGGGGTCGCGTTGGAATGACGAATTCATAAAATAGCACACTTGGGCCCCTGTGCAATAAGACCACCTATTATACACTTATTTTTTTTTAATGTTTGTCCTGTGATAAGATATGGCGTGCAAAAAAGAAAGAAAGAAATAATAAATAAATATTTTACCTAACAGAGTTTTTGGTTAGTTTTAGTTGTTTCATTTGAAGTTTTTACTTCCGCCTCCGATTCCGGATCCAGTTCCAATTGCGGTTCCGATTCCGATTCCGGTTCCAGTTCCGATTCCGGTTCCAGTTCCAATTCCGGTTCCAGTTCCGAGTCCGGTTCCAGTTCCGATTCCGGTTCCAGTTCCGATTCCGGTTCCAGTTCCGATTCCGGTTCCGATTCCAATAAACCAATTTTAAAAACTCGGCTACTGAATTTGTTTTCAATATATAACCGCGTTACATCCCTACTCTCCACTGTTTGTAAATGAGTCCTAACTAAGCGTGTCCCTATTTACAATAACGACACTTAGGGGCTATATTTAGCACTGGAATATTGACAAATTGCTAGACTATCCACGAGGAGACTAGACGTGCAATTTACGTGAGGACCAGCTGATATAATCTTTAGTCTCGCGATAATAATATAGGTACCTACAACATTATCAACGTATGATTTTTCCGTAAAACAAATATTTTGCCAAAAACAAAAATTAACAACATGATATTTTTTGTTTGTTTTCCCTATTCCTTATAAACGACTTTGATCTTTAGAAAAATGTTCACTCAAAAAAAATTGCTGGTTAATTGCTCTTCAGAATGTACAAAGCATATGTAAATCAATCAGTATTTCGCAAAGAAAATGGATTTTGAGGTCAGCGGGGCTCTATCCGGGCACAGCTTGTCAAGGGACTATTCGCCTTAATTTCAGCTTCATTAAGATTAAAAAGAGTGTGCATAGTTTCTTGTATATTCTTCTTCATAGAAATCTACGCTTTGAAATATGCAATTAGTATAATTTTCTGACTGTCTGACTTGTTAACAATTCAAAAGTGCCCTGTATTTCAAAATAAAATTCTTTGATTCTTGATTCTTACCTCCTACGTGTTCCTGAGAAAAAGGGCCTTGCCAGACAGACAACAAAGTGATCGTATAAGGTTTTTTTTTTGGTGGGAAAATCATCTAATGACATCCCCCGCTTTTGGGCGGAGCGAGAGATAGTGTCAGACTTTTACTGACTAAAAACCCACTCCTGATCCTTCTTTGCCTTCGTCCCAGGGCCCCGGGTTTCACTTTCACACTACCCGTGGCCCCAGTAGGCCCCTACGATTTGCTGACATCTCCCTGAGGCGCGCATGGAACAATACGCGCCGCCGACGACTTAGGCTCGGTCCGGATGGTAACCGGACGGTCGGACAGTGAGCTACCCATTGCTCGCTGTCCGCAAGCCCGCGCCTACGGTGGCCATCCTATAAGTGTTCCATTTTTGCTGACTTATGTACGGAACCTCAAAAAAAAACAATACCTATCAGAAAAGCTTATGTTTACATTGTCTTTGCGTTTTGTTATTTTTGTGTTTGTCTGAATGCCATGACCACCCTTCCACCTGACCAAATCCTTTGGTTAAAGTTACCCATACCTCCATACCCCATAAAGGTATCCCATAGGTTCGGAAGGGTTGACCTATTTTTAGCTTCGTAGATGGTAAACAATAACTATTCATAATATAAATAACTAAGAAATCGAATGTTTACCTATACATAACATTTTTTTTTGTTAATGTATTTGGCTTGGATACTAAGTCTTTTAAGCCATGTCTTCGTATAAACAGTTAATTTGTTTACCTTTAAAATGTGGAAGTACATATTCTAATTGTTTTTATAGTATTTAGCAATAAAATCAAGTCAACCTTCGCTGAGTTAGTCAACACTACAATTAAATTCTCAGCTCCATTTTACCGAGATCGCGCCTGTTTCAATAATTCCACTTATTGTCCAGTTGCGTAGACACTTGAGATATAAAACTAAACTACACGTCACAATATCCACTAAGAATCAATTTGTGAATAATTAAAACAGCCACTGACCTTCACTCGAAGAAATCCCTCCAAAAACTCAATGCCTATACCAATATTAATTTTACCATAGATATTCAGTGTTCAATAAAGAACGTATCCATCTATATTTCAGTCTATCTACAAATTCTTACCGCCTAGACCTTTATGAATAGAGAGGAAAATACCTAGAAGCCGAAGCCACAAACTGTGGTCGGATCAAATATCTACGCAACTAAAGATATCTATGAGCACTTTATTCCGAGAAGAGCAGCCTCCCTAGTCAAGTTACGATCGTTTCGTTTGCGTCGAACGCCTCAAGTAGGCCACGCCTCTGATTCCTTTGTTCTGACCACGTGACAGAGCGTTGAGATGACGTCAGAACAAAGGAATCGGAGGCGTGGCCTACTCGAGGCGTTCGACGCGAACGAAACGATCGTAACTTGGCTAGGGGGGCAATAGTTGCCTGGCTTCGACCTAAAAGATGTACGCCGCGGGTTCCACACCCAGCCCTGCGTTCAAAAATAACCAGAGTAGGATAGAGTCGCTACTCTAACCGTTCAAAAATGCTTCGAGTTGCAATCCAGGGTCGTTCTTTTATAACTCGAGTAGCTACCCTAGAGTAAACCCAACTAACTCTAAATCTGAGCAGGGTGGGTTGGTGTAGCTGGGGATCATGGATGGCGTATCAGCTCCCACGATCCCCGGTCCAAGTGTTGGAGGGAACACCGGGGTGGTTTTTAGTCAGTAAGAGTCTGATAGACATCCATGAGGATTTCCCACCCCGGCAAAAAAAGGGACGGTTGGTGTAAGCGGCCATAAAATTACACTTGCTTGACATTGACAGTTGAACTCGACGTTCGCGTTCAAAAATGCGAGCGTAGAGTGCCTACTCTGATGATGTCATTAGAGTTAAATCTACCTTGTGTAATTTATTTCATCACCACTGCTTTCAAAACGATGAAGGAAAACATGAGATAACCGGTATTTTCTATAACTACATTGAAGGCAATGGGCAACTGAAACGCGGGTGATTTTTAGTCACTAAAAGTGTAACAGGGAGTGTTACACTTTTCACTCTTTTTTCACTCACTCTATTCAGAACGGAAGTGGCCGACGATGGAGCACGCTTGCCTAGAAGTAATCTATTCATTCTTGACTTAAAGACCCCTAAGTTGTAGCTATCAGGAAACACAGACTCCGGCAGGGATAACAATAAATATGTTAGCAAAACGCTTTGTACGTATGGGTGGGATGTCTACCACGTACCGGTGGCACAATGCCGTACGTCTAGTTGTCCGATGATGGAACGGACTTAGCGGAATTAGATTGTGCAATTCCTGTGCACACTCCCCGAAATGTAAACGATAGAAAACCGACAGGCTAGCAACTCGGCGCCCATGCCCAATGCGATGCTTTGGAGCTTCAACTCGACATATACTCGTACATCATTGCCGATGATCCTCTTGGATCAAACTGGTATTGATGAATGAATGATGAATTGTAGTGTAGGGGCCCTAAGATTACGCAATCGCAACTTTGCATGCTAACTTTAGAGTTATTGCCTCTTCAAAAAATGTAGTACTCGAGTACTAGACATCCCTTAGGAAAAGTATTACAAAGTTTTATGATTGCCTAGTCTTTTTTTCGACGAAATCTGTCTCAAATCCCACCTGAGTGAATTCGCTGACAAAAACTAGTCTGCTATAATAAACTTAAGTTTTTTACGACTCAATCACGTTTCGTCTTTGCCAAAGAAGGCTCGTCCTTAAGATTAAGCGATTCCTAAGGGAGACAGAGTGGAATATTATATTCCTTTGTTACTTTGATGTAGGATGAATCGATAATTCCAGAACTTTTGTAACAGGTAAAATGGTGGTCGTCAATTCACATGACAGGTGAATTAGTGGGATTGGCTGGTGTAATTTAAGTGAGTGAGTTCAGTGCATAATTTAGTGTGTTTTCAACCTTTGTTTTACTACTGAACATCAAGTAATGTTTTTTTATTATTATTGACAGGCTCGCGCTTGACCACTAGGTCTATAATAATACCTATACTCACACGCTAGTTATTAGAAAAAGGGGCAATCCCATTGACATCAACCGGATAGAAAGACAGACAACTGTAGGGTTGTTAAAATAAAAACTGGGCAAGTGCGAGTCGGACTCGCGCACTGATGGTTCCGTACAAACTTGTAAATAGTTCGATTCCCAAATGGAGTCTGAAAGATTTTTCCGAATCGCAAAAGTTTTTCTTGTGTGACGTAACCACAAATTTACTGTTTTAATATTTATTCCTATACTTGTGCTATAAGACCTTGCTCTATGCCAAATTTCAAGATTCTAGGTCAACGGGAAGTACCCTATGAATTTTGATTCCCTGAGTGTCGAAATATACGTTTTTTATGTTTTTTTTGTTAACTTAGAAGTTTGATTTTTTCAGAGCTTCAAGGGACTGCAGATTTGAGTATATGGTTTTAATTTCAACTCCATACCTCCCCGCGTTCCCGATATAATGGGTCTTGACAGACAGATAGACAGACAGACGGACAACAAAGTGATCCTGTAAGGGTTCTGTTTTTTTCTTTTGAGATACAGTGCCCTAAAAAAAGAAAAAATAACACTCACGCTCACGCACCCGTAGTGGGAGAAGTTAAAAAACACACTCATAGTGGGAGCTCAAAAATGTAGCTACCAGGGCTGCAGGATTATTGAAAAATCACAGTGGCTCCTAGAACGGGAAGGGTAACCACAGGAACACAGGTGGGTTTAATCAGTACAAATCCAACACTCTCTCTCTCACTCCACCCAGAGCGGGAGAAGTTTTTTGATGATTTCCGGCCTCAAAAAAAGTTCTAGTTACCAGGGCTGCATGATTGTTAGAAAGTCACAGTGGCCCTGGAAAGCGAAGGGCGTCTAAAGGAACAAAGATAGCTTTTAGTCAGTACAAATCCGACACTCTCTTTCTCAATCCACCCAGAGAGGGAGAAGTTTTTTAATGATTTCCCACCTCAAAAATAAGAGTAGTTAGCTACCAAGGCTGCATGATTGTTAGAAAGTCTCCGTGGCCCTAGAACACAAAGGGCAACCGAAGGAACACACACCTGTGTTCCTAAAAGACACTGGTTTTAGTCGGTAAAAATCTGACACTACCTCTTGCTCCATCCCGAGCGAGAGAAGTCCCCCAACCTAAAAAAAGAGTACCTAGGTAGTTAGCTACCAGGGTTTCAGGATTGTTCGAAAGTCACCGCGGCCCTGGAAACGCAAGTGGCAACTGAAAGAACAGTTTTGGGTGGCTTTTAGTCTGTAAAAGTTTTACACCTTTTCTCGAGTTATTTGATGACAATGAAAAAAGAAAAGAAGAGACACATTATAATAATAATAATATCACACAACGCCATCTAGTCCCAAGCTACTTATATGTATATTTCTAAATACATACATATTATAGATAAATTACACCTAGACACAGAACAAATGATCGTCCTCATCACACAAACATTTTTCTTGGGTGGGAATCGATCCTACGACCTCTAGCATAGCAGTTAGGGTCACTAACCACTAGACCAGGCCAGTCATCTATATATGTAAAAGGAGAAACTGACTGATTGACATATCAACGCACAGCCGAAACTACTGGGACTAGGATCGTGAAATTTTGCACAAGGTTTCCTTTTATGACGTAGGCGAGCACTAACAGAGGATTTTCCAAAATTCGCTCCCTAAAGGGATGAAACGGTGATCCAAAGTTTATAAGAAAACACCTACTTTCACGCGGGCAAAGCCGCGGGCACTAGCTAGTTGCCTATATTATCAAAGACACAAATTTCCGCATATAAAAACGCCCAAATTAATTTATTAATCGTATTATAGTAATAAATATCACTCATACGAGTCATTAAGGACCGTAATCCTTATCTATTAGCAATATTTCTCTAATATTTCAGGGCACTGTCACAGTATAAATATGGAACAGTACGGAAACTACGTACAAATGTTCGAAACGGCACACTCATACAAACATACGCATCGACGAGACTCCTAAGCATTTCTCGCGGTGCTGTCAGTAGCAAGAAACACTTAGGAGTCTCGTCAATGCGTATGTTTGTGTGAGTGTGCCGTTTCGAACTTTTGTACGTAGTTTCCGTACTGTTCCATATCTATACTGTGATACTGTGCGACCGTCAGTTTTGCTCGCTATTAGGACGAAGTACCCAATTATCCGCGTGCGTAGATTGCGCCGCGTTATTTAATTTATTTGCCCTGATATCACATTAGTTATCTTAATACAAATTAGGTGCGAAATGTGGTCGTATAAATTGCGGATAACAAGACTAATTACTTTGAATAATTATAACATAATTATTAAAAGTAAAGTAAAGTGTTTAATTGTTTTGATTATCTTTTTTGTTGAGTAGCTTTCTTGTAGAATCTGTTTTATTTTTGGGTTCCGTACCCAAAGGGTGTCCGTCCGTCTGTCACCAGGCTGCATCTCATGATCCGTGATAGTTAGACAAACGAAATTTTCACAGATGATGTATTTCTGTTGCCGCTATAAAAACAAATACTAAAAACAGAATAAAATAAATATTTAAGGGGGCTCCTATACAACAATCGTGATTTTTTGCCGTTTCTTACTACGGACGGTACGGAACCCTTCTTGCGCGAGTCCGACTCGCATTTGGCCGGTTTTTTTCATTTTGTCATCAAACAATCTTAAACAAACAATATAATTTTTAAAACAATTGGTTCAGTCAAATGGGGTGTATAGAAACAAAACTTCTCCTTTTATATATAAAGATTGACTGGTAGAGAATGCCTTGTTGCATTAAGTCCGCCTATGTACCACTGAGCAGTGGTGGTCGAGTGGTAATGGCCCGGACTTATGAGTTGTAGGTCGCGGGTTCAAACCCAGCCAGGCACATTAATTTGTGTAATTTATTTTCATCACCACTGCTCACAAAACGGTGAAGGAAAACATCGTGAGGAAACCGGCATATCCTAGAACCAAAAATTCGAAGACATGTGGCATCCATCAATCCGCACTGGGCCTGCGTGGTGGATTACGGCCCATTCCCTCTCCTAGAGAGGAGGCCTGAGTCCCAGCAGTGGGAACATTATAAGGCTGTTTATGCTATATGCTATGCTATATTATAAAAGACCTGATTTACAATTTTGATGTACCTACAATAAAGTGCTTTTATTCTATCTTTTAAAAACCTGCAAACAACCAGACGAGTTAAATATGTATTCAATTTAATCTTAAACTAGTGCGCCTCACCATCAATGATTGCATCACTGCTTACCATCAGGTGGGATCGCAGTAAAGCGCTGGTTTATAACAATTAAAAAAAAAAAACACTAATGACAAAAGAAAACATCGTGGAAACACCTTGATTTAATGGTCTTCAGTCTCGAAAACGCAGCTGATCGAACGCTGTTCTTCCAGAAATTAAAATAATTTAGCCTCTATAGACGAACATCCATAAATTGACATCATTTTTGAAGCCTCTATTTAAAAAGAAAATCGATACATAAGTAATGAGAATTTAAACATTGTTATATCAAAAGAACTTCATACTTAATTGTATAAGAAGACAGCGTACGAAAGCACATTTATTATTAATATAATACTTACCAAAGACAAATTGAAAGTAAAACAATACAGGCAAATTACGTCCCTCTAAAATTATAATACTGCCAAACCATAAAATTAAGAAGTCTCCTGGCCAAACCGTTTTAAATACTCCCCAATGACTTTTTAAATACACCGCCTAAACTTCAACTTTTTTAATAAGGCCTCCCAAAGGAAAATCGTTGGATTAACTACATAAGTTTAGTCATAAAACACGAAAAAAGGAATCTTTTCATTGTTCGGACACATCCTCTATGGGGAATAATGAATATTAAACAGATAAAACTGCACTTACCTGAATGGCGGTGCCGATCAGCCTCGTGATAAAAAAGTAAAAATAAAAAAACACTGGTCTTCAAATATAGAATTAAAAGTTCGGTGAAAATGTGAGAGCGCGCGCGAAGCGTCCGTGCGGCTGTCCGGTCTAGCGGAGACTGAACCACTGAACGTTTTGGGAAGTGGTCGGAGGGTTGTTTCAACCCCCCGGTGCAGCGTCTGCATGAATGTACTCTTCGCACTGTGCCAATAAAGACCTATTCGTCTAATTTCCGTCGCAGTTTTGACCTTCTTCGTCTTGATTCGGATCGTTTTAGTTATTTAGTAGATTGAGATGGAACCTGTTCTTCAAATTCCCACCTATTGTTATACACTACAAGCTGTATTTTTCCTTGTCCATCTCATATCTTTTGTGACTTATCAATGTGTCATATGCGGCCGGTGCTGATTCACTGAGGTCTAGCATTTTGCACTGAAGTATTGTTGATGGTACGAGTATGTATAATATGTATATCTAAGGACTCGAGAGTGTATCACTCGTCGACCGTCATCGTGTGGGAATAAGGCGATTACGTTAGTATTGTCAGATATTAAGTGTTGCTTACCTGAATAATATAATATATGTAGTTGGGGGAGAGAATAATGCTCATTTAGGTACCTGATTTGCATAAGTTCCTAGTACCTACAATCCTACTTTTTTTTTTGGTGGAAAAATCATCCATCTCCTGCTCTTGGGCGGAGCGAAAGGGTGTGTCAGACTTTTACTGACTAAAACCCACTCCTGTTTCTTCCTATTCCTTCGTCCCCGGGCCCCGGGTTTTACTTTCGCACTACCCGTGGCCCCAGTAGGCTTCGACCCTGCTGGGCTTCTATGATATGCTGACATCTCCTTGAGGCGCGTGTGGACAATACGCGCCGTCGACGACTTAGGCTCGGTCCGGACGGTTACCAGACGGTCGGACGGCGAGCTATCCATTGCTCGCCGACAGCAAGCCCCCATGCCTACGGCGCGCGGCGGCCGGAAATCGGGATCGGGATCCCAGCGGCTGGGGCGTGAGGACCGCTCCCTCGTGCGTACACGTGCGGCCTCCTCCTTTGCTAGCATTACTGCTTCGCAGAAGGAGTAATGCCCGTACCATAGCCTGTACCAAGGCTCGGCACGAGAGATCGTCGCCCCCACGAGGACACGGCGGTGCTCTGCTCAAGCGGGGCACACCTCTACCGTATGCTCCACTGTGTCCTCCGGGCGGTTCACACAGTGGTGACACCCGGGCACCTACAATCCTACATAATAACAGTAATTTGAACTTATATGATGATAACATGTTTCTGTATTTCTCTTTACTATATGTATAATATTCTGCCAGTGACTTCGCCCGTTTGAAAATAGGTTTCTTCATGCAAACTATGGACTCCCGTTTCATAAATAGGAGATGATGAAAAATCCTTTCTTATTATTTATAAACATCATAAACAGTGGCACTATTTCATCATCATCATCATCATTTCAGCCGAAAGACGTCCACTGTTGGACATAGGCCTCCCCCAAGCGCCGCCACAACGACCGATCCTGTGCTTCTCGCATCCACCGCACTCCCGCGACCCTCACCAGGTCGTCGGTCCACCTTGCGGGAGGCCTTCCAACGCTGCGTTTTCCGGTGCACGGTCGCCACTCAAGACCCTTTCGGCCCCATCGACCATCCGTTCTAAGAGCAATGTGCCCTGCCCACTGCTACTTTAGTTTGGCGATTCTTCGGGCTATGTCGGCGACCTTGGTTGTCCTGCGGATATCTTCATTCTTTATGCGATCACGCAAAGAAACTCCGAGCATAGCCCTTTCCATTGCCATTTGGGTGACTGTAAGCCTTCTGATGAGGCCCATTGTAAGCGACCATGTTTCAGAGCCATATGTCATCACTGGCAACACGCACTGGTCATAGATCGAGATCCTAACAATTTATGCCCTACCAAAAAAACTTTGTAAAAAAAAACTCTCTGCCTGGTTACAAAAGTTAGATTACGATGCCACTGAGCAGTTGCTCATTGTTCCCTCGTAACTTCGTAAGACGTATGTAATTATGTATAACTATGCACCCTACACGCACTCGCTCACACTCACACCATCACACTGCAAGCACTTTTCATGACACCTAATATCTACACTTCACTTTTTATTTTGTATATGTAAAGGTAAAATTATTTTTGTCTGTATTCTTGCAAAATTGTTAACTATGTTTAAATCTTTTATTTTTATTTTATTTTAGTCATTTTTTTAGTAATATATATAACTAAGCATCGGCATTTTGGGGTGAGAGCCTGGTGATCCGTCACACAGGGTATCCTAGTATGGACTCCAGACTCTCACAAAGTTATATATGTTGCATTATTGTCCATTTTATGAAACTTTTGTATATATATACTTTGTGTAGAGTGAAAAAAAAAACTATTATTATTATTATAGACTTTCGTCTTGAGACACTGTGGTATGTTGGACGAGAAGATACCGCGCAGCTTCCCGAACGCTGCCCAGCCGAGTCGGTGGCACTATTTAAAATAAGGAAACTACAATATCGCCTTTAAGGATATTTGTATATTTTTGAAATAAATGTTTCTGCCAGCGGCTTCGCCCGCGTGAAAGTCGATTTCTCCACACAAACTTTGGACCCCCCTTCATCCCTTTAGAGGGCAAATTTTGGAAAATCCTCTCTTAGTGCTCACTTACGTCATAAAAGGAAGCCTTGTGCCAAATTTCACGCTCCTAGTCCCAGTAGTTTTGGCTGTGCGTTGATATGTCAGTCAGTCAGTTTCTCCTTTTATATAAATAGATAAAGTTTGTTTTTTTTTTGTTTGTAGGAGGTAATCTCTGAAAGTACTGGTCCGATTGCAAAAATTTTTTTACCGATACAAAGCTGCTTTATTCCTGAGTGACATAGGCTATATTTATGTGCGCGTGCGAAGCCGCGGGCATAGCCTAGTAAATAATAAACGGATCCTGTGTGCACAATTTTAGCTTTCTAGATCCACGTTTGGACTGGGTGTTGACGAGTCAGTGTCAGAGTTAGGACGTTGCTTTTTAATTCAATCATTTTTTTAAAAGAGTATAACTATGGAGTCTTTTGCCGGTTCTTCTCCATAGGAAACTACCAATTGGAACCGTGCGCTACCTTCTGACGTTTTATAAGTGCACATGTGGGCCTATGAGAAATACAAAAAACCGGGCAAGTGCGAGTCGAACTCGCGCATCGAGGGTTCCGTACAATCTGACCTATGCAACAGTTCAATTCCCAAATTGAGTTACGAAGATATTTACGAATCGCAAAAAAAGTTTTTTTTTGTGACATAACTACAAATTTTCGGTTTTAAAATTTTTTTGATCAATGGGAATACCCTATGAATTTTGATTCCCTTGAGAGTGTCGAAATACACGTTTTTTCGACATAAACGGCCGTATCTTTTTTTTCCGTTAACTCAAAAGTTTTTTTTTTCACAGCTTCAAGGAACCGCAGACATGAGTATATGGTTTAATTTCAACTCGATACCTCCACGCGTTCTTGAGATAAAGGGTCTTGACAGACAGAGAGACAGACAGACGGACAACAAAGTGATCCTATAATGGTTCCGTTTTTTCCTTTTACGGTACAAACCCTTAAAAAATGATTTTTTGAACTTTGATTGTACAGAAGATATGTCGCAACCATTAAGCTAAAAAATCTTTACTTTACCTTTTTAAGGGGAATCCCGCCATCCTTCCCCCTCTCCATTCATCCATATTCCTTTTAGTAATTATGTGTTTCATTACCCCTCTCCTCATGACCGTATCAAAACAAACCGAGATTCCCTTTCAAATGTTTTAGTCACTAGCACCACTATTCCTGGAAGAAATCATCTGCACCTTGCCGGTAGTTGCCAGTCACTTGATGTGGTTATCCCGAGATTGCCAATCGCCTGTCAAAAGCGATCCCCCTTGCGCCAATTAATGGTACACCGTTATTGGGTAACGTTTCAAGCTGAAGTAGTAGTGGACCTAACGTGATTGTAACCGTATTGTATAACAAGAGTGTCCATGGAGTTTCTTGCACGTTCTTTTCCACAGAGATCTACGCTTTGGAACGTGCAATTTAGCTTCACTTTTTTTTTTACTTACCGACATTTTGACTATTCAAAAGTGCCTGTAATTGGTCTATTTGAAATAAACGTTTCTGATTTCAATAGCTGACTGTATATATTGTCGACTTCGTTTACGAGAAAGTTTTCATAAAACTTTTTACATCCATTATTTTGAGGGTAGTTTTGAAAAGTAATGATGACAGTCTTTATTAATTTTTTTATTAGAATTTTTGCCGAATTTCAATTGTGTGATTTTGAGAAAAACGCGTTTCAGATTTTTGAAATCCAAGGTTCATAGAATATTGGTTCGGTAAAGGGTATAACATCAAAGTAACACAACGTGTCGTTTATTATAATAAACTTGCCTCTTTGGCCTAGTGATCCAGTCTATCACAAGTGCTATTGTTGAGCACCAAGTCCTAGTTTCGGTTCTTAGATCGGGAAAAGTATTCTTGGATTTTTCCATCTGGAATTTCTCAGTAGCAGCCGCACAGTCTGCATTTATTCACATAATTTCAGCCGAAAGAAGTTTACCTACTGTTGGACATAGGTCACCACAAAAAATGGTCCTGCGCGTCTCATATCCATCGGATCCCGCAACCCTCACCAGATCATCGGCCCACCTTGTGGCCTACCAACGCTGCGCCTTCCAGTACGCGATCGCCACTCCAGAACCTTTCGGCCTCATCGACCATCGGTGTCTTGCGAGCAATGTGGCCTGCCCACACTTAAGTTTAGCAATTCTTTGGACTTTGTTGGCAACCTTGGTTCTCCTACGGATATCTTCGTACGTAATGCAATCGGGCAAGAAAACTATAAGCGTAGAGACGGTCAGGGGTGCCGACTCCGTGGGTGCTCGGGGGCTCGGGGACCCATGAGAAATAAACAGTGGGTGCCGAGCACCCCTGAGAATAGACATCAAGAAACAGATCAGTAATCGCCTTTTAGGGATGGGATTGTTTTCATTACCCGACGACCCGTTTTGCGCAGTTTATAGCGCGCGTTGAGATGCAAGGGTCGCGGGTACGATTCCCGCACCAACACAAATGTTTGTTGATGAAACAGATATTTGTGTTGGGTCTGGGTGTTTGTTGTACCTTCGTTGTTCCGCAGTATGTAAGTAGGACATTTAATCATTTGTTGGTCGATCAGAGTGCATTTCTCTTCTCACACTTCGCCATTTTTTCGAGTCATCAAATGAGCATGAGCACCCATGAGGTTTTCTAAAAGCCGGCGCCCCTGGTGACGGTGCATATCTCTGCCTATCCTCTCTAGAAATACATAAGTGATATGTTTTTGTGATTTTGGATGACCTAAGTATAAAAAGTTTCATACTAAATACACGGGATCAACCAAATACGGACCAGGGTATCAACATAATGGATGTAGGTATACCTACCGAACAAGAAGAGTTTTAAATTAGAGGGCATTGCCCCGAGCAATGATATTCGAGCGTCTTGTGACAGCTGACTGGAGGCAATTTTCTGGCACTCATTTAAAATATTAAGCACTGAGTGGGTACTAAAACTGGCAGTCTAGATAAAGTAAAAAACGTCAGCGAGAATTTATTTCAATTAGACTATTTTTAAGACGCTTTTAGAATTTATGGGAGTTAAGTAATGATCATTATTAAAATGTGTCGCGGGTTCCAACCCAGCCAGGCGCATTACTTTGTGTAGTTTATTTCATCACCACTGCTCTCAAAACGGTCAAGGAAAACATCGTGAGGAAACCGGTATGTCCTAGAACCAAAAATTCGTAGACATGTGACATTCACCAAGCCGCACAGGGCCCGCGTAGTGGATTACGGCCCATTCCCTCTCCTAGAGAGGAGGCCTGAGTCCCAGCAGTGCAGTGGGAACATTAAAAAGCTGATTATGCCATGCTATGCTATATTACTTTTTATTATTGACTAGCTTTTGCCCGCAGCTTCGCCCGCGTACATAAAATATAGCCTGTGTCACTCAGGAATAAAGCAGCTTTCTATCGGTGAAAAAATTTTAGCAATCGGACCAGTACTTTAAGTACCTTTGACTGGCCTGTTGGTCTAGTGGTTAGTGGCCCTAACTGCTATGCCGGAGGTCGTGGGTTCGATTCCCACCCAGGACAAATGTTTGTGTGATGAACACAATCATTTGTTCTGTGTCTGGGTGTAATTTATCTATAATATGTATGTATTTAGAAGTATTTAAGTATGTTTTTCAGTTGTCTAGTACTCATAACACAAGCTCTGCTTAGCTTGGGACTAGACGGCGTTGTGTGATAGTTGTGTGAATATTATATTATATTAATATTATACCTCTTACAAACAAAAAAAAAAACAAAAAAAAAACTTTACCTCTTTATTTATTCTTCTTTTTATTTATTTTTTCTCTTCTTTTTATTATTTTTATTTTTTTATTTTTTATATTAGTATAGATGTAGATAGACTCGTGTTTGACTTCTACACTACTATCTCACCTGATAGTAAGCGATGATGTGGTCAACGTTGGAAAATGGAGACGAACGTAGACTAGCCTGTTGGTCTAGTGGTTAGTGGCCCTGACTGCTATGCCGGTCGTGGATTCGATTCCCACCCAGGATAAATGTTTGTGTGATGAGCACGACCATTTGTTCTGTGTTTCGGCGTAATTTATCTATAATATGTATGTATTTAGAAATATATAAGTATGTTTATACTAATACTAGCGACCCGCCCCGGCTTCGCACGGGTGCAATGCAGATCACTTCATAGTATAAAACAAAGTTGCTTCCCGCTGTGTCTCTATGTACGCTTAGATCTTTAAAACTATGCAACGGATTTTGATGCGGTTTTCTCCAGCATTGCACCAGGGCGGGTCGCTAGTACTAAATATACTACAGAATGTCTTTATACACAACGTTCACAGATTTTTTTTCATTAGACAATACAAACATATTTTCTTTTGAAGTTACTCTTGAAAGAGCGACATATAATTGGCCATGTGAAAAACATTCAACGCACAAATCAAAGCCTGTAACGTTGAAAGTTTGACCCTGCGATTTATTGATGGTCATTGCAAAAGATATCTTTAGCGGAAATTGTAGGCGTTAATATTGGAACGGTAAATTCGATGGTATTAGAATTCAATTTCAATTAATCCAAACACTGCTAGGTTACATTGTTTTATTATGAATTTCCTATGTCTTCGTTCCACCTTCCTCCATCATCAGATCAGTTCGATAGTACCTTATAGCCAAAGTGCATCTTATGACAATTCTAATAAGCCCAAACACGGCTAGGATACATTGATCTATTACAGAGTTCCGGTGCCTATCTTCCGGGTCCATCATCATCATCATCATCACGTCACTTCGATGATACCATTTTCAAAAAAACTATTCAGAACCATTTATTTATTTGTATTGTCATAGTCGCTTAATTGTCTTCTTTGTCCTGGTCTTCTTCATCAGTTCCACTTCATCAAATGTTACTTTTTGACTGTAAATGCTTATGTTCTCGATGAAAATACCAAAATCACTATATAGTTGCCTATAATATTTGAGAAGTTCCCTCGATTCTCCATGGATTCCATCATCAGAACTGAATTTTGAAAAAAATGGGACTAATCTGGAAGCATCCCCCCCTAGCCAAGTCACAAACGATAAACGTAAACTCTCAGTAGTCTTTAATAGATTTTCAACTTTATGTTATTGGATATAAAGTTAAAAATCTATTGAAGATTACATAGTGTTTTCGTTCGTTCCGGTCGCTAACGCTCAGTAGTCTTTAATAGATTTTCAACTTTATGCTCTTAGGTATAAAGTTGAAAATCTATTGGAGATTACTAAGCGTTCACGTTTATCGTTTGCAACTTGGCTAGGGGGGCAGATCCTTTAAGAGGAAAAAAAAATTGCAAATCGGTTCATAAACGACGGAGTTCTGAGGTAACACACAAAAAAAAAGTAAAAAAGAAAAACATACAAACGAATTGATAACCTCCTCCTTTTTTTGAAGTCGGTTAAAAACACTATAACGATCAAAATAACTTTAATTTCGGAAGTCGGTGTTTCTGGTATTGTTTGCTTGTTATTTAACACCGACTTCTGAAATTAAAGTTATTTTGATCGTTTTATTGTTTTGTTTTTTTTTTTTGTAGTGAAGTAGGTAATTTTATTTTTTTGTAAAAAGTTTTTTATTTCACTCTTTTTAGTTGTGATGCACTTATAGCCAGAGTACCTATTTCTCATGACAATTCGAATTAACCCAAACATTATTTTATTATGAAGTCCCCATCCACCTCCCGGCTCCATCATCAAGTTAGTTCGATAGTAGGTACCTTATAGCCAAAGTGCATATAATGACAATTCTAATAAGCCCAAACACGGCTAGGTTACATTGATTAATTATGGAGTTCCAGTGCCTACCTTCCGGCTCCATCATCATCATCAGATTTTGATGCGGTTTTCTCCAGCATTGCACCAGGGCGGGTCGCTAGTACTAAATATACTACAGAATGTCTTTATACACAACGTTCACAGATTTTTTTTCATTAGACAATACAAACATATTTTCTTTTGAAGTTACTCTTGAAAGAGCGACATATAATTGGCCATGTGAAAAACATTCAACGCACAAATCAAAGCCTGTAACGTTGAAAGTTTGACCCTGCGATTTATTGATGGTCATTGCAAAAGATATCTTTAGCGGAAATTGTAGGCGTTAATATTGGAACGGTAAATTCGATGGTATTAGAATTCAATTTCAATTAATCCAAACACTGCTAGGTTACATTGTTTTATTATGAATTTCCTATGTCTTCGTTCCACCTTCCTCCATCATCAGATCAGTTCGATAGTACCTTATAGCCAAAGTGCATCTTATGACAATTCTAATAAGCCCAAACACGGCTAGGATACATTGATCTATTACAGAGTTCCGGTGCCTATCTTCCGGGTCCATCATCATCATCATCATCACGTCACTTCGATGATACCATTTTCAAAAAAACTATTCAGAACCATTTATTTATTTGTATTGTCATAGTCGCTTAATTGTCTTCTTTGTCCTGGTCTTCTTCATCAGTTCCACTTCATCAAATGTTACTTTTTGACTGTAAATGCTTATGTTCTCGATGAAAATACCAAAATCACTATATAGTTGCCTATAATATTTGAGAAGTTCCCTCGATTCTCCATGGATTCCATCATCAGAACTGAATTTTGAAAAAAATGGGACTAATCTGGAAGCATCCCCCCCTAGCCAAGTCACAAACGATAAACGTAAACTCTCAGTAGTCTTTAATAGATTTTCAACTTTATGTTATTGGATATAAAGTTAAAAATCTATTGAAGATTACATAGTGTTTTCGTTCGTTCCGGTCGCTAACGCTCAGTAGTCTTTAATAGATTTTCAACTTTATGCTCTTAGGTATAAAGTTGAAAATCTATTGGAGATTACTAAGCGTTCACGTTTATCGTTTGCAACTTGGCTAGGGGGGCAGATCCTTTAAGAGGAAAAAAAAATTGCAAATCGGTTCATAAACGACGGAGTTCTGAGGTAACACACAAAAAAAAAGTAAAAAAGAAAAACATACAAACGAATTGATAACCTCCTCCTTTTTTTGAAGTCGGTTAAAAACACTATAACGATCAAAATAACTTTAATTTCGGAAGTCGGTGTTTCTGGTATTGTTTGCTTGTTATTTAACACCGACTTCCGAAATTAAAGTTATTTTGATCGTTTTATTGTTTTGTTTTTTTTTTTTGTAGTGAAGTAGGTAATTTTATTTTTTTGTAAAAAGTTTTTTATTTCACTCTTTTTAGTTGTGATGCACTTATAGCCAGAGTACCTATTTCTCATGACAATTCGAATTAACCCAAACATTATTTTATTATGAAGTCCCCATCCACCTCCCGGCTCCATCATCAAGTTAGTTCGATAGTAGGTACCTTATAGCCAAAGTGCATATAATGACAATTCTAATAAGCCCAAACACGGCTAGGTTACATTGATTAATTATGGAGTTCCAGTGCCTACCTTCCGGCTCCATCATCATCATCAGATCACTTCGATGATACCATTTTCAACATAACTATTCAGAACCATTTATTTATTTATATTGTCATAGTTACTTAACTATCTTCATTGTGATATCTATGTGAGGGTGAAGTTCCGTTGGCTCCACTTCATCAAATGTTACTTTTTTACTGTAAATGCTTTTTTTGGTATTCTCGATGAAAATATCAAAATCACTGTATAGTGCCTAGAATATTTGAGGAGTTCCCTCGATTCCTCATGGATTCCATTATCAGAACTGTATTTGAAAAAAACTTTTTAGAAAAAAAAAATAACCGACTTCACTAAAAAAAAACACTAAAAGGATCAAAATAACTTTAATTTCGGAAGTCGGTGTTTCTCGGTATTGTTTGTTTCTTATTTAACACCGACTTCCGAAATTAAAGTTATTTTGATCCTTTTAGTGTTTTTTTTTAGTGAAGTCGGTTATTTTTTTTTTCTTAAAAGTTCTTATTTCACACTTTTTAGTTGCGATACACTTATAAACAGAGTACCTATTTCTCATGACAATTCCAATTAACCCAAATACTGCTAGGTTACCTACATTGTTTTATTATAAAGTTCCTGTGTCTACCTTCCTCCTTCCGGCTCCATCATCAGATCAGTTCGATAGTACCTTATAGCCAAAGAGCATCTCACGACAATTCTAATAAGCCCAAACACGGCTAGGATACATTGATTAATTACGGAGTTCCTGTGCCTACCTTCCGGCTCCATCATCAGATCAGTTAGATAGTACCTTATAGCCAAAGTGCATCTCATGACAATTCTAATAAGTCCAAACACGGCTAGGTTACATTGATTAATTACGGAGTTCCAGTGCCTACCTTCCGGCTCCATCATCATCATCAGATCACTTCGATGATACCATTTTCAACGTAACTATTCAGAATCATTCATTTATTTGTATTGTCATGTATAGCTTCATTGTGATATCTATTTGTGTATGAAGTTCCGTTGACCATTTCTGGTCTTCTTCATCAGTTCCACTTCATCAAATGTTACTTTTTGACTGTAAATGCTTAAGTTCTTGATGAAAATACTAAAATTACCATAGGGTTGCCTATAATTTTTGAGGAGTTCCCTCGATTCCTCATGGATTCCATCATCAGAACTGGATTTTGAAAAAAATGGGACCAATCTGGAAGCATATCCTATAAAGGGAAAAAAAATTTTTGCAAATCGGTCCATAAACGACGGAGTTCTGAGGTAACAAACATAAAAAAAAAAAAAAAAAAGATGATAAAAAAAAAAAAAAAAATACAACCGAATTGATAACCTCCTCCTTTTTTTTGAAGTCGGTTAAAAAATAGGAGCAATCTGGAAGTAACCGAGTAGTACATTTATCATCGGCGCATCAATCTTTGAAAGAATCAAGTTATTTATCGCAACCGCTATGTCCCTGCATTTTAAATCTGTAATATCTCCGAAAATATTCACTTAAATTACACACTGTAAAGGGCCATATTGATCTATATTAAATGCACCATTTATTTAAGGTACTTAATTGGATAAGGATTAATGCTGTATTGCTTAAAATCGTTTCGTAAATAAGCCATTATTTTTACTAAAAAGTAAAGGATAAAAAATGGTTATTGTGGGTTATACCTAAAAGATAGACATATACCATCGCGGACTTTTTTGTAGATCTTTTTAGGGCGTACAATACTGTTGTACATTATTTTGGTCTAGCTCTTAGGGTTCAGTCAGCGTTTGCAATATAAGCGCAAAAAAATGTGTTTATTTACGACATCACATTAGAAACCTCTAAAATCATCAGTGTTTCTCTACTATATTGTGCGTGTATTATACACATAAACCTTCCTCTTGAATCACTTAATCTACTAAAAGAAACCGCATCAAAATCCGTTGCGTAGTTTTAAAGATCTAAGCATACATAGGGACAGACAGACACGAAAAGCGACTTTGTTTTATACTATGTAGTGATTACTACTTCAAAAGTTGTTCGATTCCGTCATACTCGAGGGAAAAACGCCACAGGCATGGAGCAGAGTTGTGGTGGTACTCTTCTTTAAGAAGGGTGACAATACCCTGCTTAAGAATTACAGGCCCATATCACTTCTGAGCATGTCTACAAGCTGTTTTCCAGAGTCATCAAGAACCGTCTCGCGCGCAGGTTCGACGACTTCCAGCCTCCCGAACAAGCCGGATTTCGAAAAGGCTTCAGCACCGTGGACCACATACATACGCTGCGGCAGGTTATACAGAAGACTGAAGAGTATAATCAGCCTCTCTGCTTAGCGTTTGTGGACTACGAGAAAGCCTTTGATTCGATCGAGATTTGGGCTGTACTGCAGTCTCTTCAACGGTGCCAGATTGACTATCGGTACATCGAAGTGCTGAAGTGTTTATACAAAAACGCCACCATGTCAGTCCAACTTCAGGACCAGACCTCGAAACCTATCCTCTTGCAGCGGGGTGTGAGGCAAGGAGACGTCAGTTCTCCAAAACTGTTCACGGCCGCAATGGAGGATGTCTTCAAGGTTCTGGAGTGGAGAGGGCTAGGCATAAATATCAATGGCGAGCACATCACTCACCTTTGATTTGCCGACGACATAGTGAGTTTGTTTCGGTGTTTCTTCTCAGGGTAGTCAGCTAGGAAACACCGGCATCGACGAAAAAAAAAATACGTGTTTTTTTTTTTAGCAGAATAAATTTCATTTATCAATTCTATTTTTTTTCTTGAATCAAATATTTACCAGACTGCTAAGAAGGGTTCTGTTTTTCAGCTTAGCTCTCCTATAATTACAAGAAAATAAACATTTTATAAAACTCCGTCATAAACATCACCCACGCAAGTGTCTTTGTCTGTAAAAAAATAAATTAGTTTTTCTTTATTTCAAGCAAATATATTTACCGTTTTGAGAGCAGCGGTGATGAAATAAATTACACAAAGTAATGCGCCTGGCTGGGTTTGAACCCACAACCTACAACTCGTAAGTCGGAGCCGTTATCACTCGGCCACCACATGAGGAAACCGACATGTTCTAGAACCAAAAATTCGAAGACATGTGACATCCACCAACCCGCACAGGGCCCGCGTGGTGGATTACGGCCCATTCCCTCTCCTAGGTGGAGGCCTGAGTCCCAACAGTGGGAACATTATAAGGCCGACTATGCTGTGCTATTTAAATATATTTACTACAGACATACATATATGTTCTGATATATAATTCTGACTTCTCGTCTCCTCAAACATTGCTCTAAAAAGTTTAATAATAAATTATGTTAACCAAAAATATTTGATTTGATATACATATGCTTGGCACGCAAAGAGCAACTGAAGGAACACAGGTGGGTTTTAGTCAGTAAAAGTCTGGTACACCCTCTCGCTCCACGGAGAGCGAGAGAAGTTATTTGATTATTTTCCATCCCAAAAAAGAGTGAGAACGTGTTACAAAACCAACGGCTTTATGTGTTTTATTTATTTTTTAATTCTTTATGCACACAAAAGTACAGAGGTGGACTTAATGCCATAAGGCATTTTGTACCAGTCCAGTCCAGTGTTTTCTGAATGCTGTAGGGATGTGGGTGTCACATCACCAACTTACAAACTCATGGCTGCTACTGAGAAATTCCTAATGGAAAATCCAAGATCTAGCGCTCAGCATTCACGCTTGCGACCACCTATAAAAAAAAAACAGAAGGAAATATCATTTGAAAACACAGGGCAGTGGTTTATTATTTTTCATCTTTTAAGTTTAAACGCATTTGTTTCACCATTTTAAATAAGCGTCAAACACTTTAAAAATATTAAAAAAATAAAATCGGACGTCAAATATTTAATGAGTGAAAAACGTTGGGTCCTGAAGCTGAAATGTTTTTATAGGATAAATCCATTACTTCCGCTCGTCTGGGCACTTGAGTTAAGGTCTGTTTACACGACTACTTTTACTGACTGGTGGGAAATAGTCGCAAAATACGGAGATTGTTCAAAGTCAAAGTCAAAGTAAAATGGGCACTTATAAAACGTCAGAAGCTAGTGCACGGTTCCAAATTGGTCGTTTCCTATGGAGAAGAACCGGCAAGAAACTCCATGGTTACACTTTTAAAAAAGTGGTTGCTTACAATATTTTCATATTACAGTATTAATAGACATTATGTAAGAACAGTGTAGACCAGTCAATATTATACCCAAAAGCACAATAAAAATAATCATATTTAAAAAAAAGTGAGAATTCGCGGAGTCTACAGTGTTCTCACATTCACATTATAAAAAAATACAACATATAACTGGAATAATACTCCCCCTTACACGGGAGATGTCAGCAAATCGTAGGGGCCCAGCAGGGTTGGGCACGCCACAATTATGGCGGTAAGTCCCTTCTTTGAGGCGTGGTTGGAAAGACCTCACGGCGTCCTCACCTTCCGCATGACGCAGGTTCTCACCGAACACGGGAAGTTCGGGAAGTTCCTGCACCGGATTCGTGCGGAAGCGACGCCCGGGTGCCGCCACTGTGTGGACCGCCCGGAGGACACGGTGGAGCATACGGTGGAAGTGTGCCCCGCTTGGGAAGAGCAACGCCGTGTCCTCGTGGGGGCGATCGGCGGCGGCGATCTCTCGCGCCGGGCCTTGGTACAGGCCATGGTCCGGAGCGAGGAGGAGTGGCAGGCGGTCGCCTCCTTCTGCGAAGCAGTAATGCTAGCAAAAGAGGCGGCCGATCGCGTGAGGCAACGGCAACGGTCCTCACGCCCCAACCGCCGCCGGGATTCCGATCCCGATTTCCGGCCACCGTAGGCGCGGGCTTGCGGACGGCGGGCAATGGGTGGCCCGCCGTCCGACCGTCTGGTAACCATCCGGACCGAGCCCAAGTCGTCGACGGCGCGTATTGTTCCGCGCGCGCCTCAGGGAGATGTCAGCAAATCGTAGGGGCCCAGCAGGGTCGAAGCCTACTGGGGATTTGTCATAAGATGATTTTCCCACCTATAAAAAAAAAAAAAAAAAAAGGGGGCCCAGCAGGGTCGAAGCCTTCTGGGGCCATGGGTAGTGTGAAAACGAAACCCGGGGCCCTGGGACGAAGGCAACGAAGGAACAGGAGTGGGTTTTTAGTCAGTAAAAGTCTGACACTATCTTTCGCTCCGCCCAAGAGCGGGATTTGTCATTAGATGATTTTCCCACCGAAAAAAAAAAAACCCCAATTAGAAAATTAAGTTATATTCTATCTTAAGAGGGTCCTTTTTCACTCGCCTATCGTCAACATCGAGCATGGACTAAAAGCTTACTACTTAATCCAACGCAATCAAACGCGATGTTTGACGAAAAGACTACGCGAAAAAAAAGAGATAACGCCTGAAAACTGGTTCATCTTCCTCTGGATCTGTTTTGTACAGCTAAGGAGTGGAATTCCCTGCCGGAGTCTGTGTTTCCAGATAGTTACAACCTCTTTAAGTCAAGAGTGAATAGGTTGCTTCTAGGTAAGCGTGCACCATCGGCGGCCACATCATCGCTTACCATTAGGTAAGATAGTGGTCAAACGACAGCCTATCAATATCTAAAAAAAGAACTCTGTTAGCATTCGGTAATTAATGTTGTCAAACTTATGACAGCCTCATATCATGTTCTGACAATTACTGTCCATTCGAGGTTGCCTGGAAGAGATCGCGGAATGCGATAAAGCCGCCCATTGTATGTGTTTTAGATGTAAGTTTTTCTTTGTTGTTTTTCTTTGTTATGTTTCTTTATATACCTACAATAAAGTATATAATAAATAAATAAATAATTCCGCGATTTACTCGAATATTTTGCAAAACTTGTTTTTTTTAAACCCCTAAAAGTTTTTGAAAAATATGGTCGTCATTCAGAATCTTGATTAAAATTGCAAGGCTTCTATTGTCATACTTTTTTGACTCCTTTAATTTTTGAGTAAATTATGAAGTGTCATATACCTAAGTTTATGCAAAATAGCAGATTTTCAGAGGTCTTTACTGGATTAGGTTTACACAAATTTATAAATTGATTTCAGTTGAAGCCTAAATAATATCCACAAGATACTATGTTTCTAAAATATGTAATAATAGCAGTCATTGCTTTTAATAAGCTCATTATTGTCATTCTACCAGAACTCTGTTACGAGACCATTGACCGATCAATTATCGATCATTATGTACTAGCAGATTACCAACTTTTAGCAAAATGACAATGGGATCATGTCAAAAATAGCAGACTTTGGCCCCTGCATGCGTGTATGACCATGTGTGAACATAAACCTAGCAAAATAAATATTTATAAGGATCGCAGCGGCTGCACTTCTAGTACTGCGAGAAACTCTGAAAGACTTGTCGTGGCCCTGGAATGCATAGGGTGTGAAGAAGTGCAGGTGGGTTTACCATTAATAGTCTGGAATTCTTCTAGTTCCGGGTTCTTTCGTTCAGGGTTAGACAGAAAGTACAGAAGTCCACATGCTTGCTTTATTTTATTTTTATAGTTGGCAAATTATTAAATAACATATCCGTCTCTGGGTGAAACGAGAGGGGGTGTCAGACTTTTTAAAAACTTTTCGCCATTTCTCCGAAACTGTTGACGGCCGCGATGGAGGATGTCTTCAAGGTGCTGGACTGGAGAAGGCTAAGCATTAATTTCAATCGTGAGTACATCATTAACCTTCTTTTTGCCGACGACTTAATAGTCATGGCAAAGACTAAGGCGGAGCTCAGTACAATGCTCGATGACATCAGTAGAGCTTCTGAATGAGTGGGTCTTAAAATGAACATGGACATAACCGAAGGCATTGTAAACAACCATGTAGCACCCACTCCTATCAAGGTCGGTGACTCACTCGAACGACGACTACACTCGAAGTTGTGGACGATTACGTTTACCTGGTCCAGCTGGATAGGTCTAACTTCAAGAAAGAGTCAATCAGCGTTCGGGAAGTTGCACGGTATTTTGTCGTCCAACATACCACAATATCTCAAGACGAAAATCTATGATCAAGGCGTTTTTGCGATCGCTCACAATGGGCCTCATCAGAAGGCTTAAAGTAAAACCCAAAGAGCAATGGAAACTGCTATGCTCGGAGTGTTCTTGCGTGATCGCATCAGGAATGAAGATATCCGCAGGAGAACAAAGGGTACCGACATAGCCCGAAGAATCGCCAAACTTAAATGTCAGTGGGCAGGGCAAATTGCTCGCAGAACAGATTGTCGATGGGGCCGAAAGGTGTTGGAGTAACGACAGCGTTGGAAGGCCTCCGACAAGGTAGACCGATGACCTGGTGAGAGTTGATTAATGCGAGACGCAGAGGAACGGTCGTAGTTTTTTCTTTATCGACAGTTAGGGGAGACCTATGTCCAACAGTGGACGTCTTTCAGCTGAAATTATGATGAAAAAATAGGTATAACAAATCGATAAAAAAAATGATGTACAAGCGAGTATAAAAAAGGTCATGGCAATGTAAATAGCGTACAGCAGATTTCATCGTTTATCGAGTATTAGTTAAGCTTACCAATTTATTAGCGACTAAAACAGGACGACTAAACGCTCAACTATGAAAAAAAAAACAAAAAACTCGCTATGCAAATGATCCCTAACAGGCTAAAGTCTCCGTTTTTCCAGGTCAACGAGCATCGCACTTTGAAAATAAATTTTCTTAAACAGTGGGGACTAATTAAACATTTTTTCTGGTGTTTTTATTTTAAAGAATACAAACTGAAAGGCTATTGTGTTTTTCACGCGACTATACTGTTTTTACCGGCAACATAAGCATAAGCAGCTTCAGCCTTATAATGTTCCCACTGCTGGGATTCAGGCCTTCACTCTAGGAGAGGCAACGGGCTGTAATCCACCACGCGGGCCCAGTGCGGACTGGTGAATGTCACAGACTGCAACACTAATAAAAACTGAGATGACCTGCGCTTCTCGGCTTGTCACAAATTACTTCTCTCACACGTTCTCATGATAATAACTTTCAAAGTGAGATGTCTTAGAATTTTTACTGCTATGACATACCGGTTTTCTCACAATGTTTTTCTTTCATGGACATTGATTGAATTAAAATGGGGGATTAATGAATGTTCTTCCTTTTTACCGACAATCGGGCTCCCTCGAAAAATAATTTAAATATCGCAATTCATGCTTGAAATTTTTAAGTTTATTAATTTCAAGGGCTTTAAATTGGATAGATAATATTTCAAATAAAAAAAAAATGCGGACGAAAAGGGATGAAATACGCCACCGTTACACTTTTTTGCACACGGAATAGAGAATACGGTTTACACCTGTATTTTCTGTTCTGTGTTTTCGCACTCATCCGCCAGTTGTCGATAGACAAAAAGAAAAAATCAAAAACCTCACAATTTTTTTTTGTCGCTTAACTCAGATTCTATCTAAAAATATTGGTTTTACCTCCACTCCTAACAAATGGAGGAAGGGTCATATTTACTTATTATGATAATACAATATTAGTTTTATTACCTTCAGGGGAAAGCAAACATTATCTGATGGACTGTCAGTTATTGTAGACGCTTCACTATCTATGTATTCCTGGTAGTACATTTCAAATTATAGGGGTACCCCCCTATAATTTGAAATGTTACTACCAGGAATGAATGAAACCGCTTTCTTTAGTGCCTTTTTTATTAAAATTTAAGACAAATTGTAATCTTGCTGTATATCCGTGTATATCGCGAATCAAGTCAAAGTCAAAGTAAAAAAGTTTTTATTTCACATAGGCCTACATGGGCACTTATAAAACGTCAGAAGCTAGTGCACGGTTCCAAATTGGTCGTTTCCTATGGAGAAGAACCGGCAAGAAACTCCATGGTTACACTTTTAAAAAAGTGGTTGCTTACAATATTTTCATATTACAGTATTAATAGACATTATGTATTCTATGACATAAAATTGTGAATGCAAAAATTCTTTCATACGCAGATGACACTGCGGTAGTGTTCTGTGGTGATACATGGGACAGTGTCCGGATAACTGCCGAGCAAGGACTGGCAAGAATAGCAGCCTGGCTTGACCTGAACCTCTTAACCTTAAATATTACCAAAACTAACTTCATCTGCTTCTCAAAGTACAACATCTCTCAACCTCCTCCAGAATTTATCATATACACATTCACCTCCACCCCATCTCCTATACACATAACTCACATCACACAACACACATCACATAACACACATTCATAGCGCATTATTGTCTTTTATAAAAAAACTGTGTACCCATTTTATTCTTGCATTTTTATATTTATATAAATTAACTAAATGTCTTGATCAGTTTTAATAACATAAATACAATTACATACCCTGGGGAAGGGCAGAGCATCCTAATACAAGCATACTCCTTGCTTAAAAGGATTCTCTCCATTGTAAATAGGATAAGTTATTTAAGACGAAGCAATAAACTTTTTTTTTTATGTAAGAATAGTGTAGACCAGTCGATATTGTACCCAAAAGCACAACAAAAATAATCATATTAAAAAAAAGTGATCAAGAAGACATAATGTAATTTACGAAGATTTTAATTGCTCCGTACTTTCTATAACACCCAAGTACACAACCATGACAGCTGTTCTAAGGTACCCCATCGTCGCTCACACAATTAAACTGAGTTTAATCTAGTAATTAAACCCCAGAGGCCTAGCTGACCCTACCAGGGCGGCAGTACCATTAAATCTGTATTAGTTAAGTTTGATTAATAAAGTTCGTTTCTTTAGCGTTTAACGTTTGTCTCAAGTTTTGGGAGAAACGTTAGGACCATGCGGTGTGTGAGAGGGCAAGGGGAGGGACCCAGACACCTTTTTGTGTAAATGTAATAAAATAAAAGTTTGTTTTTACGTTTCAGTAATTCTTTGTTTGTAATTTCAAGTTAGGCCTTTTGTTTCACGATAAAAGCAGGATTTAGGCGTTTGTTTTGTGTAAAAGGTTGTTTTCCAGAATAAATATAATAGAAACAAGCGAGTAAAGGTAATGGGGTCGTAAACATTGAAGTAGGGTTTTGATGACATAACATTATTGCACTAAGCGCTACTTAATTCATGCACATCACCTATAAAAGATAAAGCTCAGGGTCGAAGGACTGTCAAATGCCACTATTAACTAACGCCTTTCACCTTTGAGCTCCTAGTATGTAGTAGAGATGACACATTCTTGCTAATATCAATACTCAGCCTTCAAGGTATGGGTATCAACAAATATCCGGTACAAAAACGGGGTTTCAAAATACTTATATTGTATTTTATCTCGGGCTGGTGTCCGCAATTACACGACTAAAGCGCGTATTTTGCGTACGGGTGGGACAAATGTGTCATTCGATTTACTTCAGCTCCTCAAGGAAGGTTAGTAGCGCCTTGGTGTTACTGACCATTTCACGGAGGGTACCTTGGTTTCCGAAGTACTTTGCCCTGTATCCAGCTGTAGCGACATCTATGGCGTCACAAAAGAACTAATCCTGCATCGCGCAATCAAAGTTCTTTGCGCGATTAGAACATATAGAACAGCCCGAAATCATCTATCGGGCAGTAGCCCGCCAGACATAACACCCGTCTGGTTAGAGGATCCCCCCTTTTCAAAGGAGGTTTGCGGGACTTTACTCTCTGTTCCGCCTACCTCCAAACTGGTGACCCTCGACAATGAACGTCAGCGCAGCCTTCGTGCAGCTACTACTTCGTGACGTCATCATCACTTCCACAAGCTTTCGAGCAGCGAGCCATACAGCCAGCACCCACGGCTTTAAAGGGTATCCTGACCACCAGCATACCTACCTGGTCATACCTGGCCAGCACCCTCAGCCTCATCAGCGACCTTGGCGAAGCACACTGGGCAGCTTAGAAGCAGATGAGCTGCTGTCTCGTCCTCCTCCATGCAGGCTCTGCAGAATGGGCTGCCTGTAACTCCTATGACAGAGAGGTGCTTATTAAAGGCCCCGTGGCCAGTTGTAACGGCCGTTTCTGGGTTTATGTCCATGATCTCGATGTGCAAACGTATGCAATACCGATACCTTGAAAGCTTGTTATTAAAATTATATTCCTCAACTTCAGCAGGTATGACGTCATACTTACCTTTAAGGTATGTACCCAGTATTTTGGTCCCTACCCGGGCTGCGTACTGAAAAGTATATATTTGGTTTCTATACCCGTACCAGTATATACGTATCACCTCTACTTAGTTATTATCAAAGTGTCGCCGCACATGGGCTACATGCCACAGCCACAAACGCCGCCACGAGAAGCTAAAAGCGGCCACAAGCCACTGTGGCCGCTTTTTAGTGGTCGGTGGCTGCTACTTTTTTTAACCCATACGCGCAATATCATAATGGACTCTGACAAAGAAGATATAAATGTGCAAGTGGTGTGTGAAGGCGTTTTGTATCGGCGTTTAGTGGCCAGTGCGAGCCACAAGAAGCGAGCAGCTGCGATTTGTAGCATGTGGAGGCCTCCGGCGTCAACCATGTGCGGCGGATCCATATAAAATGTATGAGAACTGTAGGAAATATGCCGGTGGCGGCGTTTTGTAGTTGTGATCGGTGGCCCGTGTGCTGTGACCTAAAGCATTGCCGATATAAAATGTCAGTAATCCGGTCACGTGCTTCACTTGTTTATTGGTTATAAAAATGGCAGTGTATTGCATTGATCTATAAGTTGGTTTATATGTAGTGAACAGTACAGCAGGTGGTTTAAAAAGTTTCATAATTTAATGCTGGTATCGTTCGTATTTAGTTTAAACGCTTCTTCTCATTCAAAGAAGAAACAAGCAAGCAGATCTTGGTTGACAGCGTCGTCGTATAAAAGAAAATAATATATTTTGATACAAGTGGAGAAACCGGAAACCGGCATGTCCTAGAACCAAAAAATTCGAAGACATTTGACATTCACCAACTCGCACTGGGCCCGCGTGGAGGATTACGGCCCATTCCCTCTCCTAGAGAGGAGACCTGAGTCCCAGCAGTGGGCACATTAAAAGGTTGATTATGCTTATGCATAGACAAGTGGAGAAAGCTTGTCATTGCGACTGAGGTAGAATTGTCATGGAGCCGAGTGCTGCAGTGACAAATTTACACGTGTATCAAAAGACGTTTTTCAATACACTCGCGAAGACATAAATAAACGGGGGTGGACGCACGACTCATGAGGGTGGTTTAGCGCACAGCCTGATACGATAAATGTAATAATTGTAGTGAGCAAGCTTGCGCACTTTTCCGCACTAGTGCGAAAAACAGTAAATTGCGTGCCTAAAAGCAGTAGGAATAGGAACAGGTTTTCAAGTAAGTGTATTGAAGTATAAGAAAGTATTTTCCGGCGTAAAATACAGCCATCTGCACTGTTTAATTCTTCCACACATTCTACTGTTAATAAGAAAAGGCATTGACCCCTACTCAAGTTTGTACCCCCATAAACAGTAACAGTTTGTGCCCCAAAGTTCCCCCGCTCAACTTGTATACAAGTCCTACTTAATCTAAATATCTTACGTAATTATGTTTGCCTGGTAAATATGGGTTCTCAGAATCGGAAGAGTACTCACGAAGTATACACGTGCATGTATCGTGACATAAAATATGCGGGGCTCAAGTTAGGTAGATAAAGCGTATTTTGAAGGACCAAAATATACGTAATTAATGTGTAGGTCCATCCTCAGATTTTGCGATTTTTTTTTTGGTTTGGCATTGCACGGTTTATACATTTAGCCAGTGTCACATTTAGAAAGTAAATATTTAGTTTTTAGTCACTGTGAAAAAATTTTAAATCCATTAAAATGTAGACGAAACACATTCTACCGTTTTTGCGATATTTGTGTTTTTAAATGTATCGAGTCGGCCTTCTCGTCAAGCTTAACTGAGATAGTCAACACTATATTAAAATTCTCTTTATTTTACCGAAATCGCGCCTGTTTTCAATGATTCCACAATTATGGTCCAGTTATTTAGACACTTGAGATACACGAATTTTTCATCACAATATCCACTAGGTATCAATTTAAACCATTTTCTGCAAAAGGTTTTTAACTGTAAACTGAGGATTATAGTTAAACATATTTATCCACATACTTTCCATTTTCAGCCAATCAAGTAACAATCACTTATGAATTCCTAGTATTTGATACGTGTGCTAATATTTTTCGATATCTAGAGCATGGCCATGTTCCCGCTAGATGGTGCTAAACTCGAAATTTTTAGTTTATTTTATTTTTAGTGTATAACAGCATTATTAAGTCAAAAAAATGCTATCCGGAAATCGGACATTCCACTTTATCAAATTTAGTCAAATTATTGCCTTAAAACGTGCCTAAACCTGACTGTTCATGTCTCTAACTATAGTGCTATACTTAAACACTATAGTGATAAAGGACTTTAACTATAGTTAATATCCCATAACCGATTTGACAAATTAGGAATAATCACTCTTGCCTGAAAATAACTCCCACAAAAAACAGACACCATGCAATGGATTAAGCGTCAGTAGTAGAAAAAAAAGCAACAACTCGGTCTGCTCAGTTACCAGGTACCAGAAAAACATAACTCGCCAAGAACCAAACATAAGCCTTGGACTACACTCTTCAAAGAAACACATACAGTGGCCTCACCGTCGCAAGTCAGGCGATGTCCCGCGGGAGGCAGCTAACGACTTTACTCGCTCACTTATTCCTTAAACTCCCTAGGCGCAGATCTTCGAGCTCTTTTTATCAAACTTCGGACGTCTAACTAAAGATTCATGTGTCTGCTGTATGTGGCTTAATGTGGTACCGTCTGGATGTGTCTTGTGAATATCGAAGTGGACTAAGTTTTTTTATTGAGCTGGATATTTGAAACGTTGTTGAAAGTTCAACGGTCCGGACTAAGCGTTTCGCTTCGTCGTTTATACCGCGTACATCGAAGGACTGGAACAATTTGCCTGCTGCGGTCTTCCCGTCCAACTATAATTTAGGTGTCTTAAAGGCTAGAGTGAATAGGCTCTTAATATACTAGTGCGCCTCACCATCAATGATTGCATCGCTGCTTACCATCAGGTGGGATCGCAGTCAAGCACTGGTTTATATGAATTAAAAAAAAAAAATGTAACATCTCTAATGATATTATGGTATGCAAATAAAGATATTATTCTTTATTATATTCTAACTTTATCTTTCGTATTAAAGTTTACACTAATAGTAGGATAAGTATGTAATATGCCAATTTCGATAACACGAGATCGGTTTTCAACATTTGCTATGTCATTTTCGTTTGAACAATACTTTAAATGAAGATAGCCTATATACTAGACTAGCTTGTGGCAGCGGCTTCGCCAGCGTGACAGTAGGATTCTCCATACAAACTTTAGACCCCCTTTCATCCCCTTAGGGGCAGAATTTCGGAAAATCCTTTCTTAGTGCTCGCTTACGTCATAAAAGGAAACCTTGTGCAAAAATTCACGCACCTAGTCCCAGTAGTTTCGGCTGTGCGTTGGTATGTCAGTCAGTCAGTTTCTTCTTTTATATATATAGTTTATTGAAAACAAGTAAACATCATTTTCAAATCCATGTGATAACTTTTAAGGTATTTAGTACCTATCTTCTAAAATAATATTTTAAACTCGAAATCCGTGCAGTACCTTTTTGCATTTCTCCCATATCATAAAAAATACTAAGTTTTGATTCCCAATAGGCCGAAACGGGAATTCCTGGAAGAACAGGTAGCAGGCAGGCAGTTAGTGAAAATCTGACACGCTCTCTCGCTTCACCTTCGTGCGAGAGAAATAATTGTATGACTTCCCAACCCAAAAAACAATAGCTCTACATAGAGTCAGGGGTCAAAAGTGCAGTTGCACTCTACTAGAAATAAGAAAAAGAAAGAAAGAAAACAGGTTTATTCTGCCTGAATAGACGCACAATTCGTTACAAAAATACAAAAACCAAGTTCCCTGACAGGCCATGTGTGTATCGGGCATAACTGTGTTGCACCACTAGGACCATAGACAACACAGTTGTCTACATAGATATAGAATATGGTTGTCTAGCTTATCTGTTGCATTACTAATGCTAAAGTGACAAACATTTCTTTGTAGAAGTCAGTCAATCAATGGTCATTTAAATGGTCAATCAAATAGTCAGTCAATGGTTTATGAATGATTTAATTTGTAGACTAGTATCTAAGGTATTGTATAAACGACTTTTGGATCATTGAACGTCTACTATACAGAAATTTTAGGCACTTTAGCATTGGTAAAGTGCAACTGCTCTTTTGACCCCTGACTACATGCTTGTATAAATTATTCTATTAATTTTAACTTAGGTACAGTATACTATCCTACAATAATGATTAATTCATTAGTAAAGAAACTAATTTGACTTTCAAAGATCAAGCCTTCCTCTAAAACTTATTTAATGTCTTCTTCGGAATATTTTATTCTCTTTTGAACGCTACGAATTTTATTGTATAAATTGAGATAATTCTTATGACCCCATTTTTAGTACTGAAAGAAACTCAAGTTATTTTAATTTATTAGTGATAAATTTTTAGCGTTCCGTTAAAGAGGAAAAACGGTTATACCTAATATAGTGCCTAATTTTGTATAGATAGAGAGAGAGGTACGGAACCTTTCGTGCGTGCTCGTGCTAGTACTTGGCCGGTTTTTGAAGCAATCACGAACAAAAATGTTTTTTTTTTGTTACAGTTAAATAGATGTAATGAATATTTATTATTATGTTAATGAAGAATCGGTTATATTGACGGGCTCTTGACTTTTTTAAGTTACATTTTAATCGTCTTTAAAAAAGGAGACGGTTTACGCTTTGAGTAACTTTTGAGGATATTTTTTATCACTTATCAAACTTAGTTAAACCAAACGAAACAGTTCTTGATATTTAGTGTCAACACGTAAAAATATATCCAAATATAATACAGAAATACAGATGCCAGCTACTTTTGTGCTTACCCCTTCTGCGTGTATCAAGTCGTGAGGCCGCCATTTTGCAAATATGAACGTAAACACTTTACACCGCTAGTGATGTGCCACGTGTCGATGTAACACAAGTTTATCGATAAAAGTGAAGTGTGAAAGTGATGCAGTAAAAATACGGTCTCGAGATAAGTTATGTTTTAGTATATTAGATTTTTTAAAGATAAAATTTTAATGGTTCGAGGAGGAATGGCAGGCGGTCGCCTCCTTTTTTAAAACAGTAATACTAGCGAAGGAGACGGCCGCATGCGTGAGTGAACGAACACCCTCACGCCTCAGCCACTGTAGACGCTTGGAGGCTTGGAGACGACGAGCAATGGGTAGCTTCGCTGTCCGGTAATCGACCAGACCAAGCCCGAGTCATCGACAGTGCATAGCGTTACACGATCAAGATGTCAACATGTAGGGGCCCAGCAGGGATGATGTCCGCTAGGGCCGCAGGGATTTTCTAAAAAGCAAACTCATGATCTTAGAACGCAAAAGGCAACTGAAGGACACCGGTGTGGTTATAGTTAGTAAAATTCTGACACGCTCTCCCGCTCTGGGTGGAGCGAGAAAGCGTGTCAGAATTTTCAGTTATTGTATGATTTCTCAGCTTAAAAAAAAGTGTCAGCTACAAAACAAATATGACTGCTAATAACCAATATAACAAACGATAAAAAATATAAAAAAAGAACAAAATATAGTCCATCAGCCATTTCAAAGCTCACATGTCTAGAGTGTTAAGTGTTGCTGTCTTGAATTGACTCAGAGATCACCAAACTGACCGAAAACTGCCCATTGACTGACCTGTTGGTCTAGTGGTTAGTAGCCCTTACTGCTATGCCGGAGGTCGTAGGTTCGATTCCCACCCAGGACAAATGTTTGTGTAATGGACACGATCATTCGTTCTGTGTCTGGGTGTAATTTATCTATAATATGTATGTATTTAGAAATATATAAATATGTTTATCAGTTGTCTAGTACTCATAACACAAGCTCTGCTTAGCTTGGAACTAGACGGCGTTGTATGATAGTTGTTTTAATATTATATTATTATATTAATCCACTTGACGATAGATCTACGAAATATTACCTAGCTCTCCTATTATCTTCAACATTGATTTAGTATTAACCAACTAAATGTTAATGTATTTACAAAGACCACTGTTCTACAGACAGCGTCTAGACACCAATATTACTAACACAAAAGGTTTCTTAAAAGCCCTGCGGACGTTCGACAGTAATTTGACAGAATAATACGTCGTTACCACCACCCTGTACGCAGCTATTGTGTTAGAGAGTTTATTTTGACTTGCTTTGATAAGATAAGAATATTTTCTGGTTTTGTTTTCGTAAAATACTGCAATTTTTTGAGGTATAAAACTTGATATTTTTGTTGTATGGGCTACGGTCGTAACTGAGTGCTATGCTTTCTTGAAGTTATTGGTCTTTCGCTATGCTTTATGGTAGCAGTCAGCCCTTTGCTACGTCTTATCGTAGCAACGTGTCGGTTGCTACACTCAGCCAGCTCTTTGGTACGCTTTATCGTAGCAGTCAGCTCTTTGGTACGCTATATCGTAGCAGTCAGCTCATTGGTACGTTTTATCCTAGCAGTCAGCTCTTTGCCACGTTTGTTCGTAGCCCTTATATTCCTTTTTTGCTGTCGACAGGTCTTTTGCCGCGCGGTCTCTTAGTGGTAGATAATCACACTAATATTATACGGACGAAAATTTCAATGTCCGTGTGTGTCACTGTGTAAATGTTAATGTATGTCACTGTTTCAAGCTCAAACGACTGAACGGATTTGGATAAAATTTGGCACATCGAAGACCATGTCTTGGAATAAAATATACAGTTTTTTGAACTTCGTATGACATAATCTACTTATGAGTGAGGATTATGTTATGTTCTTAGATATTATTATTGTTATATTAAATGAACATTGGGCAATGGAGAGGCCTATGCTCGGAGTTTCCTTGCGTGATCGAATCAGGAATGAAGATATCCGCAGGAGAACCAAGGTTGCCGACATAGCACGAAGAATCGCCAAACTAAAGTGGCAATGGGCAGGGCACATTGCTCGCAGAACAGATGGCCGTTGGGGCCGAAAGGTTCTGGAATGGCGACCACGTACCGGAAGACGTAGCGTTGGAAGGCCTCCTACAAGGTGGACCGATGACTTGGTAACGGTTGCGGGAGTCCGATGGATGCGAGACGCACAGGACCGTTCGTTGTGGCGACGCTTGGGGGAGGCCTATGTCCAGCAGTGGTCGTCTTTCGGCTGAAATGATGATGATGATGAAATGAACATTCATAGTTTTTAAGTTTACTCTGTACAACACTGAATTTTTTAATCTGTAAATAAATATGATATCTTTTCATTTATTCATTTAATTACTATTTATGCACACAAAAATACAGAAGCGCACTTAATGCCTTTAGGCATTTTCTATCACTCAACCATTGGGTGACGCAGAGACAAATTGTGGTAAGTGCATTCCGAGATTATGCTCCCTCGGGTCGATAGTTTTCTTTCAAATGGGCAGAAGCTAATTTTATATGTATGTTACAAACCACAGCATTAAAAAAATAATGCCTATCGTTAGTACAACATCCTACTATTTTTACACATTAAATCTATAATGTAACACAATTTCACTACTACAATTTACACACCGTATATCAAACACAGTAATCCCGTCTAATCCAAGCAATGTGCGGCTCAGTATATGCGTTTAATTATTGCTAAGCAATTAACACTACTGACTACGGGTTAGTGAGTGAACACCGGTATTTAGGAAGCGGGGTTAACTCGAACGGAAATGATGAGAGAGGATCAAAGGGAGATTATATGAAACGATACTAAGTGTGACTTCTTTTTTTTTATTTATCTATCTGTTTATTAATTTATATATACATCTTAACTATTAAATATTATAACTTAATAAATATATAAACAAACTGAAAATAATATATGTACAAACGGGTAGAAATAAAACTCATAGGGCATCAAAAAATTCGTCCACATCGATGTCAATGGGAGATGTGCCCAGAACGCTGGCAGCATTGCCACGCTGGATGGCAATGCTGATTCGTTGACCGAAGAAAAGCCCAGCCCTCTGGTCACGCGAAGAGTCGACCAGCTGTTTGCTGATATCCCGAACAACTCGATGAGCGCTCGGACCCCATGGCCCTAGTGTTTCAACCCCAAACGGCTCAAATATATAACCTCCGATGAGGTTATTATATTTACGCCGTTTGAGGTTTTCTGCACCTGCAGTAGCCGCCCCAGCACAGCCCGCCGTACTCAGAAGATGGGATGGCGCAAGGGTGTCGACACATGTTGCATCCCACACCAAAGGCCTACCCAATTTCTAAGGCATTATAGTCATCCCGTCTGGCCTCTTCCCATCGTCACGTGCCAAGCCATTGGGTTCTAAAACAGCTGGCACCCCGGCGGTGACAAGAGCTCGGTGGATGATGTCATTAATACTGGCATGTCGTGCTATCCGACCAGCGTTTCTACTGCATGATAGGCCATGGTGTCCGAGGCGGTCGACTGCTTCGCCGCACTGACATCGATGTGGAGCTCCACTAGGACCACCCAGACGCAGGCATGTAGCGATCCGGAAGGTGGTGTCACTCAGCATAGTACCTATGTTAGGTGACGGTAGAGCCTGTAGCCAGAGGCCCGACTCCCATTCACCCACAGCCAGTAGGCGCGCTCAGCAGTATTGGTGGACGTATTAATAAGATTATTCCGTACCAGCCTGCAGAGCGGCTCATCCCACTGTCTCTGGGAAGATGGATTCTCGGGCAACGCCTTGTCCTGGCAAGCCACTTTCCAGGCGTTCACGGCGTCGGTCAAGCACGGCACCTCACAGTCAACCAGTGATGGAGTTAAGATACGTTTGACTAACTGTTGAGTGCTGTGGACCGAGGACAGAAACGCCGGTAGACTTATACTAGAAATTTATCTATCTTATTCAAATCTATTCCAAGGTTACAGACATAGCCCGAAGAATCGCCAAACTTAAGTGGCAGTAAGCAGGGCACAATACTCGCAGAACAGATGGTCGATGGGGACGAAAGGTTCTGGAATGGCGACCACGTACCGAAAGACGCAGCGTTGGAAGGCCTCCCACAAGGTGGACCGATGACCTGGTTTGCGGGAATCCGATGGATGCGAGACGCATAGGACCGGTCATTGTGGCGACATTTGGGGGAGGCCTATGTCCAACAGTGGACGTCTTTCGGCTGAAATGATGATGGTGATGATGATTCAAATCTATTAGCACACAATACCGTGCCGACATCTTTATGTCGATACCGTTACCGGCCCACGCTGAAAATGTAGACTCATCGCATTTTGCGTGTGGTCACAGCATTATGCTGAGCGTTCGGCCGTTTTGCGCGGATATGGCGCATATTTTTTCACATAATATACCTACTTATAATTTGTTAGTTCTAAATTTGCGCCTTGTTCCGCCAAATAAAATGTTTTTCTTTCTTTCTTTACTTGCAATCCATCTTTTAATTTTTATGGACAGAACTACCTATTGCTAGCGGCTTCGCCCGCTGATAGTTAAAAAACTGGGCAAGTGCGAATCTGACTCGCGCGCAGAGGGTTCCGTATTGACTTACCTATCTAAATAGTTCTATTCCCGAATGGAGTTTTGATGATTTTTCCGAATCGCAAAAAAAGTATTTATTTTGTGACGTAACAACAAATTTACTGTTTTCGTATTTATTCCTGTACTTGTGCTATAGACCTTTGCTTACGCCAAATTTCATCATTCTGGGTCAAAGGGAAGTAAGTACCCTATGAATTTTGAGTGTCGAAATATACGTTTTTTTGCGACATAAACGGCCGTATCTTTTTTTCGTCAACTTAGAAGTTTGATTTTTTCACAGTTTCAAAGGACCGCAGACTTGAGTACCTATATTGTTTTAATTTAAACTCAATACCTTCACGCGCTCCCAAGATAAAGGGTCTTGACAGACAGACAGACGGACAACAAAGTGATCCTATAAGGGTTCCGTTTTTTTCCTTTTGATAAATAGTACTCTATGTGCTATTGTAGGACATGGTTTACCCGTGTGCCAAATTTCATTTTAATCCGTTAAGCCGTTTAAGCGTGAAGAAGTAACAAACATACATACACACTTACAAACTTTTGCTAAGCATAAGCATAATCAGCCTTTTAATGTTCCCACTGTTGGGACTCAGGCCTCCTCTCTCTAGGAGAGGGAATGGGCCGTAATCCAACACTCGGGCCCAGTGCGGATTGGTGAATGTCACACGTCTTCGAATTTTTGGTTCTAGGACATGCCGGTTTCCTCACGATGTTTTCCTTCACCGTTTTGAGAGCAGTGGTGATGAAATAAATTACACAAAGTAATGCGCCTGGCTGGGTTTGAACCTGCGACCTACAACTCGTAAGTCGGGGCCGTTACCACTCGGCCACCACTGCTCTAGTCGGTGGTTTAGTCGGTTTTTAACTTTTGCTTATTATAATAGTATTAAATTAGTGAAATGGCCACTGTTAATTATTTTCTAAAGGATTTTTGTGATGGGTTGCAGAATTGTTTAAAATAGTCACCGCGGCCCTGCCACGAAAAGGTAACTGAAGGTACACCGGGTGAATTTTAGTCAGTAAAAGTCTGACACTCAGTCTCGCTCCACCCAGAGCGCGAAAAGTTATTTGATGTTTTTCCACCAAATAAAAAAAAAACAATGAAATTTTGTGATTAACGGTAACGAACGAATAGCCGTTATTTTGAATCGTAGGTATGTAAGACAGATTGGTTTCAAAAGTAAGAACGTACGTAACCCGAACTATTTGCTGAATGTGATTCGATGAAACTCAATATACTGGTAAACCATGCTTTTTATTCCGGGATTGTGTTTCCCTGGGATCATTTTCCACTATCACGTGGGCAAAGCAGCTGGAAACAGCTAGTGACTACTAAACTCCAGACCAACAACTTCACTACAACCACAATTTACAATATTCCACGACAAAAGTTGTCCCAACACTACAAGTATCGTTTGCATAAGGATTTTACGACGTGCCTCGGATGTGTGGTGCCCTGGTACTGTGAGACGGCGACTTTGCATGCAACGAGCCGATTTACAACACCTACGGTTAAAGGCGGGCTGTTGCTAATATAGGTGGCCGGGCTTGTAAGGGTCGGTTATCACGATCCAGCTTTGATATGCTGTGCTGTATGGTGGTATATATTTTCAGTGGTGGACGTCTTTCGTGAAGATATTTTATTTCTGTTAACGACACACCAGTGCGCGGGGAACTTGCGGCCCATGGCCCTTTATGGGGCGCCGATGTTGCTGCAGAAGCGACTGTCGGCCAAGCTGAACGCGTTCCAGAGGGTCATGGCCGTCCGGATGATGTTGGGATACCGCACGGTCTCCCGCGAATCGGCGAGCCTCCTTGCCTTGTAGCGCCGGGGCTAAACTCCATGCCACGACAAGTTGCGGCATGGTGGACAGAGTTCGGGTGAAATTCCATGGCAATAATGGCGACAGTGACTGTCACAACCCAGCATCGGATACGCCGCAATCATGGCGGTAGATCTCCTCTTTAAAGAGTAGCTGAAGAGGCACCACGGCATCCTCACCGTTCTCGTTACGCAGGTCGTCACTGGAGATGGTAAGTTCAGGAGTTTCTTTTTCCAGATTCAGGTAGAAGAAACATCTGGGTGTTACCAGAGTACTTACCTCTTGGAGGACATGCCCCCGCATGAGTGGACACCGCTATGTCCTGTTGGAGGTGATCGGCGGTAGCAACATCTGACGCCGGGCCCTGGTTCAGGCCATGCATGATCCGGAGTGAGGTCTGGTTTGGTAGCTAAGCTGCATCACTGTTCTACCTTTGGCTGTGATCCTTACAACGCCTGCTGCCAATAAAGGCGCCCGCTCGTATGTATTAAGCTTAACGTCTGATTTTTATTGTAAGGCGCGACTATGCCCGGGTCCTTGCATGGTTCGTGTGAGCAATCGGCATTTCCTTTGACGATCAGATGGCTACATTTCTTATTACAAAAAGGATTATAAGAAAAACAGGATTTAAAACAGGATTTAATTTTAAAAAAGCTTAGCTCGAGTGTTTTAAAGAGTTTTATTCATGTTTAAATGAGTTGATTCGGTGAGGATGTGCAGTTTCATTGGCATAGTAATAGCGGGTTTACGGGACTGTTCGAAAGAGTTACCCTGACCCTGGGACATGAAGGCAACTAAAGGAACACCAATAGATTTTAGTTAGTAAACCCTGTTAAGAGCGGCCTACCCGAGATACATTTCCATACAAACACTCAGAAGTAATTATGACGTTTGTTACGTGCCCTGCCTACACCAAAACGGCTGAATAGCGAGATGATAGTTATTTACGTCAATGGATATTTCCACACAAAATGGAAACACCAAGACTGCTGAGCCGACTCCTCGTGTCGCGGCCGATCACCTACTTCCAATCTGCTGATGCTGTATCCGCACTTCGCAATCGTTTAGAATATTGTATTTTTATAATAATTAATTCACACTTTGGTACTAGCATCGTCCAAGTCTAGACTTAAGATTTATTATAAATTAATATTGTAATTTTAAAGTAATTAAACTTTTCTTTCCAATCAATTTCGGTTTTTTTTTAAGTCCTCCGGCTGCCACCTTCGTAATTGGCGCAGTCGGTAGGATATTCGAGGCAGTGCGCGGCGCGGTATAGATTTCCAAAAATCGTTAATCTGCTGACTCCGATAGTCGCTGTCGGTATTTCCAAGTACCTCGTCGAATATCCGAACTTAAGAAGACGCAGCTGAGGACGTATCCAGACATCGATACAACGAGAAAAACCATGTATATGTAAGTCCTTGAAACCTTCTCTAAGTGTTGCTTCCTTGTCGTTCCTTTTACCCACATTATATAATATTTAATCAAAATTTTTCACCCAAGAGACACTAGGAAGAAATCTGTCTCCTCCAGACAGATAAGTAGGAGCAGAGAAGTAGATTTAAATAGATTCATAGATTCCGATAGCTTAGGATTAGATTTATTATTTCATAGTAGCAACATGGCGTTGAACCCTGATACTATCTACAATTCTTTGCGCGCAGTTCCAAATTTTGAAGGCAATCCGAACGTTCTAACACGTTTTATTAAAATATGCGATCAGCTCGTAATACAATATGTTAGGGACGACCCGGGTTACGAATTAACTAACTTATGTCTCATTAATGGCTAAATATCTTGAATAAAATCACCGGGTCAGCGGCATCAACTATTAATTCCAATGGCATTCCAGAAAATTGGCAAGGTATCCGTGACGCATTAATTAATAATTTTTCCGACCAAAGGGATGAGACCGCCCTTTACAATGACATGTCTTTACTGACACAAGGAAGTAGCACACCGCAGGAATACTATGACAAATGCCAGACCCTTTTTAGTACTATAATGACTTATGTTACTTTGCACGAAAGTTTAGCTACAACTATCGAAGCAAAACGCGATCTTTATAAAAAACTTACTCTACAATCTTACGTTAGAGGTCTTAAGGAACCTCTGGGGTCCCGTATCCGATGTATGAGACCCAAAACTATTGAAAAGGCTCTGGAGTTTGTGCAACAGGAATTGAATGTCATGTACCTACAGCAACGTAACGAGAGTATTCCTGAGCGACGTCACCCGACTACACAGCAAACGCATTCAACTCATAAATTGCCACCCGCGGTCCCTATGACCACTCCAAAAGTTTTTAGCTTCCCTAGCCCAGGCCCTAGCTGGCTTAGGCCTATGCCGCCGCAGCAGCAGCAGCAGTGGAGACCACCCTTCCAGCATAATCAGGTACCTCCAAAGGCTCCTAATATGTTTAGTCGTACACAGCAGAACACCTACGTATCTTACGACTACGACAGAAAGATGAACCTGTAGTCAACCTCATGCCTTATGCTATATTAGCTTACAATAGTACAATTCACAGTTTCACAAAGTGCAGACCCCATGACATAATTAGAGGACATTTCGATCCAAGAGACCCACTTGACATTAACATGACTGAACATCTAATGCAACAGTATCTCTTAACACACCGTGACCAGATGAAAACTGTATACGACCTTATTAACGACTTCACACTTACTGACCGAACGAACATCATACTGAATAGGAACAAGGACAGAGAGCCCGAAATAGAATACCAACCAGAACAGCAAGTCTTCATTAACAACCCAGTAGCCAGTCGACAAAAACTAGCACCGCGTTATACTCAAGACACTGTGCTGGCTGACCTTCCGGTTCACATCTATACATCTAAAAAGAAAGGCCCCGTAGCTAAGTCCCGACTCAAGCGTAGCCCTAAGACTTCAAAATTGTTACAGGATACTACTCGCGATGACCGTTCACACAACACTGGCGCACGAGATAAGACTTGAAAGCTTAGACGAAGGACCCGGACTCTTACCTTTCAACCTCGGACAAGCAAGACTCATAACGCATTATCATTCCTTCCTACAATATATAGACTTAACCGATATTGAACGAAGACTCGACTCCGTAATTAATCAACTACAATATTTCCAAACCAAACTAGATAACCAAACCTTTATTTTATATGAACTTCAGATTAACCATTTATCTAACAAATTGGATAAGATTAAGTCTCAGCTAAAAACATTAGAACCCGGTCGTAGCAAAAGAGGTCTCATAGACGGTTTAGGTTCAGTTATAAAAAGCATAACTGGTAACTTAGATCAATCGGATGCCCAAACTTACAATAATGCCATTAAACTGCTAGAAAATAATGATGACAAGATGGTATCGGAGTTAAACGAGCATATAAGTCTTAATAAAGTATGGATGACTAGATACAGTAACTTACTCTCAAAAATTGTTAGCAATCAAGAGAGAATCAATAGTACCTTAGGATTACTTTTAGACGAGAAAGCTTCTGCAAAAAACGATCTTATAAGATTCGCAAAGTTTGCTCAGTTATTAACTATAATTAGTGATAATACAGACGATTTATTTATAGAAATAACTAGGATAGAAGATACCTTAGCTTTTATACGTGCATCGAGCACTCACCATAGTACTTTAAGCATAAATACTTTAGGTAATATGACTAAACGATTAAGATCTATATACGGATCAGATCAATTGCTAGAGGCAGATCTAAGAGAATATTATTCCGTAATAAAACCCGGCTATTACTATACAGGAAAAAGAATAGTTATCATATTCAAAGTCCCAATAATTTCTCCCGACAAGTTTGAATTATATAGACTAGCAATAGTTCCCAATAAATTTATGTACACCTTCATCCCTCCTTACCCTTTCATTGCAACCAATGGGAACGTTTTCAAGTACATAGAGGCTGAATGCCCGAAGTTTAACCGGATCCATCTCTGCGAAGAAGAAGTCAATCAACAACCGACGAGAGGACATATAGACTGCATCCAAGGACTCATCTTACATCAATCTGTACAGAAGTCATGCCTGCCAACCAAACTTACGCTGACCAAAGAAGCTATGGAGCAATTGGACGACAGACGCTATACACTCACCTTTCCACAACCAACCCGGATCGAGCTACATTGCGAACGTCAAGAATTCATCTCGCTGCACGGAAGTTATCTCGCTACCATTCCGCAAAACTGCTTACTACGTACTGACCAATTTACTATCATCAACACGGAAGATCATATCAATGGACAACCGCTGAAAATCACCGAAATACCAATGAACTTAGACATCGTCAATCAAACTACTATCCCACATCTAAAGCTAAACTCACTACACCTGAAAAGTCTACATGAGATCGAAGATAAAATCTTAATGCAGCAACCTCTACAGATCGATCACGCAAACCTAGAACAATCAATTTATCATACGACTATTCCACTATACGTCGTAATATTCGGTGCAACTGTACTGATCATTACCCTCACTATACGTCGGTACCAACTTTGCACAAAGCTCAGAAAGCCACAGTCACCAGATGAGAGCGCCGAAAATCATCAATACGAAGATGCAGAATCACCTACAACCAAGAAAAATGTACCAGCAACATTCTCGCTGAAATTGCTCAAATAGTTGCTGTTCTGAGGGGGGAGATGTTACGTGCCCTGCCTACACCAAAACGGCTGAATAGCGAGATGATAGTTATTTACGTCAATGGATATTTCCACACAAAATGGGAACACCAAGACTGCTGAGCCGACTCCTCGTGTCGCGGCCGATCACCTACTTCCAATCTGCTGATGCTGTATCCGCACTTCGCAATCGTTTAGAATATTGTATTTTTATAATAATTAATTCACACTTTGGTACTAGCATCGTCCAAGTCTAGACTTAAGATTTATTATAAATTAATATTGTAATTTTAAAGAAATTAAACTTTTCTTTCCAATCAATTTCGGTTTTTTTTAAGTCCTCCGGCTGCCACCTTCGTAATTCGTTATTACACATCTTTCTTCAAATATTTTGGAAACACTGATATTGTGAATATTATCTAGGTTTCCATTAAAATCCCGGAATCATGAACATGACGATTAAAGCCCGGGGTATATGAAATAGCAAAATACTTATTGCGCTGTGAATACATTTGAACTAAATTATTTTAATGAAGAATCTAGTAAAAATTTTAGAGTTCTGTATTAAAACTGTTAAAAAGAGTTATGTTTTAATTTAAAAGTTTATTACTACGACAGAGACTCGTGGAAGAAGATGGAGGAGGCCTTTACCCCTACAGGGGTCCATATTTCAACTTAAGATATTAATATTACTAACATAATATATATTTTTTTTAGGTGGGAAAATCATCTAATGACATCCCCCGCGCTTGGGCGGAGCGAGAGGGCATGTCGGACTTTTACTGACTAAAAACCTACTCCTGTTCCTTCTTTGCCATTGCTCCAGGGCCCCGGGGATCTCTTTCGCATCACCCATGGCCTCAGTAGGCTTCGACCATGCTGGGCCCCTACGGTGGCTGACATATCCTTCAGGCGCGCGTGGAACACTACGCGCTTTCAATGGCTTGGGCTCGGTCCGGAAGGTTACCGGACGGTCGGACTGCGAGCTACCCATTGCTTGCCGTTCGCAAACCGGCGCATACGGTGGCTGGAAATCGGGATCGGAATCCCGGCGGCTGGGGCGCGAGGGCCAATGCCTCGCGCGTGCCGCCACCTCCTTTGCTAGCATTACTGCTTCGCAGAAGGATGCGACCGCCTGCCACTCCTCCTCACTTCGGACCGTGGCCTGTACCAAGGCCCGGACTAACATAATATATGCAAACTTACCAAGCAATTATTAATAACATTACAAATGTAAGCTCATAAAAGAAGTACGGAATAAATGGCTATTTATTTATTACTAAAGTCTAGAACATAAAAATATTTTTCAATATATCTAATAATTTGGTTTATTTAGTTCTTAAATCCCAGGAATTATTCGTCATGCTTGATGTGAATGGTTTGCTGGCCTTATTACGACATCAGAATTTAACAAAATTCAATATCAGTTATTTATAGGAATAAATAACTGATATTGATTTTTTTATTATTATCGTTTTACCTCCCTTATCCCCCCCCCCCCCAACTATCTCCGAACTCCAGCACAGGTACTTAGCAAGATCTCCCAACTCACAAGTTCTATTGTAAAACAGTTACTGGGGAGTTTAATGCGCAGTTTAACTGATCCGTATCTTAACTGTGCAAGACTTGAACCAGAACTCAAGAGTGCATTACATCCGCTACTTTACTGCGCCAAGTGGGAGATGCATTGCATATGAATACACACAGATGGAGAGGTTGAAAGACTGTGAATAAATTAAACAATGTGTTTTCATTAATTCGTCTACCATCTTTTGTATTATGGATATTTATTCAGTTATCTCGTCATCGATTGCGATCGAATCCAACACAGAATTAGGCGCCTTCAAATTAGCCGCAAAGAGCCGCGCGACTGCAGCGCGGCTGCAGCGCAGCAGTCGCGCGTTTTTTATTTATATGGAATAACAAAGCAGCGTGGCACCTTGCGGCTAATTTGAAGGCGCCCTTATGAATGCATTTTCAAAAAAAAAAGGAACTGGTAACTGCTTATAACCTTGTCAAAGCTAGAAGCCTCCTAGCAATACTAGCATCCTAGTACTTTGTTCGTTATTAAGATCTATATTAAACCAAGCTACCCAACTTACCAGGACTTCATAAGTTTTTGGTTGTATTCGAGTGTGTGTCACAAGTATTAAACTTGCATCGAGGGGTGCAGTGCAAGTTTGAAAGCCGCCAGCTTCCTTTGTTTGGAGCCTACTAATTTATGTGCACATTACCGATTGTTCCTAAACTGCGTATTATTTCTTATCCACTAATTAATTATGAAATTGTCTGTATTTGATAAGTTCACACACCTCGACTGCAGGGTTAAGTTTTGGTATTTTTAAGGCGTTATGTTTTTCCTGCTTAAAGTTACGCGAACGCCGGCGTTCGCGGCATGACGTCATCGCGCCACACACGGTCGAAAGGCAAGCGAACGCCGGCGTTCGCTCTCTCCCACTTCATTGTAGGCCCTATTTTCAATACTTAGAGACTACTTTTGTATGAAAGTTTGATTATTTACGTTCTTGGATAAATTTCCTATAAATTGAATTATGCCTTCTTTTTCAATTGTAATTCATTTTCCATTACGTACACGGTACATTTTCAAATACCACCATGTGGTAAGTGGTAGCCCGCCTTTGAACGGCTAAAGAGGCGCCACGGCGTTCTCACCATCTACCTGATGCCAAAGCTAGTCTATGGAAAGTTCGAGAGGTTCATGTTTCGGGTTCAGGTGGAAAAAAACGCCTGGAGGAAATGGTGAAGTATACTGTGGGGACGGGGCGAATAAAACGCTTCTATGGTAAATTATTATATTGCTAGAGCACTCTTTATGTTACAGTATTATATAAAAATTACGTTCACCTATATTTTTCCTTATTTGATATCTCAAAATCAAATTTATTTCACATAAAACATTAGAAGCTAGTGCACGGTTCCAAATTGGTCGTTTCCTATGGGGAAGAACCGGCAAGAAACTCCATGGCTACACTTTTAAAAAAAAGTGGTTGATGTTACAATATTTTCATATTACAGTATTAATAGATATTAAGTAAGAACAGTGTAGACCAGTCAATATTGTACCCAAAAGCACAATAAAAATAATCATATTAAAAAAAGTGAAAATCAAATGACAAAAAATATATATGTATATATTAAAACAAAGATGGAGAAGTTAACAGACACAATATTAATGAGTTACCTGGGGACCACATGTGCAGAAGTAGTCATTGCTAAACAAGCGTGTCTTCGACATAGTCTCCAATCAAAGTTATTTTCGAACATCAACACCTATGCTTTTTAAACCATAAACCTTAAAAGGTATAAATATCTTGCCAGTTTGCAAGTTAGCAATATATGTACAATGCGTTCCAAATAAGAATAGGATCGACGCCATGTTGTGACGTCACGTCATACTGTCAAATCGCAAGAAATTGGGCAAAATTGAAGAACTCAGAGATGAACAAAATTGAAGAACTGGATTCTGATTAAACTATTTTCGTTCACAGTTCGTAAATAAATTAAACCTTAAAATTTTCTTGTTTGCTCACCATAATAATTCTTCGATTTGACAGTATGACGTGACGTCACTACCTGTCATCGATCCTATTCTTATTTGGAACGCATTGTATGTGTAGCCTCTGTGGACGCCACAATACGGTGGAAGGCTCCTCCACTTAGGTGGAGCATCACCGTTTTCTTCTGGAGTCTCGATCGAGCCCGAGTCGTCGACGACGCGAACTGTTCCACGCGCGCTTCAAAGTGATTTCAGCAAAGCCGTGGTGCCCCAGCAGGGCCGAAGCCCGCTATGGTCACGGGAATTTTCGAAAAGATTTACCGTGACCCTGGAACGCAAAGGGCCAGTTGGTTTAGTGGTTCGTAGCCCTGACTGCTATGCCGGAGGTCGTGGGTTTGATTCAAACCCAGGACAAATGTTTGTGTGATGAGCACGATCATTTGTTCTGTGTCTGGGTGTAATTTATTTATAATATGTATGTATTAAGAAATATTTAAGTATGTTTATCAGTTGTCTAGTACTTATAACACAAGCTCTGCTTAGCTTGGAACTAGACGACGTTGTGTGATAGATGTGAAATATTATTATTATATAAGGTGACTGGCAATTAGTGTACGATACTTAAACACGTGATTGTGCTCATGACATAAATGTACTAAACAGCTGATTTTTTTTTCGCGATTTCAGGTTTGTTCCCATAGTAAAAGTTTTTGGTTATCATGAGCACAATCACGTGTTTAAGTATCGTACACTAATCACCAGTCACCCTATATAGATGGGTTTTAGTCAGTAAAAGTCTGACACGCCCATTAGCTCCACCCTAGAGTGGAAGAAGTCATTTGATGACTTCCATAAAACCAGCCACTGCTGAGAGATCTCTAATATTCCATGCTTCCCTGGTCTAGGCGAAAATTCTTGATTCATTTAATTAACTCGAAAGTCTAATTTCATCATCATTCATCATCATTTCAGCAGAAAGACGTCCACAGCTAGACCTCCCCCAAGTGTCGCCACAATTAACTGTAATGTGCGTCTCGCATCCATCGGACTCCTGCAACCGTTACCAAGTCATCGGTCCACCTTGTGAGATGCATGCCTTTTAAGTTTTGTCGTTTGAAGAAAAAAACACAACTAGAACCTTATAGTACTTTTTATTTTCAAAGTATTCACCACGTAGCTTAATACACTTTTCCATTCGCTCAAACCAGTTATTATAACATTTATTCCACTCTAAAGTGGGGGTGTTCAAAATGGCTGGCTTGAAAGCGTCGACTGCTTCTTCACCGGACTGGAACCTTTGACCACAAAGACTTTTCTTAATTTTAGGAAATGCAAAGAAATTGTTAGGCCTTAGGTCAGGACTGTATGGAGGATGGTCAAGAATTTCTACTTTTTCCTGCTTGAAATACTCAATCGTTTGACGAGCGCTGTGTGAGCTTGCGTTGTCGTGGTGCAGGATGATGCGTCGCTTTGAGTTAGATTTTCGAAGTTCGGCGATGACTTGTGGTAAACAAACTGTGGTATTCGACTCTGCCTTAACCGTTCTACGATCTTCAAGTGCAATAGTCGCAACATGGCCGGTTTTTCCAACGAAAGTGGCCACCATCTTCTTTAAAGTGCTTCGAGAACGAACAACTTTTGTCGGCTTTGGCTCGTCTTGAAAGACCCAGATTGTAGATTGTTGTTTGGAATCAGGATCGTAGGCATAGATCCAAGATTCGTCACCACTGATGATGTCGTAGACGTGATTTGACTCTCCTCGATTGAACCTTTGCAGAGATTTTTTACACCATCTGACGCGGGCCGCCTTGTGATCGTCGGAAAGCAGATGCGGTATCCAACAGCAAACTAGCTTTCTCACACCAAGCGCTTCATGCAAGATCTTCTGAATGGTTGTCCCTGAGATGCCTAATAGAGCCTCTATTTGTCGATACGTCACATGACGATCTTCGAGAATTAGTTGTCTCACAGCAATGATGTTATCTTCAGTGAAGGCGTATTTTGGGCACCCTTCGCGAGATTTGTCACTAACACTAGTATGTCCACGCTGGAATTCTAAATACCAGCGTTCGACAGTCCGCAGACATGGGACTTCATCACTGAACACAGATGTTAGCTCTTTAAAACACTGAAGCCGTGTCAGGCCTCTTCTAAAGTTGTAGAAAATTATTGCACGAACATTTTCCTTAGAAAGATTCATTTTTATACGTAACCTGACAGATTCCAATTGACGCTGTGACTAAACAATAGCATTAATCCTAATACTTTTAACTGTTTTGAGATTCAAAATTTAAACACATTCGAATATAGAACAGTTCCAAATTCAAAATTGCCGAGAAATATGGAAACGACAGAACTTAAAAGGCATGCCTAGTAGGCCTTCCAACGCTACGTCTTCCGGTACGCGGTCGCCATTCCAGAACCTTTCGGCCCCAACGGCCATCCGATCTGCGAGCAAAGTGCCCTGCCCATTGCCATTTAAGTTTGGCGATTCTTCGTGCTATGTCGGTGACCTCGGTTCTTCTGCGGATATCCTCATTCCTGAATCCTAAGTCTAATTTATCACATTTCAATTTAATTACCTCTGTAATAACTTAAGTTATTGTTGTCTTAAATTTATTTTATGCCACAGGTATAAAATTAATTCTGAGCTTCAATATAATATCAGCATTACTTTATAGCTCTTATCTTTACAACTCCTACGTAATTATGAAAACAGTTCAATTCCCGAATTGAGTAACGAAAAAATCGAAAAAAAAATATTGTGATGTAACTACAAATATACAGTTTCCAGATTTTTTCCTGTATTTGTGCTATGAGACCTTGCTTCATGCCAAATTTCAGGATTCTGGGTCAACGGGAAGTACACTATGAATTTTGATTCCCTTGAGAGTGTTGAAATATACGTTTTTTGCGACATAAACGGCCGTATCTTTTTTTTCGTTAACTTAGAAGTTTCATTTTGGCACAGCTTCAAGGGACCGCAGACTTGAGTATGTATTGGTTTTAATTTCAACTCGATACCTCAACGAGTTCCCGAGATAAAGGGTCTTGACAGACAGACAGACAGACGGACAGACGGACAACAAAGTGATCCTACAAGGGTTCCGTTTTTTCCTTTTGAGTTACGGAACCCTAAAAATAGCTACAATACAAACGTTTGTTCTTCTTAAATGTTAAACGCAGCGTTCAGCAAAATGTTACCGAATTCACTGTTCAATTTGTTCGAGTGAAGCAAACGATACATCCAATGGTTTTCCGATTCGAACGAACCTAAAAATACTTACACATAAAACTATTTCGGGTCTGTACTGAAGTGCCCACGGGTCAGCTTTACACAGGATATTGTGTGCCTAGTTTCTTTTGTTTTCTTGATTTTACAAAAAGCTTACTTCGTACAATTAAATTTCTTTAACTACATTGTTTTGTCCACAGGAGAACCAAGGTTGCCGACATAGCACGAAGAATCGGCAAACTTAAGTGGCAATGGGCAGGGCACATTGCTCGCAGAACAGATGGCCGTTGGGGCCGAAAGGTTCTGGGGTGGCGACCGCGTGCCGGAAGACGCAGCGTTGGAAGGCTTCTCACAAGGTGGACCGATGACCTGGTGAGGGTCGCTGGAATTCGATGGATGCGAGACGCATAGGACTGGTTGTTGTGGCAACGCTTGGGGGAGGCTTATGTCCAACAGTCGACGTCTTTCGGCTGAAATGATAATCGATCATCAGATAACTTCTCAGCTGTACGCACAATAAATGTGATCCCAAAACGCTTTGTAAGTATGGGCGGAATGTCTACCATGTACCGCGGTGGCGAAAGGCCGTACGTCTAGTGGTTCGATGATGGAATTAGATTGCGTAATTCCAACGCATACTCCCCGAAATGTAAACAATAGAAAACCAATAGGCCAGCAACTCGGCGTCGAAACTCAAGATTTTGGAGTTTTGACTCGACGAGTGCATCATTGCCGATGATCTAGCCTGCCGAGAATTCTGTGTCGATTGAAAAGTGACCCAAGAAGGCTCACTTCTCAATCGACTCTAGTGCGTCAAGCTGGTAATTGGAAGATCCATCTCAACGATGAGAGCAGCCCCCCTAGTCAAGTTACGATCGTTTCGTTTGCGTCGAACGCCTCGAGTAGGCCACGCCTCCGATTCCTTTGTTCTGACCACGTGACTGAGCGTTGAGATGATGTCAGAACAAAGGAATCGGAGGCGTGGTTACTCGAGGCGTTCGACGTAAACGAAACGATCGTAACTTGGCTAGGAGCCTCCCTAGCCAAGTTACGATACGGTACTCCATATACCTATGATCGAACTTGCGCTTGATAAAAGTGGAGCAGCTGTAGTTAGTAAAAGTCTGATTTTATTCTTTTTTTTTCATTTATATAAACCAGTGCTTGACTGTGATCCCACCTGATGGTAAACAGTGATGCAATCATTGATGGTAAGGCACACTAGTTTATTAAGAGCCTATTCACTCTAGCCTTGAAGACACCTAAATTATAGTTGGACGGGAAGACCGCAGCAGGCAAATTGTTCCAGTCCTTCGATGTACGCGGTATAAACGACGAAGCGAAACGCTTAGTCCGGACCGTTGAAGATGAATGAATGAATATTCGTTCTTGCTCACTTGCTTGCTAGCTGGAGAGAAATCATTTGATGGTTTCCTACTCCAAAATATATATTTAGTACTTTATATATATATATGTATTATAAATAGGTACTAGTATTTGTGTGTTGCAGAACTTGCAGAAACATTCATCCAAACATATGAACGAAAAATACAAAAACACGGAGTTTTCATTGAAACAACAGCGAGTGCTCATTGGGCAAGCATAAATAAAAGGAGGTTGCAACAGACAAGTTTTCACATCAAGCGCCTCACATTCAGCAGCTGCATGCAGACCGTGCTTCATGCCAATCGCATGTGAATGCTTTAGATATTAAAAAAGTTACTGAAATATGGAACGGTTATTTTTAGGTGCATACTGCGAAAATATGAGAGTTATGGATGGCGATAACTTTAAAACATACGTAGCATATTTTAGGTTTTAATTGTTGGAAAGGAATATGCATGTAATTTTTTTATTTGCAAAATTTTAGTTTTGATACAAGTGGAGAAAGTTTGTCATTGCGACCAAGCCGGCTTTCGCCCGAGTCGTAGGCGAGGGTGTTATGGAGCCGAGGGCTGCAGTGACAAATTTCCACGTGTATCAAACGACGTTTTTCAATACACTTACAAAGACATAAGTAAACGGGGGTTGACGCGCGACTCGTGGGAGCCTGATACGATAAATGTAGAATAGTAACAGGGGCGAGTTCACGCACTTTTCCGCACTAATGTGGAAAACAGTAAATTGCGTACCTAAAGGCGGTAGAGATAAGAGCAGGTTTTCAATTAAGTGTATTGAAAAATGGTTTTCAATACACTTACTCGAAAACCCGCTCTTATCCCACCGCCGGGCGCGCATCGACCCCCACGAGTCACCGGTCAACACCCGTTTATTCATTTCTTCGTAAGTGTATTGAAAAAAGTCGTTTGTTACACGTGCAAATTTATCACTGCAGCCCTCGGCTCCATAATACACTCGCCTACGGTTCGTGCGAATTCCGCCTCGGTCGCAATGCCAAACTTTCTACACTTGTATCAAAATGTACTATTTTATTAAAAACTTAATTAGGTCAATATCAAAATACTGTTGAAACAAGGCCAATGAGCCACTAAGTTGGTATCGGTATCTGTTTCACTGGTTGTTCAGCCATCCCGACTGAAACTTATCGAGATTGGCGCAGATAACATGGTGCAACTTCGTCAGCTGTTCCAACATCTGACGGTAGATAATAATATGGTACTGAATAATAATAATGGACGGCCTAGTTATCAGTGTTATTGTCTGTGGATTAACTTTACGCGGCAGGCTATCTACGGCCTTCGCGTTCAGTAGTACCACGACGCGCTGATGTTTTTTTTTTAAATTGATATAAACCTGTGCTTGACTGCAATCCCACCTGATGGTAAGCAGGCGTGGGGCCATGGGTGATACGAAAGAGATCCCTGGGGCCCTGGAAAAAAATGGCAAAGAAGGAACAGGAGTGGGTTTTTAGTCAGTAAAAGTCTGACACTATCTCACGCACCGCCCAAGAGCGGGGGATGTCAAAAAATGATTTTCCCACCCGAAAAAAAAAACCTGATGGTAAGCAGTGATGCAATCATTGATGGTGAGGCGCACTAGTTTATTAAGAGCCTATTCACTCTAGCCTTGAAGACGACACCTAAATTATAGGTTCCTTGCTCTGGAGCCCTGACCGCCGCCCGGTAGCTTGGACCCTGTTCCCGATACCGGTGGGACACTATTTTTTATATTTTTAAATGTTTTATTTTTATTTTTTAGTGAAATATTTAAAAATATAATTTATATGTATATACGAATAATAATAATAATAATATTCCACAACTATCACACAACGCCATTTAGTCCCAAACTAAGCAGAGCTTGTGCTATGAGTACTAGAAACATACTTATATAATTCTAAATACATACATTATTATAGATAAATTACACCCAGACACAGAACAAATGATCGTGCTCATCACGCAAACATTTGTCCTGGGTGGGAATCGAACCCACAACCTGCGGCGTAGCAGTCAGGGCCACTGACCACTAGACCAACAGGCCTGTCGGACTTTGTGTGACCAAAGGGCTGGGTCAATCTTCGCCCAAAGAATTAACATTGCCATTCAACGTGGCAATGCTGCCAGCCTATTCTGGTGATCCGCACACACACCGTGGAAGAAGTGGTGGTCATCAAACTAGCTTGATCCTACAACTTCCATTTTACCATTAAAACTATGGTAAAACGTGTCATTAGAACTATGGTACGAATAAAACAAGAAGAATCGTGTCGGAAGTATTTTATAAAATTAAACATTTTGACTGTGCCTAATTTATTATGTAATGGTTTTGTTAATGAACTTGGCTAAAAATATTGACAAAGTCGAAACACATGAGGAGAGAATAAAAAGGAAGAAAACGAGGAGACTTGATCTATCGTCAAATATAACACCCCACCTCAAAGTAGTCAGTCATTGTTCTCAAATTAATGCAATAAAATTGTATAACAAATTGCCTACTTCATTAAAACAGGAACTGTATAGTAGTACTTTTAAAGCCAGTCTTAAAGTGTTTATACTCAGTCGGTGACCTCTAATTGGTATGTATTATGAGTAGGTATTTGCAATTATTAATTTTGACATTATCTTATGAGAACATTTTATTATTATTATTGTATTTGTAATAATTATGACAATGTGATGATTTTATTTGTTTTAGAATTTAAATTAATCTAGTTTTAAGGACATATTTATATTATTAATCAGTTCGACACAATTATGTTGATAAGAATAAAGATACTACTACTACCACAAAAACATAATCCAAACTCAAACTACTCGTAACACCGGTGCAACTGAAAATAAAGCATAACATAATAATATTTCACTTCCAAATTATATCTTCAAACTAAACTATACTTAGCTCACGTGAGAATAAAAGCATAAAGCTACTATTTAACAGCGGCTGCTAAAACTATGCAAAATGTAAAGGTCGTGTCACACAGATAGCGGGAAACGGAGGAACATCACACTAATACTTTATGACTGGCCTGTTGCTCTAGTTGTTAGTGGCTTTGACTGCTATGCCGGAGGTCGTATGTTCAATTCCCACCCAGGACCAATTTTTGTGTGATGAGCACGACCATTTGTTCTGTGTCTGGGTGTAATTTATCTATAATATGTATGTAGACCTGGAACGAAAGAAGCAACTGAAAAAACACAAGTAGATTTTAGTTAGTAATAGTTTGACACTCCCTCTCGCTCCAACCAGATTGGGAGGTGGCATTTGATGAGATCCCACTGTTAAAATAATAATAAGGATGTTTTTCTGTACTACACAGTACAAAAAGATCCATTTTCCCACCTAAAAAAAAAAACCTACTTCTGCAGCTGTGACATAAAATAAATAAATACTCTATTCTTTGAGAAATATAATTCAATATTGTACTGACAAATATTTCAATTTTCGCCTCACAAATCCTCACGCATCGTCTTTTACACCAAAGATGGGGAGAGTGTGGATAGAAATTATGCCATACAAATTTCAATTCTCGCCCATCCATTCCACTTCTCGCCTCACTGGCGTAAAACCAGCTTTAAGCAAAATGTGCGCCGCATAGACAAACCAATGGGGCCATGTGTTGACTTGGGGCCATGGAATTCCGACCAGTGCTCGACGAATGGCTCGGGAGGAAACAGGGCTCCCTGTCGTTTAGGGCGACGCAGGTGCTCTCGGGGCACGGCTGCTTCGGGAAGTACTTGTGTCACATAAACAGGGAGCCGGACGCTCGGTGCCATCACTGCACTGACTGTCGGGAGGACACGGCGCAACACAGACTGGCAGAGTGTGCCGCATGGGAGGAGCAGCGCCGTGCCCTTGTATCTGAAGTGGGCCCCGACGTGTCGCTGCCGGCCGTCGTTCGTTCGATGGTCGGGGGCGCTGAGTCGTGGGATGCGGTGATCCCCTTCTGTGAAGCCGTAATTTCGCAGAAGGAGGCTGCGGAGAGGGAGAGGGAGGCCGTGGCCACTCTCCCGTGCCGCAGCAGGCGAACCGGGCGTCGGCGGAGGGCAGAGAACGTCCTCTTCCAGCCCCCATAAAGAGGTCCGGAGGGACGGCGGACTCGGGGTCGTCCGCCGTCCCCCATCCAGCAAGACCCGAGGCGGCAGCGCGTAGTGTTCCACGCGCGCCCCTATTGGGCCCGCGTAGGCGGGCCGGCACTAGCCGGGGATCATGGATGGCGTATCAGCTCCCACGATCCCCGGTCCAAGTGTGGGAGGGAACACCGAGGTGGTTTTTAGTCAGTAAGAGTCTGACAGACCCCTTCGCCTGCCCCAGGCGAAGGACATCCATGAGGATTTTCCAACCCGGCAACAAAAAAAAAAAAGGGGCCATGGAATGCCTTGGGGCCATGGGTTGACTTTGGGCTATGGGTTGACTTACGAAAGGGAAAGCTGTGGTCCTGGAACGTAAAGGGCAACTGAAGGAACATGGGTTTTTTTTTTCAGTGGGAAAATCATCTTATGACATCCCCCGCTCTTGGGCGAGGCGGGAGATAGTGTCAGACTTTTACTGACTAAAAACCCACTCCTGTTCCTTCGTTGCCTTCGTCCCAGGGCCCCGGGTTTCGTTTTCACACTACCCATGGCCCCAGTAGGCTTCGACCCTGCTGGGCCCCTACGATTTGCTGACATCTCCCTGAGGCGCGCGCGGAACAATACGCGCCGTCGACGACTTGGGCTCGGTCCGGACGGTTACCGGACGGTCGGACGGTGAGCCACCCATTGCTCGCCGTCCGCAAGCCCGCGCCTATTGTGGCCGGAAATCGGGATCGGAATCCCGGCGGCGGTTGGGGCGTGAGGACCGTTGCCTCACGCGATCGGCCGCCTCCTTTGCTAGCATTACTGCTTCGCAGAAAAAGGCGACCGCCTGCCACTCCTCCTCGCTCCGGACCATGGTCTGTACCAAAGCCCGGCGCGAGAGATCGCCGCCGCCGATCGCCCCCACGAGGACACGGCGTTGCTCTGCCCAAGCGGGGCACACCTCCAAAGGAACATAGGTGTGGTTTTAGTCAGTAAAAATATGCCCCAAAGCGGGAAAAGTCATAAGATGATTTCCCACCTGTAAAAAAAATATACAAACTAAATTTCCGCTCCGCTACCGCTTGCTTCATAGCCCGCCCCTTACATTAAAGTTGAGTTGCAACGCAGAGTAACTTTTAATGTATGTTCAACGTTCAATGGAAGCTATGTCGCTCGTTCATTCGCTCTCACCAACGTTGTGGCGAGGTGAGAGGAGAGGAGATTGAATTAGTGTTACAGATCGAGAAATTGTTTAGTGGTTTGTTAGCTTCGTATTTTAGAAGTTTAGGTAACGAAGTTGGGTTAATTTGGAATGTGTTATTTCAGAATGGGAATTGTGAAGTGCCAGGTAGTAATTTAATTATGACGATTGCTTGTATAGTGGTACAGCTAGTCATCATCTTCCTGCCCTTGTCTCATCTTATTTGGGGTCGGCGCAACACATTTTTTTCTTCCATTCTATCCTGTCAACCGTCATGCTATCACTAACTTCCTTTTCTTTCATATCACTGTTCACACAATCCAACCATCTTTTCTTTTGCCTTCCTCTACCTCTCCACCCATCCACATGTATACTCATAACTCTTTTAGTAACATGCGTTTCATCTCTCCTCTTTACATGACCATACCAAGACAAACGATTCCCCTTCGTGACGCATATCTTCCCTATTCAACTGATAATGTTTGTTAACTAGTTTTAAGATTGCGTCATTTCGCGCGAATAAACAGTTTTTCTTTCTTTCTTTCTTCTTTCTTTCTTTCTTCTTTCTTTCTTTCTTCTTCAACTTTTCAGTCACTGGCGCCACTTTCAAACTTCCTCTAATATACTCATTTCTCACTATCCATTCTAGTCACACCACACATCCATCTCAACATTCTCATCTCCTGAAAACAGTAATATTGTTGTTATGTCACAAAATAAATGAAAAAGATTGTTTTTCATTTATTTTGTGACATAACAACAATATTACTGTTTTCAGATTTATTCCTATACTTGTGTTATAAGACCTTGCTTTATGCAAAATTTCAGGATTCTGAGTCAACGGGAAGTGCTCTAGAATTTTGGTTCCCTTGAGTGTCGAAATATACGTTTTTTGCAAAATAAACGGCCATATTTTTTTTCCGTTAATTTAGAAGTATGATATTTTCACAGCTTCAAGGGACCGCAAACTTGAGTATATGGTTTTAATTTCAACTCGATACCTCCACGCGATCCCGAGATAAAAATTCTTGACAGACCAGACAGATAGACAGACGGACAACAAAGTGATCCTATAAGGGTTCCTTTTTTCCTTTTGAGGTACGGAACCCTAAAAAAGAAAGAAGTATGGTAAAGCGTGAGTTTATGTACTTATGTAGGCGTGTAAGCTAAATTGCTCGTTCTCTTTTCCTTCCACCGAGCTAGACCGTATGTCCTATTATGTTGAAGTAGGTTAATCCAAAGTTATAAAGGATATACTATCTAGGTCTACAGTCCTAGTCTTTCATATCTGAAATATTGGACAAGGGTGTTTCTTTGACGCCGCAGGAGACGCCCTGGGCATCGGGAGCAGCAGGGCGATCAAACAACGATCAATAAATAGCTCGGTAAGGACCAGGCCTGGGCTACGCCTCAGAGAGATGTATCCCTTAGAGCCGATACCTACCAGGGTTACAGGATTGTTCGAAAGAGTCACCGCAGGGCTGTAACGCAAAGGGCAACAAGGAACAGGAGTGGGCCGATGCGCTCACTAGTGTGACGGGGAATTTCTAGAAGGGAAACCGCGTCTGAAGGGAAGGGGACAAGTGTGGTTTTAATCAGGAAAAGTCTGTCACTTCCTCTCGCTGCACCCAAAGTGGGAGGAATTATTTGATGATTTCCCAAACCATAAAGAGTTGATCATTTATTTAGACCGTGTAGACCCATTTTTAAAGATCATAAATTGTTGACACTTGCATGCTTATACATACTAGAGATGGGAGTATTTGTAAAAAAACATCCTGCTGTGTTTAGTAAGGCAGATAGCGAAAATGTTTATAAAATAGGCAAAATGTCTAGAGATCCTACTAAATTAGCAATGCCTAGGCGTGGGACAGCATTTTGCCACAAAAACGCGAGTCGTATGGCAATTAAAATATTTAATATGATACCTAAGCAAATTAGAGAAATGCCAACGATTTTTTTCCAAAAAGAACTAAAAACGTGGCTCATAGACAAATGTTTCTACACGGTAAATGATTTTTTTAATTATAAAAAAGGCGCATTGAATAATAATTTGTAATTAAATTTTTGACATTTTGTATTATTTTTAGTGTATTTTTTTTTGGTTTTGGTATTTTGTATATTTGTTAGTTTTGACATTTCGTATCTTTTAGTTTTTGACATTTTGAATTTTTTTTTTTAGATTTGGACATTTTGTATTATTGTTTTTTTTTTTATATTTCGACATTCTATTTTTATACTTACTCATAATTTATTTATTTTTATTCGTTTTTGCTCTGACATTTTTAATCTAATGTATTGACATTTTTATTTGATTTATTGTTAATTTTTCAATTAGATAGCATAATATTATTAATATATTTTTTGGATGTAAATAATTGAGATTCATAAAAAATTTGCATGCTGAATATGAGGCGGAATATGAAGAAACAATGTTGAATTTTAAGACCTGTACCTACCACCATATTTCAAGCAAATAAATGATATTATTAGTGTTGTTTCCATTATGTTGGAAATTACGAGATAGCTTTTACTAAAGAATCAGCATTTCCATTCAAGATAGCAATGCTGCTAGTGTTTTGTGCAGTTTCTTGCTGGAGTAACCATGGAGTTTCTTGCCGGTTCTTCTCCATAGGAAACGACCAATTTGGAACCGTGCACTAGCTTCTGACGTTTTATAAGTGCCCATGTAGGCCTATGTGAAATAAAAATATTTTTAATTTTGATTTTGTTTCTGCATTATTTTTTTATTAGCTTATGTCAAATAAACTTTATAATGTAAATGTCTAGATCTAGTCATCCATCACACTTACAATACCAAGGATATAATTTGTAAAAGCTGCTAACACATAAGTGTGCATTTTAGCTCTACTCCAAACTTTAATATTCGTCTCGTCGTCGTGCAATATGCAACATGTTTTCATATCTTCAAACCGGCCCCAAAGTGGTGTGTCGTGGTTACTTTTGTTATTTTGCTTAAACGCTGTTTTCAAGGAAATTTAACTCGAAATCCTGCTTCTAAAATGAAAATTCGTGATCTCATAAGACATACCTATGAATAACATCCATAATTATATAGTAATTATGAGCCTCTTTTGTGAGAAACGATATTTCTAAGGCTCTTGGGCCTCATCTGCGATATTAATCGGGTCGGATCCATGGTGTAAAGTTTAAGAGAGTAAGCTTAGTTCAAATCGCAACTTTACCTAACGTTGGGCGAAGGAAATAGATACACTCTTTATAAAACAAATAGGTATCTTTATTTCACCATATATTATATGTGGACTGAGGATGCCGATCATCATTGAAGCTCTGTCTAGGGACTCTGTTTTGTGGGCCGTGGCTGGGTATCGAGCAATAAACAAACTAATCCAGTTTTAGGTATTCACTTCACACAACGAGCCGTGAGACAGTCCCCGAGACTAGACGTTGTACGCACGGCTGCCGATAGAGGAAAGAGCCCCGAACCTCTGCGGTCGGCACTTTTATCTGCTTGGTTCGTGCAAACGTCAGCGCGGATTCTGTCAAAGTGACAGATGTCACTTTTCACTCAGCTCGTTCATTCGTTCTCAAGCTTCCGTACTATTGACTTCTTTGACATATATATATATTATATTCTTCTATTATAAAAGAAGAAACTAACTGATTGACATAAACGCACAACGGAAACTACAGGGCGTAAGATTTTTGACGTAAGCGAGCACTAAGAGAGGATTTTCCAAAATTCACGGGGATAAAATGGGGGTCCAAAGTTTGTAAACATGGTTTATCATAACCTCGTAAGGCTCAGCCTAAATTTAGGTCGATATAGGTACATTACGACCCAATGTACTAAAAACAGTTGCAAGTAGCTGCAGCTCAAGCCTTTTTCTAAATTCTTTTAAGCGATATTTCCATACCTAAAGTTAACTATTTGATGCAAAAAGTATATTGGTAATATAATAGTACATTCATGTTAAATATTTTTTAGAGGTATGTGGAACAAAGAGTAAGGCCCCACATACCTCCGTTGAAAAGGGAGGATCCTCCGACCAGACGGGTGTTATATCTGGTCGGCAACTGCCCGATAGATGATTTCGGGCTCTTCTATTCTTTCTAATCGCGCGGAGAACTTTGATTGCGCGATACAGGATTAGTTCTTATGTGACGCCATAGATGTCGCTACATTTTTTTTAGATTGTTTAAAATTTTAGGTCGCTGGGCTGTAATTTTACGATTTTAAAAAGTATCTTGGGATGTAAATTCTAAATATTTTTGTCATTAAATTAGGTTGTTGGGCCTTAGCATAATCAGCCTTTTTTAATGTTCCCACTGCTGGGACTCAGGCCTCCTCTCTAGGAGAGGAAATGGGCCGTAATCCACCATGCGGGCCCAGTGCGGGTTGGTTAGGTGTTGGGCCTAACGAGGATAAAACAAAAACCACACAATAGCTGCCACAAAATATTTTTTCCAAAAAATAGGCAACACAATTAAGTTAATCCACCGATGTGCACATGCGATCCGACCGGGTCTTAAGAGGGCCCTTCTCGACCCCTCTATCGTCAACCTGAGCATGGTTTAAAAGCTTGTTGGTTCATTCAACATTCATTGAGGCAACGTGAAAAGAGAGAGATAACGCCTAAACACTGAGAAGAAATTACCGAATGTCAACACATTTGGTAATTCCATCTCTCAGTCGAATATTTCACAAAACTTGTTCCAGGAAATACGTTTTTTTTTAAACTTAAAAAGTTTCTGAATACAAATTTCGTCACTAAAATAAAATCCATAAAGTGCTAAAAAAGGCAATCTAAAGTACGGCGTCGAAAAACAACTCCACATCGCTGTCGACTGGTAATGTACCCAAAAGACTGGCGGCATTGCCACGCTGAATGGCAATGCTTATCCTTTGTCCGAAGTAAAAGCCAGCCCTTGGGTCATGCGAAGTGTCAACAAGGCGTTTTGAAAGTTCTTTAAATAATTTGTGAGCACTCGGACCCCACGATCCGAGAGTTTCAACCCCAAACGGCTCGAAAATATAACTACCAACAAGGTTATTATATTTCCGCCGCTTGAGGTTCTCTGCAGCCGCTGCGGCAGCACCGGCACAGCACGACGAGCTAGGAAGATGAGATGGCGCAAGAGTATCGACACAAGTAGCGTCCCACACTAAAGGCCTACCCATCTTCCATAGAAATAAAGACATACCGTCCGGTCTTTTGCTATCGTCGTGTGCCAGGCCATGAGGTTCCAATACGGCCGGAACGCCGACGGTGACAAGAGCACGTCGAATGATGTCGTTGATATTCGCGTGTCGCGCTATGCGACCCGCACTTCGGCTGCATGACAGACCGTGATGTCCGAGGCTGTTGACAACTTCGCCACAGTGGCAGCGATGAGGAGAGCAACAAGGAGCGCCAAGACGTTGGGAAGCAGCGAGGCGGAAGGTAGTATCGTCGAACAAGGTGCCTATGTTCGACGACGGCAATGCATGAAGCCAGAGATCCGACTCCCACTCTCCCACAGCTAGCAGGCGCGCACGCTCTGCAGTAGTTACAGATGTTGCCAAAAGATTCTCTTGAACTACTTTGCCTAGATAATATCCACAAGATAGCTGTGTATCCAAAATATCTAGAGAAAGATGTGTAATAACGTAATAATCACGTCAGAGCGGTAGTATAGAAATGTATCTCGGGTTGGTCGCTCTTAAGTTGAAAGCTACAGTAGGCCTAGCCAAATTACGACCGTTTCGTTTCGATTCTCTTTCGTCGATCGCCTCGAGTCGGCCACGCCTCCGATTCCTTTTTCTGACCACGTGACTGAGCGTTGAGATGACGTCAGTCTCATATATTTGAAGTTTTCTACTAGCATTAACGATTGTAGATTATCAACTTGGCCAAGCCCTCAGGCCCCCAGCGTAGTCATGTTTTCGCTAGATGGGGCTGAACTCAATTTTTTTAGTTTATATTTTTTTTAATGTATGGAGCATGTTATTGATTTTTTTATTGAGTTCTTTATGGAACTTACTCAAAGCCTCAAAGTCCACTCAATCCTGACCTGACGCCACAGTCGAAGCAGTAATGCTAGCAATGGAGGCGGCCGATCCCGTGAGGCAACGGTCCTCACGCCCCAACCGCCGCCGTGATTCCGATCCAGATTTCCGGCCACCGTAGGCGTTGACAAGCCCGTCCGCAAGCCCGCGACGGCGAGCAATGGGCAGCTCGCCGTCCGATCGTCTCGTAACCGTCCGGGCAGAGCCCAAGTCGTCGATGGCGCGTACTGTTCCACGCGCCTCAAGATGTCAGCAAACCGTAGGGGCCCAGCAGGGTACAAGCCTACTGGGGCCAAGGGTCTGATTCTGAAAAGAAGACTCGGCCCTGCGGAATTTGTCATGAGATGATTTTCCAACCTAAAAAAAAAACTGTATCGCGGTTTTAGACTTCGCGAGATTAGAACATATGTATAAAACAGCCCGAAATCAACTATCGGTCAGCTGTCTGTCCGGATCAGACAACATCCGTCTGGATGGAGGAATCTTCCTTTTCAATGAAAGTTTTCTGAACTTTACACTCTGTTCCGCATACTTCTAAACTATGGTCACTATAAGATTGCTTAAAGTCTGCGCTAATATAGCATCGGCCTTGATCTGTAGTAATAAAGCATCGGCCTTGATCTGCAGTAATATAGCATCGGCCTTGATCTGTAGTAATATAGCATCGGCCTTGATCTGCAGTAATATAGCATCGGCCTTGATCTGTAGTAATAAAGCATCGACCTTGATCTGCAGTAATATAGCATCGGCCTTGATCTGTAGTAATAAAGCATCGACCTTGATCTGCAGTAATATAGCATCGGCCTTGATCTGTAGTAATAAAGCATCGACCTTGATCTGCAGTAATATAGCATCAGCCTTGATCTGCAGTAATATAGCATCAGCCTTGATCTGCAGTAATATAGCATCAGCCTTGATCTGCAGTAATATAGCATCAGCCTTGATCTGCAGTAATATAGCATCAGCCTTGATCTGCAGTAATATAGCATCGGCCTTGATCTGCCGTAATATAGCATCGGCCTTGATCTGCGGTAATATAGCATCGGCCTTGATCTGCAGTAATATAGCATCGGCCTTGATCTGCCGTAACATAGCATCGGCCTTGATCTGCGGTAATATAGCATCGGCCTTGATCTGTAGTAATATAGCATCGGCCTTGATCTGCAGTAATAAAGCATCAGCCTTGATCTGCAGTAATATAGCATCGGCCTTGATCTGCAGTAATATAGCATCAGCCTTGATCTGCAGTAATATAGCATCAGCCTTGATCTGCAGTAATATAGCATCGGCCTTGATCTGCAGTAATATAGCATCGGCCTTGATCTGCAGTAATATAGTATCGGCCTTGATCTGCAGTAATATAGCATCGGCCTTGATTTGCAGTAATATAGCATCTGACTTGATCTGCAGTAATATAGCATCGGCCTTGATCTGCAGTAATATAGCATCGGCCTTGATCTGCAGTAATATAGCATCGGTCTTTTTCTGCAGTAATATAGCATCTGCCTTGATCTGCAGTAATATAGTATCGGCCTTGATCTGCAGTAATATAGCATCTGACTTGATCTGCAGTAATATAGTATCGGCCTTGATCTGCAGTAATATAGCATCGGCCTAGATCTGCAGTAATATAGCATCTGCCTTGATCTGCAGTAATATAGTATCGACCTTGATCTGCAGTAATATAGCATCGGCCTTGATTTGCAGTAATATAGCATCTGACTTGATCTGCAGTAATATAGCATCGGCCTTGATCTGCAGTAATATAGCATCGGCCTTGATCTGCAGTAATATAGCATCGGTCTTTTTCTGCAGTAATATAGCATCTGCCTTGATCTGCAGTAATATAGTATCGGCCTTGATCTGCAGTAATATAGCATCTGACTTGATCTGCAGTAATATAGTATCGGCCTTGATCTGCAGTAATATAGCATCGGCCTTGATCTGCAGTAATATAGCATCTGCCTTGATCTGCAGTAATATAGTATCGACCTTGATCTGCAGTAATATAGCATCGGCCTTGATTTGCAGTAATATAGCATCTGACTTGATCTGCAGTAATATAGCATCGGCCTTGATCTGCAGTAATATAGTATCGGCCTTGATCTGCAGTAATATAGCATCGGCCTTGATCTGCAGTAATATAGTATCGGCCTTGATTTGCAGTAATATAGCATCTGACTTGATCTGCAGTAATATAGCATCGGCCTTGATCTGCAGTAATATAGCATCGGCCTTGATCTGCAGTAATATAGCATCGGTCTTTTTCTGCAGTAATATAGCATCGACCTTGATCTGCAGTAATCTGTTTACATGCACCAAAAAGCACCAAAAACAAGGACGTAATGAGGGTGTTCAGGAAAATTCATACCACCAGTTGGCGCCACTTAGCCGTCAGGTCTTTTGAAAACTTACATGACGTTGACGTCTAAAGTTTGACGTTGATGTCTAACTACTGTCATTAACATAAGCCATTTGACAGGTGCCTGGACCTAGCGCCTCAGTGCTGCCACCTGGTGAACGTCATTTTAGAACGCCCTCATTGGTGAAAGAGTAATAAAGTCCAAAGACATTAAATATATACTACCAAATAAAGTGATTATTGACTTTTTCATAAAGAATACTACTTTCTATCGCTTTTCGCTCTCAATACAGAAACCTCCTCACAATGCGAGCCGTATCGAAGAGGTACAACCCCGTTGATTCAACCGCGCAACGACTGCTTCGTCATCAAGGATTTTTTCATCAGGCCGTTGATGGTAACGACAATTTGCACAATGACAACTAAGTCCACATTTCATTTGTCGACAATCTTTTGTAATAAGGTGTGATATTTCATTTACTTCTCTTTCTCAGCTTTCACGAGGTTTTCGTGTGTGTTGACGTCGATTATAATCCAATAATATGATTATAATATCATTGTGCAGCGCTAATCGATCTATCAGCACTCGATATTTCTTATTGTTTTGGTCATTCTAATGCTTATTTAGGAAAATTTCGAAATCAAGTCGTACAAGATGGCATTAAGTCCGCCTTTGTACATTTGTGTTGCATAAAGTTCAATAAATAAATAAAAACACCACGCTGCGCTCCATACCTTAGGTAGCAGATGTCGGGGAAAAAACAGCCAGGATGAAGTAGAAGTGGGATGGCCACGTCGCACGAATGCATCCGGACAGATGGGTGAGGATTTTCACTCACTGGACGCCCGAGGGAGGTCGACACCGTCGAGTTCGACCGCGGTGAAGGTGGTGTGTGATCTGATCATGTTCGCGAGACAAACTTGGCCAGAGATTGCCCTAGACAGAGAGGAGAAGGAGAAAGGGGAGACCTTTATACAGCAGTGAGACTTAGAAAAAGCTTTAAAAAAAAAAAGAAATTTGTAATAAAACACCACAATTGTATAAGAACTATTATTTTGTACTTAAAGGTACACAATTTATTTACAAACCCGTCTGTTTCTCTCCATCGTTCATTTCGTTATAAAATATATTTATCTTGTAAAAAATACTAGGAACCCATATATGACTAGAGCTATTATTTTAACGTCATCAGTATCAATTGTCATATCTTTGGAATTGTATGAGGATAACCAGGTACGTCGTAACTGCTCCTATTACCTGTAAATACAAAAGGAAATCATTACTCTAAAATCTGTACTCTTCTTCTTCCTCCTGCCCTTATCACATATTACATGGGGTCCGCGCAACACTTTTTGTTTTCCATTCTGTCCTGTCTCCCGTCACACTATCACTAACTCTAAAATCTGTACTATCTTTACATATTATTGGGCACGCCGAAATCATGACGGTAAGTCCCCTACTTGAGGAGTGGCAGGAGAGGCGCCACGGCGTCCTTATCTTTCGCATGACACTGTTTATCATCGGAAATGGTAAGTTCGGGAGGTTCCTGGACCTGATTCAGGTGGAAGAAAAGCCCGTGTGTCAACATTGTGCGGACCGCCCGAAAGACTCGGTGGAGCATATGATGGAGGTTTGCCCCGCTTGGGCGAAACACCGCTATGTCCTCATGGAGGCTTTTGACGGCGGCGACCTCTTGCGAGTGGCCCTATCGCGCATCAACCCCCGTTTAATTATATATCTTCGTAGGTGTATTGAAAAACATCGTGTGGAAATTTGTCACTGCAGTCCTCTGCTGCATGACACCCTCGCCTGCGACTCGGGCGAATACCGCCTCGGTCACAATGACCAACTTTCTCTACTTGTATCAAAATGTACTATTATTAGTGTTGGATGTCCCAATTATCGAGAAAGACTATAGGTTCTATAACGGCCCACGGGACCAGAGCAGTAAAAAGTGAAACCGCGGGAGACGGCTAGTTACGACTTATCCGCGTCGAGAGGAAGGCTGCAGGAATTAGCTAGTAATATATTAATATATTTTTGATAATATATTTCAGATGGCTGCGAGACGCACAGGACCGGTCATTATAGCGACACTTGGGGGAAGCCTGTGTCCAACAGTGAACATTTTTCGGATGAAATAATGATGATGGTATTTTTGAACTTACAGAAGCAATGAGCGGCCGATGCAGCGTGCACATCCCCATGGGTGCGTAGCTGACCGACTGCAGCATCAGCTGGCGCGAGAAGATCTCCAGCCGCGAGGGCAGCACGCCCGTAGATGGCGCTGACGTCATCAACCGGCAAACTAGCCCCTCCGTTCTTTTGCCCTGGTACAACAAAAAGAATATTGCATAGAAATTTTACAAAAACTGGCCAAGTGCGAGTCGGACTCGCATACGAAGGGTTCCGTACTACAGTGTTAAAATCGAGCAAAAACATCGAAAAAATAACGTTAGTTGTTTGGAAGCCAGCTTCCGCGCACCCCCCTATTACGCGGTAAATTTCAAACTGAAAAACGGCGGAGCATAGATTATAAAAATGTATGCGTTCAATCTATAGAAAATTTATCCAAGAACGTAAATAATCTAACTAAAGACGTAAATAAATTCTAAAGTAGTCTGTGAAAATCGAAAATAAGGTCTGCAATAAAGTGGGGGACGCCGCGAAACGCTTGGGAATCAAAATGTTTGTTATTTCAGCTCTCTACCTCTATTTATGAGATAAAGCCCGCTGACAGACGGACAGACAGGCCGACGGATGGATGGACAGTCAGTAGAGGTTTAGTAATAAGGTCTCGTTGGCACACTTCGGGTACGGAGCCCTAAAAAATAATAAACTAAGCTTCGAAATGGCCCAGTTGTAACGGTTCCGATTTACGAGTCGTACGTCGCGGGCTTATACCCAGGCAGGCGCTTTACTTTACGTAATTTATATTATCATAACTAAACAACATTATTTTTAGTAAATGCGAAGATACCAATAATTTTTACACCATGTTATATTTTTTTCCAAAAATATATGAAAAAGGTCACAAGTTGGACACCACCGACACTAAGTACAACACAGGTCACGATAGGTTATAGCGGACATTAAACACTAGCTCATAGCTGGATACAGGAGTACAACAACCCTTCAGTCACCCGGGTGGCCCGGTGACCATGTATTTGTGCAGCCAACCAGGTAACATAACAAGCTTATAACTTCGTAATTTTTCATCGTACAGTTATGAAATTTTGTGCACAGATTCTTTACATAAAAATACTAGACATGCCAACCGATGACTTGGTAACGGTTGCGGGAGTCCGATGGATGCGAGACGCACAGGACCGTTCACTGTGGCGACGCTTGGGGGAGGCCTATGTCCAGCAGTGGACGTCTTTCGGCTGAAATGATGATGATTACTAGACATGTGTTTCGGGTTTCGAATATACTAAACCAATGTTGTTTAGGCTTACCTCAGCTATAGTGTAATGTCCTGGCTCCACGACCACGATCATACGCAGCATGTGCGTCACACACCACAGGAACTGAAGCACGAGGAAGTGCATGCGGTTCGTGGACACAACTGCAATGTTAAAAAAAGTTTTATAATATTAACACGTTGACCGCGGCACTCATTTTTGTACTATTTCCATTCCTGAGGTACGGGGCGTTTAAGACCTCGTTTGAAAAATATCGTTATGGTGGTTGGGGGCTTATTAGGCCCAGTAACGTTTAAGAATCTAAAAGATTTTTTGGCTAAATTAAAAGGAAACATATAATTTTATTTCTTCAGTGTGGTACGAGTACCACCATTGCATTCTGTTTTAAAGCATATTAGATCCTATATATTCATCTCTTTCCATAGGCGTACCCAGAGTGGGGCAGGTGGGGCAGCATGCCCTACCCTGTTCAAGACCGCGTAGTGATCCACGCGCTCCTCAAAGAGAAGTTAGCAAACCGTAGGGGCTCAGCAGGGTCGATGCCCGCTAGTTAGGACCGCGCGGAATTTCTGAAAAGAAAACCCGTAGTCCTAGAACGCAAAGGGTAATTGAAGGACATAGATGTGGCTTTAGTCAGTAATAGTCTGACACGCCCTCCCATCATCTCACCTGATGGTAAGCGATGATGTGGTCGACGATGGAGCACGCTTGCCTAGAAGTAAACTACCTATTCACTCTTGACACCTTTTGAGTACCGTAATTAGAGACACAATAGAAAGACAATGAGCGAGCGAAAGCCGGCGTTCGCTTGGGGTTTAATGAATGACCCCTAAGTTGTAGCTATCAAGAAACACAGACTCCGGCAAGGAATTCCACCCCTTGGCTGTACGCACAATAAATGTGTTCTCAAAACGCTTTGTGCGTACAGCCAAGGAGTGGTATTCATTGAAACCCTATCCAAGACCAGCTAAAAACATTTACGTATAAAAAGTAATAAAAAAAATTGAGCTCTCTTCGTTCGTTCTTACATTTTACATTCTCAAACTTTTCTCCATAAATCTTCAAAGTAACTGATATTTGAAAGAAAAAATCAAACAACGATGACTGGGACGTGTACAGATTGTTTTTTTAAACTGTCGAAAGTCTATCATATAGGCCCATACACTTTCTAGCTCGCTTAGCTCCTGCATTCCAGCTGCATTTCTGTATAAAAACAGAAAAGTGAGAATGCAGCTGTTGTATGAAAAGTAAAAAAAAGCCCTGAAATTGGTGAGATAAGATCTAGAATTTTACAGTTTGCTTAGCTGGCTATTTCATTTGATATAAGCCATCATCACCTTCCTGCCCTTGTCCCGTGTTATTTGGGGTCGGCGCAACACGTTTTTTTCTTCCATTCTGCCCTGTCACTCGTCATGCTATCACTCAACTTCCTTTTCTTTCATATCACTCTTCTTTATATCACTTTTCTTTGATATAAGCTAAACAAGATTTATTCGTAGCAAGACGAAGGGCCCTACTTGGTTTTTCTGCCCTGTGACCCCGGCAAGACAATACGAGAGATGCCACACTTTTGCCCTACCCCTGAGCAAATGCTGGGTTCGCCCATGTCTCTTTCTTAAATTTATCAAATTGAAGTTACGGCCTTCGCACAGCAGAGAAGACTATTTTTTTTTGGAAGACACGTACGTGGCCATCTTTTACTGTACCCAATTAAACAAATTCACTCACTTATCTCCATAATCAAGAAGTACGGCGTCACAATAAGATGCAGCAGCGTCGATATCAGTATGACTATGAGAGGCAGCCCGTAGCTGTCATCAATACTGTTCACGACGTCGCAGAGGGTGCCGTGTAATGCTGCAAGTCTTCTGACGGCGTCACACGGGGATACTATGAGACGTGGTTCTCCGCTAGCTGAAATGAGAGAAACTGTTACGGGTATAAGCCGGCTTACCAATCGAAACTGCTGTTAAGTTTTAGGGTTTCGTACCTCAAAAGAAAAAACCGAACCCTTAAAACCCTGTCTGTCTGCCAAGATCCTTTATCTCGAGAACGCGTGGAGGTATCGAGTTGAAATTAAAACCATACATATACTCAGGTCTGCGGTCCCTTGAAGCTGTGAAAAAATCAAACTTGTAAGCTAACTAAAAAAAACGATACGGCCGTTTTGTCGCAAAAAAATATGTATTTCGACACTTTCAAGGGAATCAAAATCTTAGAGTACTTCCCGTTGACCCAGAATCCTGAAATTTGGCATAAAGCAAAATCTTATAGCACAGGTATAGGAATGAATCTGAAAACATTAAATTTCTTGTAACGTCACTAAAAGAGTTATGAGTATACAAACACGCGGATGGATGGTGAGGAAGAGGGAGGCCAAAGAAAAGATGAATGAATTGTGAGAGGAGTAATATGAAAAAAACTGGGCAAGTGCAAGTCGGACTCGCGCACTAAGAGTTCCATACAAACTTACCTACATATGTATGTGAATAGTTCAATGAGTCTCGAAGACTTTTCGAATCGCAAAAAAGTTTTTTTTTTTGTGACGTAACAACAAATTTTCTGTTTACAGATTAATTCCTATATCTATACTATATGACCTTGCTTTATGCCAAATTTCAGCATTCTGGGTCAATGGAAAGTACTCTATGAATTTTGATTCCTTTAGAGTGTCAAAATGCATGTTTTTTTCGTCAAGTTTTATTTTTTCACAGCTTCAAGGGACCGCAGACCTTAGCATATGGTTTTAATTTCAACTCGATACCACCACGAGTTTCCGAGATAAAGGGTCTTGACAGACAGACTGCACTAGCTTCTGACGTTTTATAAGTGCCCATGTAGGCCAGGCCTGTGTGAAATAAAACACTTTTCCCCACGTGACACTGGCAGAATAGCCGCAACCGGCTCAATTGCCAAAACAAAAAAATAAATAAAAAATAAAATAAAAACTTTTGACTTTGACTTTAACTTTGACAGAGAGACAGACAGATTGACAACAAAGCGATCGTATAAGGGTTCGGTTTTTTCCTTTTGAGGTACGGAACCCTAAAAAGGGAATTAGTCATAGCGCGACAGTTGACAAGACAGACTGGAAATAAAAAACCATGTTGCACCGACCACAAGTAACACGGAACAAGGGCAGGAAGATGATGGTCTTTGGTAACGCTGATTCTAAGCTACCGTTGCCCTTCTTCCGTTGGCTTCTGGGAGTAACCCGACGCTACCAGGATAGTAAAGAATATGTAGAGGTAACAATCTTACCAGTTCTCTTAATAATGACGACATGTTCCCGGCCGTTCACAGAATCCACCAGCAGGCTTACGTTAGCAGACCGCTGGTTATCAGCTGGCGCCACCCGGATCGCATAGATGTTTAGAGGTGACGCGCTTTTGGGATTCTCCACTGAAAAGAGACATCTCAAGAATCAGTCTTCTGTAATTCCCTTTAAAAGTGGTGGTGTATTTAACAAAACTGTACTGGCTTCCCTCAAGAACTACAATATTTTTCAATATATTTACTCGAAAACCCGCTTTTATCTCTACCGCTTTTAGGCATGCAATTTATGGTTTTCCGCACTAGTACGGAAAAGTGCTGGCGCTTAAGACATTTATCGTATCAGAATGGGCGCGGCGTGACCCCCACGAGTCGTGCGTCAACCCCCGTTTATTTATTTCTTCGTAAATGACGACGTGGAAATTTGTCACTGCAGCACTCAGCGCTATAACACCCTCGCCTGTGGCTCGGGCAAATTCCGCCTCGGTCACAATGACAAACTTTCTCCTCTTGTATAAAAATGTACTATTTCTTACTAATTCCATATTTTACTATGGCTATAATACATTATAGGATAACAATGTACCACCGTAATACGTCCAATAGTACCTAAGAATAATTATAATTATATTTTCTCATGCATTTATTTTCTCATATTATTTGTTTTGTAATTTTTAAATATTTATAAACATAATTCTTCCGTACGTGTGTTTCTCACCTAACTCTTTCCTAAACGGCTTGACCAATTTGGATGAAACTTAGAGCGTATATTTGAATGGGTCCCTATTGGCGTAGTAATTTAAATTTGAAATCCTAATTTTTAATTTAAATATATTATGTATTGAAAGGAGACAATTTTTTTTGGGCCCACTATTAAACGGTTACGTTTATTAATCATATTACACATGGAAAAAGCGATCATCTTATTATAATTAACAGACCAAAAATTATATAGAAATCTAACCGGAATAATGAAATAATAGTAAAAAAGTGTTACGGCAAAAAATGCTTGTTTAGGAGCGTTTTAAAGTTTATTTTAACGTGAAAAAAAATATGTTACTACAGTGCGCAGCGGTGACATCGGATTTAAATGCGTTTCAAGAGATAATAATTAATTGGTACAGCAAACTTGTTTTTAATGTTGTTATTAACGGTTAACACAAATATCAAGTAACGTACCTACTTTAAAAATCAACGTGGAACGAAACGTAATTAATAGCCCGTTGCAGATGCTCTGTGGTCCAGTTTCAATCAGTTTGACACTGACAGACAACTAGTGGTGGGTCGTTGTCGAATTTTAGACGGACGAGACGTAACCGTTTTGGCGACGACAAAAACGGTTGCAGAAAACGGTCGTCGTCGCAACTGGTTTGAAGACGAAACTATCGTTGAGTGAAATAGTTGCAGAAAACGTTCGTTGTCGCAACTAGTTTGAGGACGGTAATAAATTCTGTACTTGTCGCGTCGTCGTTTCAAAACCAGTTATTGCAATGAAAAATGAATTTTATGTTTATAGTAACGGTAAGATAACAATTCGCATACAGTAATTCGAAGACTGGTTTGTGCAACGAAGACTGTTTGGTCGCAGGATGGAAAACGGTTGTTACGTTGCAGAACAAAAAACGGTCTTTGAAAACTGTTCGTCGTTGAAACGCCCACCGCTACAGACGACATTATTATTGTTTCCGATTACTAGATAGTTGCATGTTTCTTCTGTTCTTTTCGTATTTTTATTCGAAAGATTTTATGAAAATGGCATCTGTAGAGAATCCACAAAGCCGTTGTATCAATATCTAAATGACCTGTGCAACTTGCCCATTAATAACGCAAAAATTCTCTCATACGCCGATGATACCGCTGTCGTTTTCTCTGGGAACACTTGGCAGGATGTTAAAGTCAAAGCTGAGATGGGAATGGCGCAAGTAGCCAACTGGCTAAATAATAATCTACTTTCGTTAAATACATCCAAAACGAACTATATTTGTTTTAGCATTAGCAAAAGTGGTCAACCAAGTGAGGATCTCAATTTAAAAATACACTCATGTGGAGATGCCAATAATAGAAACTGTAGTTGTTCAAACATTAAAAAAGAGACTCAAACAAAATATCTTGGCGTAATTGTTGACCAGCGGCTATCGTGGTTCCAGCATCTTGAACAAGTCGCAAACAGAGTTAGGAGACTGAGCTGGATTTTTAAAACACTTCGACATATTGTACCAAAAGGCTTTACCAGTAATCGAGACCCCCCAAGAAATGTTCTAAATGAGATTTACAGCGCGTTGGTTCAGTCCGTCTTGCTATACTGCATACCTATTTGGGGAGGCGCTGTGAAAACAAATTTTATACATCTTGAAAGAGCCCAACGCGCACTGTTAAAGATCATGCTCTTTAAAGCGAAGATATACCCCACTGAAATCTTGTACAGGGATAGTGATCTTCTTTCCGTAAGAAAGCTGTACATTGTCCAAGCAGTCTTAAAACAACACAAATCCATGCCATTTGATACAGTGTTGTTGCAGAAAAGAAGAGCGGATATAGTTGCACAAATCCCACAAACCAAAACTGTATTCGCTACTAGGCAATTTAGTCAAAGGTCAGCGAAACTCTATAATAAATTAAACAAAAAAAATTGACCTTTACAACAAAACTAGTTTCGAATGTAAGAAAATCTTAACCAAGTATATTAAGACACTCACTTATGATGATACGGAGGCACTTCTAGAGCATATACACTAGCAAATACAACACCACACCACATACACTCTCACACTCACACTCACGCTCTCATTCACCCTCACCTACACTCCCACATTCACCCTCACACTTACACTCACGCTCACATTCACCCTCACACACACACACCCACTCACACTACATACACGAGAAATACTTTCAACAACGCCCTCATTATTATTATCTTATACCTTTTAGTTCTAAGTTTTTTAATTGTAATTTTAATTATCCTAGCATTAGTACTTGTGAATATTGCTAATTTTGGAAGAGCGGGGTCTCCTAACACAGGCATTATTTGCTTAAAAGGAGGCCCCAAACACTAAACACAATATTATGTAAACTGAAGCATTAATAAACTTATTATTATTATTCCTTTATTTACTTTATATACATATTTTGTACATTTTTAAATATTTCTTAAAACATAAATAAAAAAAAAAAAACATTTAAAAATATAAAAAATAGTACCCCACCGGTATCGGGAACAGGGTCCAAGCTACCGGCGGTCAGGGCTCCAGAGAAAGGAACCTCCTAACGATACGAGCCGTGTCCAGGAGTACCGCTTTCTGAATCAAGGCCTTGATCCAGCCGCCTAACGCGACCCTCCTAAGGTGTTGGTCGAGGCTCTTGGCTATTAAGCCATTGGCTGACACGACTATCGGTACAATGATCGCTGAGTCCACATCCCACATGTCGACAACCTCGCGAGCCAAGTCAATATACTTGATTTGTTTATCTTTCTCGGCTTTCACGAGGTTCTCGTCATGCGGAACGGATATGTCAACAATCATTGCACGCCTCTCGCTTCGGTCCACCACCACTATATCAGGCTTATTGGCTACAATAGTCCTGTCAGTGATGATGGACCGATCCCAGTACAAAGTGATATGACCATTATCAAGAACTGGGTCGGGCTCATACCTGTAGTACGGCACTTCCGATTCCACAAGAGAGTATTTCAGAGCAAGTTGCTGATGGATAATCCTGGCTACAAGGTTGTGTCTATGCAAGTACTCTCCGTTAGCTAGACGAGAACAACCAGAGATAATGTGACGAATTGATTCTCCCGGACGGTGACATGCCCGACAGATGTCAACCGTGCCGTCCTTCACAATAAATCTCCGGTAGTTATTCGTCATGATAACTTCGTCCATAATTGCACAGACAAAACCTTCGGTTTCCCCAAAGAGGTCACCGAAACGCAGCCAGGCTACGGACGCCAATTGGTCTACATCGGGCCCGTGAAAGGCCCGGAAAAAGCGTCCGTGAAGTTCCTTGCTCTGCCATACTTCCCTGCGATCGTTAGTGTCAAGCACTACCGGTTTACGCCAGTTCTCGTTAGCCAGAGAGAGCGGGGTGAGTCCCTTGTCCACTGCCACTACATCTCGATGCATACCCACGTCGGTAGCTAGGAAATGTTCCCTGAGACTGCATACCTCGCGGTTGTGTAGGGTCTTAGCATTTAAAAAACCTCGACCTCCACACTTCCGCGGGATATACAGTCTCATCACCGACGATCGTGGGTGATGCATTCGGTATGCAGTCAGCAGTGTGCGGACCCTCCTATCCAGGGCGTCAAGTTCCGTTTGAGTCCATTTGAGTACGCCGAAAGAGTACATCAATACCGGCATGACCCAACCGTTGAAGGCACGCACCTTGTTTCCGCCTGAAAGAAGACTATTGAATACCTTCTTCAGGCGTCCAAAGAAACGTTCCTTCAACGATTGCTTCATGTCAGTGATATTGATGCCTAGAGCTTCCGACATACCCAAATACTTATAGGTTTCGGTTGGAGAGAGGGATCTCAGGTTTATGGAATCCGTGAGTTGAGTGCCCACGGATTCCACAACCTCCCCTCGTTTTACATGCATGACCGCACATTTGTCCACACCAAACTCCATCCTGATGGCACTACTGAAGGTTTCAGTTACCTTCAGTAGCTCCATCAGTTGCAGATTGTTGGGGGCAAAAAGTTTCAGGTCATCCATGTAAAGTAGGTGAGATATTACCTGACCACCTCTCTTCAACCGATAGCCTAGACCTGAATTCTCCAGCAGTGTGCTTAGAGGATTCAAGGCTAGGCAAAACCAAAGTGGACTCAAACTATCACCCTGGAATATACCTCGCTCGATCCTTACAGGTTCGCTATTCCTCTGGATATGTCGACATCCTGGATAGCGGAGGACCGTACTCCATTGCCTCATACACGACATCAGGAAGGTGCGTAGTGTTGTATCAATTTTATACAATTCCAGCACCCTCATGAGCCATGTATGAGGAACAGAGTCATAGGCCTTCTTATAATCTATCCAACACGTCGACAGATCCTTTCGGAAACGTCGAACCTGTTGGCTAATGGTCATATCAATGAGGAGCAGCTCCTTAGTACCGCGGGACCCGTTCCTACATCCATTCTGAGAAGGTGACATGATCAGATTTTTGTCGATATGACTATTAATTTTGCTTCTCAGTATGGATGTAAGAACTTTATAGACCGTTGGCAAACAGGTGATCGGTCTATAATTTTTAGGCTCCGCAGTACTACCTGACTTATGGAGCAGGTGGGTTATTCCTGTTGTTAGGAACTGGGGTAGCGACCCTGACTCTAAGGCAGACTGAAACTGATATGCCAAGCGAGCGTGCGATCTTGTAAACCACTTAATCCAGAAATTGTGCAGCCCATCCGGCCCTGGAGATTTCCAGTTTGGCAATGGACGGACTGCACGAGCTACATCTTGGGGGCTGATGTCAATTGCCCCCATTTGTGGTATTGGATCGCACGCACGCTCGACCTCTCGAGTCCAGTCACCCTCGGTGTGACTGACAGGCACCGACCAGATGCTGCGCCAGAATGAACTCATGGCGTCATCATCCGGGAGGCGCGTATCAGTCACACCTTGGTCCGGTCTCTCCCAAGCCCTATAAACCCACCTTTCATTACTCCGGAATGTGCGATTCTGGGTGTATCGCTCCACCCGCCGCTTATACCTGCGGATACGGTTTGCCCATGCATACACCTTCTGCTTCAGGAAGTCGATGCGCTCTGTGACACGGGACATATAGTCTCGGGGGCTGATGTCAGTCCCAGAAAACGCCCGCCTCACAAAGCGCATCACTCTTGGGCGAGTGTTGCCCTCCCTGAAGCAGATTAGTTTGCCGATGAGTGCTCTGGCCCCACCAATACGACGCTCGATCCTGCACTGCCAAGCCGGCACGGCTGGTTTCGGTCGTGTAGATACGTCACAGCTTGGAAACTTGACGTGAGCTACACGACATGCCGCAACAGCTGCGCAGTACATTATCGAGTGTGTATCAGTGAGATCTTCGCAGTCGTCAAAATAGTTTGACAACTGCAAATCCAGAGCAGCCACCAGCGCCTTATTCTTATTATGCATGGGCAAACGAGGTAAGCGCGGCCTAAGTTCGAGCGGCATGTTGCGATACTCCCGAATAGCACACTCCAAAGCACTCCTCAATTCATTGTTGCACTGGGTACTTACATGTGTAACCATGTCAGTAATCTCTTCGTCAGCATGGTCGGAAAGATGGTAGGACGGTGGTACCATCACTGGTACCACAGGCTGCGACGAAGGAGCAATGGCATGGTTACTCATTTCCGTACGGAGGCGATCAAGTACAGTATCGTCCAACATATGATTACGCTGGATAACCCGCACCTGATCCGACAGTCGTTGGGCCGAAACGTTGACGGCTGGCTCAAGCACCTGAAACAAAGAGAGCATCCGAACACGGTACGCGGTCAGGTTGTTTCCTCCCTCTGTAGCCCCATAGTATGCGCGCATGACATTCTCATTGATGGATTGCGTCCATCGCATGCGCTGCACACTTCCGCCGGGAGCTGGGACCCTATCAGAGGCCGGTGGGCCTCGAGGTCCTAAGCCACTCGGCGGCCGGCGTCCTCTCCGTCGACGCGCAGGTGGTGGTGACGTGGGCGGAGAAAAGTACTCGTCGCTGGAGCTCGACGCAACTGCCACGGCCGGTGTCACAGCACTCACGGTGGGGCTGGATTCCGGCGGCGGCGAGGCGGAGCTGAGCGACGAGGCCGGAGGTGGTAGGCGTGCACGGCGAGCTGCGGCTCTGGTCAACATTTTTGCGGTCTTTTCACTTTTCAGCTTCAATTTTCCATAGTTTCTATTATTGATGATTTCATCTTTGTATGTGTTTGTTTTGGTGTAATTTTTTCTTCTCTCATATTTATTATTTCTGAAGTTATCTATTTCTTTTTAATTTCATGATTTTAGGGTGTTTTGGGATTTATTAGGTAAATTTGTTATAAAAAAATTGTGCAGAGAAAATTTTAGCTTGTCACTTGGTTGACAGCCGAGCCACAGATTATTATTATTATTATTATTATTATTATTATCAATTGTGCAGCACGATTTCAACGGAATGTTGAATACTGCTCTTGCTGGATACTGTTGTAATTGTTTAGTGGGCAGACGCACTGTTGGCTGCTGTGCATATGTGATGTGTATAGTGTGGTTTTTATCTTGGGCGCGGCATCAAGGTGAGGTTGAGCCACCTGCATCTTTTTTAGATGAAATACTGCTTTTAAGAGATGACTTTGAAAATGATGATGATGAACAGTAATAAATACTTGTGATGTACCTATAATGTGGTTTTTTTTTTCTCCTTACACAACCAGCATAAAATACATCACCTTATTATTTTAGATCTACAGTCAATGGCCGGCAAAAGCCGCGCTATTTCGAAATGAATACATCTACGCATTTTCATGAATAAGTCTATCAAATCGTGTAAATCACATCAAAGTCTGTCACGTAGTACAGACGTGACTTTGTTTTATTCTGTATATTATTGAACAGTGCACTATTTTAACTTAAAATACCAAGGAGACCTATCCACTCATTAGACAATCGCTCTTGTGAGATTTTAGGTTATTATGAGTGTCATGTTTTGACTGTCGTATTTCACGGTACTCCAGTTACATAAAGTTTTGCTAATATTACCAATGTAATCTAGAGATTATAAGGAATAAACTAACGTGCATTTCATTGCTATACGCCACAATTTGTGGTGGGCCTATACCCCAAACAAAAAAAATTGTCTCCTTTAAAACCTTTAATCGATCATATTTATTTTAATGTTTTATATATCTCGATACTTAATAATTTTAAATTAATTTATCTGATTGTCAATTTATTTTTGTTCCAAAAATTTAACTCATTTTAATTCTTGCATACAATAAGCACCATGTATTTAGGAAGAAGAAACTAACTCCTGGAATACAGGTATAAAAATCAAGCTCTGATGTCAGGGCTTCATTTGGTTGTGAGGATATTTATGCAAATAGAACTAAAATATATATTACTAGCTTCTGCCAGCGGCTTCGCCCGCCTGAAAATTGATTTCTCCATGCAAACTTTGCAAACTTTGGACCCCCATTTCATCCCCTTACGGGGTGAATTTTGACAAATCCTCTCTTAGTGCTCACCTACGTCATAAAAGGAACCCTTGTGCAAAATTTCACGCTCCTAGTTCCAGTAGTTTCGGCTGTGCGTTGATATGTCAGTCAATCAGTTTCTCCTTTTATATATATAGATAATCTATACTTATAATATATACCATTCAAATTATTAATATCAATGTGAAAGTACCAGGAATGGAGACTTGTCGAGCAGTAAGAGCGAGCGCGTCGTTGACAGCTGAGAAGCGCGCGCGAACCGACAGCGCCGTGAACGCGAACTGCAACTCTAGTATCAGCACCACGAACCACAGCAGGTAGAACCCCAGGTAGTTCGTCACTACCTCCCCTGGAACGGGACAAGAAAAATTATCTGACCAGGTGAAATGGTTAACAGAGTGATTTCATCACTCAGACAACATTGTCTCAACAAGGTGATCGGTAAGCTAGGACCATAGAAATTGGTTAGGACGCACTCCACAGATACCCCATTGCATTATCCTAATTCTACCCCATCACTCGTGAAGATTTTCAGTTTTTAGGGTTCTGTACCTCAAAAGGAAAAAAACGGAACCCTTATAGGATTACTTTGTTATCCGTCTGTCTGTCTGTCTGTCAAGACCCTTTATCTCGAGAACGCGTGGAGGTATCGAGTTGAAATTAAAACCATATACTTAAATCTGTGGTCCCTTGATGCTGTGAAAAGATCAAACTCCTATGTTAACGGAAAAAAAAGATATGGTCGTTTATGTCGCAAAAAACGTATACTTCGACACTCTCAAGGGAATCGAAATTCATATGGTACTTCCCGTTGACCCAGAATCCTAAAATTTGGCATATAGCAAGGTCTTATAAGACAGATATAGGAATAAATCTGAAAAAAAGTAAATTTGTTGTAAGGTCGAAAAAAAAAAATTGCGATTCGGAAAAATCTTCGAATCTCTATTCAGGAATTGAACTGTTTACATTGGTAAGTTTGTACAGAACCCTCAGTGCGCGAGTCCAACTCGCACTTGCCCAGTTTTTTTTTCATATTATTTGTTTACTTTGTCTTATCCGTAAGCTTTCCTTGCAAATATGTGTATGGCTTTTGTCGAAATTGAAAATATGTGTGTGGCTTTTGTCGGTAGTAGGTAACATTTGAGAACCTCCCCTAGGTTAATCAACAATCAGACTTCATCAACTTCTGACCATCAGAATTCTTGCCTCCTAAACATTTTTTCTTACATTCTCTATCCAGCTTCTTGGCTTGCAGCGCGTAGAAGGTGAAGTCATCAGCGATGAGCACGGAGAAGAAGATGAGGATCCCCAAGATTATGCCACACAGCTTGCGCTCTGTCACCAGCGAGTACTGGCCTCCTATGCTGGTGTCTACCTGGAAACAGAGAACGATACACTTCAAACTAGCTGAACGAATGAGTGGTGTTGTAGCGACATCTATCTCGCTACTCTAAAAAATCTAGCATCACGGTATTAAGAGGGTCCTTTTTCACTCGCCTATCGTCAACATCGAGCATGGTTTAAAAGCTTGTTACTTCATCTAACGCAATCCAACGCGATGTTTGACGAAAAGGCAACGCGAAAAGAGAGAGATAACGCCTGAAAACTCTGTTAGAATTCGGTAATTCCGTTATTTACTTAAATATTTTACTATACTTGTTCCAAGAAATATGTGTTTTTTTTAAACCCTTAAAGGTTTTTGAAAAAAATTGTCGTCGTGATTAAATTTGCATGGCTTCTATTGTTATTTTTTTTTTACTTTTTATTTTTTGACTAAATTAAGAAGTGTCAAAGTTCATGCAAAATAGCAGATTTTCAGAGGTTTTTACTGGATTAGTTTTACACAAATTCATAAATTGATTTCAATAGAAGCCTAGATATTAGCCACAAGATACTGTGTTACTAAAATATCTAATGAAATATGTGTAATATAACGTCATAATCGCGTAAGAGCGGTTGTATGAGAAACAGTGAAAATTGATGTCGAGTTGGATGCTCTTAAAGTTTCCCGCGCTATTGAAAAATTAAATATCGGACAGTTGCCTGGACCACACACAACATCGTTTAGTCGCCGGATCGTCCCTTTTCAACAGAGGGTTGCGGGACATATAATATATATTACTGGTAACATAAATATATATTTTAGTCATTGTATTGGATCTGTCGTGATGGTCAACAACTCCTTCGCTGACCCTTTGTTCTTTTGAAGATTTTAATGAGATTTCATCTTTTACCTTCGAATTATCATTAACTCAATTTTTTTACATTAGTTTTGTTTTTAGTGTATGCGAACAACATTAAGTCCAGAACGACCACCACATCGTACTACTTCACGTAATAGTTCAGTATTAATACAATAAATTCCTTACCGACGTGATATTCTTTATGAATTTCTTATCCTCCTGGGCATACCTAGACTCCTGGTAGACAGAACGATCATCACACCGTGCGCGACACATAATTCTTCAGTGTTACTACAATAAATTCCCTACCGACTTGATATCGTCCATGAATTGATGCTCCAACTCCTCATCCTCTTGCGCACACTACATTCCTGGTGGACAAAACGACCATCACGTCATACTTAAACTCAATACACGCAATACTCAGTATTACTGCAATAAATTACTTACCGATGCGATGCGATAAATTCTCCAAGAACTTGAAAATCTTCTTCGTCCTCCTGAGCGCATCTACACTCCTGGTGGACAGAACGACCATCACGTCGTACTTTAAACGTATAATACTTCAGTGTTAGGGCCGGTCCACACGGCGCGTTGCGTCGACGCAGCGCAAATATTTCGATGAATCGGCGGGCACATGAGTGATGCCACCCCGCTCGTACGGCCCGCCAATTCGTCGAAATATTGCGGTGCAGCGCCGCAACGCTGACGCAGCGCGCCATATGGACCGGCTCTTACTGCAGTAAATTCCTTACCACGAAGTTCCTTACCGACACGATATTCTCCAAGAACTTGAGCTTCCTCCTAGGTGCATCTACACTCCTGGTAGACAGAACGACCATCACGTCGTATTAAACGCGACACACGTAATGCTTCAATATTATTAATATAATAAATTCCTTACCGACGTGAGATTCTCTATGAATTCCTCATCCTCCTGGACACACCTAGCCTCCTGGTAGACACAACGATCATCACACCGCCGTACGCAACACATAATTCTTCAGTATTACTACAATAAATTCCTTACCGACGCGATATTCTCCATGAACTTCAGCATCTTCCTCATCCGTCTGGGCGCCCCGTACACTCCTGCACCAGCAGTGGCCACTACGACCAGCACGTCGCACGTGGATACCACCTGCGACATGCGGGAGGACATGCGCACTGACAGCTCCACACCCACGTTGATCTCCGCTACCAGGCCGAAGATTGTGCATATTACTGTAAGGGGAAATACATAGTTTTCATAATCAGAGATTTAAATTACATTTTGATACAAGTGGAGGAAGTTTGTCATTGCGACCGAGGTGGAATTCGCCCGAGTCACAGGTGAGGGTGAATTGAAATGAGGGTGGACTGCGAGAGCAACGAGTCTAGATTTATATATAATACCATTTCGTTGACTTAATAATGCTCCTATACATTAAAAAACAAATAAACTGAAAATATTAAGTCCAGCGTAACATGGCGAGAACATGGCGAGAACTGTATTATATACTACTAACCAAGCACTGTGACTAAAATGTAGCTGTACACACACATTGCACCCGATATGCTGACGGTGAACCCATTGCTGCGGGACTCGAAGCGCAGGGGGGCTAGCCCGAAGAAACTTGAGATCTGGAAATAGATATTTTACATTTTTTTTTAATTCACTTACTCGGAAACCCGCTCTTATCCCTACCGCTTTTAGGCATGCAATTTACTGCTTTTCGCACAAGTGCGGTGCGGTGCGTGTGCGCGCCCCTGCCATAATTTTATTACATTAATCTATCAGGATGGGCGCGGTGTGAACGCGCGCGAATGAAGGCGTGCATCAACTCCCGTTTTCGTTGTATGTCTTCGTAAGTGTATTGAAAAACGTTGTTTGATACACGTGGAAATTTGTCATTGCAGCATTCACCTCCATTACACCCTCACCTGCGGCTCGGGCGAATGCCGGCTCGGTTCTTTATCCACTGGTATCAAAATGTAGTATGTATTTTTATTTCCGCCGTTTCATATTTGTTGAATGGAGATCGTGGATCGAAACTCTTAATTCCGTATTCACGCTAATTTGGAAAAAAGAAATTAAGGCTTAAGAAAAATTCGCGATAGCTCGAGAAAATAATACCTGTTGGGGAAAGCCTTCGGTTAGCTAACATTGGGAAAATATAAAATATATTATGCTAAATAAAAATTGATGCAATTTCGGGAAATTAATAAAACACCTGAAACAACTTGTTATGAATACTAGGGCTGCATAAACTGCAGGCTATCATTCACATCTATATATAGCCAGTGAACCACACAGTGTGTGATGCAGTCGTGATCCCACCTCAGTCGGCACTGGCAGGGCAGCTACTAGGGCTATATAGACTGCACGAGTACTCACACCAAGAAGGTCAAAGAATTATGCTCTACCAACCAAGCAATGAGTAACCCCCGTCTTAGAGCAGCTGCTTCTAGAGCTGACAATACAGACTGTAGATTTTTTTGTTTTTTTTTTGGGTAATCATTAAATAACTTTTCCTGCTCTGGGTGCAGCGGGAAGGAGTTTTACAAAATCCAAAATGTTTTTATTTCACATAGGCACTTATAAAACGTCAGAAGCTAGTGCACGAGTGTCAGGCTTTTACTGACTAAAACGCATGTAGCGCCATCTATTAATTTTTCAATTACCCTATTTCGAAGACCATGATAACTCCCGTACGTTACGGTTAGACTGTAGGAGATCTAAGACTGATGCAGCAGTTACTAGGGCTCTATAAACTGCAGGAGTATTTACCTTAAGTATGAAGGCATGTGCTCCACCAACCACGCAGTGTGTAGGACGGTTGGGTCTTGTCCCCGACTCGGTCGGGACTGGTGAAGCCGTAACTTCCTCCACCTTCGCTGACTCCACGCCTTTGAACAAAACAAACAAATGTTTCTATTCCTCTTGTACTTATGATGCCCGCGGATCTTGACTTTTAGAAACGAAAATCATCACATTAAAAAGAAAACTACGGGCCCGGTTGTCCGTGTAGTATAGCTATAATGCTTAAGCATGGCATTTCGGCATTATTATTTTTAGCATTTTGGTGTTGCATTTTGGTGGGCATTGTTGAAGTCATGAACTGTCATAATTAGGTGGATCTTATCATAATTTCAACAAAGTGGAATGCCAAATTTTACACTAAAATCAAAATAAACTAAAAATGTTACGTTCAGCACCATATAGCAATAACACTTGGGTTTTCAACTACCTTTTTTATGAGGAATACTATGAAAGATATTATCACAATTCATTGCCAAAATCACTTATTGCAAGCTCTCACGACACCCCTAGTTTACAAATTACTTCAACACGTTACTTTTTCACCATTCCGCTAAAATATTATTTTTTTATTGCTTTCTTCCATGAATAAAAGTGGTCATTAGAATCTATCTTTAATTAATTTTAGAACTTGATAGCAAAACGCCTCAAAGCGTGTTTCTCTTCCTCGTTTTAAAACCAACTACATAAAGTTCGAAGTACCAGGAGCTCATTAAACTGCCCTATCTATCTGTCTTTACAACTGTCAATAACTGCAACTTTTAATTATCTTTTGAAAACACTCCACTAGGGGTAATAAAAAATCAACCGTATTCCACTAAGATACAATTTGAATTTCAATGAATCCGACGTTAACATCGCACTACATTTTATTCAGAGAGTTCTTGTTTACTTAATAGTTTTCAGTTTATTTATTTAACTTGTTGCAGAAGTTAGTTTTTTATTAAACTGAAAAAACCATCGTCATATCATTTTCAACAAGTTTGATTATTGTAAGGTGAACTTCCATTTTTCCAAACCTTATGCGATCTCAAGCCAAAGTCATCATGGTCTTAGAAAATTATCTATTGAAAGAAAAAGCTGGCACCTTCTTAAAAATAACCTACAAGAAAAGAGACACCGGTATTTATTTATTACCTTTTTATATCCATCTCAGGACCAATATATCGTAGCCATAATACCAGGGTATCAGAATAAACAAGCACTGCTACTTACTTTGTTGACAACCTAAATGCACGACCACGTGATGATATTAATATCCCACATAATCTCGAAGAGTTTCCCCGAGAGAATAAATCATCAACATAGATAAAATATATTGCTCGTGGGAGGCCATTTACCAATAAATCGAATAACATAGCATAGTAATATGTGTCAAAAAAGCCGACATAAACATATGACGCCACTGATAAAGGGCAACACTATAAAAATTCCATTACAATATTTATTGACTGGCCCAAGATAGACCAAACAGAAAGATAATTTGAAAGTATTGAGTTCAATCATTGTCCTCTAAACAGTGCCGGATTAGCCACGTAGCAGGAGTAGTAAATGTTACGGGCCCCGCGCATTGATGTGGGCCCCACTTGGACATAAAAAAACAAGTCAAGATAGCTGTGCCATATAAATTTTAGCCACTTCTGGATTTTCCATAAAGACAATGGGCCTATGGACCCATCGCTACCTAAGGGCCCCGATCCTGTTTAAAAATAAATTAAAGAAGTTTTAATTCGTTATCTATATATATGTTGCAGTCAAAACTCTTAACCAGTCAAAAGTACTATTGACTAGCAAAATCAGTCAAAAGTACTTTTGACCGTATGCTTTAGTCAATAATACTTTTGACTAAAATAACAGTTAAAAGTACTTTTGACTAAGTGATTCCGTCAAAAGTGGTTTTGACTGGTCGTATCAGTCAAAACTCTTAAAAAGTTAAGGTGGTCGATAAAAATAACGACAAACGCACATATAAACTTTTATATTACTCATTATTAGTGGAGAACGTGCTTATATTAGAACAAAAATGAGTGACTACGAAAAGAAAGAACGCTTTTTGCAAAGAATTTTAGCGATAGAAGATATGAAAGATAGTCATTTCAATGTGATGACAAAAGAAAAATTTAAAACAGTTTGCAATGGATGTGGAAGACGCGAAATTTGATGAAAAGAAAACACTAATAACTACTAATGCTAATAGTGCTTTTGACTGATGCTTTATTGCAGTTAAAACTACTTTTGACGAAGAGCGTCAGTCAAAAGTACTTTTAACCGCAAATTTGCAGTCAAAAGTACTAATAACCAATAATTTACTTTTGACTGATCAAAACCACTTTTGACCAACCTGTTCAGTCAAAAGTACTTTTGACTGATTTTGCTAGTCAATAGTACTTTTGACTGGTTAAGAGTTTTGACTGCAACATATATAAAAATGAATCCCTATTTCCCTTGGTCACGCCATCACGCGTGAACGGCTGGACCGATTTCTCTATTTTTTTTTTGTTGTGTTTGTTATTGTCAGGAAAAGGTTCTTATGAAAGAAAAAAATAAAAAAATTGGTAGTAGGGTAGAGTCGGGTAGAGTATGGTAGAATAGAGTAGAGTAGGGTAGAGTTGGGTAGAGCAGAATAGATTAGTCAGTTGACGGGAGTGAAGCCGCGGGCAAAAGCTAGTCAATTATAAAAATTAAGGGGGCCCCTTACTAGAGTTTGCTTCAAGCCCCCAGCTGGTTTATTCCGGTACTGCTTCTAAATATCTAGTCTGAAAAAAAATTTGGAAAATAGATTTTGAATACAAATAACATTATCCTTCCATCTCCTATTCCTATCCTCCTTCCTATCCATTATCCTAAGTTAAGAGTGAATAGGTTACTTCTAGGTAAGCGCGCTCCATCGTCGACCGCATCGTCGCTTTCCATTAGCCCCCCTAGCCAAGTTACAATCGTTTCGTTCGGCGCGAACGCCTCAAGTAGGCCACGCCTCCGAATCCTTTGTTCTGACCACGTGACTGAGCGTTGAGATGACGTCAGAACAAAGGAATCGTAGGCGTGGCCTACTCGAGGCGTTCGCGCCGAACGATACGATTGTAACTTGGCTAGGGGGGCAGGTGAGATAGCGGTCAAGCGCGAACCTATTATATATTTAAAAAAAAAATCCTCTAGTCTAATAAATTAGTATAAGCTCAATTTTTGTTATTACTTTATTATATTTATTATAGTCTAGTAACTTCTACCAGTGACTTTTCCTGTGTGAATATCGGAAACTAACTATCCCAAAAGAAACTTCTATCAAGGAACTTTTTGTTAAGGTTGGAAATCATCTAATGACTTCTCACGACCTAGCGCAGAGCGCGAGGGCGGGTCAGACTTTAACTGGCTTTTTTTAAATTGGTATAAACTGGTGCTTGACTTGGTAAACAATGATGCAATCGACTAAAACCACACCTTTATTCTTACTTTTGGGCAAGCCATAATTATGGCGATAAGTCCCCTCTTTGAGGAGTGGCTGGAAAGACCTTACGTCGTCCTCACCTTCCGCATGACGCATGTTCTCACCGAACATGGTCAGTTCGGGAAATTCCTGCACCGGATTCGTGCGGAAGTAACGCCCGGGTGTCACCACTGTTTGGACCGCCCGGAGGGCACGGTGGAGCACACGGTAGAGGTGTGCCCCGCTTGGGCAGAGCACCGCCGTGTCCTCGTGTTGGAGATCGACGGCAACAATCTCTCGCGCCGGGCCTTAGCACAAGCCATAGTCCGAAGCGAGGTGAAGCACAGGCGGTCGCCTCCTTCTGCGATTCAGTAATGCTAGCAAAGGAGGAGGCCGCACATGCACGCGCAAGGGAGCGGCCCTCACGCCCCAGCCGCCGGGATCCCGCAGATTATGCAAACATACCGACTTAAACATTAAATAATTAAGATATTTGTAGAAGTTAGGACACAATATACTCAATCATGTAGATTAAGTAACAATCTATCTCGATTGAAAACGAGGTATTTATAGAAACATAACATAAATCAAGATTAACAATATCCTCTTGCCCAGTAAACAGGGATAAGCACAATTTATGATATTATTATTGTTTGAGTAAGTAGTATTAAATCTCGTTTCGTATCTAATCTGCCTCTGAAAATTGTAGCGATCTCTAGAATAGACTGCGCTTTGAATTTGATAGGATGAAATAACATTATACATCTAGTGATGGTACTTAGGTCCCAACAGTGATGCTTGACCAACAAGGTAGGTAGGTTAGAAGGGCCTACCTTTTTTTGTTATGTTTTTTAAGATGGAAAATCATCTAATGACTTACCCGCTCTAGGGTTGCATGGAGATGCAACGCCGAGGCGAAACTCCGCTGCCGCGACAAGTCGCAGCATGGCGGACAGAGCTCCGGCGGGTTCTCATTGAGAAATGGCGACAGCGACTGTTGCGACCCAGTGCTGGGCACGCCACAATTATGGCGGTAAGTCCCCTCTTTGAGGCGTGGTTGGAAAGACCTCACGGCGTCCTCACCTTCCGCATGACGCAGGTTCTCACCGAACATGGTAAGTTCGGGAAGTTCCTGCACCGGATTCGTGCGGAAGCGACGCCCGGGTGTCGCCACTGTGTAGAACGCCCGGAGGACACGGTGGAGCACACGGTGGAGGTGTGCCCCGCTTGGGCAGAGCAACGCCGTGTTCTCGTGGGGGCGATTGGCGGCGGCGATCTCTCGCGCCGGGCCTTGGTACAGGCCATGGTCCGGAGCGAGGAGGAGTGGCAGGCGGTCGCCTCCTTCTGCGAAGCAGTAATGCTAGCAAAGAAGGCGGCCGATCGCGTGAGGCAACGGTCCTCACGCCCCAACCGCCGCCGGGATTCTGATCCCGATTTCCGCCCACCGTAAGCGCGGACTTGCGGACGGCGAGCAATGGGTGGCTCGTCGTCCGATCGTCCGGTAACCTTCCGGACCGAGCCCAAGTCGTCGAAGGCGCGTATTGTTCCACGCGCTCCTGAGGGAGATGTCAAGGACCCTACCTATTCCTTGAATCTATATGTATGTATAAAAGCGAAATACCACTCACGGATTAATCACGAAATCTCAGAAACTGTAACACCTACAAACTTAAAATTTGGCAGGTAGGTTCCTTATAGGGTGTAGACATCCACTAAGAACGGATATTACGAAACTCCACCCCTAAGGGGGTAAAACGGGGTTTGGAATTTTGTCTGGAGAAACCTATTTTCGCGCGGGCGAAGCCGCTGGCTAGAACCTAGTTATTAATATTGTTATACACATTTCTTTGAGATGGTAATCTTTTCGGTACGGACACGCTAAACGCAATTTTTAACCGACTTAAAAAAGAAGGTGTGTATGAGGTGTGATTGTGGTTATTGTTTTTTTTTTTATGTTTAATTTTAGTTATACCTAATACCTATACCTATTCCACAATTATCACACAACGCCGTCTAGTCCCAAGCTAAGCAGAGCTTGTATTATGGGTACTAGACAACTCATAAACATACTTACATATTTCTAAATACATACATATATAGATAAATTACACCCAGACACAGAACAAATGATCGTGCTCATCACACAAACATTTGTCCTGGGTGGGAATCGAACCCACGACCTCCGGCATAGCAGTCAGGGCCACTAACCACTAGACCAACAGGCCAGTCAATGAAGTTATATGAGTTGTGTGAAAAATAAACATGTTTTCTTTCTTTCGTTCTCTAAATTTTTTTGTATTTTGCACGTCAATATCAGGTCTTATGTTGCTATATTTTAAAGGTGACATGGATAGAGGTAAAAAGGTGGTGATGATATTTTTAGGGTTCCGTACCTCAAAAGGAAAAAACGGAACCTTTATATGATCACTATGTTGTCCGTCCGTCTGTCTGTCAAGACCCTTTATCTCGGGAACGCGTGGAGGTATCAAGTTGAAATTAAAAACCAAATACTCAGGTCTACGGTCCCGTGAAGCTGTGAAAAAATCAAATTCCTGAGTTAACGAAAAAAAAAGATACAGCCGTTTATATCGCAAAAAAAAGTGTACTTCGACACTCTCAAGGGAATCAAAATTCATAGGGTACTGCCCGTTGACCTACAATCCTGAAATTTGGCATAAAGCAAGGTCTCATAGCACAAGTATAGGAAAAAATCTGATAATTGTAAATTTGTAGTTACGTTACAAAAAAAAAAACACTTTTTTTGCGATTCGGAAAAATCTTCGTAACTCAATTCGGGAATTGAACTGTTTTCCTTTGTTTGTTTTTGAACCCTCAGCGCGTGAGTCCGATTCGCATTGCCCAGTTTTTTTTATTTTTGACTTCGATAGAAACACCATTTTGTCATTCGAAACACAGAACTACTGAACTGATTTTGAAAATTCTTAGAATGCTTCTTTACTACTTTATATTTTCTACTTTATCATAACTTAATATAAAGTGATACATACCAAATAATAGCTTCCCTATTGGAGTTTCACCTAAGGCATAACTATTTTGATTTGTCCAACTAGAACGTAACATTTTTATTCTGGTACGCACTCACTTTTAATTTTATTTACTATTTCACAAGTCCTTGTAAATCAACTATTATTAAGAAACGGCGATATACACTTGGTTGTTCTTTTATTTTCGTACATAAACATAATAAACAAAAAAAAATGTTTATAAAAATTCATCACAATACACCACTTTCATTAGGATTTAATTATTTTAATGAACAATAAAAATGCTTTGTCATCAAACCTACATGTTTCTTCTCAAAGTATTACTTTTAAAAAATTACCAAAAAAAAAAACAATTTGAAAATCCTTGGAACATAAAACATAACTTAGATTGATCGTGCCGACTTGTTTTTTTCACGTAAGTGTATGGAACGAGCTCCGTACGTGTAGTAGGGAGTTGCACTGTTGTTTATTATTGATAAAAGCTAAATGATATGTTTTCGTGTACAATGAATCATAGGGGAGGAGGATCTATTAATGGAGAATGTATCACGGTCATGGCCGTTCATTGTAAAAACGTGCAATATCGTGAATATGCAATAAAAAGAAGCAGAAGATGCAGCATGGAAGATGTACCTAATGTTCTTCAAGAAGCAGAAGATGCAGCATGGAAGATGTACCTAATGTTCTTCAAGAAGCAGAAGATGCAGCATGGAAGATGTAGGTACTTAGTGTTCTTCAAGAAGCAGAAGATGCAACATGGAAGATGTACCTAATGTTCTTCAAGAAGCAGAAGATGCAACATGGAAGATGTACCTAATGATCTTCAAGAAGCAGAAGATGCAGCATGGAAGATGTACTTAATGTTTTTCAAGAAGCAGTAGATGCAGCATGGAAGATGTACCTAATGTTCTTCAAGAAGCAGTAGATGCAGCATGGAAGATGTACTTAATGTTCTTCAAGAAGCAGAAGATGCAGCATGGAAGATGTACATAATGTTCTCCTTTTCTAGCAACAACCGATCTGAGGCCTTACCATGACAGTGTTAAAATGTCAAGCGTGCGAGCGAGAAAAAGGGATAGAGCTGTACACAGGGGCGTAGCTACCGCTGTATCAACCGTATCAATGGCACGGGGCCCCAAGCTACAGGGGCCTGAGGGGCCCCGACATGTGTAAAAATTCGTAACATGTTATCCACAACCATCAATGCTCTTATTGATGAGAGGTGCGTAGTTAATGAATAATTACGAAATGATAGGATGTTCCATTTTTACAGCTCACCCCGTTCGTTTTAGCATTAAGACACATAAGATCACAATAAAAAATTAACCTCTCTTCTATTCCAAAATGCTCCGATAAACGAGCTCATCGGTCTTGGTCTTACATGTCCGGAATCTATCCAGTTAATCTAGTCATCTCTGACGTGGCCTATCGCGACTCCCTATCATATCTCTGTGCTAGACTACTAGCACAGAGATATGATAGGGAGTAAAAGAAGATAAAAAGTAGACACTAGCCTACTTTTTAAAAAAACCTAGATAACTTTTGATATGGGGCCCCATAGGGACTAGCTATGCCACTGGCTTTATATACACCAGCTATTATAGCTCCATCCTTTTAACAGTTCAGTTTAGGTCGTCAAGTGGGTCGCGTTAAGAGTTCGTGGTAGGGCTTCAGTATTATAAAGTGAGACGATTTTCATGCATTTTGTCGAGCAAATTAAAAAAAAAAAAACAAAACAATTTTGTTATCCTCTAAAATGTATGCATGTAACAATCATCATCATCGTTTCAGAAATAAGGTGTCCACTGTTAGAGATAACCCTCCCCCAAGTGTCGCCACAATGACCAGTCCTGTGCGTCTCGCATCGATATTTATTATTTAATTTAAACCAAAAACACGTCACGTATTCTATTAAGTGAATTAAAAAATATAAACTAAATAACCTCCTCCTTTTTTTTGAAGTCGGTTAAAAATAAGAACAACCGAGCTATCTCCTCTGAAGATTCAACACTAATGAAGTAATGACATTTTAGTAGTAACTATCATTGTAAGTTTCAAAATGTGCTCTAAGTGAAAACCGAATCAAAACAACATTAAAGCATTTACCTACTTAGCAAACGAAACAGAAGCAAAAAATATGTCGAACTAAAATTTATATATAAGGTGACTGGTAATTAGTGAACGATACTTAAACACGTGATTGTACTCTTGATTACAAACAACTTTCCCGTAGATTTTTTTTTTAACTAATTAGTTTAATCACCATAACAAATCAGCTGTTTGAAACTTTGAATTTCGCGCGCTCGCCTTCACCCGATCACGTGTTTAAGTATCGGTCACTAATTACCAGTCACCCTATATATTAAAAAAAAAAATTAATGACAAAACTTCCAGATGACAGTGATGTGAAAGGATACATCGACGCCTGTGTGTATTTTGTTTTTATTTATCTTATATATTTTTATTGAATTGACTTTAATTATCTACTTTTATTTTGTGTACTAATATTTGTGTGGAATAAATAAAGCTTTTTTTTAATCTCTTCATTCATATAATAGGTACCATGTATAAATTATATTTTTAAATATTTATTATAATTATTATGATAAAGCTAATTATTATTATTATCTCTTTATTTTTCTTATTTACATATAATGTACATTTTTGAATATTTCTTAGAGAAATAAGTTAAAAAAAAAACCTTTAAAAATATAAAAACTAGTAGTTCGCTGGTGTCGGGAGCAGGGTCCAAGCTAGCGGTGCTTAGGGCTCCATAGACAGGGACCTCCTCACAATGCGAGCCGTATCAAGGAGTACAAGCCTTCTGTATCAGGCCCTTGATCCAACCGCGCAACGATAGCTTCGACAGATGGCCGTCGAAGCTTTTGGCTTTTATTATTATTATTCAAAAGGAAAAAAACGGAACCCTTATAGGATCACTTTGTTGTCCGTCCGTCTGTCTGTCTGTCTGTCTGTCAAGACCATTTATCTCGGGAACGCGTGGAAGTATCGAGTTGAAATTAAAACCATATACTCAGGTCTGCGGTCCCTTGAAGCTGTGAAAAAATCAAACATCTGAGTTAACGGAAAAAAAAGATACGGCCGTTTATGTCGCAAAAAACGTGTATTTCGACACTTTCAAGGGAATCAAAATTCATAGGGTACTTTCCGTTGACCTAGAATCCTGAAATTTGGCATGAAGCAAGGTCTCATAACACAAATATAGGAAAAAAAGCCTGAAAACTGTAAATTTGTAGTTGTCACAAAAAAAAATTGCGATTCGGAAAAATCATCTTAACTCAATTAGGGAATTGAACTGTTTTCATAGGTAAGTTGGTACGGAACCCTCAGTGCGCGAGTCCGACTCGCACTTGCCCAGTTTTTTTATTACATATAGGCTCTCAATTTACCACTATCACATTTGATGGTAAGCGATGATGTGGCCGACAATGGACGCTTGCCTAGAAGTAACCTATTCATTCTTGACTTAAAGAACCCTAGGTTGTAGCTATCAGGAAATATACACTCCGGAAAGGAATTCCACTTCTTGCTGTACGTACAATAATTATGTTACCAAAACGCATTTTTCTCAAAATACTGCAGAACAAATAAAACCACCCCCACAACGTATGTGTCGCCACTGTGTGGACCGCCCGGAGGACACGGTGGAGCACACGGTGGAGGTGTGCCCCGCTTGGGCAGAGCAACGCCGTGTCCTCGTGGGGGCGATCGGCGGCGGTGATCTCTCGCGCCGGGCCTTGGTACAAGCCATGGTCCGTAGCGAGGAGGAGTGGCAGGCGATCGCCTCCTTCTGCGAAGCAGTAATGCTAGCAAAGGAGGCGGCCGATCGCGTGAGGCAACGGTTTTCACGCCCCAACCGCCGCCGGGATTCCGATCCCGATTTCCGGCCACCGTAGGCGCGGGCTTGCGGACGGCGAGCGATGGGTGGCTCGCTGTCCGATCGTCCGGTAACCGTCCGGACCGAGCCCAAGTCGTCGACGGCGCGTATTGTTCCACGTGCGCCTCAGGGAGATGTCAGCAAATCGTAGGGGCCCAGCAGGATCGAAGCCTACTGGGGCCACGGGTAGTGTGAAAATGAAACCCGGAGCCCTGGGACGAAGGCAACGAAGGAACAGGAGTGGGTTTTTAGTAAGTAAAAGTCTGACACTATCTCTCGCTCCGCCCAAGAGCGGAATTTGTCATTAGATGATTTTCCCACCTAAAAAAAAAACCCCACAACGTATGTTTGTTGCTTGCTTGTTGTTAAACCGTGACCCTCACCTGGGGTCTTAATATGACATGTTAAAGTATCAGGCCTGCTAGCGAAAAAGAGGGATGCCACTATACACCCTATATAGCTCCATCCCTTTAACAGTTCAGTTCAGGTCGTAAAATAGATCGCGTTAAGAGCTCGTAGTAGCCCCCAGGACATCCTGTTTTTTACATGGTATAAACTAGTGCTTGACTACGATCCCACCTGATGGTAAGCAGTGATGCAATCGTAGATGATGAAGCGCACTAGTTTATTAAGAACATACTCGCTCTAACCTTGAATAACCATTTTTTTTTTGAAAATCATCCAATGACATCCCCCGCCTTGGGCGGAGCGTGAGATAGTGTCAGACTTTTACTGACTAAAAACCCACTCCTGTTCCTTCTTTGCTTTCGTTCCAGTGCCCCGGGGTTCTCTTTCGCATCACCCATGGCCCCAGTAGGCTTCGACCCTGCTGGGCCCCTACGGTTTTGCTGACATCTCCTTGAGGTGCACGTGGAACACTACGTGCCGTCGACAAATTGGGCTCGGTCCGGACGGTTACTGGACGGTCGGACGGCGAGCTACCCATTGCTCACCGTCCGCAAGCCAGCGCCTACGGTGGCTGAAATCGAGATCGGGATCCTGGAGCAGGGGCGTGAGGGTCATTCCCTCGCACATGCGGACGCCTCCTTTGCTAGCATTACTGCATCGCAGAAGGAGGCAACCGCCTGCCACTCCTCCTCACTTCGGACCATTGCCTGTACCAAGACCCGATGCGAGAGACGCTGCCGCCGATCGCTCCCACGAGGACACGGCGGTGCTCTGGCCAGGCAGGGCACACCTATACCGTATGCTCCAACGTGTCACAATGGAGCTACTCAGGCGTTTCTTCCGCACAAATCCTGTGCAGGAACCTCCCGAACTTACCACAGCCACTACTCAAAGAGGGGACTTACCGATCGCACTAGTTTATTAAGAACCTACTCGCCCTTGACTTGAATACACCTAAATAATAATCGGACAGGAAGACCGCAGCAGGCAAATTATTCCAGTCCTTCGATGTACGCAGTATAAACGACGAGGCGAAACGCTTAGTCCGAACCGCAAAGGTTTCAACAACTTAAGGGTGGATAGCCGCCACACGTCGGGTTGTCAGATGGTAGAAAGGAGACAGTAGAATCAATTCATGTAATTCCCGCGCACACTCCAAAATGGATCCCATAGACCCTACGCCTCCTATCCTATCCTATCCTCCTACAATTTATAACCCTCCACTTTACAATTCAATGTTGCCCAAACTAAACAACCATGTGTCACTCACTTGTACATTACTAGAAATGATAGCCCAAATAATTTGTTTATAATCTCTTTATTCAAACGCTTTTTGATGTCAAAACAACGTCCAAACGATCCTTCGGTAAACAAGGTGTTAAGGTCGTGAGGTCAAATGAAATGGAAAACAATACGGAACTAGTAATTTGTCTTGTTCGGTAAACTCGTACAAGGGATTTATTAGTGTAATTAATAAACCTACACGTCTAAAGAGCCGTAAAAATGTTATGCTATTTACGAACTCTTCGAAAGACAGTACAGCGGACGAGAGATTCGCGCTATAGAAGTAAAAACACCCAACTCGTCTACACTTCAATCACCCCATCAGAACATCTCCTACTGTGGCCGTGGGTTGTGCGAAAGAGAACCCCTGGGTCCTGGAACGAAGGCAAAGATAGAACATAGAAGTAGGTTTTAGTCAGTAAAATTTGGACACGACCTCGCGCTCCGCCCTAGAGCCTGAGAGAAGTAAAAAAAATCAGGACATCTCCCCTCTGAACGTGAACTGCAGTGGCCAATCTGAAAATCTCTTAACCGAAGGCGGATCCAGGTTGGCCGCTGCAAAAAAAATCTTGCCAAATTGGGCTTCCTCGACCCATCTTACAAACAGTGACAGCGTGGGTGAAGCCGCTTTACAGGACATGAGTCAGCTGCTATGCTGCCAGTCCTGCACAACCACCTGCACTTTTTAGGATTTATACGAGGCCAATAACAGCTGTACCGGTTAACAAATACTGGTCAGAAAAAAAAATAAGTCCATCGACACGAAAAGAAGAAGAAAAAGAAGAATTGTAACCTTGTTCGAAAGAGACACCGCGGCCCTGGAGTGCAGAGGGAAACTGAAAGAACACACGTAAGTTTTAAGGTTGAGCTACATCGTGATTTTTAGGTTTGGGCACTTCGTTAAATCTCATTTTCCCATGCTTTTATCCTACAGCGAGAGTGCAATCGCACGCGACGGAATTAACGAGATGGTCCTAAAGGTAGCATTCGGTTCTTAGCGACCGCGATACGCGACTGCGACCATTCAGCTGTCGCAGGGCGAAAATGCCGCAATTTTGATATGCTTGTCGCCTGCGTCGCGCGACAGCACTGCCTCCAATGCGAACCTCTTTGAACAAAAAAATATTCTGCGAGCCTGAAATTCACAAACACATAAGTATGTGTTTGTATGTGTTTGTGTGCACTCTGAGGTAACGATATATATACACTTGTATAGGTATATATCGTTACCTCAGAGTGAAATCCACTTGGGCTGCGGGATAGGTCCAATTAAGTTCAGTCCACGGTCCAAAGGGTGATAAAAGAAACACGGGTGGGATTTAGTCAGTGAAAGTCTGACGGCCCGTTCACGACCTTGCCGTTGTGAGCGGTAGCTAAGCGCGGGGCGGCGACCGGTAAAATCAAAAGTTAAAATGGAAATGTTTGAAGCACGCTACGAGACGCCGCTCATAGAGAAAACGCGCGCGGTTTTCTTCGAGTGAATCGCTACAGCGGCGCGTGTTGCGGAGCGCGGCGCGAACAAAAGTACAAGCGAATGAGTGCGACGACATGAAACAGAGCGGCGCGGACAGCGGTGTAGGAATGACGTACTCAGCGGCAAAGCGAAAAACAAATATTTTTAGACGATTTTGTGGTGGTAATGAATATCGAGGCGTTTACCACGGAAAGGAGATGTTTCATTTTCGGCCATCAGATGTACATTTATCGAAAAAGAGGAATAAATACCACAAATTGGGGAAAAATATTCTCTGGTGAATTTGAGTCTGATTTGTTGTGTACAAAAAATAATAGTTTTTGAATTATTGCCATGTTTTAATCAACATGCTTGCAGACTTCATTCGTTCTTAAGTCATGTCTCATCCAATAAATGTTACGTAGAAAATAATTAAAAAATGTGTGTATTCTTGTAGTGTTAAAAATAAATTACTATTAATCTCCTAAACATATTTTTGAGTAAACATAATTAAATGATAAATGATATTTATTTTGTAAATAGGTTTAAAAAACACTTTTACACGTCAATTTTTTTTTTTCGTCATTTTTAAACTAGATGAGGCCGGTGTTTCCTAGCTGACTACACTGAGAAGAAACACCGTTTAAATGTGACCATTTCATCGCTACAAAAATCTTTAGTCTCCATTTTTGAAGTGTGTTTCTAAACGAATTCAAAATAACCGCCCGAACGCTCAAAGTGACTTTTGTCCCTTTTTATTTAAGAAATGATTCGAAGATTTGATCGTGCTTTGGTGAGCCACTTTTGTCTAATATTCTATTAGAAAGATCTGATCTTAGACTGATTTAGTTCTGATAAACAAAAACAAAACAATTCAATAGGTTAAGTAAACGTCATCTCTACGACCTATCATGGCTGTCATAACTGTTAGAACAAACGTCAAACATTTTTAATTTTAATTTTGTACATAAAAACCATTTGAAATTATGAAAAAAATGTTACTTTATTCTATTCAAGGGTAAGTTTCCCAGCTTCGCTAAAATGTACATGTTATGGCCGGAGTCCCATACAAAAATAAAACATCTCCTTTTAAATTGACCGCCTATATGGATGAAAAGATTCTGAAGGTAGATGTAAAAAAAACATTATAAAAAAGTTGAGGGAACAAATTAAACAACGTTTTTCGGAATATGATGGTAAGTTTAATTTTAATTGATAAAACAAAAATATAGTATCTATATGTATAGGTAGGTACCATTATTTTGAGCAGATTCTAACCTAACCTAAATACGTCCACTTCGGCCGCTCGCTGCCGCTAACCGCTACTGAGGGTTCGTGGCGTACAAAACGCTCCGCTTGCCGCCGCCGCCCCGCTCGCCGCGCCGCTCGCCGCTAAGACCGAAGTCTTAGACTTATAAGACTACTTATTATTATTTTTTAAAAGATGACCTTGAAGAAACCAATCTTGAGAAATAAAGAAATCTATAACCATTAAGGTAGAACTACACTGCGCACACGTGTGCCACACACGCCGATCTGGGCGCGTCGGTCTCCATACATTTTATATGGAAACTAGACTTGTAGAGCTACACTTGATCCACGCCACACGACGCCACGCGACGTCGTTCTACGTACAAATTTGGCGTATTACACGTGTGCGTCGGTCTAATGTAGTTCTAGCTTTAACCATGAAGTTTTAAGCCTGAAACGACAAATTGAAACCGTGCAGGTGCACTAGCTTCTGACGGTTTTGTAAGTGCCTTTTGAAAAAAAAAAAAAAAATTAATATGAATTTTATCTGAATGTTTTTTTTTTCCTTTTAAAAATGTAGATACTTAATAAAATAAAAATTACCAAAATTACGTTCCCGAGCTTTTCATTGTAAAGCAACAATATTTTCAATGAAACATGGCACACATTAACACCTCAACCACTTCGAAATTTCGAAGTGATTTTTGAACAAAGACACCACTGACCTTCAGACCTCACAGCAAAAGCTTTAAGCCAGCAGGTATTGGTAATAAAAATACGTAAGCCGACGGGTGTCGGCGTCAACAGCAGTCTAAACAAATGCTGGTCTGTAAACACGTTTGTAACTGACGTCTATTTGCTATCACAACATGGTTTCACGAAATTTTATTATTTCTCTTCAACATTTTTTGGACAGGGCACAAAAATAAATAAATAATATCATGTCATGACTGAGGAAGATGTAGTAACAATAGATATTGTGATTTTTAGTTACTTATAATTTGGATATAGTTGCTGGAGGCGGTAGGCATTTTGTAATAGATTCGGCAGCCACGTCGAACTTCGTAAGGCTTTAAAATCAGTTTTTTTTTTTGTGAGGTTATTTGTGTTTGTGTCACTGCAGAAAACACTTATTGCTTCATAAGAAAGTGTAAGTAAATCAGTGTGTATAATAATTAATTAGTAATAGATTCCACGTTATCAGGTTTAGACTAGTGGGGGCATAGATATCCGTGAGTGGGGGCATGGGCTGCAGTCGCTTCCTTCTGCGAAGAGCGAAGGAGGCGGCCGCACGCCTCAAAGAGATGTCAGTGAAACCGTAGGACCGACTAGGTAGGGGTCGACTTATGGAAAGGTTACTCGTGGTCTTAGAACGCAAAGGGCAACCCCACACCTATGTTCCCTACATAGGTGTGGGGTTTTTATTCAGTAAAAGTCTGACACGCTCTCTCGCTGTGCCCTAGAGTGCGAAAAGTCATTCGATGATTTCCCACCTTAAAAAAAATAGTTGGAGACTCTTTTATGGTCCCTGAGGAGAATTCTCTTTTCGTCACACATACGAGATAAAAAAAACTGGGCAAGTGCGAATCGGACTCGCGCACTGAGGGTTCCATACAAACTTACCTATGTAAATAGTTCAATTCCCGAATGAAGTCTCGAAGAATTTTCCGAAACACAAAACTTTTTTTTTGTGACGTAACAACAAATTTACTGTTTTCAGATTTATTCCTATACCTTTGCTATAAGACTTTGCTTTATACCAAATTTCAGGATTGTGGGTCAACGGGAAGTACCCTTTGAATTTTGAATCCCTTGAGAAGATCGAAATATACGTTTTTTGTGACATAAATGGCCGTATCTTTTTTTTCGTTAACTTAGAAATTTGATTTTTTCACAGCTTCAAGGGACCGCAGACCTGAGTATATGGTTTCAATTTCAACTTGATACCTCTACGCGTTCCCGAGATAAAGCCTCTCCTCTAATATGATCCCCTTTATCTCGGGAACGCGTGGAGGTATCAACAATCCTGAAATTTGGCATAAAGCAAGGTCTTATAGCACAGGTATAGGATTAAATCTGAAAATGGTAAATTTGTTGCTACATCAAAAAAATGTGATTCGGAAAAATCTTTGAGACTCCATTCGGGAATTGAACTATTTACATAAGTAAATTTGTACGGAACCCTCTGTACGCGAGTCCGACTCGCACTTGCCCAGTTTTTTTTCCTTTTGAGGTACGGAACCCTAAAAGCAATTTGACATCCAAACGTATAGGTACCATTTTTTGTTGTTTTTTTTTTGTTTTGTCGGTGGTAAATCATCAAATAACTTCTCCCACTCTGGGTGGTGCGAGAGGGAGTGTAATACTTTAAACAACTGACTAAAACACACGAGTGTTCCTTCAGTTGCAATTGGGTTACCAGGGACCGCGATGACATCTTGGGCCATGGGGTGACTTCTGAAATGGTTACCCGTGGTCCTAGAACGCAAAAGACGGAAGGAACACAACAGATGTGGTTTTAGTCAGTAAAAGTCTGATACGCCCTCGCGCTCCGGCCTAGAGCGCGAGAAGTCATCAGATGATTTCCCACCTTAAAAAAAACCCTGGCAGGCATCGGCCCTAGCGGGCCCCGTCAATTAAGCTGATATCTCTATGAGGAGCGCTTGAAATACAACGGGCCGTCGACCTGGGTCTGGTACTTATCGGACGGTGAGCTACCTATTGCTCGCCGTCTGGTTCAATTGAAATCATGTTAGTGACCGGCGGTTATCTTAAAATATTTTCGCTGGGCTTGTCCCTCAAGGTTAACCTGATTTTGTCAGGTTTGTATAATTGGAATAATCAAACCTGGTTGTAGACTATTTTTACTGTGGCAGAACACGGAGACACTTATATTTGATGTAACACATAAAGTGCAAACACTACCTGTTGGCACAAATAATAAACTTATTTGATTTGATTTAATTTGAACCTCAACTAAAAAATTAAGTTACAATAATAATTTAAACACTGAAAATTTACTGAAGATTTATTTATACCCTATTCATCTGGGCTTGAGACAAAATGTAAACAAAGAAAACAATGTAGGTACCTTCGACTAAGTTTCTTCGACGTGTTTCAGTGTTTGAATGTATTTATAACAGTCTCCTTTTCTGTTGAACGCATTGGAGTTTTCTTTGCACGTTTTTTCTTCGGCGAATAACAAGAATTCAACAAAAATAACTCGTATCAACAAGTAGATCGATAGTGAAAAAGATGGCGGATTATAACCTGCCCGATGACAAAACATCACATTTTTATGTACCTAAAATGTTTCCAGTATCTGTGGTCTATAATTTAGTAGTATTGTAATGGTTCGTTTACCTTTTATCTCACGGCTCCCTGAATAGGGTATAGGTAATATTTTTTTTAAGAAATTAGTTTTTCTAATAGTAGGCAATTAGTATGGGCAATATGGGCATTGACGCACTACTGTTGGTAACGCATCAGTATTGGTAATACGCACCAATGACTATACTATGCACGCATCCACAAACACTCTGGTGACGCAATCAAAACATAGCAAGAATTTTATATTTATACTAGCTTCTGTCAACGGCTTCACCCGCGTAAAAGTAAGTTTTTCCATACAAACTTCCAACCCCCGTTTTACTCCCTTAGGGGTGGAGTTTCGTAAAATCCGTTCTTAGCGGATGACTACACCCTTTAAGGAACCTACCTGCCAAATTTTAAGTTAGTAGGTGTTATAGCTTCTGAGATTTCGTGATTAATCAGTGAGTAGTATTTCGCTCCTATATATATAATATATAGGGTGACTGGTAATTAGCGTACGATACTTAAACACGTGATTGTGCTCATGATAACCAACAACTTTTACTATGGGAACAAACCTGAAATCGCGAAAAAAAATCAGCTGTTCAGTACATTTATATTTGCCTAATGTACTGAACAGCTGATATTTTTTTCGCGATTTCGGCTTTGCTCCCATAATAAAAATTGTTTGTTATCATGAGCACAATCACGTGTTTAAATATCGTACACTAATTGCCAGTCACATTGCTAGATTTAAAAAAAAACCATTTTCAAAACAATCTGAATATTGATTCTGAACATACTACTTTCAGTGTCCTGAAAGTAGTATGTTCATTATATTACATGTTGTATTAAGTAGCCATTATAGAGCAGGTAGTGTGGAAATATAAAAAAAAAGTATAAATCATCTGCGGTAGCCAAGTTACAACCGTTTCGTTTCTCTTTTTGACCGCCTCGAGTCGGCCACGCCTCCTATTCCTTTGTTCTGACCACGTGACTGAGCGTTGAGATGACGTCAGAATGAAGGAATCGAAAGCGTGGCCTACTCGAGGCGATCGACGAAAAGAGAATCGAAACGAAACGGTTGTAACTTGGCTAGGGGGGCTGAGGCCCTACCACTAAGTCTTAACGCGATCCATTTCACGACCTAAACTGAACTGTTAAAGCTCCATCCCTCTTTCTCGCTCGCACCACTGACATTTTAACGCATCATGGTAAGCCCCCAGTAATCAGTCCAATCACGGGTTAATGAGTGTTCCATAAAAGGGCGTGAACTCCTTGAATATTAACGAGGCAATTTATTACCAAAACAAACACCACTATTTGTCACTCGCGTCTAATTTAGACACACGGCAGAGTGTTAGCCAAGTTCGTGAAACAAAAGTGTGAGACACTGACCGTGGGTTAAATTGCACGAAACAATTCGAGGAAACTTTCGAACGCCCACTTTTTTTTTTAAGTGATATAAACCAGTGCTTGACTGCGATCCCACCTGATGGTAAGCAGTGATGCAATCATTGGTGGTGAGGCGCACTAGTTTATTAAGAGCCTATTCACTCTAGCCTTGAAGGCACCTAAATTATAGTTGGACGGGAAGACCGCAGCAGGCCTTCGATGTACGCGGTATAAACGACGAAGCGAAACGCTTAGTCCGGACCGTTGAAGTTTCAACAACGTAAGGGGTGATACTCGCCGTACGTCGGGTTGTCCGATGGTAGAAATGAGATGGCGGAATCAAGTCATGCAATTCCCGCGTGTTGAAATTAATTGTGTTGAAAAATCACACTAATAAAATAAAATAATAAAATAAATAATAATACTAATATAATAAAGGCGAAAGTTTGTGTGTGTGTGTGTATGTTCGCTACTTCTTCACGCTCGAACAGCTGAACGGATTTCGATGAAACTTGGCACACGGGCCACACCTTGTCCTGGAACAGCACATAGAACTGTTTTATCCCAGGAGTACCTATGTTCCCTTGGGATCATTTTCTACTGTGCGAGCAATTTTACTCGTCCAGTAAAACTCATCTCCAGTTAAAAGTTCTTCAGTTACTTTAAGTTAAAAAAAAAATATGTTCTTGGTACTCAAGCTTGGCAAGTTGAAACACGCTTGACAAATATTTACTTATGCTCAAGATAAAATAATATATTTATTTATCAAAAAGTACAGATACTTACCTAATTAAAGCTTTAGGTTGTGGTGTTATAAAGTTCTTTAGGTATGTTGTTGTACAAAGATTCAAGTTGATAGGTAAAAACTTGTAAAGTAGCATCGTTGAGTAACAAAGAACATATAACAAAATTTCAACTAAAGTAACTGAAGAACGTTGGTGTGTGACAGGAAATCTGATTCATGGAACTTCTTGAGAATTTGGTTAAGTTAGAAGTTAGATCTCACTTCTTCGACGTCTATGGTGTCTAAACAAATTGGAACTAAATATTCAAAATCCTGCATCGCGCAATTACAGCTCCCCTAGCCAAGTTACGATCGTTTCGTTTGCGTCGAACGCCTCGAGTAGGCCATGCCTCCGATTCCTTTGTTCTGACCACGTGACTGAGCGTTGAGATGACGTCAGAACCAAGGAATCGGAGGCGTGACCTACTCGAGGTCTCCGCGCAATTTCGGGTCGTTGTATATACAGCGACCCGAAATCATCTATCGGGCAGTTGCCATAACAACTGTCTGGTCGTAGGATCCTCCCTATTCAACGGAAGTACCTATGTAGGACTTTACAATCTGTTCCGTATACCACTAAACCGTTAAAAAGAACTTGGCGTTCTTTTCCATTTATGTTTTTGTTGGATTCAATGATTGTCATAGTAGCGACACACCTACGTAAATAATAACAAAGAACGAAGTGACGTTTACAAATTAGGGCTCGACCTACGATATAAGTACCTAATCGCTTAATGTAGGTAAAATAAACCTTTTCAAAATGCGATTTGACAGTATGACGTGACGTCACAACATGGCAATCGATCCTATTCTTATTTGGAACGCATTGTACGAAAATCAGTAATAATGAAACAAAACAAAAACATCGACTTCCAAAATTAAACTTATTTTGCACTTTTTAGTATTTTTTTATATGGAAGTCGATTACTCCACAGCAAACCTAAGTACCTTATATATACTATACATGAGTCCTAAAGTAATGTATCTACAGAATATATTAAAGCTATTTATAGCCAGAGTACATCTCAGGACAGTTTTAATAGGTTAGGATACATTTTTTTTTACAGAGTTCCCGTACCTACCTTCAGTAAAAACAGGTACAGGCCATGGTCCGGAGCGAGGAGGAGTGGCAGGCGGTCGCCTCCTTCTGCGAAACAGTAATGCTAGCGAAGGAGGCGGCCGATCGCGTGAGGCAACGGTCCTCACGCCCCAACCGCCGCCGGGATTCCGATCCCGATTTCCGGCCACCGTAGGCGCGGGCTTGCGGACGGTGAGCAATAGGTGGCTCACCGTCCGACCGTCCGGTAACCGTCTGGACCGAGCCCAAGTCGTCGACGGCGCGTATTGTTCCACGCGCGCCTCAGGGAGATGTCAGCAAATCGTAGGGGCCCAGCAGGGTCGAAGCCTACTGGGGCCATGGGTAGTGTGAAAACGAAACCCGGGGCCCTGGGACGAAGGCAACTGTCATTAGATGAATTTCCCACCTAAAAAAAAAAAACCTTCCTTCCTGGTTTCAATCTCAGATCAGTTCGATAGTATCTTATAGCCAAAGTGCATCTCATGACAATTCTAATAAGCCCAAACACGGCTACGATACATTTATTTATGACAAAGTTCCGGTGTCTGCCTTTCGGCTTTATCATCAGTTCAGGACCTGTACCATGATGCTTAAAGTAAGATTGTTTCATTCTTATTTCCAGTGTGGGTAAGAGATGGCGCTAAACAACCTGTATAGCTCTGTCTCTTACCCACACTGAAATAAGAATGAAACAATCTTACTTTGAACGTCATGGTAACCCCGCAGTTCAATGGTATGATCACCAAAACATGTACCCGCTGGTATCCCCATGCAGCTTTTACGTAGCTGCACATAAGAAGCTCATCAGCCATTTTTTTTTGGGTTCCGTACCCAAAGAATAAAAACGGGACCCTATTGCTAAGACTCCGCTGTCCGTCTGCCTGTCACCAGACTGTATCTCATGAACCGTGATAGCTAGATAGTTGAAATTTACACAGATGATGTATTTCTGTTACCGCTTTAACAACAAATAGGTACCTACTAAAAACAGAATAAAAATATTATTTAAGTATTGCTCTACAACAAACCTGATTTCTTGCCGTTATTTGATACGGACAGTAGGGAACCCTTCGCGAGCGAGTCCGACTCGCACACGCAAAAAAAAATGGTTCGGTTCGGTTTTTTTCAGCAGTGTTCTTTCTGGGCATAGGCTAAATATTCTCGTGAACGAAGTCACGGACAAAGGCAAGTGATTAATAATTCGTCTTAAACTAAGTAATTATGTAGCTTTTATTATTATTGGATATCTGATATCGTAAAATAAACTTCCATTTAATTTCAGCGAAATAAATTGACAAACAAGAAAGGGTCCGCTGGCGTTGGAAACTTAAGAATAAAAATATTAATAACGCCTAAACTATGAGATGCAGGAATAATATTATTAGTTTTAAAAAAAACAGATAAAACACTAAATATAAAGATAGATGTAAGAAGAAGAAGAAAAAAATTACATAAGCTTAGTTCCTTCATTGTCGCTAGCAAAGTGTACTGTAGGTACTGTGACTAACACCTGCCTATGTTCCTTCAGTTGCAAGCAGAAGCGCGTCACGTGAAACACAATGCGCCATTGACTGCCCATTCATTGCATTTGCTGCATTGGTCTTTAGCTTGTGGACGGCGAGCTACCCACTACTCGCCGTCCGCAGGCCTGCGCCTTCGGTGGCCGGGAATCTCCCTATGACTCCGGTCTTCTGCAGCGGCGAGTAATTACGGAGCGAGAGGGATTTTCAGACTTTACTGACTAAAACCCACAGACTTCCTCCTTTTTTGCAGCGGTTGCGGTAGTACCATCGAATAATCCGCAACCCTGGCAGGCATCTGCTCTAACCCCGTCAATTTTGCTGACATCTCTTTAAGGCGCCGTCAACCCGGATTTGATCCTTACTGGACGGCCGGACAGCGAGCTACCCATTGTTCCCTGTCCGCATGCCCACACTTACCGTGGCTGGAAAGCGTCCTGCGACTCTTGACGCCCGGGGCGTCTCCGGCGAGGGTCGAGGCTGGAGGCTTGTTTCCACCTCACAATTTCAGCCACCTCCTTTGCTTGCATTTCTACTTCGAAGAAGGAGGTGACCGCCTCCCATTACCTCTCGCTTCGTACCATGGCCTAAACAACTTATGATTGATTTCACCTAGTAACCGCCAACAAAACATGCAACATATAATTGATTATATCGACAGTCTCTGTCATCGATACTATCCGCATTGTTATCATCCTAGTATTAATGATTCATGAAAGCTATTTACGTTTCGAACGCTCCGGAACTCGGATCGTACATTCGTCTGCAACTAGGATCAAACATAACCCAAATGAAAGCTTAGATTTTATTTAGTGCACTTTGTAACTTTTATTTGGTAGGTACTAGAGTACTAGGTAGGCAGGATTTATCAAAGGTCAAACGTTCGCTTTATTAAATTGAGTGAGAATAAAAATCAAAGTGAAACTAATTCGTGGACTCGTGCAGATTAGACTTTTAATTAAAGCTTAGTTACTAGGGCGCCAAGTTAGTTAGAAGGGAAGAGGAAGACCATAGTTTTTGTTTTAGGTGGAAAATCATATTACTTCTCCTGCTCTGAGTGAGTGAGAAGGAGTCTCAGCCTTTTACTGACTAAACCCACCAGAATTGCGTCAGGTTACCCTTTGTTTTTCAAGATGACTCTTTCGATCAAGCCTGCGACCCTAATAGGCAAGAAAATGAAGACCAAAGAAATCATGGATTGTAAGAATAATATGTCTAAAAAGGGGTGACAGCAAATCTGAAGAATAATAAAGAAATATTTATGAAGAAAACATGTTGTACCGACTCAAAATAATTTTACATAAGGCCAAAAGAACAATAGTGACTAGGGAAACAGAAACTCGAGGTATTGTCTGTGAACATCGTCGAGCACGCTATATCGCTTCACTACGAGATACGTGTATGTTTTCAAAGCTTCGAAGTTTACTACGATTTCTTTGAGATTACGTTTCAGAACATACGCCGAGATATCTAGTCCGATGAAAGTGGTCCTTTAATAAGTAATTCTATAAAAAATTACAATCACCAGATAAAATTGTAGCGACATCTATGACGTCACATACGAATTAATCCTGCATCGCGATTAAAGTTCTCCGCGCGATTAGAACATATAGAACAGCCCGAAATCATCTATCGGGCAATTGCCCACCAGACATAACATCCGTCTGGTCGAAGGATCCTCCCTTTTCAACGGAGGTTTGCGGGACTTTACTCTCAGTTCCGCCTACCCCCAAACAGGTGACCCCGACGTGATATGAACACGCAACCTTCTGATGAGGTCGTGAGTGGTAATTTAATACGCAATTCTTTAAAAAAAAAACAATCACCAGGTAAAATGATTAAATTCTATTCTTAACACGTTCCATCGAAATTACGCCTTGCTATTTGCCACTCAATTTTAAACCCTATCTTGTCGGCTCTGAGCCCTTTATCAAACATTAATTCTAAATTGAGGTGTGTCTGATGACGTCATGGTCTATTGACAAAAATTTTGTGACAGTACCTTTTTTTTAGTAAATATTGACTATTATTGTACGCGTATGGCGTGTTAAGTCAATGAAGGAAAATTTTCATTCATGTCAGAGTTATCAGTCATCGCTCGTAGACCTTTCATGTTCAGTTTTTTCTGTCTCCCTAGTCACCTGACTGTAATTATTATTAAAGGTCATGTAGAAATCACTAACTCTGGCTAACAGTTTTGGAATTTTATAATCAACTTCTGAAATACCTACTGGAATTATATACCTAGCTCTGGAGTCAAATAAAATTGTAGGGATGTTTATGCAAATAATAGTAGATTATGTGATTAGGGGATAAAGCAGTGTCTTTAAGTCGCGGGCGGCATGTTGAATTCCAAACGAAACGAAGGTTTCTAATGATCATGACCAACGATGTATGGAAATCCGTCTTAAGTTGAAGCACAATAAATGTTTATTTAATATAGACTACGCTTTATATACTATTAAATAAAAGTGTTCATTTTCACACAAACACCCGAGTTTTAAAGTAATTAAACAAAAACGGAGATAACCTACAAATTATGTCTAACCAACTCGCAACTTGTAAAATGACCACAGATCACTCATGTAGGTACAAAACAACATTGTTAGTTATCATCCGTCTGTCATCTGGCTTGACAGCTGCATCTGCGTGAGACGAAGCACAAAATAAATATTATATTATCGGAACGATAAAATACATATACAGTACGTTATGGTATTACTAATTACTTAGCTATTTAAGATATTGATATCATTTTTGTGATGTTGTTGTCTAAAGGTTCATACTTACGTACAAAGAGTATAGTAATATATAGCTTACGTAACTCGTACAAATGAAGAGAACGAAACGTCAATCATGACTGGAAATGTACCTAGCAATCGTTAATTTACTGTTTATCTTAAAATCATAATTCCGGATACGAAAACAGAATTCCTGAAGTGAAAAGCTGTAAAGAAATAAGCAAATAATTTCTATATTAATTTGATTTTCGTTCACGCATCTTTGCTAGACTGCTTTTGGTCAATCTCCTTTAATCCCGAATGACAGTGAGGGATTTATATAATTAACTCCCGAGCATTGCGAGGGAGTTAATAAAGAAATCTGAGTGAAGTGAGGAATTCAAGCCACCCAAGATAAAGACAGCTTTATCCCCGTGTTGGATACTCTACTTTTTACACCATCTGTGAGATAATTAAAAGACAATTTAGAAAAAAAAAACAAATACTACCGCCAGTACAATGTTATTATTATTAACTTTGTCTGAACAATGTTATTATTATTAACTTGCTTTTTACAAACTTTTATTTAGTTTCACCTGTCCCGATGTTTGTTTGTCTGTAATCAAATCTTGCAAATTAAATTTGATCCACTTCCCGGTTACCGATTGAGCTGAAATTTTGCATGCATGTGTAAATCAGATGACAATGCAAAATTATTATAACATGGAGCTGATCTGATGATGGAACCGAAAGGTGGCCATAGGAACTCAGATAACCCTACCGTGTTTGAGCTTTTTGGAATGGTCTTGACTAGTATTAATTATATAGGTATATACTGCGCTGTAAAAGCTTGCTATGAAAAAATGATTTTCATTGAAAACTTGTTTTTCGTGAATTTCACTCTAGTGTAAGTAATCTTGTGCATTGTAGTTCAAGACATGAAGCGCTCAGTATAATGCTGGGCTCCAAAGCGAACTAGATTCTACCAGGGCTGCAGGATTTTTCAAAAGCGACTCTGGAACGTAACTGAAGGAAGACAGGTAGGCCAGCAAAAGTCTTTCGCTCCACCTAGACTGTGAAAAGTTATTCAGTGATTTTCCACCACAAAAAGAGGTATGACTAACTACTTAGAAGTAAAAATACAAAGCTTCCACCCTTACGTTGTTGAAACCCTTACGGTCCGGACTAAGCGTTTCGCCTCGTCGTTTATACCGCGTACATCGAAGGACTGGAACAATTTGCCTGCTGCGGTCTTCCCATCCGATTATAATTTGGGTGTCTTCAAGGCTACAGTGAATAGGCTCTTAATAAACTAGTGCGCCTCACCATCAACGATTGCTTCACTGCTTACCATGAGGTGGGATCGCAGTCAAGCACTGGTTTATAAAATAAAAACTAAAAAAAAAGCTAAAAATCTGCAATAGCATTAAAAAAGCGTACAAAATGATCTTTAGATATTCAGAAAACAAGCTCTCGGAAGTATTTCAAAGGCTTCTGCGTCTACATAGTTATAAACCGTCTGAAAAGAATGAATAACCTTTCAAGGAATATTACAACCGTTGTTCTGATTATGATCTAAACTTAACTATTTATAATGTAAGTATTGGGATTCCTCAAATAAAAGGCGTGTAGGACACACCTCTTTTGTCCACAGTCCACAATACTCTCACGGATTTATAATTTCTTTCAGTAACAATAACATACATACCTATTATAATACATAAGTACTTTACAGATATTTATTTTACTACTCCACGTGAAAGTTGGTTTCTCAATACAAACTTCCGGGGGTGGAGTCTCGTAAAATCCGTTCTTAGCGGATGTCTACACCCTATAAGGAACCTACCTGCTAAATTTTAAATTTGTAAGTGTTATAGTTTCGGAGATTTCGTGACTAATCAGTGAGTATTTCGGTTTTATATAAATCGGGGGGCACGGCAGTGCCCCCGCCAAGCCGAACGCGAAGCAAACTCTGCCGTACCATCCTTTACTGGAACCATTTTGCCGTATTTTCAGGCCCCTATTAGAGAACCTCTGGATAAGACCAGAACGCAGAAATTTTCATTATCCAGTAAGCTATAATCACATACTTAAAATCTAAAATTTCAAGTCTGTAGGTCATTTAGTTCCGAAGTTAAGCGAAAGCAAAGTTTCGCATTTATGACACTCACTCACTCATGATCATCAGAATAGAACTAGTACTTCCCATAAACTCAGAGAGCTGAAATTTGGTACAGAGTTAGGGTTTAATGACCACATAAAGGAAAAACTATAAAAACTAGGATAATCGAAAATCTGGAGTACCTGGTGACCCTGATTAGAAAACACAAGAGCCCAAACAAACTATTAGAGATCGACATACCGCCTTTACAAAAAATATTCAACTTGGAGGGCCGCTTTATTTGATGTCAAAAATCGAAGGTCTGAAGTATCTGGTGAAGAACCCTCAGCTGGTCTCAGCTGTATTAGAGATATGGTAATGCCCCCTTCTACTATTGTTACATAAAAAAATCGACTGTCATTACAAAAATCAATATGCCCACGTTTCTACAAAAAGAAGTGAAATCCCACCAAAAACATTTTGTTAAAAGCTAGCCAAGTCTCGATGGAGCTGCTCGTTTATCTCTAAAAAGTAATGAAATCGGGACAAAGTCGTGCCAAGTCTAAGGTTCCTTACTGCGATTTCTTTATTATTATAGTTAATGTTGTGTGACTTGGCCGTTGAAGGGTACACAAGGGTACAAAACCAGGTGCTCCATGACACCTTTGCACCAATCTGTCGCCAGAACCGCTACCCAAAGAAGGTAAGATTAAGAGAAATGTAGACAATAGTGTGTCAAAAAATATAAACAAGAGAAGATAATTAAATTTTATGTATACTTATGTTTTCTTTTTGTGTAGGTGGGAGTGTCATTCAATGACTTTTCCCGTTCTAATAGAGTGGAGCGAAAAGTAGAACGTGAGGATATCCGTTCCCTCACGCGTGCGGCTGTGTCCTTTACTAGCATTACTACATCGCAGAAAGAGGCGACCGCCTGCCATTCTTCTTCGCTTCGGACCATGGCCTAAACCAGGGCCCTGTGCGAGAGCTCGCGAGGTGGAGGTGTGTCCCGACGGGTCGGGACACACCTCCACCGTATGCTCCACCTTATCCTCCGGGTGGTTTACACAATGGTCACACTCGGTATCTCTTTAAAAAAATTCTGGCAAGCTAGTTACTGTTAATTCTGGCGAGCTAGTTACTGTTAATTCTGGCGAGCTAGTTACTGTTAATTCTGGCGAGCTAGTTACTGTTAATTCTGGCGAGCTAGTTAGTTACTGTTAATTCTGGCGAGCTAGTTACTGTTAATTCTGGCGAGCTAGTTACTGTTAATTCTGGCAAGTTAGTTACTGTTAATTCTGGCGAGCTAGTTACTGTTAATTCTGGCGAGCTAGTTACTGTTAATTCTGGCGAGCTAGTTAGTTACTGTTAATTCTGGCGAGCTAGTTACTGTTAATTCTGGCGAGCTAGTTACTGTTAATTCTGGCGAGCTAGTTACTGTTAATTCTGGCGAACTAGTTATTTCAATGCTTCCGAATTCGTTTAAAATCAATATCTAAAAATAAATACTGGACTATTATTTTTTTCAATATTCGTTTATCAATCAATCAACAGTTTCTATTAAGAAAACTATTTTCGGCTATTCTTATACCAACCATGTGCTACACGTAAAAGATGATAAACTATTATTTATTACATACTTTACCCATCTTGTATTGTAAACAAAAAGGAATAACTGAATACGTTATAAAAAGGAATATACCTACTAAGCGCAAAAGTCGAGAGTGACAGGACCAATTTGGATAAAGTTTCTTAAAATCTATTTATACAAGTCTCAGGAAGGTTCTTATCAATCAGTCAATCTTAATTGTGAACACCGGTATAAAGATATTATGAAAAAAAAAAACAATTATTTTGCATGGAAAATCTTAAGAAAACTCCAATGCCAATATTAGAAGTAACTGTAATTTATCCGTTTTTAACCGACTTCAAAAAAAGGAGGAGGTTATTCAATTCGGTTGTATTTTTTTTTATCATTATTTTTTTTTATGTTTGTTACCTCAGAACTCCGTCGTTTATGGACCGATTATATGCTTCCAGATTGGTCCCATTTTTTTCAAAATCCAGTTCTGATGATGGGATCCATGAGAAATCGAGGAAACTCCTCAAATATTATAGGCAACAATATAGCGATTTTGGTATTTTCATCGAGAACTTAAGCATTTACAGTCAAAAAGTAACATTTGATGAAGTGGAACTGATGAAGAAGACCAGAAATGGTCAACGGAACTTCATACTCACTTTGATAACACAATGAAGATAGTTAAGTGACTATGACAAATGACAATACAAATAAATGAATGGTTCTGAATAGTTACGTTACGTTGAAAATGGAATCATCGAAGTGATCTGATGATGATGATGGAGCCGGAAGGTAGGCACTGGAACTCCGTAATTAATCAATGTAACCTAGCCGTGTTTGGACTTATTAGAATCGTCATGAGATGCACTTTGGCTATAAGGTACTATCGAACTGATCTGATGATGGAGCCGGAAGGTAGGCACTGGAACTCCGTAATTAATCAATGTAACCTAGCCGTGTTTGGACTTATTAGAATCGTCATGAGATGCACTTTGGCTATAAGGTACTATCGAACTGATCTGATGATGGAGCCGGAAGGTAGGCACTGGAACTCCGTAATTAATCAATGTAACCTAGCCGTGTTTGGACTTATTAGAATCGTCATGAGATGCACTTTGGCTATAAGGTACTATCGAACTGATCTGATGATGGAGCCGGAAGGTAGGCATAGGAACTCCGTAATTAATCAATGTATCCTAGCCGAGTTTGGGCTGATTAGAATTGTCATGAGATGCACTTTGGCTATAAGGTACTATCAAATTGATCTGGTGATGGAGCCGGAAGGTGGAAGGTAGACACAAGAATTTTCTAATAAAACAATGTAACCTTGCAGTGTTTTGGGTTAATTGGAATCGTCATGAGAAATAGGCACTCTGTTTATAAGTGGTTCGCAACTAAAAAGTGTAAAATAAAAACTTTTTACAAAAAAAAATATAACCGACTTCACCAAAAAAAACACTAAAAGGATCAAAATAACTTTAATTTCGGAAGTCGGTGTTAAATGAGAAACAAACAATACCGAGAAACACCGACTTCCGAAATTAAAGTATATTTGGATCAACTAGTAAAAAATAAGATGCTGGGTTTTTGGAAGCCAAAGCTTGACATTCAAAAAAATTTTTACTAAAAAATCAATGATAAAAAATAACTAGTGTTCGGCCTAAGGTTTAGTTATATGGTTTCGGCCAGTTACGCCAAGTTTCGCTGTTTGGGCTAGCTTCGCAAATTTTTTGCTAGTTTCGCTTAGTTTGGGCTAGTTTTACTTCGTTTGGGCGTGTTTTAGCTAAGTTTGGGCTAGTTTTGCTACGTTTGAGCTAGTTTCGCTAAGTTTGGGCTAGTTTCTCTAAGTTTTTATTAGTTTCGCTAAGTTTGAGCTTCGATCGGTCAATTACGGCAGGTTTCGACCAGTTTGGATTCGAGCAAAATTGAAAGAGGAACCAAATATTCGCTTACGATTTCGAAAATCGAGTTTTACTTTTTTTCTCTCATATATTGCACCTACTACTATTTTTCTCAGTATCATCAAAATTTTAATAATAATAGAAAATACCAAAGGCATTATTAAGTCCGCTTCTTTGCTTTTATATGCACTAGCAGCATTTAAAAAATAATAAATAAATATATAGTGTGAAATTAGTGGGCAGCGGTGGCCCAGTGGGAACCACCCGACTTACGAGATTTACGAGTTGTAGGTCACGGGTTCAAACCCAACCAGGCACATTACTTTGTGTAATTTATTTCATCACCATTACTCTCAAGCCAGTGAAGGAAAACATCTTGAGGAAACCGGTATGTCCTAGAATCAAAAATTCGACGACATGTGACATCCAACAACCCGCATTGGGTCTGAGGGTCCTAGAGAGGTGGCTGGAGTCCCGGCAGTGGGAACATTATAAGCATAGCATAGCATAATCAGCCTTTTAATGTTCCCACTGTTGGGACTCAGGCCTCCTCTCTAGGAGAGGGAATGGGCCGTAATCCACCACGCGGACCCAGTGCGGGTTGGTGGATGTCACAAGTCTTCGAATTTTTTGGTTCTAGGACATGCCGGTTTCCTAACGATGTTTTCCTTCACCGTTTTGAGAGCAGTGGTGATGAAATAAATTACTCAAAGTAATGCGCCTGGCTGGGTTTGAACCCGTGACCTACAACTCGTAAGTCGGGGCCATTACCACTCGGCTACCACTGCTCAACATTATAAGGCACATTATTACTTATTTATTTATTTTATGCTTTTACTATGAATCAGAATCAGAAACGTTTACTTCAAATAGACCAATTACAGGCACTTTTGAATTGTCAAAATTTCGGTCAGTTAAAAAAAAAGTGAAGCTAAATTGCACGTTCCAAACCCACGAGACATTTGAGTGAGTGAGTTCCAAATTCAAAAAGTAATAAATTATCACAAGCTCTATTTTATAAACAAATAAAATTTAAAAAAAAAAACATATTATGCTATGCTATGCTAAAGCATTTAAAAAATCCTACTAATATTATAAACGCGAAAGTTTGTATGTGTTTGTTACTCTTTCACGCAAAATCTACTGAATGGATTTCGATGGAACTTACACGAATAGACTATGTCCTAAAATAGCACATAGGATCCTTTTTTCCAGGGACTATGTTCCCTTGGGATAAATCTTGCATCTCTCTCAATCGGGAAACCGGCAGCAGTTAGTAATCTATAGAGTAAGGAGTAGGGTAGAGTAGGGTAGAATAGGGTAGAATAGGGTAGAATAGGGTAGAATAGGGTAGAATAGGGTAGAATAGGGTAGAATAGGGTAGAATAGGGTAGAGTAGGGTATAGTAGGGTAGAGTTGGGTAGAGCAGAATAGAGTAGTCAGTTGACGGGAGCGAAGCCGTGGGCAAAAGCTAGTAAATAAATATAAGAGGATTTAATTCACATGGATACGTCAACACCATAAACTTGTACTTTTGTTCTGTTTGTAGTGACTTCTCTTCTACTATGCACCGGCCTGTTGCTGTTGGTCTAGTTGTCAGTGGCCTTGACTCCTATGCCGGAGGTCGTGGGTTCGATTCCCACCCAAGATAAATATTTGTGTGATGAGCTCGATCATTTGTTCTGTGTCTGGGTGTAATATATAAGTAGGTTTATCAGTTATCTAGTACTCATACCACAAGCTCTACTTAGTTTGAGACTAGATGGCGCTGTGTGAAAGTTGTGGAATATTATTATTATTTATTACTCAATTCAAGAAACAATTACAATAATTTAACCCTTAAAGAAATTGTTGCATTTCAAGACAAATTTAATCTGCTGTCTGCATAGCAAAACGGGATTTTGCGTCAAAGTGAAACTCTACCAAGTCACTGAAGTCACACATAGTCTCTAGTCATACATAGACGAGAGAACAGTTATCTCAGGCACGCGCCATCTCATCTAGAACAAAGCTCTTTGTGCGACAGATTGGAAAGTGATTAAGTTCAGTGTAGCCTTCGTAAGCTATTTTAAACAACAAGGCATAATTTTAAATAAAATACATATTAATGAGACAAGTTGAATACTTTGTGGGAATCGTGCAAATTACACGGGTACGGTCCGGACAGTTATCAGACGGCCGGACGGCGAGCTACAAATTGCTCGTCGTCCTACAATTGCACGAGCAATTCACCTTTAGGCGTCCATTACACGATAGGTTTTGCTGTCAGTTTTGCCACAGTCAATTTTTTGATTGACGAAAAACCTACCGTCTAATGCGATGATTGACGTTTACATGACGAAAAACTAATGGCGATAAAATTCTGTCATTCAAACATCATTAATGATTGATGGAATTGATTGACGCCTGCATGACCGTGTACTAGGCGCCTTAGGTGTAAACTATGGCATCGAATGTAGCCCTGCCCCCCTAGCCAAGTTACAACCGTTTCGTTTCGATTTTCTTTTCGTTTATCGCCTCGAGTCGGCCACGCCTCCTATTCCTTTGTTCTGACCATGTGACTGAGCGTTGAGATGACGTCAGAATAAAGGAATCGGAGGCGTGGCCTACTCGAGGCGATCGACGAAAAGAGAATCGAAACGAAACGGTTGTAACTTAGCTACGGGCAGTCGTCGTTAAATAGCGCTGAACTCACTGTTTTCAGTTTATTTTGTTTTTAGTGTATAAAAGCATTATTAAGGCAAGGAAATGGTGTTTACTAAAATCGGACATTATACTTTATTCCATTTAATCAAATTATAGACTAAGCCAACCAATTCCACACAATTATATTATAGAAGTAAAGCTATAGTGGTTAAGTATAGTGTATAGCTAGAGCCCGTAGCTGAAGTTTTTCACCTTCAGGGTCAAGATATTAATGGTTTTAACGGTTTTAACTAAGACCCGCTTGCTTACAAGCTAACTAAAACTTCACCATATTATAAATTACATATATAGCCTGTTTGTTATTTATTCATATAAATGACAATTACGGAGGAAAAAAAACTTAAAAAAAAACGCAAATCGTAGGGCCAGTTTTTTGCTACAGACGTCACAGTTATTATTAACTTGCAAACTAGCATGTTATACTTTTAAGGTTTATGTTATAAAAAGTTTTGGTTTGAAGGATGTTCAATCAAGAGATAGGGAGACGTCATACAAATGTCGGGTCGTATTTTTATAGAAAACATACTTGAAAGTGCTTAATACTAATCAATAATAGTTACCGATCGGCATTGTGAGCTGAAAGGGATGTTGTATGCGTGAGATGTGTTCCGTCGATTGATACTTATGGAAATTTGTCACTGCAGCACTCTGCTCTATAACACCCTCGCCTTTAGCTTAAGCGAATTCCGCCTCGGTCACAATGACAAACTTTCTCCACTTGTATCAAAATGTACTATTAGAGTCGTGTGTGTATTTTGCTGTGGTGTTTTCGTAAATTGAAAAATAAATCTTTTCCCGTTCCGGGTGGAGGAAGGAGTGTCAGTCGTTTACTGAAACTATCTGAAGTCTAATCTAAAAGCAAAGCCTTTCATTGCGTCCCCATCCTGACAGTACGCAGCCATTCGTGCGCGAGTCCGACTCGCACTTGGCCGGTTTTATAACATTATATATTCTTGCTCATTTCTGATTTTGTTTGACACACTTTTAGGAATATCAATAAATCGACAAGGTGTCAAAACAGTGCACAGTGTGGTTGTTTATTTAGAGAAATAGGTAGTCTTAAAATCATAAAGGAGTAAGTACGCCATCGATTCTCATAGATAAACAAGCCGGGTAGGTACTAGGGTTTCATAGATAAACAAGAGCTCAAAGTTTGTAACAAGTACATACGTACCAACAGTACCGACATAGTGACGTGTCGTTATCCACATTTCCACAACATTGCGAATCGTCTTCGTTCACAAATAACAGTTTATTCAAGAAACTATATCATTGTACTTTTTTCATACGAAACACGCACGTATTTACTTAATATACAGACTCATAATTCAGAGAATGCCTTGTTGATCACTACTCTAAATAAAAATTACATTACAAATTTTAAATAATTATAAGTATTATAAAATTTATATAAATAAATAGTAAAATTAAAATTTTAAAAAATTAATTATTTTAAATTTTCCAGACATAGTTCGTCTTGAGGCGCACAATTATCAACGTTTTTCATTGACATTACATTAAGGTTTTCAATGTCTGCACGAGTCTGTAAAACACCACAAAAATTAGGTATTACGTAAGAAAAGGCACGTCAACTAGTCCGACCGCTAACATAATAAACACAGTTCTTGAAAAAAAAATAAACACAATAAATTTGGTCCTTATTTCCGCACAAAATGCAGATCTCTTCGCTCAGTACTAAATCATGGACTAAAAACCTAACATAGGTTCTGTCCATTATGTTGCTGCTCATTTGTTGACGTGTCTCAAGCAATTAACTATACTGTCGCGATCATTTCAACGTAAACAGTATATATAAAGGTTGTAATTATTAATACGTAATCAGGTGCCTGCTTGCACGTCACTATTTTGTATTTAAACTAATAAACACATTTTTCGTTTGAAAAATTATTTACGAAAATATCGAATATCATCATCATCTCCTTATATCATAATTCTTTGGTAACTGAGGGAACACAGGTGGGTTTTAGTCAGTAAAAGCCTGACACTTCCTGACACTGCTCCACAAACAGAGAAGTTATTTTTCAAGTCCAATATCTTTCTGACCGTCAATCCATCATTTCTTTTGTGAAAGCTTTCCTCAGCTTACTTGAATCCTTCACCAGACAATATGCCCATACCAGGATAACAGATTTTCACACAAGTTTTCGTATTTATCATACTACGATGCCACTTTCAGAATTCTACTAATATAATATGCTCTATATACATATTATATAAACACGCAAACAGACGCATGTTGAATATTTCTATGTATGATGTAATGGGGGACTTGAAGCTCTGAAATAGAGACCTATACTTAGTTAAGACTCCAGATCTCTCAGAAATTACATTATTTTTCTTGCCAAACTACCTATCAACTAAAAATCTAACAAAGTATTGTAATTTATGGGAGATAAATAAACATTTTTTATTTATTTACTTGATCATTTATTTTACTCATTTCTGAATCTATCCTTTCACGTAACAGGACAAATAGCTCCTGTACACAAGTATTTGTGTACAGGTCGGAGCTATATGTATAAGATTGTAGAAAAAACTTTTTACAAAAAATACAACCGACTTCAATGTAAAAAAAAACACCAGAAAAGTGCAAAATAACTTTAATTTCGGAAGTCAATGTTTCTATAATAGTTTTTCTCTTCGTTATTTAACACCGACTTCCGAAATAACTTTAATTTCGGAACTCAATGTTTCTATAATAGATTTTCTCTTCGTTATTTAACACCGACTTCCGAAATTAAAATTATTTTGCACTGTTCAGTGTTTTTTTTTTACACTGAAGTCGATTGTATTTTTTTTGTAAAAGTTTTTTTCTCCTCCTCCTTTTTGAAGTCGGTTAAAAAGTAATTGTCATTAAAGCATTATAATGACAATTACTTTTTCTAAAAATCATATACAATACTATAGACTATACTTAGTCACAGATCTTTAGCCGGAACATCTATTATTGGCACCACGCAATTCGTTACGCTCGTACGCAATCAGTGCTCTAATCGAGTCCTTTATCTCTTTAACTATTTCTATTTCTAGTCTCAGATTTGAACAAGAAAACATAAAAAAAACGATTCAACTTGTAAAAAACTAGGCAAGTGCCAGTCGGACTCGCGCACTGAGGGTTCCGTACAAACTTACCTATGTAAATAGTTCAATTCCCGAATGGTAGTTTTTTTTTGTGACGCACAACAATTTTTTTTAGATTTATTCTTATACCTGTGCTACAAGACCTTGTTTTTAACTTTTTTTTCGTTAAATTAGAAGTTTGATTTTTTCCAAGCTTCAAGGGACCGCAGACCTGAGTACATAGTTTCAATTTCAACTCGATACCTCTACGCGTTCCCGAGATCGCGTCGATCGGGTCTTGATAGACAGACAGTGACCTACTAACAAAGTGATCCTATAAGGTTCGGACTTTTTCTTTTAAGGTACGGTACCCTAAAAATGGCATCCGCAGCGAAGATTGGACGTAGCCTCATGTTTTTAAATTTGATGCTTAGAACTCAATCCAAAATATATTTGTAGAGTAAAGTTGCATAGGTCTTGGCTTGACTCGTTTGAATATATGCTTTAGGATTTCTAAGGAAAAAGCATAATATCAGCCATCTGGCTAGATAAATATGTACTGACCCTCACTAAAACGTTTTGTGAGCCAAGAATTTTACAAGCACGCAAACTGTTCACAAATTTGAAAAAAAACTGGTTTCTGCCAACGTTTTCACTCGCATCTCGCATCCATCGGATTCCCGAGACCCTCACCAGGTCATTGGTCCACCTTGTGGGAGACCATCTGTTCTGCGAGCAATGTGTGTGCGCCCACTGCCACTTAAGCCATCATTCAATAATTCAAAATTATTAAAGTTGACAACGCTTTTGGCATTCACTGCAAAAATCATGGTCAAAATGCCGTAAGCTCATTTTATTTCAGAAAAACATTGAAAATCAAGTGACGATCACTATAGAAAACCTAGTAAATGGTGACACCGTTCTTATTTTCTCTTGTTTTGGAACAAAAGACACGTAGCCATGTTGTAGTAAAAGGTTAAAAAAAGAAACAAGATGGATGGTAAGATTGACTGACTTAGAGAACCTAGTGTATTGAAGAATATACTGGCACAAGAAACCCTTACTGACTTAGAAAACTTAGGTCCATTTGCGCCCCAAATTACTATTAATTAATCATCAAATAACTTCTCTCGCTCTGGGTGGAGCAAGAGGGAGTGTCAGACTTTTACTGACCCACCTATGTTCCTTTAATTACCCTTTGCATTTAAGGGTCGCGGTGACCATTTTAAACAATCTCGCAGCCCTGGTTGGCATCGGCCCTAACGGGCCCCGATTATTACTCAGGCACGTGCGAATTAAAGCAACGCAACGGACCTTCATTGACAATATTTTTAGATGTTAAGTTGCCTAAGAGCATCTTTCAAAAATAGTAAATTTTGATACAAGTGGAGAAAGTCATTGTGTTTGAGGCGGAATTAGTCCGAGCCGCAGGTGAGGGTTTTACGGTGCCGAGTGCTGCAATGACAAAGTCGTTTGTTACACGTAAATATCAAACGATATTTTTTAATATACTTACGAAGAAATAAGTAAACGCAGGCTGCTTGGCGACCGGCCTGATACGATAAATACAATAAATTGTGGCGGGCGCGGGCTGGTGCACTTTTCCGCACAAGTGCTAAAACAGTAAATTACGTGACTAAAAGCGGTAGGGGTAGGAGCCGGTTTTCAATTAAGTATATTGCAAAATACATTATGCAGTAGGTACTTACTCAATACCAATGTAGGAATCACATGCATCTTTTTCACTATCTTAGATTTTAAAATAGACAACGTTTTAAATTTAATCATGTTTTCACAGATTTTGACCGACGTTGTACAGTGAAATGACGCGATTTTACAAAAAGAAGCAAACAACTCATAGATCAAAGGACCTATGAACGTAAACAACACGGAATTTAATCGAATTGGCAGTTAAAATTTATCAGTGTTAGTATCAGAAAGCATTTAATATCCATTAAGGCCCGCAGTATTCGACATTGATAATATAAACATTGTCTGTCTTCGCGATTCTATATATGTGTTTGAATACGAATATAAAGCTCTTACTAAATTGTATAATTAAAATTTATTTATAGAAATTAAAATCGATTTAGTCATTGTGAAAATAATGACAGTTAAATAATATATAATTACTTACGTAGGTATTAGAAACTACATAAAAATTCCATCTTTCTATCATATTTTTTTTTAAAAGTATTTTATGTCAGTGAACTGAAAAAAGAAAATGATTACATACCCATCGATGACAAACCACTATCTTCAATTAACCTTTTCACCCATTCGTATGATTTATCGACACCATGTTTTATCAAAACTATGTAAAACTTGTAACATTCGTGTAAAATGTCGTAAGCAAAAAGTACCAGGGTCCCAAAAACGCGTGGAGATGTTGGGCGGGTGGGGCGAGGACTAAACCGTATCATAGCTTGAGAGACAGCCCGCTCGTTGCCGTGATTATTTCTTCTAAAACCGTATACACTGCTGTAAATGTTTAAGTAGATTTTGTAACCGCGATGCTAAAGCAGCAATGAATGTAACTAAGCTATAACCCGTCTTAGTTGAATCAAATCTTTGTATTTTTGTGAATGAGAATCAGGAGTTAGCCGTGTAGTTTCGGCACGTGCAGTTTAAGTTGTACATATTAATGGATTATGAATTTTTGATGTAAGTAGTAGGTAAGTGTTCCTACAGTTTCCTTACAACGATTTCTTTATTGATTTTTTACTCAGTTATTGTATGTGCTACGAGTCGTAGGTCAGGTTTATTAAAATTAACTTGATTTGTAACGATGCAGGTATATAATGTAGTACTATCAAAAGTAAAAGCTAAAAAAATAATACGTTTAGAATGTCCATAGTTTTACACCCCTATTTTTTTTATAGTACAAAAAAATGGGGCTCTATCCGTACCCGTTAGGTAGTGATCATATTTTTGTAGTCATAAGTAAAAAAAAGGAAATCCCAAAATTGTCCACGAAAATTTGTCATAATTGGTAAATTCATAATTGAATCAATAATTCTTATCAAATCCTACGCGCAGTGTTTTTCGATTTTGATGGTCATTTATTCATTCATAATCAATAGCCTGTATAATATTTCCGTAAATTGAGTGACATTTTGGGATATAAACAAACGCTAGTAACTTTGCTGTTTATGAATATTATTTATTGAGACTTTACCTAAATAATAACAAGACCTTTTCTAATAAGCCCTCTAAGTATTTAATTAAAAACTAGTGGTGTATATTTTATAAATATTTAAGAAATTTAATTTCTTTAATTATTTATTGTTCACCATAATAGCTTATAAAATAACACTTTGGAACAAGAATTTAGCTTCACTTTTTTAACCGACTTCAATAAAAAGGAGGATCTTATCAATTCGGTTGTTATTTTTTTATGTGTGTTACCTCAGAACTCCGTCGCTTATGAACCGATTAGCAAAATTTTTTTTTCCTCTCAGAGGATATGCTTTCCGATTGGCCTTATTTTTTTCAGAATCCAGTTCTGATGATGGGATCCATGAGGTATCGAGGGAACTCCGCAAATATTATAGGCAACTATATGGTGACTTTGGTATTTTCATCAAGAACTTAAGCATTTACAGTCAAAAAGTAACATTTGATGAAGTGGAACTGATGAAGAAGACCAGAAATGGCCAACGGAACTCACATAGATATCACAATGTAGATAGTTAAGCGACTATGACAATACAAAGAAATAAATGTTTCTGAATAGTTATGTTGAAAATGGTATCATCGAAGTGACCTGATGATGATGATGGCGCCAGAACGTAGGCACAGGAACTTCGTAATTAATCAATGTATCCTAGCCATGTTTGGGCTTATTAGAATTGTCATGAGATGCACTTTGGCTATAAGGTACTACTACTATCGAACTGATCTGATGATGGAGCCGGATGGTGGAAGTTAGATACAGGAACTTCATAATAAAACAATGTAACCAACCAGTGTTTGGGTTAATTCGAATTGTCATAAGAAATAGGCAGTCTGGTTATAAGTGTAAATTAAAAAAACTTTTTACAAAAAAAAAACCATCTTCACTAAAAAGAAACTAAAAGGATCAAAATAACTGTAATTTCGGAAGTCGGTATTAAATAAGAAACAAACAATATAAACGAGGAACGTTTTTTTTAGTGGTCGGTTATTTTTTTTTTTGTAAACAGTACCTACATTTTGATACAAGTGCAGAAAGTTTGTCATTGCGACCGAGGCGGGATTCGCGCGAGCCGTAGGCGAGTGTGTTATGGAGCCGAGGACTGCAAACACTGTGACAAATTTTCACGTGTATCAAACGGCGTTTTTCAATACACTTACGAACAAAAATAATACGAAAGTACTTTTAATATTAAAATATTTAATTATTGAAAAAGTACTGAATTATTGAAGGTGCAGTTATGAAAATGATACACAGAAGATTTTGTTGGCATTTTCACGGTTTGTGAAATGTTATTGTTAACAATTTCATTAATTTCACTGTTTTGTGAATGTTGGAGATGATGAAATATAAGAGGTGGAATGTTCTATTTGCACTTCAGTAGCTATAGGAGACACCAAATCGTTATTGGCATATGAAGTAGAAGGTTGCGGTTCAAGGCAAAACTTCTTAGGAGATGGCTCCAAATTTATTGCTTGTGTTATCTTGGTACTAATATTTGTCTTGTTATGTATCGAGTCTTCAATATAAGATTCAGCTACTGTGTTAGACCTCCATCCGCCATGACGTTTTAGAGTCTATATGTCGGCTCCAGCATCAGCCAGCAATGTAGCTGAAGTTCTTCTGAAGCTATGCCCAGTGTATAAATCAGCATCTGGTAAACCTAAAAACCTGGCGATATCCTTTGGCATAGCACCAAATTTGTTCACACCAATAGGTTGAGCCGTGCATTTAACCTTTTGGTAGTTTTAAAAAATACGATGATTTGTTGCTTTTGTGGAACGTAGAGCTTGGTATTTTTTTACTATATCATAAAATGGACCGTGAATTGTGAATGATCGAAGAATATTGTTTTTTGTGTTGGTGATTTTAACTAATAGTAAATTGCCATGATTTTCAACATCTTTTATTGTTGACTTAGCTCTTGACGTCTACATGCACCATTTACCCCGAATATTAACGCGACCTGGAAATAAATAAAACACTGCTTAGATCGCTATAGGTTGTTGAGCGTGCGGTCGTAGCCCGTAGGCTAGGTATTATAGATATTAATTCAATTACTGACCTTTGTTGCCAAATACTGATTATCCGGAGCCTCTTTCAAAAACTTTTCTGAAAATGATGACGCGTTTTTGTTAATTTTCCACTGAAGAAAATTATCCAAAGTTGCCATATATTCCCGTTTAGATTTAGATGGCAACAAGCTCTCGCAAGCATTTTGTGCCTCAATCACAATATCTGGAGGCGTAACATCTAAATAATTGTCTTCAAAACTTAAATTCGCCATTTTTTTCACCAAATCACCAATAACACCAATAATGTGATTTAATTTACTTTTTTTTCCGCGCTTAACATTCGCAGGTTAAAGGAGAAGCAAAGGTATAAAGCCGATATACATCCTAATATTAAAAATAACAAATTCAAATATTTTTGAATTTAGAACACGGATAAATGTTAATTTGTTGGTAGTGTAGTGTGAAGTAATCATGTTTATTTAATTATTCTGATCAAAAACACAATTTCAATTTTCATTAGATATTAAAACCTTAAAAATATTTGCCTCTTTGCTTAAAAAAACAATAATCAGCGTTGACCGTAACGAAATAGGAATGAAAAAAGCCCTTGTTGTGATAAATTAAAAAAAAAAACACGAAGATGATAAACATGGCATGTTGAACCTAATCGTAGTGCGATAAGAGCCAGTTTTCGAGTAAGTGTATTGAAAAAGTTTTTTTTGACTGACAGACATTTTGACAATTCAAACATTGTGCGGTCTGTTTGAAATAACGTTTCTGATTTCTGATTTCTCGGCGAGCTTAACTCAAACTTCAGTTTTCTTCCAGAAAACTATTGAGTGATAAAGAGAGATCACAATAGAGGGTAGGGTCCAGTATACAACTTTAAAATTACAAATAAAATGAATAAAATAATACATAAACATTTTATTTTACACCTATAAATTTTAAATATATATATATATGTACTATTTCATTGTGTGACTCTTTAATTTTCCTCTTGAAGACATCCAGAGAAGGGCTGTCTGTGTGTTACTATTTTTTAAACGCGTGTTTTTTTTTTGTCCATTATTGATTTTGAGTCTACCATATTTATATATATACTTAGGGCATACTGAAAGTTTCTGGATTCTGATAAATAAGACTAGAAAAGACTGATAAAGAAGAGCGGGTACAGCTCCACAGTTTAGTTATACGGGTCCGTCGACCAATGTGACGTCTGTGGGAGGATCGCTGCGATCCCCTGAGTCTCTGCCTTATATTTTGACGTAAAGATGCTTATTAAACCTGTATCTATCTCCTTCAAACTTGCACAGAGTAAACTAGACAGATATATTTACTCTATTCAATGAGAGAGGAGGTAAGTGTATTTTGCGATTTTTCAATACTTACTAACTCAAAATTTTGACAACTTTTTGTGAAGGCAGAGGACCGCAGCGGTCCTCCCACAGATGTCACATTGGTCAACGGACCCGGAGCGGGTACGGCTCCACAGTTCAATTAACAAGACTTACGATACATTTATTGTTTATCAAAGTATATTCCACAGCTATGGTATATTCCCTTGCAAATTAATGCATTTTTGCATTCGCTAAAACCACTGTACAAAGCAGTTGGACCAGTCTTCTTTAGGGACCTCTTCAATGGCTTTATGGAACGCATTCACCGCCGATTTAGGGCTCGTAAAACGTGTGCCTTTAAGTTTGTCTTTAATTTTTGGAAACAAATAGAAGTCGCAGGGTGCGAGGTCCAGGCTGTAAGGTGGATGCGTCATCAGTTCCACATTTGAAGCCTTCAAATAGGCTTCTGTTACCTTAGCGCAATATGAGGATGCGTTGTCGTGGTGGAGGAGTACATTGTTTCGAGGACGCTTTTCGAGAACTTTTTCTAAGACTCTGGGCAAGCAAGTGTTGACGTACCAATCTGCAGTCTGTCCTTTAATCTTCAAGCGATACTGTAGTGTAACGTCCTGATTTGCGGAAAAAAGAAAAAACTATTTTTTTACCAACACTTCGACTTTTCTTAACTTTCGTCGGCAAATCTTCAAATCCACTCTGCTAGCTTTTTCTTTTGGGTTGAAAGCAGTGCTCCCAGGTTTCATCACCTCTCACGATAATACATGCATACAGCCAATCACTGTCCTCCATTAAACTTTTTTATCATTTTACGGCACCACTGGACTCACAGTCGTTTCTGGTCCTCCGTTAAGTCAATGTGTATCACACATCATGCCGCGCCAGTCATCATCAGTCGGCCACGCCTCCTATTCCTTTGTTCTGACCACGTGACTGAGCGATAAGAGACGAAAAGAGAATCGAAACGAAACGGTTGTAACTTGGCTAGGGGGGCTGGGAATCGAACACACTCTACCATAGACCACATTGCCTCTCGCGACCAGTAGACTACAAGATCACGATCTAAATATTATCGTAAACGCTATTTTACAGCCACTACTTCATTTTATGTTTCTGTTGACACATTATAGTTTCCCGTTATCAACACTTCTGTAATTATGCACAACGATAGACCGTTTAACACTATTGTCCCCAATAAACAACAGCTAGTGGTTGATCCTTATCACATCTAATAAATATTCATGTTTGTTACATCCTCTACACAAACTATTCTTTGCAAGAACATCGTAGAAATATGGGTGTACCATTCATACTCCTCCTTGTTTCAACCATTTTTGAAGTTGGATCTTTTCCAATTAAAGTCTTTCAAATAAATCAACGACAATCAAAGGATTATGAAGTTTTCAAAGACATTTTGATTCAAAATCTTATTGTGACAACTGACAATCTAAAACTTATTCTAAATTGGGAACGCGAAAATACTCTGTATCGGATACAAGATGAAAAAAAATTAAATACAAAACTTACGAATTATAATACTGATAAAATCCTATCTCCATCCAAAACTGATTTAAAAAAGGAAGTAATAGATGAAGAAAAAGTTCAAGATAGAATTAAAACTAAGCATGATATACCAGGCAGCCATACAACTAAAGATATACCGGTCGACCTTAACAGCTTTAAACTATCGAAATATTTAACAAAAAGATCATCAGACGAAGTTGATAAACCAACAACATATGAAATCAAAAGTGAGATAGAGGAGGAAGAAGAAGAAAAAGAGGATTATGATACAAACAAAAGTCTTCACAAACGAGAGACAGACGAATATTCTTCTATCATATTAAGTGAAGAAAACCTTCTAAATTACGGTAATAGTCATTCCTTAGAAATGGATAATAAATCTGATTCTGAATACGATAACGGAAAAGCAAAAAGACAAGCAGAAGGAGAGAATCCCCTGCCAATCTCAACTGGAGATGGTGACACGCAGATGTTCATGGGAACTTTTCAAGCAATGATGAGGCCTATGAAATTACCCAGCTTAGGGTGAAAAATAGAAGAAAAAACGATGATGAATAAAAAAGTATACTTTAATTTAAGTGGTATTTGAGGATTTCCTGTAAACATGTGTGTAGTATTTAATTTAATATTATAATAATTCTTTTACTAATAATTTTTATTTAATTGCTGAACTCAGTTATATTTATTATTCGTTACTATCGGCCCGCTTCAAATCATAGAATTTTATCATATCTCTATTTTTAATTTGGAAACATCTTTTCAAAACCAAAGGAGATGTTTCATTTTTGTATGGGGCTCCGGCCATAACATGTACATTTTAGCGAAGCTGGGAAACTTACCCCTGAATAGAATAAAGTAACATTTTTTTCATAATATCAAATGGTTTTTATGTACAAAATAAAAATTAAAAATGTTTGACGTTTGTCCTAAGAGTTATGACAGCCATGATAGGTCGTAGAGATGACGTTTACTTAACCTATAGAATTGTTTTGTTTTTGTTTATCAGAACTAAACTCATAAATAGTCTAAGATCAGATCTTTCTAATAGAATGTTAGACAAAAGTGGCTCACCAAAGCACGATCAAGTCTTTGAATCATTTCATAAATAAAAAGGGACAAAAGTCACTTTGAGCGTTCGGGCGGTTATTTTGAATTCGTTTAGAAACACATTTCAAAAATGGAGACTAAAGATTTTTGTAACGATGAAATGGTCACATTTAATTATGTTTACTCAAAAATATGTTTATGAGAATAATAGTAATTCATTTTTAACACTACAAGAATACACACATTTTTTAATTATTTTCTACGTAACACTGATTTGATGAGACATAATTTCAGAACGAATGAAGTCTGCAAGCAAACGAGACGCCATGTTGATTAAAACATGGCAATAATTGAAAAACTATTATTTTTTGTACACAACAAATCAGGCTCAAATTCACCAGAGAATATTTTTCCCCAATTTGTGGTACTTTTTCCTCTTTTTCGATAAATGTACATCTGATGGCCGAAAATGAAACATCTCCTTTTAGTTTAAAATAAAGCAACAAGTTATTTAATAAAACAATAACAATTTAATTAATGTTTTCCTTTGTTGTGAAAGTTTTATGGCAAATTATAAGAATTACCTACTTTGGGAAAATGGATTAGGTACATTTATCTTTAGGTATAATATCATCATACATTATCACAATCATCATCTACCTGCCCTTGTCCCGTTTTATTTGGGGTCGGCGCAATACGTTTTTTTCTTCCATTATGTCCTGTCTTCTCGTCACGCTATCACTAATTCCCTTTTCTTTCATATCACTTCTCACACAATCCATCCATCTTTTCTTTGGTCTCCCTCTCCCTCTCCATACATCCATCCATCATACATTATCACAAACACAGCGTTTTTCTTACCTTACCTTCTTTACCAATAATAAATATTTATATAGCCTGTAGATATTTTTGACGCCATATTTTAGGTAGGAGTTATTGTGTATATGTAATTTTAATTAGTTAAGTGTTTTTATGTTTCTTGTTCTATCTATGTTCAATATATATATATATTGCCTGTTGATAAGTAGTTGTTCCGTGTCTGGGTGTCTGATAGCGGCACTAATCTTGAGCGCTCGGCGAAAGAGCGGGGATTGTTTTGCGCATCGTACAATATCGGCAAGCCAATCACTGTACAAGGATTTCACTCCCCGCCCCCGCATCTCTCTTCATACCACTAAAGAGACCCGATATTTCACTTCTGCGTGCTTCTGCGCAAGTAGAACTGTAGAAGTCAGTGCTCAAGATCCGTGCCGGTATTTATATGTGAGTTTACATGTTTGGGAACGCACTCACTATACAGGAGTAGGTAATTCCTAGAGTGGGGCATGGATTTCATAAAAAATAAATAATAGTCACTTTGTTTGATCCCCCATATGAACAAACCTACAGACCATTTTCTCTTCAGTATGATCAAAATCCTTTAGTCTTACCATGACGTGTTAGAATGTCAAGCCTGCAAGCACAGTATAGATACATGGAACAGTACGGAAACTACCTACAAATATTCGAAACGGCACACTCACACAAACATACGCATCGACGAGACTCCTGTCAGTAACGAATGCCGCTTAGGAGTCTCGTCGATGCGTATGTTTGTGTGAGTGAGCCGTTTCGAATATTTGTAGGTAGTTTCCGTACTGTTCCATATATCTATACTGTGCTGCAAGCGACAAAGAGGGATGGAGCTATACACCCTATATAACTCCCTTTAACAGCTCAGTATAAGTCGTCAGATTGATCGCATTTAGTGCGTCCTTCGATCCTGCATCGCGTGCCCTGTTACCTGTTCACGTAGGGACCTAATGACAGCATCAGCGGACGGCATTGCCGTGGCCGAATACTGGGCCAGGCAAGGAATTTAACTAGTTTTATCATCGATACGCTAAGAAGTGCGTCCTTTTCGAGGTACATTTTCATACAACCCCTCTTACGTGATTATATGCACATCTTTCTCTAGATATTTTAGATACACAGCTATCTTGTGGATATTGTCTAGGCTTCTATAGAAATCAAAACACAAATTTGTTTAAAGCTAATCTAGTACTAAAGACCTCTGAAAATCTGCTATTTTACGTGAACTTTGGACCTCCATAATATACTCAATTTCAAATTTAAAAATATAAGAAGTATATCAATGCACAAGCAAGCCTTGCACATTTTAATCGAGATTCTAAATGACGACAATTTTTCTAAAAAAAAAAACTTTTAAGGGTTTAAAAAAAAAACACGTATTTCTTGGAATTAGTTTTGTGAAATATTCGAGTAAATCACGGAACTACCGAATGCCAACAAAGTTTTCAGGCGTTATAGGCTTTTTTTGCATTGCCTCTTCATCAAACATCGCGTTGGATTGCGTTAGATGAAGCAACAAGCTTTTAAACCATGCTCGATATTGACGATAGGCGAGTGAAAAAGCTTCTTAAGGGCTCGTAATAGGACCTTGATTCATTAAGCTTGTTTGGACAATGACTGTGATGTTTACAAACACAAACGTTTTCCGAAAAAATAACAGAATTAAATAAATAGGTTCTTAAACTGTCATCATGTTAAACAAATATTATGAATTAATAGTCTTTAGTTCAAAGAACATGGCAGTTAGGTATTTTTGGATAGTAAAAACTCAAAATGTAGAAGACCTAAACTTTTTATTGAACCGTCTGGAATAAAAAAAAACTTTTTACAAAAAAAAACTGATTTCACTACAAAAAGAAAAAAAAAGTTTTTTATTTCACACTTTTTAGTTGTGATACACTTATAGCCAGAATAAAACCGCCAATGTATGCCTACATCTCATGATAATTCCAACTAGCCCAAACACGGCTAGATATTGCTTATGATGTTCCCGTGCCTACCTTCCGGCTCCATCATCAGATCAGTTCGATAGTAACATATAGCCAAAGTGCATCTCATGACAATTCTAATAAGCCTAGAATCTAAGCGGCTAGAATACGTTGATTAAGACAGTGCGTACAGCTTTCAACTATCTGTTGCGGTTCATGAGATATAGCCCGCTAACAGATAGACGGACGGACAGCGGATACTTAGTAATAGAATTCCGTTGGTTACTCCTCGGATACGGAACCCTACAAACCATTAACACTTTACAAAAACATACGAAGTATTTATGAACAAAAATAAAATGTTTTTGCAGCTATCTAGAGTTTTTGCAAGATTGATTAAGCTAGGCTGTAAAAACATAGCTATATGCTGATGGAATTATTGATTTATTTATTGGAAGCTCCAGTATTTATCCCTTCTACCACATGAGTAGATAAACGGAACAGAGGCAAAGCTTCATATGAAAGTGCAATATTGTTACTTATTTTGGTAGGGTTGTCACATTAGATGAAAACAAATTAAATAAAACATTTGTTAAATAGTTTTATTATTCAGTATGATATTTTAAAAATTAAATAATGTAATAATTTTATTTTTATAATTTTTGTTTTTTAATAATTTATTCTTTTAATAATGTGGTAAATTCTGAATCTAACATAAAGTTTTTTCAAGAGATCTAACGGGAAACACTCACACGGCATATCAAATTTACAATTCTTAATACGTTTAAGTTTTTCATTGCCAACATTTACAATATTTATTTCAAGATCGAAATATTCGAAACTTGCTCGAGCAATTCAACAAATGCGATTAAATTATCAGTAGGTATAATTAATAAACCCAATTGTACATCACCATCATTAAAATCATTGTAATGGCCGAATAAAGAATCTTTGCCCATATTTATTGGTTGTTCAGATCTCTTAACGTACCTACAGTTTTATTTGTAGTATGATATATTTTTACGTTTTCTAGTATTGTTTATACACACAGTACAATAAACCACCATTATTGATACCACGTATTTACGTTAACATATTTAAACTTGTACAAACAAAACAAACAACGTGCTTCGCATAGACCCTAGACGAGTACACTGACTGAACCTGCATTAACCGGTTTTTTCCAGTGTCGTCGCATACGCAACAAACGGACAGTGGACACGCACACATTCCCCGTGTGGTTGTAGTAGTGCAACCGATTCGCGCCGTTGTATGAAGCTTTGTCTCTGTTCCGTTTATCTACTCATGTGCTTCTACTCTTCAAGTACTCTTTTAAAAGTCTGATTTCTTATCCATAATTTTTGGTTCCTTGATCTTTGCTGAAGCCAAATAGTTACGACTTTTGATACAATTTAAGATTCAGTGTATCATTTATCACAATATCGTATTATTCGTGATTAAACATTGACTTCTCTCTTAGTACATAATGGTTACTTAAATCGTTGAAGTTAGTTTTGACGGACTTGTTCTGAAAAAGAAGATTTGGTCTAGGTAAGTGAATATAATGCCCCGTAAAATTGAAAGTTGGAGAAGGACTGAAAAACAAATATATATCGTTTGGAATATATAAACATGTGGGTAAGATTTTAGAATAGGCCAGTGAGAAAAGCAGCCGTTAAAAATGGTACCTGCATTTTGATACAAGTGGAGAAAGTTTGTCCTTGCGATCGAGGTGGAATTTGCCCTAGCTGCTGGCGAGAGTGTTATCGAGCCGAGTACTACAGTGACTATCCACGTGTATCAAACGACGTTTTTCAATACACTTACGAAGAAATAAATATACGGGGGTTGATGCGTAACTCGTGGGGGTCGCTCAGTGCCCAGCCTGATACTATAATTACAATAAAATGTGCGAGCTCGTACACTTTTACGCACTAGTGCGGAAAACAGTAAACTGCGTGACTAAAAGCGGTAGGGATAAGAGCGAGTTTTGGAGTAAGCGTATTGAAAAATATATTTAAATTTCGTTGGGATTCTGTAGATGTGTACAGAATTCATATATCATTTGTTCTTACAAATTGGCGGCAATTTTAAAAGTGCTCTGATAAAATTTTCGCTCAATAATTTTGATTTTCGGTTCATCCTTCCTTTTTTTATTTTTCTAAAAACTTTCAGTGTGACGACCGTATTATAGTTTCTGCTAAGTTATTAGAATAAGAAAGATTTTAGACCACATGCGTTAACATGTTGCCAGGAACTCATGAACGATGCACTCACCGTCGCCCCAGACAGAATGCGTGGTGTCGGGCACATTGTACCTGATGCTGAGGATGTCGCAGGTGGCCGGGGTGGCGCCGCTCAGCTTCAGGAGGACAGCTGCCGGCTGGAGTGTCCGGGTGTCACAGATTGCTAACTTCTACGGGAAGACACTCTCGTTTGTATTGTGTAAGTAACCGTAGTAGAAATAGGCCGAAAACATCAATTCTGCTTTTGCCCTAATAACTGTCTTCAGAATCTTCACATACCAAACAATCCGGCTTATTACAGTCAACTACCGGATATGTCTGAAGAATCGTCAAACTTAAGTGGCAGTAGGCAGAGTACACTGCTCGCAGAACAGATGGTCATGGGGCCGAAAGGTTCTGGAGTGGCGATCGAGTATCGGAAGCCGCAGCGTTGGAAGGCGTCCCACAAGGTGTACCGATAACCTGATGGGGGTTGCACAAATCCAATGAATTCGAGACGCATAGGACCAGTCGTTGTGGTAACACTTGGGGGAGGCCTATGTCCAGCAGTGAACGTCTTTCACCTGAAATAATGGACGATGATGATGACTGGACATGTGTCTCTCTCAGGTTGTTTAGCATTAACCAGTTTCCGACTTTTGCATTCAATTTGAGCCAGTCGCCTTAATGAGATCACTCGGTACAGAACTCTCTGCCTCACTTCGTGAGCAAACCGACAGAAAAACAGATCACACAGATCATTTCTGTCAACAGATGAACTACTAAGTGGAGAACAGGAAGCACTGAAGAACTATTGTTGTTTTGGCGATGCTTCTCTATGTCCAGTAGTATTCGGCCTGAGAATCAATGAAGATAAGCGTTCTATTTAACTGTCTCAATCTTCCCCAGGGTTCCTATCAACACTAACCATAGCTATAGATATTGTCATCAAACCGGAACGGTCATTCCGGACCCGCACCAACTCGACCCGCATCGTATGGGTGGCTGATGTAGCGACTGTGGGGTTAGTGGTGTGTACTGCTGCCTTCACTGGGTTGATGCGGATGAAATCGCTCTCGGTGTACTTGCTGCAGCTACAAGAGGTGGGTTTCCTTAAAGGCCCAATTATCCCAGGGTTCCTATCAACACAGACTATAGCTCTTAATATTCTCATCGAGCCGGAGCGGTTATTCTGGACCCGCACCAATACGACCTGCATCGTATGGGTCGCGGTTGTAAACACTGTGGGGGTCGTGGTGTGTCCTGCTGCCTTCACAAAACTGATACGCATAAAGTCGCTCACAGGTTACTTGCTGCAGCTGCAAGAGATGGGTTACTTCTTAAACTCCCAATATTTCTAGAGTTCCTATCAATACTGGAAATCCTCATGGAGTAAAAGCGAACTAAGCATCGAGATATAAGTACTAACGTACTAGAGAAGACACCGTAAATTCCTACTTTGTCTCGTTCAACTGCGGCGATCGCGCCGCACTTTGTCGAAGAAAACGCGTAAGTACCGTGATTTACATGGCGCTTAAGACCTTTTTGCCGAGAATAAATACACTTCCGCAGCAAATCTAGCGCTGTGGTAAATTAGTTACGGTTTAGACGAATTGTTATTATTTTAGCGCTGCAGCGAACTAAAGATTCAAATTACGAAAATAGGACAATTCAGTTATTTGACGTAGCTTCTCTAGTACGTTAGTACTTATATCTCGATGGAACTAAGTAACTCCGTACCGTGTAGGTGGCTAACATGGGGACAGTGGGGCAAATGGTTTGCATCCTTCACGAGGCTGTTGTGGATGAAATTGTGCATGGTCTAGTGGCTGAAGTTTGGTGACGTACTTTTAACCGATTTTATAAAGCGATATGGAAATAGTGCACTTTCAGGCAATCAATCATTGCAGCCGAGGTGGAAGCAAGATGATTTTGGAGTAGAGAAATTTCAAAATAAATAAAAAATCGGGTATCCTATCTTCATCTATTTACCGGGAACACAGCCGTGACATATCGACTTCTTGAATAAGTTCGGTTTGAAGTATATATCAATTTCTTTTCTTATAGGATCGAATTGCTGATTATACATATAGCAGATCCTTATTTTTTAAATCCTAATGAAATCTTCTCCCGTACCTTCAAGAACTTTAACTGGTTTCGTTGTAAAAACGTAAAAATCAGTCATGAAAGTGTCTAACTTTTCCTTAGCATCGGATCGTGGAAGTCTCACAAAAATATTAAATGCCTAATTTCATAAACTTATGATTTTCTATAATAAATATAGGTTTATATATCATCATATAATCTAGAGAAAAAGTTAAATATGCCAACTACAGAAATTGTAGATTTTTTTTAAATTAATTGGCGATTCATTTTGTTAAAACCATGACGTGTTAAAATGTTTAGCTTGCGATCGAGGAAGAGAGATGGAGCACCCCATATAGTTTCTTTCTCAGTCCCTTCCCTCCCTTTAACAGTTCTGTCAGTTTAGGTCGTCTGTCATCTCAATAGTGGTATTAATATGGTGTTTTCAGATAAACCTGAAATTGAGTCTGTACCGTGAAGAGCCATCGAATGAGAGCTGCACAATGTTGATAGCTGTGAGCTCCATGATATTCACATGCTCCACCATCTTACTGGATTACGGTTTATTCATATACCAAGTAGTCATATATCATGGAAAGGGTACGTAAAATATTTAATGACTCAGACTCACTTAGACTAACTATCCTTATATATACCATATATCTATATATAAATCTGTTCTTGCTCAAAGAAAACATTACTTTAATGTATGAAACTGAAAACTATAACTCTTAATACTGATTTTTTTAAAGACATTTTTATTATTTTATGCCTTCAATTAATAATTTGTTTTATTTATCTAATAATATAATTGTAACAATATTTTCCGTAACCATTTAATGAATTGCAATTTTTTGTAAATTTATTTCTACCTATATTTCGTCCTATTTGATAACCACAAAGCCCTAAAATCAGAGAAAATCTAATCATTAAAATGCACGTAAATTTTTAAGTAAATTAATAACAACCGTCCAAACTTTCTTATTAACTATATTTAATAATATATAAAAGGAAAAACTGACTGACTGACATATCAACGCACAGCCAAAACTACAGGGCCTAGGAGCGTGACATTTTGCACAAGGTTTCCTTTTATGACGTAGGCGAGCACTAAGAAAGGATTACCCAAAATTTCTCCCCCTAAGGGGATGAAATGGGGGTCCAAAGTTTGTATGGAGAAACCAAATTTCACGCAGGCGAAGCCACTGGCAAAAGCAACACACTATATTCAACCACCCCATCATTCATTCTTTCTTATTTGTCTCTGTGTTCCGTGAGTGTGTCCGTGGCATCACCAGGCCCTATCAAAATACCAGCGCTGCGTTATTTTTACTTTTTAGTTTAATATCGCAGCATATGCTGAGATAGGAGCCTTTTTGGCCTCGCACAGGTCTTTTATTTTTATTTTTTAATATTGTTTTTTCTATTATTTTTAAGTAAAGTATTTATAGATTAAGTAGTTACTTTTTATTTTATTGTTGTTTGTCCTGTGCGAGTCTCAAATAAATGTTTTCTTTCTTTTCTTTCTTTCACCCTTTGCATCTGAAACCGATTGTAACAATCCTCTTTCAGTTGTGGTGTCATGCATGTATATATTCTACAACATATCATCAGCGGTACAACAAATAATCCTGTTGACTTTCTTTGAGATAGTCATGTCTGTGCTCACCTCCTTACAAACACTCAACAACTGCTTGAGGGACCTTCTACAGGAAATACTGAATAATTGTAAGTGAAATATATTCCTTATTAGTAAAAGAGATACATATGTATATGCATAGTTAGTAGAAAAAGAACCACCACGTGAGCAAATAAGGGCTTCAATCTACCCGGTTTTTTTCTTTTTAAACGACTATTATACTAGTGCTTGACTGCGATCCCATCTGAAGGTAAGCAGTGATGCAATCGTTGATGGTGGCACATTAGATCATTAAGAGCGTATTCGCACTAGTCTTGAAGACACCGAAAGTTTAATCGGATGAGAAGACAGCAGCCGACAAATTGTTCCAGCCCTTCGATGTACGCGGTGTAAACGATGACGCGAAACGCTCAGTCTAGACCGTAGAGGTGTAAACAATGTAAGGGAGGACACTCGCCGTACGTTGGGTTATCCGAAGGTAGAAAAGCAATGACGGAATCAAGTCATATAATTCCTTTGAAAGTTGGTTTCCTGTGAAGCAGTTAAAATATTAGGAAAGGAAAACCTCAAATCCTTTGCCTCTACACTACACTAGGGACAAGTAAATTCTTCGAGACCCACATCATAACAAAGCGCAAAATTCACAATTTGTAATATATGCTTGACACAGGACTAGAGCAAGCAGACAAAAGGAGTGATGGCCCAAAGATGTTACCTTGCGGAACACCAAACCTCATAATCTTGTCAGTATTAGTTGAAGAAGTGATTTCGACACAAATATAGTACGATTAGAACTTATACTTTGATTCTAGATTTGCAGTAATATTTTAATTTGAATGTCATGTATTGAACTTTACAGCACCGGATGGAAAACGTGCAATAACAACCCAGGAAAGTCGTATAGACATATATAACATTACAAACAAATCGATCAATAGCGTCGTCGACACCATGTCTCTTTATAGAGGTACGCCTTTAACAAATAATAATAATAAATTATTTATTGACGTAAATTTCTTAAAAATTAATTTCCCTGACTCCTAAACTAGTTATTGCAAACTGTTTTTCTCCTATTTGTTTGAGTTCGGGAACCCCTTTAAACATATTATGTATCTAGACTCGAATGATTAGTACAAGCTTCAAATACTCTTTCGTTACAGCATTGATTGCCCACTAAGAAGACAAATAAAAGATCAAAGAATTTTATGTGAGAGTTTTGTTAAACATTTTTCATTTATGACAATCATTATCGCTAATATGATGTCAATTGTTTGAAGCATCAGGTCAGGATATTCCAATAATTTTCATTCACACTTTCAGGTCAACTAAAACCACGTCCAAAATCAATCCCAACCACGATCCGTCGCTTGGCCATGCTGTACTGTTCTATATGCGACGTGATTCGCCAGGTCAATGATAGTAATGGAACTGTTCTGGTGGCTCTACTGTTATGCTTACTCCTGCATCTGGTCATCACACCGTACCATGTCATCACTAATATCTGTAGGTTGACTGTGAAGTGTGTAACTTCTTTGAGCTTATGAGCTCCTAGTACTTTGAGTACTTAATAATCTTGTTTGTTTTTCTGTTTTCTACTCTGGCAACTATTTCTTTACAAAATTAAAAGATAAAAGTATCACTTATTTATGACATTTAAAAAGAAAATCCGAAGAAACAATTGACGAAATATATTTATTCTTCTGTCCTATTACAGTCAACAAATCCAGATCAGACCGTTCAAGTCCACTGTTGCAATTAAACTGGGTTGTGCTACATTTCGGCAATTTGTTGCTCATTATTGAACCCTGTCATCGAACACATGATGAGGTAAGTACTAGAATCTAATTAAAAGACCAGCCAGGTATACTGGTGGTCGCCGGAGATTGCAGCACTGCGCAACGCGTGCACTGCCGCGCGGCGCCGGTACGCCAGACACTGCAAGCGCCGCATTCGCCCGCCGAATGCGGAGGCCAGAGAAGCGGAGCTGTACGAGGGATACAGAGTGGCGAAGCGTACACTCTGAGCCAAACTGGAGGCCCGCAATGTGTGACTGGGGACTCTGAACGGAGACCCGTGTGGACGCCCCTACAAGGTGGTGCGGAATAAACTCCGCCCCTGGGCTCCCCCGCTGGTACCCGGTGACCACTCTCGCCACCAGCGGTGTCCGACGCGGACTACGATGGTGACGACGACGACAATGCTCCAGAGGTAGATAGATGAGAGTGGTGGTACGAAGGCTGAGTGCCAAAAATACCGCCCCAGGACCCAACGGCTTGCCTGGGAAAGCCTGGGTCCTGGCCATAGAGGCTCTCGGGTCTCGATTAAGAAGGCTCTTCAGCGCATGCATGGAGAAGGGCCAGTTCCTACTTCGCTGGGAGACGGGGAAACTGGTCCTCATCGAGAAGCCGGGGCGCCCAGCGGACTCTACATCCACGTATCGGCTCATTGTGCAGCTCGACGAGGTGGGCAAGCTCTTTGAAAGAGAAATTGCAGGCCGCCTTGTCGCGCACCTAGCACGTGCTTGGCCGAACGTTGTGGATGGCCAGTTCGGCTTTCGCAGGGGGCGCTCCACAGTGGACGCCATCGTGCAAGTGCGAGCTCTCACCACTGAGGATGAGGTTTTCCAGGGAAGGCGTGTCTTCGTGGTGTCTTTGGACATCGCAACGCCTTCATTTCCCTGACCAGAAGTTGCATTATGAGAGCACTCCGGTATCACCGGGTGCCCAACTACCTCTGTCGTGTGATCAAGGCCTAAAAAGGGTAAAATTATCGTAATAATCGGACTAGTACTTTCAGAGATTACCTTCTACAAACGACCTCTTTATAATATTAGTTTAGATCATCTTAGGACTACAGAGAACCGTAAAAGGCTTTACTATACACAGTTTCAAAACCGAAGACAGCTTACGGTTGTCATAGCCATCTGGCAGGAGCTACAGTAGCAGCTTCTCATATTAAAGTAAGCCTTTCAGATGGAAATGACGCGGCACCTGATCAGCCAGATGATGCGGTACGCTCCTCCCGAAGACAACGCGCTGCTGTTGGAGCTTCAGATGTTCTACCAGCATTTGGTGCTGAATGAAGTAAGCTACGCTCCCCTGAAGATGTTTTCTCTGAACAGGACACTTATTACAACGGTAGGCAACAGTCTAATTTGTACAACTATGATATCGATCAGTTTTTTAGGGTTCCGTTCCTCAAAAGGAAAAACGGAACCCTTATAGAATCACTTTGTTGTCCGTCTGTCTGTCTGTTAAGAACATTTATCTCGGGAACGCGTAGAGGTATCAAGTTGAAATTAAAACCATATACTCAGGTGTGCGGTCCCTTGAAGCTGTGAAAAAATCAAACTTTTAAGTTAACGAAAAAAAAGGAAAAAACGTATATTTCGACACTCAAAGGAATCAAAATTCATAGGGTACTTCCCGTTGATCCAGAATCCTGAAATTTGGCATAAAGTAAGGTCTTTTAGCACAGATATGGGAACAAATCTGAAAACAGTAAATTTATTGTTACGCCACAAAAAAAAAACTTTTTTGCGTTTCGGAAAAGTCTTCGGATTCCATTCGGGAATTAAATTATTTACATAGGTAGGATTATACGAAACCCTCAGTGCGCGAGTCCGACTCGCACTTACCCAGTTTTTAAATTACAACACACCATTCTGCAAATAAACCTAATCAAAAACTTTTTGGTCACTGGACAAGCTTGCTGTGAAAATGTACTGATTAATTATTTTTAGAGTTTCTACATAAAACGGAACTCTTATAGCATCATACGTGTGGCTGTCTGTCTCTACATCTGTCAAAGCCAAAGAGATTTAAAGAGATACAATAGAGCGGCTATCAGGAGAAATGTCTTAGAAAAACTGTCATCCTATACCTCAGCTTTGAATAGCAAACATACGAATTTGTGTCAAAATAATTTATATAAATTTAACTATCGCTCGGTAGGTGGCCAGGGGCTTTACCATGATATGTTAAAATTTCAGTCATACGAGCGAAAAAGAGTGATGGAGCTATACACTCTATATAGCTCCATCCCTTTAAAAGTTCGGTTTAGGTCGTAAAATGGATAACGTTAAGAGTTCGTTGTAGAGCCTCAGTGTGAGCCTAGGGAGGACTAAGCTTTTCAGCAATAGATGGCGCTATCACAAAATCAGCAAATGTTATAGAACTATTTATGAAAATTATTGATTTTTAATTAATTACTGCGTAAATACCAGGAATATTTACGAAAATAAACCGAAGTTAGATCCGATCATTTTACCATAACAAGATTTGCAATAGCGTAATGCGCAACTCGGCTTATTTTCTCAGAAAATTATTTTCTTTTAGTGCATAAAGCGGATACAAACACGACTTGACGTGTAGGGGTGTCATACTAGGCTGAGTGACTTATGACCACTAGGTAATAAGTATCGGATTAATTACGATATTGTTCGCTATATCCTGTCTATTGGTAGTATATATTTAATGTCTTTGGTCAAAGCCAAGTCTACTGGACCCAAAGAGATTTAAAGATATTTAATTTCTTTGACTGGACCGCTTAAATTGAGACCCAAACTCGAACGCGTCGAGTAAATAATTTACTGCTTTCGCCCTATATGGATAGATAAAGAAGTGAAAATTTTCAATGGTAAAAATTTTTCCTTTGAAGTTTTTGAATTTTTTAAATTCAAAAATCCAAAAGCATTCAAATTCATCCATTACTGGATTACATTACTGATTATAAGTGGGTTCCGAGGTACAAACTTAATTTGGTGGGTCGACGTGGGTCAGGTTTAGGGGCAAGTGAAAGGGCTGAATTTTCAATGGTCTGCCGTTCAACGAATATATATATTAAGTTATGTGCCATGTTTGTCGTAAATAAACTCTTTTTCTTTCTTTCTTTCTTTTTCTTCTTTCTGTCTGAAAACTAAATTGTGAATTCAGTTTCACTCACACTCATAATTTTTTACAGATTCTTGGAAGCATCACTACATACTTGGTGGTCATCGTGCAACTGTAGCTACACGTATATTGATCAACTAATAAATATTTGCAAATCATTAAAAGCTATTTTATTGGAATTTTATAAACAACCTTTTAAATTTCTGCGCTTACATTCCTAAATAAAAAACCGCTGCAACAAAATGAATAGATAAATTTTATTTTTAAATTTATGGTAAAGCAACAAGACACAATAAAATCTTCAATATTTCTTGCCACAGTCTAACTTTCAACAAAACTACCATTGTTAATTATCTTTCTTATTTTCCTCTTTCTTATTATTGTGCTCTTCCAACAGTTCTTCAGCAATCAGTATTCGTTCTTCAATTTCTTCTGGCTTTAAATCTAAACCGAATAAGTGTTCAAATCCAAAAAATACTTCACCATAGTTCCAAAGCATATCATCATCTAACTTAAACAAAGCACTTCTTTTCTTATGATTTATTACATTTTTTCTCTTTAGTAACTCTCTTTTCATTCCTTTTTTATTAGTGATATCATTAAAAGGGTTAGTATTGGCGAAATTTTTAGTAATAATGCTATTACTTTCTATTTCATCTAAACCTTTCATGACAACATTACTGTTACCATATTCGTAAGCTACCGTTGTTTCCGATACATCATTAGAATTTTTATCATTAGTACTAGCGTCTCTTTTGTTTACTTCATTAGAACCTCCAGGTGCATCTTGCACATTATTATTATCACAATCAGCATCACGTTTGTCCATTTTTGTCTCACAATCAGAATTTTCACATTCGTCTGCTTCTGTGTCTGCAACATCCATGTTTCTCTTAAACATTGTAACATCGTTTTTCTCTAGTATCTCTGGTCTTTCTTCTAATGCATCTAATAAATATTCAAACAGTGCGGGTATGCTTCTGAATATTTGTATGTATTCATAATTTGGCTGTGCTTCTTCGTTTGACTCTAGAAATCGTAAATTAGAATTAATTGTAAAGATTTTGTGAAGTTGAAGACAGTAAAAAATCTGCTTACTTATTAATGATATGGTATTGCCTTAATATCTGAAGTACCTGTTAATATTTAACAAACTATGTACAACCCTAAGGTCGACCGGTAGAAAATGCCTAAGACATTAAGTCCACTTTTGCATAATGTTTTTTACTTGTCAATAAACTTTTAATAAAAAAAACAATGACAGTTCACGCGGTTGGTGAGTAACTAGGCAGAAGCATTCATTAAAAAATACATAACAAATTTTTACTTAATTAATTTACTAGCGTTCTCCCCCTTTTGCATTTTAAATTCTTACAGTTTATCCTAAGGTTGTCTTGTAAATATCGCTATTAATTAGCGTTTTTTCTTTTTTTTATGTGTGAAATTATCCAATTACTTTAACCACTCTAGGGTGAAGTGAGAGGGCGTTTCAGACATCTACTGACTAAAACCATTCCTGTGTCCTTTAGTTGCCCTTGTGTTCTGGGACCGTGGGCTTCCTTTTTTAGAAGCTGTCAGCGATAAGGCCGCCATTGTAATCATAGATTTAAATTTGTTTAAAAGTTTTGTTACTGTTTTCGTTATAAAGTTTATTATATTTTATAAATACAGGAAATTACTTACCATCGACTTCACCTACAACTGCCAGTATATTACAGCTCAACAATACTATAACACAAATAGTTTCAAATCGTTTTCCCTTCATTATTTATTTCACTACGACTGGTCGCGGACCATTCGTATGAGTTACTGCTGTTACAAAAAACTGTAGAAAGTCAAACGGGTCGCAATTTGTCAAGATAAGATAAAGGGCTGCTTAGGAATTCAACTGGGTAAATGAGGGAAAGTTCTTTTTTTACTTGTTGTTGATCATAGATATCGAAAACTTACCCAAAACCTACATTTGCATGATTTTTTCATGCGGATACGACAGATTTACACTGTTGGATATAGACGTCCCTCAAGCGCTGCCTTATACCGTGTCTCAGATATCTGAGTACAAACATGTACCATAGTGCAGTACATAATTCTGGAACCCCAGTGATGGAATTTTTCTTTCTTTACTTTTTTATCTTAAACTTTATAAAATCGACCCACTACTACTTTATAAACTTAGTCAGTCTTGATGTCATTTTAAATTAAAAATTCAGTTAATACTCACTTTTTACGCGCTGCAGCATCTCTCACCAAGTTTTGGGTCCACCTTATGGGAGAATTATACCTTCTGCCGTATATTCGAGCTTTGTAACTAAGTCATAAATCAATAATACTGCAGGTATGCAAGGTAAATCAAAAACTATAAAGAATAGGAAAACTAAAAATCTCGGCCCTAATTTTGAGCAACTTTCTAGAATTTGACCCTTACTAGCAACACTATCGAATAGTGTAAGTAATAATGCGACGTTTCCTTTTTCAAACTCTATAGGTCGAACCCGTACATTTCGAAAAATCAAACGCCTGGCTTGGAATGTAATTTTTACAAAAAATCCACTAATTAAGTACAATAGTAATTTCCACCAAAATCAAGCATCTCGGGCTTGATTTTGACATTTATATTTTATTATTCCTTTAGGCATTTTGTCCATTTAGAAAATTCACCCTATATAGCTATATAAGAACTTTACTTTTCGACCAAATCACTCTTGAAAATTAAATCGAACATCTTTATACTCCACCATTTTTCTAAAGTCCTGGTAATTGTTCATGACAATTATCTAATGGCAACTGGAAAATAACACATTCTGTTTTACGACATCCACAATAGATGACGGATGTGGACATTTTGTAGACTTAGTAAACTTTTCGAGGGCCATTTGCTTCCAGGAATCGAACAGTTTGCTTCCGTGGTTTATATGGCACGTTAGTAAAAAATCGATGAAAAAAAAAAACAAACAATTGGCTGCAAACTACGGTTAACCCAGTTTCATGAGCGATAGTAAGGTACACAACTCATAATTACTTAATTAGTGGTAGGTGCGAACCAACACGGCGTTTGTATTGTACACAATTGGTGATATTTTTTTTAAGGTGAGAATTCATATAATGACTTCTCCCGGGTGTGTCAGACTTTTACTGACTAAAACCACACCTATATTCCTTCTTTGCACTTTGCGTTCCAGGACCATGGGTTTTCCTTTCGAAAGTGAACCCATGGCCCAGTAGGCTTCGACCCTGCTGGGCCCCTACGGTTTTGCTGACATCTCCTTGAGGCGCGCGTGGAACACTACGCGCCGTCAATGACACGGGCTCGGTAAGGACGGTTGTAAGAACGCCGTGACGTGTCTTCAGCCACTCCTCAAAGAGGGGACTTACCGCCATGATTATAGCGTACGCACAATTATCTCAATCCGGTAAAGGTACACTTTTTAGGAATCCGTACCTCAAAAGGAAAAAACGGAACCCATATAGGATCACTTTGTTGTCCGTCCGTCCGTCTGTCAGTCTGTCAAGACACTTTATCTCGGGAACGCGTTGAGAGGTATCGAGTTGAAATTAAAACCATATACTCAGGTTTGCCGTCCGTTGAAGCTGTGAAAAAAGAAAAGAAACTTCTGAGTTAACGAAGAAAAAGCTTGCTCGAGCGCGCTTTGTATGTAGCTTGACTTCTGTACTTATCCATTTTGTGCCAAAACTATCCTAATAAATACCTAACGGCACAAAAAAAACAAACAGTAATAAATAGACGGTTTCGGCACAGTTCCATAATTCATTTCAAATCGTTTGTTCTGTGACATTTACAAACAACTCAGGGAACAACAATAGTAACAACACTTGGCCGCAAAAATAATGGGTCGCATAGAAAAGTTGCGATACCTTCCTAAGTTTTGTTCGTAGATTGTTCGAATAAAAAATATTTTATTAAAAGATTATAACATATCACTTATACGCGCTATAGAGATAGCGTCTGTCGCAACCCAGCACTGGGCACGCCACACTCGGATGTGGCGATTCCTGTGCCGGATTCAGCGGGAGACCTGCCGGAGTGTGTAGGTCACCCGGAGGACACACTTCATGGAGGCGATCAATGGAGGAGGTAACCTTTCGCGTCCAGCCCTGGTTTCGGTCATGGAGGCGGTCAGGTGACCGCCTCCATTTCTCAGTCGCTCCATACCATGACCGCCTCCTTTGCTGCTCGGACCAAACCCAAAATTCACAATAACAAAGTGAGCTCTTACATATACTTGCGATGACTTTCTTCATTCCGAAACTGCTCAGAGAGCTGCTCAACTGCTCAACGAGTTACGAGGTTACGGTTTACTCGAGAACGCATCTGATCGATAGATCTAGGAGAGAAGGTCCAGGATTATGTTTTCCCATGAGTCCAAATTTTGTTTATTTCAACACGATAGAATAGGAAGACAACCAGGACAACGGTATCATTAATCATGTTTTGAAGAAAAGCCACATTTAGAGGAGGATTAACAATTGCATGAGCTGTGACATCTTCACAGAGTCTTACGGAGTTAGTAGAGATATAAAACGGTTCCCAAAGTGCTCTTAGCTCGCTATCCAGCCGTCCAGTAACCGTTCTGACCAAGCCTAAGTCATCGACGGTACGTAGTGTTCTGTACCTCAAAGAGATGTCAGCAAATCCAGGCCCAGCAGGGCTGAGGCCCAGTAGGCCTACGGGAAATTCTTGAAAAGGAAACCCGTGGTCCTAGAACGCAACGGGCAACTGAAAGACTCAGGTGTGGTTTTAATTAATAAAAGTCTGACACGCCCTCCTGGAAGAAGGGTAATGCTTACTTACCTTGGAAGGCCTCCAAGGTGGACCGATAACCTGGTGAGGGTCGCGGGAATCCGATGGATGCGAGACGCACAGGACCGGTCATTGTGGTGACATTTGGGGGAGGCCTAGGTCCAACAGTGGACGTCTTTCGGCTGAAATGATGATGATGATGATGATGACGCCCTCCTGCCTTACTCTAGAGCGTGAGAAGTCATAGGATGATTTCCACTTCAAAAAAACTGGGCAAGTGCGAGTCGGACTCGCACACTGAGGGTTCCGTACAAACTAAATTATGTAAATAGTTCAATTCCCGAATCGAGTCTCGAAGATTTTTCCGAATAGCAAAAAGTATTTTTTTTTTATGACGTAACTACAAATATTCAGTTTTCTGATTTGCTAGAATCTTGAAATTTGTCATAAAGCAAGGTCTTGCTTCATGCCAAATTTCAGAGTTCTAGGTTAACGGGAAGTACCCTATGAATTTCGATTTCCTTAGGAGTGTCAAATTTACGATTTTTGCGACATAAACGGCCGTATCCTTTTTATTCGTTAACTTAGAAGTTTACGTTTTTCACAGCTTCAGGGGACCACAAACTTGAGTATATTGTTTTAATTTCAACTCGATACTTTCACGCGTTCCCGAGATAAAGGGTCTTAACAGACAGAGAGACAGACAACAAAGTGATCCTAAAAGGGTTCCGTTTTTCCTTTTGAGGTACGGAACCCTAAAACAGCCGAAACTGGATATGGCAAAATTATCAGACAAATCGCAAAAGGATTCAAACTTTTCGGCTCTATATAAAAAATGGATTTATCAGCAAAAAAAATAAATGACTAAATTAACGAAGACTTGGGTAGCGATCAGTTTACAGACAGACAGACAACAAAGTGATCCTATAAGGGTTCCGTTTTTTCGTTTTGAGGTACGGAACCCTAAAAAAATATTTTTTTAGCTAAGAAATATGTTTAAGAGTTGTGTATTATTGTTGTAATAAACCAGAACTGTTTTCTTAATATTTAATTAAAATTGAATAGTTATTATAATGTATATTATTTTATCCGTCATTTACAACTTAGTATATTATCACGACCCGGAAATTTTGCCTCCCAGTGTCCTATAAATTCATGTTTCTTTAAACAACAAATGTTTATTTTAATGCAGAATTTAGCAAATATGGATGAGATGAATAATGTATATAATCATTTGCTTTTATTAAACAGGAAGCGATTTGCGTCTCTTTTAACAGTTTTGTCAAAGACTTATAGATTTTAAAATAAGCTTGTGTCCAAAACAAGGATCAAAATAGCATAAAACTATATATTTATTAGTATATTATTTGTTTTTTATTTATGTATTATATTTTTAAGTATGTTACGATGCCATGATGCTGGCTCAGCACAATTGCAAACAAGCTCGAAGCATCAAATTCCACGAGTACTTAGCGCTTCCCACGGTAACGACGATTCCCTGGGCTTTTTCCATCCTAACATCGGTGGGAACAGACACTCGCGCTAATCGCGTATAGTTTTATATAATTTTTAGTTTACGTTTAATTTTCATCATTTTTAAAAAACTTTTTGTGAACATTAATTAAACTTTTACTTTATAAAACGGACTTTGTTCTAAAAGTTTCCCGACACGCCCCCACACACGTATTTGGCGCAGTCGGAAGTCGTCAAGGACTTTGAAAGTGTTGTCGTTGTGTGATCGTCCAAAAATCGGGCATCGCCGCGTCGACCGTCCAGACGAAGAACCTTCGGAGGCCAGTCGGGAAAGCTGCTGCTGCGGACATCGAGACTTCCAAAAATCGATGAATCGACGCTCGCCAGCAATAGTACAAATGTAAGTGAATTACATATATTCTTAATAATTGTATGCTATATTTTTACGCAGTGTACTATAATTTTTCAAGATTTTTCACCCACGTAGTAATAGGGACCTTAGTCCTAGTAGGCGAGTTCAACTTCGGATAACCCGAAGTGACGCCAATCGTAACCTTGAACTCTTAAGCGACTTAGATTTAGAAACTATGACTGAAAAAAGTCACAGTTCACAACCATCTTTGAGTCAGACGAGTCAGATGGCTTCGTCAGACTTAACTGATAAGATTTATAAATCCCTTAGATTAGTTCCAGAGTTTAATGGCAATCCTAATGTTTTGACTAGATTTTTGAATTTATGTGATGAGTTAGTGCTCACTTATGTCAGTACGGAACCAGGAAGTAGACTCTCGAATTTGGCTCTGATTAATGGAATTTTGAACAAGATAACTGGTACAGCTGCACGTACTTTGGCAACTAATGGAATTCCTAGTGATTGGCAGGGCATAAGAACCACGTTAATTAACAGCTTTTCAGATCACAGGGACGAAACTTCGTTATATACCGATCTGTCTCTTTTAGTTCAAGGTAATGATACTATACAAGTATACTACGAAAAAGTTCAGCATTTATTGTGTACTATAATAACGTATGTCGAGTTGCACGAATCTGTAGGAACTACTGTGGAAGCAAAAAGAACTCTTTATAAAAACTTAGCTTTGCAGACATTCTTGAGAGGTTTAGACGAACCACTAGGTTCTAGGGTAAGGTGTATGCGACCTTCATCTCTCGAAAGTGCCCTTGAATTTGCCCAAGAGGAATTAAATGTTCTCTATTTACAAAAAAGAAATAAGTCTTTACCCGCGAAGAAAAACCTATATAATTTTTACGAACAAGCACCTAATACTTCTAACGCGCAGCAAAATTTCCGTTCATCTGCTCCCAATTCATCTCATCAACAGCAAAATTTTCGCTCATACATGCCACCAAACTATAACCCTATATTCCAAACATACCCCAGACCTCAAATTCGATCCTTTGGTCCTCAATATCCTCCACAGCTATACCCACCACCCGTACCACTAGAACAGAATAGGCAACCCTATCCCAGACCTCAAAACCCCACAAAGACCCTACAAATGTTTAGGGCCCCCCCTACCAATATGTCTACGGGATTCCGAATCCCACCGCGAGCTCCCCAAGTACCCCAAATAAATCAATTACCTCAATATAATACCCCAACACCTATGAGTGGTATTAGTCATCCAGTCGCGCGAACTCTCCCGCCCACGAACTACAATGGTAAACGTAACCTTGAACCAAACCTTCCACAAATTGGAGAAACTCATTTCAATGAATTCTTAGACGATAATACAGCCTTAAATTTTCACGAATATGATCCCAATATCCAAAATTTTGATCCTGTTATCGATACAAATTATTTTCATAATTTTATGATTGGCCTTGAACTTGATCCAAATCAGAACCCCGTTGAAGGCACTACAGAGCAAAAATTTTTGCCCGGCTATAGAGAAGAATGCCCCCGTATAGAATTGAACGTGCAAAGTAAACGTCATTTGCCCTATATCCAAATTAAAAATCCCCCAATTAAACTTTTGATTGACACCGGGGCAAACGAGTCTTTCATTAGCCCAGAAGCCTATGAAAAATTTTACCCCCACATTCCACTTGACTATGAACCATTCCTAGTTACAAATACGCACGTGACCACCCAAAATTACTACTCGCTAACTGTCCCTTGTTTTGAGGAATTAAATGATAATGTTCCCATAAAATTATTTCTCTACAAATTCCATAATTTCTTTGATGGTTTAATAGGTTGTGAACAGTTAAAAAAGTGGAACGCAAAAATCGACCTTGCTACTCATGCTTTAGAGACAGAATTCACAAAAATTCCTATAACTTTATATTGCAATCCTCAATGCTTAAACTCTCACGAAATTACTATACCGGCCCAAACTACTCAATTAATTAGGGTACCTACTGACATTACACAGGGAGACATCTATATTGAGGAGCAAACTATTTCCGGTTGTTACATTACCGAATGCATATCATTCGCCGAAAATAATCATACCATGATACAAATTTCAAACCCGTGGGATACAGACATTGTAATACCTATAGAAAACCCTATATGCGCACAAGTTTTTAACGAAGAAACGTTTCCCATAAATCACGTAATTGACACCACCGTACCACGTACCTATACCGCCGAGCGAACACGAGAAGTCTTATCGCAATTGCGCATAGAACATTTAAATGCAGAAGAGACAGTCAATTTAATTAATCTTTGCAAAGAGTATGCCGATGTTTTCTACCTAGGCGGGGAACCACTTACCTTCACTAACGAAATCAAACATCATATCAGAACCGTAGACGACAAGCCAGTTTATAGTAAAACCTATAGATATCCTTACGTACATAGAGAAGAAGTACAAAATCAAATAGATTCTATGTTACAGCAAGGTATTATTCGTCCATCTTCATCGCCTTGGAATGCTCCGATATGGATTGTGCCTAAGAAAAGTGACGCATCTGGTAAAGTTAAGTGGCGATTAGTCATTGACTTTCGGCAACTGAATGCAAAAACAATAAATGATAAGTATCCGATTCCCAACATTAACGACATATTAGACAAATTAGGCAGGTGTTTGTACTTTTCTACATTAGATTTAAAATCAGGATTTTTACAAATTCAGCTAAATTCATCCGATATACCAAAAACAGCATTTAGTGTAGAGCAAGGCCATTTTGAGTACATTAGAATGCCAATGGGCTTGAAAAATTCTCCGGCAACATTTCAACGAGTTATGGACAACGTCCTTCGCGGACTTCCAAATTGTACTACATATATGGATGATATTTTGGTATTTTCAACATCCTTACAAGAACATATAGTTAACTTGCGCGCCATTTTCGACCGTCTTAGAAATTCAAATTTAAAAATTCAGATGGATAAATCTGAATTTCTCAAACACGAAACGCCTTATCTCGGTCATATTATCACCACCGATGGTGTCAAACCAAACCCGGATAAAATTTCAGCCATCCTAAATTATCCAGTCCCGAAAACTCCCAGGCAAATTAAGGCATTCTTGGGTCTACTCGGTTATTACAGACGTTTTATACCGGATTTTGCACGCATTACTAAACCTTTTACATCGTGTCTTAAAAAAGGTGCCAAAATAAATTTAACCCCAGAATATTTAAACTGTTTTGAGCATTGCAAAACTCTTCTTACAAATGACCCCATTTTAATATACCCGGATTTCAGTAAAGAGTTTATCTTAACTACAGACGCGTCTAATGTGGCCTTAGGAGCGGTCCTTTCTCAGGGTCCTATCGGCTCGGACAAACCTATTGCCTATGCGTCTAGAACTCTTAACAATAGCGAAATTAATTACTCTACCATCGAAAAAGAGTTGTTGGCAATAGTTTGGGCTACAAAATACTTCCGGCCTTACCTTTTTGGTAGAGAATTTAAAATAGTAACTGACCACAAACCTTTAATTTGGTTTATGAATCTAAAAGAGCCTGGTTCACGTCTTACAAGGTGGAGGCTCAAGTTAGCAGAATATGATTACACTATTGTTCACAAAAAGGGAAAAATCAATACTAACGCAGACGCTCTCTCACGTATTCAAATCAATCATAATGAAACTCAGTCTTTGTTCGTTAATCACTCCGATACGTCTTCCACATTATCGGCCGAGGAAGATAGTCCAACACTTTCCTACTCTACTCTCACCGCTGAAGGCAATAGTCCAATACATTCGTCATCTATTTTTACTGCACATTCACTTGCGGACAAACAAACACAGCATTCAACACAACATTCATCGTCCACCCTATCTGCTTATTCAGCTCCACAAAATATCATACATCAAGCACAAGTACATACAGCCTTACCACGTACTGAAACCATACACACTAGCGCAGAAAATCCCATTCTAGATATTCCGATATCAGATGAACCTTTAAATAAGTTTAAGAGACAACTAGTAATAAAAGTAATAAGCGGTAACTCTAAAACTAGACCAATAATAACCGAACCTTTTCAGTCTATGCAAAGAACTTCAGTAGAAATTAGCGAACAACATTTGCAAAGTAATATTATAAACATTATAAAATGTCACGTTGATCCAAAGATCCGCACTGCTATTCTAGTAAGCCCCATCGAAAAAATGCTCGATATAATACCAATCTTGCAACAAACTTTTGAAAGTTCATCTGTGAACTTAGTTCTAGTTAAACATGAGGTAACCAATATTAATGACCTTTCGAACCAATTAGATATAATAAAAAAATATCATGAAGGCCAGACCAATCATCGCGGAATTACGGAAACCTATCTTTCATTATCAGAACGTTATTTTTGGCCTAAAATGAAAACCGAAATTACAAAATTTATTAACAAATGTAGCATATGCAGATGCGCAAAATATGACCGCAACCCAGTACGCCCACAGTTCCGAATTGTTCCCCCACCAACTAAACCGTTTGAATTAGCACATGCGGATGTTCTAACTGTTGATCATGACAAATATTTAACCATTTTAGACTCATTTTCTAAGTACGCTCAAGCCTATCTTTTACCCGATTGTACCTCACCCAATATATTAAAAGCACTTTTACACTTTAGTACTCATCACGGTTTCCCTCTAAATCTAACAACTGATCAAGGCACCGAATTTAGCAATCAAGTCATATCAGAATTTCTCCGTTTGCATAATATAAAACATCATATGACTAGTGCATATGCATCTAATGAGAATGGTATCATTGAACGTTTCCATAATACGCTTTTAGAACACCTACGGTTACTAAAAATTCAGCACAAAAATGAACCCAGTCGAAATCTTATACCGTACGCATTAATTGCTTATAATAATTCCATCCATAGTCTAACCAAGTGTAGGCCATTTGATGTTATTTCCGGTCACTTCGACCCTCGAAATCCTATCAGTTTAAATATGACGGACCGATATCTTCAAACTTATATTCAAGAACATCGTGGTCAAATGGAAACAGTTTATAAAATTATTCATGATTCTGCATTATCCAGTCGCGAAGATATAATGACTCGACGTAATGCCGATAGGGAACCAGTTTTGGACTGTGAACAAAATCAAATAGTTCACGTACGTAATCCAATGGCAAGTAGACAAAAATTAGCACCTCGTTTCACTCAGGACAAGGTCGTTAAGAATCTACCTATACATATTTACACCGCAAAAAGTCGTGGCCCGGTAGCAAAATCTAGGTTGAAAAGACCACCGAAAAAATGATAGTTTTCGTATCATTTGTTTCAGGTACTTATTACTGCTGCTAATTTTCGTAGTTGGTGCTCAAGAAATACGCCTCGATAGGCTAGATAATGGACCGGGTATACTACCCTTTAATCTGGGTGCTACCAAAATTATATCCCATTTTCATATATTTTTACAAGACATTAACCTTCATGAAATCGAGTCGCATGTGAACGCCATAAAATCCCAACTTACAGATACTACTTATAAACTATCCCATACAGACAGCTCTCTCTTTAAATACCAAACTAGGCACCTATATGCAAAGCTAGATAAAGTTTTAATGCAATTAGATACCTTGAGGCCATCTAGAACTAAAAGAGGTCTGATCAATCCTTTAGGCACAATTATCAAAAGTATTTCCGGTAATTTGGACAATGAAGACGCCCTGAAATTTGAAAATGCATTACGAACCTTAAATAAAAATGATCAAATTCTGTCGCAATCATTGAACAAGCATATTACTTTATATAAAGAGATGACGATACAGCAGAATCAAATTATCCGAAATATTTCATTAAATCAGGTTAAATTGGAAAGAGCTCTTACTTTTGTCATGAATATGACTAATGACAATGAGCGAATTATTCACTACGTTCATCTTGTACAACTTTTTGCAATATTAAGCGAAAATGTTCAAGAACTTATGAGCGAAATTAACAGAATAGAGAATATATTGGCATTTAGTAGAAATAAATCGATTCATCATTCAATACTTTCTGTTAAAGATGTAAGAAATATCATAAGCCAATTAAAACGCACTTATAGATCTGGTCAAATAATTGACATAGACATCAGAGATTATTACGAAATTCTTAGCCTAGCCTCATACTTTACAGAGTCAACAGTAGTGATAGTCCTAAAGTTTCCCATTACGTTTAGTACAGAATATCAGTTATATGAATTATGTCCCGTTCCAAATAAGGAAAGCCTAATTATAGTACCAACTGCACCTTATATAGCATCCAATTCTCAGGAATATGTGTATATGGAGGCTGAATGCCCGAAGGTCAGTTCCTGGCACATATGCGAGCAGAAAATCGTCCACCAGATCTTATCAAGGACAGACTGTATTCAAAAACTTATACAATCTCAGGAGATAGATGGAACGTGCAAACCCACGCCTATCTCTCTGACTAAGGAGGCTCTGATTGAGTTGGATAGCTATCATTACATCATTGCGTTCCCCAATAGTACGAGAGTTCAACTTTCCTGCGGTAAAGAGCGATTTGAAATGTTAAAAGGCAGTTTTATGGTCAGCGTCCCTCAAGGCTGCAAGATTAAAACACCCGAACTTAGTATAATAAACCTGGACAATAAATTAGTCGGAAAACCATTAGAACTCATGGCTCTACCACACTATGAAACACCAGTAAAGACACGGAGCTTCACTCTAAAGACCACAGATTTAACCAGCCTTCGGAGAATACAGAACCAAATCACTTCACAAGATGAAATTAAAGTCGAAACACTGGACACTATCGGAATCTACCATACGACAATTCCATTCTACATACTTATATTGTTTGGTACATGTGCACTGAGCATCATATACATCATTCGTCGCCGTCGAGCTGGGAGAATTAACATTACCACACAAACTAACACCGAATTAATGGAAGATGAAAGAAGAGCCGCAACTTTTGGCGTCAAGGTCACCAAATAGTTGCTCATCTGGCAGGGGAGGTGTTACGATGCCATGATGCTGGCTCAGCACAATTGCAAACAAGCTCGAAGCATCAAATTCCACGAGTACTTAGCGCTTCCCACGGTAACGACGATTCCCTGGGCTTTTTCCATCCTAACATCGGTGGGAACAGACACTCGCGCTAATCGCGTATAGTTTTATATAATTTTTAGTTTACGTTTAATTTTCATCATTTTTAAAAAACTTTTTGTGAACATTAATTAAACTTTTACTTTATAAAACGGACTTTGTTTCAAAAGTTTCCCGACACGCCCCCACACACGTATTTAGTATTATTATTTTTAATTATTATTATTTTTTATATTTTTTTTTACATTTTTATTTTTTGCATTATTCTCTATGTTGTTGTACACTGACAGCCCGAAATCTTTTCCTTTAGTTCAGTCCATCCAAAGGTTGTCTGGTAGAAATTGCCCTGTGCAATAAGACCGCCTATTGTACACTTATTTATATAAATGTTTGTCCTATATTATGTTAAGGTGTGCAATAAAGTTATATAATATAATAATATCGTCACCGGAAAGCCAATACTACTTAAACGCCAAAAGGCCATTTTACAATAGAGACATTTTAAGTTTTTTTTTTTACAAAACCATGTCTAACTTTTTTTCTAATTTAGTAATCGAAATACAGTAAAGGCAAAAAATAATTGTGACACTATTATCTACGTACTGGAATTGAGATATTCTGCATATTTAATGTAATTCAGGAGATAGCTGTCACTTAAGTACATATGCTCTGTACTCTTCTTAAGGAGAAAGTACTTATCTTTGCAATATTTTTTAAGTGCGGTTGTCGAAAAGTACTGACAAGTCAAGTCCTTTAAAATGTATGAAAGGAAAAAGTACTAACACGCATTACGGGTTGATGTAGTCTCAGGATAAAACTACTTAAACGTTATAATAATGTCTTAGGACCGTAAAGAAAAACGGTGTATAGCATTAAAAGTTGATACCATTGTTATGCCAAAAAGACTTATGTAAAAGATATATCATTTAAATTTAAATATATTATTCTTATCGGACATAGACAACAATAAGTAAGTGCTAACAATGGTACTAGCGGCGAATAAAATAAATGAGAATACTATTGTAATTCCTAATTTGAATTCGACTGCATCTTTTTACTTTATTGGTTGAAAAAGGAAAATATAAATCACTTTAAATGAAAAATTTTAAAAAATTGTTGACAGTTTTCTTGTCAGTCTTAAAACTTAATTGCTTATAGCAAAAGTCACGCAACACACTACGAATAATAAACGCAACACAGTTTTATTATTAATCTAAATACAATATTATGTATTGGGTAACAGTTTGGCGCAATTTTCGAAGAGATCAAATTGATTAGGTCTAGTAGATTTTGAATACCTGTGTATCATATATCGCGTCGATGCTCAAAACTTTGAAGCCTCGACTCAACGAGTGCATCATTGCCAATGATCCTCCTGGCTCGCCTCTCAATTGCCTCAAGTGCATCAAGCTGGTATCGGGCAGATCCATCCCAAAGATGAGAGCAGTACTCCATACAAGATCGAACTTGCGCTTGATAAAGTTTTAGCAGCTGTTCCGGCGTGAAGTACTGTCTGACCTTCGCGAGGATTCCCAGCTTTTTTGCTGCCAGTTGAGCCTTTGCTTCGATGTATGGCCCAAAGTTGAGAGTTGACGTCAGCGTGACACCAAGAAGATCAAGATGGTCGGTTATCGGCACGGTTACGCCCCGGAAAGTTGGAGCAGGGCTGAATTGGCTCCTTTTAGCGGAAAATAGACACGCCTGGGTTTTAGCAGCATTGAACTTGACCAAATTAGCATCGCCCCATTCAGAGACTGCCTCCAAGGACAAGTCCAAGCGCTCGACCATAGCCTCTCGGAGAGACTGGATCTGTGACCCACTAGCTTGCGCGCTGGATATGTAACTCTCAGTAACAGTGCTGTCGTCTGCATACCCAAAGGTACCGGGCTTAAGCAGATCATTTATGTGCAGCAAGAACAATGTTGCCAAGAGCACTGACCCCTGAGGGACCCAGGCATTAATGGCCATTTGACCGGACGAGCAGCCATCGATGACCACTTGGATGGACCGGTCACTCAGGAAGTCTGCAATCCAAGCACACAAACCAGCAGGTAAACTGAAAGAAGGAAGCTTACTAATAAGGCTTTCGTGCCAGACCCTATCGAAAGCCTTCGAGATATCGAGGGAGACGGCAAGCGCTTCCCCGTGTTTCTCGATGGCCTCACTCCAGATGTGGATGGCATACGATAGAAGATCACCAGTTGACCGATTTCGGCGAAAGCCGTATTGTCGGTCACTTAGGATGTCATTAGCTTCTAGGTATGGCAGGAGCTTAGTGTTGAGTACACGTTCCATAGTCTTACAGATAATGGACGCTACTGATATTGGCCTGTAATTAGCTGGGTCAGCCCGACTACCCTTTTTGGGCACGGGCTGTACGTTAGCTTGCTTCCATGCAATCGGCACTTTTCCAGCCTCAAATGAAAGCCTAAATAGGCGTGTCAGGGTCGGAGACAGTTCAGGCGCACACGTTCTCAGAACAATTGCCGGTATCCCGTCTGGACCCCTAGCCTTGTTCACGTCAAGGTTACGCAGCACCCTACGGACGTCCTTCTGATGGATGCGAATATTCGACATACTCGTTTCGCAACCATCAGGATTAACAGGGGGCCGCGTGTCACTTAGGATCTAGACTCGAAGATTCCGCGAAGAGTGAGGCTAACAAGTTTGCCTTCTCCTCAGCGGTATGGGCCAGCGACCCGTCGGGTTTCAGCAGTGGCGGTAGTGAGGGACGGCAGAAGTTCAATTCAACCGACTTAGCCAGGGACCAAAACGCCTTACTACCAGCAGGGTATGAAGCAAGTTTGTTCCCGATGCGGCTAATGTGGTCGAACCGAGACCTCCGCATCACCTTCTTGCAAGACTTGGCAGCTCTGTTGAAGGCTCTCTTCTTCTGACTCACGTCACTCGCCTTGTGCATACGAGCGTCGGCCCATGCCTGGTATGCGGTGTGCTTAAGTGCGTTAGCACGATCACACTCCGCACCACACCAAGGGCGAGCCTGGTCAGACATTGTTACGTCAGAGAATGGAATATAGTACTCCATCCCCCGCCGCAACACATCTGTCACAGCATCTGCGCACGACGATGGATCATCCAAAGAAAAGCAAGTAGGCTGCCAAGGATAACATGCGAAGAAAGATCGCATGCCATCCCAATCTGCTGACCTATATCGCAAAACCCGCCTGGTGCCTCTAGGGCAGGGATCGGGCGGAGAGTAGACTGATATAGATTTCACCAGACAGTGGTCGGAACTACCTAACGGTAATGATATCGACACTGAATAGCGGTCTGGATCTGTTGTCAGCAGAAGGTCCAAGCAGTTGGCCGTGTGCGAATCAACATCCGGTACCCTCGTAGCTCCCTGGACCAGCTGGGTGAGATTTAACGCTAGCGCAAGCTTTCGCGTCTCTCGACCAGCATGGTCGGTGCACTGGTATGGGAAAAGCCACTCCTGATGGTGGGCATTAAAATCCCCCAGTAACACCAGTTGTGCGGAAGAGTACCTCTGCTGAGCCACATCCGCCGCCTCACTAAGGTACTGTGTGAGCCTGATCGTCTCCTGATCACCACTGTGCGAACGGTAGACACAAGCATAGATAATTTTATCCATGCCTGTGTCCACCAGAGCCCAAAGCGTTGAGAACCTGGAATCTTCAAGGTTGCGGAGACGCCGATAGCAGATGTCGTCCCTGGCGTACAAACACACACCAGCGTGTGATTTAAAATTTTGCTCCAGTGTAAACCCTGGGTAAGACAGGTACGACACGTCTGACGGACTTCTTATCCGCGTCATCGAAAGAAAAAAGAGGGAAGGTTTTTCAGTCTCCAGGTGATGATGGACTGCTGCGATATTGGAGTGCAGACCTCTAATATTGCTGAGGTGCACTTTAAGTGAGAGGGAGTGCAGCCGCTGTTTTACTTTTCTCTTTTTCAACCCTGTCATATTACGAGTGAGGTAGGAGAGGAGAAGGAAGTGAAATGGAGTCCCATGCTGCTAACCTTCAGTCACGCACTGGCAGGACAGCATCATTGGGGTACTAGTCTGGAGACTGAGGGGACGCCCGAGCCCCCCCGGAAATGACCATCGGGCCCTCTCATCTGGTCGCCAACCAGCACGATGGTGCATTCCGGGATTTTTCGTCAGTTGGCCTTTCATGTGTGGCTAGCACATTACTTGGGCCCCCTACTAACTGCGGTCGGCCAGCGGTGCACCGTGCCTCGGATCCCGCTACCCTCCGCGACTAGTCTCCCGATACGTCAATACCAGCGCGGGTCCGGCTGGTCTGCATACATTAGAACCGTAACTTCGACCCAACTCCTCTAAATTGGCTACACTGGGCATCGTACCGGAACACGGCTAGGCCGTTTGGCGGTACGTCTTTGCCCAGTGGGTGGTCACAAGCCGTCGGTCGAAACCTACCACTAGTTAATATCACCTGATTAGCACCACCCGGGGACCACGTGTAGGGCCTAGCTATGGGTATTCTGAAGAACGGACGCGGGTGACTCAGCCCCCTAACTTGTTAACTGTTTGCTGCGGGAACTTCATACACGCGTCACTCTTTTGTCGCTGCGGGGATCCGACTACAAGCAAAATCAAGGTCGACTCATCGACTAAACCACCTACAACTCGCGCGCGAAATATAAATTATAAGTACTCAACGAATCGTAATCAAAACAAAATTTTATTTCAAAAGACTTAACTGAATATTTTTTGTACGTGTTTCACACATTTAAATGCTAAACAAACTATTAATATTTTGTCGAGTAAAATAGTCCATGCTTAATATAATAATTATTCGATTTCATTGAATGTAAAACATTCTAAATAGACACTCAAATACTTAGGTATGAAAAGCAAAGTTTCTAAAACCGTTCCCTCTCAGAAAACTGCGAAGACAAAATATACTAACGCGCCATGCTCGTCAATTCTTACGTAAAGCAAATTTACTTAGCTACATATCAACTCATATTTACGGTCGGCAAAAAAATACTAAAGCGACATCAATGACTCAACTACAATATTTTGAGTTGCTGAACAAAGTTAAAGTGGCTGATGTCAGTATAGAAAAATACTAAACTGACAACGACTAAAATATAATCATAAGTTGCATTACGTAAGTATTTATTAAAACATCAAAATTATGATAAATACCATACTTTTGCAGTGCTTAAGCGCCAAAAAAATGCTCAGATTATTACGAAACCACGACTAATCGACGCAGCAAAAAAAATCCAATCCAACGATATATATAACTCATTTTGGTCAAAATGGCGCTTAAGTAGTATTGGCTTTCCGGTGACGATATAATATAATAAAACACATAATATATGTTACTGATAATATTATTTGAAACTTTAATTCAATTCAATTCTTTATTGCTATATCACATTGTTACATAAGATCTTAAGAGTAGTTAAACTTCTTCAATTTTCAGAACTAAATTCATTATAAATGTCAAAATCCATACTTAATATTATAAATGTGAAAGTGTGTGTGTCTGTTTGTTTGTCCGTCTTTCACGGCAAAACGGAGCGACGAATTGACGTGATTTTTTAAGTGGAGATAGTTGAAGGGATGGAGAGTGACATAGGCTACTTTTTGTCTCTTTTAACCCCCCCCCCCCCCCCCCCCACTCCCCTAAAATGGGGGGTCGAAGTTTGTATGGAGCATTCCGCAATTTTCAAGGTAGAAAGCTAAAAATTGGTAGGCGAACTATTTGTGAGTAACAAAAATGCGGGCAAAAGCTAGTAAATATATAAATTTAGTTTAAAGTATGAATACTTAGTATTAAGAGGGTACTTTTTCACCCGCCTATCGTCAACATCGAGCATGGTTTATAAGCTTGCTGGTAGTCGGGGTCGGAATCTCGGCCCCTGTCGGAGTCTGCGTTTCGTGACAGCTACAACCTGAGGGTCTTTAAGTCAAGAGTGAACCCCTACGACTCGAGCTCGGTCCGGATGGTAAGCTACCCATTGCTCGATGTTCGCAAAACCGCGCTGGTGGTCGGGGTCGGGGTCTTGGCGGCTGGGGCATGAAGATGTTCGTTCCCTCACGCGTGCGGCCGTCTCTTTCGCTAGCATTACTGCTTCGCAGAAATAGGAGACCGCCGCCCAATCCACCTCGCTCTAAACGCGCGAGAGGTCACCGACGGCGATCGCCTCCGCGATGACACGGCGGGGCTAGGTCCAAGCGGAGCACTTCGCCACCGTATGCTCCACCGTGTCCTCTGGATGGTCCGCACAATGGTGACCCAGGCGTTTCTTTCGCCTGAATTCAGTGCAGAAACCTCCCAAACTTATCATGTCCAGTGAAGACTTACGTCATACGAAAACTGAGGAAGCCGTGACGCCTCTCCAGCCACTCCTCAATTAGAAGACCTACCGCTTCATGGCGGCAACGCGGAGGTGTCGCAAACCAGTGCTGGGCTGGGCTGTACAGTTGCTGTCGCCATAGTGCCATGAGATACTACCGGAACTCTGTCCACCATGCCGCGTCTTGTCGCGGAAGCGGAGTTTTGCCCCGGCGTTGCATCTCCATACTCATGACTTTTGCCTCCAGATTCATGTAGGCAGGCCGGCAAGGAAGCCCGTCGTTTAGTAGGAGACCATGCGGTATCCGCGCACCATCTGGTTGGTCATGAGCCTCTGGAACGCTTTCAGCTTTACCGCCGGTCTTATCTGCAGCGACGGTGCCCACACCGGCACTCCATAAAGGACCATGGACTGCACGATCTTTGAGTGAAAGTAGAAAATTTACCCAATGGAACTTACTCATATTTCAGCATATGATCTACCCGTTTACCAAATTTCATCGAAGTCTGTACAGCCGTTCGAGCGTGAAGAAGTTTCAAACATACACACGCACAAACTTTCGCTTTTGTAATATTAATGTGAAATATTATACGAGTAATATGACTGGATTTTATTATTGTCTTCCCGAATCTCCCAGATTAGAATTCTAAGGGCATTGGCATCATTAATAAACACCTTCGCCCCCCTACCATAACACCTTAAATTCATCACGATACCGGTGCGAGAATGGGATAGAGCTATTGATACTGTATAGTACTATATCTCTCACACCGAAATCTAATGATTTTCTTACTATGATTAGTAGGGCCTCGGTCAGAATCACGCTAATATTATAAAGTCAAAACTTTATTTGTGTGTGTATATGCTTGTGACTTTTTCACTCTCAAACGGCTGAACGGATTTAGATAAAATTTAGCATACGGGTAGATCATGTTCTAGAACAGAACATAGGATACTTTATATCCGGGAAGTATGTTCCCTTGGGACAATTTTCTACTTTTTCACGAGCAAAGCCGCTGGCTATAGCAAGTGAGCAATAAATTAATATTACATTATTTATTCAACTAAAACGCTACTGTTTACACGTCGGAGATTTAGTGGTTCTTGACTCATGCACGTTGCAGCCTGCCAAACAAACAAATTTGTTTTCCTTGGGTTCCGAAAGTCGCCGCTGTTCTCATGAACAATTAGATGGGTTGAGGATTCTTGGTTTTGAAGTATGCATGTAAGTGTGTAAGTTTCATCACCACTGCTCTCAAAACGGTGAAGGAAAACATCGTGAGGAAACCGGCATGTCCTAGAAGCAAAAATTCGAAGACATGTGACATCCACCAACCCGCACTGGGCCCGCGTCGTTGATTACGGCCCATTCCCTCTCCTAGAGAGGAGGCCTGAGTCCCAACAGTGGGAACATTATAAGGCCGACTATGCTATGCTATGCTATGTACCTAAGTGCATGCATTCTTACAAAAAGAAAAGCAAAATCAACTGGAGAGACGAAATATTTTACTTTTTGGGTTAAGTATAAACAAAGAGAGTAGCTTTTTTTGGCTAAGAAATCATCAAATAACTCCTCACGCTCTGGGTAGGACGAGAAGGAATGTCACAGTTTTACTGACTAAAATTCACCTGTGTACAAAGCCGCAGTAAAGCTAGGAACTACATTAGACCGACGCACACGTGTAACACGCCTGATTTGTACGTAGAAAGACGTCGCGTGGCGTAACGTGGCGTGTAGCTCTACAAATCTAGTTGCCATATAAAATGTATTGAGATCGACGATCAGCGTGTGTGGCACACGTGTGCGCAGTGTAGTTCTAGCTTAACTCTTCCGAATAATCTTTTTCTAATTCTGCTAACTACGCCAAGGCGGAGGCCTACGGCAAAGAGGCGACTAATACTTTGTGTTTATATAGAAAACAAAATGAGATTAACACTTCAAACCAACTGTGATAAAACTAAAACCTCACATATATGCCTTCAATTGCCCTTCGCTTTCCAGGACCACGGGTTTTTCTCGGACACAATGGTTCTTTTGGAAAGTGGCCGGAAATCGGGATCGGGATCCCGGCGGCGGTTGGGGCGTGAGGACCTTTGCCTCCGCGATCGGCCGCCTCCTTTGCTAGCATTACTGCTTCGCAGAAGGAGGCGACTGCCTACCACTCCTCCTCGCTCCGGACCATGGCCTGTACCAAGGCCCGGCGCGAGAGATCGCTGCCGCCGATCGCCCCCACAAGGACACGGCGGTGCTCTGCCCAGGTGGGGCACACCTCTACCGTATGCTCCACCATGTCTTCCGGGTGTTCCACACAATGGTGGCACCTGGGCGTTTCTTCCGCACGAATTCGGTACAGGAACCCCCCGAACTTACCATGTCCGGTGAGGACCTGCGTCATGCGGAATGTAAGGACGCCGTGAGGTCTTTCCAGCCACTCCTCAAAGAGGGGACTTACCACCATAATTATGGCGTGCCCAAACCTCAGCATGGTGAGGTTTTATTTTACGGTGTCACCATTATAAACTTGTCATTCAGAAAATAAATGTAGCAACTATAGCAAGCAATACATATTCAGTAAAGCTTTTAGAACGCTGAATGAACACAATGCTTTATGAGCAATGCATTCGAATTCACTCTTGACAACTTGTAGACAAGTAACATAATATATTTATGTTAAATCTCTGCTTGTTCACACATTATTGTATTCATTATTTGCATATCGGTGACGTCGAATAACAAAGTTGAGAGCTCATGATCACATAAATAACGTCTAACTAAGCGAAAAAGAGGCATAATCATAAGTATAATCAGTGGCTCGCCGTCCGACCGTCCAGTAACCTTCCGGACCGAGCTCAAGTCGTCGACGGCACGTACTGTTCCACGCGCGCCTCGGGGAGATGTCAGTAAATCGTAGGGGCCCAGCAGGGTCGAAGCCTACTGGGGCCGTGGGTAGTGTGAAAACGAAACCCGGGGCCCTTGGACGAAGGCAACGAAGGAACAGGAATGGGTTTTTAGTCAGTAAAAGTCTGACACTATCTCCCGATCCGCCCAAGAGCGGGATTTGTCATTAGATGATTTTCCCACAAAAAAAAAAAGAATTGGTACTTGCCCGATTTTGAATCCGCGACCTGATGCATGAGAGGCGGCTGCATAAACCACTGGACCATCACGACACACACCTTTGTACTATCATTAAATAAATTTAAAAAAAATGAAATGCAAGCACTGAAAATTGAAGCGTAGTTACTAAACAGAACAATTTGTTTCAAACATGAAAAAAAAATACAGGACGCAAGTTCTCACGTTCAATAAACAGACTATCAAAGGCAATGATTACAAATTGCTCCGATTATATTGATGGCACATTATCTAGTGACCTCGCTCAAGTTAGGGCAATTACTGCTTCTAGATTACTGTGATTCACTCCAAATTATACAGATTACATTGACGTAAAATCTACCTACATCAAAGCTATACTTCCTGAAGGCTTAAGACCATAGGATAATAAAAAACAGAAATACAACAACTCCTTTCTTATATCTATGGCTAAGGCAACTATAATTTAGGTGTCTTCAAGGCTAGAGTGAATAGGCTCTTAATAAACTAGTGCGCCTCACCATCAATGATTGCATCACTAGAAGAAGATAAGCGACAAGATATATGTATCCAAGATTTATGTAACATAAAATATGATTTAAAAGAGTGTCCATGGAGTTTCGTGCACGTTCTTCTCCATAGAGATCTACGCTTTAGAAGTTGCAATTTAGCTTCACTTTTTTTTTTTTTTTGACTGACCGACATTTTGATAATTCAAAAGTACCTGTAATTGGTCTATTTGAAATAAACGTTTCTGATTTCTGATTTCTGATTACTGCTTACCATCAGGTGAGATCGCAGTCAAGCACTGGTTTGTATCAATTTAAAAAAAAGAACTATAAGAGTCTTGTAAGAGTTTTGTATTTATTACTAACTGCCTCATTGGCCTCGTAGTTATAAGCGCGACTGCTGAGCGTGGGGTTCTGGGTTGGATTCCCAGGTCAGGCAAAAAGTGCTTTTGGGATTTTGCATTAGAAATTACTCTGTAGCTGGCCGAAGTTTAGAAGTTGGTGGTTTGACACCTCAGTGCCTTGGAAAGCACTTAAAGCCATCTGCCGATAATCTCTCTCTGGTCTTGTTGGATTACCTTCCAATAGAAATGTGAGAGTAAAGAATCAGAGAGTGCACAAAAGTGTGCACTACAATAATAATAATTCTTTATTTTCAGGCAACTAAGGCCCATAGATAGAATACATAGAATAATCTTAAAAATAATAAACTAATAGATACATACAATAAGTAATCAATTTGTCTTCTTTGCAACTATTGCACACGAAGTGACGGCGTCGTGTTTTGCTGTGAGGTTGGTATTCTTCCACGAAATGGTCGATACACGACACCCTTTGGCCAAAACTCTACTTTGAGGAAGGTCTCCAAGTTATGAGTCGGCACCCGCACCACAATCGACTTAAAATTAGTGTTATGGCGCGACTCCAACTGCACGACTCTCAAAGTCCAGTTTGTTTTTACACGTACATACTCCACGATCTCCTTAGCCTTCGTGGTGTGATGTAGTCTCGACACATACAGCTGCGTCGTGGGTATAGCTGGACGCAGCAGCATGTTGGGTCCTGCCAGCGCGGTACCGCACTGGTTCTGACAATGTTTCTTCTTACTATAATATCTCCTGCGTACTTCGTTAATCTCTGTCCACCATGATCGAAATATGGTCGAGAGGATTATTGTGTACTCACATATCGTCAGTTCTCGTAACTACTAAGGAATTCCAGATGCAAAACTCAAATAAACTTTGCTCGCCACGTTTATTGATCCCAGGGTTCCTCCTACTTAACACTATTGCCTGCGATAACTATACCAAACAGGCACAGCCTAGAATCTAACAATGGAAAAACCTGAAAAAGACGCTGAATATGTCATCTAACTATTAATTGCGTTTCTGGTTAGCAATAGAAAAATTCTTCAAGAAACTCTGAACCTATGATAAATCTTACGACTTAAAACGGCATTTTATGAGCTTTATACATGAAACATTTTCTTGTAGTTTTTTATGGTAACCCAAGAGCTTGAAATGGGGGACCAGGTTGCAAAGAGTACCGTGGTCTTGGAATGCAAAGGGCAACTAAAGGAATACGGTGGGTTAAGCCAGTAAAAGTCTGTCTGCCTTTCGCTCCACCTAGTGCGAGACTTCCCCCTCTTTTCTTTACGACTTCTCATTTGATTATTTTTCCCCATCTAAAAAAAAGACGCTACCTACGAGGTACTTATCTAATAATACAGAATTCTCATAAATGGCTAGGAAGTGGATAGCATAGCATAGCACAGCATATTCAGCCTTTTAATGTTCCCACGGTTGGGACTCAGGCCTCCTCTTTCTAGGAGAGGGAATGGGCCGTAATCCACCACGCGGGCCCAGTGCGGGTTGGTGGATGTCACATGTCTTCGAATTTTTGGTTCTGGGACATGCCGGTTTCCTCACGATGTTTTCCTTCACCGTTTTGAGAGCAGTGGTGATGAAATAAATTACACAAAGTAATGCGCCTGACTGGGTTTGAACCCGCGACCTACAATTCGTAAGTCGGGGCCGTTATCACTCGGCCACCACTGCTCAAGTGAAAGGAAGTGGATATATACAGGAAATGTAATGTATAGACGAAATAAGACTACAATAAAATAGATACTCGTATAACGTTGAACATAGGCCTCCCCCAAGCGTCGCCACAACGACTGGTCCTGTGCGTCCACAACACCGGGTCATCGTTCCACCTTGTGGGAGGCCTGCCAACAGTGGAACTCTTTCGGCTGAAATGATGATGATGATATATAAAACGTAGGCATTTAAAACAACTAAAAAAGTGGTCTAATTTTAGAGGAAAAATGTATGATGACAGGTTATGGAAAAACTGTCTAAAAATATGCATATTTATTCTTTATTATCTGCAATTGTCCCAACCTATGTCATCATCAGCCGTCACAAACATTTTAATAGATTTAATTTTTTTTTTATTTGGTCTTTTTTGTTTTAATTTTATCTGACCCGCTAGCGGGGGGGGGGGCCTTTACAATTATCTGTTTCAGCAAGCAGGTTTACAATGAAATATAACTACAAATATAGCTAAAAAACAGAACAAAACATATAGTTCCATCGATAGTATTAGGTACCTAATGTATAGTAATGAATATATTATTTGAGTATATAAGAATAAATATTAAAAGGCAAACAATGTGTGACCAGGTAAACAGGAGCCACGCAGAGATTACTGTTTATTTCCATCTACAATATGTATAATCTTCAGTCCTGATTTAAATTTTATTGTAAATTCAAATTGCGCGAACGTGCGGCATAGATAATTGATTGGGCATGCCATATTTATGGCGGCAAGTCCCCTCTTTGAGAATGTGGCTGCAAAAGACGTCACGGCGTCCTCACTTTCCGCATGACTCAGGTCCTCACCGGACGTGGTAAGTTCGGGAGGTTCCTGCATCGGATTCGTGCGGAAGAAACGCTCGGGTATCACCATTGTGTGGACCGCCCGGAGGACTCGATGGAGCATACGGCGGAGATGTGTCCCGTTTGGGCAGTGCACCGCCGTGTATTCGTGGCGGCGTGATCGACGGTAACGTCCTCTGACCTCGAGAGGCGGCCGCATGCGTGAGGGAACGGACTTCCTCATGCCCCAACTGCCGGGATCCCCTATTTCCAGCCACCGTAGGCAATGACCATTCAGCCGTCCAGTAACCGTCCGGACCGAGCCTGAGTTGTCATTATGCTGAGCGTACGGCCGTTTTACTCGGACGTGGCGCATATATGTTATTTTTAATTAATTATGTTTTTGTCTCACCTTCGGTTTGCCGACGACATAGTAGTCATGGCTAAGACTACGGAGGAGCTCAGTACAATGCTTGGTGACCTCAGTAGAGCTTCCGAAAGAGTGGGACTTAAAATGAACATGGACAAAACCAAAGTCATGGTAAACAGCCATGTAGCACCCACTCCTATCAAGGTCGGGGACTCTACACTCGAAGTTGTAGACGACTACGTTTACCTGGGACAGACGGTCCAGTTGGGAAGGTCTAACTTCGAGAAAGAGATCAATCGTCGAATCCGACTCGGCTGGGCAGCGTTCGGGAAGCTGCGCGGTGTCTTCTCGTCCAATATACCACAGTGTCTCAAGACGAAAGTCTATGACCAGTGCGTGTTGCCAGTGATGACATATGGCTCCGAAACGTGGTCGCTTACAATGGGCCTCATTAGAAGGCTTAAAGTCACCCAAAGGACAATGGAGAGGGCTATGCTCGGAGTTTCCTTGCGTGATCGAATCAGGAATGAGGATATCCGCAGGAGAACCAAGGTTGCCGACATAGAACGAAGAATCGCCAAACTAAAGTGGCAATGGGCAGGGCACATTGCTCGCAGAACAGATGGCCGTTGGGGCCGAAAGGTTCTGGAATGGCGACCACGTACCGGAAGACGTAGCGTTGGAAGACCTCCTACAAGGTGGACCGATGACTTGGTAACGGTTGCGGGAGTCCGATGGATGCGAGACGCACAGGACCGTTCGCTGTGGCGACGCTTGGGGGAGGCCTATGTCCAGCAGTCGTACGTCGACGAGTGTCGTCGGACGTCTTTCGGCTGAAATGATGATGATGATGATGATGTTTTTGTCTTGCAAAATGTTTGCAATATGTTAGTTATAAGTTTGCGCCTTTTCCGGCAAATAAAATGTTTTTCTTTCTATCTTTCTTTCTTTCTATCAACGGCGCGAAGTGTTCCACGCGCGCCTCAAGGAGATGTCAGCAAAACCGTAAGGGCCTGGCAGTGTCGAAGCCTACTGAGGCCATGGGTTGTGTGAAACAGAATCCTGGGGCCCTGGAATGAAGGCAATTTAAAGAAGGAACATAGGAGTGGGTTTTAGTCAGTAAAAGTCTGATACGCCCTCTCGCACCGTCCTAGAGTGAGAGAACTCATTTCAACCCACCTAAAAAAAAGGCATAAGTAATTCATTCAGTAGTTGACCGGTTGACTGCTACGCTGGGTGTCGCGGGTTCGATTTCCACACGAAACATCATCATCATCATCTTCCTGCCCTTGTCCCGTTTTATTTGGGGTCAGCGCAATACGATTTCCACACGAAACAAATCATCTAATAATTCATAAATCAATCAAAATAATTCCTAAAATATCGAAATGTTCTCAACCTCTGCACCAATCAATTACTCACTCCACATATAAAGCGAAGTGACCAAATGACCATATTCAGTGTCAGTGGGTAACACACAATCAAAATGACGAAAGTCCTATTAGCTACAGTTCTAATCGTGATCACATTCACGCTAACAAGATCAGCGAATACGCAAATGAAAGATGCAATGCTGAAGGAACCCATGACGACCACCACCATGGCCAACCAGGACAGCAACATCGATAGCACCGATGTAGATGTCATAGCTGTGATGAACGCCTGTAATGAGAGCTTCAGGATTGAGATGTGTAAGTTTTATAATAACCGTATAGGGTTATTTTTATAAAAACTAAATAGGGTAATTTTTATAAATACCGTTTATGGTTATTTTTATAAAAACTGAATAGGGTAATTTGAATAAAAACCGTATAGGGTTATTTTTATAAAAACCGTATAGGGTAATTTTTATAAAAAGCGTATAGGGTAATTTTTATAAAAACCGTATAGGATATTTTTTATGAGCAGAAGAATCAAGGTTACCGACATAGCCTGAAGAAACAAAACTTATGTAGCAGTGGGCAGGGCTCCATCGGCGAGCTACTTAGCTCGCAGAACCGATGGAGCCGAAAGGTTGCAAAACCTTCCACAAGGTGAACCGATGACCTTGAGGATCGCGGAAATTTGATGGAGGCGAGACGCACGGGATCAGTCGTTGTGGCAACACTTGGAGAATGCCTATGTTCAGCAGTGGGAAATCTGTCGACTGAAATGATGATGATAGTGTAATTTTTATTCATCGATACCTCAGTATTCATACTTTTGTAGCCTAAACTAAATAGCAACAATGTCCAATATGTAACATAATAAACGAACACAGCCTGAAAGTAATCTGTTCAGAAACGGCTGCTGAATCGATTGCAGCTGTTTTTTTAAATAAGAATAAAATAATCAAGAGTTTTTATAGAATATTTAAGAATTTATCAAAATAGGTATCTTTTTAAAGTTATTAATTCTCCTAACCTACATAACTATGTTTCCTATTTTAAAGAATTCTTTGTCATATATCTTTTTTTGGGTTCTGAACCTCAAAAAGAAAAAACGGAACCCTTATAGGATCACTTTGTCGTCCGTCTGTCTGTCTGTCTGTCAAGACCCTTTATCTCGGGAACGCGTGGAGGTATCGACTTTAAATTAAAACCATATACTCAGATCTGCGGTCTCTTGAAGCTGTGAAAAAAATCAAATCTGAGTTAAAGAAAAAAAAGATGCGGCCGTTTATAAAACGTGTATTTCGACACTCTCAAGGGAATGAAAATTCATAGGGTACTTCCCGTTGACCTAGAATTCTAAAATTTGGCATGAAGCAAGGTCATAAAGCACAAGTACAGGAAAAAATCTGAAAACTGTAAATTTGTCACAAAAAGAAACTTTTTTTGCGATTCAGTAAAATCTTCGGAACTCAATTCGGGAATTGAACTGTTTTCATAAGTAAGTCTTGACGGAACTCTCAGTGCGCGAGTCCGACTCGCACTTGCCCGGTTTTTTTTTATTGCTTCACTAGCGTGTTTGTAGAACCAATATCGATGCGCTACCAATGTAGTGCATCGATGCCTATATTATATTAATGTGGAACACACGCCGTCAACGACAGGGACTCGGTTCTTACGAGCTACCCATTGCTCGTCGTCCGCAAGCCCGCACCTACGGTGGCCGTGGATCGCCCTGTGACTCTCGACGCCCAGAGCGTCTCCTTTCGCGAGTCGTGAAGGCTGCGCCGTGGGGTGGTTTTTTTTCCGGGTGGGAAAATCATCTAATGACATCCCCCGCTCTTGGGCGGAGCGAGAGATAGTGTCAGACTTTTACTAACTAAAAACCCACTCCTGCTCTTTCTTTGCCATTTTTTCCAGGGCCCCGGGGATCTCTTTCGCATCACCTATCGCCCCAGTAGGCTTTGAACCTGCTGGGCCCCTACGGTTGCTGACATCTCCTTGAGGCGCGCGTGGAACAGTGCGCGCCGTCAACGACTTGGGCCCGGCCCGGACGGTTACCGGACGATCTGACGGCGAGCCACCCATTGCTCGCCGTCCGCAAGCCCGCGCCTACGGTGGCAGGAAAGCGGGATCGGAATCCCGGCGGCGGTTGGGGCGTGAGGATCTTTGCCTCACGCGATCGGCCGCCTCCTTTGCTAGCATTACTGCTTCGCAGAAGGAGGCGACCGCCTGCCACTCCTCCTCGCTCCGGACCATGGCCTGTACCAAGGCCCGGGACCGTGGGATGGTGGATGGTTCCCTCACGGTTGCGGTCATCACCTTCGCTAGCATTACTGCTTCGCAGTTCTCAACTCATATAGCAATAAATTCAAAAGTATCATAATAAAATCATGATGGCATTAACTTCTGGTTGAAGTACATTCAATTCTATTTGTTTATATTGCAGCCTATATACAAGCAATGAATGAGAGCGGCAGCTTTTTAGACGAGACTGATAGAACGCCAAAGGTAAGTTAAATTCTTAAAGACAATTGCATTTATTATATATCATCTTACGAGTAAATATGAATAAATAATAATATAATCTATACTTATAATAAATCTGTGGAAGTGAAAATTCTGTACATTGAAAATACTCGTATCAAAAAAATAAATGGCAGGGGGTGTTACTAGACAGACACCGAACCCAAAAATGTGATTAAAAAAATTTTTGTCTGTCTGTCTGTCTGTTTGTTCAGGCATCACGCAAAAACTACCGGTTCGATTACGATGAAACTTGGTATAATTATTCTTTAATATCTTGGGCACCACACTGGATACTTTTTATCCCGGAAAAGTATATACAATAAAAAACAAACTTAATTTTGCGGTTCGATCCCTAGACCCGATTACTGTACCAACCGCAAATAATAGGTAGGTAGGTTACGTCACCCGCAGTGGAGTTCACTAAGGGGCGCTGCACACGGCTAAGATACTATAATTCGGTCAATAAATTTAGTTAAAAGGTAATCAATACATTTATTGACTGTTAGGTTAGGTTAGGTTAGGTCAGGTACGAAGTTCGCCGGGTCAGCAACAAATAAATTTAAACCTGCGTGTCAATTCTATACATGAGAAATTGTAGTTAAAAGTGGTAGAAAATTTTTGAGACAACTTTCAACAAGTAAAGACAGAATTTGCAGCAATTTTATCATTGTTTTTGATTCCTGGATCCTTTTTACCACATACTAGGTTATATTTTTGTATCGTGGGTGCCTTCTCAAACATGTACACCCAGAAAAGATACCCAGACCCGGAGAACAACTACCATGTAAGTCATACAAATATTTGTTCTGTGTGGGAATCGAACCTACAACACGAAGTGTAGCAGCAATTAGCTTTCAGCAATTTATCCTTTTATAAAATATCAAACAGTGATATTGCAGCAGATTTAGGCAAAGATGGCTACTGGAAAGACCCACAATTTTTTTTTTTTATTCTTGATATGTTCGCGCGTGACCGCTAACTCACCTGATGGAAAGCGACGATGCGGTCGACGATGGAGCGCGCTTACCTAGAAGTAACCTATTCACCATTTTACCAAAACCTGAAAAAAGAATGTCCCTTGTCCAGTAGTGAAACAAAAAGGACTAAAAATAAATAATTGTCTCATTAAATGACACTTAACTTCTCCTTTATATAATTGTGTTGCAGTGCTTCATTCGTTGCGTCTTCACAAACGTAGGCATAGTATCAGATGACGGCAAACAATTCAACCCCGAACGGGCTGCCTTCATATTTGCGGGCGAACGGAATGGAAAACCCATGAATGATATTGGAGACATGACTGCAATGTGCGCTGCTGACCGACGTAAGTTTATTATACCCTAGTACTATTGCTAAAAAATATTTTTTTAGTTATGCTTAAGATCGCGTTTGACCACTATCTCACCTGATGGTAAGTAATAATTACTTAGTGGCATACGATGGAGCACGCTTGCATATACGTAACCTATACACTGTTGAATTAAAGACCCCTATGTTATAGCTATCAGGAAATAAAGACTCAGGCTGGGAATTCCACTCCTTTGCTGTACGCACAATTAATGTGTTCCCAAAACGCTTTACGTACGAAAAAAGTTAAAGTACTACAGTTTTTTTGGCCGCATACCCAAGAAAAATGGCTACAACTTTGAAGAGATCATCGTAACTGGCATGGTTGATGCAGCCCAAAAACATGGGCAGATCAGAGGCTCTATCATGAACTCTAGCACACAATACCGTGCCGACGTCTTTATGTCGATACCGTTACCGGCTCACGCTGAAAACCAGCGCCGTAGACTCATCGCATTTTGCGTGTAGTCACGGCATTTTGCTGAGCATTCGGTCGTTTTGCGCGGATGTGGCGCATATTGCTTTCACATAATATACTTATAATATGTTAGTTCTAAATTTGCGCCTTGTTCTGCCAAATAAAATGTTTTTCTTTCTTTCTTCTTTCTTTCTTTCTTAAAGCGATCCATTTGACGACATAAACAGAACTGTTAAAAGGATGGAGCTAGGGTGTATAATTACATCCCTCTTTCTCGCTCACATACCTGACTTTTAACACGTCATGGGTAACTGGTCCGCTCCACACTGGATTCCCAATTACACGTCCCACTTCATGATGCCAAGAACCGTCACAGATGGTGAGACACCATCAGTAAGCTATTCCAATAGGAACTTCTCGATCCTCAGTAATGAGGAATACGACTAGAGGAGTCTCTACCTTTACGGCGACGCCAAAGGGAGGGGAGTTATGATTTTAACTCGTGTTTATATGATGTGTATTTATGTATGTTCATCTATTCCTTCATAACTACTTGTCAGAATATGATAAATGAGGTATCGTTAGAAGCGTCTTGGTCGTCCGCTGGTTATAGGCTATGTGAAGTTGCAATAAATAAAATATGGCACCCTCTAGAGGACATAAAGTCATGAATAAAAAAAAGATTTTGAAATGTGCTGAAAAAATATAAATATTGCAAGCTATTGCTTTTTTTATAATCGATAGGTTCACGCTTGACCACTGGCCACGACATATATACTTGATATTGTCCGATTTTTATTCTAAACTTACATTTTAAAAGGTGAAAGCGCGTTTTAAATTTTGTCCTGAAAAAGTTTCAGGGCATTGTTAACTTGAATGCTGATTACTATATGATGGGCGGGTATGACACGTATTTATTTACCGAATAATAATCATTTCAGCTAATAACGAATGACTTTTCATGAAACCTTTCAATAGGATAACATAAATTGAGAGGGCTACCCTGGAGCATCTACTTTAAATAAGCAAGTAAAATGTTCGTTTTTCAGAGGAAACCTGCCTCTGCGAAAGATCCTACCAGTTCCTGAGATGTTTGATGTCGATGGAAATAGAGAAATATGAAAAGTCCTAATTACTGACATCGATACTTCTTCGTTACTGATGCTGACCTGGTACTTCTGACACAGTTTCTAACCATGATTGTAATAAATGTAGATTAGAGAGATTAGTTAATGCTGAATATACATTTTTATTGCTGAAACAGCTTATTACTATGTACATATATTGTGTTTGCTTTTTTTTCCGACTCCCTTTTTTTGTGGTGGTAAACCTTCTAAAGGGCCTATTACACTACTCGATATTCAGACAGTCTTAGTCGACGTCGCGTAGTGTAATAAGGGTTAGACCGGTCTTACTCGGAATAGAAAATAAGACAGTCTGAATATCGTGTGCTGAATATCGCGTAGTGTAATAGGCCCTTAATAACTTCTCCCGTTCTGAGTGAAGCGAGAGGAAGGTCAGACATTTAGTGACTAAGGCCTAGTATGTACATCGACACGACGGCCACCGCTTCGTCAACAGACTTTCATAGTTCTGTATGTAAGCTTCACGCAGGCGTACACCAAGCGTATAATGACGAATACGCGTCTATGAAGCTACGCGTCTGTGGTCATTTGGCCTAAAACCCACATGTGTTCCTTCAGCTGCCCTTTGCGTTCTAGGGCCGCGGTAACTGTTTCGATTAATCATGTCAAGCTCCCTTGAGTAACCGTTGTCTAGCGATATCACTAAAAAGGACTAAATAATATGATAACTGTAGTGAATCCTTAAAAAAAAAGAAGGAGGTTAAGAATTCGGTTGTATTTTTTTTTATAATTTTTTTTTTTGTTCGTTACCTCAGAACTTCGTCGTTTATGGACTGATTTGCAAATATTTTTCCCCTTATAGGATATGGGAAGTAAGCTTCCAGATTGGTCCCATTTTTTTCAAAATCCAGTTCTGATGATGGGATCCATGAGGAATCCAGGGAACTCCTCAAATATATATGGTGACTTTGGTATTTCCATCGAGAACTAAAGCATTTACAGTAAAAAAGTAACATTTGATGAAGTGTTTGTTGTTTGTGTTGTGTGTTGTTTTGATCCTTTTAGTGTGTTATTTTTAGTGAAGTCGGTTATTTTTTTTTTTTGTAAAAAGTTTTTATTTATATAACCTAAACGTAGAATAGTGGTACAACACGAAACAACATAAAAGCGAAACTTGTGTGTATGTTTATTAGTCCTTCGCTCAAACGGCTGAACAGATTTGGATGAAAGGCACACTCGTATATCCTAGAGTTGCACTTAGGATACTTTTTATCTCCGGGGGTAGGTATGTTAACAAGGGATAATTTTCATCAGTTAGTTAAGTACAATGAAAAGTCAAAAATAAATAATTTTACGCTTTATTTCATACAAACAAACGTAAAGACTAGAAATCTTACATCTATCAGATCTTTGTAATTTAAATACAGACAAGTGAAACAAACTCCTAAGTAGTGCTATTAACGTGATTTTGCTCCAAATAAGTTCTGGAAGACTCCTCCCAGCCAGCCGGATTGTGGCTCCCTAGAAATTAAGACATAGATTTTAATAATGATAAAGTAATCAAAAACAGTACAGAGCAGTGGTGGCCGAGTGGTAACGGCCCCGACTTACGAGTTGTAGGTCGCGGGTTCAAACCTAGCCAGGTGCATTACTTTATGTAATTTATTTCATCACCACTGCTCTCAAAACGGTGAAGGAAAACATCGTGAGGAAAGCGGCATGTCCTAGAACCAAAAATTCGAAGACATGTGACATCCACCAACCCGCACTGGGCCCGCGTGGTGGATTACGGCCCATTCCCTCTCCTAGAGAGGAGGCCTGAGTCCCAACAGTGGGAACATTATAAGGCCGACTATGCTATGCTATAATCAAAAACAAACATATGAAATAGATTCGGATAAAACAAGGATGTGTATATGTCTACCTAGATCATTTTAAACTATATAAATAGAGGTATATAGCCAGGCCGGTGACCTAATGAGGGTCGCGGGGATCCGATGGATGCGAGACGCCTAGGGCTGTTCGTTGTGGTGACTCTTGGGAGAAGTCTACGTCCAGCAGTGGACATCTTTCGGCTTTTACTGACAAAAACCCACAGTGTTCCTTCAGTCACCCTTTTTTTGCGAGTGCTGCGGCAACTCCTTCGAACTATCTGCAGCTCTGGTAGGCGTGCTGACATGTCTTTGAGTGCGTGCGTGGAACACAACGCACCATCGACTCGAGCTTGGTTCTTGCAGGATGGCCAGACGATGAGCTACGACTGTTACTGAATAAAACCCACTCCTAGTTCTTTCCTTTCATACCAGGGCCGGGTTTTCCTTTCAGAAGCGAACCCATGGCCCCAGTAGGCTTCGATAATGCTAAGCCCTTACGGTTTGCTGACTCCTTGAGGCGCGCGTGGAACAGTCCGCGCCGGCGACGACTTGGGCTCGGTCCGGACGGTTACCGGACGGTAACCGTCCACGCCAGTAGTCCTACGTTATAAAGAAGCTAGAAATAAACCACCACTCACTCTTTCTTGCAGTTGTACATGTTGTTGATTTTCTTGACATCACCACGGCTCAGACCTTCCCTCTGTCCCAGTTTCACACCTCCAACCTGTGAATATAACAAATTAAAAATCAATTTTTTTTTTAAGCTTTGGTAATCATCAAGCAACTTTTCTCGCTCTGGATGGAGCGAGAGCGAGTGTCAGACTTTTAGCACACCCGTGTTCCTACAGTTGCCAACAATTCCGCAGCCCATGTGTTTATCTCAAGATGTGGAAACGATATCCGAAATCGTTTTGGATATTGACCTAATTTTCATAATTAGTGACTGAAAATCCTACTGTGAAATTGGACTTTATTGACAAATGGAATATGCACAAATAGTGTAATATAATATTTTTTAAATTCCTTTTTTTAAATAAAATAAACTTGTTTTAATTAAACAGCGATCCCTCCTGTAAGCGGTGATGCAATCGTTGATGGTGAAGCGCACTTATTCATTAAGAGCCTATTCACTCTAGCCTTAAAGACACACAAGTACATTTTGATACAAGTGGAGAAAGTTTGTCATTATAACTGAGGCGAAATTTACCCAAGCCACAGCTGAGGGTGCTATTATGACGAGTGCTGCATTGACAAATATCCATGTGTATCAAACGACGTCACTGCACTTACGAGGGCGTAGCGCCCAGCCGGAGGCAATAAACTGTGGCTGGCGAGGGCGAGCACGCACACGTTTTCGCACTAGTAAGGAAAAATTCGCTGCGCTAGGGATAAGAGCGGCTTTTCAAGTAAGTGTATTAAAAATTATAATTGGTAGGGAAAACCGCAGCAGGCAAATTACTATTATTGCGCCCTGTATAATACTTAAAAGGTTTTCTTGTAATGACTCCAGGGGCCTTACTATGACGTGTTAAATTGTGAGTCGTGCGAGCGAGACAGAAGTATGGAGCTATACACCCTATATAATATTATTTTTAGTTTATGCGAAACCTGAATATAGTTTGTTCGGAATCAGTAACTGAATGGATTCCAATAGTTTTTACACCATGTTTAAAAATATTTAAAAAGGTCACCACCACCACCGACACTAAGTACAACACAGGTCACGGCAGGTCATAGCGGGCATTAGGTGCCAGCAAACACCTGGGTGCAAGTGTAAAACAACCCCTTAGTCGCCTGGATGGCCCGGTGGAGATGGACTATGTATTTTTGCTGACATAACAAGCTTATAACTTTGTAATTTTTCATGATACAGTTATGAAATTTTTTACATAGATTCTTTACATAAAAATACTAGACACGTGTTTCGGGTTTTGCATATACTAAAACTAATGGTGCTCCATCCCTTTAACAGTACGTCAAATGAATCGCGCTAAGAGCTCGTAGTAGGGCCTCACCTTAGGTTCGATGGTCTTCTGCTGGTTCTTGGAGAAGGCGTACTCGGAGTAGTGCATGACGCTGTTGTAGTCGTAAGGAATACTGAAGTCATTCGTCTGTTTGGTGCTAGCCTTCTTGAAGTTGGTCTCGGAACCTGCAGAAAATTGAGTCGATAAGGCCTACTTTTCACGGGCGCGTATACGCTTGATCTACGCCTCTGTCAAACTCTCTCTACGAAGCGGCAATGACACGAAGACACGACGTCCCAGCTTCGTCGACACAGTTTCATATTTTTTTTATGTAAGCTTCACACAGGCGTACACTAAGCGTATTGTGACGAATACGCGTCTATGAAGCTACGCGTCCGTGGACAGTAGGCTTAAGTCATGAGGATCATGCTACTTGGAGCTACAATGAATTATCAGCACTTATCTACCTTCAGAAGTAAGCGGGGCAGAGTGTAAAGTCTCGCAAACCTCCATTGAAAAGGGAGGATCCTCTGACCAGACGTTGTGTCTGCTCTGGGCAACTGTCCGATAATTGACTTCATGCGGAGAACTATGATACTGCGATGTAGGATAGTTCTTATGTCGAGATATAGATGTCACTACGTACCCATAAATCCCTTTTTATTCATTTTTACTGACATCTCTTTAACACTCTGTCGACCCGTGCCTGGTTATTATCAGACGGCGGGCTACTCATTTCTCGCCGTCTAAAATCCCATGCCTACAGATAGCCAGGACATCTATGGCAGAACCCATAAATCCCTTAAGCCGTATATAATGTCGCAGTTTTGGTTGCGAAACCATACTAGGAGAAGATTATTTTTGGCAATGAAAAGTAATTAACAATGTGTCAGAAAAAAAAAAACCAGTTGCTAACTGTCAAAGACAAGAATTAATAGTTAATATTTTTCCTATGACGCAAATCAAAGAGGATGGAGTCATCAACTTGATCGTCATCAAGATGGTTTAGACAAATCATGTTGCCTTGATACAAGAATGTAAATCGAAAGTAGATACTCGTAGTAACAAAACTGAAAAGTGGAATTTTGTGTTATTTCTCCACCAGTATTTTTTCCTGATTGATTTTGTTTCTGCATCCAAAACTGTTAATTCGTATCTCTGGGACTCATTATCCTTGTTGATTTTAGCTTATGAGAGTTTCTGAAAATAATTTAGTGAAATTATCCAAAATAAGAGTCCATTAATCAATCTGCTCGGCCTTTTCCCCAACTATATAAGTGTTTTTAGGGTTCCGTACCTCAAAAAGAAAAACGGAACCCTTATAGGATCACTTTGTTGTCCGTCTATCCGTCTGTTTGTCTGTCAAGACCCTTTATCTCGGGAATGTGTAGAGGTATCAAGTTGTAATTAAAACCATATACTCAGGTCTGCGGTCCCATAAAGCTGTGAAAAAATCAAAATTCAAAATAAACGAAAAAAAAAGATACGGCAGTATGTCGCAAAAACGTATATTTAGACATTCTAAAGAGAATCAAAATTCATAGGGTACATCCCGTTGTCCCAGAATCCTGAAATTTGGCGTAAAGCAAGGTCTTATAGCATAGGTATAGGAATAAATCTGAAAACAGTAAATTTGTTGTTACGTCACAAAAAAAATACTTTTGGCGATTCAGAAAAATCTTCGAGACTCCGTTCGGGAATTGAACTATTTATATAGGTAAGTATGTTCGGAATCCGCAGTGCGCGAGTCCGACTCGCACTTGTCCAGTTTTTTTTAGTAGCGAGAAATCACCCTGTGACTTCTCTCATTCTAAGGTGGAGCGAGAGGGCGAGTTAGACTTTTACTTACTAAACACACCTGTTCTCTTCAATTGCCCTTTGCGCTCTAGGACCACTGGTTGCCTTTTCAGAAATTCCCTGTGACCCTTGCGGGCAACGGCCCTGCTGGGCCTAGGGGCCCAACAGAGGCGGTTTTGCTGACATCTCTTTGAGGCGTACATGGAACACCACGCGCCAGTGACGACTCGGGCAGTCGGGCTCAGTCCTTACCAGACGCCCAGCTACTCATTGCTCGTCGACCGCAAGCCCGAGCCTGCGGTGGTCAAGGATCGTCTTGCGAATTTCAACGCCCGAGGCGTCTCCTGTGGCGGCGGCTGGGGTGTGAGGATGTACGTTCCCTTAGGTCCCTTCTGCGGCCGTCTCCTTCGCTAGCATTACTGCTTAGCATAAGGAGACGACCACATCCTATTCCCAGTATCCCAGCGAGAACTGGTCTCGCTCCGGACCAGCTGCAATGTTGAGTTCGGCTTGGATCCTTATGGTCCATCCACTAAGGATGGAGGAGTGTCAAAAGGGAAGGCTTGTCTAAAACAAAAATAACAGCTGTATGATTCCTCACCTGGTCGGATGTTATTGTAGCGTACTCTGACGAAGTCATCGCGCTCAGGGCGGCTCTGCTCATGCATGAAGCCAATCGCATGCAGCAACTCATGCAAAACTGTGCCTTTCTTAGACACGCAGCCAGGGGTCTGCAGGTTCACCTCTTGACGACCACCTGGATATAATTATACGTTTGTAATCGAATCAAACAGATTTCGTGAAACTGTAGTAGGGGGAGGTCAATGACCAGAATTGTTTGTTGAATTGCAGATGTTTTTAACGGACCTACATTATTTCTCTTTGCAAAATATGACTGGAATGGAAAATGATCAATTTTTAGACTTTAGCTACCAGGCGTTACTACACAATTTTATTCGACATTTAGAAATAGAAAAACTTTTATTCGGGACAAACACAAAGTAAAAAATAACAAAGGTACAGACTATGCTGAGCGTAACCGTACCAAAAGGTTACCACCTCAGCATTTGCTGGGCGTCAGACATCCAGCGCTGGTTTTTCAGTTGGCACCTAGCAGAGACGCATGGACGAGGGTAAATAATAATTAATTTTGATACAAATGGAGATACGGAGCCGAGTGCTGCAGTGTCAAATTTAAACGTGTATCAAACGACGTTTTTCAATACACTTACAAAGAAATAAAGAAAAGTGTTTGACGCGTGACTAGTGCGGATCATTTAGCACCCAGTCTGATTCGATAAATACAATAAATTATGGTGGGGCGAGCACGCGTACTTTTCCGCACTAGTGTGGAAAACAGTAAATTCCGTGCCTAAAAGCGGTAGGGATAAGAGTGGATTTTCGAGGGAATTTTCGAGTAAGTGTATTGAATAATATATAGTACTTAGACCAAATATTGATGTTTGTGTACTTGTTTGTTCAGTTGATGCGACTTACCAATTCTACCAACACTGGACCAGCAGCCGGTGTTCTGGCTTGTGATAGAGATGTAATCTTTCTGTCCGTTGTAAGGGACGAATCTTAGGCACGTCAGCCTGTGGTAGTCAGCTATAGCCTTCATTATAGTTTCGCGTTCGGTGGAGCCTGAAAAACGATTCATATTCAGACAAAAGGACAGACAAATTTTTTTTTCAGGAATAGGTATCTTGGTAACTTCTAGCATCGTAATTCACCATAATAATCCTATAACTCGATTTTTTTGGTGTAATGCACAGGGAAATCGTCAAATAAATTTCCCGCTCTGGGTGGGGCGAGAGAGAGTCTTTTACTGACTAAAACTCACCAGTGTTCCTTCCTTTGCCTTCCAGAGATGCGGTAACGCTTTCGAACAATCCCGTAGGCCATGGCATAATGATTTCACAACCATCTTCTATGATCAATTTCTTTTTACACCAATACCGGTAAAAGTATGTTTGTAGATAAAAAACTTAACGAAAAAGTTGTGTAACTGTGTAATGTTGTACATACCATGACTAGGATGTCATGAAGTCAAGGAAGTAGGCGCAGCAGAGCGAAATATCCCAAGGGTTGCAGTTTAAAAAGGTTTTTGTATTCTATATATTAGTCTACCCGTGTACTAGGGCAGCAGTAACTCTAACGAACCGCGCAGCCTTTACTCGATACTTACGAAATCATTATGAGGTGAGGATCTATCACTATCACACCTGCTTTCTCCGAATGGTGAGGACGTACAAGACCTACGTATATAAGTAGACTCAATAAGTCCTGGATTTGTAACCGGTTCTAGACACCGGTCTGCTACTGAAAAATTCTTGATGGAATCATTCAATAATACTTTGCTAGACCCGAGATGCAGTACCAGGACTTCATTCTTAGCAGAAGCTCTTCTACTAGATCAACGAAGCAAAAATTGACATAATATAGTAAGAGACAGTACCTAATAAATAAGTTAGCACCTAAGATATTTTATGACCTAAAGATAGTTGTTTCGGGTATTTGAGTTTACGTGTTTAAACGCACGAACGAGAGGAGTACTTTATACTGGGCAACATTTTTATTATACGTACTGAAATATCCGTCGATTTTGTAGACAATATGTCCTCTTGGCCAACGCAGTACCTCCTCCCTCACACCGTTCCTTCCCTCCTGCAGCGGCATGAGAATGTCGCCCTCGGCGTAATCCCCTACTTCCTCAGGATTCATGAGTGATGACTCCGACCAGCTCGCCAATGCATTACCTGGAAGTTACATAGCAATAAGAACAGCAGGACATTCTGGAGTTTTGAACGTTGGAATAGTACCTAATACGATTTCAAGATTCATTTGTTTCAGGGTTTTTTTTTTTAATCTTTATTTTGGAGTTTTGTCAATAATGACTATGTCGCTCCATCATAGCCAAATTTTGGATTTTATTAAATTTATATTAAAATATGATTGTAGTATAATTTGTAAAGTAGTCTTGCCTCGTCTGACGTTGGCTTAGCTAATATACTATTGCAAATACCAATTTCAATCATATGAATGCTAAACAAATTTCTCCTGAGGCGTTCGCCCCGCTCACATTCCACCAGAATATGATGTACGTCCTCGATTAATCAACATTTTTCGCAATTAGGTGAAGATGTGATACCCATAAGGAACGTAAACTTCCTCGATGGGATGTGACCAGATCGAAGCCTCATGGCAGTAACAATATCTTTTCTATTAAATACATAATTATCTATCCAGGGAATTGTTAATGGTTCGGGTTGGATGGTGTTGTACCAGATACCTTTCTCTCTTGATCTCTCATCATGAAATTCTTTCCCTTGAGTGCTACCTATATTTCGATAGCTTGTTCCAGTGATTCCGAATAAGTTATAGAAATTATCTATATATAACAAAGCGGAAGAGTTTCTTTGTATGTTTAAGCGCGCTAATCTCAGGAACTACCGGTCGATTTGGGAAAAAATCTTTGTGGTATGAGATTTGTGATGAATAGTATTTATAGGCTGTATAACATCATGCTACGACCCATGGAAGCGGAGCAGTAACCAAAGACACGGGGGACAGATAGTAATTAATATTTTTCTAGTGCTTAGGTGTATGTGCTTACATTCGGGGACTGTAAAACCGGGAACTTGATTTATTGTATCTGAAGAAGTAATTCAAAACACCGGATTCCTTTTAATACCGCAAGAGTAAACGTGAAATCTATCAGGAAAGTTTCTTAATTTTAGTTATAAATAACTAGCTTTTGCCTGCAGCTTCGCCCGCGTACATTAAATATAGCCTATGTCACTAAGCAGCTTTCTATCGGTGAAAAATTTTAGCAATCGGACCAGTACTTTCAGAGATTACCTCCTACAAACAAAAACCAAACTTTATTATAATATTAGTGTTGAAGAACCATTGAAAGTTCTTACCCAACCAGGGAACTCTATAATCAATATGTTAAATTCGCATACGTTCTCTTCCCGAAAGATATTATCTTTTTTTAGGGTTCCGTTTTTTTTTTTTTTTTGTCTGTCTGTCTATCTCTTTATCTCGGGAACGCGAGGAGGTATTGACTTGAAATTAAAACAATATATTCAAGTCTGCGGTCCCTTGAAGTTGTGAAAAAATGAAACTTCTGAGTAACCAAAAAAAGATACGGCCGTTTATGTCGCAAAAAACGTTTAATTTCGACACTCTCAAGGGAATTAAAAAATTCATAGGGTACTTCCCGTTGACCTAGAATCCTGATATTTGGTATGAAGCAAGGTCTCATAGCACAAAGATAGAAAAAAATATGAAAACTGGAAATTTGTAGTGATGTCACAATAAAAAACTTTTTTTGCGAATCGGAAAAATCTTCGTAACTCAATTCGGGAATTGAACTGTTTTTATAGGTAAGTTTATACGGAACCCTCAGTGCGCGAGTCCGACTCATTTTTGTAGGAAATCATCCCTCTCTAGGTGGAGCGAGGCAAGGGGAGTGTCAGACTTTCACTGGATACAACACAACTGTGTCCATCAGTTGCCCTTTGCGTACCAGGGCCGCAGTAACTCTTTCCAACATTCCCTTAGCCCAAGGGTAAAATGATTTCACAACCATCTTCAATTATACCCTAATCAATTTCCTTTTCCACCGGAACCGGTAAAAGCATGGATGAAGATAAAAAAACTCAACGAAAAAGTTGTGTAACGTTGTAATACTGTACATAACAAGATTAGGATATCATGAAGTCAAGGAAGTGGGCTGTCAACTCGGCGCCTGGTGACTCTTCGTTATTTTATTATCGGATGAGTTTGACACGCCCGTCGCCATGTTTGTCGTGTGAACATGACAGGCGATGCATCTCGACCTGAATCGATCTGCATGTATTAATTATTCATTTTCATTATTTCCCTACATTTTTCGCTTTCTTCTGCACTTAGTTTTTGTTACAAGTATGGCTCCCCTGTTCATAACGGCACTGGAAGTTTAAGACAATCAAAATCTACGAAAAATCTATGCCTGTTAATACTTTAACAAATAATTCAGACACATATTTTTTTCTTTTTTTTTATACATAATTGGCTTGCGTTTGACCACTACCTCACCTAGTGATAAGCGACGATGTGGTCGGCGATGGATTTATCCCGCACTATCGAACTATTAGATTACATTTTATTATATTGTCTAAATTAAAAACAAAAACTAAAGTAAAACCATTAGCAAACAGCAAAAAACAACAATTGTTAAAATAAAATGAAGAACTTTATAGATGTTATATTGTTAACTTAAATTCCTACTCGTACCTCCTTGAAAATAAACTCCTATTCATGTGCAAACCAATGTGATCCCCAGATTGCCTAAATATTTTTGAAGTTCAAATTTTCTCACGTTTTTTTTTATAAGGAGCTTTTTTTAGGTGGGAAATCATCAAATGACTTTTCTCGCTCTGTGTAGAGCAAGCCCAATACTCACCGAATTGTAGTGAATCCGATTTATTTTTATTTTTAGGTGATGTACCTGGCGCCCATAGATATCCGTGCTGGCGCCCGAATTATCCATTATCTTATTAGTTTTCGGTACATCATCGACCCTCTAATAACACACACACACATTTATTCCCACTTATATATGTTACATTTGGCTTAATTACCCTTTGCGTTCCAGAGCCGCGGAAACTCTTTCGAAAAATCCCGCAGCATAAGGAAGCTTGTTTTTGAGGTAGAAATCATTAATTAACTTCTCCCTATTTAGGTGGAGCGAGATGGAATGTCAGACTTAAGATTTCAGACCTTCAGTTGCCCTCTGCGTCCCAGGCTCGCTGTAACTGATTCCAACAATCCCTCAAGCCAAGAGAGCTAAGCTTTTAAAGCTTTGATAAAATACACTTTAGTAAACATCTATAAAATTATCGCAGAAATGAAAATAATATTGAATAGGTAAGTAAGTCCTTTGAAGCCAAATTAAGCACAGACATATCTGTAAACCGGACGGACTATAAACGTAATGACAACAGTAAATGCAAATTCATGATAAAAGATACTGTAATTTAATTACTTAGGTAAGTAAATAAATTAGAATTACCTTTAATTCCATAATTAAAGCAGATAACGATTACATTGTTAAAGTATATTATTATCTTTTAATATGATAGTGAACTGTGAGTGGAGCGCCATTTTTATAAATGTTATTGAATTTTGGATTGTTGTTTCAATTTGTTTTGCTCAAACGTATCAGTATAATATGTAGTTTATGACCAATTAATAAACAAATCACAATAATTGAAATGATCGTGATTCAAAAATTGCATTACATTGTTGTTGTTTGAAGTTAATCTGATGGAGATGAATACACTTTTCTATGAAATAATTTCTGTCAGGCCTGTTGGCCCTATTACATACCTAAGTAGGTACCTTCGAAAGAATTCTTTAAAAAAATCTACCAAATATATTGCGAAGTTCTCAAATTAATTCGACAGTAATATATTTTAAAAAAAATTAGCCCACCGTTATCGAAAAAGGGTCCAAACTACAGATTTAAATCAAGCCCTTGATCCAGTCATCTAGCGATAGCCTCCTCAAGTATCGCTTGAGGTTCCCAGAAAAATGATTATAAGAATTTAGATAATTATATCAATTACTCACCGCTCTCATTATTCGGCAGTCCATAAGCTTCAGGTCCCAAACTCGACACATCGATGGTCTGACTTCCATCTATACTGTTCTCTTCATAGTCGTCATATAGATAGTCTATAAAATTATAATAGCCCCCTCTTGCAGGTGAAGCGTTATTTCTACTTATTAAAACTATTAAAAATACGTAAACTATCGAATTCATTTTATATTATTTTTATTTTAAAATATAAATTTGTTTTAAGGAAAAGGACTAGGCGATCAGCAAACAGCAATAGGTATGTGAAGTAAATTGGTGTGTCGCGCGTTTTTATAAAGGTGTCGCGAAGACCTGTCATAGGGTAAACACAAACGGACAAAATGTCGACAAGGTTCGTTACTCCTTACTTCCTGATAAAGGATGCAAGCGAAAATATGTAAACTAATCGATAAGAGCAGCCTTGAATGTTTTTTTGATTTACATTTCCTCTGTTTTTGATGTTTTGCTTATGAAAACGGTTGTAATCTTTAAGTTTCCTGATAATTGCAAATATTTTTTTACTTTATCTCACAAAACATAACGTTTTAAACGAATTTTTGAAGGTTTTATTTATCTCCCTCTCCTATAGAGGAGGCCCGAGTCCCAGCTGTTTTGAACATTTTAAGGCTGATTATGCTATGCTATGCTTGTTTATTTATCTGTCGTGGCCAGCTCATAGAATTGATCACTGCATGATAAGGCCAACTAAAACTGGCCAGATCGTTTAAACGTTAACATTTAATGATGATATGTCAATCCTCATTTGGCCGTATCATTGATGTAGGATTTCTATGATAATAAAAGGTCTAAAGAAAGTAGGCCAAATGAAGGTTGAAATATCAACAAACTTTAACGTTTAAAACGATCTGGCCAGTTTTACTTGGCTATATCATGGAGTGATCAATTTCTATGATCTGGCCACGACATTTTTAAATAAGAAAAGAAACTGTCCGACTGACATATCAACGCACAGTCATAACTACTGGGACTAGGAGCGTGAAATTTTGCACAAGGTTTCCTTTTATGTCGTAGGCAAGCACTAAGGGAGGATTTTCCAAAATTCACCCCTATGGGGATGAAATAGGGTCCAAAATTTGTATGGAGAAACACGCGGACGAAGCCGCTAGCATAAGCTAGTTGAAAAAAAATTTTAATCTCACAAAACAAAATGGTTTTAACGAATTTCTTATGGTTTTGTTTACATTTTATATTTGGAATTGTTACAAATTGTAGTCGTCGTTCTATAAAAGGCATATTTTACGACTTCTGTCAATTAAATAAAGATTTATAAAACCTGTTTTACTTTTATTGACGCTCATAAAGAGTCGTTCCGTCGACACTTACAATATTTTTTTTATCTGAAACATCCGTTTCCGCTTCATTGAAGACAGTATGAAAAACTGAAAACGAGGATAAACAAAGCGAACCCTTTTCTTGCATAATTATGCTTTGCTATGACAGCAAGGATGGTTCTCGAAGAAAGGATGTGCATCTACATTTGTTTTTAGGGTTCCGTACTTCAAAAGGAAAAAACGGAACCCTTATAGGTTCACTTTTTTGTCCGTCCGTCTAAAAGAAAGAAAGAAAAGAAAGAAAGAAAGAAAGAAAACATTTATTTGAGACTCGCACAGGACAAACAACAATAAAATAAAAAGTAACTACTTAATCTATAAATCAACCGTCTGAATTCCGTTTCTTAATGTATAAATCGTCTGTCTGTCAAGACCCTATATCTCGGGAATGCGTGGAGGTATCGAGTTGAAATTAAAACCATATACTCAGGTCTGCGGTCCCTTGAAGCTGTGACAAAATCAAACTTTTGAGTTAACGAAAAAAAAGATACAGCCGTTTATGTCGCAAAAAAACCTATATTTCAACACTCTCAAGAGAATCAACGGGAAGTACCGTTGACCTATAATCCTGAAATTTGGCATGAACCAAAGTCTCATAGCTTTGTGCTATGAGACTTTGGTTCTTAAAGGAAAAAAATCTGAAAACTGTAAATTTGTAGTTACGCCACAAAAAAAAAACATTTTTAGTGGTTTAGAAAAATCTTCGTAACTCAATGCAGGAATTGAACTATTTTCATAGATAAGTTTGAACGGAACCCTCAGCGCGCGAGTCCGACTCGCACTTACCCGATATTTTTCTCATGTTTCGCATTTATTGGAAACTTTCATGGAAACCGAGACTGAGATCCGACTAGAGATGCAATTGGATTTAGTATGGCATAGCATTATCAGCCTTATAATAGTTGCCTTGCAGTGACTTCTCTCTAAAAAAGGGAAAGGGCCGGATTCCACGACGCGGGCCCAATGCGGGTTGGACCAGTTAGTCTGCGAAATCTATCCATGGTAGTCAATCTAACTGTAGTCTACATATGGATAGGCTTCGGTGTGTTTGGTGGAATGCCGGTGCAAAAAGGCTCTGGAAAAAGATTTATTCCCAAAAATCCCAGGATAACAAAGAATTTTTATTTAAATCGGTTGATTTTATTCTATTAGATGCCCTATAAAAGATTAAGTTTTCGCATAGCTCTGTTCTGTCTTCAGCTTGATGTAAAAAGAAGTGAATTGATTCTTTAAGACTCACTGAGCTTCATTCCCCTTTTTGTTGCCGCCACAGTCAACTTTGTATTCAGGAGTTGGAAATGGTTATAATATGGGAAAAGCCTACCTTCCTTGTATTGTAGGGTAGCTTGCGACAATATAGGTGAATCTGTTTTGATTACAATTTAGGTATCTTCAAGGCTAGTGTGAATAGGCTCTTAATAAACTAGTGCGCCTCACCATTAATGATTGCATCACTGCTTATCATCAGGTGGGATCGCAGTCAAGCACTAACTTATATTATTTAAAAAAAAAAAGATTACCATGAAGACGACTTCTAACTTCTGCCAAAACAAGCAAGTTAAGTAGTATTAAGTAGACACATTTTTCGGCTCTCAAGACTCTCTCATTATATAAAAGTCCTCATTTTAGAACTGACCCACACTGTGGGCTACTATTAATTCGAAGGTCTCCTTGCTTTTAAATTAGGTAGACAAATAGATACTCCGCAAGACGATAAGATTTATCCTCGAGTAGGTACCCACCTCTCCCCGCGTTGCCTTTATCCTTAAGATGTTTTGCCCTAATTTTTAGGGATCCCTCAGATAATTTAGTCTTTTTCTAACGTGACCTTTAAGTTTAATAGGTTGCCTTTTAACCATGTAATGATGGCCAAGTGTCATCAGCTTCCTGCCCTTGTTCCATGCTACACGGGGTTGACGCAACACGTTCTCATCTTTGTAACGGCCATCATTATTATGAAGAAGAAAACATGTTGTAAGTATACGTATCTTCTATATTATAAAAGGAAAAACTGACTGACTGACATATGTCAGTCAGTCAGTTTTTCCTTGACGGAAGCTAGTCTACCTATAAAGTAGGATGGCCAAACGGTCCATCGCGTTTGACCAGTCGATTATGATAGCTGTAGCAGATTTACGCGTCTTCGACGACTACTGGGCTCAGGCCGGACAGTTACCGGACGGTCGAAAGTCGAGCTATCCATTGCACGTCGTTCGCGAGCCCGAGCCTACGGTGACCGGAAATCGGGATCGGAATCCCGGCCGCTGGGGCACGAGGGCCATTGCCTCGCGCGTGCACGTGCGGCCTCCTCCTTTGCTAGCATTACTGCTTCGCAGAAGGACGCGACCGCCTGCCACTCCTCTTCGCTCCGGCACAAAGCCTGTACCAAGGCCCGGCGCGAGAGATCTCCGCCGCCGATCACCCCCACGAGGACACGGCGGTGCTCTGCCCAGGCGGGGCAAACCTCCACCGTGTGACCCACCGTGTCCTCCGGGCGGTCCACACAATGGCGACACCCAGGCGTTTCTTCCGCACGAATCCGGTGCAGGAACTTCCCGAACTTACAATGTCCGGTGAGTACCTGCATCATGCGGAAGGTGAAAACACCGTGAGGTCTTTCCAACCACGCCTCAAAGACGGGACTTACCGCCATAATTATGGCGTGCCCAAGGTGTGGTTTTAGTCAGTAAAAGTCTGACACGACCTCCAGCTCCGCCAAAGAGCGAAAGTAGTCATTGAATGATATCATACGTTTAAAAAACACATAGTAAACAGTAGATCTCGAATTAAATTAAGTTGGCCACTTCAGAGCCCTTACTATGACGTACTAAAATGTCAAACGTGCGAGCGAGAAAGAAGAATGGAGCTATACAGATACACCCTATAGGTCCATCCCCTTAACAGTTCAGTTTAGATCTTCAAATGGATCGCGTTAAAGCTGATTGTAGTGCCTCAGCCCCCCTAGCCAAGTTACAACCGTTTCGTTTTGATTCTCTTTTGGTTGGTCGCCTCGAGTCGGCCACACCTCCTATTTCTTTGTTCTGACCACGTAACTGAGCGTTGAGATGACGTCAGAACAAAGGAATCGAAGGCGTGGCCGACTCGAGGCGATCAACGAAAAGAGAATCGAAACGAAACGGTTGTAACTTAGCTAGGGGGGCTGGTCTCTAGTTATACTATTAACATGACTGTACCACAATCGCAGAAAGGTCAAGGCTATATACATAAGGAAAGTTTTGAACATCTCCAATACCTAAATGAGTCAGTTTCCCACGCCGACCTTTTGTTTCACAAGAACCCAACCAATTACGAGTGATTCCGATCAAAATACTGCATCTGCCTTGACATAACTCTCGTTCTGACCTAGAGAGAGATCAGGTTGCGTCACAATAGCAAATGTGTCACTTGTGATGCCCAAACTCAGTTCGTTGGCACTTGAGGCCTCACTATCTGCGAGTAAACGGAAGGATTTCTTGATAGGAACAACCTCCAGTGTATAATATATTCAGGAAACATTATCGATAACATATCATGATGTTTTTGTCTTGAGTCACGGCGCATCATCGTTGTTAAACATTTCGTATCTAAATAAAATATGCCTTACGTGGGTGTGATATAAGTAATATCTTTTTCCTTGTTAGCGTTATCGTTTTTAGTTTTGTGGTGATTTCATAAATAAACATTAGATAAATTTGTGTGGTCTTTTTTTTCGATGATCTTCCGCTTCCAACAAAAGTAGGTTTTTTTTTCGGGTTGGAAAATCATCTAATGACATCCCCCGCTCTTGGGCGGAGCGCGAGATAGTATCAGACTTTTACTGACTAAAAACCCCTTCCTTCTTTGCCATTTTTCCAGGGCCCCGGGTATCTCTTTCGCATCACCCATGGCCCCAGTAGGGTTCGACCCTGCTGGGCCCCTACGGATGCTGACATCTCCTTGAGGCGAGCGTGGAACAGTAGTACAGTGGAGTACGCGCCGTCGACGACTTGGGCCCGGTCCGGACGGTTATTTAGTATACTGGTTGATTACATCTTATTGAGACAACAGTTTTACATTTTATTATATCTTCAGTAGCCAGCTCATTGTTACCCAACTGCCGTAGTAGAAGGATAGAATAATAATATAATATTCCACAACTATCACACAACGCTCGCAGAACAGATGGTCGATGGGGACGAAAGGTTCTGGAATGGCGACCACGTACCGGAAGACGCAGCGTTGGAAGGCCTCCCACAAGGTGGACCGATGACCTGGTGAGGGTCGCGGGAATCCGAGACGCGCAGGACGGGTCATTGTGGCAACATTTGGGGGAGTCCTATGTCCAACAGTGGACGTCTTTCGGCTGAAATGATGATGAATGATGATCACACAACGCCGTCTAGTCCCAAGCTAAGCAGAGCTTGTGTTATGAGTACTAGACAACTGATAAACATGCTTATATATTTCTAAATACATAAATATTATAGATAAATTACACGCAGACACAGAACAAATGATCATGCTCATCACACAAACATTTGTCCTGGGTGAGAATCGAACCCACGACCTCCTGCATAGCAGTCATGGTCACTAACCACTAGAGAGAGCAACAGGCCATACAATAGAATAAACTTTATTGTATACCAAAAAAGGGTAATGTTATAGGAAAGTTTTTAACTATGTTTGTCTATTTCTTTGTTTGGCCTGTAGCCTAATGGCTCAATAGATTTTTTTTTAGTCATAACAGCAGTTACATGTGATATAAGCCGAATGAATTTTGAAAAAAAAAACTAAATGACCGCTGCGAATAGGTGATCGAATTTTTTGGGAATAAATCATGTAAGGTGTCACAATAAAAGGCTCGAGAAGGTGTTTTTAAACTATAACTCACTAAAAAAAATTTCATTATTGTTATTATAAGTCTGCTGTCTGCTACCGCGGGGCCAAGAAAGGAAGGCTTTCTTCCACTTTTCTCTGTCTTTAGCTACATTTGGCCAATCATCCGGATAGGAGTCCAAATCGTTACGCCATCTTCTGCTTATAATAATAATAATAATAACCCCATCGCCGTATCTACGTTGACGTCGTGGTGGGGCTTGCGTGCTCCAATATACCCTAGGTCTGTATCGGTAGTGTTTGCTTTGCCGTAACATGCCTAGGGTGAGGGTCCAGACTAAGAGAGATACAATCAGCAGGGCAGTTTTGTAGCGAATTGGTGGGCATTAGCGACCCCACGGACCCGATCTCCCGGGAGAATTCTTGTTCTTCATCTCCGGTTTGCCTTTACTGGCTAGCATGAGTGGAGATTCGCAAGAGCATATTTGCTCGGAATCTTGACCGTACTTCCGAAATTGTCCTGATAGCCGTGGTATACCTCTCCACTCCTCAAGCACCTCAGGATATGTTGCCCTCTTGTTGCTATGTCACTTCGTGCTAGTGACCGTTTTTGGGGGCCCATTTATTAAGTGTGCAAGTCACCCCCTGCCTTTTTATCGATGGAAATTAATAACATTGTTCAGGCAGTGGCCAGTCTTAACATAGTTCCTGGTAACCAGTCCACTTAAGACTCCCAAAACTAGCCTTATATCTTAGTTTTCCATATGGCGTAATAGTTTCCCAACAACCGGGAGTTGTCCTTGGATGCATTAGCATAGCGCGTACAGGGATAATCACAGGTTGGTACCACGTTCCATTAAATGCGTCTAAAAGACCCTCTACGAGTTGGTTTCAGCTCCTCGTATGCCTTTCAAAGGTCCAGGACCTCTGGGTCCTGAGATAAATAAATGTATCACATTAATAATAGTAATAAACATTTTATTTCAGGTCAAATATACCCATTACAATTTCCATATACAAATTTATCAATTTTACAATTCACGCCAAAACACAATTCAAATAAACGAAATAAAAGAAAAATAAAATCGCAATAAAATAAATACTCAATCTAAATACATTAATACCAAAACTCAATAAAATATAATCAAATTACAGTCAAATTAAACAAATTAAAATTAAACTTAATAAATTGGAATAACGTGTCGCTGACACTGGTTTGGCCACCATCACGGATTTTAATTTCGATAAAACATTTGTCATCAATCAGAATTTGAGAAAAAGTTATAAGAGTTTATAGGCGGCTGATCTGGAGAGAATCTCTCCGGTTTTCCCACATTTATATCTCAAAATCTGGACCACCTAGCGAAGCTCTGTTTTCGTCCAAATTTGGTAACTGATAAGTCAAAATTAGTCGCCAAATATCAGAATTTGTTGGTGTCTGGTTCAATAGTTATAAGAGTTTCTAGGTGGCTGATGGCAAGAGGATAATGTATTAATAATTATGATTCGCAAGTGTATAATTTTTGCTATCTGATATTTCCACAGATATATTGAACAATGTAAACAAAACAATAAATAGATGACGTGTACCCAAAACCGCAGGATGCCGAGAAATCGGAACTGACCACGGAAACGTCAGCTTAATAGACACATTAGTTATACTGGTTATGCCTAATGTGGCGACTGATTCATAAGACGATCGTCCTTGGTAGAGGTCGCCGGTCGAGTGCGCGGGTTCGTGGAAGTGCGGGGGCGGAGATGAGGAAATGAATGCGTGAGGGGTGAAGCGGAAGATGGACTCGAATAAGAGTAGTGGAAAACTGGAAAACCATAAAACTTAAATTTGAAAAAACACCCTTATCCTATTATTTTTTATGTAATGGACGAATCTTATTTTTTTATTATTATTGTATCGTTTATAATAATAATAAATATCACGAGAGAGAGAGACGTATCAAATCGGATCAATTCAGGATGGATGAAATGGCGACAGGTCACTGGAACAATTTGTGACCCACGGATGCCCCCCAAGTTGAAGGGTAAAATCTACAAGTCCGTGATAAGACCTGTCATACTGTATGGATCAGAATGTTGGGCTGTGAAAAAGACGGATGAAAAAAGATTGCATGTAGCGGAGATGAGAATGTTGAGATGGATGTGTGGTGTGACGAGAATGGATAAAGTGAGAAATGAGTATATTAGAGGAAGTTTGAAAGTGGCGCCAGTGACTGAAAAGTTGAAAGGGAATCGTTTGTCTTGGTATGGTCATGTAAAGAGGAGAGATGAAACGCATGTTACTAAAAGAGTTATGAGTATACATGTGGATGGGTGGAGAGGGAGAGGGAGGCCAAAGAAAAGATGGATGGATTGTGTGAACAGTGATATGACCTTAGCTCGGTCTTCGTCGGAATTATTATTAAGTTCTCCTAATGATTTGATATTTTTCTTAGTATTTATTAGTGTATAATTTTAGCATATATAATATACTAGCTTCTGCCCGCGACTTCGTACGCGGATCCTGTTGCTTATGCCAGTGACAACGGGGTCGTCAAAATCGAAGATTTGAAACGTCTGATGTCGAATTGTAAGAGCCCGGGACGGGAAAACAACGTGATGCGCAAGACGATTAGAAACCTCTGCGAATTCTCGCAGCCTGCAGTGGTGACAAATGTTTTCCCTGGTCCACCAGGAGCATCCAAGAAAAACATTTTACCTTGGCCGAGCCCAACGCTTTTAAGGATGGTGTCGAAAATTTGCTTTTGCCCGGAGGTAAACTTAGAGACATGGTCATTGTCGACGGTACTCATAGCTCTTGGATCTTAATTTATTTCAGAGTTTTACTCTCTATTTCCACGCTCTTGTACATGCAGATGTTGTGGAGTCGGTAGCCCATAATCCACCAGAGAACTGCCGCCGATCGAAATGACCATGTGTTGAAGTGAACTAAGGCAACTGTACGCGCTCATCAGTTGCCTCAGTACTATCTTCACAGTGCGTCTCAGAGCTCTTAGGAAGTCTTCGGACAGAAGATGCCGATATTTCTCCTACAACAAAAGCGGGTTTGCAATACCGCAGAACACCAACATGACGACAAACAGATGTCGCAAACGACTGGGACTGTCACTAATGCTGCCTCCTCAAGTGCGTTGTCCCAGTGCTGATCACCGTCGAGAAGGTGGCGTGCTACGCAAGCAGCGTAGTATGTGGGATACTCAATGTCATCGACTGTCCTTAGAAACGCAAATGATGATGGGCCCCGCACTGTGTGCAGTAACATTCGCAAATAAGCACTCGCAATTATTTGGGTGCACAGTGCAAACCCGTCCCAATAATGCGGTGTCCTTAAAAAATCCTGGAAACCCGTCCACGGCGTGTCCGCGTCGACGTCGATTTAATACCTCTTTGCTTGTCGTACGTGTAGTACGACGGCACCTCATCATAGGTGAGTGATCTAGCAAAGTTGTCCCCTTCACAGAGTCTGAAAGAGGCCAACAGAGTGGTTTGACGCGGATTTACCAATCTCGCTGCAACGTTATCAGGATCAAAATAAATGCGCTGGCCATTCTTTAAATGGATATCTAAATGCATGACTGTTGGATGCCTGTCGTGTATAGAGAAGGCCAGTATCCGCCAAACCGCCTCAGAAGTGCTGATGTAGCGACCAGACTGGTACTTGGTCACCTCATCCCTGTCAGTGCTCTGTAAAGCGAACGTTGCCTGGTCACTACCTTTGTTGACGTATTTACAGATGTATTTAATCGACTGTACGCTTGTGCACGACTCGACGTAAATGTGGGTACTGAACGTCCTGACACTACTGAACACGTGACAGTGTGCACACCTCTCAGACATGGTGCCAATGTCTCCGTGTTCGATTTAATTAATAAATGGGTTATAGGAAAACGCGCTCCTTTCATTATTGAAGCACGGTTGCTCGTCAGGATCATAAACCATAGACTCAGTATCAGATGAGGTTGAATTGCGAAGATTGCGACGTATACGGTCTAGATCAATTTGGGCCACACGCTGTTCGACTGACTGACTTGCCCGAATTCCCTGAATTCGCTCACGTTCTTGCGTGGAATGAACAGACACCTCAACACGCATGTCGTGATATCTTTGCCGAGCAAGTGCGTTGCGTTGCTCGCGCTGCTCGTCTATCTCCAAAGACCGAGCTAGAGCATGCTGTGAGCGGTCTGCACTAAGGCGCGTCTCATGCTCGTCAGGATTCTCAAGTGATCGAGATGTGGCAGTGCGAATACGCTGGGAGCTTAAACGCGAGTCTCTCTGCGTGTAAGTCTCCGAAGCGCGAGATACTACGTGGCGCTCGCGATCGCTTGCTTGGCGTGTATCGCGCTCCTGACTGTTCTCCAGCGACCGAGCAGTCTCACTGCGGAAAAGCTGAAGACTTAATCTCTGCTCTGTCTCTGTATCCGTTTCGGAAGCGCGAGATAAAGAATGACGGTCTCGGTCACGCGCAAGTCGTATCTCACGCTCCTGACTGCTCTCAAGTGATCGAGCAGTCTCAGAGTGGATATTCTGAAGACTCAACCTCTGATCCCTCTGTGTAACCGTTTCGGATGCGCGAGAAAAAAGAATCACGATCCCGGTCGATAGCTAAACGCATTTCTCGTTGTTCTACACTTTCCTGAGATCGAGAAGCAATAGTGCGGACTCGTTTAAATTCTAGTCGTAATTGGCGCTGCGTGTTAGTTTCTGCGGACAAACTTAGTGCATTACGCTCACGGTTAGCACATAGCCGTTGTTCATGCTCTGCGTCGGTTTCGAGAGATCGAACTAACCTGCGCATCTTAGAAACCCTTGAGTTTCGAGACAGATTTGATCTTTTTCTAAAAGGCATAGCTAAAATTCCTTCTTAATCCGATACTAACGATATTCAAATCAATGAAAAGTAATCGAATATGTACGTAAGAATTGCTAGAGTAAGTTGAAAAATAATAATTATTCGCAGGAAAATTAAACACATCAACCAACACAAGATAGACAACAAAGGTAACCCCCGTTTTTATAGGATGAGAGCAGCACATTGGCACCTTTAACATCACTTTTTGGGAACGAAACCATAGCGCGATCTAACTCGACGCCAACGCCATCTAGTTAGAAAACGGAAACTACATATTATTTACCCAAATTAAATTATGAATAAAACTAAATTGTCGTTAATTTAACAGACAACTACATTATTTTTGCATTAAAAAATAATGTTAACAGCAGCAAGGAACAAAACTAAGAATTACTTAAATCAATTACCTACAACAAATGTGCTAGGTAAGTTAATACTAAGAACCAAAACTTTGACTTGATAGTGTAGCTTGTTGTACCACCAATCAATCTGTTTATTAATATTGGTGTGAAACTCTCCATAAAATTAGATAGCACATGTAAAGTTCTCAGATTTCATAACAGTATCGTTCCTAATGCACATAAAAAATGCAAAAACTAAAAAGAAAGAAATTTACGATTTTTTTAAAATAATACTATGGGACTTGAACTCGCACCATTTAGTGCGGTAAACGGCCGCCTGACCTTACTGCTAAATTCCCCGTTGACATATTGTTGAATAGCTGTTCCCTTGCAATTTATAATATTACTGCCCCGCTCCTTCATAAAAATAGCGTGATTATTATGTTCCCAGAGTCAAATTTTTATTAAGTAAATAACATGTCATTTTGTGCATTCAATTACGAACAAAAACCTTTTAAAAACAATATTGCTTACCTCCCATAAAATACGGCGTGATAATATGTAGCCTAAAGCCTTCCTTGGTTTACAAAGAACATTTTTGCTGAATTTCAATTCAATCTATCCAGTAGTTTTGGCGTGAAGCCGTACCATACACACAGACAAAAAGACAAACAGACAAAAATTCTAAAAAGTCACTTTTTGTCATCAGTTACGTTTTTCTAACAAAAGCCACTTATTTTTTCTCGAAAATTCTCATTGTACAGTTTTTCTTTCGTTACTGTTTTATTATATGTATAGAAGATATAAGATATAGATGTATTTTATTATTATAAATAACTTATTTTTTATTTTATTTTCTGTTTAAAGTACTTATCTGTTATTTGTTTATTGTGCAAACCTACCACAGTGTTGTCTTTTTTAACCCAAAGGTTGACTGGTAAAGAATGCCTTGTTGCATTAAGTCCGCCTATGTACCACTACTGTACATGAAGTTTAAATAAATAAATGGAAGAAAAAAACATGTTGTGCCGACCCCAAATAAGATGGGACAAGGGCAGGAAGATGATGTTTATAATAATAATAAATAATTTATCCGCAGGGCAGTTTTGTGGGGAACTGTTGGGCATTAGCAACCCCACGGACCCGATCTCCCGGGAAAATTCTTGTTCTTCATCTCCGGCTTGCCTTTGTTGGCCGGCCGTACTTAACTACGGCCGGCCAACAAAGGCACTGACGAGGAACAGAGCTCCCACCTCTCTCTTGCCTTTATTGGCTGGCTTGAGTGGAGATTCGCAAGAGCAAACGTGCTCGGGAGAAGGATGTATAATCCAGTAAGGTGCTGGTAGGGATCTTGACCGTACTTCCGGGATTGTCCTGATAGCCGTGGTATACCTCTCCACTCCTTAAGCACCTCAGGATATGTTGCCCTCTTGTTGCTACGTCACTTCGTGCTAGCGACCGTTTATGGGGGCCCATTTATTGAGTGTGCAAGTCACCCCTGCCTTTTGTCGATGGATATTAAAAACATTGTTTAGGCAGGGGTCATAGTCTTAACATATTTCCTGGTAACCAGTCCACTTAAGACTCCAAAAACCATAGCCTTATATCTTAGTTAGTTTTCCATATGTCGCAATAGTTTCCCACCAACCGGGGGTTGTTCTTGGATGCACTAGCATAGTGCGTAGGTACAGGGATAATCACCGGTTCGTACCACTTTCCATTAAAAGCGTCTAAAAGGGCCTCTGCGAGTTGGTTTCGGCTCCTCGTACGCCTTCCAAATGTATAAAAATAAATAATTATAATAAATTGTTTAATTTCGGACAACAATGGAACCATTTTTGTTAGTAACTTACAAGCCAAAACTTAAACACTAGGATTAGTAATTATAATTATAACAGACAACAAATTATATTAGTGAGTCATGTACTTAAGAGGCACTTCAGGCGGACAATGATTCCTCCTGAGATGCCTCAGCACAGGAGCTCTCGGATTCTCAGCAACGACTTTCAGGATGCTGTTGTCACTCCCCCGAATCCTCCTCCCAAGCGATGCCACCTTTTTTCTGATGATCGCATGAAAACCATCTATACGCGATTGGGCAAACATACGCATTCAAATCAGTGCACCCGTATAAGAGCTTCGGTGCCACAGACCAACATACACATTATATCGATGAAACTTATAACGGGGTGTTATAAGTTTTACGTCGGGGATTAAAAGATAAACAAACATATACTATGAGTAGGAAGGGTGTGTGATAAACCACGGTTGTATGGTTCGTTTTGGACTAGTGTGTACATTAGCCTAATATGATGTTACTTATGCAAATTTTTTACAAGCGTCATAAGAGCGGAATCGTGTATTTTTTGTAAAATCATTCTCAATTTGCATGATTTTAAGGAAGGATCTGTTTGTTTTCTAATTATACACTCATAATTTGTGGCTTTCCGCGATGCCAGTTTCCATAATTCTCATCATAGAAGTGAGAACTTGCAATATTGACAGAAGGTAGGCAGTTTTTGGGTACGCCATAATCATGGCGGTAAGTCCCGTCATTGAGGTGTGGGTAGAGAGACGTCACGGCGTTCTCACCTTCCGCATGACGCAGGACCTCACCGGACACGGTGAATCCGGGTGGTTCCTGCACCTGATTCGTGCGGAATAAACGCCCGAGTGTCACCATTTTGAGGACCGCCCGGCGGACACGGTGGAGGTTTGCCCGCTTGGGTGGAGCACCTCCGTTTCCTGGTGGGATTGACCAGCGGCTGCGACCTCTCGCATCGGGCTTTGGAACAGGCATGGTCCGGAGCGATGAGGAATGCCAAGCGGTCGCCTCCTTCTGCGAAGCAGTAATGCTAGCGAAGGAGGCGGCCGCACGCACGTGGGAACGGTCTCCCTCACGCCCCAGCCGCCGGAACGCTAGGCAAAGAAGGAACATAGTCTGACACATAAAAGTCTGACACGCTCTCTCACTCTGACCTTGAGCGAGAGAAGTCATTGGTGATATCCCACCTTAAAAAAATAAGGTAGTTTTAAAAAGTATTTTTCCAAATGTAAAAGTCTAGTCTAATTAATCAGGCATAAAATAGAGGCGGGTCAAGTAACTTTTAATTGTTATTTAATGCTATAAGATAGAGTAATTTACAGACAACGCAAGTGTAGTGTAGAGCCAATAAAACGAAATAGGGGTCCCATATTACGGCACATTAGAGATACCTACTTGTAGCATAAATTCTGAAGATTAAGAATTAGTACTGATTTGTGAGTTTTGTGGTTGCAAGTACCTACTACTAACTGCGAAGCATAAGGTTGGATTACCGGGTCAGTTAAACGTTATTAGGATTTTGCATTTGGGACGTAGACGTCAATCTGGCTGGCCGCCTATTGCTTGAACTTGTAAAAAACATTTTACTAAATGTAGGTATAGGTACTGTAGGTAAGGCACGCCACAATCGCGGCGGTAAATTCTCTTTTTGAGGAGTGGCACCACGGCGTCCTCGCCTTCCGCCTGACGCAAGTCCTTACCGAACTTAGCCAGGTAGAAGAAACGTCCGGGTGTCACCATCGTGCGGACCGCCCGGAGGAAACATTGGAGCATACGGTGAAGGTGTGCCTCGCTCGGGCGCACTTGTAAACGTTCCTTTGTGCCAACGGCCTAGTTTTGATCTATCTCCAGCTTGATAAGAAGTAAAGTGGAAATTATATTTTTAATACACTTACACAAACAGCGCTTCTCTCGCTTTCGGTGGAGCGAGAGGGACATAGATAGATATATATATTCTTTATTGTACACCAATAATAAAATTACATTAGGAACTTAAAATGAATAGTGTCACAATGGGCGGTCTTATCGCTAAAAGCGATTTTTTACAGACAACCTTTGGATTTTGGCCTTTGGGAGTAGTGTTGCCAGGTGTCCCGATTTGCGCGGGATGTCCCGATTTGAGGGTCTGGGGACGCGCCCCGATTTTCACCTGATCGGAACGCTAAATATCCCGATAAATCAATAAATTTATTAAAAGACATTATAATTACATACTATAAAGTAACATTATATCTATCAGTCGCATTCGCTTTATTGTCGTGCGTTCAAAATGACACACGGCACATCACTAGCTTGTCTCTCTCTCTCGCTCAGAGCCGCGTCGTCTTCATCCGTCACGCGCGACCATGATGTCTTCTGCTCCACTCAATCCACATAATTATAAGTAGGTCTGTGTCAGGAGTCGCAGAGCGATTTTAGAAATCAGAAACATTTATTTCAAATAGACCAATTACAGGCACTTTTGAATTGTCAAAATGTCGGTCAGTCAAAAAAAATACAAGTGAAGCTAAATTGCACGTTCCAAAGCGTAGATCTCTATGGAGAAGAACGTGCAAGAAACTCCATGGACACTCTTTTAAATCATATTATGAGTTACATAAATCTTGGTTACATATTTCTTGTCGCTTCTAATATGTGAGCAAAATGTAGAAAAGTAATAATAATTAAAAGAATAAAATAAAAAGTAATTAAAAAAAAAATTGAAATTGAATTAAGTCACTGGCAGCTAAGAGATGACCAGTCTCAACTGACGGCACCAGTTCACGAACATGACGCGTGCATCAGCCCCACTCAGTTCAACTATTTTGAAGGGAACCGAATGACCCAATAACACGTGCCACCATCAGCGAGACATTTGAGTGAGCATGACAAACTCTCAACTGCCATGCTCGTAATGACAAACAAGTTGTAACCTAATAAAAATGCTCCATAGTACTTCACATTCACAAAACTTGAAAAACAAAGTGCTTCTACATTATACAATGCTATTGTTTCCAAATACAAAAGGTAATAAATTATCATAAGCTCTATTGAAATAAACAAATAAAATAAAAAAACATTTCGAAAACAACAATACAAAAAGGGGAATAGTATCTCTTCCAAAATTATAAAAAAAAAACTAATTTGAAGGTAAAAGTGGCTGTGGCTGCGGAGTAGGACCGGCATTTAGCCAAGCGTTTTTATCAAGGATATAATCTTCCAGTTTATAATACGCTTGTCTACATAGTGTGCGTTTAATGCATGCTTTAAATTTGGACTCATTTAGTTGTAGAATCTCAACTGGTATTTTATTATAAAAATTAGGTTTAATCTAGATTTCCGGCCACAGTAGGCGTGAGCTTGCGGACGACGAGCAATGAGAACCTCGACGTTCGCCCGTCCAGTAAGGATCAGGCTCGAGTCTATGACGCGTCGTGTTCGTTCGTCCACAAAGAAATGTCAGCAAAGCTGAAGGGGCCAAGTAAAGCCGGTTTCTGCGCGCAGCCCTACGCGGGAACGTTTGAAAGAGTGACTGTAGCCCTGGAACGCAAAGGGCAACTAAAGAACATAGTTCCACCTTAGAGCGAGTGAAGTTATTGAATGATTTTTCACCTCAAAAAAAAGATTTTTTATTTGTCCCGATCTAAAACCCTAAATCCCGATTTGTTTTGCCATCTGTCCCGATTTTAAACCAATCGGACCTGGCAACACTATTTGGGAGTGTCAGACTATTACTGATTAAATCTCACCTGTATTACATCAGTTGCCCCTTGCATTCCAAAGCGGTAACTCATTCAAACAATCCCGCAGTAGGTACCTACCTACATAAGGTTAGCTGAGAGACGTAGCCTGATGCTAAATAGCCTACAATATTCCTCATGAAAAATCACGACCAATCAGACTGATAATTTCAGAGAAAAAAGTATTTAAAACAACAAAAAAAAACTGGGCAAGTGCGAGTCGGACTCGCGCACTGAAGGTTCCGTACAAACTAAAATTTCCGAATGTAGTCTCGAAGATTTTTCCGAATTGCAAAAAAGTATTTTTTTTTTGTGACGTAGGTACTTAACAACAAATTTACTGTTTTCAGATTTATTCCTATACCTGTGCTATAAGACCTTGCTTTATGCAAAATTTCAGGATTCTGTGTCAACGGGAAGTACCCTATGAATTTTGATTCCTTTGATATTATCGAAATATACGTTATTTGCGACATAAACTGCCGTATCTTTTTTATTCGTTAACTTAGAAGTTTGATTTTTTCACAGCTTCACCGCAGACTTGAGTATATAATTTAAATTTCAACTCGATACCTCTACGCGTTCTTGAGATAAAGGGTCTTGACAGACAGACAGACAGACGGACGGACAACAAAGTGATCCTATAAGGGTTCCGTTTTTTCCTTTTCAGGTACGAAACTCTAAAAAGATCTTGCACTTTACTTCATTATACTCTTTTATATCATATACTTACTAGCAACATGTTCAATGAGACGTACAAGACAGGCATTGTGGCGTCGCATGATTAGGAAAGCCGACCCCGAGCGAGGCAGAAGAGTAAGAAGATATTATATACCAACTGAGGAGAACCAAGGTCGCCGACATAGCCCGAAGAATCGCCAAACTAAAGTGACAGTGGGCAGGGCACATTGCTCGTAGAACAGATGGTCGATGGGGCCGAAAGGTTCTAGAGTGGCGGCCGCGCACCGGTAAACGCAGCGTTAGAAGGCCTCCCACAAGGTGGACCGATTACCCGGTGAGAGTCGCGGGAGTGCGGTGGATGCGAGACGCACAGGATCGGTCGTTGTGGCGACGCTTGGGGGAGGCCTATGTCCAACAGTGGACGTCTTTCGGCTGAAATGATGATGATAATGATGATATACCAACTTATTTCAGTGTCATCGCCCGCATGAGAGCAGGTGTCTCCATACCAACTTTGGGCCCTTAGGCAGTGAATTTCGGAAAATCCTTTCCTAACAAATTATAAGTAGGTATATTATGTGAAAGAAATATGCTACTTCTAGGCAAGCGTGCTCCATCGTCGACCACATCATCGCTTACCTTTAGGTGAGATGGTGGTCAAACGCGAGCCTATCATTAATAAAATATAAAAAAATAAAAATATGCGCTCGCCGAACGCTCAGCATAATGCCGTGACCACACGCAAAATGTGATGAGTCTACGGCGCTGGTTTTCAGCGTTTCATAGCGCATGCCTATGTCATAATAACTATCTGCGTGCCATTTTTCAGCGCAATCTGTTGGGTAATTTTTGTGGTGTTACTCCTTATCAAATTTTGTCAAATCGGTTCAAGTTTAACCGTGAAAGCGTAAAACAAACAATTAGTGTGGAAATAGAAATAGATTATACATTACGTCTACTTTTATACAGTACGTATACAGGGTGTTTTTGACATCGACGCACAAACCCCGCAGTGCTGGAATTTAATGTCGGTGTTTTCCTAATTTTTTTAAAAAAATCTTAACGTTTTTTAATTTAAACTGTATAAAATCGTTATACTAAATTTTTTGTGAAAAAAATGAATGAATTACTTTTAAAATTAAAATGTCATCGGGGTTGATTATAATAACGATTTTATGTACCCCGATGACTTTTTAATTAGGTATTTTATTTTTTTTACTAAAAATATCATCGGGGTTGGTTAGAATAACGATTTTACACAGTTTAAATTTTTAAAAATGCAGATTTTTTTAAATTAGGAAGAAGCCGACGAAAAATTCCATCACTGGTGGTTCCAGAATCATGTAATGGATCCGTGGTATTCGTTCGTGCGTCGATGTCAAAGACACCCTGTATAAATGTCTAGTTTTATAGATTGCCCACCTTTACTTAGAGATAGAATGTCTAGTAGGTATCGCAATTTATACAAAAAGTCAGGCACATTGAGGTTTAAGGCGTCGTAAATCGAAGGAAACAATAAAACAAAGCATTTTATATGTAATTTCCTGTGTATTTCTAACATATTAGTTTTATACACTACTTCATTATTTACATGAGCATTATCGCTTCACAATATTATTACAATTAAAATAATTTTCTCTCTTTATTTATATTATTTATACATTTTTTATTTCACCTATTCTTAGGCAAAGTGACAAAACTTCTCGCATATCAAAAAGCATTAGAAAAAAATACTGTTTTTTTTTTAATATTTTAAAAATAGAATCTACATAGGAGCGGGCCCTGGTTACAGTTGAGCGACATAGATGGCGCTTGAAAGGCATACGCGAGATAGAACGAAGAACAAATCACGAGATATAAGATTTAGAGCTTACAATATAATTATGTTTGAATAATCTTTATATCAAGACTAGCGGAAACTGTCCAAAACGTATTTGTTTGAGGATAAAAGCATCACAGCCAATCATATCAATTTCCGAAATGTTTTAAAATATTTAAATCTCCTTTTTTGTCAATTATTTCAAAACATACTTCATAATTCTTCTAACCTATCTCTTCCTTGTGGAAATGAAAAGGGCTAGCAGAATTACATAGTGTTTTGGATTTCAAGTTTTAATCAATAAAGGAAATATCATTTTAGTTATCCTTACAGGTACCTACCGATAATTTAGTTCGAAGGAAGATCTTTAAAATTTTAACAACTACAAATATATTAAAAGAATTGGCCCAGTTTTTTGTCAAGTATTAGAAAGATCGTTCTGTAGGTACAATCAAAAAATTAAAAATATATATGCAAAAATATTTCGATTAGCCAAATTTTGATATTGCACTATAAGTAATTGGGTATTTAAAGCTCGATTCGTGATAACATGTATGTACCTATTTTACAAAACAGTTCCTTAACGTACGTTTTAGCTTAGGGGCGTAAATAAACGAAGACGGGGGAAAAAATAAGAACAATTAAATGCTTTATAAAAATGAATGCTACATAATGTTACTAGGCATTCATAAGTTACAAATGAATAAAAAATTCAAGTCTCAACTGACTAAAAGCAGAATATTACACTCTGTCCCTAATTACGCCCTCGTCAATCTTTTAACATATTATGCTGTCCTAGTGACATAAATAAATTAACTGCAGCCACAGTTGTTCAACAATAACAGCTAGTGTTGGCACAGGTCGAGGATATCAGAACCATCTACGGCCATACGTTGACGCTATTGTCATCAAGTTAAAGTAAACATTAAAACTGCAGTAACAATCATTATTGTGATATTCGCGATCTCAATACTATCTTAATAATAAAACTTACGTCAATTTCACCAAAAAATCTGGATAAAATAAACTAAATATTGCGATTAATATTTTCCATATTTCAACAATGCCATGAAAAAGCCGCAGCTAAGTCGATGGTACAAAAAAATATTAAGACCGCGAACGAATCCAGCTGTCAACATTATCTGTAGTAACAAATGGTTGAATTTTGTACATAACATTGAGTAGAACAGACTTATAAGTTCACTTTACGACTCGACAATTTACTATAACAACTCCCTTACTCAGTTAGTAGGCACACAGTGAGGACGGCCCGAGGCCCGGCAACCCGAAGAGACCTGCATCCGGCGACCAGGGCCGCAGCAACCACGAGAGCTGGGCGCGAACCAGACAACTTAACTAAAATGAACTAACAAATAGTGCTATTTCATCACACGGTACTGTAAATAAAACGTTTGAGCAGGACAGCACGATAACCTAAGTGTTCTACAAGTTGCTCTGAACTTCAGGTCTCCGGGTGCAATGCCCACTTTTATCACAAAAGGTGTTAAAGTACATATTGCATTACGCGACAAATATAAGCCACATATTTATTTATTAGCTAATTAATTCCAATATGTCCATATTATTGACATTATACACAACTGTTAGAAATTGACAACACCTAAAGAGGTCTTTGTACAGAGTTTCCATAACTACGGTACCTAACTGCACACATCACAGATATAGAAAAAATAAACTTTATTCCTGTTAGTTCTATACATAACAAGTACACTTTAGCCTAATTCTATGTTTCACAAAGAGGGAATCTTTTACATCGTATATTGAACCAGAGTTACTCTCGATCGTATAGCCTAGGGTTACCGCCGTGCTGTGAGACAAGCCTCGCTTCAGCGCTCGCTGGCCCAGGCGTACATAAATATATCTATTATGTATACATAGTAAGACATGATTAACAACACATGGACGCATTTCGCTAAGCTAACTGATATAAAACGTGCCGCACTCTCCCGCCACTCTCTCGAAGGCATCCGCTCCATTTCATATCTCGATTCTACACAAACTTGCTTCTTATATTGACTTTAAACAATAAATAAAAGTTAATAAATAATTTTTACATCCATTCAAGTTATTGTTCAATTCGATCACAATGCGAAAACGTTAACTAGTAGAAAAATATGTCGCGGATCATTCTGCTGTTGATGTCCACTTTAGTCCATCACTATTTGTCACTTTGCTATCACCGTCTTTGAAATAAACGACCACTTACTAGTAGGCATTGCATAAATACATCATTTTATACATTCGCGCGGTCTTAACATAAGACGCACGATCCGCGTTCCTGACACACGTCGGCGGCTACTCATCTCTTTCGCACATATTATTACAACTCGTAGTGAGACAAGGACGCCGCTAGGACGTCCCACCTTCCTTCCACCCGTCCTATGTTTCACAAGGAATGCTTGTCGTCACATCCAGGTGAGGTAGACGTACTGACACTGTAGTTACTTCGTGATCCAAGACCTCCTCTGGGGCATAAAGGTACGTATTTCATTATTGCTCGAAAATTTACTTTGGCAGTGTATGGCAATCCTAGCCATCGATAGCGTCGACTAGCGAAGGTTTCTTCTCAATTTATCTCTCCTTAGGTCGCCGAGCCAGAGGTCTTCCGTGGAACGAGAACTTCTCGTCTGGAACTTGTGGTTCGCTAGCACGCTGCAGGACAGTCTCATTCATGTTTGACTTAAAGCCCAGGAGTTTTTTTTCAAATTACCAGGCGGTCATAGCAGCCAGGTGGTGGTGGAGCTTAGTGGAGAGCGCGAGCGCTGCGCGGCTCGCAACGCTGGAGGCGCGGGGGGCGCGGGGGGCGGGGACCCTCACGAGGAGGGCTGGTGCGGGGGCGCGCCGGCCGCCGACACCACGACCACGGGCTTGACGATGGTAGTGGCGCTGAGGTACTGCGCCGACACCGTCAGCGGCGCCACCGTGCCCTTCACCATCTGCGTCTCCACCATCTGCAAAACCAGTAAGGAAATATTTTTCCCATTTCCGTATCTGTGTAGAGAGCTATTGCGAATTTAAGGGATTTTAATCAAGTCCTTGGTAAATAACTGCAAACCTTCAAAATTGTGTTATACTTAAACTTTTTACATACGATCATTACAAACACATCACTCGACGTGGCAATCTCGGCCTTAATTACCATATTGCAAGTGTAATTTCTCTATAGTGTCACTCTAGGATCACAGACATGAGAATAACAAAACCATACCATCGACCATATAGCCCATACAGACGCCTAATAACAGGTGGCCGATATCTGTCAATACATCAGACTTATAGATCTGAAGTAGATCGCCACATAATAATTTGGAATTAGTTTTGACCAAAAAATCAATACTATAGGGTGACTGGTAATTAGTATACGATACTTAAACATGTGATTGTGCTCATGTTAACCAACAACTTTTACTATGGAAATAAACCTGAAATCGCGAAAAAAAAATCAGCTGTTCGGTACATTTATGTTTGCCTAATGTACTGAACAGCTGATATTTTTTTCGCGATTTCGGCTTTGCTCCCATATTTGTTATCATGAGCACAATCACGTGTTTAAGTATCGTACACTAATTACCAGTCACCCACAATGATGCCTTATACATTATGTTAGTGTACATAACATTTTATAGGCAAGTTTAAAGTTTTTTTTTTTTTAAGTTACAGATGTAGCTATTGCAAGAACCATGTCTTTCACTTTGTATCTCTTTCTTTTGTAATAATTCTCTCTTTTTTCCTCTATTATTTGGTAAACATAACTAATTATGTAGGTAGAAAATCCTATTACCACTCACACACAATCCTATTCTAATGCGTTGAAACAAGTATGAGGCGTCTATGGGCTGTATAATCATTGGCTCAAACAATATAGACCATAGTGTTCCCTCAAAGAAACAAAAAAAACTAGTACACTTATTAATGCGATGCCTAAGCCTAGTAATATGCTCATTTAAGATGAACACAATCAGAATTAGGTGGATAATGAATAAATAATCAGACTAAGCTTAATAAAATGAATGTCCTATTTCCGCGGATACCATTTCCTTGATTTAATAATGCTGCTATACACTAGAAACAAAATAAACTAATAAGGTTAAGTTCAGCGCCATCTAGCGGGAACATGGCACGCTCGGGGCCGTTGTTTTTACATTAACAGAAATGATGTCACCACAATAACATAGACATACCTCTGACTACCCGGAGCCAAAACTACAATAAATAAAATTTAAATGTTTTTACTATTTACCTCTAGGAAATTTATATACGAGTTATCAATGTGTCTCGGAGAGGCCGCATGCAGTGCGGGGTGAGCGGGTAGCGTAGGGGCCCCGGGGACGCCGGGGGCCCCGGGGGCCGCGGGCGCCGCGGGCCGCAGGTAGGGGTGGGGGACCGCGCGCGCGGCGCCCGTCGCGCGCAGCACTCGCGACTCTTTACACGTCTTCTCCTTATAAGAACACGGCAACTTTCAGATAGACACAGGAGGCACACTGGATTTATGGATGCCAGTCGCGGTTACAAACACGTCTGAGCTTGAGTTTGCAGCGCCACTTTAGGTTTGCAGTCATTTATCAAACACTTTTTATTAAAAATAGAAAGATACTTAAGCATGAATCTCGATTCAAAATAAAATTAAATATAGTCGGGTTACTTTGCCCCTGAGGTATAACTTTGGGCTTATTAACCGATAGAAATACAGAAATTGATAACCTTGGGCCAAAGTTACCCGATAGTACAGTTTGTTTGCGCATACAAGTAAACATAATAATTACATAATAAACGCTTGATTATAAAAAGATATAACTCAAACAAATCTGTATTTAAAAATTATACGTTCTTATTAAAACATTGTTTTAAGATTCAAATACCTACATTTTTTGAGTTAGGTCTCTTTATGATTAAGAACGTTAAAGGTGTTATTTCTGATAAATTAACAATCGGCTGGAAAAATAACTTGATTGCTTAGATTTTGACTTGGAGTGATTATTACGATTACTTTCTCAACAACTGGTGAAATGGATTACTATCACAACACGAGCAAGCTCTGAACACAGATTTTCAATATTTCAGAATCCAATAATACGCATTAAAATCATAGAAAGGATGACGGGGGTATGCCCCCGTCATTTTCTCATAGTTATTAGGTGCATACCTTATGCGTCAATGTGTGCGTTTGTAACAAATGCGTGGCAGGCTGCGATACTACTAGAGGGGTCAGTCCGCCCACGACCACGCTGCCATCTGCAAAGAAATATCAACATAAGCAAACGATGTATCCCCCTCCTCCACTAGGTGCACCATATCAAATGTATAAAAGTAAATGGAGCAAAAGGAGAAGACCCCCATTAACCGGGGGTTCCACCCGGCGGGGTCTGACCGCCGAGATGTCGTGAAAAACGGCACTGCAGGAGCAGTGCCGAGGCGCTCCTACTGAACACAATGCAGTTACTCTTAAGCAAGCTGCGTACGCGCGCCTGCCTCGAGGTTGCCGCCTATAAGGCACCCAATGCAGGTCCCGTATTTACGGGGCCCTACCCCGACACCGCGGGACAAAGGCTCTGCCTATACCCCGCCGCCGCGCCCCCTTGCGGGGACGCAGCGCAAGCGGACGCAACTTCCACGGAGAAGACCCCCAGTCAAGTCCGGTTAAGCAGCCGACAACCTCCTAGGTTGACCTGCGAGAAAGGAGAACTTGTTCGATTCAACCCATCCCTTGCTACCTTTTCCCAGAGACGCCTTAAGCCGTGGTTTCTACCCTAGGGGGTTTCCCTTAGCGTGTAGTCGCTTAGTTTTTAAGTTTAAGTTGAAGTAAGCCTTGGCTAGAGGCTCTGATTTTCTAATTAAGGCCTCCACAGGCAAGTCCGGTTAAGCAATCGACAAGCTCATGGGTTGACCTGCGAGAGGCCAAACATAAAAAAGGAGGCCTCAGTTCAGATTGGCTAATCTTTTTTTTTTTATTAACGATAGGCTCGCGTTTGACCACCATCTCACCCGATGGTAAGCGATGATGTGGTCGACGATGGAGCACGCTTGCCTAAAAGTAGCCTATTCACTCTTGACTAAGACCCCTAAGTTGTAGCTATCAGGAAACACAGACTCCGGCAAGGAATTCCACTCCTTGGCTGTACGCACAATAAATGTGTTCTCAAAACGCTTTGTGCGTATGGGTGGGATGTCTACCATAATGTAAGTACGTACAAATATTGGAAGTTAAATAAAAGCTTGACGAACTACACTCTGGCTCTAAAATCCGATTTAAATTTAATCTGTTTTCAAATCAACTGTCAAATGAAATTGATTGGTGTTCGCTATTTCGGCCAAGCACGCGCGAAGCAATCACAACATTTATCGTTATGGTGGTGTTTCCAGAAATCTACGGTTATTTTTGGGTCCCAAACTGCCGTGTTTATCAGCTCGTCGCATCATCGATGACGTAAGTTGTGGAAAACAGCAAATCGTAGGGGCCCAGCAGGGTCGAAGCCTACTGGGGCCACGGGTAGTAAGAAAGCGCAACCCGAGGCCCTGGGATGAAGGCAAAGAAGGAACAGAAGTGGGTTTTTAGTCAGTAAAAGTCTGACACTATCTCTCGCACCGCCCAAGAGCGGAGTTTGTCACTAGATGATTTTCCCACCTAAAAAAAAGTTGTGGGAATAGAGCTCAATTTTATGTAATGTGAATTATTTTTTGTCTACACAAACAACAGGAGATATCCAAAATTGTAATATTGCAAAAGAAACAATTATCTTGACAGTTATTTATTTTATGTTAGTTTTTTTATGTAAAATGAATTAGTTTTTATTATTTTGATAGAGTTTTTATCTGAAATAATAGAATTGACAGAGAGAGAGAAAGTAGAAAAAGAGAATCCTATGCAGTCTAGTGTATACGCTGTATATGCTTGAATTTATATAATACCTATGAAATTGCTGTTTTTTTTTAATGTTTTGCTTTGAACTGTGATTTATTAATGGTACATTTTGTTTAAATTAGTTTTTTTTTTATATTCCACAACTATCACACAACGCCGTCTAGTCCCAAGCTAAGCAGAGCTTGTGTTATGAGTACTAGACAACTGATAAACATACTTATATATTTCTAAATACATATATATTATAGATAAATTACACCCAGACACAGAACAAATGATCGTGCTCGTCACACAAACATTTGTCCTGCGTGGAAATCGAACCCACGACCTCCCACATAGCAGTCAGGGCCAACAGGACCAACAGGTCAGTTTAAATTGGTTTCTTTGTATTTTCTGTAATATCGCTGTATGGTTATAAAAACCATGAAATATAATTTAAAAAAAAATGTGATATTTTTCATTACAGGAGTTGCAAAGTTAGTTTCTACTTTATTCTTCTTTTTTTTACTTACATTTCAAAGGGCAAGCAAACAATAGATAAAAAAAATAAATACCGAAATACCAAAAAAAAAATACCGAAATAATAAAATTTTATAATATGTATGTATGTATGTGTGTGTCTGTGTGTGTATGTATGTATTAAGTATGTGTGTTTCTTGTATATGACGATAAATTGATACAAGATACAGCATCGAAATGACGTTAATGAACATACCTGCAGTCGTGGACACGGGCGACGGAGATACGATTCCGTTTTCTTTAGTAATTCTACTTTCGACTGTAGGTGTCAGACCTGGGAACAAAACACACGTATTTTTTAGTTTAAACAAGGTCATACTTTACAGATAACAAAACATGAATGACTTCTTTAGATGAAAATTCAAATAAAATAATAGGCAACTAAGACCTAAAATGAACCCTTGCGGAACCCCAAATTTTAACTACAATTCATAATTTTGTATAATAAATAATTATACAAAATTGACTAGAGCAGTGGTGGCCGAGTGGTAACGGTCCCGACTTACGAGTTGTAGGTCGCGGGTTCAAACCCAGCCAGGCGCATTACTTTGTGTAATTTATTTCATCACCACTGCTCTCAAAACGGTGAAGGAAAACATCTTGAGGAAACCGGCATGTCCTAGAACCAAAAATTCGAAGACATGTGACATTTACCAACCCGCACTGGGCCCGCGTGGTGGATTACGGCCCATTCCCTTTCCTAGAAAGGAGGCCTGAGTCCCAGCAGTGGGAACATTAAAAGGCTGACTATGCTATGCTATGCTAAATAATTATAATAAAACAGCAATTTATGCATTACTGTTTTTTATTTTAAACATAGCAATATTTAATTCGCATTTCGCAAAACGCAGCGTTGGAAGGCCTCCCACAAGGTGGACCGATGACCTGGTGAGAGTCGCGGGAGTGCGGTGGATGCGAGACGCACAGGATGCTTGGGGGAGGCCTATGTCCAACAGTGGACGTCTTTCGGCTGAAATGATGATGATGATGAATATTTAATTCAAAACTTGTCATCATTTTACCTTGTTTTTAGGGTTCTGTCCCCAAAGGGTAAAAATGGGACCCCTATTACTAAGACTGCACTGTCCATCTGTTTATCACCAGGCTATATATAATGAACCATGATAGCTAGACAGTTGAAATCACAGATGATGTATTTCTGTTGCCGCTATAACAAGACATACTAAAAACAGAATAAAATAAATATTGTGGGGCTCTCATAAAAAAACGTGTTTTTTTGCCGTTTTTATGGTTCCATACCCAAAGGGTAAAACGGGACCCTATTACTAAGACCCCGCTGTCCGTCCGTCTGTTTGTCTGTTTGTCCGTCTGTCACCAGGCTGTATCTCATGAACCGTGATAGCTAGACAGTTGAAATTTTCATAGATGATGTATTTCTGTTGCCGCTAAAACAATAAATACTAAAAACAAAGTGGGGTTCTCACACAACAAACGCGGTCTTTTTTCCGTTTTTTGCTACGGACGATACGGAACACCTCAGTGCGCGAGTCCGACTCGCACTTGGCCAGTTTTTTTTTGTTTTTCCTCATCACGTTACTGCGTCAATGTACCAGGACATCATAACTCACCGTTGGTATGCACAGGGCCCTGCAGCACGCGCAGGCCGCTGCTAGTTGACAACAGCTGGAGCGCAGCTGAACCCACTACGAGCCCACTGCTACCAACCACCTATGAACACGAAACAAAAATGAGATTACTTGACAGAAATCATCGTCCCATAAGGACTACCGTCCCAAGTAAGTGGAAACTGAAAAAGTATTGAATTAATTAAGAAATCGATTTTTTATGACGAAAAACTTCTAAAATTGCTTTGGGCCCAGTAGATACGTTAACTGCAGCATCAGTGGCACTCATTAAGTCCCTATCGTGCAGGTGTCCAGCACTTGGATCACTACTACGTGTGGCTCATGTTCTGAATAGGGGCAGCCACATTGTGTATCCGAGGAGTCTATGAAACCCCATTTCGCCAAGTTGTTTGCAGCGGCCTACCTGGGTGCACAAGCAATTTATGGAAATATAGCACTATAGCGATGTTCCTAGGGTTTCCAGAAGTTAGAAGATGGTAATTACATTCTTTACCTTGCGTTCCAGGGCTGCCTGGATCAGACATAACACCCGTCTGATCGGGGGATACTCCCTTTTCAACAGAGGTTTTGCGGAATTTTAGACCCTGTTCCGCATACCTCTAAATGGTGATAAATGATAAATGATAAATGATATTTATTTTGTAAGTAGGTTTAAAAAAAACACTTTTACACGTCAATATTTTTTTTCGTCATTTTTAAACTAGATGAGGCCGGTGTTTCCTAGCTGACTACCCTGAGAAGAAACACCGAAACAAACTCAGGGGTCAAAGTCTCTTTTAAAGTCCATACAGTAAATATGTAATGGTCAAATCACATGAGAACCATGCAGATTTGTCTGAAATGGTCTTTTGAAGAAAGAACCATACAGATTTGAGTGGACCTGTCCAGTCAGTGCAAGCATTTGTCAGTATTCGTAAAGCTCAACTCAGGACTACTAAGGAGCTCAACGACTTGACGAACAATACCAAGGAAAGGACATTTGGGTAGGCCTCAGAAAATACTCAAATTGCCAGACATACATTAAAATTACTGAAAAGGAAAAAAAAAAAAAAAAACAATCCACATAGTCCTCACGTTCACAATAATAAAAGAAAAATATAGTTTACAAAATGTAATACTTTAGCAAAGTAAACATTTTTGTCAAAAATTAATAGAAAAAAAAAAAAAGTCCAATTGCAAAATAAAAATAATCTACAATATCGAATTGTAATAAATAATAAAAAACACAATTAAAAATAAAAACAAAAGAAAAAAATAATAATAATAAGACAACAGTTGCAGTGCGTACTGGAGCAGGTCAATCCCAAGCCTTTTGGTCCTCAACATAGTCCTTTATAGTGTAAAAAGCCTTTTGGCAAAGTTTTCGCTTTACAAATAATTTGAATTTATTAAGGCTTAGTTGTTGAATATGACTAGGAAGTTTATTATAGAAGTGTATACATTGGCACCTAAATGAGCCACCTATTTTTTTCAGCCTGGTTGTAGGAACGACAAATTTGTGTTTGTTCCTAGTATTAAAATTATGAACATCACTGTATTTTTTAAACATGTTTATATTTTTATGTACATAAAAAATGTTCTCGTAAATATACTGTGAAGGTACAGTCATTATATTGATTTCTTTAAATTTATCTCTGATAACTTTGTTAGATAGTAAAGGAATCCATATGGTGCAAATTTGGCTCCATAAAGCCATTTGTGGTACGTCCCAATCTTGGTCTAAATTTACGAGTACTTCGCGGGGTTCAATTTATCTATATGTTGCAGTCAAAACTCTTAACCAGTCAAAAGTACTATTGACTAGCAAAATCAGTCAAAAGTACTTTTGACTGAACAGGTTGGTCAAAAGTGGTTTTGACTGAAAATTATTGGTTATTAGTACTTTTGACTGCAAATTTGCGGTTAAAAGTACTTCTGACTGACGCTCTTCGTCAAAAGTAGTTTTAACTGCAATAAAGCATCAGTCAAAAGCACTATTAACTCTACTGTTTACTGTACTGTAATGGTGTTTTCTTTTCATCAAATTTCACGTCTTCCACATCCATTGCAAACTTTTCAAATTTTTATTTTATCATCACATTGAAATGACTATCTTTCATAACTTCTATCGCTAAAATTCTTTGCAAAAAGCGTTCTTTCTTTTCGTAGTCACTCATTGTTTTTCTAATATCAGCACGTTCTCCACTAATAATGAGTAATATAAAAGTTTTTAAGTGCGTTTGTCGTTTTTTTTTATCGACAACCTTAACTTTTTAAGAGTTTTGACTTATACGACCAGTCAAAACCACTTTTGACGGAATCACTTAGTCAAAAGTACTTTTAACCAGCTCCATTGGGCAAAAGTACTTTTAACTGTTATTTTAGTCAAAAGTATTATTGACTAAAGCATACGGTCAAAAGTACTTTTGACTGATTTTTCTAGTCAATAGTACTTTTGACTGGTTAAGAGTTTTGACTGCAACATATACATATAATAAATCTGTAGAAGTTTTTAATTGTGCGCGCATCACGTAAAATGTACGAAATCGATGTAGATAACTTTTATACAATAAAATTGTGTGTAACTTGATGTATTACTTAGGCTTTGTTTCATCTCAATCGGTTGACTATATCGAAAGATAATACTACATTCATTGACTGTTAGGCGATACGAAGTTCGCCGGGTTAGCTAGTAACAAATAATTGATTTCAATAGAAGCCTAGATAATATCCACAAGATACTACCTATGTTTCCAAAATATCTAATGAAAAATGTGTAATAACGTCATAATCGCGTAAGAGCGTGAGCGAATCATGTATGAAAAACCAGTGAAAATGTATGTCGAGTTGGATGCCCTTATGATATAGGTAGGTGTCAATAATACTTCAAATATCTGCACACTTCCTCAAACGAGCCATAATTTACCGTATTAGTAGACCGTTACACACAAGCTTAATATGTATTTATATAACGGTTAAAAATCGTTAAAACTGGCGAAATATTTATTTTCTTAGTTTAGTTCTACATTTTATTGATTTAACACATTCATAAAATTCTTCAACCGAAGTAACACGATTCTACCTACGAGTATCTCCCATCGGCTTTTTTATTATCGATAGGCTCACGTTTGACCATAAATAACCTATCAATCTTGACTTTAAGGTTGTAGCTATCAGGAAAAAAACACCAGCAGAGAATTCCACTCCTTAGCTGTACGCACAAAGAATGTATTTTCAAAATATATAATTATATAGTATGCATATGGTTGGAATGTCCACGATATTAGTGTCACAGATGATGGAACGGGATTGCCGGCATTATATTATGCAATTCCGATGAACACTCCCCGAAATGTAAACGATAGAAAACCTAGGCTAGCGACTTGGCGTTGATGCTCGAGGCTTTTCGTTATACGTAATATCTATATCATTAATCTTCTCTACCCCAATCACAATGTATTTGATATCGGCACAGTATTTCTTCACCTTCAACACTGGGTACTAGACTCTTTATCCAAAATAGAAAGAATTTTCAAAATCCGTTCCAAATTATGTAAGTTAGAAAACTATTAAATCTGGTGGAAGCGGAAACTGACAAGTAACAGAAAAGAGATGCACAACCTACAATGTGACGTCACCAATATTAGGTTACGCGCGTTTAAAAGAGATGGTGAGATGTTCCCACCAGGCGCCCGCTCTTCCTCATACCATTATTTTTGTAATGAAATCAGAAATCAGAAACGTTTATTTCAAATAGACCAATTACAGGCACTTATGAATTGTCAAAATGTCGGTCAGTCAAAAAAAACAAGTGAAGCTAAATTGCTCGTTCCAAAGCGTAGATCTCTATGGAGAAGAACGTGCAAGAAACTCCATGGACACTCTTTTAAATCATATTATGAGTTACATAAATCTTGGTTACATATTTCTAGTCGCTTCTATTATGTGAGCACAATGTAGATAAGTAATAATAATTAAAAGAAAAACGAATTAAAAAATATAAATTAAATTAAGCCAATGGCAGTTAAGAGATGATCAGTCTCAACTGACAGCACCCGTTCACGAGCATGACGCGTGCATCAGCCCCACAGCCAATTATTGTTTCATTTTATAACCAACTAACTAACCCGGCGAACTTCGTATCGCCTAACATTCAATGAAAGTAATATATCTTTCGATATAGTCAACCGATAGCGATGAAACAAAGCCTAAGTAATACATCAAGTTACACACAATTTTAATGTATAAAAGTTATCTACATCGATGTCGTACATTTAACGTGATGCGCGCGCAACCAAAAACTTCTACAGATTTATTATGTGTATAGATACAGATAGATGGATTTTGATGCGTTTTCAGCAATCGATTTATTTTTTATATTATTATTTTGTTGTTAATTATTAAATATTGTACAAAAAACACAGGTGAGTAGGTACTCAGATACCATCATGTCATCAGTCACGTCTTTTCTTCTGGCAATATCTTCTTTCACACAATCCTCTATTTCTACAAACTAATTAATTGTTTTATTTTTTGTTTTGACCAATAAAGAGCAGTGATGACCCAGTGGTAACAGCCCCGTCTTACGAGTTGTTGGTCGCGGGTTTAGATCCAGCCGGACGCATTATTTTGTGGAATTTATTTCATCAACACTGCTCTCAAAACAGTGAAGGAAAGCATCGTGAAACCGCATGTATTAGAATCAAATATTCGAAGACATGTGACATCTACTAATCCGTGCTGGGCCCTCGTGGTGGATTACGGCCCATTACCTCTTCTAGAGAGGAGGCCTGAGCAGCGGCGCCGTCTTTTAGAAAACCTCATGGGTGCTCATGCTCATTAGATGACTCGAAAAAGTGGCGAAGTGTGAGAAGAGAAATGCACACTGATCGTCAGACTGTTTGACTGATTTAATAAATAATAATAAATTGGAAAAACATCACATACATTGTCCTGGTTCCAAACTAAGGTTTTCGCTTGTACTGTGGAAACCAGGAACAACGAAGGTACCACAAACACCCAGACCCAACACAAATATCAGTTTCATCAACAAACATTTGTGTTGATGCGGGAATCGAACCTGCGGCCCTTGCGTCTCAACCGGCGCTCTAAACCACTGCGCTAAACGGGTTGTCGGGTAATGAAAAAACGCCCATCCCTAAAAGGCGATTACTGATCAGTTTCTTGATGTCTATTCTCAGGGGTGCTCGGCCCCCGGGGCCCCGAGCACCCACGGAGTCGGCGCTCCTGAGCCTGAGTCCCAGCAGTGGTAACATTTTAAGGCTGATTATGCTCACCAATATGTGAAGGAAAGGTAGAAAAGATGGTAGGTTCAAGTAAATAGCACAGATCTGCCTCACCTGCGATATGGGTAGATGTATTTGAGCTGGATGTACTAAGGTGCTGAGCGCATTCGTTACGCCATTTTCTACCGTCTGCACATTCTGAAACAAAGCAAAATATATTTTAAATTTAAGTAATTGTTGTATGTGTGTTTTTCTATTAACAATCGTATCCGTTAAGGGGTGACCAGATGGTTTCAAATTAACGTCCCAATCAAGGTGACATTGCTAGTTTCAATCCGTGTAGACAGCAGTTGTAAACCATGACCTTCAACGCCCTTGATTGTGAGGCGCGTTTTCCCAACCACCGAACGTGTTGGCGCGTTTACATCCATGTAGCCGCAACACAAACCAAACACATAAACCAAGCTCCAACCAAGGTGACCTTGGTTAGAACGCTAGTTTTTTTTTTATTTTATTTTTTTATTTGATATAAACCAGTGCTTGACTGCGATCCCACCTGATGGTAAGCAGTGATGCAATCATTGATGGTGAGGCGCACTAGTTTATTAAGAGCCTATTCACTCTAGCCTTGAAGGCACCTAAATTATAGTTTGCAACCGTCTGGTCGACCCTTTATTAACGCTAGTAATACACTAGAAGTGTGGATTACCAATGTCAATTTTGGCCATTTTATTTTTTTACAGTAATACGGAGAGATGGTATACAAATGGAACTGGTAACTGAAAATACAATATTTTTATTATGTATTACACATATTTTCATACTAAAACTAGAGCAAGAAGTACCTACATAGACGCCCGCACTTCTAGTTGAAAAGACATATAGGGTGACTGGCAATTAGTGTACGATACTTAAACACGTGATTGTGCTCATGATAACCAACAACTTTTACTATGGAAGCAAAGCCGAAATCGCGAAAAAAATATCAGCTGTTCAGTACATTAGGCAAACATAAACGTACTGAACAGCTGATTTTTGTTTTGCGATTTTAGGTTTGTTCCCATAGTAAAAGTTGTTGGTTATCATGAGCACAATCACGTGTTTAAGTATCGTACACTAATTGCCAGTCACCCTATATATATTTAGCCACATTACAGATACATAAAATGACGGATCTAATATTTTCAATTCAACCTAAATTCGTTATAAGGAATATGCATGCAATTTTTTTTTATGGCAAATTAAATAATTTTTGACTCTAATAAACAAATATACATTTTACAATTAAATATCTTTATCGACAAAGAAGTTACAAGCTTCAAAGCTGCTAATAAGAAAGAGAAGTTCGACGTGGACTTCTGTTTCTGTGACGTCAAAGGCCATAGAATATTGTAAAAGGGCCTATTACGGCCTAATAAGGCCCCTATAGACTCTGCAGGTGATGCTAATGCGACGTCGTGAACTTTCACGAGATCGAATAGATTACACCAAGGTGACGTCAAATCATACAGAGCTCAAACCCTGGCCTTAATATTTAAAAAAAAACAAACGAGAAGGAAAAATACAAGCTCTATGTTACATAATATTGTACCATGAAAACAATACTGATGTGTTTTTTTTATGTCGAATAAAAATAGATTAGACTTCATTGTTTTATAGCAGATATCGTTCACAAAGAGTTTAAATTGGTACCTATGTATGCAGTACCTATTTCATGACTCATCCGTTTGACATTTGAAACTCGTGAAATTCGTGTCTAAAATTAGTAAACATTTTCTATTCGGTACCTACTAGCGTTATATGCGTATATTCATTATTATTCTGACAGAACATTTTATCACGGGTGCGCAAAATAGTTTTTTTTTTATTATTAATGATAGGCTCGCGTTTGACCACCATCTCACCTGATGGTAAGCGATGATGTGGTCGACGATGGAGCACGCTTGCCTAGAAGTAGCCTATTCACTCTTGACTTAAAGACCCCTAAGTTGTAGCTATCAGGAAACACAGACTCCGGCAAGGAATTCCACTCCTTGGCTGTACGCACAATAAATGTGTTCTCAAAACGCTTTGTGCGTATGGGTGGGATGTCTACCATGTACCGGTGGCGCAACGCCGTACGTCTAGTGGTCCGATGATGGAACGGACTTGGCGGAATTAGATTGTGCAATTCCAGTGCACACTTCCCGAAATGTAAACGATAGAAAACCGACAGGCCAGCAACTCGACGCCGATGCCCAAGGCTTCTATTAAATCTAATTTAATGACTGGCTTGTTGGTCTAGTGGTTAGTGGCCCTGATTGCTATGCCGGAGGTCGTGGGTTCGATTCCCACCAAGGACAAATGTTTGTGCAATGAGCACGATCATTTGTTCTGTGTCTGAGTGTAATTTATCTATAATATGTATTTATTTAGAAATATATAAGTATGTTTATCAGTTGTCTAGTACTCATAACACAAGCTCTGCTTAGCTTGGGACTAGACGGCGTTGTGTGATATTTGTGGAATATTATATTATATTATATTAATTATCTACTAATTTCCTGGAATATTATTTAAAATATTCGAGAACATATTTTTATAGTATTACTAGCTTCTAGCTATGGCTTCACCCGCATGAAAGTAGGATTCTACATAAAACTTTGGGGACCACTGTTACATCCCCTTGGGGGATGAATTTTAAAAAATTCTCTCTTTAGCTCGCCAACGTCATATAAGAAAACCTTGTGAAAAATTTCACGCTCCTAGTCCCAGTAATTTCGGCTGTGCGTTGATATGTCAGTCAGCCAGACAGTTTCTCCTTTTATATATATAGTAGTATGAGTACATTAAAGTACGTAATTATCCAATCACATCTCATAAGCTACTGTTTCATTGAACGCATCATCATTAAAATATCCGGTGTTCCTCAATTACCTTATTTTAAATCCACTAATTTGGAACTTATTTTAATGTCTTGCAAACATTATGATAACAAAAAAAAATTACAAAACCGTTGGTTTGTACGGTGAAACTTTAAATCTTTACCAAATACTCTACAAGAAAAGTTTTTTTGCTGAATTATATCTAAACAAATTATGTACAAGTTTACCAGTCCTAAGTCTGTTTCAATAACTGGTAAACAAAACGTTCTTTCAAATACAATTTATACTCTAAAATCTTATGAAAAAAAAAAATACAAACTTGTGTGTTAGGTTCCGCCGGCGCAAGCGTAGTGAGCGTGAGCGTACTGGGCCTCGTGCCGTACGGTGTCCGCACAACCTGGAAAATTAACAAAAATCACAATTTACATTAACTCGAAATTACCTTTTAAATTACAATCAATTAACTTTCGGATAAAAGTTTTGTTAAGCAACGGAGTAACACAAATCCTAATCCAAGATTAGGTCAGCTCTAATTTCTAACATTGTACTAGGCGAGCATACCTGCGAGGTGGTGGGAGTGATTTGTATAGGCAGCGTACGCAACTTCGTGCTTAGATTTAGAGTGCGGGGAGGAGACGTCTCCATTCGTGATACGGAACGAGGCGGCGACGCTGATATCTGAAATTGGGACAGTTTATTTAGTTGACCTTGCAGTTTTAGGATTGTATGTCAATATCTTAGTAAACAGAATAACAGTTAATTAATTAATTATTTACATGTTCTTATTAGAATTTTAAATAGAAATGCTTACACTTAAAGGTATCCCTAAAACTTGACCATTGACAGGATCTTCTATAACTTTTTCTTCCGTGACGGCATCTAATAATAAAAAAATGTATTTAATTATTTGGTGTAATTATATGGAAAAGAAATACAATTATAATGTGAGATAGGCAGCTCGGTTTTCTTTGTTTACATAATTAAAAAATATATATAATTACTTTAAAAGTTTGAATTCAAATAATAATGATAGAATAGAATCGTTAACTTAATTATACACCACACTATGTAATTTAAAAAAGAAAACACTACTAAAATAATGTAAAACTTCGGCACAATTTTTCCCAATTTAAAATCAATCAAATAAATATTTAAAAAAAATTGCACCGAAGCCAAATATTAAATAATCTCGACCAAATGTACCAGGAGCGCATAGCAAGATAGGAGGTTAACGCACCAATGCTCAGAGGGCGAACAGTTGTTCGGACTGAGATCTCTCTTTTCAAGGCGGAGAGCCTCTGTTGCGCCGCGATCTTCTCACGGGCCAGCCGTTCCATTTCGTGCTCACAATCGCGTTCCTTACGTCGAAGAACCTGTGAACAAAGTACCAGGATATTATAACTCAAGAGTAGTGGACTTTAATCGAAAATTTTAATAAAATTTTCAGCGAAAACATCATTTTAACTAAGTAATATTTTTTTTAATTTATCTGCCCGACGAGGAAAATAACCAGTCAAGGGTTCAATTCAAAAGCAACAAAAGAACAGAGTATCGAAGTTAACTCTCAAAATGTTCACCCTTTGAAAAAGTTTTGGTTAAAAATTGTTTAGGGAAAGTTGGACACAATTTGCAAATAGGGGCGAAGCCGTAGTTTTTAATTGAATTACGAAATCTAGTCGCTCATTTAACCTGCTATTGACGTGCTTCCAGAAGCATTTAGTACAAACAAAAAACAAAGGAAAATAAGTAACTAAAACTAAAGAGTCCGAAGTGCCAGTTCAGCTTCGTAGAATTTACTCGATTCATTTATTCTTAGTAAGCTCCTGGCTTTAGTTATGGCTTTAATTTATAATAAGTTAACAACTTTAACAGTAGATTGCCAATAAATACATTGCGTCGAAAAGTACAGTTACCCATGAATAAACTAGAAATACAACATGATGGCGTAAACAGCTTGTCCTTGTACAACGCGGCATCGTCTTCAAACACGAAACACTTACTCTTAAGAATAACGATTATGAATCAAGGGGATGCATACCTTGCGTACATGCATACATGTGTGCATAAATAATGCATGCATGTATAAAACAGGACTACAGTATGCGTTAACTGGATTGAACCAGTAACATCCAGATTTCTTTAGATAAAATAAAAATTAAATGATCTTGTCTGGAATTGAGACCACTCTCTACCCAGATACAGCTGTGATTAAATTATGACGAATGATTGTAAATGAAAATTATTCATACAGCTTTTCCAAGAACCGATATGATTTGTGTAAGTAATTTAGCAATTTTAGTTACAAAGTCAATTTAATCTAATCAAAATGAAAATGACAGACGTAATAATACCTACTGAAAGAGACATTTCTCGACCTTTCAATTAAGATAATTTAGTTGTTTGTTGTGCAAAATTGATAGTCAAACATATCGAGAACTATAAATAAATACTAAGAAGAACACTCCAATTTGCTGTACTTGATTGCGCAGTAATAAATAAACCAAGCTTTCTGAAGAAAATTTTAGTAGAATAGTAATTAATTTCACTAAAATATTAGTTTGTAAGTAAAATGTTTTAAACGCTCTAACGATGTCAATAAAACAAATCGGGGAAGCGCGAAGGCCATCGACATCAGTTTCAAAGGCAATGACTACCAGGAAAACATAGCAGCAAAGAGTTATTGGATTGATACTAACCTGTATATATCTAATAGCGGAGCCGAGGATTGAAAGGTTGGAGGTTTTCTTGTCATCAGGTGTTGCGGGGAGCTGTCTCTTGAGCAGTTCGAAGCACTCCTTGAGGTGTGCCCGGCGGTTCTTCTCCAGCTTGTTGTGTACCTCCCTGGTACCGGCGCGGGGTGCGCTGCCACTGCTGCCCCCACTACCGCTACCGTTGCTGCAGCCGCTGCCACTGCCATTACTGCTAACTGATGGTGGGGAAGGGATGGGGGGTGGCCTGTTGACAATTAATTTATTAAGTCATTAAACGTATTTCTGTTTCCATTCTAACTAGGTACCTATATAGCTGCTTTGGGAAAACCTATCATAAGAATTGAATTGCTGATTGGACTATTGGCCCACCATACATATAAAGTCCAAAGCCTTCGATTCGTCATCTACCGATATCGTCACCTGTTGTAGTGTACCTACATTGTACATATATACGTAATACACTACATCACATCATTTTGTTCGTATTTCATGTAACCATTTTTGCGTAATCTACTTAATCATGTGTTCCATGTGCGCAATAGGTACTGATGTAGTTTTCATTTTATTTATTCTTAAAGGCACTTAAAAGGTTTTCTTTGATAGTAAAACGAGTATCATACGTCAATGTTTGCGTATTTACTATCTCATTTTAAATCAAGTATATTATTAAAATGACGTATAATATCTATTATATACAATATAGTACATATCTGTAATTATCATATCTTCAGAGAGCATCGTCTATGATTTAGTAATGTCTATAATACTACTTATACCTAAGCGAACAAGGAAACTAGACAACGCTAGCGCGTGGCATAGCTTTGTTGATAATTGCGTATTATAATGATTAACATAGACATAACTTTGTCTGGATTATTCCATTACTTCATAATATAAATTATTAATTAAATTTAATTGCATTGTCTTACCAGAGAAACGATGGATAGATTCACAAAGATAATATGGTTAGAATGGAGGTGATTATTGAGATGATGGTAAACCGAGAAACATGGGAAAAAATTGCTTTGGTAACCCTAAATTTTGGATGAGAACAAGAAGATTATGAATGACATTAGCTTGGCGAATCTTTTGATCACTTCATTTTTATTGTTGGGAAAGCCTTTGCTCAGCATTTGGATATTCTAAGCTAATAAAAAACCTAATGCTTGATTTTACTTTATGTACTAGGATTTGAAATTTCAACGTCCAATTGGGATTATACTTTATACAAAAAGATACAAACAACTTTAAAAAAAAAAACAGGTACCAATGAATAAGTTATAATTAAATTCAGAAAAGGTAAATTTATGTATGACATTTTTATTGGAATCAAGACCGTTTTTTTGGCTAACAGCCACCGACAAACGTATCGGGAGTTGAGAACGTTGTATTTCAAAAAGCTAATGTCGAATATATGAACACAAGATATATTCGCAGGTTGTTATTGGACATATACACTAAAAGAAGCATAATATTTTCACAACATATTAATACCAATGACATAACAATAATTTATTGTTCTTTATTGTATTTCGCTACCGGATGCAACAGGACAACCGGATATTTATAGATCAGCAATATTTTCCTTAGTTAATGAGACAAAAATAGATGCAAATAAACCGCAAAATGTTCCACAAGCTTAATTTGAAAACATAGTCTCGTACAATCGTACCTTCGAATGAATGATGCATACAGATACAGATAGTGACAAGGACTTATTCCCTGATGAATACAAAACCTTAGCTGATAGATTAGGTATGCAACATGGTTGTTAATATCCAAACCTTGACAGCAATACACTGAAAAACATAAACACCATAGGCGTTTATACTAGGACAACATAACATTGCAAGGATGACACGCAAGGATGAAATTACAATTTTCATTAGTAGACCTGAATATTTACATTTTATTGTATTTCTATGACGTGAACGTTCTAGATCTACATGATTAATTCACCACAGCATTGTAAATAACTTGAGTAAGTAAGTGTAAATACAAAGAGATAGATCTGCATTACCAGGTGTCCTCATTCTTTTTATTATTAATAAACTTGTTAACTGGACTGCTTGATGTCGGATATATTACAATAAATTGAATAAAACAGTTTTCCTCCATCGCTTTTTGTGTCAGTGCCGTATGTAATTTAATTTTTATCAAATCAATCAATTACTGGAATACATTTTGTGTGATTTTGCAGTATTTTAGTATATGAAGTCAATAAAGTACTGTCTCTCTCTAAGTTAAAAATAAAGTAATGTCTCTATTAAGCTTTTAGTTATTTCTATTGTCAATAAGAACCTATGTTTAGTTATACTAAACATAATAATATGGTACACGTGCCAGTGGTGACACACGAGAAAATAATTCGGGTACACCAGTGTAATAAGATGTTTAACATCTAAGTAATTTGAAAAACAATAATAATACTAACTTTCTCCTTTATTTAGTTAGTAACATTACAATATACGAATTTCGTCTTGCATATTATGAGCTTCTGGTTTAATTTTCTGTCCATTAAATCACCAAGTCAATATTCCTTGGCGGTTATTATTATTATTTTTTCATAGAAATATTTAGAGGGTCGTTCGCCAATAAAGTTTCGCCATCCCTGGTATACAGTTTTTAGTGACATTGTTTATTTAGTTTTCATATTGGATATTTTTTGAACGTCTTATCGCGTTTCATGACGGATAACAAAAACTGTATTGACTATAATCTGACACTAATCTGCGGATTATTAGATACTTAACAGATTATGCTCATAGACCTATTCCATTATCTATATGAATAAAAATCGACTGCCACATGTGCGCCGGAACATCACTTGAGAACGGCTACACCGATTTGGCAGAAATTTTATTTGTTGTGTTCATAATCATTATCAGGACAAGGTTTGTATATATTTATGTACATAATTTTAGGTTTGAACGGAACAGGTATACTGATAGCTATAACCTAGGGGGTCTTTAAATCAAGAGGGTTACTTCTAAGCAAGCGTACCCCATCTTCGACCCCATCATCGCTTACCATCAGGTGAGATCAAACGCAAGCCTATGCATAATAAATAAAAAAACCAGGCTGGGTGAAATTTCTCAATAAAACTGACTGATTCTTGACAATAAAATTTTAAAACCCTTTAAATTTTTTCAGTTTTTGTGTTCCTTAACGAAACAATTGTCATTAGACTACATACGAACTTTATATTGTTAAAAACTTATTTCATGTACCTATCCTAGGGAGGGAGAATAACTGAACATTTCTAACGAAAACTTGTGTAAATTTTTTAACTCGGATAAATGAAGCAGTTAATTAATGTTGACTTCAAAAAGTATTTCTTAGTATATAACTACAACTTCTACAAGATCGACTTAATCATAATAATAACAAAATGATGTTGAAACGCGGTTGAAAACTAATAAAAACATTTTGATAAATTTTAGCGACAACAAAACAACGATCGTCACGCGTCGTGCGAATCTCCAGCTGTTTCAGACACCGCTGTTACTAGGAGTACATACCCATGACTGATACTCGTCGTTCGCGGCCTGGAATGTTCTTGTGCAAAGTCGAGGAGGGGCGCGGGAGGAGGTGCGGTCGCCGCTGGGACCGGCTCGAGCGCTACGATGGTAGGCGCGGGCGGGCAGGGGGGCACTACCGGCACCGGCGACGTTGGCCGGACCACGCCGTTGATGCGCGGCGTCACCGGCAGCTCTGTCACCACTCGTACCGAAACCGGCGACTTCGGCTCCTCCTCTGTAAACAAAGGTAACACGTCAAGAGAGAAATAAGCAACTCACACCTTGGACCCAATTATAATTACGAAAACCTGATCATCAGTCTACTAAGATCCTATTAGAAACGAGCGGGCCGTCCTAGGTCGGTCAACACTTGTCAAACCCGTGTCAACCGCTCGTCGACGGCTGCAGTCCGTGGCGGTAAACTACCAGGCGAACATATTCTGCAAGCGTTCAATACAGCCGAGTGAATGAAACAGCCACATCAGAGTGAATGAGATGGCGTCATTCCACTTTACTCTCAGATAGTAACGGTACGCGATAGTGGACTTTACGCACATGTAATAAAGTCCATAGTAGCGTAAAACTAATGACAATCAGTCACGCTGCAATGCCGAGTGAGACAGAGAATTCATCCGAGTGTAGTGAAAGAGATGGAAGCGGAGGCGTGGTCTGACGATAAAATTACGTCAGCACATGTGGTTGCGCGCGTGCTTTCAGTTTGTTTGGCGTTAACAGTTGCCACGCCGAAAATCAGCTGCTCAGCGAGGTGCCAGAAAAAACAAGTCTCGTAACCGGCCCATAAAATGACTTGCGTCTGCTACTATAGATTGGGCTGGGTTTGTTTTGTTGAGCGTCGAGCTAAATCTACGATTTTATAGACCTTGTTTGCGTAGGTAAAAACTTATTATTTTATAGATAAAAAAATATTATCGAGAACTTCGACGAATCACTATTAAAAACAGATAGGTACATATCTTGTTGGACGTTTATTATATCACGTCCTAGAGATACCTATACATAACAAAGTTGTTTACGTTTAGCTGAACACTAAATGGCATCTTAAATACCTATACAGTGTACCTTCTGGAAAAATAGTTTACGTAATGATGATACATAGTCTGAATCTGAATGAAGCTCCGCTATTTATATTTTTAAGACCTAGCTTTCTGACTGCTAGCTGCTTTACGCTAATATACTTCAGTAACGCAGCACGAACACCAATGATTGACTTCTTATCTTACAGGAACTACGCAGTACCGCTTCGTGTACTTATTATTTCTTGTCATGACTTCCATGCATTATAAAATGTCGATTGGATGACTAATTATTGCGACCTGAGTAACGAACACCGTCACCTTTTAGATTCATATATTAGTCATTATAAATATTATTGCTTCTTCCAATGCTGGCAACACTTTATCATCCGCCACTACATTCACATTATACAAGATATTTATTAATAGAATTAGTATTCCATTAATGGATAATAGAATGTCGTTAACGTTGGCAAATACTGAAGTGAAACCATTTCAAGTCGCAATGTACGATACAATAGAAAATATATACATAATAACTTGAACGTAGGTAGCTCCACAGATTGCGTGATCTTTGTCAACTTATTGCTGTAAATGAAGATTTATATAGAAATCAAGCAGACGTGTAATCAAATCATCACTCGAACGAAAGTTGTTTGAAAGAATGCGTCATCATCATCATATTTCTTGCAAAACATAATAACATAAAACAAAGATGATAATCAAGAAATGAATCCAAAAAATTGAAAAGTTGTAGAATTTTAACATAAAGTCACTATACAAAGTTACAAATGAAAATTTATTACTAAGATGAGCTGCTAAGTTCAATTCTATAATTAAACAAAACACACGGAGCCACGAACCGAATAATAGGAAAACATAAAAGGTAGGTGGTTATTGACCAGTTTATTCAACGTATTCAATATCAATTAGAATTGTTTAAGCGTGTCCTAGACGTGGCCTAGGATTTTGCACTCATGACTTTGACAAACATCACGACTTTATAGAGCTGCCTTCGGAGAATAAACTTAGATCAATGAGCCTTCTACTTACAGCTGCTATACCATAACGTAAATACGGGGTTATTAACACCATCCCACGAGTCTTGAACTTCAAATGACAAACTTTCTGTTGTTGACATGTTAGTGTAGTCAAATACCTCCTCGGACCAATCTATCGATATGCTTTTTATCCGTTAGAAAGCAGCATCAGTTAAATTTAATATAGAATTTGCATTCAATTTAAACAATTATAACAAATAAAAGTAAATATCACCATGCAAAATTCATCTGCTGCAAAAATTTTAGCATATATTTTTTTATCTAAGCTGAAACTTGCTAAACCTGGGTTTATGCAAAGATTATCATGCTTATTATGTGTATGACATATTTATTTAAATGCTCTTTTCATTTAGAAATCTAATTTATTATTAATTTATTATAACCATGGAGTTTCTTGCCGGCTCTTCTCCATACGAAACGAACAATTTGGAACCGTGCACTAGCTTCTGACGTTTTATAAGTGCCCATGTAGGCCTATGTGAAATAAAAAAACTTTTGACTTTGACTTTGAGCACAAGGCATCATTAACAGATCAATATATCGCCAAAAAATTTAGCGTCACCTCAAAATCAATAGAATAATAATGTTCCACAAGAGAAGATATTTCAAAACTAGGAACAGAAACATAAAAAGATGAAAATGTCTGTAAGTTGATGTAAAATTCTCGGAATATCTAGAATAGAAAGTATATATTTTGCGTAAAATATGGTACAATTAAAAGATTTTAATTATAATTCTTTTCACATATTTTTAATTTCAAATTACAATTACTAATAAGTTATAACAATTGAGATCTTTTTTATACTTATAAACACATAAAAATTATCTTGCAATTTATTATTACTGAGATCATGCGTGACAACCTCAAAAGTGAAAAAAATAAATATTTAAAGTTAAATTACATCATCATGTTAATAGAGATTAATTTTAGCATGATAACCTAATTGTTCTGACTTCAACAAAGTCACTTTAAAATTCACTTACAAAGTTGTAGAAAACATTATTGCAGTTAATTTAAAAAATATATTGAATGCTCTCCAATTGTTTTTGGTTATATTACAAACATATAAGAATTATTTTGGGATAGCCAGTCATGTAAGAAGTCTTTTATCTATGGGTTTGGTGTACAGCTCAATACTTTTAGTATTATAAAGCTAACGAGTTTATTTTCCCTCTCGTAAACAGGAGGCCTGAGTCCCAGCAGTGGGAACATTATAAGGCTGATTATAGTATGGTAAGGTAAAGAGTTTATTTGTTTGATTGAACGCACTAAACTCAGGAACAAATCAGGTTCAAATTGAAAAAATATTTTAGTGTTAGATAGTAGATTTAACAAGGAAGACTATACGCTATTTATCATCGTGCTACGACCCAAGGGAGCGGAATACTAACACAGACCGCTAGTTTCTAACATATTTAAACAAGTGTGAAGCAAAAATCTGAAATTCTTAAAAAGAGACCAGAGAGATCCAAGCGGTCCGACTACACTGATTACTGATACATTTTCTTTGGGTGATAATTCCTTTATTAGTTTAACAAGAATTACCATATATTAAAAGACAGTATTTGAAGATCGAGCCGACATAGCCATTATAAGCAGCCATTGCAGTTTCAAGAATAGATAACTTCTAAATTATCACTAAATTAAAAAATTCGGCTACACCATATTTTTATTTAGTCTGATCTAAATCCAAATATGATATAGTCGAATTTTTAATTAAGCACATTTATTCAAGCAATAATTTTACAAAAAAATCTCTTCAAAAATGTCCACTTTCTTCACCATATTCCAACTACTTTAAGTTAAGGGTGCTGAATAAGGTTATAAGGTCTTCATTTGAAAAGGTAATTATTATTGGACGTGTAATTCTGGAGTTCAAAATTTTTTTTTTTTTGAATAGATATATACCAGTGCTTGACTGCGATCCCACCTGATGGTAAGCAGAGATGCAATCATTGATGGTGAGGCGCACTAGTTTATTAAGAGCCTATTCACTCTAGCCTTGAAGACACCTAAATTATAGTTGGATGGGAAGACCGCAGCAGGCAAATTGTCCCAGTCCTTCGTTGTACGCAGTATAATGATTACAAGCAATATAATACCTACTTTTTTTACAAAATTGTTATTAACTATTGTTATAACATTTATGACAATTGTTAATAAATCTCCATCGTTTTATTTCTCAAATATTTCTTGGAATAGAAAGGACAATGATTTGGAAAATACGGACAAAATACCGATTTATACGGAGTTGCGCTATAAATATTTAGTAGAATCACTTACACGACTATTGAACTTGAAAATTTGAATACTTTTGAGAAAATACCATTATATTATTCAGTATTCTGATAGAAACTGAGTTCATTGCATTATAATCAGAGAGCAAAAAGTTGAAAACAATATTTTTTATTGTAAGAATTTACTTATTCATTCACGTCAAATAGGTTTTAATATAGAGAAGAAATAAAATTATAATCGTCGGAATCAACAGCTCGAACACCCGTACCTATCTTAACGTTTCTGTGATAAAAGTATTACATAATATTTTATTCATGGATAAACAAATATTACAATTGACAAGCTGTCCAGTGACCGAATTAAAAAAAATGATATAGGCTATTAGCTGTCAATTGCAAGCAGTACCAGGGTAGAATGAGCGTGTAGGTAGGTAGTGGCCGGGGAAGGGGCAGACGTAACGTGCGTCAATGGCCTTCTGAAATCCACACAGGGGGTTGTTATATAGCCGCTGAGATTCGCCCTTGAGAACCTTTGAAAACTGGACAGGAAAACGAAGTTGTAATCGTAAGATGACGTAAATAACAAAAATATTATGTTTAGTCCGAGAAATAATGATAATATCTTGTGCAAATTTGTTTGAGCGAGTCGGCGTGTGTAACATCGTTTCGTTTAATCCGTTAGTCTTAATTTTACAATTATATATCAAAGTGTATAAGTTGCTAGATTAAGTAGGTTGAAGTACTTACACGAAACTAAACAAATTGTTATGTTTTATATATCTCCGAACTTCTCAATACATTTCAGTTTCTTTTTTAAAGCCACTTATTATTTTTATAATGCTCTTAGCAAAATTCGGAAAACCTGCTTGGTTGTTCTATAAATGATAAATGATATTTATTTTGCAAGTAGGTTTTTTAAAAACACTTTTACACGTCAATTTTTTTTTGTCACTTTAAACTAGATGAAGCCGGTGTTTCCTAGCTGACTACCCTGAGAAGAAACACCGAAACAAACTCAAGGGTCAAACCCTGCTGCTGCTAATGCTGGACAAACGCCTCCACTTCTCCTTCTAAACCTCTGTGTCGTGAGCAATATCTGGCCAAGTTTACCCCGCGAACATGATGAAATCGTCACATCTCTCGATGTGACGACGTTTTATAAAATTAAATAAAAAGAAAAATCAAAAGTCTACAAAATTCATCGAGAAAGCATTTTTATACGTACAGCCGTAGTAGAACCTGTGGAATAATAGGTTCTACTACGCTAAAAGAAACAAAACACTTTCTGCTGGATTATGCCCGCCTGGTACAATTGCGCATGGCGGGCGCGCGCCTACAAGCAACGATCACGCAAACACCGACCATCTCCCACGTCGCGGACACCCACACGTGCAAGTGAAACTGTGATTCCAGACACTAGTGAACCGGTATCGATGCTATGTGCATCTGTTGCAGATCTGAGAAGGCGTTGGTTGTATGGAGAATGTGGCTTGCAAAACGGTGATCAATTTCTGCGAAACTACTGATGTTTTACTCTTTCGCTTTAATTAGAAACGCTTGAGGGGTCTTATATAAATTGCTAAGAAGTTTAAAAATTTAAACCAAGTCCACGCTCAACTTTTAAATAAAACCTAACTCTTTAACCAAACCAAAGATGACGTAATTGTAACCTTAAATACTACCGAAATTTCACAGAATTTAGACATGTATAATCATCATACAAAGATTGAGTTACAAGCCAGAATGTTACGAAATATAGAACAAAAAATTTTAGTATGTATATGAAAGAGCACGTGCCTTTCAAGTAACGACGTTATATAAGTATACGGGAGTTCGCTTGCAAACTCTAAAGAAGCTTAATAAACAAAAATGCGAACCTTTATAATGGTAAAAGTTTTTGCTGGACTTCATTCTTACTGTTTTGAGTAACTACGACATAATGCCACAATGGTTTCTTGAGTCGGATCGGTGATTTTCACAGTCGAACGAATTTTCATTTTCTTTTAAAAGTTTTATAAAAGGTTTTGTTAACTCATTCTCTAAGAGCAAAAACCTCAAAATTTTGCGTTTCACATATTGCGATCTGACTTATGTCCCAGTATGGACTTGACCGAGATTCTGATCAAGGCTCCGGTTTATTATTGTGGATCCATATAGTAATTGTAGTTCTGCGCAACGCAAATTTACATTGTCATCAGCAATTTTCCTATTTATACGATCTATTGTCCTTTCTTATCCTATTTATCTTTTCTTTAATTTATATTTTCATGGAAAAGATATTGTTTATTGAGAAGGAATTGAAAATGTAGGACCACAGACAGACTACATTTGAATTTTATTAGAAACCCAACTTCAAAGAAAAATATTATCTACAAGTACACTAAAGTTTTCACGATATACCCGAGTATAACCATTTAGACATAGTACTTATATGTGTGAGTATGTAGGTATGTCATGTATAACCAGATAAGGTTTGCTACCGAACAAAAGCGTTACGTGTAATAAATTGAATATAGAATAGAGAGGGGGGCTACTAGTTCAGTTAGGAGGGAGTGCAGTGGGGGCTGCGGGAGCCTTCAGGTCTGGAAGTGATAAGCGGGACGGTGGGCCACCATGGGTGGAGAGGCGGGCTGGCGGGCTAGCGGGAGGAAGGGGGCGAGGTGTGCTCGGCATCGGCACGTGACAAGCCGTCACGCGGCACGAACTCACCCGAACGCATCGCCGCTGCAACTCGCTCTCGAGAGGAGGGGGTAGGATTTACATCTACCTAGCACATAGGTACTGACACCTTGCCTCCGAGTACTAAGACTGGGACAATAAAATTAATTCTTTTGTAACTCAGAGTTATTAACATGCACAGTACTGCTCGTTTCTAGGGCGCTGAGCCATTTGTAATCTGAATTTTCCAAGAAATAAAACAAGGTTCTATGAGACATGACTGTAATACTCTTTATTAGCAATAAGTTCTTAGTTCATTAAACTTGACATGATATTCAAAATAAACCAACCATTAGGATCAAAATACCAATACTCTAGACATCAACGAAAGAGAACATAAATACCATAAACGGCAAGCGCCCATAAACTGAGCAAAGTGTTACAATTTCGGGGTGTGATATATTTTATCTCAATGTCAATAACCTCGCCAATACGCGGCAGCTCGCTCCACATTTTTACAACGCTACATTACGCGACAACCGCACGACACGTGTAGCGCCAGCGCACTCGATAACAATTAGATTTGCCTTGGCAATCTCTACCCTGTCTGCTCAAAAAGATATTTCTATCAAAAATTTCTCCCCCGTATTACGTAATCGCCAGAATAACAGCAAAATGCTGAGCTTAAATCGATAAACCGTTAATAATAGAGGTCACCCCGTAATGAAGTTAGTTCTAGAACAAAGATAGGTACCGTCAAGCGTGTATCTCGTCGGCGATAAAGTTTACGAACAGAATACAGATGACCACAATATAGGCGTTATTACAAAACACAAAGAGCACACAATGAAATGAAATGATACTCATTACACGCGAGTGACGTGCAGACCAGAGCTAACCGAATTGAAAGAGTGAAACAAAAGAAACCGCGATAAGATAATGTTAATGAAAACAAATATGGTTACGATGAGGTTAGCGACAGAATAACAATGCTGAAACATGGCTTCATTATCATAAGTGCGAAACAAGAAGAAGCCTTAAAACGAAAAGTGACAAAAACAGCGAATGTAAAGTTTATTTACTCGTCGACAATGATAGAAGTTTTATGATTTAGAATTTGGTGTGAAGTGGTGAAACCTTGACACGATGTGCGGAGCCAGTGGTCGCGAACCTCTGCATATACCTGTTTAAGTAGTTAATCTCATAAAACTATGTAATTACGTGTGTTACGCAACCGTGCGCCGCCCGACGTCACGCTGACATGCCGGCCATTTTTATTGGATTACAACTTTCATTGTGTGCGACATCCGCCAGTCGTAATGTAAAATATTATTATTTTCCTCTGTAATTATTGGTTCATTATTGAAATATACGTTGTTATTGTATCTATCTGAATTTGTATAGCACAATTCTTAGAAAACTCAATAATTCCCATATGCATCAACCAAAAAATTTGACGGTCTTTATTGAATCATCATTGTCAATTAGTAATCCTAAATGATTGTGAGTTTCACTGAAGCTTCTCAATCGTCTTATCTGTTATTATCATATTCAAATTTATTCGACCGTTGAAAAATATCGCGACATGAGTGCAGTGCGTCATTTGAAATAGGTATGGTTCGAAATGATTTGCATAACTTATATATAATCAATCCGATTTAATTTAAGAAGTAAAAACTACAAATAATATAGTATCGGAAGAAAATTACCAAGAATTGAGTAACAAAAAGAAAATTATGAGTACGTGTAATCAATCGACATTGTGAATCAATTATTTCAATAACTTCTACGATTTCTTTTATTGATACTACCGATACCGATACAAATTGTTTGGTCTCTGGAATTTTATCTAAAGTAGACACTACTTTATTGCAAACTCAGTATCGCCGGCTTCTACTCAAAGGGCCAACTATTTTTGTCAATGTAAGCACATGAAAGGTGCATGGCCATGTTAGGATACCGACGGTTGTCTGGTCCCAATAATAAAACAGCCATAATAGCAATAGGTCTTACGCAGAAAAGAGCAAGTTTGGAACACGCATGCCTATACAAGACCGATATTATGGACACAACAACACATACGCTCCAATATTTACGACCTTGGGAAGAAGAACGCCTTGACGGCAACACGCTGACTTCTAGTACGCACGCAATACCTCGATGTTTTGGTTTGTCGCTTCTCTTCCTCGTCTGTTATGCTGCCCTAATACAACACCGTTCGTAATATATCCTTTATCGTTAATTAGATCCTTTTTTAACTAATTCTATTTTATAAATTCCAAATTGTGTGATTTTTTGTATAATTTACTAAACGTTTTCGTTGTATTATATTTGAATTATAAACTACAGTATCAACTTAAAGTGGTTTGAAAAATTGCGAGTAAGGTCACATGTGTATTCAAACAAACGGTAGGTACTTGAAGCAAAATGCAAACACTGTGAACAAAAAAAGCTAAAGAATAACTTTGCTATGTAACCAACGATTGAATGTAAGCAATCATTGTTTGCGGTTTTCCCTTACTTACAATCTCAGCTCTAAGCAGCGTAGTTCCAAACAGTGTAGTAGTAATTGTTGGTCATAGCTTAAAGTTAAAGTTGAACCTGTATGCTGATGTTTTCTCTTATGTACTAAGCAATGTACCAAGAGTATCTTGAATCGCAAATAAATACATTGTTATTTTACTCCATTTGATAATACAACAGAGCAAGTACCTTATTCAAATGAAAGGAATATCTAAAGATATGTAAATTCTGATTAATTAGTAACAATGGGAAGGCTTATTACGCAGAATTGATAAAATTACACCTGATCGAAATAGACTTGCAAGACATTTTTAGAGAAATCAAAATAATTCTTGAAGAAAATATAAAGGGTGGCAAAAGTCATCAGATACAATAATGCTATCAAATTATTTCATTTTAATTAGAATACTTATGAAGGGGCATCAAACAAAATAATTACTGACAACGCTTAATATAATAAAGTTTTATAAATATGCGTATTAGTCGTGCTCTTGGATTCCGTTGAGCAAAAACAAGACGAGGTTACACGGCAAGGTCAAATAATGCACTCGTGTGGACAATTTGACCTATTGAATCACTTTCAAATATCGCATTACAATTGTTTCGGCTAGCCTGAAGAGTTTCAGGAGCAACATTTCATTTTTTGTTACTTTAGACGCCTTTATAGTGTATATAGAAAGAACACTGCATATAATTTGGATTGTCTTCAGCTACAAGTTTATCTTTTGTTTTCGGTGACTCAAGAGCAAGAAAATCATACATTGGAAAGAGTTCATTCACCTTATCAATATTTTGATTACTTTCCATCCTTAGAATTTCATATCACTAAGAAGTATGCCCACGACGAAGGCCCTGACAAATTGGAAAAGTTATACCCAATAAAAAATTACAAGTTTTCTGAGAAAGAAATAGGGTCGCTATTTATTGATAACTCACCTAGATACTCTTTAATCCACTTCTTCTTAGGGGGTGGTCGGATTCGAGCGTCTTTGACTTCTTCTTTGATGGGACTTTGTACGAAGTTCTGGCTTGTGGAGGGCCTTTCAACTTCGGGGACTCGAGAAGCGGCGACCAACGATGTAATCATTTGTTGCTGCGGGAACCCATAGCCGTTGATGGCATGCCCGTGTGCTTGTAGCTGCTTGTATGCTTTGAGCGTGATTGGTATCGGCTCGACGATGCTGCCGAATTCTGTTTCCCTGGTGTTGATCGCGATGGTGTGGAGCGTGTCGGCGTAGTACTCCCCGGGGGCTCCCATCGCGCCGAACAGTTCTGGCTGCACACGACGTCTCCGGTAACCGGCAGTGCCCAGTTTCGCTTCGGTGGTTTCCATAAGTATACCCATTCTACAATGGGACACTACATTAACTAACTACGACTACTAGTCCCCATTGTCATAGACTCACTTGCGTCCTATTCATTTTTAAGTTCATTAATTGTATAGTATCTTGATTACTTATGTTTGTAATTTTTCACATAATCATTGCTTAAATTCTGGAAAAGTTTTCTGAAGAAACCAAAGAAAAACTTTTACGATACGGTACGTTTTCGAACTTTGAAAGGATTGTATAAGTCAATTGACGTTCAGAGCGTATTGTTATAAGTTTGTGAAACGATTATGAAATCTGTGGGCTTTATACAAAAAGTTAACTGACTTGAAACGTGGGGCTTCTTTGAACCCGTTCTGTCGTAGGGTAAGCGTTTGCGCAACGAGTTTATTGTAAAGAAAAAATCAGAACAAAACAATGGAAAACTCTCCGTTGTGCGGTAAAACTTTACGTACCTTAAGGACCTTTTTACATAAGGATTTTGAAAGAATACTTTTCCAAGTGGGTACTTTGTCTTAATTATAAGGAATTTCCTCTCCGAAGTGCTCATTTGACTGTGTCAGATAAATTGAATGACCTAAAACTTCAACGATACTTGACCTATGACAGATTTTGTCATCTACTATGAAAACGAATTAGAACCTTGCCTTTTAGGAAATACCAAGTGAAATCAATAGTCTCAATTCCTAAGCGGAATGAAGTTCGCAAGAATGAGATGGCGTATACAAGAGCGCGGCAAGGTGCTAGTTAGAATGAGTGTCGTCAGTGCGAGTGACCTAGGTGCTGCCGGCGGCAGCGGAGCGCGCGCTGCGACGCGGCGCTCAACAAGTGCGGGGAGGGCGTCGAACGCATGGCACGACCCGCCGGCACGTGCACTCACCGCGCCTCCCCGCACCCCCCGCCTGGCACTGACAGACATTGACAGCTAGTTGTACCTCCTCCCACATCATACGGCCCTGGTACTGCGACCGACCGAATTGGCAGACATAGTGGATTTTCCATCGGCAAACAAAAGAACGTGCGGAAATGTGTTTCGGTGCGACGACTACAATACAAATGAAAAGTTAGTTTTTATTCAGATATAACCAAATTCAGTTGGTAAAATATGTACGAAAAAAAAAACTCTATCCCATATTCTATTTGGGGGGTGGTTAACGAATTTTCCGCCATTTGTGCAATAAAACCATGTTTGATAAGATTCAATAAAAATGCAAAATAAAAGAGTTGTCAGATTTTTTGATAAGTACCTAACTGAAACTTTCAAAAAGCGAATCGAATCGTGTTTTTGTCTAGCACGAAGCCGACCAAGATTGAATGGAAGCTTTAAGGCGAATAAACATTAGAGTGTGACAAAATAAAGAAAAGTGAACAGGTGGGAAACGTTATCGGTTTGGTCACAACGATCAGTTTAGGTACATATGCACGTGCCTAGAAAGCATACTGTTATCGGAGAAAACCAATAACAAACCAAAGTTTATACAACAACAAACGCGGTTTCAGAAAACTCTAGATCATAAAAAGTTGGTGGGGATAGATAATTTGGTGTTTTCAGAACTGTTATCAAAACTGAATGTATTTTAGATAAGAGTATCATTACATTTGAAGTTATTTCAGAGCTTGAAGAACATAATAATTACATAATAAATGATGTGTACACGTCAGAAGTGAACCAGGATATCATGAACAAGATGTAGGTCAATAGTAATTTCCACGACAGTTTCCAGTAAGGGCTCAGTCATGGCGAGGCAAACGTAAGCGAGCGTACACACGCGCTGGTTATATAAGCGACACAAACGGCGACACGTGTCCATGTTTATATTATGTAACTACACTTACCTACTGGCGCAACGCGAGCTGTACAAGCCTAATCTATGTATACTACTATTTCTATTATCTGAACTATTGGATTGCAGACGGATGAAACATTTATCTATAATTTGATCTTGAAACCCTTTGTGATGACTTTCCTAATTGATGCAGGTAAAATTAAACTGTTATGATGACAATGCCAACAAATTGAAAACCTACTAACATATTGTGTATAATTATTGTCATTTGTATGTCATAATATATTATTTTTACTTTGAATCATCTTGAAGATCTTCAAGATTTTTTCATGAAAGTTTATTTTGATATGGAATTCAACTCTTCTATTGCTGAACATAATAATACAAGCGTCCGATTTCTATTAAAGTTTATAGCTATTGTTAATTTTCTATAGATCCCAAGACATACAAGCGCTTTGATACGAGGAAAATTCGTAAATAATCCACGTAACAAATGACGTCACAATCGTCTCACCAACAACCGGGTCCGAGATAATTGCTCCGCTAAACAAATCTTACGGCTGAATATAAGCAAAACAAATGTAAACTATTCACTCTTGAATAAAAGAGCGAAGAAAAATTAATATATAGAGTTGTCCTACCTCAATTCTACTAATTACAAAGAAACAATAAAAGCAACGCGTCAGCAAAGACGCATAGATACATGACATGTAGGACAAAATACAGCAAGCGTGCATTTTTCATAAATTGCGCAACCGCTAATAGTCCGTAGCATAAAACCGTTTATGACTTGCGCAATATCAATAAAATGAATATTTTAACCATAGTTAATACCGCTTCCATCACGGTTCAACTAAGAATCTTAACAGATCGTTTAGTAATCTCATCACAAATATGAAAGCGTAGTATTTGTATTAGTGGAATAAACAAAAGGAATCTGCTCCTGAAGCTCGTTTGTTTGTTCAGCAAATATGTGCCTTTTCATCAACATTACTTATTGGTTCACTACATTTTCTTCTTAACGACTAATCAGATTGCTACTAAACTTTCTTGTTGATTCCATTAACTTGTAATTGTTACATTATTAGTTCCCCAGCTACGTTGTAACTATTTACACCATTGACGGCTTCGTTTTCATTGGATGATGACTCTTTATATTGATCGACGTATAAACTTATATAACGGTAGATACAGCCTAGAATAATGTTTTTTGGGCAGAGATTTATAATATTTTTGTTTACAAAGACTCTGTTATTAGGGACATCCTCAATGTCGTCTCTTGGCGTTTATAGATCGACTCATTAGCTATCACAGCTATTGCTGTTTGTCGTAAAACCAGGAATCTAATCTCATCCGATACAACACAACTTTATTGTTTTTTAACGTGACATTTATTTGTGGCAATCAAAACTTTAATAAAGCAGAAATTCGTGATTCGTGAATAACATCTCGTAAAGGCGAGCCGACAAAAATATCACCACCATCGTGTCGTAAGAAAACGCCCTTTGAAGGAAAATGTTGGTCAAAAATTTTCGCGAGACGGTTACGATTGTTATAAAATATATTTGGCGTAAGAATCAACAATGGAAGACCCAAAGGACTTCAGTGAAAAATCAAAACAAATGTAGATATTGCACGATGACCCAATTCTGAATGAATGACAACTGAAAGACTTTGGAGTTAACAAGAATAATGATTGGACGCAACAATACAATGTTAAATACCCACATCAAGATTTTCACACCGGACAGACAATTCATGAATGTAATTCAATAACATTAGACATGGACGAAATCTCAATGACATAAGTTTTTACGAGACAATCACTGAGCATGCCTCCTACTATTTGCCAAGTATTGACCAAAATGTAAATTGTGAAGTTTTAAAATTATCTGGAAAATGTGTCGAGGTGCTCGATCATGCCTAGCAGTCCTACCACGTAGCGATAAAGATACCATTGTAATATCCATATAAGCAATATTGTTACTACGTTACGTAAGGAATTATTACAATAACATTACAATCAACTATACACATTACTAATCATCGCATCGTTACGAAGATAATGCCTATACGAATTAAGTTTACATGATAGATTGAATATTTGCCTGAATCTGACTTCTCAGTTAAGCGCCCACGTCTGAAGTCGTTTGGAAGATATTCTGGAAAGCAATCCAGTCAGCTGTTGTACGATCTAGCTAAGCTCCGAACGTCAATTGCAAAAATCCAATGGTTGCGCTGCATGAGCGGTGACGGCGAGATGAGACAGCGCGTTGAGGCGCCGGGCGCTGGCGGTGCTGCAGTGTGGCGCGGACATCACTAATTGCCGACAGTGGGCTGCAGTGCTGCTGGCACGTGGGGCGCGGCGCGGGCAGGTGCCGCCGACCTCGCGCTATCTCGTCTCGCCGTTCGAGGTCGCGATGATAACGCACGCTATTTTCGACTCAACGTCGTCAGCTCGACGAGCGTGTTCGTGACCGTCGCAAACGCAGCCGAGAAATCACTAAGGACTCCCGAAACGGAAGCGCGACCGGTGGTATACTGCGAGCGCGACGTCGCGGACGGTGCGATTCACTAGAGTCGTGGTGTCAGCGGCCTGTCGCGATAGCGGGTCATCAGACTAGAAGCGACAGGCGAGGCGCGGAGCCGACCGCCGCCGACGCAATCCGCTCGACGACTGAGTGGCCGCTGCGGACCGCGGACCGGCTCCGTCTCGAGGAGCGGAGGAGCGGGAGGTGCGACCTCCGGGGCCCCGCGCGCGGCCAGCGAGTGAAACCGACGGCGAACGAAATCGCGAGGGGGAGGGACGCGGGCGCGGGCCAAGGGGGAGGGGGGGAGCGCGCACGCGGTCGAGCGCAACGCTCAGCGCTGCACCGCTCTCAACTTTACATAACGCTGCACGGCCGGCGCGACGCATTCGCTTGTCGCCCGCGAAAAGAGGTCGCCCCGACTGCCGCGCCGCGGGACACCTATAGAATTTAAACAACTTTGTGGCGATCGGCCGTAAGTGATGAAACAGCGGCGGCATTAGCACGCAGATGACGTGTTCCGAAGAGTTAGTCGGTCGGCGGCGGAGTCAGTGAACCTCGTCGCCGACGAATAAGGTGAATGGAACATTGCAACCGAGTCGAGCGCCGCAACTGTGCGAACTAACGTAGGAGTCGGCATCGTGTCGCTGCGACGCGCCGCTCCTTATGCACGAGCCACAATGGCGGATAGCTTTCTAATGATACGTGGCTGGCGCAGCCAGCATTGTCAGACTTCCCCTTTACACACAAACATACTTTAGCAGAAAAGTACAACCTTACAAGTTTGACCCAGATGAAGAAGCTAGAATTACTGTAAAGTCGGGACAGTTATGAGCATCCGGCACGAAGGACCAGTCGCTACATCGAACATATCTTCCAATGAAGGAGACTGGAGAGCATAAAGTGTGAACCTTATGGCAATATCTTATGCGAAGTATCATACGCATTACCATGTATTTAACAAAGCTCTTACGTCAGAAGTACTAATCTTCATAATAGGATTTCTCCAAGTTTACGACAGAACGTTCAGTATTTGGCGTAACGTCAGCGCGAGGCGCTAGTGGCACGTGTTATCTCGGCTACACGTACTACCTATGCTTATGTTTATTTATCTTACATTGGAGATACAGTCAAGCTATCAACGATAACACCAAGAATAGTCGAATACATATAAGTATTGTAGAACCCTGAACCCTGATCGGTTTGCGGAAGCGGAAAAAACAAGTCAAGCCATTTTACTGCAGACGTGAACTGTTAAATCTCTTACGGAAATGATTGATAGACGCAAACAAGTCATTTGATTGGATTATAATTGGATTCAAAATTTAGAAACGACTAGTCGAAAAAACTGTATGGATAATATCATCCTGAACGAACAGTCTTGATAAAACATATTTTTAGTACATTGAAAAGGACACAATTCCTAATTGAATTTCAGACTATCTTGCAAATCTAACAAACGTAGCGTTAACGTATCTTCCGGAGTAATGGCTATAGTAGTAATACAAGCCATAAAAGATTCCACAAGTTGAAGCTCCTTACCCGTCGCGCGACGGCGCGGACATCATTTGGAGTGCAGCTCACAGGAACGCATAAGTGGCACGGGTGCAGGTTCCGAGTTCCGATAAGGTGGCAGGTAGGAGGAGGGGCGCGCATGCGTGCGGCGGCTGACCTTGGTGCGGTGCAGCGTGCAGCCCGGTCGCCCCCTCCCCCTCCCAGCACCGCGCACGGGGAACACCACGCCGCACGAATACCTCCCTCGCTCTTCTTATACCTTTTGCAACCACACCTGCCGGTTTAGCAGGTTGTTGCGATGCGACCTAGCACCGTGCCTAGATTCTATTTCTGGAAGCTAGAGTCCCCATTAAATCAAGAGCTTCAAGTATCAAACAACCCGATGAATTTAGTAATGAAAAAGATAACAATGGTGTTCTCTCACGCGTCGTTAGTCGACAAGCTGCAAAAACTGACCTAATGTATGGTGTTTAAAATTCAAAAGCTGCCATCAAAATTAAACACGACCCAAGTGTGTACGTTGCACCAATGAGCATTCTTGTTGCTCTGCACAAAAAAGAACTAGTATTTGACAATCAATAACAACATTAATGACACTAACGACATGTGAGTCGAACTGGAAACTCTGGGAAAGGGGGGATCCTCCCGCCGGATGTCGAGATATGAGCCGTCTGCGTCGTGCGAAAGCTCCCTGATTTATGCAATTGATTTCGCCGATAAGCAGAGCATATACAATATCAATTTTCAAAGACCCAAAACGTATATATAAATAGAGAAGATAAATACTATAAGCAAATGAACGGAGACAAGACACAAATTGATTTATGATTCGCATGAATCAAGTGGCAGATTAGTTTTTGCGCGACATTCTGTCAAAGAGGACAGCAAAAAATGGTTTATGTCATTTAATAATATTGTACTACATGACTACATCCTATATCGTCTCTAACATTTTATTAAATCGCTATTCTTAAATACCAAGAGCGAGAATGTTGTTACATTTCTAATGATATCACTCTATTTGTATTCCAAATCATTGGAAATCTTAAAAACTAACGGTAGATGGCTGAAGTTACCGTTGTCGAATTCGAATACATAAGCAATATTTAGATAATGTTATACACTCTCTCTCTATTCAGTTTCCTGGCTAAATATTAACAAGTCTAATGGATATTTAGCAGGGAACGTTGAGGAAAGCGGCCATTGAATCTGTGAAAGATTTTATTTGAGTTGAAGTTTTCATTTATTTAACCGAATAATATGCGTACATGTGAAGACATTGCCACGAGTGGAGCCACTCAGATTATCTTATCGGCTTTCTGCAAGTAGAAACACAGGCAGTCGTCTGTGTGACTAATGTCTGGTCGGCGCGATGCGACGCATGGCCGCTGCGGCAGCGCGACGTTTCCTGCGAAGTTCAATATACTACGCGCGCTCGCGTACGCGTCCTCACAGACCAGTCGCAGATGGCGAGGTCACGCGATCCCTTTCACCATTCTGCTCGCCCGGTACCGTCGCGGCGTCGACCTTACACGAGCCTTGATGATACGATTGTTTGCCGCGCCTACTTAACCGCCAGTACCCACTAGGAGGGGCCCACTAATTACAAGCGGCGTAAAAGTATTATTATGAACAGTAGAATATCGTCGACCAACCGTGACTATATTGCAGACTCGCTAGATTTGGCTATATATGCAGTTCCTGCAGTTCTGCAAGATATTATAGAAGTTGCTGGCATAAGCAAACTCAGATTGGTAGATTGAAAGGCATTTAGAATGTTGCTCGTTGTGCTATGCTCGTTTGAAGGTGTTCAAAACTCCGGCTTTGTTCATCCCGCTCATGAATACTATTCAGTCAAAGTGAATTGAAAAGATTTTTTACTCTCTCTTCCGTTGCATTGCAGGCGACTGCAGAATCAAGGGAACCTTTCTTTTAGAGACAGTGCAACATAATGTTACATAACACAAAAGTACGCGATAAGTGTCTATTACAAGACAGAATAGATTACAAATGTTAGTAGTGGCAGTTTGAAACCTTATGATGCAATGAACGACCATAGCAATCACTGGAACCTATAGAGGAGCGTGCTCGCTCATAAAGAGTTGAATCGCAATAAACAGTACTGTTATAAACCAATACATATTAAAAGCATGAAAGATAATGTAAATGCGTGTTGAAATTAAAACGAAAGGGTCGTATTGGGTGAAAGGAAAGTCAAAATCGGAACGAGCGTCACACTAGCGTCATTAGAATAATGTTGAAGTGTGTAGCTTTGATTTTAGATAGGGTATCGTTGCTGTGGCATCGTGATTCGCTTCTAGTCACGTCGGGTGAACGGTACTAAAGCCTGGCGAAGTGGCGACTATACATAGGTATTGGCTAGCGGTGCGGCGTCCACTGATAAAGTGTCGGGCAAACATGATAACGCGGTTTGCAGACCAACGTGTTACCGACCTTGTGTTACAAGTTACAACGGAGGCCTTACATGACGTGTTAAAATGTCTGTCGTGTGAGCGAGAAAAAGGGATGAAACTAGACACAGTATACAACCTATATAGCTCCATCCCTTTAAAAGTTCAGTTTAAGTCGTCAAATAGTTCGCATTAAGAGCCCGTGGTCACAGTATAGATATATGGAACAGTACGGAAACTACCTACAAATATTCGAAACGGCTCACTCACACAAACATACGCATCGACGAGACTCCTAAGCGGCATTCGCTACTGACAGGACCGCGCTGTTCCATATATCTATACTGTGCCGTGGTGTAGGACCTCTTTGCTGACTCCCTAGTTAGTGTATTACTTTTTAAATGACGTTGTTGCTTTATTAGTTAATTACTTTATATGTGGAGAAGCGCCACCAGCACATTTTTTTTTTATTGATGTAAACCAGTGCTTGACTGCGATCCCACCTAATAGTAAGCAGTGATGCAATCATTGATGGTGAGGCGCACTAGTTTATTAAGAGCCTATTCACTCTAGCCTTGAAGACACCTAAATTATAGTTGGATGGGAAGACTGCAGCAGGCAAATCAGTCCTTCGATGTACGCGGTATAAACGACGAAGCGAAACGCTTAGTGCGGACCGTTGAAGTTTCAAAAACGTAAGGGTGGACATAACACACAGCCAAAATATTTTAGGAACACAGATGATAAATGATATTTATTTTTGCAAGTAGGTTTTTTAAAAACACTTACACGTCAAAATTAAAACACATTAATTGTGCATACAGCTTAGGAGTTTAATTCCCTGCCAGAGTCTGTGTTTCCTGATATCTAGAACCTGGGCGTCTAAGGTAAGAGTGAAAAGGTTACTTCTAGGCACGTGTGGTCTATCGTCGACCACATCGTTGCTTTCCATCAGGTGAAATAGTGGTCAAGCGCGAACCTATCAACGGGAAGGTTTTCATGTTACTTTCATATAGTATCTACAAATGACAGTAAAATGTTGAGTGTAAAATCGGTGAAAAAATTAATCTGAACATAGAAACTCCTCCTTTTTGAAGTCTGTTAAAAAGTGAATGGCTCGAAGAATAGCAAGTACCAAAGAAACGATGAATGGAGTGTGTGAAAAATAAAACTAGAAATGGCTACAAGACTACTGAGTTGACCATTTTTTCCCATTACTCTCCCAGAGCTGGGTAAAGGCCTCCTTCAAGTCATTCCTGACATTCTTCTCCCACAGTCTCTAACTATACTTTGTGGTACGCGTCCAGTTCATCTCCCCAGCTCTTTCTAGGCCGGCATCGACTGCGACTTTCCCTCTGCATGAGCCCACTGCATGGCGACGCTTACCCAGCGGTCACTGTACATGCAGCTGACGTCTGAGCCTGGCAGCCTTTTTGCTAACGTCTATTAATGAGATGAATGCTCAAATATCGTGGACTGAATTCCGTACCAACGAGTCTATACTTCGGGAACTCGGCATCAAGCAGCGTTTATCATCTTTGGTACAGTCTCTTATTCTCACCTTTTTTGGTCACGTATGCCGCAGAGGGGAAGTGGCTATTGAGCGACTTGTAGTCCAGGGAAAGGTTGAGGGTACCAGGCCACGAGGAAGATCGCCTATGAGGTGGACTGACCAGATTAAAACGGCAGTAAATGGCTCATCATCACTGCACGAATGCACGAAGAAGGCGGCCATTAGAAAGAAGTGGCGGCGTGTTGTGAAGCTTGCCACCAACACCTGAAGTGATTTATTTATTTATTTATTTATTCAAACCAGAACGACAAAATGCCAATTACACTGATTACATTAGTTAGAAATAATGTAAAATACATTAAAGAAAATATAACACAGAAAATATAACTAAACCTCTCACTCAGTCTTCTCGCAAATCACCAGACATTCAGTCAGTATCTCCTTCCATTCATCAGCAAATAGATCTAGTCTAGGACTAGATTCAAGGAGAGCGTTGAGTGCGATTAACATTCGCGGAATAGGTGACATACGTCGTGCAACCGTACGGCAACGTGGTACTACAAATAATTTATGCCGTTTTGCCCGGCAGTAGTTATCGGGGACAAAAATTTTACACAACTCACCATGCAAACTAGGCGAGTCGATGGTTCCGTGTATGATCTTGCAGGCAATTACAAGCTGATCAAAAGTTCGTCTAACCTGGAGCGAAGTAAAGCCCAAACAACCTAACAGAAATTTGGTTGGATACAAATATGGATAGTAACCAAACCTACGTTTGTAGAAATACCTTAAAAATGCTTTTTGGACTTTTTCTATCATAAGGGTATAGGATTTCTCGTATGGATTCCAAACACAAGAGCTTGAATCAAGTTTACTTCTAACAAGTGTGTTATACAGAAGTCGGATTACTTGATGGTTTGTAAACTCACGACAATGTGATGACCACGACCACTCTGTCAAGAGTGATATCGACAAGGAAGAAGATTAATGAGATGACTAATAGAGAGGAAAAACTATACACGTAACATCGATCTTAAATAAATTTGGAAAAGGAACACGAGAGTGATGATCAAGGTAAATTTTTTTTAGTTCATCAGGTTAGATAGCGGTCAAGCGCGAACCTATCAAGAATAAAAAAAAAGTTATTTTTAAAAAGACTATCGTATACTACCATTTGCATTTTTTGCAGGAATAAGGTTTCTCTACCCTAATTAAAAAGTATTAATGAGGAGTATTAAAGAATTAAGGAGTTAGTGATAGCGTGACGGATGACGGGTCAGAATGGAAGAAAAAAAAAACGCGTTGCGCCTACCCCAAGTAATATGGGACAAAGGCAGGAAGATGATGATGGTAATACCTTTCTAAATAAATTAATATACAAAATTCTGGCCCATTTCAATGTATCTTGATGATGAATCGCTACTGTTTATAAAGACAGATAAAACTTCAAAGAAAGCAGTAGAAACTTTTCTCTGCTTTCTAGAAAAAGACTAACATCGCATTATTATAGGAAAGCAAACAATTTCAGATTATAAATGTTTTATAAACATTAATCCTTAGGGCCAACGCTGCGTTAAGCGGGCGCCCGCGCGGGCACTCGTAGCGTGACGTCGCCGTCGTGTCGTGTCGTGTGTAGCGGAAACCGGATTATTATTTGCGCAGTGTTGCTAGTTCAACTTTAAGTGGTGTGCATGTAGTCGTGTCGATGGAGAACGCCGCGACGCCGGAGCACTTTTGTATGGGACCGCGCGGGCGCCCGCTTAACGCAGCGTCGGCCCTTACATACCACGTCTGTCTGTACGCGATAAACTGAAAAAATACTAAACGTATTTTCATGTGGTTTTCACCAATAGACAGAGTGATTCATGAGGAAGGTTTAGGTGTATAATACAAGCATGCATATTATAGTAGAGAAAAGAAATAAATTTAAATGTTTTGTAACGCCCGTGCGAAGTTGGGCGAACTAGCGACCCCACTAGTTAGATATACATACTACATATACTTAGGTGTTTGTTAAAATTTAAATAGTATGAATAGGTGTATTTGATACTTTAGTTTTAAGAATTCACATAGGTACTCTTTCAGCAAACCGTAGGGGCCCAGCAGGGCCGACGCCTGCTAGGGCCATGGGATAGTTTCTAAATAAGGCTCATGGTCTACCACTATGATGCTGGAACGCAAAAGGCAACTGAAGGAACATAGTGGTTTTAATTAGTAAAAGTCTGGCACGCCCTGCCGCTCCACTCTAGAGCGAGAGAAGTCTTAAAATGAATTCCTCCAGGAAAAAAAAAACAGTTACTCTCTTCCCCTGTTTTTACATATTCTTATTGTCTATATTTCTTTTAATTTCTTCTTTTGCAGGTCTGCTGGAAGAAATGTGTATAAAAACTAGCTTTTGGCAGCGGTTTCGCCCGCATAACAGTCGGTTTCTCCATACAAACTTTGGAACCCCGTTTTATCCCCTTAGGGAGTGAATTTTGGAAAATCCTATCTTAGTGCTCGTCTACATCATATAAGGAACCCTTGTGCAAAATTTTACGCTCCTAGTCCCAGTAGTTTCGGCTGTGCGTTAATATGTCAGTCAGTTTCGCGGAACAGAGAGTAAAGTCCCGCAAACCTCCGTTGAAAAGGGAGGATCCTCCGACCAGACGGGTGTTATGTCTGGTGGGCAACTGCCCAATAGATGATTTCGGGCTGTTCTATATGTTCCAATCGCGCGGAGAACTTTGATTGCGCGATGCATGATTAGTTCTTTTGTGACGCCATAGATGTCGCTACATCTATATATAAAAATGAGCAGGTCCTTTGTAACCTTATTCATTATAATGTATTATTTCTTACTCTTTCCCTGTGTGTGTGTACATCACACAAATATTATAAAGACGAAAGTTTGTGAGTGTGTATATCTGTTATATGCAGAGGTCGGAATTAGGTAGAGTTCAACATGTACTTACACTGATTTCATACAGCGAAAGAAGAAAGTGGATATGCCTCAAATCCCGAGATTAATTTTAAAGAGCAGATTTTTTTTATATCTTTATCAGAAATATAGCAGAAAAAAATTCTTCCTGCATTAATGACAAGGAGGAGGAATTGTATAAATTTGTTAACCTCACCTTAGTTGACGTAGAGAGATCTTAATACTAATAAAAATTGTATGTTAATTATCTTTGTTTTATTTGTCTTATCATTATTATTTATTTGTAATATTGTTGGCCACATGGGATTTTTCATTAGAAATCCCGTGAAGATCCATATTAATATCAACATTTCGATGCAAGTACGTGAATAACTCTACCTAATTCCGACCCCTGGTTATATGTTTGTTGTTTGTTATATGTTTTTCTACACACTCGAACGGCTTTGGATGAAATTTGGCACACGGGTAGACCATTTTCTGGAATAACACATAGGACAATTTTCTATTTTAACGCGAGTGATGCCGATGGCAACCGCTAATGAATAATAAAAGAAATAAATAGATTAATACAGTGCTTTTTAAATTTCGTTTCTTTTATTTTGTTAGTATTCAATTAGGATCTAAATGAAATTCTTATATGTAATTACCTATTTAGTGATTTGAAGTTACTCTTTCTTCATTGATCTTTAGTTCTATAATACTTTATTATACATAGCATAGCATAGCATAAACAGCCTTTCAATGTTCCCACTGTTGGGACTCAAGCCTCCTCTCTAGGAGAGGGAATGGGCCGTAATCCACCACGCAGGCCCAGTGCGGGTTGGTGAATGTCACATGTCTTCGAATTTATGAGAGCAGTGGTGATGAAATAAATTACACAAAGTAATGCGCCTGGCTGGGTTTGAACCCGCGACCTACAACTCATAAGTCGGGGCCATTACCACTCGGCCACCACTGCTCTAAAAACAGTCAATCACTGTTCTTTATTGTACTTACACAAAAACTTAACTGAAATAGTACACAGTGATTTGACAATTCATGTACAAAGGCGAACTTAACAATGAGTTTTTATAGGTCTTGCAATAAACGTCAGAACGTAAAATTAGTCTACTTTCATGTATATTATATTTCTAGATAGCATTTAAAACTTTACGTGTCCACTAAAATGTCTCCATCTTATGGCACACTAGCGACAAGCCTCTGCTTCGCACGAGTGTTAGAAATTTTTGAAATTCTTTGAGAGATTTTTCTCTACGGGTCTCTGTCTACTGGTGAAAACCGCACGGAAATTCGTTCATTAGTTTTTGAGTTTATCGCGAATAGACAGACAGACGAGTTGGGGGACTTTGTTAAATAATATACTCTCTTCTGCTTAAGTATAAAATAAGCCCATGTCACTCAGTATCAAAATAGCAATTTTGAAAATCGGATCGAAGTTTTTGAGTTTATCGCAAATAGACAGACAGACAGACGGGTGGAGGACTTTGTTTTATAATATGTAAGGATATGGATAAATCTAATATGTATATAAAAAACATCGTGTCACAGTGTTTATAATCGAACTAGTCCAGAATGGCTTGACAGATTTTTAAGTTTTTATTTGTGTATTTTTGGTAGGCTTTGGTTTTTTTAGGTTTGGCTATTCTTACCCACGTACCCCTTTTTCTTTTTTAGGTGAGAAAATCATCCAGTGACATCCCCGGAGGGCGGAGCATGAGGGTGTGTCAGATTTTTACTAACTAAAAACCCACTCCTGTCCCTTCGTTGCCTTTCATACCAGGGCCAAGTCTTCCTTTCAAAAGCAGACCCTTGGCCCCAGTAGGCTTCGACCATGCTGGGCCCCTACGCTTCTGCTGACATCTCCTAGAGGCGCGTGGACGACTTGGACCCACGTACCCCTACTACGCCCTCATTTTTTTCTTTAATAATTTATTTGGCAGAACAACGTTTGCCTGGTTAGCTAGTTATAAACATAGTAGTAGTTAAACATAGTTAGTTTCAAATGTAACATATGCAACTGGGTGAAGACACTGGCTCCTGTAACACAGGTTGCTACCTAGCTCAGGAGCCAGGGCTTCAAAAAATTTGTTACCTAAATATTTTTTGTGTCAATAAACTTTATTTTATTTTATTTTTAGTTATAAACATATTATTTTCGTACAGCCCTTTCCTTCTACACGAATACGAGCCGAATTGTAGCTCTCTTTATAGTACAAAAACTGTTTTACTATCCTATACGATTTGTCTGACCCTATTTTTCGCCGACGACGTAGTGGATACAGAGTTTTTTTACATCACAAAGAAAAGCATCAATGTAACACGGTACAAAGTGAGCTTACACATGGTTATTCTATCACACAACATAACAATGTTTTGGTGTTTTTTTTTAATCGTGTCTTGCAACGTGCTAATTAAATGATAAGATAATTACATTGTTTGTTTACAAAGTGGTATTAATTTAGTTTGTATTAGATAAAAAAAATATGCCGAATCCTGGGTTAATAAAGCAGCTTTTCCTATGTCCAAAGGGACTTTGAAAGCGGTGTTGTTTTGCAGCAAAACGAAAACGCAAACGTTGGAACAGTTCATTTAGCGCAGGCGGAGGTGTTTACTGCCAGATTCGGTAATGTACAATAAGACAATGCGTTCATCGAGTAGTAAGAACAATAGGAGTGTATGAAGTAGATACTAACGCACGCACAGTTACGCAACCGTGCCTTGTACTAGTTTTTCTTGAAGTAAACATTCGAAAACCTAATGCGTCTACACTTTGAGAGGATGTAGAGTTAAAATTATTTTAAAATGCATATAGTGAAGCGCATTGCCGTGGCTTGCGATGCGTGTGCACACGTCGCCGCCCCCCGCCCCCGCCCCCCGCACCGCTCCCCCCCCCGGCTCGCCCGCACACGCGTCGATCAGCTGACCGCACTCTCGAGCGCCCCCTGCCTGCCTCGTCCAAAGCAATGCGTCATGCGTTATGTTGACTAACTCGCTCCACGTATACATCGCACAGACCGCTTACCTACCACCCACTCCCACTAGGAAAATACGTTATGACAGATTGTTTTGTACGTGTGGCTTTTTCTGTCTTGTTTTTGTATTGCGCGAATAAAAACATTCAGGGGCGAGTGCACTGGTGTGATAGAACGAACACGACAGATAACTGTAAGCAACGGATAGTACACGAAACGCAGTATTCGTAGGCGGAGGTGCTGTGCGTGGCGTCCGACGAGTAAATTTCAGGCTTCCTTTGTTTACGTGGGGCGAGGCCGGCGGGAGCGCGTGGAGCCGGCGGGGCGGGGGGGGGGGGGGCTGCGTGCTGCTCAAGGTCAAGAGCGGCGGGCGTCGGCTCGCTGGCGTGCGGGGCGGCGACTGGTCGCGCGGCTGGCGGCGCGCAGTACTCACCGGCCTGGAGGCGCCGCTCCTGCAGCTCGATGTAGCGCGCCGCCTCGAGCAGCGTGTCGAGCAGGCTCATGTTCTCGCGGCCGGCGGCGCGCGGTAGTGGCGCGGCCGCTGTCACGCCGCGACTGGCCACGCGCGCCGGCAGCTCACGTGGCCGGCGCCGCGCCCACCAATGGGAGCGCGGCGCGCGCGTCACGTGACCGCGCCGCGCCACCAATGGGCGCGCGGCCCGCGGCGACGTCTCGCGGGGCGGCGCGATCGATGCCATTGCAGCGATCGAATGCATGCCCCCGCCCGCAGCCGGTGACGCGGCACACTCTAGCTTTGTTTATCTAATACTTTTCCTGTGTATTCGGCGCTGATTCCTGATAAAAATTGGTCGAAACATAATTTGTTACAAGTTATCCGGTGGCTACATTGCTGCGTCGCCTACTTAGAGCGCTCTCCGAGTCGCGCACGTGCGTAACTCTGGCCGACTTTCACTTCCTCAGTTATCGCGGACTTAACAAGTTGTTAGGTTCATTGAATTTTTATGAACAATCTTCTGACGGTAAGATTCTCTCTTCAAGAAGAGCGTAGTAACTTACGCAACGTTTTTTATACAAGTTATACAAGGTGTAGTCATAATAAGTGTGGTCGGAAGGGTCGGCTATTCATTCACTATTTCGTCTAACAAAGGATTTTTTTTGTTGGAAGGTGAAATGAACTCTATACAGTTAGCTATGGATCTAAAACGGTACCCATAAAAGTTAGTGAGTTGTAAACAAGCTAAACAGTTACGTGCCCTGCGCTCGTACTTACTTCGAAAGAAAGGGTGAAATGATTGCAGCGCGCTGAAGGAAAATATGCGTCATTTTTTGGAACTAATCCAGGAAAGTCGCTGTATTTTTGTAACACGCATTATATCAATTATGTTGTGTGTTATGCAGTATGTTTATCTGGTTGATGAGTTGAAGTAAGCATTAGCCAGTATACTATAGTAGTCTTTGGTAAGCATATAGGTATGTATGTAGATATGTTTTTACTTGGTACCAACATAGCCCGAAGGATCGCCACACTTAAGTGCCAGTGGGCAGGGCACATTACTCGCAGAACAGAACAGGTCGATGAGGCCGAAAGGTTCTGGAGTAGCGACCGTCTACTTGAAGACGCAGTGTTGGGAGACCTCCTAAACGTGGACTGATGACCTGGTGAGGGTCGCGGGAATCCGATGGATGCATGACGCACTGAACCAATCGTTTTGACACTTGGTGGATGTGTGTGTGTGTGGTGGGAAAATCATCCAATGACATCCCACGCCCTTGGGCGGTGCGAGAGGGTGTGTCAGACTTTTACTGACTAAAAACCCACTCCTGTTGATTCGTTGCCTTTCATACCAGGGCCGAGTCTTCCTTTCAGAAGCAGACCCTTGGCCCCGACCGGAAGGCTTCAACTCTGCTGGGCCCCTACGGTTTGCTGACATCTCCTTGAAGCGCGCACGTCGACGACTTGGGCTCGGTCCGGACGGTTACCAGACAGTCGGACGGTGAGCTACCCATTACTCGTCGTCTGCAGGCCTGCGCCTACGGTGGCCAGAAACCGGGATCGGGATCCTGGTGGCTGTAGCGTGAGGGCCGCTCCCTCGCGAGTGCACGTGCGTCCTCCTCCTTTGCTAACATTACTGCTTCGCAGAAGGAGGCGGCCGCCTGCCACTCCTCCTCGCTTCGAACCATGGCCTGTACGCGCGGCCCGGCGCGAGAGATCGTTGCCGCCGATCTCCCCCACGAGGAACTTTTACCGCACTGAGATAACGATAGCAACCAGCACCCGAACAGATGTAATTTTCACCTTTACAGCAGTATTAATATTTTAACCGCCTACCGTATATTCCATTACCAGGGTCGCACATCCACGACCAAATACTCCATCTCGTCAGCTCTTCTGTCACCTATGGGGAAAGAAGAGCTAAACGAGATGGAGTACCCAGTCGCAATCACACGACCCTGGCGAATAGGACACGAAAACAATCGTCGGACCAAAGCGACGCAAGCGGTTAATATATTTCCTTTGAGGAAGCCACCAGTCGAACAAAGCAGGATAGGTTTGATCGAGGGGAAGTACAAAACTTCATGACGCATAATTTTCAAATAAATTTATTCTTCTATATGGGATAATAACAATTGTTGTGATAACTAATTGAGAAGCTGTCTTTGAACAGGAATATGTACCCATCACAGGCACTCACATTCCACGTAGGATGTATACAGAAATCTATACTTAACAATAAATAGTCGTAACAGAAAACTACTTTTCTATAAATATAAAAAGTTTAAATAAAAACTCCATAGACAAGTTTACGCCTATCATAAAAGACGAAATTTTTTCTTCAGTACAAAAAATACATATATTTAATTTCTAATATCTAAAAGTTACATTAAATATAATAATAAAAAGATCAAAACTATATTTGGTAGTCATGTCGGATCTTACAATATAAATATGACGATGACTTGCAATACAAATACAATAATATAACTTACATAATATAAATATGTATATACAGACAGATTATATAGGTATTATATAATAATAATTTAAATATGACATTCCAGTTAAAGATATAACTTGTATCGTATCCTGTTTGGACAGAGACATAAAAAGTCTAAAAGAATAAAAAAAAAAACAAGTTTGTCTTTGTTTTCTAGTTTTTAGATACGAACGTTCATGTCTGAAGGTGAAATATTACTAATAGAGGGTGTAACGAAAATGGGTGTTCGTATTTTAAATACTGCTTCTGCCGATAAAAATAAAGAACTTTCTTTAAGGATGTCATAGACAATTCCCCAAAAAAATAGGTATAGACTTTTCGTACAGTTACTCAATACTTTTATTGTATTGCACATGTATGTATTCTTAGATGGTAGACTTATAATTAGATCATTTGGACAGCGTCCGGCACAGCAAAATAAGTGAGTTATCATCAGCTGATCAAAATCTGTATGAAAGGTACAGTCTTTTTTTTTCCCGAAATGTCTATGACTTTATTGAAGAAAGTTATTAATGTCTATGGGCAGAAGACTGACTATTTCTGTTACTGCCCGTATAAAGTGTGATTGTTTTCGGCCATCTTGACTCTGTGACATTAAATAAGAAGGTAAGGTTTTATTTAAATAAGTGGTTGGTCATATTATTGAATCACACAAAACGTCATAACCTATTTAAACGAGCAGCTTTTTCCCTAGTCTACGTTCCCGTGGCCCATCCGACAGGAACCTGCAGCATCCTATGGCACGTAGGCATACATTATCAGTAAAAGATTTTTTTAAATCCGATCAGTACGGGTCTACTTTAGCCCTGAGGCATAACTTTGGCCCAAGGTTGTTGACCCTTCAAATGTCGCATAGACGGCGTAGATTCATTAGAAACAACGCTCCTAATGACAGCCGAACACTGTAGGTCATAAGCAAGTAAGTTCTAAATACAGTACGGCCAAAATATCTTGACCGCTCCGAACTTCGAACAATTGGCTGCGTAGTAATTCTTTTCAAGAATCCGTTTTTTCCAAGTATACGCAATAGTTTGGAACGCCAAGATCAGAGTGGCCAACATATTTTGATCATACGGTAGCTTGTTTTAATTTGCATTAATCAATAAAAATACAGTGTTCCGTGTTCCTGTTGATTAACAACCCTGGGCCAAAGTTATACCCAAGGGAAAAAGTAACCCGACTTTACTGTCTGTATGTATGGTACTCCCAAAGATTTCCTCCTACAAATAAACCATTCTACATCTTTATACTCGTGTATTTTTCATAGATCGTTTTGAGACAGTGAACTTTGTTGTCACTATAGTATGTCGAAATGTCACGAATTATAAAGTTAAACGGCAAGAAGCATAGTTACTAAGTCTTGTGTGTGATTTATAATTAAAATACATAGTTCAATAACTGTGTGCAGCTTTTCTTGAGTATTATATGTAAAGTTTGTTGATATTAGTTGGTTCTAACGTGAAAACGTATCCTCATAAATATGTATTTTTTTATAAAATACCTGTTGTAAATAATATAATTTCTTTTAAAAAAAAATATCTCTTTGATTTTGGTCAAATATATATTTTCATCACACATTATTTAGTAGTCAGTATTTATTATCTTATGTATCTATCGTCAAATTCCGATTCGAAACTAAATGTTATGCAACAACGGAACGCCCGCACTATTTTTTTGCATTATTTCTCTAACACACCAAACATTTTCAAATTAATTAATATTAAAACGATATAAATTCTCGCACCAAGAACTCAGAAGGCACCTTATTGTGATATTTTAATAGATTACATGTCTGTGTCGCTAAAACATACGAACACAATGGGCTTACTTAAAAAAACAATAACCATTAGTCATTAGTTTAAACACTGATAATAGCAAATTCTTAATTCAAAATTTTCAAATCGAAATTCGAATCTTTAATTCAAATTTTTCTATAGAGAATTTGAATTTCGAATCCGACAATCAGTATTCAAACTAAGCAATATGGTAAGCGAGTTTTTTTTATAAATAAGGATGAATATTGCTATGTTAAACACATTTTGTACGTAGGCACTGCCGTACCAACCCATAGTTACAGGTCAATTATCAGGTCTAATAATCACATCTTCACTATTGTTAATAAAAATAACCTGTATACTAATTTGATCATTACAATATTTATACAGGACTTTAATATTACTAAATTATTTCTAATGTGAACCTTAAAATAGTGAGAAAACAATTAACACAAGAATATCGTGATAATTTATAATCACAGCAACGATTATTGCTATACCTTTCATTCTTGTACTATGCTTAATTTCGAAACATAATTTACATTATATTGTTGACTACAACATAATATGTTGTAGTCAACAAGTTGACTATACTATAGTCAACTTTAGCCATTCAATAATACAGGTAGACAATTGAACTAGTTTACCGATGTAGTTACGTGTATGATACTACTCAATGTAACTACGACTAACCTATCACTCGTTGAAACGTGGCTTCGAGCTTGATTAGTGGGTCGAAGATCACGTCTTCGAATATTCTGCTACCCTGGTACGCGAAGAGCTCCTGGAGAGACAAACACAGAGATTACTTGAGTAAAATTAAAATGGTGAGTAAAAATTAGCGTGGTGGCGGGTTATTCTTTCAGTCCATTCAAAGGTTGTCTGCAAGAAATTGCCCTGTGCGATAAGACCGCCCATTGTACACTTATTTTTAATTGTTTGTCCTGTATTTTTGTTTGTGTGGTATACATTAAAGAATATACTTAATAAATAATAATAAATAAATAAATATTTCTTTCTTCTCAGATTAAAAATGTATATATCGTTTTTATTCTTCTTGAATTTATATAAAGAATAAACCAAGTTTATGAATAACGGGACAAGGTTTGTGAGAACTAATAGAGTAGTATGATGCCCTGATCTCTAAAAGCTTGATCAGTCTTCCCGACTGATTATAATTTAGGTGTCTTCAAGGCTAGAGTGAATAGGCTCTTAATAAACTAGTGCGCCTCACCATCAACGGTTGCATAACTGCTTACCATCAAGTGGAATCGCAGTCAAGCACTTTATATCAATTACAAAAAAAGTCAACCAGTCATCCTGGTTTCTATTTCAAGATCAAAGGACCATTTTCGAAAGTCTCACGTGAACAAGTGCAAAAAGTTCTGGGTAGTTACTGTAACCTTAGAAATTTAATCTACTCTCATATTATAAAGTCCCAATTATGAAATCAAACATATTAATAGACTTTATCCACAGACAACTCTAATAAAATTGAAAAGTCACATCTTCCCTACAAAATAACTTTTATTTTATTAAAATATCTCAACCCGACCATATACAGATTTTCAAATCATAGATAGATTTTATTTGACGTTGATGAAATAAGAACAACTAAAGAATAGTTTTTCTATAGTTAAGGGGCCATACATTTATTACGTAAGACGATTTTTAATAGTTTTTGACCCCCTCCAAAAGAAGAAATAAGAAAAAAATAAGAATTGGACGACCCCTCCCCCCTGTTTAATATTTATTACTTAAGAATCTAAAGGATAAATTAATAAACGTTTGGTTGGTTTTGATGTTTATTTTTAAAAGTATTTTTTTTAGGAACGCTTACAAGTGTGTCGTTTACGCAAACAAGTAACGTCTAGTCCACAAGCGGGGAGGCGCAGTGACGTTGCCTATACCTATACATATATAGTTTACCTATACGCATCCGAGCGCACATCGGCACTCGCGCGGTTACCCACACTTTTTAAAATCTTAACTTTGCGCATTTCTGTGATCTTACGTAAGAACGATCAAGACTCCCTACCACCTCCTTGTAAGAATTAAGACATGGGCGACCCCCCTCCCCCCCTAAATCATCTTATGTAATAAATGAATGGCCCTTAAAAGGGCTAGTGCTATTTTTTCCTTTTTGTATTATTGATAGGCTCGCGTTTGACCACTGTTTCACCTGATAATATGCGATGATGTGGTCAACGTTGGAGCATTCTTGCCTAAAAGATACCAATTCACACTTGGCTTAGGTAAATGCGCCAAAGTAGCCCGCAAAATTCATATTTTCTTTAGTTTTTTAGGGTTCCGTACCTCAAAAGGAGAAAAACGGAACCCTTATAAGATCACTTTGTTTTCCGTCTGTCTGTGTGTGTGTGGATTATACTCAAATCTGCGGTCCCTTGAAGCTGTGAAAATAACAAACTTCTGAGTTAACGAAAAAAAAAGATATGGCCGTTTATATCGCAAAAAAAATGTATTTCGACACTCTCAAGGGTATCAAAATTCATAGGTCGCATAGCACAAGTATAGGAAAAAAAATTGAAAACTGTAAATGTGTAGTTACGTCATTAAAATAAAACTTTTTTGCGATTCGGAAAAGTCGTCGTAACTCAATTTGGGAATTGAACTGTTTTCATAGGTAAGTTTGTACGGAACCCTCAGTGCGCGAGCCGGCTCGCACTTGCCCAGTTTTTTTTTTCATTTTGCAGGTCAGTGTCAAGTTGTTTGTTGATTAAAATATGATTGGCATTGGTAACATGTATTTATTTACGGAATTAAAATAATTAAAGTTACCAATAAAACCCTCTCAATTCGTCTTACCCTTAATTCAATAGGGTAAGATATGGATTTCGTTGCAACAAGGACCATCCCCCTTAAAAAGGCTTTGCCTTGTATAGCAAAGTCTTTCGTTCACTTGAAATGAGTTAATTTGGACCTAAACTGTTAACAAAAACAAAACTCACCAAAATACCAGGATCGCAACAACGGCAAGGATGTCTCCCGACATAGCGGTCGGGGCGGCTATCGGCTGAGGTTGCTGACGTACAGGCTCTTCAGTTCGGTCTTGGGCGTGTTCTCAAACAGAGCGGCACGGTTCTGACCTTCGCCCTTCTTCACCCAGTGTCCATAGACGCGGAAAGCACAGCCGTCTATCACCTGGAATTGACGGCATGGAATATGCGTGAGAAAAAATTAACAATGGTAAAGATAATATTATTGAGAGAGCTCGTTTTGACAAGTATCACAATACCAATTATTTCTGATGCCAAGCAGCGTTGCTGTTCTGTTTTGAAGGATACAGGAGTCGCTATAGGCTTATGATAAATTTCATTTCAGCCTTTTCTTCAAGGTTGCCATCCAGACAAAGATATACCGAAAAAAACTAATTAAAAATAAATACAACCGATCTGATAACCATGGGACCACCCGAGAAACATACTCTTTCAAACCAAAAAAAAATCGGTCCAGGCGTCTTCGAGTAATCTCCCCGATTACTCGAAGGCTCCTGGACATACATAAAAACAAAAAATCCGACGAATTGACAACCTCCTTTTTTGAAGTTGGTTAAAAATATACAAAGACGGAGACGACAACTGGTTTGGTTATAAACTCGCATGCGAAAACCATAATACTATCTGTGTTACGCAGCACCTGCGCTTGACCAACGCCAGCGGGCAGCGCCTATTGGGGACTTGACTCAATTTTTTTAATCGTTTCAATCAAAAATTACCTTTATCCATTTTTTTTTAATTCTTTCAGTATTAATCAAGTTAGAAACCTTTCAAATCTGGTGGAAGGGGAAACTGTCAATAACAATATAAGGATGCAAATATTGAAATGTGACGTCACCGGCATTAGGTTACATGTGCTCAAAAGAGAGAGAGATATTCCCACCACACACCTCCTTTCTTCCTTAAACCAATATTCAAAATTCTAATTGCTGCTTCATTTAATAACCAATTTTGCTGCCGTTTATAAAACATTGTACAAAAATAAGCACGACAAATACACAATTTAAGTACCTAGGCTATAAATATCCTGCGTGAGTCTCTCTTCTCTTGAAAAAAAAAAGTAACTCAACAGCTTACCTTTCTCAGCACACGCATGGTATACGGGTCCCGCAACGCATCGCTAAGCGGCAACGCGCGTGTAGCGGTGTGCGGCAGATGACGTAGACGTACGGCGGCTCGCACTGCAACCAAACCGACGCGCAGCTTGGCGCGAGCGTTGAACCCGCCGCTCTTTATAGCCTGGAGTTTTCAACAGTGTTACTAGGAGCACAGGATTTGAAGGAGCATTGGTTGTAGAAAGCAAGCCTGGACGTTTTCAGTTTTATGATGAAAGATTATCCTTAACACCAGTAGGCTTCCAACCTCTGAATCTTTTTTTTAATGATATAAACTAGTGCTTGATTACAATTCCACCCGATGGTAAGCAGTGATGCAATCGTTGATGATAAGGCGTACTAGTTTATTACTATCTGAATATTAATAAAGCAGCAGCTTTGAACCCATCATGACTTTGTAGAATACCGAGGATTTTTAAACTTCTTTTTCATAAAAAAAAAAACTACAACTGTTCAACATTAAGCTGAAAACATCAAGGACCCACGAAATTCAAATTTTCTTAAGTTTTTTTTTGCATTTTGTAGGGTATGTTGATTAAAATACGATTGGCGGCTGTAATGCGTAATTATTTACGGAATTATAATCATTGAAATCTTCAATGGTTGTATTATCTCTCAGTTCAGCTAATCCTGTTGAATGGCTATTTGATGAAATATTCGTTTAATAGGGTTTTTTTTATTGGGTGGGAAAATCATCTTATGACAAATCCCGCTCTTGGGCGGAGCGGGAGATAGTGTCAGACTTTTAGTGACAAAAAACCCACTCCTATTCCTTATTTGCCTTCGTCCCAGGGCCCAGGGTTTCACTTTCACACTACCCGTGGCCCCACGTTTAATAGGGTAAGATGAGCTGACCTACAAAATGTAAAAAACCTTACGATTATTTGAATTCCGCGGGCTACCTTAGAGCATATAAGGTGGCCGCAAACGGGCCACCGGCCACAACCACAAAACGCCGCCACCGGCATATTTCCTGTAGTTTTCATACGGATTCACCGCACACGGTTGACGCCGGTGGCGCAAATCACCGCTGCTCGCTTCTTGTGGCTCGCACTGGCCACTAAACGCCGATACAAACCACCGTCACACGCCACTCGCGCATTTAAACCTTCTTCGTCAATGTCCATAATGATACTGCGCGTATGGGTTAAAAAAAGTAGCAGCCACCGGCCACAAGTGGGTTGTGGCCGCTTCTAGCTTCTCGTGGCGGCGTTTGTGGCTGTGGCAGGTGGCCCATGTGCGGCGACACTTAAACTTGATACCCCATTACTGGTGATAGCACCAAGTGGTATGTCTTCCATAGCCAATGTTTTTACTCCAATAAATTAAATTTCAAGATGCAGATGTTACAAGGTAGACAAAAAAAGTTTTAAATTCAAACAATTGACGGTGCTTGAAATAAAAAAGATAAAATTTACTTCAGTTCGAGATAACATTCAAGATAACAACGCAGGAAAAGTCATGCAAGCATGCAAAGAAAATGAGGCCAATTAAGCATTAATTTGAATATGTTTATGTCTGTAAACCTGTGTGTTTTGTGAGTGTATGTAACAAGGATGTTATAGAGCTCCGAAACCGCAACCGAAATTAGCGGAAATCGGAAATTTAAAAAAATCCGGAACCGATACAAAAATATTCGGATAAAGGCAGAGTTTAAATGACAGGTTACGACAGGTTTTTGTTTGTTTTGCCCGGCCAAACAATTGATAATCTAGACTAGAAATAAAATTCTAATCTAGCTATTTCTAATTTACTTTTACACTCAAACTCGAAATGATTATACCTATTTCACATAGGCCTACATGGGCACTTATAAAATGTCAGAAGCTAGTGCACGGTTCCAATTTGCCGTTTCCTATGAAGAAGAACCGGCAAGAAACTCATAAAATTATTTGTATTATTTATTTTATTTGCATGGTTATTCTTTAAAAAAAAATATTATACTATATTTTTATACAATATTAATAGGTATGAGAGGTCGGTATATACCGTTCAACTTTATACCCAAAAGCACAATAAAAAACAGTACCTAATCTATGTATCCACGGAGTCTAGTGTTCTCACATATAATTTCAAAATTCTAATATCCGTAACCGAAATTAGCGGAAAATCCGAAATAATATCATATCCGTAATCGTAAGCGAAACCGGTATAATATTATTCCTATATCCGTATATTCCGTGTCCAGATCCGAAATGTCATATCCATAACATCCTTGGTATGTAGGTACCCCCAAGCTTAAATAATGTTTTGAAAATAAAGATTTATGAACAAATTCCTTTTGAATACAGACACAGTGACAAGAACATTAGCTATCCCAAGGTTAATGCTAATTTTCAAAGTTAAAAACTTGAAAGTATGTATCTGAGGAACTGGTTTTAGTATTTCGCAATGAAAAGTAATTAAGAACATCATTATAGTTCACACAAAATGTTGCATCGAGTAATAGATATGACGTTAGTTGTAAATTACATTACTTTGTAGCATTTATCAAGTTTGTAGTACTTTGGTCTTTTATCACTTTCTCTGAATTGATAAAACATGTAAGTCAGCTGTTTGTTGGCTGTATCAATTCTTGAAATAACGACGTATTTCGATATAAATAATATAGTATATTTAAATAGGAAAATATTTACATCACATACAAAAATGGTTTGTTATGTCCCAAAAAATCATAGAATAATAAAAAAAATACCATGTTATGCATGCCACTTTCCTCAAAATGAATATTAAACCAGTTAAATTTTGACATCTCGTCATTACTATTATTACCCCTAATGTTATAAATTAGTCACAACGACATTACCATCGTCAACTGGTCGATCCTAGACATCCGGCGACCGCTGCTGGACAAGGATTTCTTGAGCGGCGTCATGTCTTGATCCCATAACTACCAGGGACGCAGAAATATGTACCACTTGTATTGTGTTTCAACATAATCGCTTTGACTTATGTGCTCTTAGTACTTCAGAAATTGGAAATTTTTGATATTTTGATAGATTTGTCATTGATATTATTCTTTATTTATTTTGGAGCAAAAATAATGTACATTTTGTAACACCCAACAAACTGCGAAACAGTTTGTCGGTTGGTTTATTTCGAACAATTAACTAGGAGCACATAAAGTAAGCAAAATAAAAGAATAAGCTCTACAGTGCATCATGCACTGTATTAGTGCACATAGAAATCAATGTTTACAACGGAAATTACTAACATCAGCTGCAGTTCTGATGTTCTATTAGTCAAATAAGCTTTTTAAAATAAAATTAGCAGTTAAGAAAAGAAATCAGAAGCGACAATATTCGATTCAACGTACTAGCAAAATCAACTAGAAATATAAAAATTTAAGGCCCACTTGAAACAAAAATCACTAAACTCTTTTTTAGTACAGTGCTAAAAAAAAATTACAATTTTTTTATGAAAATCATTTGGAGATGACAGACAGAAAGTGTTTAATGATTTGAGATAAAAGTGGGCTTAAAATAGCTTTAAAAATTTAATTAAAAATCAGTACACCGAATAATTTTAACTACCAGGAGAACATAAATCGCAACAGCACTCACCATAGTGTTGAAGAAGGGATGGTTGAGAGCCTCAATAATGTTAAGCCTTTCGCTCGGCTCCACCACTAGAAGCCGCCTAATTAGATCTTTTGGGTCGTCTGTAAACATTATGTGGTTGATTTACTAATTGTTATTTTGCAGTCAAAGTTAGTCTGGCGATATTATGGGTGTACTGCTACACAATCTTTCCGGGACGCCAAACGTAATAATGTTATCAAGTCTTGGAAATTGCCATTTTTTACGAAATAAGCTAACCTATATTTTTTCTTTATATTTTATATCTATTAATCAAAGTAATCTCCCATGCAACCAATGCAACTTTGCCAATGCAGTGGCAGATTATTGATGCCCTTCTTGAAGGATTCAGCTGGACGGGAGACAACAAATTGTTCAAAGGCATTTTGAACTGCATCTCGTGTATTTAATTTTTTACTTTGCCAATTTGACACAAATGGACCAATATTATTTTGATGCTAACATCAAATAAGATAATAATATTATACTCATTTTTTTAATTTACATGACAAAGCAGACAAAATACGCATCCATCACACTATATTTTGTATTGATCGATTGTCGATAGAAAATAAAAAACGTCCCGTATAAAGGTTTTTACGCTGGAAGTTCGCAGTTATTAGAACCGAGTACGAGACTTCTTTGGGTACTTTTCGCTATAGGTACCTCAAAGTTACGGATTTAGTCATCATTACCCACTTGAGAACCTATATTTGGCATCACCGTAACAAGTATACATCGTCATATGAGACCATTATTCATCACTTCTTCGATCTTTACCTTTTTTTAGACACCCATATTCTTCTTCTTTTCGTAAACATTTTTTTTTTACCAGCATTTGGCAACCTGTATAGCTCTTATTGCTCTCTTATAAATCCTGATTCAGCAATCACAAACTATTCAGTAAATGTGATTGTAAATAATATGCCTCGTTTTGACCAGTAAAAATTGCTATATGATCATCATTAGACCATCATAAGATGGACTCACCTGAAATATCCGCCCATTCAGGACTAGTGAAGGAGTACTTCCCCTCCATGATATTTCGCAGCATAACCATCTGTTTGCGATGCCAGAACGGAGGACAACCGACCAGTCTGTAAACATATAATAAAAATGTAAATAGTAGCAATGCCGCAGTCTTCTGGACTTCTTCACATTACCAATGGACAGCGATGGGGGATAACTTTGACCCAAACTCGTTAATCAAAATAAATACAATAAACACAGTGAACCGTGTTCCTATTGGTTATTAAGCTTGGGCCAAAGTTAAACCCCGAGGCCAAAGTTATTAGTTGTTGTTATGGTTTAGTTGGCTCTAGACGCCCTGCGGATCCAGTATAATAATGGGTTCAGGGTGCTGTTGGGGCTGCCTAAAGCCTGCAGAGCATCGGGCATGTTCTCTTTAGTGCGTGCGGATGATTTCCAAGCTATAATGAGGAAGAAGTATGCCTTGTTGCTAAGCAGATCTAGGAACAGTTCTAATACCATTCTTGGAACCTTAGCCGATAAACAGGATGTGGCAGTAATCAAAATCACTAGTTGCGGTTGCTGGTAGGTTTATTTTTAGGTGTTTCAAGTATTACTAACCCTTTAGTTGATAAGTTATTACTAATCATTGTTTTTTTTTTGTGTGGCCTCTCGCAGGTCAACCTAAGAGGTTGTGGCGGCCATAATTTAAGAATCAAAGCCTCCAGCCAGGGCTACTAATCATTAGACCAATGTTGTCTTTTAAATAAATATTATTATAATTTGTTCTGTGTCTGGGTGTAATTTATCTATAATATGTATGTATGTATTTAGAAATATATAAGTATGTATATCAGTTGTTTAGCACTCATAACACAAGCTCTGCTTAGCTTGAGACTAGACGGCGTTGTGTGATAGTTGGAAAAAAATAATGGAGACCGATGGAAGGTTTAGTTTCGGCCAGTTCCGCCAAGAAAAACTGGTTTCTTTTATTTTCAACAAAATTTCCAAAGTGATTTTAGCACTAGTATCGTAATAAAATTTACCCTTACCCTTAATCGTATTAACTACATTTATGGGCATTTCGCAAATACTTTTATGTCTTAACTAATTGGAAACATAAACTGCTAATGGCTAAATAACGTCATAGACCTTTTTAGACAATACATAGCAGTAGTGTCTTAATATGAGACAATACATAGCAGTTTTATTGTTATCGTAAATTAGTCGTTCTTAGTATTCTTGTACATGAATCTTCTTTCTATCTGTGAAAATGGCATTAAAAACGGTTTCGTTGCAATAGAAATGATTGTAAGCTATACTATCACTACATCTGTGTATTGTCTAAAAAGGCGACCTTTACGACCTCCGGCATAGCAGTCAGGGCCACTAACCACTAGATCAACGGGATAGTCAAATACTTATGATAAGCCCTTTACGTCTAAAAAACTGCGTCAATATCCGACTCATTAGACATAATATATTGATAAATTAGTGATCGATGATGTAATATAAAGAATTAAAACTTACAATGTAAACATGATGACTCCACACGCCCATCTGGAAAGATAAAACGAATTCCTGTTAATCAATAACATTATGGTAAACAAATAAATAAAAAAAGAAGATTACTTCGTTCAAGTATTTATTTTCTGCAAACAATAACAGTTTAGATCTATCTATCAATAATTATTATTCACTAAAAAATACATGAAAATCTTTTTCCAAAGAAAAATAATTAAGAAACGTCGACTTCCGAAATGTAGTTATTTTGCACTTTTTCGTGTTTTTTTTTTGTTTTACAGTCGGTTGTATGTTTTTGTAAAAAGTTTTTATTTGTGGTACCAACTAAACCTAAATCGTGTGCAGGTTTTATAGTATAAAGTATCTATAGAAGATAGCCATTAGAAGTGTGAACAGGCGTATATGAATAATCAGGGAACATACATAACAAATATTTAAAAAAAAACGACGAATTGAGAACCTCTTCCTCTTTTAAATTCGGTTAAAAATACATTTTAAACTTAATATTAAAAAAATCTAATATATAAAATTCTCGTGTCACGGTGTTCGAACTTGAACTCCTCCGAAACGGCTCGACCGATTCTCATGAAATTTTGTGAGCATATTGAGTAGGTCTGAGAATCGGCCAACATCTATTTTTTTTTTTTTTTTTTTAATTTTTTTTTTTTTCTTTTTTAAAGTGCAAAACAACGTTTGCCGGCTCAGCTAGTATATATATAAAATATAGTATTCCACTGGTGTCAGGAACAGGGTTCAAGCTACCGGTCGGGACAACGGCGGTCAGGACTCCAGATATAAAAACCCCCTAACAATGCGAATCGCATCCAGACATACCGCTTTCTGAATATCCCTTGATCCAGCCGCCTAACGAGAGCCTAAGATTTTGGTTGAGGCTCGTAGCTATTAACACATGACACGACTATCCGCGCTGTGATCGATCACGCGCGCCTCAAGATGTCAGCAAACCGTATGGGCCCAGCAGGGTCGAAACCTACTGGGGCCACGGCTCGCAAAGAAGGAACAGGAGTGGTTTTTAGTCAGTAAAAGTCTGACACGCCCTCCCACTGCGCCCGGGGGATGTCATTGAATAACTTTCTCACCTAAAAAAAAGGATAAAAGGTAGTAAGTATCCTATGTGCCCAGGACGTGGTCTACCCACGTGCCAAACATCCAAATCCGTTCAGCCGTTGAGTATTAAAGAATAACTAACATACAAACACTTGTTTACCTCTTTATAATATTAGTTTTGTTCATTCTAGTGACTGACAAATACAAATACATTTAATTATGTATTCCTAAAATAACTTTTGGTCTGATTTAGATCTTACAACATGTTACAGAAGTTAAGAGTCGATTAAAAATGTACATAAAAAAACAATTATAATTTCAAACTAGCTGACCCGGCGAACTTCGTACCGCCTAATAATAAGGATAACGCCATTTACTGGCATTACCAGAACAGCGTAATTCATTTTATAATGACATTTTAATTAGAGATGGCATTGTAGTCGGATTTTTTTTTCGTAATTTTTTTTTTTCATTTTTTCTCACCGTTTAAACCTTCCCTGGACTATCCCGAATATTTCAAGATCAAAATTTGCCAAATCGGTCCAGACGTTTTTGAGTTTTAGCGAGACTAACGAACAGCTATTCATTTATATATGTATAGGGTGACTGGAAATTAGTGTACGATACTTAAACACGTGATTGTGTTCATGATAACAAACAATTTTTATTATGGGAGCAAATCCAAAATCGCGAAAAAAAATCAGCTGTTCAGTACATTAGGCAAACATAAATGTACTGAACAGCTGATTTTTTTTCGCGATTTCAGGTTTGTTCCCATAGTAAAGGTTGTTGGTTATCATGAGCACAATCACGTGTTTAAGTATCGTACACTAATTACCAGTCACCCTATATATATTGTTTACAACCTAATGATAATGTGCGCTTTGCTTTATTTATCAGCTGAAACGGTGCGCAATCTTGTTGTTACAAAGAGCTGTTCATACAATTGATTACTTATTTATTCGTAGAACAATTTACACATCAAAGCTCGCAAGAACCAATTGGCATATTTAGTTATTGTTGTTCACAAAAATGCCACATGGATTGTTGACAGACCACAATAGATGTTCGAAAGAGTCACCGTGGATCGCAAAAGGCAACTGAAGGACCACGAGTGGTTTTTAGTCAGTAAAAGTCTGACATACCGCTATCTACCCAGAGCAAAAGTTATTTGTGGATTCTCCATCCAAAAAAACTATTAAGTTTAATCAAACAAACATTACAGTTATCTGCATCAGCCTCATTATAAGAGGCAAATACTTTTTAGGGTTCCGTACCTCAAAAGGAAAAAACGAAACCTTTATAGGATCACTTTGTTGTCCGTCCGTATGTCTGTCTGTCTGTCTGTCTGTCTGTCAAGACCCTTTATCTCAGGAACGCGTGGAGGTATCGAGTTGAAATTATATATAATAAACCATATACTCAGATCTGCGGTCGGAAGCTGTGCAAAAATCAAACTTCTAAGTTAATGAATAAAAAAGATACGGCCGTTTATGTCGCAAAAAACGTAAATTTCGATACTCAAAAGAATCAAAATTCATAGGGTACTTCTCGTTGACCCAGAATCCTGAGATTTGGCATAAAGCAAAGCCTTATAGCATAAATTCAGGAATAAATCTGAAAACAGTAAATTTGTTGTTACATACGTCACAAAAAAAAAACTTTTTTGCAATTCGGAAAAATCTTCGAGACTCCATTCAAGAAATGTAGTTTATAACGGAACCTTCAGTGCACGAGTCCGACTCGCACTTGCCCAGTTTTTTTTTGTTATAGGACTACCAGGCACAGGTAGACCACGTAGTTACCTGTGGTAACCAGTCTATGTACCAGTGGTGGCCCGATGATCCACATTGACCCAGAATCAAAAGATCACAGAAGCTCATAAACAACAACCCGCCATCACTAAACCCGCTATTAACCAACGTGACTTCTTGTTTAATAAATTGAAAAAAAGACAATTTTTTTGATCGAGTCTGAAATTTAAAAACATCGATAACGATCATTTTATGAGTTTCACGTGTCATTTGAGATACGAACGTGATTGCCTCTTATCAATATGACAAGTGGATATTATTACATAACTAGAAGGTCAAAAGCTGTCTTGTAAGATTCTTTAGACAAAGCTGTTATTAAATAATATATCGATAATTATATTCAGCGTGCAAAGTTTAATTAAGTCGACGAGATAATATTCTGTGTATGTATCAATCTAAATGTAACCTTAACCACAGTATAGATATATGGAACAGTACGGAAATTGCCTACAAATATTCGAAACGGCACACTCACATAAACAATACGCAACGACGAGACTCCTAAGCGTTTCTCGCGGTCCTGTCAGTAGCGAATGCCGCTTAAGAGGCCGTGCAGAAAATTCACTCGCTAGAGTTTAGGCAAATTCGCTGCAATGTTATGTTTGTGTGCATCGTGCATGCAGCTACACGCACACACGCGTAAAAATCGAGCTTGGTGGCCGCTCAAACAATTTTGATCCTCTATAAGATATTTTTCTGAGTTACAAAATTATAAAGTAAGTATGGTTTGTAAATAAAAATCTGGAACGTGTATATATTTTATATTTGTCACAATTCACACCAAAATTATTCAATTTTGTGTTAGATGGATGTTAATACATTTAGACAATTAACTAAATGATAAATACAAAACGATGATACAATGATATTTATTTAAATAAAATAGTTGTAAAAAAAACACTTTCCATGTGTCAAAAAAAAATAAGTTTACGAGATATCTCTTTTAAAATTCAGATATGTAATCTCGGCAAAGGTGTATGCGGACAGTGTATACTAGTGTCTGAGATGTTCTTTTGAGGATGGAACCATACAGATTAGAGTCACGGTAATATTATCTATACAGTATTGTAACTCGGCCGTATCTTTGAAATAAATGCCTACAGCCGCGCGGTACGTAAACATGCGATAGGGCTGCCCGCACTATGGCTGCCCGCCTCCAGCATTTTAATTACATTTGCCTACTTTGTGTTTCCATTTAGTTTTGTGATTGTAAATATACTTTTTTTATATAAACAAATAAAATACTTTGTGAATTGAATAGGAAGTGTTCAATATTTGCGACCGAAAAATATTTGCGCCTCGACTGAGACGTACCTACGAAATGCTTTATTATTAAATTTTAAAGTACAAAAATCCGCATTCTAAAGCTTAATTAAAAATTGTTTTGGGAAACATGGACAAGGTGGAGAAAAAGGAATATCTTTTACTTGGTTATAGATACCTGCAGCTACTTTACAATTTATATGTTTGGTTTTAAATGAAGCAATATTTATGTGAATGAAAAACAGCACAATATATCCTACTCGTCATATTAAATATATAAATATGTACTTGAACTTATTTTTATTGAAAATATCGCGCGGCACAGACGCGACTGTCTGCATCCCGAGCGCACCTCGAGATCGAGGCGCGTAGGTATAGCTCGCGTTTCGTCCGTTTGTATGAAGTTGGAATACTGTATAGATAATATTACCGTGTTAGGGTGGACCTGTTCAGTCAGTGCAAGCATTTGTCAGTAAACGTATAGCTCAACTCAGAAATTAATTAATTGACAAAACAATATCAAGTTGAGGTTGTTGAGATACTTTTACATTCAAATTAGTTTTTTTTTTTACCCGACTACGGCAAAGCCAAAGGAGGGTAATGATTTTGACAGGCTATGTATGTATGTGAGTATGTTCATCTGTTCCCTCATAGCTCCTAATCTACTTATCGGAACTCGACATATGAGGTATTGTTAGAACCGTCTTAATTGTCCGCTGAACATAGGCTACGTGACGTGTCACAAAACTTGATATGTCGCCCTCTAGGGGACAAAAAGTAATGTGTTAAAAATAAAAATGGTGATAATTACGCCGTGTTTGGTAGCATTTGAAAGGGCTTCACTTGTACATTTCCAAAATATTGCTCAAATTTAAATCGACGCCCTCTAGCGGATCAAAAGTCATGTGTTAAATTTAACACCAAAATTGTTTAAATAAAAAACAGTTAAAAACTAAAACCCGACAACGACAAAAAAAACGACGCCGAAAACTTATGAAACAAGATTGTAAGGATGCTGGAATAAACAAGGTAAATGGAGAAACAAGAACAGAACAAAAAAAAATCCGTAGTCACACGTTGTAGGTACCAACCGAAACACTTTAATAACGTGTGACTACGGATTTTCTATTATCTTATCTTGAAAATTTATCATATTTTAGTTCATCAGATTATCATACAAAAATAAAAATATTTAATTGAACATTCTAAACATTACGAAGTATATGCGAAGCAAGCGATAGTACAATAGCGGAGGGGAGCGGGGATCGGGCAGCGGGAGTGCTTGATGCGCTTGCGTCGCGTCATACAGACGTAGGTATAGCAAAACACAAAGTTGAAGTGTGTTAGAAAGAGCAACGAAATCTTGAAGGGTTATTTTTGGTAAATGAATTATGTTTTGTAAAAAGTCATAGAACAAAAATTGTTATTTATGATGTCAGTAATACAGTCCTGCAAGGTTGTTAGTGTTTTACAAATAACCCTGTAAATGAATATATTATTGTTGGTATATTATAAGTACATTATTAACAATTAGATCACCATATATAGTACAACTAAAACAAGTTATGAATTTCTAAAAGTAGGTCTTGCGTTTATTTATTTACACCCTGTACGTAACACAATGGTTATAATTACCATGAATAGTTCAAGTTGACACATATTGTCAACTTTATTAGTGTCCATAGTCGTTTCAGAATTTTCATTAGCATCTATTTCCTAAAAATTAGCAACATTGTCAATTAGTATGTACTGGTAAATGCTATTTCAATACACTTACTCGAAAACCCGCTCTTATTCCTACCGCTTTTAGGCACACTATTTACTGTTTTTCGCACTAGTGCGAAAAAGTACGCGTGCTCGTTGCCACCATATTTTATTACATTTATTGTATCAGGCTGAGCGCTAAGCAATCACGTAAAAATGTATCAATCAGCAGCACTCAGATCCATATAAAACACTCGCCTACGGCTGGTGTGAATTCGTCCTCGGTCGCAATGACAAACTTTCTCCACTGTATCAAAATGTACTATTTCACTTCTACTGCTGATCGAAGAAATCTTACATGTTCTGGAAACGAAACCGTAGCCAGTGCATTGGACTTGCGTTTTTTAAGAACTTGTCTTGCACGTATCAGCCCCACATTTTGTTTTTTTTTTTTTCCTTTTAGTGACGCCTTTATAATGCGTCCTTTTCTTTCGACTCATTATCTGCAAAAAAATCGGTCCATTAACGACGGAGTTCTGAGGTAACAAACATAAAAAAATGATTAAAAACATACAACCGAATTGATAACCTCCTCCTTTTTTTAAGTCGGTTAAAAATATCAACTTTCTGTGGATGGTAATATAGCTGCCATTAACCATTGTAGATGGCATTAGTGAAAGAATTGTAATTTAATCATAGTAGTAGAGTAATTCCGCAGAAAACCTTTACATACAAACATACAACAGTTACCTCTAAGTACTATTGAAGTCGAAAGAAATTTAAACCATCTTAATAAACAAAGTACATAAAATCAAAAATAATACTTACTGGATCACAACGTGATAGTCGGCATACAAATTTGGGAATATTTCACGTAAATTTCGCGAGCGGCTCCGGAACAAAGTAGTACGTGGTCTCGCTGGGAGTGCCCGATCGTTACTGACGCGATCGTGTTTGCGCGGTCGATAATATAGTTCAATTTGTTTGTAATTTACGAAATGAAGGTATTGTTTATTTATAAAATAAATTTTAGATTCTATTAACAGATTAACTTAAGATTATTGTGTAATTTTTAAATTTCCTTAAAAGTGGTTCTAAGGTATAGAAAAAAATACTTATTTGTACAGATGTTTTCCAAGAATTATGTTTTTTCAACATTTTTTTTCTGCTATATTTCCTATTGAAGTCAATAATGTTTTCAACCCATCTGAGAGTAGACCATATAATGATGTTAGTAATATTTTTTTTAATGTTATAAATCATTTGTAGTTTGTGTAAAACGTAGCCAAACTTCACTCGATCGATACTTTTGCGAGAAAAGGGTTTTGAATATGGGTAATTGCCATTAATACACACATTATTTTAAGAAAATAGTCAAGCCAACTGAGAGAATAAGAACTTGACTTTCATAATCCTAAAAAATAAGGTTTAAATTCTTCTTACTTTTCTCACAAACCATGATCAAAAAGGTTCATAATGAGATAATTCTGTGCACGGAGCCTTAAGAGTCTCGTCGATGCGTATGTTTGTGTGAGTGAGCCGTTTCGAACATTTGTAGATAGTTTCCGTACTGTTCCATATATCTATACTGTGCCTTAACGTAGTTGTAATTGTAGAAGTATCCTTTTTGTCTTTTCTACAACTATTCGTACAGTACAGTCGTATTACTTTGGCCCTGGGTTATACTTTGGTCCAAGCTTATTAACCACAGGACACTGTGTTTAATGTGTTTCTTTTAGCTAACGAATGTGGATCAAAGTTATAACTTGACCCAAATTCGTTACTTTGCCTTTGACATATACCCCAAGGCCAAAGTAATGCGACATTACCGTAATTTTTTAGGGTTCCGTACCTCAAATGGAAAAAATGGAACCCTTAGAGGATCACTTTGCTGTCAGTCTGTCTGTCTGTCTGTCTGTCAAGACCCTTTATTTCGGGAACGCGTGGAGGTATCAAGTTTATGTCGCAAAAAACGTGTATTTCGGCACACTCAAGGGAATCAAAATTCATTGGGTACTTCCCGTTGACCTAGAATCCTGAAATTTAGCATGAAGCAAGGTCTCATAGCACAAGTATAGGAACAAAATCTGAAAACCGTAAATTTATAGTTACGTAACAAAAAAAAAAAAAATTTTGCGATTCGTAAAAATCTTCGGAACTCAATTCAGAAAATTGATTTAAAATTGAACTGTTTTCATAGGTGAGTTTGTACGGAACCCTCAGTGCGCGAGTCCGACTCGCACCTTGCCCGTTTTTTTTTAAATATATTTTAAACACATTAGTGCACCAATCTGACTATCGAGTTTCAGATTTTAGTGAACAGATTGTATGTAATTCAACACGCGTGCACAAAATTGGACCGGAACGTCTAGGTCATATTGCAAAACTTAGAAATCTATTGCATACTTTATAAAACATTAATTACACGAACAAATTGAATATGACGTCATACAAGAGCAACTATCAAATATGAAACAAAGATTTTCGATAAAAGTGTTAGCTGTAAACACGGTGTGTTGTATGTTGTGGCCAGCTCTTAGAAATTGATCACTTCATGATATGGCCAACTAAAACTGGCCAGATCGTTTAAACGTTAACATTTGATGATATGTCAATCCTCGTTTGGCCATATCATTGATGTAGGATTTCTATGATAATGAAAAGTCTAAAGAAAATAGGCCAAACGAAGATTGGCATATCATCAAAGTTTAACGTTTAAGCTGTTGATCCCCGCATTAACGTCGGCGTTCACGCGCCATTGTCTTACTATTGTGTCTCTAATTACGCACTCAAAAGGTTAAAACGATCTGGCCAATTTTACTTGGCCATATCATGAAGTGATCAATTTTTTTGATCTGGCCACTACATGTATATGTCAACAAACTGAAGAGGCCTAGTAAGGCCGATGCCTGCTAGGGCTGTGGGAACATTTGAAAAAGTTACCGAGACTTTAGAGCGGAAAGGGCAACTGAAGGATACAGGTAGGTTAGGTTAGTTTAGTCAGTATGATATTTCCTCTCGCTCCAACCAGAGCGAAAGACGTTATTTGATGATTTCACAGCTCACAAAAAGAATATTCCATACATACATACATTCATACATACAAGATACGCGCGAAAAACATAACCCTTCTTGCAGTCGGGTAAAAAACATAACCCTTCTTGCAGTCGGGTAAAAAACATAACCCTTCTTGCAGTCGGGTAAAAAAGCCTACAAAGCGATTTGGGAATTACTATGATATGGTAAATTTTTTGTGCAAAAAAAAACATTTGCTCATTAATTAGACCTAATAAACATTATCGAACGATGATAATTTGTTCTCTACTTTGCTTAATGTGAAGTGATGATTGCGGAATCTGTCTGATGTAAATATTTGTTTGGCCTAAAGACTGTAGTTCCGGGTCTGGGTGTCTTGTTCACATGTTTGTGTACGTACGCAGCTACAATACAGGAGTAATTCGAAGGGTGAAGTAAAGTAAAAAAAAAACTGGGCAAGTGCGAGTCGGACTCGCGCACTGAGGGTTCCGTACAAATTTGAAAGGCAAATTGCGGTTTACGATTTATGACGTATTAAAAAAAAACTACTTACTAGATCTCGTTCAAACCAATTTTCGGTGGAAGTTTATAAGGTAATGTACATCATATATTTTTTTTAGTTTTATCATTCTCTTATTTTAGAAGTTACGGGGGGGGGGGACATTTTACCACTTTGGAACTGTCTCTCGCGCAAACTTTTCAGTATATAAAAAAATGATATTAGAAACCTCAATATAATTTTTGAAGACCTATCCATAGATACCCCACACGCATGGGTTTGATGAAAAAAAAAAATTTTAAGTTTCAGATCTAAGTATGGGGAACCCCCAAAATTTATTGCTTTTTTTTCTATTTTTTGTGAATACTTAATGCGGTTCACAGGATACTTACCAAGTTTCAACAGTATAGCTCTTATAGTTTCGGAAAAATAAGTGGCTGTGACATACGGGAAAAAAGTGGCTAAGACATATGGACGGACAGACAGACACATGACGAATCTATAAGGGTTCCGTTTTTTGCCATTTGGGTACGGAACCCTAGAAAACCAGATCATTGTGCCGATGCTTAGGAAAGGTCCAGGAGTGAAAGTGTTTCGGCTAATATCGCGATAATAGCCTTTTTTCTAACACACTATCTTCAGCCAGCGGCTTCGTCCGCGTGATTGTCGGTTATTGCGGACGCGAAGTCGAAGTTGGAATCAGAATAAAGTATCCTATGTCCTTCCTTCCGCGGTAGACCACGAAGGAGATGGCAGGACGACCTGGATCTCTTTCTCTTTTCAATTCTCTTCCTTGAGAATTGGAAAAAGAAAGCGAGGAACCGTGATCATTGAAAAGAATGCAGGGAGACCTTTGCCCAGCAGTGGGACAATATGGGCTAGCTATAATAAACATAATTTGGCTCGCGAAGTTGTCGACATGTGGGATGTGGACTCGGCGATCATTGTACCGATAGTCGTGTCGGGCAATGGCTTAATAGCCAAGAGCCTCGACCAACACCTTAGGAGGCTCGCGTTAGGCGACTGGATCAAGGGCTTGATTCAGAAAGCAGTACTCCTGGACACGGCTCGTATTGTTAGGAGGTTCCTTTCTCTGGAGCCCTGACCGCCGGTAGCTTGGACCCTGTTCCCGATACCGGTGGGGTACTATTTCTTATATTTTTAAATGTTTTTTTTTTATGAGTTTTGTTTAAAAAATATTTAAAAATGTAATTTATATGTGTTTATACTGAATAAAGGAAATAATAATAAACAGAACCCTGGGGTTCTGATTATTGTTATAAAAAGATATAATAATAATGTCCTTCCTTGGAGTTAAATCTTACTCCGTACAAAATTTCATCAAAATCGGTTCAGTAGTCTCACCGTGAAAGCGTAACAGACAGAGTTACTTTCACATTTATAATACTAGCATAGATAGTTTAATATATTTTATTACTTACATGTCAACTTCCCTGCCGTAGCCAGGTGCGTCGTCGAACATATTGGCTTTGAGTGTCTCGGGAGCCAGATAGCCTGGAGTACCGCACAGCTCTGGAACACGAACAAAGAGTTTAAGTAAAAATAATTATGTATTTTTCTGCTGTCGAAACGATGCCCTTTCCATAGCGTTGCTGCAACCAGAATATATATAGGTTTATTTGGTTTTACTGAACTGCACTGTGGCTACCGCATCCTGATATCGAAGACAAGGTGGACTGATGAACTGGTTTGGGTCAGCTGGATAAGGTGAAGGAGAATGGGTAGTAGTCATCTCGTTCTGTAAAGCAGTAGCGCTGCGTTATTTTACTTTTTTGTTAAATATCGCAGCATATGCTGAGATTGGACCCTTTTTGGCCTCGCACAGGTCTTTTATTTTTATCTTTTAATATTGTTTTCTTTTATTTATTTATTTTTATTTTAAGTTAAGTATTTATAGATTATGTAGTTACTTTTTATTTTATTGTTGTTTGTCCTGTGCGAGTCTCAAATGTTTTCTTTTTTTCTTGCTCTTTCTTTCAGTAATGCTAGCAAAGGAAGGCAGTGGCTGAAACTGTGAGGAAGAGGACATCCTTACGGCCCAGCCGCCGCCGCAGGAGAGGCTACTATAGGCTCGGGCTTGCGGACGGCAAGCATTGAGTAGCTCGCCATTCGACCGTCCGTCCGGTAAGGAGCAAACACGAGACGCCGACGCGTTGTGTTACAAGCGCACCTGAAAGAGATGTCAGCAAAACCGTAGGAGTCTAGCAGGGCCGAAACCTATTGGGCCCGTGGATTGACTTTTGAAAGCGAAACCCGTTGTCCTGGAACGTAAAGGGCAACTGAAAGGAACTTAGGTGTGTTTTTAGTCAGTATAAGTCTGACGTGCCCTCTCACTCCGCCCTAGAGCAAGAGAGGTCATTAGATAGTTTCCCACCACAAAAAAACTCTACTGTCGTCATCATCATCATCATTTCAGCTGATAGACGTCCACTGCCGGACATAGGCCTCCCCCAAATGTCACCACAATGAACGGTCCTGTGCGTCTCGCATCCATCGGACTACTGTCGTGTTTCATCGAAAATGTGGTTTGACTAATGGGCAAAGTTGAGATATGCCACACTTCATTAATGAAGACAATCAAACGCCAATCGCCACACCGAATTGGCAGTAAAATAGTGTTGGTAATTTTAACTGAATATCATATGGTGACACACTTGAACTTATATTTGTCTTGTAGAGTCGACAGCAATACATAGTGTTAATTAATGGGTGTTACGAGTATGCTAATTCACTAAATAAGGCGTTAATAAATGTTTCAAAGCATGAAACGCATGTTACTAAAACAGTTATAAGCAGGGGCGCCGGCTTTTAAAAAACCTCATGGGTGCTCATGCTCATTTGATGGACTCGAAAAAGTGGCGAAGTGTGAGAAGAGAAATGCACACTGATCGACCGATAAATAAATAAATGTCCTACTTACATACTGCGTACTTAATTACTAATTATGTTTGATAAAAATATAAAAAACGATGAATGGATTGTGTGAAAAGTGATATGAAAGAAAAGAGAGTCGTGAGCGTGACAAGTGACAGGACAGAATGGAAGAAAAAAACGTATTGCGCTGACCCCAAATAAAACGGGACAAGGGCAGGAAGATGATGATGATGATGTTTGATAAAAATATAAAATGAAACCATTATATAAAAAATCAAACTAGTTTTTAGTATCAAGAAATATTATAATTTCTCTATCTGTTCCTTGATATCTATTCTCAGGGGTGCTCGGTACCCACTGTTTATTTCTCATGGGCGCTCGAGTCCCCGAGCACCCACGGAGTCGGCGCCCCTGGTTATAAGTATACATAATGGATGGTTGGAAACAGAAAGAAACGATGGATGGATTGTGTGAAGAGTGATATGAAAGAAAAAGGAGTTAGTGGTAGCGTAACGGGTGACATATCATGATGATGACTATAAAAGAAATTTCTGTGTAAATTTCAGCGTTCTAGGTCCAAGAGTTATGAGTCACGTTGATGATTCAGTGAGTGAGTCAAGACTTTGCCTTATATATATAATGTAATACAGAATATCAAACAAGTTTACCAAATACTGTTAGTACAGCAATTAGCGTTCCAAATAAAATTGATCGATCAAATAGACAGAATAATGTCGAAAGATATGCGAAGGTACTGTATGAGAGTACACGGATAGCATATACACAAACAATAGCTTTTGTTCCGCAGGTGAAACTATTAGGTATTGTCTTAGAACCAGATGTAAGACTAGATGCGACGGTCGTGGAGCGTGAACCACGAGTAGCACCGACCCTGTACTTATGTTGAAACTGTATGCAGTTGATATATGATTTTTTTTATGCCAATTGTTATTTTAACTAAAAATATTGATAGTTGATTCTCCAAGTTGAGATAATTTAATGAAATATCAGAGATGATCAGGTAATATTTGCGAAGCCCAGGTATCCGAGATACTGGTGATACCCAGCCACCGCAGTCGCCGGCTTGTCGACGACGAGCAATGGGTAGACAGTCGTCCACGCGTCCGGCAAGGACCAGGCCCGAGTACGACGCGTAGTGTTTGTTCCACACGCGTCTCAAAGATATGTTAGCAAAACTGAAGGAGCCTAGTAGGGCAGAGCAACGCCGTGTCCTCGTGGGGGCGATTGGCGGCGGCGATCTCTCGCGCCGGGCCTTGGTACAGGCCATGGTCCGGAGCGAGGAGGAGTGGCAGGCGGTCGCCTCCTTCTGCGAAGCAGTAATGCTAGCAAAGGAGGCGGCCGATCGCGTGAGGCAACGGTCCTGACGCCCCAACCGCCGCCGGGATTCCGATCCCGATTTCCAGCCATTGTAGGCGCGGGCTTGCGGACAGCGAGCAATGGGTCGCCGTCCGACCGTCCGGACCGAGCCCAAGTCGTCGACGGCGCGTATTGTTCCACGTGCGCCTCAGGGGGATGTCAGCAAATCGTAGGGGCCCAGCAGGGTCGAAGCCTACTGGGGCCACCGGTAGTGTGAAAGTGAAAAACGGGGCCCTGGGACGAAGGCAAAGAAGAAATAGGAGTGGGTTTTTAGTCAGTAAAAGTCTGACACTATCTCCCGCTCCGCCCAAGAGCGGAATTTGTCATTAGATGATTTTCCCACCTAAAAAAAAGGGCCCTAGTAGTTACTAGCCTGATGACTACTAGGGCTGCAGTAACGTTTGTAAGAGTGACTGAGGCCGTAGAATTCAAAGGCCAACTGAAGGACATGATGGATTTTAGTCAGTAAAAGTCTGACAAGCCCTCTCACTACACCCTAGAGCTGGAGAAGTCATTGAATTATTTCTCACCTCTAAACAGAAAACTTATCCAGAATACCAGTTTTATTGCATTTACATATATTAGCGATAGAAAGGTACAAACAGATTTGCAATATGAGCCAATCGCTCACCAGAGGCTGCTGGCAAGCCCATAAAACCCGGATAAGTCTATTATCAGTAAATCTACGTTTGGCTGATCAAAATAACAACAACCAGACTTCTAAGTAGGTAGACATGAGATTTAAAATATATTGACGTATAAAGGTCAATTGATTGTGAGTAAGCCTAATAAGTATAATGAAAATAATTTCTAGTGTAGGGCAGTTTTTAAGAAAAAAAACATTCGGTTTCGTCTAGTTTTTGATCAACAAAACTGGTTTCGACTGGAGTATCGATTTTGGCGACTTCACACGCGTGTCAGGCCTTCCATTGTGGCGTCTTTCGGTTGAAATGATGATGATGATCGATTTTGGCCAAAAACTGGCCGAATATTCGGCAAGACCGAAACTAGCGTCTTTGAGTTGACGATTGTGATAACCTAAAAACTGACTGACTCGTTTGTCTGTGTGTTATAACGATTTATTCGATTATTTAATATTTTATAAAATTTATACTTAATTATCTAATTAAGCATAGCTATTTCGAAATATAGTTAGGAATAACTGTATTGAAATACGAGTATTACTTTTATTTTTTGGCAGTTTTTCTGTTACCACTTCAGAGGGCCTACCCCGAAGGCCCTCAACTAGACTGTTAAAAGGATGGAGCTATGGGTATATAGCTCCATCCCTCTTTCTCGCTCGCACGTTTGACTTTTCATGTCATGGTAAGGCCCCAGTTTCGGTTTCGGTTACGGACGAAACTGGAAGACGAATCGAATACTTATTCGGTTTTGACTAAAACCTGTTTTAGTAAGTTATTAATTTATTTATCATGAAAATATGTTTCTGACAGGACTGCCCTACCAGGAGCGCACGCTTCAACTACTCCAAAATAGGGAAGAGTACATTTTTTAAACAGATGATGATTTCATGATTGGAAAGGAAAATGAAATCCTACAACTGCAAAGCGAACGCAGCGAGACAAAACAGGCGAATAATTTTAATGTATAAGTATTTCACTTACCAAACAGTTTCTCTCCATCTTTGAGCACCTTAGCGAACCCGAAGTCGGTGATCTTGACGTTGAGCTGGTCATCCAGCAGAATGTTCTCGGGCTTCAGATCTCGGTGCACGATACACTTGCTGTGCACATGTCGCACGCCTTCCAGGACTTGTCTGTAAGAAAACAACGAGAACAGTTTGAGAGTTATGCATTCCTGGTACTTGTCTTTTCAGCTCGGTGTTGTATAAAAAGGAAATTACGTGTCACCTGTTATGTAATTAATATAAAGTAGTTTTAAAAAGGTTAATAAAACAATTTTAAAAAATTAAATGGAATTTGTTTTTTTTTTTAAGAATTTTGATGTAACTCGTCTGTTTATTAGCAATGCTTTAATTGGTGTTGCTAACCTCACTAGCGATTACCCGGCGTGAGCTATTACGCTAAAAAAAATAAGTTTGTTGGAAAAAAGACAATTTGCATTTTTTTAAATGCAATTTGATAATGGCCTATAAAACTATCTTCGCATTATTTATTGCCTTTCTAATGAAACCGGTTTGGGGACACATCGGTTGGATGGTTTCAAAGTCTATAACGGACATAGGTAAAAACATTTTTTTTTTGTGATTCATATATATAGATAGCATTGGAGATTTAAAATAAAAGTAAATAACACTAGAAAAGAGCGTTGGTTATCATCAACCTGGCTTAATAATAGAACAGCTACTAAAAATAAATCTCACTGAGGAAAAATAATAAACAAAAATTACACCAGATAAAATCAAATACCTAGGTACTCCAAACAATAAAAGGATAAATAATTCAGAAATACAAACGATAACTTTACCTCAAACATTTACAAAACAAAGCTTCTAAAACTACATAATTGTAATAATTAACAAGAAACTCAACACACGCGATAGATTCCTGCCGTTTTAGAAATTTCCCCTCAAACTCAAACTTGCAGATCACACTTAAAGCCATTTTAGAATAAAAACTGAACTTTAAAAAGATATATTTCACTTTAGTGAAGTACTACAAGACTGCGTAAAAGTTAAGTCAACACTGGGTTATCCGTGCAACGTATAATTTACGCGAATCCCAGCATTTATCTGCGCACACGACTGACACGACGCACACACCGATAAAATAATTAGAATGACGCTGTATGTGCGTGTTATCTGCAAGTATCTATAGTTAATTAAGTCTCTGCCGGACTTATTAGGGTGTCAAAGTTTGCCAGATATCTTTTAAGCTAGGCGATAGTTTTCAAAGAAACTGTGAACAAACAAAGGAGGTGTGTCAAATATGCTATTCACGCCCCAATTCAACAACCAACGCAAAAGTATATGTATTAGAAATTGATAATAATTGTTACTTCACGAGTTCAATTCTCTCATTTGGGTTATACATAAATAAGTGTCAAAGATAAATTTTATTTGTCGAGCACTGAACCTCGACCTGTGTATTTTATTTTTAAAATGATAGCAGTCGTTAGGGGGCTCGTTGCGAAAATGTGACAATAACAGATTTTCTACGTGGCTAGATTTTAGATAGATGACCCGTTCATAGGTATACTAGTTGACCTGGCAGACGTTGTTTTGCTATATCAATTATTTCGGGCCACCCTCATCGCCTAGGGGCATAAAAAATAGCTTACGACCTATTCTCAGACCTACTAAACATAAAAATACATAAAAATTCGGTCAAGCCGTTTCGGAGGAGTTCGATAATAAACACTGCGCCTCGAGATTTTTATATGAATATTAGAAGATATAAAAAGAGATGAGACTCATCAACGCCCAATCTAAACTCTTGGACCTAGGTTGGGCGTTGATGAGTCAGGCCTTTTCTTTTTATATGTAGACGCGGGCTTGTGGACAGCGAGCAATGAGTACCTCGCCGTACGACCGTCCGGTAACCGTCCGGACCAAACCCAAGTCGTCGACGGCATGTAGTGTTCCACGTGCGCCTCAAGGAGATGTCAGCAAACCGTAGGGGCCCAGCAGGGTCGAAGCCTACTGAAGCTATAGGTTCGCTTCTGAAAGGAAAACCTGGCCATGGAATCCAAGGTAACGAAGTAACATAAGAGTGGGTTTTAGTCAGTAAAAGTCTGACACGCCTTACCGCTCCGCCCAAGGGCGCGAGATGTAATTGGATAATTTCCCACCTTAAAAAAAAATCAATATAAAATGCTTTCACCTCACGCTGTTTACAGAGACTATCCCAACAAAAGAAAAATAGTATGTATAGATAATTGAAGAGTTGTTCAGCGAAGTAGGTCACGATACTCATTACCATCACACCCGCATACCACCTACAAACAACGGTTGCTATAATTATCCGCTTCCCGTGTGCGTCGATTATAAGGCCACTGACAAATCGATGCCGGAAAAAATGCGCCAAAATCACATACTTACGCGCGTTTTTACACAATTTGCCAATACGAGTATAAGTTGTACATATTTATTTATTTAGTACATGGAGGACTTACAGCTAATAAAACCAGACAAAAAAAGGAAACCATAATCATTAGAAAGCCAAGATACAACACAAGACAAGACAAGACAAGTATATGCCACCGTAAAATTGTAAATACCGTTACATTATAATCTATCTCGCGAGATTGTAAACTGTGGTAAGATTGTGAACCGTAACATACTGCTTACAATTAAACACATTATTTTTCGGTAGATTATAGTCTATCGAAGGGAAACTGTTAAATCACAATCTGTTGCGTGTGTCAGCGCGTCTTGTCTGTTCAAAAAACTCAAAAACTACTGAACAGACTTTTATGCGGCTTTCACTAACAGAAAGAGTGATTCATGAGGAAAGTTTTGATGTTTAATACATGCATGTTATAATAGAGAAAAATTGAGAATTTCAAAGATTTATAACAGACATGCTATGTTGGGGTGGCTTGCTAGAAAGAATATTAACCGCTCATAAAAGTTCATTTGTATGGTTTGCCAAAAAACAGGAAATAATACACGGGGGCATACAGAATCTATGGCAATGACATTGCCTATCATGCCACTTCTCAGCAGGTACGCTAACAAAAAATTAATTTCGCTAAGCCTGCAGAACAATTTTACTTCCGCCGTATTTCGCTTCTATTTGTCTCTAGCCTAAAAGCTCACTGACACAACAATAAAAACCTACGTAGGCGTCTCAATAGCATTTTTATCGTTCTTAAATGTAGAATAACGATTAATGTTTTGATATAAAATGCTGTTTATTATTGAGTAACCTCCTTTTTCGAGTACAACTAGTACAAGGTATATTTATAAATGTATGATGAAAAAATGATGAAAAAATGTTTGACGCCCAGTGAAGTAGGCACAGATCTTCTGTGCCTACTTCACTGGGCGTCAAACATTATTTACTTATTTTAGCCTATAACACTCAGGCTGGTAAAAGAATTTTCAAAATTATTATTATTATGTCCAGAGATTACTTCCTACAAACTTACAAACATTACTTCTATATAATATTCGTGTAGATGTAGATTCTAAGAGAAAATATGTTTAAAAGAAAGCAGAGTTGGGCAATGGAACTTGTTGAAACTTGTAGATTCTCATTAGACGTAGGCAGGCTTCTGTACATATATACTCTTTACATTATTTATGTAAATAAAATTGAAGTGTCTGTTTGTAATATCGAAATAACATTTCTTTAATTCTTTAACATGTATATTATGAAACTATAAAAAAATTGCAATTTTTACATTTTTTGTCTTTCTATTGATGGTGAAGCGCACTAGTTTATTAAGAGTCTAGTCTTGAAGACACTAAATTATAATCAGAAGGGAAGACCGCAGCAGGCAAATTGTGTCTATCTGTTTGTTCCGGCTAATATAATATAACGGCTAGACCAATTTTGACGGGGCTTTCACTGGTAGACAGCGGATGTTATAAGGAATAAGCTTAACTTTTTGTTTTAGAAAAAGAATAAGGGTACCGCGCAAAAAAAAAAACTTCTTTAAATTGTAACCAAATGGCATTAAGTATGCTATTTTACGAGTCTGACGCAGACGAAATCGCGGGCACAAGCTAGTGGATTAACCTAACTAACTTTTCTTTATTCATTTGATGGTCATCAAAAATACTGATAGGTTCCACGTGTTATTCAACTGCATTTATAATTTATGAGTCATAAATTAATTTAATTTTGTACGGATTTAGATTGCAGATTACAAGTAAAAACTGGAACGAATTAGGTCAATGGCGTTAAGTAATAGAGTAGAACCAAATTAATTTGAAGGTTTTAAATCAAAATAATAATATATGAACTCACTAGCTTTTGCCCGCGGCTTCGCTCCCGTCAACTGAATACTATATCCTACTCTACCCAACTCTACCTTACTCTACCCTACTCTACCCTACTCTACCCTACTGTACCCTACTCTACCCTACTCTACCTTACTCTACCCTACTCTACCCTACTCTACCCTACTCTACCCTACTCTACCCTACTCTACCCTACTCTACCCTACTCTACCCTACTCTACCCTACTCTACCCTACTCTACCCTACTCTACCCTACTCTACCCTACTCTACCCTACTCTACCCTACTCTACCCTGCGTATACACAGGGTGTCTTTGACATCGACGCACAAACGAATAACATGGATCCAGTACATGATTCTGGACCCACCGGTGGTAGAATTTTTCTTTGGCTTTTTCCTTATTTAAAAAAAAAAAACAAATTTAAACTGTGTAAAATCATTATTCTAACTCGAGCTTGCGGACGGCGAGCAATGGGTAGCTCGCCATACGATCGTCCGGTAACCGTCCGGACCGTGCCCAAATCGTCGACGGCGTGTACTGTTCCACGCGCGCCTTAAGGAGATATCAGCAAATAGTAGGGGCCCAGCAGGGTCGAAGCCTACTGGGGCCAAGGGTCTGCTTCTGAAAGAAACTCTCGGACCTGGTATGAAAGGCAACGAAGGAACAGGAGTGGGTTTTTAGTCAGTAAAAGTCTAATAAGTGTAATAATAATAAAGAGCGGGGAATGTCATTGGATGATTTTCCAATCGAAAAAAAAAATCTCGTCAGCTCTTCTGTCACCTATTATATAGGGATTGAAGAGCTAAACGGCATGGAGTACCCAGTCGCAAACACATGACCCTGGCGAATAGGACACGAAAACACTCGTCGGACTAATCCGAAGCAAGCGGTTAAGGTGTTAAATCGGTCCAATAGTTTTTGAGTATATTCGTTACAAACAGAAATACAAACATAAAAAAAACAAAACTAGAACTACATTGCGCTCACGTGTGCCACACACACCGATCTGGGCGCGTCGGTCTCCATACATTTTATATGGAAACTAGACTTGTGGAGATACACTTGATCCACGCCACGCGACGTCGTTCTACGTAGGTCCAAATCAGGCATGTTACACGTATGCGTATGGTATGGTATGGTCCACGCCACGCGACATCGTTCTACATATAAATCAGGCGTGTTACACGTATGCGTCGGTCTAATGTAGTTCTAGCTTTACGTTTGTTCCCATAGTAAAAGTTGTTGGTTATCATGAGCACAATCATGTGTTTAAGTATCGTACACTAATTACCAGTCACCCTATATAGGTTATGTGGCTGATTCATCCAAAAAAGGGTAAAGGTATTTCTGACACGGTGGTTATTCTGAGAGGAGACCTTTTCTCTATTAAAAACAAACTAAGCTTCGTATCTGGATCTTTCTTGTCCGGTAGGGTATTTTTAACATACAGGTATTTTTTTTTTGTTGGTATTACTGTAGATTAGCTTCTGCCAGCCGCCGGATTCGCCCGCGCGGAAGCAGGTTTCACCGTACTAACTTTGGACTCCCGTTTCTTCCCCTTAGGGGGTGAATTTCGGAAAATCCTCTCTTAGTGCTCGCCTACGTCATAAAAGGAAACCTCGTGCAAGATTTCACCCTTCTAGTCCCAGTAGTTTCGGCTGTGCGTTGATATGTCAGTCAGTCAGTTTCTCCTTTTGTATATATGGGGTCACTGGTAATTAGTGTACGATACTTAAACACGTGATTGTGCTCATAATAACAAACAATTTTTATTATGGGAGCAAAGCCGAAATCGCGAAAAAAATATCAGCTGTACAGTACATTAGGAATGCTGGTTGTCTACATCCGGAAGTTGGTACAAGAAAAATGCAAATCCTGACTGTATAGTTTCTTTGTTGGCTATTACAAAGAAATTATTAATTTTTCTTTGGTAGATACTTTTTGTTTTTAACGAGTGTCAGTTTACTGACGAAAACCCCCACCTGTGTCCCTTCAATTTCCCTTTGCATCCCAGGGTTACGATAACTCTCTCGATCATTCTCGCAGCCCTCTTTAGTAGATCCTACTAGTACTTTACCATACTTCGACAATGCCAATTTTCTAATCTGCATTTTTGTAATAATGTAAGTTTTTGAACAAACATCTTCGAGAGCTCCTGTCTAAAAGAAGAGGTAAACGGGCAGATAAAAAAATAAATAAACAGTTATCTGCCATGTTAAGTCGACCATTTCAAATACTAAATTTTTTGATTTCCAAGGAAATTCTTAACCAGCAGAGCAAAGTTGTTTTAACCCCGGAAATATTGACATAAAATTTATATGAAATAATCGCAACCTTACGACATTTATAGATAAGTGAAGCTCATGCCCGGTGACCCGTACCTCAAGCCATAATGCACAATAGATTGCCCTTGAATAAGTCAGCCAAGCGGGTCGCGCAAATATCACGTGCTATTTTGGTACAAAATATTATAATAAACGGCCTACTTAAGTTTTATTTATCACCCACATCGTACAACAACAATGAGCGAATTATGCAGATTGGGTTCGCGTCATACGGGGCAAACGATACACGAGAATGGTGAAAGGCCATTAAAGACTCCTCCACATAAGCGCCGACGCGTTTTCTTATCATCTGTGGCCCAGATTGCCTGGAGAAGGCAACACACAGGAAAGCATAGAAGACTGTGGGGGACACCTTTAGATTTCTCAAAATCTTCCAAAAAAAAATCTCAAAAATTCGGATGTCGAAACCGAGACAGTAGTTATTTCAGGAAATGATGTGTAGTGTTTATTGCTTAATTTGTCGAGTACAAAAATGTGACAAAAATAAAACTGATTTTCAAATAACTTGACTACTTATTGATATATTTATACTTCAATCCCCCACCAATTAGTGGTGACAACGTTATGATGAATACTGGACATCCTACCATTTGGACGTTCTGCTAACTGGACATCCTGCGAACTGGACATTCTGCGAACTGGACATTTTGCGTCCGCTGGACATTTTGCGAATTGGACATTCTGCGCCTAAACGGCGGTGAGGGACTGTGTTTTATAATATGTAAGACTTAAGAAAGGGCAAATATCCTATTATGCAAAGTAGGTACATTCCCCAAGAATGCAAGTGCAAATGCGCACCTATGTGCAACTTGTGTCGCTGCTGATCGCGGCAGTGTGAAGAAGCCTTTTTAGTCACAGATGCAGCCAATTAATTTAGATAATTCATAAGTGCAATACTGCGAACTCTCTCCAAGATACTGGCGTAATACGCAGTTTGATAACAGATATTACAGATAGGATAGATCTCTGTTGCGTAGACAATAGGCTAATAAATGCTTGTATTTGCATGTTAAGACCACACTTACTCTATTGTGATTTACACGTGAGTGTTAGATCACATTGTTTTATTTTAACTTCTAATGCTAGGAAAGTTACAACTTGGAAAGGTTCTAAAAGTTTACTACATTTGGAGCTTTATGGTGCAAGGTAGTATTTTTTTTCGAATGATAATTTTGTGGTCAAGGGTTCATGCATTTTATATACCACACCAATGTACTTAATTCCTGGTTTGATAACAAAAACATTTTATGGTGTGTTTACACGTGGGCCCAGCCTCAGCCAATCGCCATTGTACACAATGGCTAGGGATGTATAAATAAAATAGTATGAAGCTCAAAACACAGAAATTTTCTTACCTTTTTACAGCATATTTACATAAAAACAAAGGTATACATGTATGAGTATATACAGGTTGGTGTCTACAACTTCAAAGTAAAAAAACTTGTACTTTGCATATAGGTTAGACAGGTGTGGCATTTGTTCCACCCTTGCTCCTCAAAGAAGGCCAATAGAATTGTGATGTTAACTGACCATTTTGCAGAGGATACCTGGGCTTCTGGAATACTTTGTCCTGTTTGTAGCGACTACTGGGCTGCTTAAAAGAAGAAGTGGATATTTTGCGGACAGTAAATAAAAATGTTAAACTGTGTACATACCTCATAATATACCTAGTCTTCTTTTCAGACAGTGTGACCACAGATGTGAGGTAGTCGAAGAGCTCTCCATTCTTACACAGCTCAAAAACTAAGAATATAAACGTTTCTGACTCAAACACATCTTGCAGCTCAACTGTAACAAATTATATTACTTCAGGTGATTTGTTCTAGTTAGTGATTAAGATTAGAACAAGGGATTGATCACTGCTTTGCTTGACATTTTTTGCTAAAAGTAACAGTGGTTTTTTTTGGGAATATCTTTACATCATAATATTTTTACATGATGGTAGATTTGCCTGATGATTACCTGCCACTCCTTGGTTAACTCTTTTAGGTAAGAAATCAACAGATTTAGTGCCAAGACCACAGGCTCACACAATAATTGTAATTCTTTTAAAAAATCTAAGTATACGTAAGAGTTAAACTCGCAAGACGAGTACTAGGCATGAACACGGTTCAACAATAGGTACGAATAACAACGATTCGAGAGGTGGGATGTCAGCACACAAATTAATTACTTGTAAAATTTTCATGGCACTAAAATCATTATACAAATCATTACTAATCTGGACACTGAATTAGAACTTTTTACAATGAACAAATGTGAGAAGTGATATGAAAGAAAATGGAGTAACTGATAGAATGGAAGAAAAACAATGTTTTGTGCCAACCCCAAATAAAATGGGTATCAGGGCAGGAAGAAGAAGATGATCATGATGATGATGACAACAGACAACAGCACTAATAATTTTTAGACAGTTTTAACACAACATAGATAAATTTTCAGACACTTATGTCCAATAAGTGTTGGCAACTCATGAGCCATTTGTGCAATAAAGAGCCAGCAACTCACTCACTAATATAAGGGTGTCCTGCAACCATCCGTAAGATGTGTATCTCCTGACGCGTTGCATCCCTCATGGTATGAGTGTCTACCCCATCCTGAGACTCTTGACTGAGATCTATGATCTTGGCTGCATATTCTCTTCCTGTTTCTTTTTCTATACATCTCCGCACTGTTGAACTTATACCCCTGGGTGAGGAAAGAAAAAACTATGTATAATATTTTCATTCATATTTTCATAACTTGGATTCATAGTTTTTTTTTTAACATTATTTTAGCTGATAAAATTTAATATACAATTAACACACTTTTACCGAAAAAAATTAAATGCTAGATAGAGGCCAAATCAAAAGGTCAAATTCTAGGAATACGATCACTGTAATTGGCTGCAGTAAAATTCATTTATCAAAGGATTTAACAATAATTTCATCTCCAAGGTCACTCGGAAGACTTATGAATAACAACACTTGTAATGATGCCCAAACGCTTTAAATAATTCCCTAGTTCCTTAAAAGTTGGCACCAACGCAACTTATCAAAAATCACGACACACTTGTGAACACCACAATTATTTTCTCACCTTCCTATTATTTCTTTCGGCTCATATCTTGCATAGAATTCTTTAGCCGCATCTTTATCAGGCAAGTTGTCGTCGTCTTCCTCCTTTGCCATCGCGTTCACTGTCGCTGTTATTATATTTTCGTGTACTAATTATACGTAATTAGCCTATCCACAATGACGAAAGGTTATTGTTGTGAACAACTGACAGAACACTACTTCTTCAGCTTCCACTTTGTGTTAAAAACTTTAATAATGGGGATTAAAACACTGAATTAATAACTTTATATTAAAAAATAAGTACTATAATCTGTTTGTAGGTTTGGATTGATGCCAATATAGTTAGAAAAAATATCAATTAGCTTATCAATAAGCGTAAAATTACAAAATCGCGAACGACTTTGTCTGTCACAAAATGACATTATGACAATGACATACGATAGCCATACCAATATCTCGATCTTGTCTTTGGCCAACCCAGCGTTCCGATTGCGATAAACGTGATTATATTGCGAATCCGACCAAATTTAGTAGTTACAACAATATAAGGGTTATTGAGTAATAATTGTGACGTTGTGCGTTGGTCGGGTTCGTGATATTATCGCTTTTGTTGCATCTCGGAACGCAGGGCAAAAATACACCGCGAAATTGAAAACAGCTCCATCTCTCAGTGTTTTGGAGTAACTCTTCATCAATGAATTCTGCGAACAAAATGACTCAAATGAAAACTTTACAATAGTTTAATTTTACCTAAGTATCAATAATTATTCATACCTTGAAAGTTGAAATTGAAACCAAAGAAAGAGATTTTGATCTCAAAAAAGGTATGTATTGTAAAGTAGTTCACTATGTCTATGTTTCAGCTCGAAACTTTTTAAGCATAAGTTAGTGTAGTTCAAAGACATTAAATATATACTACCAATAGACAGGACATAGCGAACAAAATCGTGCTCCGATACTTATTACCTAGTGGTCATAAGTCGCTCAGTCTAGTACAAAGACTACTATAGTATCACAGAGTACCTTTTTATATATAGTATAGAGGCTCAACTCAGCCGTCTTGGAAGGAAACAGATTTGTTGCGCCATCTGTATTTCGTAACCTACAACTTTCCTGCTATATATATAAATAGATATACGCCTACCACCATTCCTGCTTTCAGGTTGCTTGCAAACTGTTTGTAGCCTGAAAGCACAGAGCATATTATGCTCTGTGCTTTCAGGCTACAAGCAGTTTTCAGGGTTAATTTATTTTCATAAAATAAAACCAATTTTTAACATCATCAATATTATTTATTTGCCAATAAGAAATGGTACAATAATAGTAGTAGATCTAGGTAAAACGGGGTGAATAGAATCAAAACTTTGAATAATATTGATTTAAATAAAATGAGCAGAATAATAAAGTGAAAATACCATTACAAGTTTTGTTGTTTTGTTGACATAGTACCAAAAAGTTTAGTTAATGCTAACGAAAGATGTTTAGATTGAAATTGAATTCATGGTTCTTTTAAGTATTGAATATGAATTTTAAGTGAACTAAAGGACGTTTAAAAAAGAAATATTAATCTATGAATGAACCACCTATTTTTTTAGCGCTCTACTTTATGAATATTCCTAAATAAGTCACCGAAAAATGGCAGACTCCGTATAAATTTTAAAATATCGCGTGAAATTGTAAACTATTTTTCCAAGTAAGGCACAGATATTTTATTGGAAACTATTGATTTTGGATTAAACAAGACTAATCAAGATTTATTACAATCTTTCGGGGTCTGCAATTGCCCGGTAACATAAACATTCATTATTATAAAATATTTATGTAATAATAATATTAAGATTTAAATTTGGAGAAATTTAAATCATTGTTTTTAATATAATTAAATTTATAGCAATAAGTTTAATTATAAAAAAACAATGAATTTCGTTTTAAATTTGAATCTTAATATTATTTATGTTTCCTCTTATAACATCGTTTGAAATACATTTTTGCTTTGCACTGCATCACGTCCTCGTCACTATCTATATCCTTTTGCCCAGATAATATTTTATTTAAATTTTTACAATATTTAAATATAAAAAATCTACAAACTAGATTGATTAAATATTCGATTAATTTATCCTTGTGATTTGAGCAAGTAAAAAAATTAAAAGAAATAACAATATAATTGTTTTTGTACATTCTTTGAGGCCTCTTCTTTCTAAATTAGTAATTAATATTTTATTTATTATATCTTGCATATTTGATATGCAGGTTAAAAAAATTGGGCTAGGGCTGGAAAGCCAACAACGACTGGTATATTCCCTTGTTTTAATAAAATCATCTTCCGTTTCGCTGTAGAGATTACCCTTACAAATTTCGCAGGACTTTTATTTTTCGATTTTTTTTAAAAATTCGGGATATTTTTGTGGTCCCATTACTTGGGGCTGAGTTTTTTCCTCTAAAGGCGTAAGGATAATCTCATTTATAATGTCTAAAAAGATATCACCAGTGGTCGCAGCTTCACAACTCTTCGTAACGACGAGGGCGTGTAGTGCATTGCATTGATCTTCCTCACAATTTGCTCCATGGGAATGGACACTGGACAGGCTATTAACCAATAAAGTAGTTAGGGCTGATTCGAACCTTTCTGGCGTAGGATTTATGTTACGCCACCCATGACTTCTTATAGCCCCAAAGAAATTTTCAATAGGGATTTGGTTTAGGTGCCGCATCCAAAAAGATGTAACATTATGGTCAATAGTTAATATTTTTATTAAGCTTTCTATGCTTTCCAGTGTCCATACCCAATTATTTATAGTAGGTACACTTGCAATTTTGTTTTTATCCGTTATAAATTTCATTGATTTTAAAACCTTTTTCGCTTGCATCCAAAATTCATGGTGTTTTGAATGAGGAGTTACTGGTCCCAAGAGAGGTTTTGCAAACCTGTTTTTCGTAAAGCTGCCATTTACGGAGTCAAACAAATTGTCAAAGAAAAGCAGCACATCTGCAGTCTCCTTACATTCCACTGGGAGGATTCCGTTATCTGTAAAATAATAATAATTCAATATTAGATTGCTTTTTAAGATTTTTTTGCAAATAAAGTACACTGTGTATAAAATTGTATTTATTCAAATAACTTGTTTCAATATCCATTTTAAATAATCAATTGATTGATTAAAGATTTTTCTTAACATTATAAATAATTTTGATTTATAATTGAATTAAGTATTTGAATTCCATGGTGTCAAAAATACATACAGAAAAATAGAATTTATGATGTAAGTAAGTCATTCAATCCAATATAGCTGGACTTTATCTAATACTAGCTTTTGTCCCCGGCTTCGCTCCCGTCAACTAACCACTTTATTCTAATCTACCCAACACTACCCTACTGTACCCTACTACAACCTTCCCTGTATGCTAGTGAACAAAACAAAAAATAATGATTAAAATTGGTCCAGCCGTTCCTAAGTTATAGCGTGACCAGGAGAAATAGGGGTTTGTTTTTATATAAATAGATAACACAAAAACATCAGATCTTACCTGCAAGATATCCCATAGTACATGAAACAGTTCTACTGAACACTTGGCTGGCAAATTTGACTTTCATTTTGGTCTTTGTAGGATCCACATGGCTATCTGTCAGCTTGGGCATTAATCTGATCCCTTTATATGCTGGATTTTGTTGGTGCAACTTTATGATATGTTCCCACTTAGCTGTCTTCTCTTTATTGTCGGTAGTATACCTTAATTTCTTGTCTAATAGGTTGTTTCGTATACCTTTCAACAGATGTGGGGGATCATATAGTGGAAAAATTTTCTTGTCATTAATTATTATTATATTAATATCTTCTCCAACTTCTTGTCCACTTCTCAGCATATGTCCCCTTGTTTCATTTAAGAGAAGATTTAAGGCATGCCTGTTATTGGTACCCTGGTCACATACTGTGGCCACTACGTTGAAGCCAGTTTCTTGAAGATTTTTAATTATGCATTTAATTTGCGCTGCTAGCTCTGGGCCTTTAGTAGTAGACTGTGCAAATGTATAAGCAACAGGTTGTTTATACTTTCTCATCAGTCCCCTGATCATGAAAACTCGTGCGTGATCTGCATATTCGCATTTTGTCTCGCGTCCATTATTAATGAAACCAATTACCAAATCTTTTCTTTCGTTATAAGTTACATTCGCTTAATCAGCGACATTTCATCGAATAATAGAACGCAGAGTTTGTCCACTGGCTTCATTTTATTCGCTCTTTGTTTCAATTGAGCAAATACATTCTTGTTGATACCTGGCTTTATATCAGCCTGGTTCAAAAATTTTCTTAATATGCTGGAAGAAGGCAAAACAAACATTCTTCTCAAAAATCGATAGCCTTTGGGGCTTTGTTTCAGCATAGCCAAAGCTATAATTTTTTCTTCTGTAGAAAATCTTCTACCTTTTGCTTTCTTTTTGTGTTCTCTGAATTGTAATCGAGTTAAAATTTTAGCAACACTTGGCAAATTGTTGACTGTAGCTATAAAATTGCTACTCTTCATTAAATTCGATGCTGATTTTAATTCTAAAGATTGTTTCTGCACCCTGTTCTGGCATTTAGACAACTTTATTCTTGTTCTAACCAATTTTTTGTATAAGTTATACTCCTGACATTTTTATATTTTTTACTACCTTTTTAGTAGTGTTTGAACCTGCAAATAAAATAAATCTATTAGAAAACAAAACCATTAAATTGCTCAAGAACGTCAGTATTTTTTTCCGACCTCTTCAATAATAATCGTCATATTTCAGCCAATTTAGACAAAACCTTGACAAATTATATGCCTAAACTTTCCTCTGGAATCACTATCTATTGGTAGAAACCGTATGAAAATCCGTTCATCAGTTTTTGAGTTTATCGCGAACAGATAGAGAGACGCAGCGGGGGACTTTGTTTTATAATACATAGAATATTAAAAGGATTATTTTAACATTGTGTCTGTTGTACTTAATATTTGATCATGCCATGTAACAGATTACTACTTACCAGTATGGCCAATTTTACAGCTGTCCTTTGCAGGTATAGTGCATTCTTGCAATCCAAGATTATCAATATTAACACCTAGTTTGACCGTGGCTGGAATACAAAAGACATAAATAAGTTCATTTGCAAGTGTTACAAAGGTACAGTTGGTATCTTTATGTTGACTATAAGATGAATGGATGTGATTTAGGTCCTGAACTGATATAAAACCAAAACAGTGGGTATAACCATACAAGTTAAAATTAAGATACTGGTAGTAGGGAAATATTTAATTACATGAACCAACCTTGTGAAGGTTCCTTGTTTTCTTTTTCTGGCATCTGAGATTTTGGTGGAGATTGTGATCCTGAAAAATGAAAAATACAGCAATAAGTTGGTATCTTTATGTTGACTATAAGATGAATGGAAGTGATTTAGGTCCTGAACTGATTAAAACAAAAACAGTGGGTATAACCATACAAGTTAAAATTAAGATACTGGTAGTAGGGAAATATTTAATTACATGACCCAACCTTGTGAAAGTTCCTTGTTTTCTTTTTCTGGCATCTGAGATTTTGGTGGAGATTGTGATCCTGAAAAATGAAAAATACAGCAATAATTATAGGTGAATTTGTGTTGGTGCTTATTTGCAATAAGATCACAATATTTAAATAATTCCTGCTCAAAAGTGGCATGCATGGGTGAAAAGGTAATTTGCCCTAAATGCCACTTAAATTAACTCAGGGCATCATGATCATAATAAAACAATTATATTACTAAGAAGTTGATTTTTTTAGCCGATTTACAAGCATTTTCAAATGTCTAAATTTTGAAATCCTATTGATTATTTTGTATTGTCTGCATTTCTTGTCATTTATGGAGAAAAGCACACTATAAATAAAAATTTCACATGCTTCTGGCTGAGCATTATTCCAGTCACTGTGGCACAACTGTCACAAGATGAGTAATGTTAATCAATCTCGGCCTAAGAGTTTTGGTGAACTCACCTTTTGATGTAGATGCTAAATTTTCAATTTCCCTTAATGATATTCTACCAGTGTGGGTAAATTTTGCAATGGATAGTAGTCCTGCAACAACAACCTTTCCACCAAACAATGAGGTAATGGAGCAGGTAAAACACTTAAAAGTGTTATAATGACACCCACATTGAATTGCTACAAGATCAGATTGGATAAAATTTCCAAATCTTATTGAGTCCCAACAAATATTGTCTTTCATACTAATTTCCAAGTCATATTTTTTAAACTTAACTGGGTTAATCTGTTAAAACTTGCAAAAGTAAAATGCCAAAAAATGCTAAATATATAATACATAAACCAAAAATATAAAAAAAAAAAATGTTTCAAAATGTAGGAACTCGTAAGCATACTGTTAAAGTTTGCATAGCTTTTTTGAATTATGTATCATTGGATAAATCAAAATAGTACCAATTATTTGTATAGCACCTACTAACTAGTAATGCACCTACCTGGCAAAAGTAATGTTGGTATGGCTATGTTAGAAATTTGGTTATAACGGCAACAATATTTCTCTTCAAAATGAGCATGGCATACTCGACGAAGCTTGTAAATATTTTCATTACTAAGGCTCAAAATCTCTCCACCAATAGCATAGACCCATGCTCTAAAACGAGCAATGCCTTTTTCAGGGTTTGGAAACTTATGAAGAACTCTGTGGGAACCTGAAAAAAGAAGTTTCATTGAGTAAATTGCTATCTAATAGAATTAAATTTGTTAGTTATGGGTAGGTAAATGTTACATTTACAGAAGACAAACTTGTGAATAAGTCACAAGTTTTTTTTTTAACTAGCCCTTTCTGTCCCACTGCTGGGCAAAGGCCTCCCATCAAGTCCGTCCAAACATCCGTTTCTCCCGCTCCGTCTCTAAACAGTCCTCGCGGTACGCGTCCAAATCATCCGACCACCTCTTTCTAGGTCGGCCTCGACGGTGCTTTCCTTCTGTAGGGACCCACTGTGTGGGGACGCGTGCCAGCTGCCCAGCGGTCCCTGTGCATGCGGCTGACATGATCCGTCCAATCCCAGTTGAGCCTGGCAGCTTTATTGCCCACGTCTATTATGCCCGTTAGTTTTAGAGCGCAGCATGTCATTCAGTATTCGGTCTGTTCTTTTTACGCCCAGAATGCTGCGCTCCATAGCTTTCTGGCAAACCCCAAGAAGAAACTTTTGTATTTCGGTGAGAGACCAGATTGAGCACCGTAGGTTAGGACGGGCAGGTTACACATGTCGATGAATTTATGCTTCAGGGAGTACGGCAGATCACCCTTAATTACAGGCCATGGACCACCAGCTTTGACCACTGGAACCGGGTAAGGGAAACTTTAAAAACAAATCTTAATTACAAGATAACAATCTTTCAGCCTGCTACTTTATAAGTATAATAAAAAACTTTTTACAAAAAAAAAAAATACTACCGACTTCAAAGTAAAAAAAACAATGAAGAGTGCAAAATAACTTTAATTTCGGAAGTCGGTGTTTCTATAATAGTTTTGTCTCTTCGTTATTTAACACCGACTTCCGAAATTAAAGTTATTTTGCACTTTTCAGTGTTTTTTTTACTTTGAAGTCGGTTGTATTTTTTTTTATTTGTAAAAAGATTTTTATTTTACATTTTTAGTTAAGGAACCACCACTAAAAAGTACCCCTCAGCCAAACTTAAATACCTTATAGCCAGAGTGCATCTCATGACAATTCTAATAATCCCAAACACGGTTAGATTACATTAATTTATTACAGAGTTCCGGTGCCTAACTTCAGGCTTCATCATCAGATCAGTTCGATATATGGGACCCTCTACTTTCAGTCAGTCATCGACTACACGTATAAACAAAGCAATTTTACTTGTTACGACGGTTCTGCTGTGTTCCTATGAGGAGTTCTGTTCCATATCTTCGAAGTGTTATGATCAGATCATAACAATATTTCTATGGGACCAACTCGGAAGCATAACCTTCCAATCAAAAATTTTTTTTTTCAAAATCGCTCCATAATTGACCGAGAAATCGGTGAACATACATAAAATAAAAAAAAAACATACATTCAACCGAACATATAACCTCCTCCTTTTTGAAGTCGGTTAAAAATCAAAATCAAGCCAAATAAAACATTACAAAAATAGACATTAAAATTACATACACAATGTTACATACAATTAAATTTTTTTTTTTTTTTTTAATTGTTATAAACTAGTGCTTGACTGCGATTCCACCGATTAAATACACAATGTCATAGATATAATTAAATTAAATACAAAATGTCATAAATATAAATAAAATAATACACATTAACATACCAAATTAGACAAACAATAATTAATACACACAGTCAAAAACAATACGGTCAAACAATACGAGGAGAAGCGCTAATATGAAGCTGCATCCACCTCTGCAACAGGGACAGGTCCCACCGCGGTGGGATGGTCTCCTGAGGGTGTTGTCCGAGCGGTGCACCGCTCGGACAACACCCTCAGGAGACTGTTTGAGCTGCTTCGTAGGCGATTTAATAGTGAGGCGCTCCGCTTCCTTATGATTGCGAAAAAATCATCCGTCCGCGCCTCAGCAAACATAGTCGAAGCACTACAAAACCGTGGAAGCCCCAACGGTATCTTAAAAGCATTGTTGTACTGCACACGCAGTGCGCTGTACGCCCGCTGCGTAAAGTTGGCCCACAGGCTGCACGTGTAAAACGACTGACAATATGTCTTAAATAGAGTCACTTTCACAGGTCTAGTACATCGCGCAAACCTGCGAGCCAACATATTACACCGAACAGACAGCGCTCTGCGCTCTCGCTCGATGTCCAGATTGTCACACAAGTCGTCAGAGACCCAGTGGCCCAAGTACTTAAACTGCTGCACTCTTTTTAAAGGAATACCGCAAAGTGATAGGAGGTACAGAAGAGTAACATTTGGTACCCGATTTGAACAACATAAATTCACTCTTTTTAGCATTGTACCTGAGCCCGTGGGCCTCCGCATATGACTCACATATGCGAAAAAGTTTACGTAAGGCACTGATCGATGGACTCAGCAACACCATATCATCGACGTAACTTATGTTGTTCATACACACTCCGTCTATGGAACAACCGATATTAGTGTTGCTGAGTTCAGCGATCAGCCCGTTCATGTACAGGTTAAAAAGGCGTGGCGAGGATAAACCCCCTTGCCTCACTCCGCATTCCAACCTGTACACGTCCGACTGCGCACCCATCCATCTAATGGTATTCTGCTGCTTACTGTACAAGTACCGGAGCAAAGATACTATCTCATGTGGCACATCTGTTTCACATTGTAGCTTCTGCCACTGCTTGTCATAACACACCAGGTCAAAAGCTTTTGAAAGATCTAAGAAGCATGCATATACTGGTGTGTTTCTGTCCGTATAGTACTGCACAGTCTGCTTAAGACAGAGGATAGCACTCTCAGTTGACAAACCGGGTCTGAACCCAAACTGAGCGTCCTCAGCATCGAGCACCAGTGACGCGGACCCGAGCGGTGATACCACACTAAAATGCCGCTGAAAGGCACAGGCTATGTCCCGTGGTTCATGCGCACCCCCGACACTCGCCGGAGAGCCCGACCTTGGATTAAGTTTGTGAGTATTTTTCCAAAAATCCCCAAAGTTCTTACTCGAATGATGTCCATTTTTAACACGCTTTTATTAGCTTCACTTGTAACTATGTATGTAAGAAAATCTTGGAATCTTAATTTGACCCACTTCCCGGTCTTCGTTTAGGATGAAATTTTGCACACGCTCTGAATTCTGATGACAATACATGACTAGCTAAGAAATGTCATTACAAATCCAATATGGCGGCCTCCCCAAGATGGCGGACTGGCTGTTTGAAATCCACCCCCATGATATGGGTATCAAATGAAAGGGTTTGCTGTCAGGAAAATGAAAAAAATAGTCACGTGACTTAAGCTGTTGATCCCCGCACGAGCGCCGGCGGTCGTGCGCTATTGTCTTACTATTGTGTCTCTAATTACGCTACTCAAGGAGTTAAATCCAATATGGCGGACGTCTAAGATGGCAGACAGGCTATTTGAAATGCACCCCCATGATATGGGTATCAAATGAAAGGGTTTGCTGTCAGGAATACGAAAAAATAGTCACGTGATTTAAATCCAACATGGCGGACATCCAAGATGGCGGATTGGCTATTTGAAATGCACCCCCATGATATGGGTATTAAATGAAAGGGTTTGCTGAATGGGATACGAAAAAAAATAATCACGTGACCTAAATCCAACATGGCGGCCATCCCAAGGTAGCGGATTGGCTATTTGAAATGCAGCCCTATGATTTAGGTATAAAATGAAAGGGTTTGCTGAAAATAATGCGAAATTACATAATGCAAGGTTGTACGGTGGATTGTGCTGTAGTATATTTGGGACCCCGTACTTTTGCATCCGGGCAAGCTTATGTTGCTCTAAGTCGCGTCAAGTCCTTAGATGGCCTTCAAATAGGGGAACTGGACTGTTCAAAGCTCACGGGGAAAACTCCTTGCAACACTGACGCATTGGCGGAAATGGAAAGAATGCGTGCTAACGCCGTATTAAATTTGGATGCGTAAAACTGTGAAATTTGATAAGTTTGTTAATAATAAATATCTTTAAATACCTATTAATATTTTAAATCAGTAAGTAGTAAATTAAGTTCGAATAATAAGAAGACTAAAAAGTATAAAATAAAAATAATAGTTTAAAAAACTAAAAAACACGCTTTTAGCACGCACTAAAAATTACAAAATAATTCGGACATTTAGTTTGATGAATCAAGAGTTTTCCCTTTGCCAAATCTTCATTAGATAGATATTATGTATTATGATAGAGTTTATGTAATCTTTACTTTTTTTGGACAAAACGCTCCACGCTTTCTTTCATAATAAATCATAGTAAATATTCAATAAAGATGATTACCTACTTATAACCATTTCGCATAGGTAATTATTTATCGTTCATCACGAACTGAAATTGTTTATGTTTACCTGCGATCTAATGAAGATTTGGCAAAGGGAAAACTCTTGAGTCATCAAACTAAATGTCCGAATTATTTTGTAATTTTTAGTGCGTGCTAAAAGCGTGTTTTTTAGTTTTTTAAACTATTATTTTTTTATTTGATATTCATTATTTTGACAACACTTTATTTTTTCTTTAAATAGTTTTTTAGATTGGCACATATTATTATAATAATACCTTGATCTAGAACGTCCATAAGATACCCACATCTCAAAACAAAACCTGGCCCTCCGGTGAGCGTCACTAACGTGCCTATTCCACCCTGCTACATATTTAAAAAAACCTGGCCCTCCGGTGAGCGTCCCTAACGTGCCTATTCCACCCTGCTACATATTTAAAAAAACCTGGCCCTCCGGTGAGCGTCCCTAACGTGCCTATTCCACCCTGCTACATATTTAAAATATGAAGGGCCAAAGTTTACATAAAATATTTACGCAGATTTTCAGAGGTCTATGGATTTGTTTTGACCTTTATTTTTTTATTTCAATATAAAACTAGAAATAAACCACAAAATGCGTTTCCAAAATATCTTGAGAAAGATATGTAATGATGACATAATCACGTAAGAGCGGTTGTATGGGAAAAGTACCACGGGTTGGGCGCGTCTTAACACACCACCATATAAAGTTGCAAGCGTGTACCTACTTCACTGCTTTAGATTTTAGTGCTATTAAGGGGTACTTATAAATGATGACCCCCATAAGGTTACCACTTTATGGGGGGTCACCATTTATAAGTTTTAGCTTAGTTTAATCGTAAGACTACAATCGAAACCATTTTGTCGTCAAGAATCTTGAGACTTGGCGTTACTTTTTAGGGTTTCGTAGCCAAATGGCAAAAAACGGACCCTTATGGATTCGACAAGTTTGTCTGTCTGTCCGTCCGTATGTCACAGGCACTTTTTTCCGAAACTATAAGAACTATACTGTTGAAACTTGGTAAGTAGATGTATTCTGTGAACCGCATTAAGATTTTCATACAAAAATATAAAAAAAGAACAATTAATTTTTGGGGGTTCCCCATACTTAGAACTGAAACTCAAAATTTTATTTTCATCAAACCCATATGTGTGGGTTATCTATGGATAGGGCTTCAAAAATGATATTTATGTTATTCAAAGTCAAAGTCAAATAATTTCTAACATATTTTTTTTCTAAACTGAATAGTTTGCGCGAGAGACACTTCCAAAGTGGTAAAATGTGTCCCCCCCCCCCCCCCCTGTAACTACTAAAATAAGAGAATGATAAAACTAAAAAAAATATATGATGTACATTACCATGCAAACTTCTACCGAAAATTGGTTTGAACGAGATCTAGTAAGTAGTTTTTTTTTAATACGTCATAAATCGTAAACCGCAATTTACCTTTCAAGTTTGTACGGAACGCTCAGTGCGCGAGTCCGACTCGCACTTGCCTAGTTTTTAATTACCTACTGGCTTTTGTCCTACAAATCCAACATGCTTACTACTAAATTATGAAGAAATTCTTTTAAAGTTACTACTTCCTCCTACCCTTATCCCATATTACTTGGGGTCGGCGCAACACGTTTTTTCTTCCATTCTGTTCTGTCACCCGTCACGCTATCACTAACTCCCTTTTCTTTCATCACTTTTCACACAATCCATCCATCTTTTCTTTGGCCTCCCTCTCCATCCATCTACATGTATACTCATAACTCTTTTAGAAACATGCGCTTCATCCCTCCTCTTCACATGACCATACCAAGACAAACAATTGCCTTTCAACTTTTCAGTCACTGACGCCACTTTCAAACTTCCTCTAATGTACTCATTTCTCACTTTATCCGTTCTTATTACACCACACATCCATCTCAACATTCTCATCTCCGCTACATTTTTTTGTTTTTTTTTTTTAGGTGGGAAATCATCAAAATGACTTCTCGCGCTCCTGGGTGGAGCGTGAGGGCGTGTCAGACTTTTACTGACTAAAACCACACCTGTATCCTTCAATTCCCGCTACATGCAATCTTTTTTCATCCATCTTTTTCACAGCCCATCATTCTGAACCATACAGTATGACAGGTCTTATCACGGACTTGTAAATTTTTATGAACTGAACTTCAATATTAAAAGATGATGTTACAGTCGGCTGCAATCAACCATTCTGGCCCAGTATTGGTTTGGTGAATGGTTTTCTCACAATATTTTCCTACACTCCTTTGAGTCATGGTGAAACAATAAATTGCTATAAGTAGAGGCATAGCCCATAGCCAACAATTTGTGCTTATTAAAGCATAATAAATAACATACTCATGTTTTAACCTTTATAGGACAGGTTTAATCAGATTTTTGAAGACTTTCAGAAATTATTATAATATTTGGTTAAGTAGATACCTGAAATATTTCCTGTAGGTAAAGTCAAGGCAGACACAGCCAATTTGCTAAGTCTATTATTTGGATACAGAAACTGCCTCTCATAGTGCCAGCAGCAAATTCTTCGAGTGTTTTGGACAGTAGCACTGTCCAGACTCGCAATATCACCCCCAATACTCTTCACCCAAACTTGGAACTTTTCTGCAAATGTTTCAGGATTTGGAAAGTAACACAGGTACATCTGAAAATATAAAAACAACTTTATTGGAACATCAGGCCACGAAATAAGGAGAGGTTAAATAACCACCTAGCACGCAAGTAGTTTTTATCATGTGTTTTCACTTATTAGATGTTTATTTCGATTAATTAGGTATTATCTCATTAGGTTTAATTGTTGAAGACTGAGTTTTGCTAATATAATTGTGTAAATAAGCAGCATCTAACGTATTTCTATTGTTTTATTATGGATGACAGAATATGACTTTGGATATTGTCTCTATTCTGTCTATAATTAAAACGTACATTAATTAGTAAGGTCGGGAATAACGATATGTAGGTATAAGAATCCTGTATGATTTTGTAAGAAAAATCGATCTTATTAAAGAATTTCTTGAATTTGTCTGTTTGCCATAATAATAAGGATTTGTCTTGCGTTATTACTTGTTGATAAGATTCTATTCATGTTAATTAGTGTTTTTTAGACTAATAGAAGCTGTTTATAACGATAGATCTCAATTTGTAAGGATTTGGATAAAGTCGAAAATCTAAAATGTTTGCGATCTCTACGTAATTAGATTTTGATAATGAGACTTTTTATATGATGACTAATTAGCAAGAACATTGTGTAATTAGTTAGGATCTATCCAGAAAACGATATTATAGCAAATATAATTCTAACTAGAATCTTGTTGAAGAAGATATGAGAGGTTTTGTTTTTCTTTCAGATCAAAGACCACTAATGACAGTGGTTAGCTTCGTCGATAATTACACTTAGTGACATGTTAACAAAAGTAACCGGGTCTCCATTTCCTGGAGTTTGTTCATTTGCAATATTTTTTATTGATTTTAAACTAAACTTTTCAGTCACAAAATTAGAACCTAAGACTAAGACTAGAGTGAAGGAAGTTTGAAAATCAGCCAGCCAAGCAACAAGTAATAATTTGATGTATCATTATATTTACCAGCTTTTTGCTAAAATGCTATTCCACTCAAAATAATATCACCTTCTTTAAACAGGGTTTTTGTCTTTCATCACTTAGCGAGTCTTTTACACGGCAATTGGGGCAAAATAGCGTCTTGTTATGAAGATTTACAAATACAGCACTAGCCACAGAGTACCTTTTTATGTATAGTAGCACTAGCAGTAACTGTAATAATTTATCGCAGAGTACTTAGAATAATTAATAGAAACACTATGAAATAAATAAATAAATGAAAAAAAAAATGGCTGCCAGCCAAGTCTTGACGTATTATGACGTATTACAATACGTCAAGTACAAAAAGCTACTACCAGACCAAAATAAAATATTTACTATAAGTTTGAGAATACAATTTGTATTTAATTTAATGCCAATAGTGAAAATTTAATTGTTAAAAACAAATTTTATTATTTCAATAAATTAATTACGCTTATTTTGTATTTGCTAAAAAAGTGTGGTAGTTTAGTTATTTTTGTTAATGGTAACATTTGACATTCACTTGATGGAGTTAATGATACAAGAATAAAATGGTCGCTTGGTCAGTGAAGCTGAACCGTGGTCAAGCCATTTTCAATTTAGTCGTTTAACGTCAGCTAGCGACATCTGTATCGGGTATCCGGAGGTCTTACGGAGGTACATGATTTTTTGTTACCCGGTCAAATGTTCTAAGATTACCCTGCCTGTATAGTATACTATGATGCCCCTAGACGTCAAGTCGTGTTTGTATCCGCTCTATGTAAAAGAAAATCATTTTCTGAGAAAATATGCCGAACTGCGCATTACGCTATTGCAAATCTTGTTATGATAAAATGACTGGACCTAACTTCGGTTTATTTTCGTAAATATTTTTGGTATTTATGAAGTAATTAATTAATTTTCAATATTTTTTATAAATAGTTCTAGAACATTTGCTGATTTTGTGATAACGCCATCTATTGCTGAAAAGCTTAACCTTACCTTTATCATACACTGAGGCTCTACCACGAGCTCATAATGTGATCCATTTTACGACCTAAACCGAACTGTTAAAGGGATGGAGCTATATAGGTTGTATAGCTCCATCACTCTTTTTCGCTCGTACGACTGACATTTTAACATTATCATGGTAAGGCCCCTGGCCACCTACCGAGTGATAGTTAAATAATATAAATTTTGACTAACTTAATTCGCGTGTTTGCTATTCAAAGCCAGATGGCGTCACTGAGACATAGGATGACAGTTTTTCTAAGACATTTGTTCTGATAGCCGCTCTATTGTATCTCTTTAAATCTCTTTGGTGTAGTTGTATTTCAAACACATTATAAAAAAATGGTGGTTACTTATTTCTTATTTACATCTTCTTCTTCTTCCTGCCCTTATCCCATATTAATTGGGGTCGGCGCAACACGTTTTTTTCATCCATTCTGTCCTGTCACGCGTTACACTATTACAATTCCATTTTCTTTCATATCACTCCTCACACAATCCATCCATCTTTTCTTTGGCCTCCCTCTCCCTCTCCCCCTTTCCATCCATCTTCATGTATATACTCAGAACTCTTTTAGTAGGTAACATGCTTTTCATCCCTCCTTTTCACATGACCATACCAAGACAAACGAGCGGTGCGCGCACGGTACTATTATACAGCTTCAAAAGCTTACACAATCGCAACTTTAAAAGTATCGATACAATAACATCTGTCAAAACGTGTTACGGTGGCTATCAAAGGCACCAGTGGCTAATGACGTCACTGCAGTTGGTCACTGAAGATAGGCAATACGAAACTAGCTGTTTGACAGTTCAATGATGCACATTGTGATCATCACTTGAACTGTCAACAGAGTTACGCAATAGCCCCGCTGGACTTCTAGGCCACTCTCGGCAACCAGCACATTGTCGTCGGCAAACAGCATACACCAGGGACCCTCTTCCTGAATATCCGACGTCAGAGCGTCCATTATCATCAGGAAGAGGTAAGGGCTGAGAGCCAACCCTTGATGTAAGCCGACAGCCACATTGAAGCTACCACTGTGGATCGGACTTGGGTACTGCATCGACTGTACTACATCGCTCGCTCGGATCAAATGCATTCATATTTACATAAAAACATTAAAAAATTTGGTCATTAAAAAATTAGGTCAATACCAATACAACTCCAAACATCCCTCTCCTTTTTCTCTTTTGACAACAGCTGTCGACAGCTGATTTTACTCTATGTCGCCCAGTTTTTGTCCTTTTCATGCTTACTGCAACGTTACGTGAAAATTAATTTGCTTCAAAACATGCTTTGTCTCTTTTACTCTTGTTGAAAATGATAAAGGTAAAAAATATTTCAGGCTCAAAGTATAGCCTCTTCGTATTGACATGCCAATCTGTCTGTCCTTGTTTTACTATTCTTTCTTGGCCGTTCGGTATGTTTTCGCTTGTTGTTCCGTCCGATGGTCTTGCATTTTTCTGTGTTTTGCAGATTATCCTTATCAGTAGTAACATCCCGTCATTAGTTTACGTTGACTGAATTTAAAGAGCTTGGATTACGGTGTTTAGATCCTAACTGCGAGATTTTCTGAGCAGGTAAGTAAACTACGCACAATTTTTCTTGCTAAGTGACAATCGTGTTTTGTACTGTTGGTACATATAATATCTTTTTGACAACCTTGAAGCAATAAAATACCAGTTTGGTGCTATTTTCTTTGTTCAAGTAGTATGTGAAATCAATTGATTTCATAATGGTATGATCCTTGGTAGCCTCTTGCCCCAAATACCGTTTTAAAGTGTTGTCTAATGACTTTCAAAGCTAATGACCACAATTTTCTATGATTTACCTTATTACCTTTTTATTTGTTCAATCTAGAATACTTGTTCTAGTTAAAAAAACTATAAAAAAAGCCTGTTCATTTCCACTCTGCCATATTTTACCATATAATACCTTTAACCATGAAAAAACTAAAGAAGGTACTTGTTTATAATACCTATCCAAGAATTATGTGCCTGTGGTTATTTTATTTAAATATTATTTACTAATGTACCTATGTCTTGCATGATATTTTATCTCTAAATATATTTTGGTGGTTGTGTCTCTACATGGCTCTTATTAGAAGGTTGAATGTTGATAGGCAATGCCAGTACTATTGATATAAGCAACTGTAAACATTTTGTAAAAAAACAAATATTAGCATAACTAATCAACCATACTTTGATTACTAGGTGAACCCTAATGGTTTTATTGAATTTTAGCCCCTAAGCTATGGTGGGTGTAGGTAGGAAATAGGAACACTGATCAATAAAGGATTATGTAACAGGATTTAGGTTGTCTGTGTTCCTGCCAACAAACGTAAATTACCTTTTCAGAATGTAATGAATACACAAAATAGGGACAAATAAAATATTGCTAAAGCTTAAGCAGCTTTTGATTACCCATTTAGATATAATTTATTTAAAATCAAGTAGCTACGTAACATGTTCTTCCATGTAGTTATAATAAAGCTAATTTTGATCTTAAAGACTGTCTTATTTTGTGATATTTTGAATAATTGAAATACATTTTTGTTGAATTTAAAACATGTATAAATCATGAGGTTTGAGATAACTTAACTCTTATAAGAATCCATTATTCGCATACCTTCACCAAGATTATAATTTATGTTATGGAAACCTTACACTACAAAATATATTCTTTACTTACCTACTTACATAAGAATATTAAAAAACTGGACATAAATTTTATATATTTGTTGGATGTACCTACTTATTACAAATACTAAGCATCCATTTTATTATACTTTGAGGGTAGATCAGAAATATAGGCAACATTTTCATTGTGCAGCAAGACATTCAAGAAGTAACACATGGTCCAGAGCAATTTTGTTTTTCTCCTTTTTGTAAAGCAGTAAGTACGAATAATTAACTACTACAGTCTTATTAGTATAAAACACACATGATTGATTTGTTAACTGTCAATTACAGTTTGACAAAAAAAAATAAGATAGTTAAGAAAATTTGTCTAACGGCCATATTTATTTTTTAGACATTAGTCATCCAACTGTTAATCAAAAATACTAATGTGATATTATATTCATTAGCAGTTATAATGAATTATAAGTACTCTAGAATTTTTTTAACAAAAATGCCAAACAGAATGGCAAAAATGCCGTACAAAAATGCATTTTTGGCATTTCTGTTTCTTACATGATATAAAACAGCCCTCAAATATGTCATAATCATTTTATTTATTACTGCTAAGCTAAGCTTCTGCGAGCGGCTTCGCCTGTGTGTATGTAGACAATATATACCTATGTCACTCAGTGATAAAGTAGCATTCTGGTGGTGAAAGAATTTTTTTAAATCAATCCCGTACTTTTTCATTTTATTCATTGCAAACAAATATCCAAATCTTTTTTCTTTATATTAGTAACAGTATAGCGAAATTTTTTAGAATAAAGTAGAAATGCTGTTCATCCCCCTACGCTAACATTCTATTTAATATATAATAATCTAAAATGCTTGTATAAAAATCTTGTTTCACAGTGTTAGTTATCGAACTTATCCAACACAGCTTGAACTATTTTTATGAAATTTTTGATTATATTTGGTAGGTCTGAGAATAGATTGTAGCAATTTTTTTCTTTTACCCCCATAGGTGATAATATATGGCTGAACAATTTTTGCCAGGTATGCTTATCTTATCTTGTTATGGGGCTGGCCCTAGGCCAGAGCACTTCGACCCCTCCCTTCTACTCAACCCCTAGCCCTCCGTGCACCTTCTTCATGAGTCCCAGTATGGCCTTGATGCCATGCCAGGTATGCTAGTAATTTATAGACCACAGTTGTGGAGGTGGACATGAAACCCTAGTAGAGGGTAACTGTAATTTTTTTATAGTGTTCAAAACTCACAAAATACAAAACCAATATTTCAACATATGTATTTGTATGTTTCATTGTAAAGTTATTATTTAAAATCTTGTGGCCTCTTGTACAATTACATTGCACCTCCTGATGACCTGACCATATTTGACCTTTTTGATAAAGCTGTTCAAATATCGTTCTCAGTTAGTTACTGAGTTTTTGCATAGATGGCGCTGCTTGTAGTAATCATGGAGGTTTTATACCTCTGCGTTGTTGTAATATTTTTTTTATAATCGGTTTAGTGCCACGGAATTAATAATATTAGTGGTGATTGGTACCTACTCTACTGTAAAAGATTTTTAAACCGTCTTCTCATAATCATGGTTTGACTACACATTTCTGGTAGGGGCCCAGCAGGGTCGAAGCCTACTGGGGCCACGGGTAGTGTGAAAGTGAAACCCGGGGCCCTGGGACGAAGGCAAAGAAGGAACAGGAGTGGGTTTTTAGTCAGTATAAGTTTGACACTCTCGCGCTTCGCCCAAGAGCGAGATTTGTCATTAGATGATTTTCCCACCTAAAAAAAAGTCCAATATCTCGCTTCGGGTATACATACGGCCATCAACTTCATTCTACCCTCATCTAAACTTAATAGCTGTGGCATAGTCCAAATGTGTTCTGATAATTTATGAAAAGGTAGGTAGTTTCTAATCCATGCATTCAGTATCTAAATGAGATCGAGATACCAATTTTGTTTTTTTTTAAAAAGTTTATTTATATTAAATATTGTGCTTCTTTATAGTTTATCGCATTCCTCGATTTCTTCCAGGCAACTGGATACAAAATGGGGTTGCACTTGGTGCAAATATGAAAGTTAACTGAAATTAAATACCTACCTGTTTATTCTGTCCACATTACGAGGTGTACAATAAAGTAAATGCATATAAAATAGGTAGGCAGGAGAATAACAGACGATTAAATTGAAAATTACTACAGCGAAAATATGATCACAGTGATAAGTAGGGAACATTACTTATCATTGTAATCATATTTTCATTACAAGTCGTTTGTTTCGTTTAAACATTGGTAGTGTTGCACACGTTATATTTTTTAAAACCATGACATCACACGAATGTTACCTAAGAAACTGAATAGCATCTCATTAGATGACAGGGACATATTACATCAGACTGAGCTCAAAGGAGCCATCCTAAACCTACGCTATTCTAAATAAGCCCGCAGCATCTGCGTTGGCGCTACATATATGGGGACAAGGGCGCAAATTAAGGACGTCTAGATTCCCCCCTTTGCCCCTACCCCTGTAATCCCCCATTGACTACTATATTCCCCCTTTTCCCGTAGATACAGTTCTGGGAAAACAGTGAATGTTGTTGAAGCGGATTGCATGAATTTCCACTACGCTTTCGTTTGAAGCGAGAAAAAAACTCCCCACGAGTTTGTTTGTTTGTGAGCTGAATGGCTTTTGTTCTCTGAAATGGAATTATTTTTCAATGCTTTACATTGCTTTTGTTTTTTGCTTTTTGGTCGTGGACAGAGGATAAAGGGTGGTGTAAAAGATAGCTTTGTATGCTAGTACTGGTTGTTGTTTGTGAGTGAGCTTGATGTTTAGCGTAGTCAAAAAAAGCTTGATGTTTAAATGATAGGATCCGATAATTATCTTCCAGATCAAGATCTCTTCCGTGTCCCGAAATTAAATAAAATATGCCTACAAAATTATAAAATACTCGTCTTGTAGACGAACTAGTCAGTCAGTTTTTAGGGTTCCGTACCCAAAGGGTGAAACGGTACCCTACCACTAAGACTCCGCTGTCCGTCCGTCTGGCTGTATGTCCATCTGTCCGTCCGTCTGTCACCAGGCTGTATCTCATGAACCGTAATAGTTAGACAGTTGAAATTTTCACAGATGATGTATTTCTGTTGGCGCTATAACTACAAATAAATAAAATAGATATTTAAAAACTAAATAAAATAAATATTTAATTGGGGCTCCCATACAACAAACTATTTTGCCGTTTTTTGCTAGGTATGGAACCCGTAGTAAACTGGTGTAAGAATCTTGCCAAAAACTGTTTTCTTCGGTCTTTTTTAAGGTCTTTGAATAAAGAGCTTGTTTTTCTGTAGCCTGTCTCTCCTGTTGTTGGTGCTCCTAAAAACCTCTTCCATGACTAAATGTGATGAATGGGTATAGAGCTTAAGTGGCAGTGGGCAGGGCACATAGCTCACAGAACAGATGGTCGATGGGGACGAAAGGTTCTGGAGTGGTGACCGCGCACCGGTAGACGCAGCATTGGAACTCCTCCCACAAGGTGGACCGATGACCTGGCAAGGGTCGTGGGAATCCGATGGAAGCGACACGCACAGGACTGGTCATTATGGCGACACTTGGGGGAGGTCTATATCCAACAGTGATGATAATGGTATAGAGATAGATTGGATCCAATAGGATATTCTTATACCGAGAGGAGCCCGTAGCTAAATAATAACAGACGCAAGGGTTATCTTCAAAGTTAAGCTTCAGTTGCTGAGGTCGATCCATAGATGGGTGACTGTCTTAACATACCGAGATTTCTCTGTGTCTCAAAAAACACATTTATCCCTCATTGTGGGAATAACTTTACTTCTTTATTGTACACACAGAAAACTTAACCTTAATACATTAATTTGATATTTTATGTACATACAAAAGCGAGCTTTTAACTCAACCACAGTATAGATATATGGAACAGTACGGAAACTACCTACAAATGTTCGAAACGGCTCACTCACACAAACATACGCATCGACGAGACTCATCTCTTATTACACTACGCGATATGTCGAATCATAGACTAAAACTGTCTGAATATCGAATGGTGTAATAGGCCCTTTAGGAGTCTCGTCGATGCGTATGTTTGTGTGGGTGAGCCGTTTCGAATATTTGTAGGTAGTTTCCGTACTGTTCCATATATCTATACTGTGACTCAACATTGAGTTTTCTCCCAGCAAACCTTTGAGTGACAGAGAGAGATCACATTCGAGGGTAGGATCCAGTGTACAACATAAACCTACGTAAATACTTATTTGTTTTGTTGATCTTACCTTACTAAGCGCCAACTAGTTTTTCCACAATGAGGGTAGTATGATAGCTACGATTACGATTATTATGTATTTAAAATAAAATTTAGAAAACTCGCGAAAAATTAGGTAATAGTGAAGAACTCAAAGGTATTTTGCCCATTGGTAATACATAACAATGATGTGCTTTATAAGTAATTGTAATTGTGCCGTGGCATCGTAGCTCCGAAACGAATGGACCGATTTTGATGCGGTTTTTTTGCACGTATGAACTCAAATTACAAAGGGCCCTGCTGGGCAGACTTTTTCCTGCTGAATTTCTTCTGTTCTGTTAAAGATCCCTTGGAGTTAATACATGAATCGAGAGGTACATTGGTACAAGTCGCGATCAGTATTATTTTTATGTATTCCTAGTGTAATAGAACCGAGGTGGCCCCGCTGGATGAACGAGGCGATTAATTTCTATCAAAATAGTTGAGGTACACATTGGATTTTGTCAGTAATTCCCTGATAGCTACAACCTAGGGGTCTTTAAGTCAAGAGTGATAGGTTACTTCTAGGCAAGCGTGTTCCATCGTCGGCCACATCATCGCTTACCATCAGGTGAGATGGTGGTCAAACGCGAGCCTATCAATAATAATAATAAAAAAAGTAAATTCGTGGGGTACATTGAACAAACAAAGCAATGCCACTAGTTTTTTCGGTCTAGCTCGAGGGGTTACCCAGTTACTGGGGTTTGGAGATCAAATAGCTAGTTGCTTCACTTACAGAACTGGTTCAGCTGAATCCGGTTGGACTATAAAAAATAAAAACTGACCCTAAATAATAATATCCATCGGCAATGATGCACTTGTTGAGTCGAAGCTCCAAAGCCTTGGGCATCGCCGCCGAGTTGCTAGCCTGTCGGTTTTCTGTCGTTTACATTTCGGGGAGTGTGCACTGGAATTGCACAATCTAATTCCGCCAAGTCCGTTCCATCATCGGACCACTAGACGTACGGCGTTGCGCCACCGGTACATGGAAGACATCCCACCCATACGCACAAAGCGTTTTGAGAACACATTTATTGTGTGTACAGCCAAGGAGTGGAATTCCATGCCGGAGTCTGTGTTTCCTGATAGCTACAACTTAGGGGTCTTTAAGTCAAGAGTGAATAGGCTACTTCTAGGCAAGCGTGCTCCATCGTCGACCACATCATCGGTTACCATCAGGTGAGATGGTGGTCAAACGCGAGCCTATCATAAAAAAAAAATTATAAATTAAAAAATTAAAAAAAAATTACGTACACCTACATAATGTGGGCGCTTATAAAACGTCAGAAGCTACATGGTTCCACTTGGTAGTTTCCTATGGAGAAGAAATATGGTTACTCTTTTAAAAAAATGGTTTACTTATTTTACAATATTTCATTATTACAATTTTTTAACTGCGACCCCACCTGATGGTAAGCAGTGATGCAATCATTGATGGTGAAGCGCACTAGCTTATTCAATGTTACTTAATTGACTAAGGTTACCCCAACTAAATGAAAAGGCTAGGCAGTTTACGTTACCCTAACTAAAACAAAAATGGCTGTTTCGGGATTCTTTTATCCCGTAGTACAATTCGTTCCAAATAAGAACAGGATCGATTGACAGGTAGTGACGTCACGTCATACTGTCAAATCGAAGAATTATTATGGTGAGCAAAACAAGAAAATTTTAAAATTTAATTTATTTACGAACTATGAACGAAAATAGTTTAATCAGAATCCAGTTCTTCAATTTTGCTCATTTCTGAGTTCTTCAATTTTGATCAATTTCTTGCGATTTGACAGTATGACGTGACGTCACAACATGGCGTCGATCCTATTCTTATTTGGAACGTATTGTACGTTTCCTTCGTTATTATTTCCGACTTTCATGTAAACAAAGCCCCTGCCGGAGGCTAGTAGTGACACTACTCCATAACTTTTAAGTGCCTGATTGCCGATATAAACTCTCCTATCGCGTTATTAGCGATACAAAGCGAACCTATCAATAATAATGAAAAAAAAAACCGATTGTTACGATCACTCAAAATACGGAAGCTTTCCGGAAGACACAACTAAACATGGTGTACTAATGTGTAGTGTAGAATAGAAATTTATTGATTTTTATGTCAATATTGGAGACCTTGAAGAAGCCGAAATTAACTTCGAAAACACGAGTAAAAGGGCCTGCTCGAAATTGTTTTGTATAGAATAGAAATGAAGGCGATGCAACTCGACATACATTTTCACTGTTTTTCATACAACCGCTCTTACGCGATTATGTCGTTATTACACATTTTTCATTAGATATTTTAGAAACACAGTATCTTGTGCATATTATCTAGGTTTTTATTGAAATCAATTTATAAATTCGTGTAAAAGTAATCCAGTAAAGACCTCCGAAAATCTGCTATTTTGCATGAACTTCGACAATTCATAATTTACTCAAAAATAAAAAAAAACTTTTTAGAAAAAAAAAATAACCGACTTCACTAAAAAAAACACTAAAAGGATCAAAATAACTTTAATTTCGGAAGTCGGTGTTTCTCGGTATTGTTTGTTTCTTATTTAACACCGACTTCCGAAATTAAAGTTATTTTGATCCTTTTAGTGTTTTTTTTTTAGTGAAGTCGGTTATTTTTTTTTCTTAAAAATTTTATTTCACACTTTTTAGTTGCGATACACTTATAAACAGAGTGCCTATTTCTCATGACAATTCCAATTAACCCAAATACTGCTAGGTTACATTGTTTTATTATAAAGTTCCTGTGTCTACCTTCCTCCTTCCGGCTCTATCATCAGACCAGTTCGATAGTACCTTATAGCCAAAGAGCATCTCACGACAATTCTAATAAGCCCAAACACGGCTAGGATACATTGATTAATTACGGAGTTCCTGTGCCTACCTTCCGGCTCCATCATCAGATCAGTTCGATAGTACCTTATAGCCAAAGTGCATCTCATGACATTTCTAATAAGTCCAAACACGGCTAGGTTACATTGATTAATTACGGAGTTCCAGTGCCTACCTTCCGGCTCCATCATCATCATCAGATCACTTCGATGATACCATTTTGGGGATAGGAGTAAGAATCGTGTGACTCCAAAACAGAATGTGTTTATTTTTACTGTGCACCTCCTTTTATACAAGTCTACAATATTACGGACTAAAACTTGACCAATAGTAACTTAGTATCTACAAAACAATGAGCGCGGTTCGGGCGCGCAATGCTTTTGTTGGGGCAGCTGGGGTAGCAGGTACCAAGGCTCAACAATGAGCGCGTAGCGTGGGAATGCTTTTGGGTCGAGCAACTGTGGAATCAGGTAGGCTCACACGTGGGTTGACTGCGTGCTTCCAGCGTGGTAACAGTGATGTGCTGTAGGGTGGCTACAGTACTCCCCCTCAAGCGAAGCGTACCGGCAGTTTGACGACACGACCCGAACGTGTTTTTCTGTTGTTAGCGGGCTGTGACGTCATGCTTGTATGTGGTACTTGGGTTTCCTTGGTGCTTCTTGATGCGTGCCAGGCCAGTGGTAGGATGGTTCCAGTGGGTCGGAACCGAATGCCGCATAGTTCTCGGTGAGTCGGAACTGTCTGCGGTGATGCCCCAGTGAGTCGGGGTGTTGCTATCCCAGTGAGTCGGGATGATGCTGCAGGCTCCGGTGAGTCGGAGTAGTGCTGCTGGCTCCAGTGAGTCGGAGCGGTGCTGTGCAACGTAGTGGCTTGACTGCTGGCGTCGACCAGGAGAGGTTCTTCGTAGCTCTTCATGTGACTGGCCGAAGGTGCAGTGTGCTTCGCCAAGGTCGCTGATGAGGCTGAGGGTGATGACCAGGTATGACGAGGTAGGCATGCTGGTGGTCAGGATACCCTTTATAGCCGTGGGTGCTGGCTGTATGGCTCGCTGCTCGAAAGCTTGAGAAGTGATGATGACGTCACGAAGTAGTAGCTGCACGAAGGCTGCGCTGACGTTCATTGTCGAGGGTCACCATTTTGCTATCTCTAGCGAGAGTTTTCGGAGTTCGCTAACGAGATACTGAGTAGTAACTACCTGTGGTGCTGGTGTGGGCGGTGCAGGTGACTGCACGGCTGCGACTTTGGCTGCTGCTGTCTGCTCCATTATCTTGTCGGCGTGAAGTGTACAGCGCGATGTCGAATGTCTGGAACGATATCCGTGTATGTTTTGCCTCTTGAAATTTCAGTTGGTGAGACCCGCTTGTGGGAGGCCAACTGAAATGTGCAATCACGGTGTACCGTTATGACGACAGCGAGCAGATGGTAGTTGGGCAGCGATCACATGGAGATGGCTGTGACTATGCCGTCGTACCAGCCGGCAGGCCTAGGGCCGGGTCCGTAGCTGGTTGAGGAGCATGTCGGGTGATATCTACTCCAGCCGGCAGGCATAAACCAGGTCCGTAGCTGGGTAGAAAAACTCGGGGTCACCACTTTGGGGATAGAAGTAAGAATCGTGTGACTCCAAAACAGAATGTGTTTATTTTTACTGTGCACCTCCTTTTATACAAGTCTACAATATTACGGACTAAAACTTGACCAATAGTAACTTAGTATCTACAAAACAATGAGCGCGGTTCGGGCGCGCAATGCTTTTGTTGGGGCAGCTGGGGTAGCAGGTACCAAGGCTCAACAATGAGCGCGTAGCGTGGGAATGCTTTTGGGTCGAGCAACTGTGGAATCAGGTAGGCTCACACGTGGGTTGACTGCGTGCTTCCAGCGTGGTAACAGTGATGTGCTGTAGGGTGGCTACACCATTTTTAACGTAACTATTCAGAATCATTCATTTATTTGTATTGTCATAGTCGCTTAACTATACCTTCATTGTGATATCTATTTGAGTATGAAGTTCCGTTGACCATTTCTGGTCTTCTTCATCAGCTCCACTTCATCAAATGTTACTATTTGACTGTAAATGCTTAAGTTCTTGATGAAAATACTAAAATTACCATAGGATTGCCTATAATTTTTGAGGAGTTCCCTCGATTCCTCATGGATTCCATCATCAGAACTGGATTTTGAAAAAAATGGGACCAATCTGGAAGCATATCCTATAAAGGGAAAAAAAAATTTGCAAATCGGTCCATAAACGACGGAGTTCTGAGGTAACAAACATAAAAAAAAAAATGGTAAAAAAAAAAACTGAATTGATAACCTCCTCCTTTTTTTTGAAGTCGGTTAAAAAGTATAACAATAGAAGCCTTGCACATCTAATCGAGATTCTAAATGACGTTAAAAGAAAAAGTTTTGTGAAATATTCGAGTAAATCAATGTAACCTAGCAGTGTTTGGGTTAATTGGAATTGTCGTGAGAAATAGGCACTCTGTTCATAAGTGTATCGCAACTAAAAAGTGTGAAATAAAAACCTTTTTACAAAAAAAAATAACCGACTTTACTAAAAAAAACACTAAAAGGATCAAAATAACTTTAATTTCGGAAGTCGGTGTTAAATAAGAAACAACAATACCGAGAAACACCGACTTCTGAAATTAAAGTTATTTTGATCCTTTTAGTGTTTTTTTTTAGTGAAGTCGGTTATTTTTTTTTAATTTTTTTTTCATTGCCTTTTTACCAAACATCGCGTTAGATGAAGCAACAAGCTTTTAAATCATGCTAGATCTTGACTATAGGCGAGTGGAAAAGGACCCTCTTAATTGATTATTATGTCAATATTGGAGACCTCGAGGGAGCCGAAAATAACTTTGAAAACACGTGTAAAAGGACTTGCTCGAAATGGTTTTCAACTAGCTGCACGAGTCCAAGAATTGGTAAAAAGAAAGAAGAAAATAAACGGAGAAGATACTGTAATTGTTAATAAATTAAGCGGTGAAGATTTAAAAAAACTGGCAAGGGCGAGTCGGACTCGCACACGTAGGTACAGATACGAAGGTACTACAATATTAAAATTGAGCAAAAAAAAAAACGCCGACAAAATAACGTTTCGTGTATTAGAAACCCCTTTGAAATTTAACTTTATTTTTATTTGTTGTTGTAGCAGCAATAGAAATAGCTACACATTCTGTGAAACTTTCACTCATTCACTCTCTACCTCTTACTGATTATAAGATACAACCCGCTGACAGACGGAAGGACAGTGGAGGCTCAGTAATAGGGTCCCGTTGACACCCTTTGGATACGGAACCCTGAAAACCATCGTGATTTCATAAAAGGAAAAGAATCACCATTCCAATCAAAACTTCAAATTGCTATGCAACAATACACTCGAAAAAGTGGTTTAAATGGATCACCTCTAGCAAAAACAAAATGGCCGGTCGAAAATAAAAGATACACATAAACAAATGTACGATACGTACCATTTTAAAGTTCAAATGAAATTGATACTAATATGGATGTCTTTATAAAATTGATCTGTTTTTAGATAAAGCTAACTCGATTTGACGTACAGTGTCAGACATATTTGTTGCAAAGCGGGTGGTATTGGTATCATATTAAGTATAAAAACCACTAGGTAAACTAGTGCGGTTCACTGTCAACGATTGCATTACTGCTTAACATCGGGTGGAATCGCAGTCAAGCACTAGTTTATATAATAAGGGCTTGGCTGTCGTTATTGTTAATCCTACGTCCTTGTAGTGGCGTCCATACCACATAGGAACTAAAACGACAAAATAATAATAATAATATTCCAAATCCTACAGCGTGGTGTCAGAGTTCCCCCGCACGATTAGAACATCATCAGTTCGGAATACAAGTATCGGATAGTTGCCCAGACCAGACACATCGCCTGTCTGGGTCGGACGATCCTCCATTTTCAAAGCATGATTGCGGTACTTTACACCCTGGCCTACCACGAGGTTTTAACGTGATCCATATTATGACCTAAACTGATCTGTAGAGATGGAGCCCTTTCTCGCTCGCACAACTGACACGTTTTAATACGTCATGGCAGCCTTACCATGACGTCTGCAGAACCTGGGGCCTCCCTGTTCAGCACACCTCGATATCTCAACCGACTTACGACAGGGCCAATACTACAATGAAAACATTGAGGCATAAACCACTGAGCTTTGGTGTGTTCGCTTGCATTTTTCTGCTTCCTTTGATATCTTTCCAGTCTCCAATTAATGGAAGTAGTTCATAAACATCATCACTGATGACGTATGGCTCCGAAACGTGTACAATGCGAAAACGAAATCGCTTACAATGGGCCTCATCAGAAGACTTAAGTCACCCATAGGGCTATGCTCGGAGTTTCCTTGCGTGATCGAATCAGGAATGAGGATATCCACAGGAGAACCAAGGTTACCGACATAGCTCGAAGAATCGCCAAACTTAAGTGGCAATGGGCAGGGCACATTACTCGCAGAACGGATGGCCTTTAGGGCCGAAAGGTTCTGGAATGGCGACCACGTACTGGAAGACGTAGCGTTGGAGGGCCTCCTACAAGGTGGTCCGATGGTAAGGGTTGCGGGAATCTGATGGATGCGAGACGCACAGGACCGTTCATTGTGGCGACACTTGGGGGAGGCCTATATCCAAGTGTGGACGTCTTTCGGCTGAAATGATGATGATGAATGATGTTCATAAACTTCAAATATTCTCCTTATCCTTTGCCAAGTAGAACAGAGGCACTAACACAAGCTACACCATCCTTTTTACGACCTAAACTGAATTGTTAAAAGGATGCAGCTTTTTAGGGTGTATAGCTGTATCTTTAGCTCCATCTATCTTTCTCGCTCCGTTTTAACACGTTTTAAGTCACCATGGTTAGCAGAACTCTTGACTGCAGTAAATTCGCGGATGTTCTCATTTAGCGATTGGACTATTAAATTGTGAATCGATTACTACATTTTTCTTCTCTTTTATTGATTTGGTTTTTGGAAAACTTTTTTTTAATTAATCAATTAAGTATTAGTTTGTAATTACTATTATTATTTCTTTTACATTCTTCTTCCTGCAGTATTAGCGCAGGTATCTTAAAGTTTTTTGAGTAACTCTTATGTGCTTTCTTACTGCATTACTCTGGCGACTTATAATGTGTTTTGGCTTTCAATACAAGAGCCCGAGTTCCCTACCTTATTGAAGCTCAATTTTCCACTCAATTTATCAGGAATCCAACTAAGCCGCTATCTGTCGCTGTGAGACCTACAATAATAATTATGAGCGTGTTCTTTCTACTTGCTCCGTAATTCCACAGCTCGCATTACCTAATTACTATGCTCACTCGGTGGAAAGATAGATCACGTTACTATCGAATTATATACTGCAGTTAGACTTATCTTGGAGAAGTGCTTTCTTGATCCTTTGTAGTGCAACTGCGTGAAGCAAGACATTCCTGTTGCTAGTTTTAATTTTGTAGATCAAAAGATCAAACAAGGACATTAGTTTTAATTTCTCAAGAGTTCTTTTGATCATTTTCAAAGGATCTTTTTCTTTGTAGAGGGGATAACGTGACTAATTTATTACTACCACTACTAATTGGACTTGAAAAGTACCAGGGTGATATGAAATGCAAGAACCAGTTTATGCATCGCTTAAAGTTTTGTACACCGTAATACATTATGCACTGGAGATATGAAAGCCGCATTCAAGTTATAAATAAAATCAAGGTTGACAAGGAGGCAAAGTCTAAATGAAACCCGAGGGTAAGATTAAAATAAAAGGAGCGAAAATTGGGTTTCAATCTATATTTGTTCTGGATTACAAAATTAATTCGTTTCACGTCATACCAAGGCATCATCAACAGCAAAAGGCCTTGTCCTCAAAACTGAGATCACTTCTGGCGAAAATAATACAGATATTTGCTGTTTTGTCACATTTAGTTAACGTCCGCGTAAAAATAGTTTTCTGAGCAACTTACAATTCTGTTCATACTTTATCGCACTTGGACTAATAGTTGCTATTTAATTTGATCAGGCGTTCATAAAAATATACTGAATGGCTGTAATAGTATCACTTGTTTACATTGCATCACAGCTGCTTTTCTTGCGAACTTTATTGAGAGATTTGACGAATCTTATTTAGGTACAGACCTATAAAGCAACCAGATTTATTGTCTTCACTGCCATTCTTTATAGTCCGCAAGAGATCTAAGCTCCTGCAGCTATTATGGCTTATGATTATGGACCATCTAGATCAGACCGTAGTCCGAAGTCAGAGCCGTGAAATGATCTAGTAATAAATTTTATCGTTATCGATAAGTTTGTACCATAAAATGAAGCAGCAATATTTTACAATATTTATATCTGTAATCACATTTATTTGAACATTCAGTGAACAATTTACTCCTAGGCCGTTTTTAGGGTTCCGTATCTCAAAAGGAAAAAACGGAATCCTTATAGGATCACTTTGTTGTCCGTTCGTCCGTCTGTCTGTCTGTCAAGACCCTTTATCTTGGGAACGCGTGGAGGTATCGAGTTGAAATTGAAACCATTTACTCAGGTCTGCGGTCCCTTGAAGCTTCAGAATCAAAATTGATAGGGTACTTCCCGTTGACCTAGAATCCCTGAAATCTGGCATAAAGCAAGGTGGGTTATTCACCGAACAATAATGAACCTGTCAGCGTAATTGCGACACCGCGCTCTATGCCTTTATTATTTTATGTATTACCTAAGTAAATACAATCAGTACGCATTCGGATAGCATGTCGGGCGCGACTCAATCTCATCTCGTTCACCTTATTAGTTTTAATAGTTTTTCCATTTGTATTAGTTTAATCGGTATTGTTGAAATATAGCTATCTTTATAATCTTTAATTTTAGTTTATCTTAATCTCACCCCAAACACAAGGTCTTATAGCACAGGTATAGGAATAATTCTGAAAACAGTAAATTTGTTGTTACGTCACAAAAAAAAAACTTGCGATGCGGAAAAATCTTCTGGACTCCATTCGGTAATTGAACTATTTACCTACATATGTAAGTCTGTACGGAACCCTCAGTGCGCGAGTCCGACTCGCACTTGCCCAGTTTTTTTTAAACGCTGCACGTATTTATGTTAATGTTCACAGTTAGGCGCTAACAATTTATTCAGAGTTTATGATATCGTATCAACATCAATGTTTTTATTGCGACACGGAGCAGTAGACAAATGAGAATTGTTTGTTTAGATCAGTCATATATTTTTTTTAATAGCCTATACTGTCCCACTGCTGGGCAAAGGCCTCCCCAACTTCTTCCAGGTATTCTTTTCTTGAGCCACCTCGAACCAGTCCTTGCGGTAGGCATCTAGGTCGTCTCGCCACCTCTTCCCAGATCAGTCATACTCAACTTTTTTTCTTCTCGGGCCACATAGCGCTTCTACCATTATCACGATAGACTGCAACAACTCGACTTTTGAATTATTGACAAATGCATAGTTTTCGATAAAATTACTGCATACTGGTATAGTTTAGCTATTGTGTATTGTTAGTTGGTCCATCATCTATATATATAAAAGGAGAAACTGACTGACTGACATATCAACGCACAGCCGAAACCGCTGGGGCTAGAAGCTTGAAATTTTGCATAAAGATTAATTATATGTCGTAAGTGAGCACTAAGAAGGGATTTTTGGAAATTCATCCTCTAAGGGGGTAAAAAGGGGGGATTTCATAAGAGTGCAATTTTTTTTTCCGTATGCCAATTGACTCCAAACTTTGTACAAATATTAACCTAAATTAGTTTTAAAGTTTTCCATATTTATTTTTTCAGTACTACCCTCAGTGCAAGATTTAGGGGGTGTTAAAGTTTGTATGGAGAATCTTATTCCTTGGGTTAATACACTTGAAACTTGGCACGAATACATGTTTACATAAATAATAAAGATTCCCATTATTCGTTTTTCAAAACTACCCTCAAATTACGGTTTAAGTCGTGTTTAAGATTTTTTGAAGTCTTACTGCGCGGCCTAATTTACTCGCAACTCGGTATTAGAAATAAGAAAAACAAGCCCTAATAGAGCAAATAGCGATTATTTATTTCTCAAAAATAGTTCAACAACAACAAAAAAGTTCAAATACATTCATGTATGTTGGTGAAATGGATTCCTCCATGTTTGTATGAAATATCTTATTCTTTTTTAAATGTGCTAATAGATTTTCCTTGCAACGCAACCATGTGGTAACGGTAATCGTATAATAACGTATCAATTATGTTACTTATATACGTACAACGACATCTACTGACCCAAATTGGTACAAACGAAAACATAAAAAAACAAGTTGGCGTGTCATAGTTAGCGTCTTCTTCGATAGAAATTATTATGCTAATTTAATGTTTTAAAAGTCTAAAAGCTTTGATTGATTAGTTCAGTAATACTTAAGGACACCATCGGTAGGCACGATGTTGATGCTAATCAGTTGGGTCAAATAGTGGTATTACCGTCCTCCTTCACCGGTGGGCCGAGATACATGCACGAGCACACTCAATACGCCATGACTTATGTACATCATTATGGTCGCGCAGATTTATTTTTCACCTTCACGTGCAACCCTCGGTGGAAAGAAATTAAAGAAAATTTGTTTCCAGGCTAAAAACCTCGCGATCGCCACGATATCATCACAAATATTTCGCATAAAAGTTAAAAAAAAAAATGTTGGACTTGATAACTAAAGGAAAAATATTTGATGAAGTTCCGTGATACATGTACGTAAAATGTTGGTTTTCTACTGTGTACACAGTAGAATACCAACATTTTTCAGACTTCGGCACATTCATATTCTGATATGACTAAAAAGACACATTCCTTCTGACATTACTGACAATTTTATTTGTGCCGAAATACCTGATCAAATCTAGATCCAAAGCTCTATGAGATGGTGAAATCTAAAATGATACATGTCCCCTGTAGAAATTTCAACGCCAACTCGCCATGCATGAGATACCAGCTGTGCATTAAACGCTATTCTCGAACAATGCTTATAAAAACACAGACCGGCGATGACGGATATTCAAACTGCAGGAGACATCCTTCAGATAATGGCGGATTTACTGTGACCATATATGGAGTAGAGCTTGATAATCGTTGGTAATCCAGTTCTTTTAAGAATTTTTAATACTCACATCAATATTTAATCGATTTTACCGAGTTGCAGTATTCCACATACTGCAACTCGGTAAAATCAATTAAATATGTTTGTAAATATGTGAATAAAGGGTCTAACCAAGGTACTCTTTCTTTGAACAATTTAAAAGATGAAGTCAAAACGTATGAAAGTGGAAAGTATATCAGTAGTTCAGAGGCAGTGTGGTGAATTTTCGGGTTTTAAATTCATGAGAATTTTCCCACGGTGTTTCATCTTGCTGTGCACTTAGAAAAATGGTCAAAGAGTATTTTTTAATCAAGAAAACTTAGCTAATAAAGGTTTCCTGTCCACCAAAAACGACTCTCACGTCTTTTTTTTAACTATGTCAAGTTCCATAATATACCTTCCTGTATTGTGAAATCTGTGCATTCTATGTTTGGAACAGTAATCGGTTCGAAAGGAAAAAAAGAGGAGTAGATGTAGATGGTTGGCCACACATTAAAAAAGACAGGGAATATACGGTATAACCAAATAATCCAGAGTGTTACTTACGACTTTCAAATCAGCATGCAAGGCTTTAAGGTTACTTGAAGATGATCAACACTGACGTACAATCCTAGGAGAGGCAGCCATGTATCAATAGCCGTTCATGGTGAGCGCTTTTCATTATAATGTTAGTTTTTTGTCAGCGAATCCATTCAGCCTGTGGGCTGAATTCAAACAAGGTAAATAACGAACTATAACATTTTATAGATCAGATTTTGCGCCAATGATTAGACGCCAATGTGCAACATGCGCATTTTCAAGCATAGTAATCTGGCCCAATTGTTACGTAAAGCAAAAATAATAGTCTGGGATGAAAGCACAATGGCAAACAAAAGAGCTATTGAAGCATTAAACGGAACTCTACAGGATAACAGGACATAAGAAGCAATGACAACTTAATGAGTGGTTTGAAAGTATTGCTGGCAGGAGATTTTCAGCAAATATTACCAGTTGTATCAAAAGGGACACGAGTGAATGAAATAAAGCATATATTAAAAGATACTGTACTAAAATCCTTCATCATCATCATCATCATTTCAGCGAAGGACGTCCACTGTTGAACATTGGCCTCCCCCAAATATCGCCATAACGAACGATCCTGTGCATCTCGCATCCACCACATTCCCGCGACTCTCACCAGGATATCGGTCCGCCTTGTGGGAGGCCGTCAACGCTGCGTTTAACTAAAATCCTAAAATTAATCAAAAACATGAGAGTACATCTCAGAGGGGACGTCTCTGCAGGTGAATTTTCAGACCTTTTACTTCAATTAGGTAACGGCAAGTACCAACAATTAGAAGGGGTTATGGTCATACCAGAAAAAATATGTACGGTAGTAAGTACAGTCGAAGAGAAGATAGGAAGAAATTATTCAGGTGCGGCTCAAATATAGGACAAACCATTAGAATGGCTAAGAGAAAGAGCTATATTGACGCCTTAGATATTTTGCTGACATCAATCTTTTCTGAAGAAATAGTGTTTAATTCAGACACTGTGGTAAATGCAGACGAAGCAATCCACTTTTTGGTTGAGTTTCTGAATACTATTAATCCAGTCGGCCTTCCATACCATAAACGAAGGATCTTGAAGCCTCCGAAGTTATGTACCGGTATCAGGATTCCAAGTAAAAGGATTGCATCGCAGTATGGTTGAGGTTGTTATTTTAACCGGGTCTGCCCAGGGAGAAATAGAGTTCATACCGCGTATTCCATTAATCCCGAACGATCTTCCTTTCGAATTCAAAAGACTACAATTTCCTTTGAAAATTTGCTTTGCAATGACAATAAACAAATCATAGGGCCAAACCCTTAAAACGGCGATGCGCGCGGACGTAGTCGCGGGCAAAGCGCTAGTTGATTAATACATCGCCAAGGAGTGAACTAGTAAGCAGATTTCCGTTCAATAAAATTGCTACCGAGATATAAAATAAAATAAATACAAAATTATACTACATATTAATATTGTGCTACAATACAGGGCCATTCAGAAATGCTTGACGGGCCACATTCGGCCCGGGGGCCGCAGGTTGAGTATAGCTGGTTTAGATGAAGGACACACAACAGGGATGCGATGTGGTGGTATTTTGGGACCCATCAGGGCCGATGCTTGCCAGGGCTGCGCGATTGTTCGAAACAGTTATTTACTGTGGCCTTGGACTGTAAAAAGCAACTTAAGGAACATGGATTTTATTCAGTAACAGTTTGACACTCCTCGCTCCATCTAAAGTGAGAGGAATCATTTGACGTAAAAAAAATAGATTTTTGTTATTAAATCGATTCAGTGGCGAAGCTAGGCGTGGGGGAAGTGGGCCCTCGCCCACGGCCTCGCACCCAAAAAGGCCTCGCACAAGCGAGGGCTCATTATGAACGAGGGTTTTTTTTATAATTGATAGGCTCGCGTTTGACCACTATTTCACCTGACGGTAAGCGACCGACGATGTGGTCGAACATTGGGTTGCTATAGTCGCTGTCTCGTTTTCGAATTTATGAAAGAAAAAGGACTCGCTGTTGTGCCTTCGCCCACGTTTAAATTAATCCACGCTACGCCTCTGGATCGACTTATACGGTTGGGTCTCTGCCTGGTTTTTATATAGGTATCTATTTAGGTACATAATGTATGAATGTGAATGCATAGAATAAGATACTTACTCCTTGTAAGTCGGTATGCAAGAGGAAATCTGAAAGTGGCATCGATGACCGAATAATAGTCAAGTAAAGGACATAATGATGCAAAACGGTTGTTGAACATGGCGTGAGGAAAGTTTTAAAAATTAATTTGGATAGTTCTAAGAAGAGACCAAAGAAACGAATATGATCGTAAAAGTTGTTAAAGCTGTCTTTTTTTTGTTAGGTGGGAAAATCATCTAAAGACAAATTCCGCTCTTGGGCGAAGCGCAAGGTAGTGTCAGACTTTTACTGACTAAAACCCACTCCTGTTCCTTCTTTGCCTTGATTCCAGGGCCCCGGGTTTCACTTTTACACTACCCGTGGCCCCAGTAGGCTTCGACCCTGCAAATGTAACCTAAGTACATTTCCTTGAGGCGCGCGTGTAAAGATGTGATTATTGAGGCTGCGGTAATGTTCGAAAGAATTACCATGGCCCTACAACACAAAGGGCCACTGAAGGTACACAGATGGGTTTTAAACCAGTAAAAGTCTGACCTCTCCCTTCTGCTCCACCCAGAGCGGGAGAAGTGTTTAATGAATTCCTACCTCAAAAAAAAGTAGGATATAGAATGTATTACTGTATAGCTATTGAGGTAGCGGCAAAGATATATAGAAGAATAAATAAAGCCCAAATAAATTGGCATGAGGTTCGGACTAAGCGTTTCGCCTACTCGTTTATACCTCGTACATCGAAGGACAGGAACAATTTGCCTGCTGCGGTCTTCCCGTCCGTCCAACTATAATTTAGGTGTCTTCAAGGCTAGAGTGAATAGGCTCTTAATAAACTAGTGCGCCTCACTCACCATCAATGAGATCGCATCACTGCTTGCCATCAGGTGGGATCGCAGTCAAGCACTGGTTTATATCAATTTAAAAAAAAAGGTTATTAAAATGATGATGACCGAGGTACAGAATACACGATGACGGTTACTCAACCCGTAATTAAATTAGCATATCAACATGACGTACATAGCCGTAATGGCTTATAAGATAAAGCAGTAATTTGAATGCAAAATTGGTAATGAAACTGCAGGACGCTGGGAATTCTGTGTACTTTGCAATTGTAGGATGTAATTTAACATTTTCAATTATCATTTAATTCAAGACGCTTCGACCACTCTCGTTGGATTCCCATGACGTTCGTATTTCATTCTGGGCTATATTTAGGACTCGAGTAACTGGTAAGAATACTCAATGAGAGGATCTTATCAGATGTTGTTAGTAGTGCCTACCTGACCTACCTGCAGTACCTACTCGAATAATAATAGCAGCCAGTACCGTCACACGGGGTGAATAGAGATGCGGGGTGAATAGAAACAAGACTAAAGGGTATTATCACATTATTTAAATATTATTTGCAGTATTAAACTACTACAATTATTTAAATAATTGTATTTTTTTCTTTTTAATCAATGCTTTGTTAGAAACAAATATAGTATCAAAGCTAAAAATATAATCAATTTTGTTTCTTTTCACCTTATATTGAGGTGGGAAATTATCAAATACGGGTAACTTCTCCTGCTCTCGGGTGTCTCGATGGAGCAAGAGCGAGTGTCAGACTTTTACTGATTATAACCCACCTGTGGTAGTAATGTAGATTTCCGGCCACCGTAGGTGCGGGCTTGCGGACGGCGAGCAATAGGTAGCTCGCCGTCCGGACCGAGCCCGAGTCGTCGACGGCGCGTAGTGTTCCACGCGCGCCTCAAGGAAATGTCAGCAACCGTAGGGGCCCAGCAGGGTTGAAGCCTACTGGGGCCAAGGGTCTCATTCTGAAAGGAAGACTCGGCCCTGGTATGAAAGGCAACAAAGGAACAGGAGTGGGTTTTTAGTCAGTAAAAGTCCCGCAGTTCTATTCGCCCCTATATTTTTACTCGCCCCGTTTGTAGGTAACGCGTCATCGTTGCATACAAGTATAACATTATATCGTCCACATTAAGTCATATAAGAACTTAAAATAGATTAACATTTCTGTATAATGAATTTACCGGTTTTGGTTCAGCAATGTTAATTAACCCACAAAGTGTATCGGCAATTCACAACTTGAAGTTACTTGCAGTTTGTTTGTTGAAATCGAAAGCTAATAAAATCTCATTTTGTGCTGCGAAATTCTAGAAGCTAAGTGTTCGAAAACCATGTTTAATTAAAACCACTAGGTATTGCAAGTTATTAGCAGATTAGTGTGGAATTATTTGTAGTGTTGTTTTGCTTAATTGCGAAATATATATAAACAGCGTTCTCCGTGTGGTCTTTATGTGTATTTCCTTCAGTGATTTAGAATTCAAATCCTTGAATTTAAACACTTTCTTTTTAATCTATCAGCAGTAACTTATTTTACTTTCCAATCTGGAATTTACCTAAAAGCATTCCAGTTTAAATATCTATTTTAAAAGTGAAACAGATGGACTTAATTGGTAGTTGTATTGTACTTACTTGCAGTCAGTAGATGACTGCACATAACTTAGAGCTAACTAGCATGAAAGTTGCATTGTTTTATCTTTTCCGTAAATCTCTAAAGAGAATGAAGCAATCAGCTAACAACACAACGTTTATAAGCTCCATGTTGCTGTGGTTACTATTTAAAATATGTTACCGCAGTTCCTGAGAGTGCGTTGAACCGCCCCCACCCTCGGTCTATTTTCTAACTCGACCAACGAGTTCTTACGAGGACTTGACACCGTCAATTGCGATTGTCAATGTTATGAATTTGTCATAATTTATAAGCAAGCCCAAGCCGCGGTTATGCAGATTAAAGTCCTAACGACTGACTCAGTTCTGCACTTTCGTCGCCTGCGTCAATTGCCACAAATGGACTCGATCCCCGTATGACTTTATTGAATCTGTTTTCTTGGTGTTACAGGGATTGCATGATTCAACAACGCATGTTACAAACTAAATAAAGTTTTACTGAGACAACCAACCTACCGAAGGTTAAAATTTACTATTTATAAAAGCCCTAAAAAAGGCACAATGAGATAATAGAAGTCTCAGTGTTGCCGACTGCTTTAATTGTATGCATGCATTAACTACGAAAGACAATTAATATAATGAGAGATAATCACATCAAGGACACATATAAAGTTTATGCCTTGAAAGCCGGTTTTTAATTGGCTTTTAAGACCACAATTTTGGAATCCCTGCGAGATAGAAGTACACAAACTGGTGTAGATTTCAATGGGCTATTTAAAAAGCGTTGCATTCTTGTTTTATAAAAACGTGCATTGTCTGAATTAATTTTGAAAGAAAATAAAAAATAGGTTCCCCCACTTTAAGTAGAATATCAAATTCAATTACCTACTTTCATTGTAAACAATCTGACGCCCGAGGGTTTTTAGTTACACCAAAATTCACGTTGAATAAACTTAGTTTAGACGGACTTTCACGTTTTGGTTTGAAAATAAAGGTAAACAATACATAATTTAAAACCTACGCACCTTAAACAACAGTAGGTGTATATTTACGAAATAACACATTACTGATTGAGGAAGGATAATGTTCACGAAAAACAACACCTGTTTTTTTGCGGAGCTAATTTACTGTCTGAGGCCCATTTTTTCCTGAGTTGTGCCAGTTCAAAGTCCACTGCACGCCTGATCGCACCATTTGATTGAGCGTAATATCGCGTCCATAGATTTCCATCGGATGGCTTACAGAATTGCCTATTTCATGCTTCAATTGTAAATTCATATTTTATTAATATAGAGTCTAAATGACAGTTATGGAAAACTAGCATGATATCAGTTTTTATTTTGCAAGAAGTACTTGCATATGTAAGGAATAGATCATCAAAGATCATCGCGATAAGTACTGTGAGCACGTGCGCGTAGTATATGCATCAAATTTTCTCTACTAGAAAATCCCACGAAGCCCTAATTGATCAAATTCTTTATTCTTTTGGCGCCAACATTTCATTAAAAAGTCATCAATATAGACATCTCTAAACGTATTAGTTTTTCTGATCAATAAGAATAATATTTAACTTGTAGTAATGATAAGATATTATTATGAAGTTTATTTATAAATATGGACTATAATTCCGGGGTCGTGTTTACAGCATGGCATGTATCTGACTTCCTAACAAGTTACTTCAAGCTGGTGATAGTTACGTACCATATCCATTTCTAGCCCTTGATCGAGGATAACAGCATTCACACAGCAACAGTCTTCTTTACGTTGTAACCAACACCTTAATACAATTAAACGATTAACAAGTTAGTTGTCCGTATGTTTATCTCGTCTTCACATCGGCATCACGCCTCCTAGTCACGATCGCTATTTACGAGTATTTACACGCAGTATGCAAATAGCTCACGTGCATTGTGCATCAACAAGACTAGTGTATCCGTTGTACAGACAATCCTTAGCACATTGTGCATCATGAAAAAAAAGTCTATTGTGTTACAGACACGTCATTAATAAAGAGAGTTCTACGAGCTTCCGCTCTGTTACCAAGTTTGTACCAGTATTGTATAGTCTATTTGTAGCGTAACACTGATATCAAGGTTTAAAAACATTCTCAAGATTTAAATGGTCAGTACCTACTATGCATTAAAAATAAGAATAGGATCAACTTACCGCCATGGCGTGACGTCATAGCTGTCAAATCGAATCAGAAGCAAGATTTTTTCTTTAATTTAATTTATTTACGAATCATGAACGAAAAAACGTTTAATCAGAATCTAGTTCATCAATTTCGCACATCACTACTCTGACACATAACACAGTGTGCATCACTGTGTGATGTGTCAGAGTAGTGGCAAATGGAAGAAGAAGGCGACTTGTTGCAAACAATGAAAATAAGAAACAAAACAGTTATTTTTTTAAACTAATTATGACTTATTATAATATTTTTTTAAAAAAATTGCAAACTTGGATCCAGCAATAACGTTTTTTCTTTACTTAGATTTAACTAAGACTCCGTTAAACAAAGTAAAAAAAAAATAATGTTATTGATACGCAAATAAGTTTTCCTTGTTAACCGTACTTTTCAAGTAACATTTGACAGATAGAGGTCATTGACGTTCCTATTCTTATTACGCATTGTAATACAGTCCAGAAAGGTGCAGCATTCTATTTACAAAACATGCAAAAGAGCATTACAGCAAACTGGTGTCCATAAATTGATGTTGTTGGGATCATAACAATCATAACTTGAGGTAAAGTCTTGGGTTTTAAAACGAGCTTCGCCTCATCTCCCAAGGTGTAATAAAACTTTTTTGTACACAAATAATATATTGGGATGGCCTCGGTGCGTGCACGCAGGCCTGCAGATGCACGGCTGGCCTTGACTCAGCGTACATGCGCGTGAGTCGAGGTGTAAGGGACTGGCGGGTAGCGGTCTTGTATCGATTGCGTAAATCATGACCAATAAGGTCATCTTCGTGATGTAAGTCTAATATTGACAAGGACGAGGATCCATTTCTTGTAGGCTAACTGGATGCATATTTTTTACTGCTGCATAGAGATTTCTTGACATACATACGTCCTTCCAATTTTCTTTAACCATTAGTTCCAATTGAACAACTGGTGTTGTTGTTGTTTTTAAGTATTAAACTTCTAAATTCCTAATTCAGTTCTTACTAGTAATTCAAATGTTTATTTCCATAATCGCACTGTTTGCTTTCTGTACACTTCACCTTCGTCTTAATAGTTGGCGATAGACTTGTGTCGAATATTATCCTTCAACATGATGGATGGTTTTGTATTGCTGTCAATAAATCTCCTGTACTTGCACCCCGCCCAGGCGCATGCGCCGCGCGCCCATATCAAAATGCCGTATCGTACTGATGCGAGCTATTTTTGTCGAGTCTCGTCGCGTCGCCAATCGTGTTTTTCCATGCACTGAGCATTTTAAAGTAAAAATATTTCATCGCGTTATTACCCAATCATTCTTGACCTAATCCTTATCATTGTACACGTACTTTATTTGCAATTCCGTAGAAAAACAGGTAAAGTTATTCTTCTGTTGAAATATTTGGTCATGCGCCAAGTCCTTCGGCAAATTGGAAGTTATCGCCAGATTTGTCGACCTATGTTCAAATATGGCTCTCGCATTTTATTTTACGTTTGACCCAGTTGTGCATTTAAACGAGCCTGCTTTTGGAATGATTACATCACTGACATCAAACTACTTGATTATGATTCATCTCTGTCATCGAATGCATTCCAATGAACTATTGCAATCGTTCATCGCGTATCTGATACTTGAATAGCGTCTCATATGAGTGCGGATGATTTCATTGCAACAAACATTAATTCAAAAACAAAAAATCTGTTATTGTTTTGACTGCATTCTTTTGTACAGAAATGCTTTGAAAGTTAGTCATTCTTCCAAATCTCCGCTATGCATTTATAAAACAACCAAATCTATTGTTCTGAACGATTAGATCTATGGATCTTTTCATCTATGCGATTAGCATTGCATCCACAATATACACATCATCTATAACTTCATTTATTCCATTAATCATTGCATAGTAACATAATAGTTACCATTTAATTAAAACCGTGCGCGTACGCACCGAGATGTTGGCGATTAAGCCTCGAAGTCGAAGTTATTTTTAGTTAACCGGTCTATTACGGTAACTACGCTTTGAACAAATTACTAAAGTTTTTTATTACTCTACTGTCACTCAACGGGTTTCGGATACGCATTTATTCTTTAGTTTTAAAATCCAGATAAATCTTGTAACTCAGTCATATTTCATATTCTTCAACATCATTTATATGTCATATCTCTAACTTCGAGGCGAAATAATTTTTTAAATGAGTAGATAAGGTATATCAAATTTTATCAACTGTTTATACAAACACTTACAACCTTCACGCTTTGAAGGGCACATGGTATTTATTGTTTTGCGAATACTTACTTCGATTACATAACCCATTCGATAGCTGTATGAGACTTGGGCTATTTTCATTGTGTTTGTGATAAGTCCAACTTGTACAGACTTAGTTATCAAAGGTTCTGTGTGACGTATTTGTTCTATAGATAAACTGTGTTTTGATTTGTTTTATTGTACATCTCTCTTATGGTTTGTTTGTGTTTACTCTTCCGACATAGTCTAGTCTTATGAGTTTATGAGCCACTGATGGAGTTTTTCCAAAAACAACTTTTTTCTTACATAGATACGAGTATGTTCTTGCAAACTAGTAGGTATTCCACTTTGGGACTCGCTTAAACGGCACCTGAGCAAATGGCACCTGAGGTATTCCACTTTGGGCACCTATTGATATTTTTCGCAGGTGCCATAAGTGGAATACTTTAAGCATAAAGCATAAGCATAATCAGCCTTTTTAATGTTCCCACTGCTGGGACTCAGGCCTCCTCTTTTAGGAGAGGGAATGGGCCGTAATCCACCACGCGGGCCCAGTGCGGATTGGTGAATGTCACATGTCTCCGAATTTTTAGTTCTAGGACATGCCGGTTTCCTCACCGTTTTGAGAGCAGTGGTGATGAAATAAATTACACAAAGTAATGCTCCCTGACTGGGTTTGAACCCGCGACCTACAACTCGTAAGACGGGGCCGATACCACTCGGCCACCACTCCTCTTAGTGGAATACTTTATTATTTAAAATTTTATTCCACTTATGGCACCTACGGTAGGTACTCCCACTGATGTTAATCGAAGATTTAATTTTCACGTCCTAAAAATAATAAAATAAGGTCCCAACACTAGTACCCATAGATCTGTAGGTACTATAAGTGGAATAAAATTTTAAATAATAAAGTATTCCACTTATGGCACCTGTGAAAAATATCATTAGGTGCCCAAAGTGGAATACCTAATGATGAGTCAATCTTATTATATTGACCAATACTGTTTTCAATAAGCTATTAAAAGCGGTTTTGAGCATGAACTAAAGTTACGATTGATCTTTCATAACCGCACTTGACTCTAAAGCTTTGTGGATGGTTACAAGACGAATGGTGCCAAGCATCTCCGGGCTTTGATGTTTCAATTTGACAGGACATACAACAAACATTTTTATACAAAATTTAATTGAATTTTTAGCAGACTTCTCTGAACTCTCGCTTACTTGGCAAATATCCGACGGTTGCTGAATAAGTAAAATTCACAAATGAAATTTTCTAGAGAATTCCGTTCGTTAGTTTTTCAATCTGTTGTTGAAGAAATAAATTTTTATATTTGCTCTGTGCAGATTGAAAAGCAAGGAAGACCTAAAAAGGCAATCAATGAGATTTCATTGCGCTGATTGAGTCGTTGAGGCTCAGAATGTCAACTTCCCAAAATGTCTCCTTCCCAAAATGTCTCCTGGTACCAAAATGTCAACTTCCCATAATGTCCCTTTCCCAAAATGTTCCTTTCCCAAAATGTCTCTTTCCTAAAATGTCTTTTTCCCAAAATGTCCCTTTCCCAAAATGCCGCTTTCCCAAAATGTCCCCCATTCTTAGAATTAAGCGTTATAACCCAACTAAAAAATAAAAAACAATAATTCATTTCATTCATTTTCATTCATTCATTCATTCATTACTTTCCAAGGAATGAGATGTTGTCTTTAATCAATAACTGCGTTTCTTCAATTATACTGCAGAGTGAACCTATCTTTGCTAGGTGCATTTATAGAAGCACGTTTTAATATGACGGACGGTTACAATAAGTAAGTCAATATTGTCACGTATCATCAAATAACCGTTACTGATGATGGCTAAGCTTCTCATACCGCTATATCAAGCGGTTGTACCAACAATATTGTCAAGTCATCATCACCACGCTTGTCAAATTGTCAATATACTTATTGATCTGCAAATAGTTTGTTGCTTTATGCAGAAATGCGGATATCGTTGTCTTGGATATTGTTATCACCAATTGCCTTAATATCGTAATCCAATGTCTTCTATTTCTTCTTTTTGTTTATTGGACACCCTAAACCTTGTTCGCTCTCGGTAAATGTCCAGACTACGTGATCTACACCGCGGAATATATATTTATTGAAAGCAGCTGTTTTTAAAATGATTCTCATCAACTCAATACAAGCTCATTATGTCTTGGACTAGTAAACAAAAATCAATGTTTAATATTATTTACAGTACATTGACGATGTACAGCCTTGAATTTAAAATTCAGACTTGTTTATCGCTCGCAGAAAGAGCGACGACCTTTTTTTTATGTATTTTTTAACTTGGCCGCCCACGTGTTAAAGGAGTTCTCTTTTTGATTTACAATAAACAATTAACCCGTTTTCGGAAGTAAACAACACGATGAGTAAATGCAGCGCTGAGAAGTTTTATCTTTAGCACTTTTTGTTAATTTTACAAGGAACGCCCCAGATATTTTAAGATCTTACTTCATCATCATCTTCTTTTTTTTTGGCATCGGCGAGTAACCCATATTCTATCCCTTCTCTAAACTATCCCAATACTCCTCGATTCCTTCGTGGGGTAAACCCTGTCGCACTACTACTTTTCTCCTTCTTACTCCGCATCACACATCCAAGCCCCTATGATGGCTCCTTTGCTGTACCTTTAACTGCAGTGCGTCTCTAAAACTCTCTCGCACACTCCCCTTGCGACAGCCCTTCTCTGGATATCTCTAAGAAGAAAATAAAAGAGCATTTCTTTTCACAATTGACGTAATATTAGTATTATTGGTATTTATTAGTATGTATTACATTTTTTTATATACATATTAGTCCAATTTATGCAGGTTTATATAGTTAACTGGAATGTGATCCTACCCGAATGTGATCTCTCTGTCATACAAAGATTTACTGTGAGAAAACCATTGTTAAGTTAAGCTCGCCTTTGTATGTACTTACAAAGGCGAGCTTAACTTAACAATGAGTTTTCAATTATCAAATCACTGCGTACTATTTATTAAGTTTTGTGTACAATAAACTTAAATTAAAAATTATTTTATTTCACATATCTAGGCAAAATAGCATAATAACATTAAAATCTAAACATAGCATTTATTATATTATTAATAGCATTTGGCATAGGCATAATTATTTTATCCTAAGGTTGTCTGGCAGATATCGCTGTCAGCGATAAGACCGCAATTGTACCCATAAATTTAAGATTGTGTAAAATTTTGTTACTATTTTGGTGTAGTTGTGAAGTTTATTCTATTCTATATGCCTACATGGGCACTTATAAAACGTCAGAAGAATTAAGAATCTTTATATTCTTGGCCTTGTTCTGTATTACTTAGGGTCGATGCAAATGTTTTAATTTTCCATTCTTTCCTGTCAGATGTTACGCTATCATTTGCTGTCTTGTCTTTCATATCATTCAAATAATCCATTCATTCTTAAAAACTAGTGCGGTTTACACTTCACCATAGCTACGTACGACTATTACTTTATTTTGTTTAATACAGTATTCTAATTAAGCACTATTTATCAACAACCTCTCGGGTGGTCTCATCCTGACTACAGACAGGACCACTTTATCGTCGATCCAGGTGATTATAGGACTACTGCTATCAACAGGATGGCCAGCATTTATTTGCTTGCCGACATTACCAATCATGATTATTACAGCTTAGGCCTTAGTCTCTATATCTTTAAAGATATTTTAGCCTATTGAGGAATGTTGTAGGCTGCTATTTGTTATCATCTTGTTGCCTAAAATTTCCATAACAATAGTGAGGTACCTCTTAAATGAAATAAACATCTTAAATATGAATCATGAATTTAAAGTAGGTTAATTTATTAATTTATATTATTTGGCAGACGATTCGTTCACTTGTGTCAATTGAATTGTGATGTATCATTGTGCATGGTTTTGTCATGTTACGTGAATATATTAAAATATATATTTTTTTTAATTCCTCATTAGACACCAAAACAAGTTGTAATAGAGTTCATGTACTTACATAGACGAGAATTATTCTAAAGTTGAGTTTTGACACTCATTCTCATCCTTTCTGTTGATATTGTTTCATTGCTAATCGTTTTACTAGTTCACCTACTAGCGTTATTCTACTAATTATGAAAAACTATTTCATAGAGGTAATTGCATTTTAAATTGTAGTTACCTTGTACCTTATTAAGTAATCTCGTTTGGCGCCATAAAATCAGTCAAGCGTTCTCATTAAACGCATATTTCGCGATCTTAAATATTGTTCCAGGGCAGACAAACAAATTAATATGAATTTATCTAAAATTTAAATATACCTACTACTTTTAAATTTTTTTTATAGAGATCATGCAAAAAAGTATTTTACCTCTGCATTTTTTCAACCTGCTTCATCCTAACATCCGCAGTTACACGGTAATACCAACTTGCAGCTCAATATTACTGAATGGATACAAATAAGCATAAATTATAATATAGCTAGTACATTAATCAATCAATTCGTACCTTACACCGCCACAAAGTCACATAAAATGCTGCTACCGAAACCCATAGATACGCCTTCCCCATTACTTAGAGTCTGACAGTCGATTACACCTGCTTCCAACTCAATGAAATCCACATTGAGTTGTAATATGAACCCAAGGCCAATCCCTAATCGCACACTGTATCTTTGTTTTTTATTTTCAGGTAAGCCCACGAATCCGAATATCTGACAGACTCTTTGTGGTGAGTCATAGAATAAAAAAGGTATCCCCTGCCCTTGTATTTTTTTTTCAGCAACTTGGACTTTGTTCTCGAATGTTTTGTTGTGTTTTTAGATTTTTATGATGTGGAAATTTATTCCAACCTTGTTCTTTTGTTTGCATTTAATCTGATGAATGGAAGTAAAGATTTAATAATATTGTCTGATTTATATTCATTTTTATATAATTCGTTTATAGAACTTGACTTTGAATCCAAGTTGTCTTAAAAAAAATCTAGTGGTATCGGGCTAACATTTTTCATACGAAGGAATATTTTAGGGGCTAACGTCTGTGCCCTTAGTATTTTCTCAAAACTCATTAGAGCGTGTTTTCGATCTGACCACTACATGCAAGTCGAATGTCAACACTATCGGGTTTAATTCAACCTTATTTTTCTCTACTATCTGTTCGCTACTTGTGAAGATATAACCTTGTCAACTTTAGTGATAAATATGATAATATTAGCTTATTATCTATTATAATTCATATGTTTGAATTCATTGATTAGTTTGAGTTTTAGATTAGAATTTAATTCTGGGCAAATTATACCTACTAAGGCTTGCCCAAGAAACAAACAGTCTCAAAATTACGACATACCGTAAGTTAAGTATGTTAATTCCTGTAATAGAGAAACCTGTTTCACTAATCTAATAATATCATTTATTTATTCGATGAAGGCTGGACCTTTATGTAATACTGCTAATTGAATTTTGACAAAGTAAATCTAGTAATTGGGGTTACATGATTGTCATTGAAGTATTCGTTAGCTCTTTATTAGATAACTCGTATCTACTGTGTCTGACTTTTTGCCAGTACTCCTAATAATACCATCCTCTTGTAGTAATCTCTACTGATTAGTATTATCTGTTAGCAATGACCATCAATACAGATAAAACAAAAACAATTGATAAACGTTTCTAGAAATCGTAAAAGATAAATGATATTCAACTCTGCTAGTAAATCACAGTTGGACTGAAAATAACAATTTCATCATTGATTTGAACAATCCCTTAGATCTCTTTAATCATAAATCTAGGTTTACTTAGAAAGACAGCTGCTAATGTGCTTATTCTATCTTAGTGCAAATCAAATTCTTGCCACAGGCACGTACTGTGTGTGAAGCTGCCGGTTAGGATATACAATGGTCAACATTGATAAACAGAGCAAGACGCTTGGCGTTTCGCAGGGCACTGACCTAGGGCCGTTGATGAAATTGTTAACAAGAGCTAGTGTGAATAGTTTTAAGGTTTTGTGTAAGATATCCTGCAACTCGCACTCCACTCTAGTTCGAAGCTGAAATTAAACAGTCATCATCATCATCATCATTTCAGCCGATAGACGTCCACTGCTGGACATAGGCCTCCCCCAAACGTCGCCACAACGAACGATCCTGTGCGTCTCGCATCCATCTGATTCCCGCAACCTTCACCAGGTCATCGGTCCACCTTGTAAGGGGCCTTCCAACACTGCGTCTTCCGGTACGCGGTCGCCACTCCAGAACCTTTCGGCCCCAACGGCCATCCGTTCTGCGAGCAATGTGCCCTGCCCATTGCCACTTTTACACACAAATTAAACAGTGAGCAGCGTGAATATTGATATTTTATCAATGAGAATATCAGACGAATTTCCAAGAACCGATACTACCGTCCGTCACTCCCCTATGAGGTGCAATTCAGGGGTGAAAGTACCAGGGCAACACATGCGTAAAATCGATACCATTTTAATCTGATCCAGACAGTCCCCATCCCCGTAGTACTTTTCAAGGTTACGTTCGCCGCTCCGTATAAAAGGGTGGCTGTCTACTGAGTTTGAAGCTTTAAAAGGTTTTTTTGGGGCATGTCAACATTTTAAATGCAGTAGACACTTTTTGGCAGCAAAAAATGTCTTAACTGGTTTGTATTTCGATTTTTTTGGGGTTCTGGCCCTGATTTTAGTGAGTTCTCCGTTTAATTTGGGAGTCATATTTTTGGGATAAACAATTGCATTTTCAGGTATCGAAAATGTACCCATAATTATGCTTTTAAATATTCAGTTAACAAAATACGGTAATTGATACGAGTTATTGAGCTCACAATTGAATAAATATGGTTTTTTAATAAGTTACATCATCACAATGGAAGATAATTGGCATAGCGGCGGGACTTGTTCAACAAATTTGTGGATTCCAGCTGTTCTGTATAAAAAATAAATTCATATTGTTCTCGTATTCATTCCGGATGATAAAATAGTATCAGGTAAAATGTATGTTTGTCGCTGCATCATGCATGATGGAGAACTTTATGTTATTGTACAAATGACCGTTTTAAGGCCGGCGCCGACGTCATCGGTAGTTCAAACAAATCCATAAATTCTCAGCGATGTTATTTGGTGCTCAAGGAACAAAAGGATCTGGCCAGCAATAAAAGTTCCCAACGGCACCCTTAAGAGCAATAGTAAAATGCCGTTGTGCTTACAATCTTTTTTGTATTCCATAACCTGATTTTACAGTTGGTATTTTATTTTTATCTTTTTAGTATTCCGTACCAGAAGGGTGCCAACGGGACCCTATTACTAAACCTCAGCTGTCCGTCCGTCTGTCGGCCGGTCCGACTGTCAGCCGGTTGTATCTCATAAACTGTAAGAGTTAGAGAGTCGCAATTTGCACAGAATGTGTATTTCTAGTGCCGCTACAACAAAAATTAAAATGAAGTGAAATATTAAAGGAGGTTCCCACACAAGACACGTTATTTTGTCTACTTTTTTTTTTTTTTTTTTTTGATTTTCATATTGTAGTAGAGTCCCCTTCGTGTGCGAATCTGACTCGCACTTTGTTAGTTTTAGGTTTTTTTGTAGGGAGAATTTTCTTAGATTACTTTCTAGGGAAGAGTATTTTTCTTTTACTTAATCTTAGTGATCTTCTCATTAATCGTACTTCGCGATAATCACTTTTCTTGTAATGAGTAAGATGAGGTACCTACACAAAAACCTTTTGATCCCCTGTGCATAATTATTTTCTAATGCTCTTGCGGGTTTCACCTATATAATTAATCAAGGTAGATGATTGAAAAGAGAGAGCCACAGTGAGCTTACAAGAATTTTCTTATTCAATTTCGCGATCATTATTAATAGTCTGTTAAATGAAAAATGAACTCTAGCATCGATAACTATCTAACGTTTACCAACAGCTGACTTTTGGTTTTTAAATGTTCCAATTCTTGTCTTATATGTACGTTCCATAGATATTTATGTGGTTCGTACTAACACTTTGTTAGCAACTTCGTTCGTGAGAAAGTTTTCATAAAAACTTTAAAACCCCTTAAGAGGCTCCTTTTTCATTCGCCTATCGTCAACATCGAATAAGGGTTAAAAGCTTGTTACTTCATCTAACACAATCCAACGCGATGTTTGACGAAAAGGTAACGCGAAAAAAGATAGAGAACGCCTGAAAACTCTGTTAGCATTCGGTAATTCCGTGATTTACTCGAATATTTTACAAAACTTAAATAGGAAATACGTCTTTTTTTTTAAACCCTTATAAGTTTTTGAAAAAAATTGTCGTCATTCAGAATCTTGATTAAATTTGCAAGACTTCTATTGTAAATTGTGAAGTGTCAAAGTTCATGTAAAATAGCAGATTTTCGGAGGTCTTTACTAGATTAGTTTTACACAAATTTATAAATTGATTTTGATAGAAGCCTAGATAATATCCACAAGATACTGTGTTTCCAAAATATCTAATGAAAAATGTGTATTATAGTCATAATCGCGTAAGAGCGGTTGTATGAAAAACTGAAAATCTATGTCGAGTTGTATCCCCTTAAACCGTATTTTGAGGGTAGCTTTGGAACAGTTATAATGATAGTCTTTATTGTTCATCTTGATTAGCATTTGTGCTAAGTTTCAATCTTATTAACCCAAGAAATAAGAATCTTCTAGAAAATATTTAAAAGCCCCTAAATTATTCTATTGGTGGTAGTTCTGAAAAAAAAATAATGACAACCTTTATAATTTACTTAGCTTACTATTTATGCTTACTTTCAAGTATGTACACGGAATTAGATTTTGCATACAAACGAAATTACCCCTTTTTACCCCCTTAAAGGTTGAATTTGCAAAAACCTCTTAGTGTTCGCTAAAGTCAAAAAAGGAACCCTTGTGCAAAATTTCATATTCCTAGTCCCAGTAGGTTCGGCTGTGCGTTGATATGTCAGTCTGTCAGTTTCTCCTTTTATGTGTATAGATGGTTGCTACAAGGTCTATTGGATATTTTGCTTATTGAATTTAGTACTAGTCCCAGCTTATCCTTTATCTCTAAAGAACTACATATAGTTTTTGGCAAATTCAATTAATATGCCCAGCGTTTTCCCAATTGTGTTGCGGTCGGCTTCTAATTTAACCAAACACTGCTGGATATTAGGACTTTACATGGAGTGACCGCCTATCTCACCTGCACAACCCAGCAATTGGGTAACACAATGCCCTTGGCAGAACTGGTGACAGTTTTTCTGGCTTCTGACTATCCGTAACGACTGTCAAAGATTACAAATGATAGCCTTACAAATGATATGACATTACAAATGATAGCCTTACAAATGATATGACATTACAAATGATAGCCTTACAAATGATATGACATTACAAATGATAGCCTTACAAATGATATGACATTACAAATGATAGCCTTACTAAACTGTTAACGTGATTTCCGAGACATGGAGGAATCTCGATTATATTAAGATGATCATCCATCTACTGACCGACTTCGGCATGTGTAGCTTAACTTTGGAGATCGATCCAAGCAACTGTTATTACTTAGACACGACCTCCTCGGTTTGCTCAAAACTTCATAACTTGTACAATACTCCATTTGTTTAGGTAGTTAACTAAATGTAAACAATCTTGATATGTCTTTTTATTGAAAAAAAATCGTATAAAAGACATACAAAGATTATTTAGTTAATTACCAAACATCGGTATAGATAAATAACAAATTTTAAACATTTTTTGATAAAATTTTTAGACAACTTTTAGACAAAAGACATGTCAAGATTGTTTATATTTAGTTAATTACCTAAACGGATGGAGTATAGGATTACAGCAAGCGTGTTCATTATTTCATTTAAAATGCAAAGCTAAAAAATCTTTTATTCAAAGTCATACAATGTTACTACTGGCCATTGGTCACCGGCCAATCGTCGTCATAAAACACACAATAAGCACTAAATACCGTAAAGTGGCGAGTAAATCAACGCATGAATAGACATGCGATGGTAACGAAGCCATATATACGACTCTTAATTCCCTGGAACTGTTACATCTAATACACCTTGTAGACTATTCGCTAGAAATTATGCAGTACTTCGAACATCAGTTTTAGACTGACCTCCAAGCTAATACTGTGTTACAAATAATAGATTCTGTGCTGTAGATGCATGTAAGACGGGATATTTTTGGCCGGTCGTGCGAATATTTTCGGTACCAGGCAGTCAGAACCCGGAAGTGTTGACAACGAATCTAATTTTATGAAATTTACCTATTGCATGGCTTTGAGGTCAACCTGCAATAATTCTGTATCAACCGAACAGTATTCAGGCTTTGTAACACCTGGTTGGAATTCGAATGGAGCATAATATTCCCAAAAGCCTGGGAACAGATTACAATGAGGTTAATGTGAAGCATAAAATACTTGAATTTTATGGTGCCTTGGTACACTTGTCGGAAACCACGTACACCAACCGAACAGTTTTAAAATAGTTATGTTTCGCCGTTGCCTTCACACAACAAAGTGACCCACTTACCACATACGATTTGTCAATCAGATAAGAAAACAGTAAACAAATAAACAAGTTCATAAAGATAGTAATAGAGTTTTATTATTTCATTCAATTATTTGCCCCTAAGTCTTTCTTTGTTCAAAACGAGAAAGTTTGGAAAACTCTACAAGTACAGAAGGAAAACTTGTGCCAAGGTAAACTTTCGCCTTTGACATTTAAATGTTTTAAAAGTCATTGCTCTGTGGCTGTCAGATTTAAGAAATTTCTTGTGGAATAATAAATTAGTTTTGTAAACTCGAAATAATTTAGCTGAATATTGAAAAAGGTCGAAGGACGTAGTCCTTGTACTTACACGAGGAAATATTTCTTTTTATTACTTAAAAAGAAATTTGGCTTTGATATGTTCTTAAGTTGGTACTGGTAAAGTAACATTATCATAATATTCACAACGTCTTTTATTCACCTTATTTACGAGTTGGGTAGATATCGACAATCCTGACCTACACGACCTGAAACCTCAGTAAAACTGAGCAATTACGAATCAACCATGTTGTTTCCATACTCATTACTACTACTCACGTTTACTTCCTTAGTAAGTAAGGACATGTGCACACGCAACTACAGTATAGTATTACAAAAATCATCAACAAAATTCCATTGACGACCTTGCCCTACTGCTTCGTTGTCGCTTGCCTACGTGACGCCCTTCATGCGCTTTTCTATTCCTCTAGCTGTCCCTTTCTAGAATTCTCGCGCTTGTTGTTTTTTAGGTCAATCAGCTGCTGTGGGAGTCAGTCGAGTCGTTCCGCCGTTGATTGATACTACCGAGTTCTTTGAACTTCTTCTTGCCCATGTTCTCCTAGTTACGTCATTCAAATTAATGTTATGGTGACTAATAAATATAAGCGAAAGCGTCACTTTAATAGTTGTTTATTTTATTTATGGTCAAGATTTTTATTACCATTTAAACGTTATCATATTTCATCTTAGTAGTTTAGATATTGTTACACTGCCAAGTGACGACTCAATCTGCATTTCGATGTCAAGCTGTATGCTGCGGACTGCGGTAATTTTCGAAAGAACAACCGTGGCCCTGGAACGGAAAAGGCAACTGTAGGAACACACGTGGATTTTATAAGTCTGACACTCTCTGAGGTCCTCCTCAGAAAAAGTAGTTTAATGATTTCCCGTCTTGAAAATAATTCCGTTAAGAAGTTTATTCACATTGTTAGATAGTTAAGAAGTTTATTCACTTTGTTTACGGTCAATAATGTCCAGGATACAAAATTGGACATGAATAGTGCCTGAACCGTTGTCTAAATCACCAATCTATGCAAATTCATTACCTACTAATGAGCGAGAATAGTTTCACGTAAGCAACTTTTGATAAATGACTTGACATGGCTTGCTCCTGTGAAATAAATACAAAAACAAGTTACTTCAATTATTTAAACTTTATATTGTGTATCTTAGACAATGTCTTTATGCAAAACATTGCGTGAGACTGGGAAATTTCCTCACACGGCAGAAATACTATCAAACGTAAGCTGGGCATTCTTATTGCCGGAACATAAGATCCAAATTGTAACATGAATGAAATATCGGATACTATTGTTGCAACATTGTATCGTGTTTCATACGAAATGAGCGGTTAAGCTAACTTGTCATCCGTTCAGCCTCCCCCCTCCTGTCCAGAAAGGGATAGTGTTAAATGTCCTGTCTAGCTCCGTCTCTTTCTCACGCCGGAATTATGATGATTTTAAGACGTCACAGTAGGGCCCCGGTTTGTTAAGAGTTGTAACACATATTTATGTGTGTGGGAAATTGGAAAGTTGTTAGCTGCACAAGTACGGTCTTGTCGAAGAAACTTAACATATCCATTAATCTTTGTGGAAACTTACGGATTTATTATGTTTACCATTTCTTTGCGCAATCGCTTATTTCGGCTAATTCGATTCCGAGTCTGTGCTAGTTGAACATAGACGAGACTACAGAGAGCGACCTACTTAAAAAGCTCAGCACCTAAAAAGCAAATTGATAAAAAAAAAGCGTTGGTACGACATATCACCTCCTTGGACTAAACACGCCAGTGTTAACTGATAGATCATGTCTAATTAACAAGTCATCGATGGGCACTGAGACCGAAGCGTATCTTAAGTGGCTTACTGCCGACTACCAAGCCATAGAGTTTGATCACGATGACGTAGAGGAGGATGTGAATCACGTTTTTCCCATTTACGCGAGGTTGAGGCTATGTTGTTTACGGAAGTCTTGCGGAAATGACGAGCGAGACACCAAATGCAGTTGGCATCTAGTGGCCTTTGAGATGTACACCTGCCTTGTGTTAGTACAAGCTCGACTACTCGATGCTCATTAGAATGCAACACATGCAAGGGATTGAAATCATAATCGCAAACGTTTTATTGTCTGATTGAAGAGCAGCCGTGTGTGAATTGATGAGTTCACTATCCTAACAGACAATGTTAATACTGAGATTAGCAGCCACTTTTATAGCTGTTCTTGCTTCGTTGTACTTTAGACACAAAGCCAGGTGAATAGTAGCGATTACTCTCGGTAGGTACGGATCTGGAAGGCCATTCGCCCCGTTATATCAAAGCACCTAGGGGACTGAGTGAGAAAATTGTTTTAAATATAAATACTGTATCGATTTTAATATCAATTTGACCTGTAAACAAATAAATTTATCCGAAAAGTCTTCTCAAACAGTACATGCTTACGTTGATAATCGCCTTTACAGCATCCGCAGATACAAGCAAAGTTATAACGTGTTACCGTAGTTGACGAAAATGATAAGATTTTTTCCCAACTCTGATTTTTTGACCTTTGATTTGGTATAATTTGCTTAATTTTTTGCTTAACATTCTCTTCTAATAACTGTGCTTGAGGTAAACCAGTGATATTTATCTTAATCCAGCAACTAACTTGAAAAAACGAAAGTTAATTTTCCTTCAAGTGTAAAATTCGGAACTGCTATTTGAAGTCCTCTCAACCTTAGTTCGGTCTTCGTCAGAATTGTTATTAAGTTCTCTTAATGATTTGATATTTTTCATAGTATTTATTAGTTTATAATTTTATCATTTTTCTGTTTGAAGTATCTGTTATTTGTTTATTGTGTAAACCTACCATAGTGTTGTCTTTATAAACCTAAAGGTTGACTGGTAGAGAATGCCTTGTTGTATTTAGTCCGCCTATGTACCACTACTGTACATGAAGTTTAAATAAATAAATAAAATGGCTGCTATATTACAAATGTAACAAACACTTAATAAACTGTGACTCTTCCTTGCACATAGCGCGTCATCAATGCTGAAAACGAAGCTTCATTTTGGGATTCAAGCACAATGCCATAATCTTACTGACCCGAAATCACAAATAAGTCAGGGCAACCCCAATATAAACCGCGGCACCAGAAATCATACTATTTTTATAAAGTCCTTTCTCTCAATTCAATAGATTACCACAGAAAAAAATAATTCGCACAAATCTAATACGAAAATAGAAGAGACCTGTGAACTTGGTTCATAATCTTATTAGTATTGTTTCCAGCGTTAATAGTAAACTCTACTAAGAGTCTAACGTAGAACCCTTTAATGGGTTCGGTTCGATCGATTCCGTGTCCTAATTCTCTCCAAAGCACGTCTAGACTAGTTTGGGCGTGTTGGATTTGCGATTGCCGTACTTATAATGGAATTGAGTTAGTTAAATTGCATGGGGCACGGAAAGTTGTCGCCCTAGCAATTTTCCTCATTATGAACTTATTTCTGGCCTAGTTATATTGTTTATATCAGGCTTTGTTAGGTCTTTTCCGTTTTTTTTTAGGTGTGAAATCATCCTATGACTTTTACCGCTCTTGAGCGTGGCGTGAGAGCGTGTCAAACTTTTACTGACTAAAACCCACTCCTGTTCCTTCTTTGCCTTCATTCCAGGGCCCCGGAGTGCACTTTTGCACAACCCATGGGGATCTTTCCCATATAGATATATTCTTTATTATAATCCAATAATAAAATTACAATAGGAACTTAAAATTAATAGGGTGTCACAATGGGCGGTCTTGTCGCTAAAAGCGATTTTTTACGGACACCCTTGGGATGGATTTGTCAGAGAAGGTGAAAAAGATACGCTGGTAGTGCTTGGTGTACTATTAATATATATACCTACAATACATTTACTTTATATTTAACTTTTTCATATACTTACTTGATTTGTGACATTTATAACATGGTTCAAAGCTACAGCGCTGTTTTAATTATAATTTTTAAATGTGTGACTTACTCCCGAAGATGATAATAAGCAAAATCGCAACGTTGAATTCATTGCAAGAATTAATCATATCAATTGAAAGATACACTATCACATAATAACAAAGTGCATAATTTGTATAATTAATAGTTATAAACACGCCAGATATAATTAACATAGGATTATTTATTTGAACAAACTTAATTACCTATATCACCAGATAACCTCGTGTCATAGTTTGCAAAAACAGCATTACCGTTTGAGTGTTTGTTGGAAATAAACCTCTTGATACAGGCATGTTTATATTCAAGTCAGAATGAAAATAACTTCTTCAATGTATTGTTCCTGGCCTTAAACGTAAAATTTTGTAAAGATCCAAAAACAGATTGAAATGAAAAGCACCGCTAGGAATCATAGATTTATTCAAATGGAGAGTTCAACATTTAGCATTGACGTATTTCCGCGATTTTAGATTCGAATTGTTAAATTATACATATTTCAAAAAATGTTGTCACTAGTAGTAGCAAAAATGTACACATAGAGGTCAACTAACGCGTAAATATCAATCTGTTTTTTATTTACTCACACACAAGTTTGAAAGAAAAATACATATACTAATATGAAGAAAATAAATAGAAAAAACAGCAGAGGTGACCGCGGGCCCCAAACTAGGCACAGCCTGTGTCTTGGTGGCCTTGGTCAGGTGATCCTATGGAAAATTTTCTTTGCAAACTTGATTCATTGAAAACGAGGTCACTTAAAATAGTACGAGTAACTATGTCGGCATTATTAAATGCAAAACGTCACAATATATTTCAGTGGCGCCCGACTGTGGGCGAAATATGTGGGCGGGGAATCGCACCAACGCCCACCACACCCTCGATCAAAACACAAGAAGTTCACATGGAACTGAGTTTCTGCAGTATACTGCATACAATTCTCCTCCCCTTTCATCTGTGTCCCGTCCGACTGCTTCGAAACTCGCATTCTATATTAAAGAAACCAATTCTCAAATCATAGTCCAAGTATTCGTGTGAAAACCTATCTTGTACGATACTGAAAACACAGTTGTTCCATTATTGTTGTGTCAAGGTACTGGTTTGTCCGGTGTTTTTATCGCCACTGACGAACCTAAGCCGGGATTGGACTGTTGTGACTAAAAACTTGTTTAACAGCTTTGCATGAATTTTGGCAAAGCTCCTTTAATTAATTGTTTTGTGTCGCTGTTATGTGGTTTTTAATGTAAATGGATTGGCATTTTCTTTTTAAGATAATCTATTTATTGTTATCATCAAACAGGTGTGTCTCGAGTTATTGAATATCAGAAATAGTTTGTCGTTGTCATCTATTTATTTAAATTAAGATACTTGTTTCTTAATATTTGTAAGTTAAATCTTCTGAATTCTGCATAGAAACTAGTAACGATGAACGGAGAACTGCGAACGTTTTATTGGTAGTTGTAAAACCGTGTGAGCAAAAGCAATAAAAATATTTTCGTTATCGCTCTCATTGTACTATGCAACTGCTATAACTAGTCTCCATAGCGACAGTGAGTTCCACGTGTATACATCCTCGACCTTCTGCAACTCTCATAACTACTAACATAGCCATTATTTTCCACGACGTAATGGATCGAAAAAAAAAAAAGATATTTAATGAACGCATGTCGCTCGAACTTTCGGAAATAAATAAATATTATTGTTATCTTAGAACCCAACCAAAGCCCTTGAATAGACAGGATATCAACTGCTTTCTAAAGCCGGTGTTTGAATTTACAATCCTTGAAGATGAAGATCAACAACAAACTGATAAAGTATCTCATGAAAAGACCATCTGCTTCTTGTGTTCAGTCAATTCCAGCAAATATTGAAGAAATTCTGCAGCGACAACGACAACAAACAAATTATTTCAAGAGCAGAAAGATGAATAGTGAATAGGTATTTTGCATCAATCCAGTAGCCACCAAATAACGCAGGTAAATGAAAACCATGGTTACGACACGGTATAATCGACAATAAACCCCTTGGCTGAATCTGTCGACAATCGCAGGAAATCTCCGCCATTGATTTTCCTTCACGCTTATTCTTATCGTCGTTTCTAATTGTATTAACATTCTTTCGGTGTTGTATAACTTCACCTTGGCACTCAGCACCTGTTTGGTAACACTCTGTTCATCTGAAATTGATTAATTCTTCAGTTATGTTTACTATTTCATCATTCATCAGTTAGGTTGCTGGGCAGTTTTTCTTCTCAACTTCAGTATTTTGCGGGAGTGTCTTTTGCAATATTTGACGTTCCATGAGTTCTCAGCCTAACTTGAAATGATTTTGATTCCAATGACGTCTATGATCGATATTGCAGGTTGTGGGAACACATTCAATCATTTTTTAAGAAAAGCTTAACCCAAAAGCCAAATATGCAAAATAAAAAAAGTGGAAAGAATCATGAGATCATTGATTAAATTCTTCACTTGACTTTTATTAATATTTGTAATGACTGTTGACTTTTAAAAAAAAATACTATGGTTGTCCTTTTATTGTCTTGGAACATCATCGTATCCTTCAATAATTACCATAGCAAGCAGAGCATCCGTTAACGTTCCTTGAAGGTCGTACATTTTCCATAAAATTCTATAATTTTACTTGCTTGATAAAATCCTAAATTTTCCACTGGTTACAAGGTCTATGTTGATTTGGTCAGTAAGAAACTGCTTTTGTAGTCTGGCGTGTATATTAAATGACCGGAAATATATGTCTAAACAAGATGGTTGGGCTGCATGCATAAGAAATGAAATGTTAAAATATTTTCGCGGAAACTTGCCTAGGAATGTGTAAAGGATTCTCAGTCTAGTCAAGATCAAAGAGGACCCACCGTTTGTTGTTTATTTAATAAATATTGTCTACAAAATTATTATCCCCTATTGTATAATTAATTAGCATTGTTAACCGACACCTCATGAGTAATAAATACACTTTTGTTATATCTAGCGGTTTTGTTGATACAGACTTTAATTGTGTAACTTATGAATTTTTATATACCTTTAAATTATCTCTGTTAAGCAGACAATCTTCTATTTTATTTATTAGTTCATTTGTCTCAAGTCGTGCTCTAAAATCGTTATGTATGTTTGTTTTGACTTCATCGTGCACCTCTTCAGTAGCATGCATCACGTCATCCACTATCATAGACATAATATCATCTTTCGGCATGTCAACATCAAATCTCATATTTCAATATAATGCATTTTTGTTTACTTTTTCCTCCATTTGATTAGATCATCCATTCAAATTGTCTATATTCAAATATTATTATAGTATATTCTGAACTCGATACAACATCCCATCAGATTTTCACATCCTTGTCACGAATTAGTCGTTAAGTTATTACTATGCGACTGGAATGGCGATAAAAAATCCAAAATTTTCCATAGCCATTCCAGTCGTCATCGGGTACTCAAATCAACATTAATTGTAAGTGTAAAGCACTACTCTGTTTTGTAACTAAATCTTCTATTCAATTTGTCATCGGAGCCGGGTTCCCCTAAAAATTATCCTAAAAATTTGTTTGTTTATCAAAATTGTTCAAGTCTTCAGTTTCTAATTTCCAATTAGAATAGAATTTCCTCTAAATAGAAACCGCAGACTTGGAGACAAATAACTTTGGGTGCATATGAACGTGCAACACGTTTACAAAATAATATGAGCCAATCATGAATATGATAAAAACAACGCCAAGCTTGACTGGAGTAACTAAAACTATTAATGGAAGCTACTCGCATCCCACAATAATTTTAAAGTAACATCAGGGTATAGTAAAACGAGTTAGTGTGAAAAGTTGATGCTCGCATAATCGCCGACGCAAGTGTTGTATCGAGGTTTTTGTTGCGAAGTCGGTACGGCTGTACGCACGCGCCTGCTGACGTTGCACAATTCACGACGGGCCTCTACTAGCGAACTAGAGACGCTGTTCAGACGCCGCCTGCCCCTCTTCCCTCCTTCCCCCCTAGGCCCGCGCGCCGGCACGCCAAGTTCCCCCCGCAGCACCACACCCGTCAGCGCGCCTTAGTTGCCCCGCAGCTGCCGCGCGCGTCCGTCGCATACTCCATGCGACCCCGCTATCCTTATACCGTAATATGGATATACAGAAAAACCGCGTTCTTATCAACATCCAGTTCGCTTATTTGTGGTTCTGCGAAGTCTTTGACAAATATAAATGGATTATATTGTAAAGTGCCACAAGAAACTATTAGTTTTATAAGGTCCGCATTGGAATTTCTAATATGGCAAACCGTAGCGCGCCGACGTGTTCGGCACATGGCTTCATAATAATATGGTGCTTGCGGAAATTACGTCAGGATTTACTAATGTCTGTGTGGCGGTAAAGCGAGAGTGTAAATATTGTGTCTGATGTAGTCAGAAATACTTCTTTTAATTACATTCAAGGATTGACTGCGTCGCAGCATGGCGTAGGTACTCGTGGCGTCCACGTTACATTATGGCGGGTTTTCGCTTTCTGATAATGTTGTTCGTATATTCTTATAAGATTCTGTTGCTAAAACAATTCCTATCAAAGAATTACCAATGTAAAGGATTAATAAATGATAAATGCAATGATTGTGATACAGTGCAGTTCAAATTTCGGTACCAGCCTATATGGATGACATATGTTTTCACTTTTCAGAAGTGTATAATTATAGGTTTTGTTGCAAAGAGTGTCAAGAAATCCACAAGTGAAGAGAACAATATTTATTGCTTTGTTCAGACTTCAAAGTACGATTTCGTCCGAGGTCACTGGCTCAAGAAAACGTTGGCTAATCATTTCGCACCACTGAATGAATCGCATGAATCTATACAATTCAGCCAATATCGAGCTTCTTCTAGCCTAATGTTAAGTATAACTATGGAATAGACTTTAACGTAAATTAACTCGCTTTTTACAGTATTCCTCAATTATAAACCGTCCGAAATATCCCAATAAGCACTAGAAACCAAAATTAAAAATGTTTCGTTCTGTCGGGCGGGCAAAATCCGCAGTCATTCTGCAGAACTGCAGTGCCTGTGTGGGTCTTGATATTGTGCATGTGTGCGCAGTCACAGCAGTGCAACGTGGCTGCAACATGCCATAGTACTACTACTAACTAATAGGGTACTGTAGGCGTAGTCAGCGACATTCTCCGATTACTGACTTCCTGGTACTTGAACTCGTTATAGATTGAACAAATCGCGACAATTATTTTTAAAAAATTTCTTGAAAGTTTGATCTCAAAATCTCAACTAAGTCTTTAGGTGCAAAGATTGTTTAATAGGTGTGAATATATTCTGATGTAGGTCTCACTTATTATATGTTAGCTAAACAAACATAGGTTCATTTACCCGCAATAACGATGATATTTTAATTATGCATGACACGCGAAACATTCTAATTAACTTAATTAGAATAAGTACGACTGCCGTGACACTTCGTGGATTGACATCTTTAACCTGTTATATGCCAAGCAAGAGTATTCTCTTTTGCTTCTTTAAAGTACAAAATAATATCGTTGGGGTAGTTTACAAGAATCTATATCACTTATAGAACCATGAAAAATATTCTTCACTTCTTCTTAATTCGGACTATTTAAAAAATTCTTATAAATATTTCGAGGTTAGCGAGATATCACCGCAATATGGGGGTTATGCAACGGGAGATTGCCACGTGGCACTACCCTTCGTTCTGCGCATGCCTGGGAGATAGATCCATGACATTGCAACTATATTCTAGACGCGAGTCAAATGGAGCATCTTTCTGGATATCCTAAGATATTTTATTACTTTTAATTGCTTTTCTGATAAGAAATGTTTCATTCAGAGTTTGAATTTGATCTCTTCCACAGTAATTCAGACCTAGCAAGAACAAGTTTGCGTCAACACATCATGAATAATTTTTTAGTATATTAACAATCTTGCGATCTTCTTTCTAGCTAGGTTATGTTGGTTATGAACTAAATTAAAAATGTATGAAGTATCCACGTGGATGGAGTCTCTAGTGCGCAAGTCCACAACCTCGTCTCAGCTGTGTTCTGAGAAAATCGTTACCATCGTCCAACGCACCCACTTTCCGTCACGTGGTATGTCGAAAAATTTCACCGCTTTTTTAAAGAATTTTCATTTCATTGCTCCCACATCCATCTTCTCCATAATAGTTCGCTATTATTATGGTGTCGAGTTGTACTCACTGTTATTGTTTTCTTTTATTTATCTCGTTTCTTTCTAACATTTGTTACACTTTTATTGTGCGTTCTACAGATTAGATTACAAAATGAATTATGTATACTATTTGGAAATCATAATCAATTTTATCAATTCAAGCCCATGTGTGCTCCAATTAAACATGATATTATTAATATTGTAATCGTTGATATTGATAAAAGGTTTTATAAGTATATTAGAGCGTAAATACGATTTGACATCTTTTTTTAATTTGCTAAAACGTACAAAGAATATGTTCGGAGCTTCAATTCTAGTCCAAGTTTCAATACTTACTTGTAATGCAAACTTGTCGTGAAACCTCTTTCAGTTCAATTTTCTGGTTGTTCCTTATGAACTTTTGATAAGTGTACTTACTTCTTTGGAAATATACTGAGGCATAAATTAATATTTTTAATCACTTCGAGTATCGTCTTCAAGTTGGTCTCCAACTTCAATCGTAAAGTTCATCGCTTTATCGTTATGTTTTTAGGTCGTGGTCGCCACGAACACATCGCGTGCTTCATTTCAGGGATTTTTATTACCATCTTTCTCTCTTAGACGTCTATTAAATTTTTAATGATCCATGAAGTCTTTTTGTTATTCTTCGATCGGTGTCATCAAAGAGTGCACCAGCATGATCCTTCTATATTCATGAGACTTTGTTATTAAACTGCAAGTATCAGTGCCAAGACGTGTACGGCACGACCTTTATCGAGTTTCACGTGACTTATTTCCATTTCAGTATGTACCTCGTGCATTTGCTTTTCGCTTGTGATCTTTGTGTCTGCCAAGTCTACTTTCTCTCGCGATGCATCCAAACCCATAAATGTTCCATAGATATAATCAGTTGTAAACAAAGTAAAGTCGGAGCACGCGGAACAAGTTCAAGAAATTGAAACAACAATTTAAAACAGTGTTTAACATTCCGGCGTCATATTGCTTCTGGGGAATCCCTCATTACAATCACACTCTGCAGAATAATAATATAAAGCGCAAAGAAGCGTGCGTTGATTGAAAAAAACCCTAAGAGGTTACTCCCATTATGCTTTTAGTTAAATATAGCTGGAAACCTGCAGAAGAAAGTTTGGCATCACAAAGAATTTTAGAACACACAAATGAATGCAGAGACAATATACAACAGATAATGCAATCATACATAACGCTCTGAGGCACTGTTTGTTCTCATTCCATTTATATTTAGATTTTAAGTTTGTCTTGTTTTGAGAGTACGACCTTGATCGGTCATGTCTAGACGACCTTGCCGTTAGTGGAGAATGTCAGTTCTACGTCCGCTTCAATTAATGCCACACGTATTAACACGTTTAATGACATTTACAAAGAGTCAACTTTCACAGTCGATAATTCAGTAAGAACTTATCTACAATCTAATTGCATCGCGGAAGCGTTTGCATCTAACGCGGAAACCCCTCGTCTACGTCTTTACCTCTCCATGCCTACAATAAATTAAGTATTCAGCCGTTCCTAAGATTTACGTAATTAACTACTTTATTTTTGCCCTCTGTTTTATTAACATCTGTAAGTAATCATGTCATTCAATCTCCCAAATGTAAAGACCCGGTGATATCATTTACTATTCACGAACATTTGAATTCGTGCTTTCCATGTACTTACTTGAAATGATGACTCTGTGTGCAAATTGAAATATAGCCATAACGTCACTGGTCTCATTGTCTGAAGATTTAAACTTCCGTTCAATATATTGTGCAAATTGCAGCGTAATGCCGACGGGATCTTTTATTTTTTCTCTCGCTTTATTTATAGCCCTTTGTTGTGCTCTTTCTAGCGTTTGGTTTGTGTACATAGTAATTGCGTTTACAGCGATTCATCGACGTGCACAGGTGAAGGTCATGGTCGAGCTCGCGGCGGCGCCTGGACCCGACGCTCACACGACTCACATGACTTGTTGTTTGTATGTGCCGCGCTGAGCTGCTCACGGCTCGCGGACGATGGCGGCGTGGTCGAACGCGATTGGTCGGCTTTCACGAACCTCGTTACATAAACGCTAGTATCTCCGCTCCTAGTGCTATTGACAAGCTATGCACTGGGTCGTAGTATCTTAATTTGGTCATGCTTTTGTAACCGTCTAGTGTACAAAAAATATACTATTTCTTAGTAAAGTGTAAAAATTTATTCAAAGCATTTAACTAACCTTTAGACCAACTAATAGCATGGATTAAATTTCATTCAGTATTTCCGTTCTATTCTTAGAAAACATGCTGTGCTTGTTCATTGATATGTCTTCCGCGATAATAGTACAAGACAATACTAAAAAAGGATACAAGCAAGCTATAATATACTTATTTATGTATTCAAGGATGTAGAGGCTTGATAAGTTTTTCAGAGTTATTTAGGTATACATATGATTTTTCAGCTGCCGTTACGTTGAAATATGTCAAGTGTACTGCAAGGTCGCGTTTATAGGCCGCCTGGGAAAGACTTCGCTCTTAAAACTTGAGTCATATGGTTGGATCTACATTTGGGTTAATCACAATGAACGTATGTTTGTACCGGCCCAGCTTTTTTAACGATGACTAATCATTGTTTGGTATCTCGATGTTTGGGATGTATTGTGTCATTGAATATTATAATTTTATCATTGTAGTTATCACCAGTGTTTATGTTTTAAATATTGGTTTGTTAATTATTCCATCCATAGATGGTTCTTTATCGTTTCTTGTTTAGTGTCTAATAAGAATACATCCATTTATGTAAAAAAAACAATTGTCATACACGTTCTGTGGACCTCTTGAAACTAGAAGGCGGTTAAGCTTAATTGAAGCAATATGAATGGAAAGCGTTGTTTCAGTCACGTCTTTTCTTGTTCTCTAAATATTTGGATCAGGTTCTCGTTATAAAACTTTCGTAGCGTCCTCAATAGGTTATCTATCAACAGATCTTCGACGTTTACTTTAGTCTTAGTTTTCACAGCTCGTGCAATACTGTTTTAAAAACTACTTTTATTTTTACTTTATTTACATTGTTCTCACATGATAGCGACTAAAAACATGTAACAGAGATAATTGTAATTACAAAACATGATTGAAAAGAGTGTCCATGTAGTTTCTTGCACATTCTTCTCCATAGATATCTACGCTTTGGAATGTGCAATTAGCATAATTTATTCTGACTGACTGCTTGACATTTCAAAAGTGCCTGTAAAAGGTTTATTTGATATAAAATGCTTTGAATCTTGAACTTCGATAATTGCAAAGAGTTAACTGAGTAGTTCCAACTTTCTAACAACCTTCGTAAACTTATGTTTGTATTCATATCTGCGTTTTTTAGGATCTAATCTGCTTAAAAGCTTTGACATTTATTTTAATGTCTTTTGGATAGTTCCGTTTAATATTAATAATGTATTTGATACTGAACTCGTGATCTTTCTATGCGACAATGCATAATAAATTATTTTATTGTCATAAAAATTAAGAAAATCATAACTGTCGGTTCCTGATATAATTTATATAGCTATAACAAGTTATGCCGCAATAAACCATAAATAACTATTTTACGGTTTGCCTGTGTTGTATCGAGACTAGATTTCTAGCCGTAAGCAGTTGGGGAAAGGTGAATAATATAGCCTCATTGAATAAGGTCCGTGCTTTGTCCTTAGACAGATTAAGGTGAAAATTGACTAGATTTATTCCCCTTGCATCGTACCTTATAGCGGTACTTTATTTAAGTGCCATTCTAACAGACAATTTTCTACTGTTGATATTGAACGCAAAATGCATATAATTTACGCCTTGCCCGTAATGTACAGGTTTGAGTTTAATTGCAAAGCGAACCATAAAAGTTCTATCTTAACTGCTGTCTTGTTAGAGACTAATGAGAAAATTTTTATTCTTATACAATATTTACTTTAAATCGCTTTAGGTCTTACAGCTGAACAAATATTTTTACCGAACGATTTTTTACTCTTTGTTTGTAATAAACAGACACAATTGTGGTTCATTCTCTGAGAGCCATTCCCCAAAATTCAGAATCTTGCTGTACCATTAACACAACATTTAGTGACACACTGAACCACAATGGTGTCTGTTAATTACAAACAAAGAGTAAATCGTTCGGTCCCAAAATTCCCAATATTCAGAATCTGTCTGCTTGATTAAAGTTTTAAGAACAAGATGTCTCTGAAACTAATTGACAACAGCCTTCTTCTTAAAGATACAAAAAGAATTGAACATTGACGATACAAACCAATGCTCATCGTCTTTTATGACACCCATAGGAGGAAATATAAAAGCTCTAACTGCAAACTAGAAATCACATTGCTGGCTGCAAATAGTGGCAAGCTTTTACTAGAAAGAACCCCACTGGGAGAGAAATGACACGACTATTATGGATGTTATGGTGATAATTCACCATCAAATGGGCCATTCGTCTAGACTATTCACCGAGGAAAATTAATTGCCTAGATAATGTATTTAAATACAGCGTACCGGAACGATCTCATGTTTCATTCCATTTATGTCTAGTGTTAACACTTGACACTTCTATTCCTTCTTGGCAAAGCAATATAATTACATTATCTTTTATAGCTTTTGATATATTGACTATTTATCAAGCGAAAAGCGCAATGAAGCTGACGTCAATTTAATAAAATGGAGGTACGCAATTCAAGGTATAGGTCGTTGTAATATTATTGGTTCTATAACAGTTATTGAAGTCATATTTTATGAACAAAATGACACGTAATTACTGAGTAATAGTATTTCTTTCGATTTAAATAAATGTTATGGACGTTATATATTGTGCCATTATTGCAAAATCGAGGTTTTTATCCTACTTAATACTTACTAACTCCATTTACCGTGATAAACAACTGCCAAGGATGTTTATAATTTTTTTAACGACCGGTTCGACTCGAATTAGCTAATAATAACCGTTTGTTTGTCTGTACGTTGCGCCTGATTGGACAGAGTTGACACTTGATTGAAATTTAACACTTAAGCACGCGATACTTGACTATTTGAGCCGTTGTAATTGAAACATTGCGCAAAATATTCGTCGCAAGTAGCCAGAAACATTGCACAAAGGCAAATCCACACACCATTTGAAGTGAATCTAAATATACATTTTGCAAGTCACTTTGAACTTGAGGGAGCTTGTGTAAATTTAAAGATACAAAGAATGCTGAATGTTTATCATCACAGTTCGTGAATTGTGACGAACGATAGCCGGGGCCGTGTCTAATGAAAGGTCCAATCAATTTGATCATCCATCGGCGGACTGTGTGAATGTGTGAGAAGGTCGTCAACGTACCATATAGACAGCGTCCGAGTCCAATGTCCGACTCGCTTGTATTTGTGTTTATTTGCTATGTATTTCTTTATGTCGTACCTGGAAAAGGCGACATAACGATTGCAGTCTGTTCTTAAGGTTTTCTTTACAGTCTTGTCGCTATTTCCATATCCTTTACGCAGTTTGGCGAAAGCAGACCTTGGCCCACTAATGACGTATAATTATGACTTAGATCTTTCTTACGATAAATATTTACATTTGTCATTTCATGTCTTGTCATACCACTTCCTTGTTTTTCTTCTACTTAAATATCTGTCTTTCGCCAATTAGCTTCAAGGATTGGTTTACATTTGGTTTTAAGTTTCCTTGTTACTTTGCTTCCACGATGCGCTCCTCAGACATCTAATACTGTATATCGGTTATTATTTCCTACGTTTTACTGGTTGCAAAAATATTCATGTTACGTAGTTACGCAAGTACAAAACTGCATGTCAATTCGAACGTAGTGGATCATGTTACTTCCAACCGTAAAACAGACCGCAACAAAAATGTCTTTACATTCATCCAAGTAAGTTTTCTAACTTCAAATACCGTGTTTTCTAAGGCCTAAGAGTGGATTTCGTGCGGAAATTTAATTTGTTCGATGTAAAAACATGTTTGTCGTAGGAAACATGAGAATGCTGGCGAGCGGCGACAACTACGCTAGTTTGCGGTCCAGGAATGTGATACGCGACCGCTTTGCTCGCGTCTTTCTATTGACTTGGTTAGCTCTTTGTAAATTGTTGTATTTCCTTCTTAAATAAATTTTTGGTTTCCTAAATTATTATCGTGCCCCTTCTAAATATCCGCCTCTCATATACCTAAGCTCGAATTGCACAAGAATGTAATGCTGCGTTTACAAACATGCTATATTGTTTAATTACTCCATACGGAAAGTGTCGATAAATGTTTTTACTGACCTCACTTTAACGTTTTGCAATCACTGACATGGCAAGCTTACTTCTTCATTAGAATTATTCACGCAATTTGATGTTGTAATTCGCGCAAGAAATTCGTATTGTTCAGTAAAAAAGCTAATCTAGGAATAATTGCTGTTAGTCTTTCAAAAGGCCTTGCTGAAGTAGATACTTGGATTCTTTTAATTGAATTCACTGAGATCTTATTATCTTAGATTCGTGTCGTTCAGCGTGATTTACATTTACATTGATATTTTTTCATCATTGTTGCTTTTACACAATTGCTGTTGTTATGGTCTACTTCGATATTTTTAAAATTGCATGTATCAGGTCAGTATAGTTTTACAGATGTGCCTATCACTCCGTAGGCGCCGGTGACCGCATTCTTTATGTCGTCGCAGCGTATTGAAAGTGGAGCAGGCATCCGTTCAACGGTTATAAGATTTGCAATACCATAGTTCTCGCTATCTACACGGATCCTAGTACCTATATTTGAAATGGATTCATATGTATGCAAAAGGAAATTCGATTACCATTGTTTACTTTTCAATTTAAATGATAATCTTGAAATCATGATGATTTATTTTCCAACAATGGAAAAGAAGGAAATGGTGACCAATATACCTTTATTGAATGGAAATCAAATGACCAGTGTCCTTTACACTGTCATGTATATTGATATCTATCGAAACCCAGTTACATCATAAGTAATATACCTACAATGAACGAACTTAATTGTATGATAATAGGATTTGCTTAATTTTGTCTGTAAAAAAATAGTAGGTCTAGCTATTTTCTAGTCTGTCTTTATTAAACACACTCTAACTAATTGGCTGCATTATTTTTACGGTTCCGAAGGCTTTGGTTTTATGTTCTTTAATTACTTTTAATTATTATTTTAATCAAGATTAAACTCTGATGGTTTAGAAAATGTCTAGTCTTTTTCAGATAAGTCATTGTGGTCTGTCATTTTACATTTGTCTTCCTCTGAAATGTTTTTTATTTCAGTATTGTCTAATACATTCTTTATTTATTTATTAAATGCTTTATGCACACAAAAGTTCAGAGGTGGACTTGATGCCTTAGGCATTTTCTACCAGTCAACCTTTGGGTGATGCAGAGACAAATAGTGGCGCAACAAACGAGAGAGAGAAGACGAATTCGAGAATAGATATAAGTACTAATAAAAGCAAGTATTTCTGTACTGGTCATGTATGTTATCACTAAACACATTATCATACTGGTGACAAATTCCTAAACAAATATTTGGAAGAGCTTGTTTTGTGGAAAATTCTAGAATTGACTTAAGCTATTTGGATGGATGATCCCATATCCGTTGGGTCAATGAACCTATTCGACTTTGAATTGTATCAATAAGGCATGCGTTATTTGTTCGCGATAACAAATACTATTGAATGACGAATAACAAAAGATACTTGGAACAATAAGAGAAGCAAGTGTTTTGGTTTGAGATAATGCAACTCGAATTCTGCCAGTCAGCGTTTTAAAGTTGTGTAAACGATTAGTTACGACTTTGCGAATGGTGAATAGGTGATAAAGTTGTATCTCTTGTATATTTTCTTAAGGAACGATGGCTATATGCAGTGTCTGCTTGCTTTGTTGCAAGATGTTTATTGCTTGAATGATTTGATATTCCTTCTGCGTCTTTATGGTTGTCGTTTGGAATATTACAATGTTTATTTATAAGCGAATCCACTTTGAAGACATGACGTTATCCTGTATCTTTAATTTTATTATGTTCATCTATGTTTACTTGAATTCGTCATATTCTTTTACTAAGATAAATACTATCTAGCTTTACAACACAGACAGTTTTCTACACACAAGCGCCATATTATTATGAATGACGTCAATTGAACCTTCATACCCGCACGATTGGACGCATGACCTAAAATATGCGTCTATCACACAGTTATTAATTACTAAGTTTCTGACACTACTATTCGGTAACGGTAAACAAAGCTGTATTGAAATTATCTGGCGACTTGTTCGAGGCTATGTTCTCCTGGTACTAGTGATTGACCATCAGCTGCTGTTACTTCTTTGGCGTTCATACTCACCTGCAGAATGACAAAAGATTAAGGTTGTTAATTCTTTTGTAATCTTACTTCTTGATTGTTACTTTCGTGAGCAACTGAAATATTATCACCAGAGTGCAATTCAGAATTATCCTCATATTCATGTGTGCTTTCACTTACTGAATAATTGCAAATTATATCAGTCACTTTGTAGGTATAATGACGTTTTCAGAGTTATTTTTGGAAGCCAAAAACACTTATGAATGGTCAAGTCACTCCAGAGTGTCCATTATTATCAACCTGCCAACATACTATTGGTAATGATGATGACAAATATCAAGACACCCATTTTTCTTTGACAGGATTAAAATAACTTGGATTTTCCTTACAAATCAAATTTTGTGCTTACCAGTAAAATCCAGCAGTATGACCTTTCCAATACCATCACCACTTCTACCAATACATCTACCATTTAAATTATTGTAGTTATTTTTCAAAGTGCGTTTTGTTACTACTTATGTAATTTTATGTGCTGGTATTTGTTTAACGTAACATCATGATCGTTGAGCGCCATATTACGTTGGATTATTACAGTAATAATATGTATTAAGTTATTGCCAGTGCTACTAGTAAATGTTTTATTTAGTAATATTCTTGCATTATGAACGCATATCACATGTTTTTTTTATAAGGTCATAAAACATAGTTTTATAAGATCATTTGGACAATGTCGTTCACAACAATTTTGTTTAAATAATGTTAAAAACAAATATAATATAAGTAGTTTATAAACATGTCAAATAAATTAGATACTTATATAAATCGAACGAAATAAAAATACAAATCTTAATAATAAAGTAAAGGTAGGTAATTAAATGTCAATTGTGAGTAGCAAGGTGATCGTGAAACTCTTTATTTGAAGTGTTAGTAGCTCATGGATATATCATAAAATTATCCTTATAGATACTTTTTGCCACTTTTCAAAGATAAGCAACGTTCGCGCCTACATTCGCTGGTGGCCTTTAAACAGCTGTACCGTTACTGATAAGCGACTGAAAAGGCCTCGTTTTCAGTTGCGATAACAACCATATTATAGTAGTGTCAAAAACGATGACAACACAAAATAATATAATAACCAAAAAAACATTATTTTTACCAGATAAGTGTGCGATTGATTGGTGCAAATGTGAATTTATATTTATACAAGTGTAGTGAATGTATTAACTTATTTAACATATCCAGACATAATATGAGGACCCAAAACATGGAACGTTACAAATCCGATGCGTTACGATGGCGAGCTTCCTATTACAGTGATTTAAATTTAAACTAGTGCATAGTGGTCGTAAAGTCTGATCTGTTAGACTGCGTTAAATTATTTATTAGTTAGTGTTTATATCGTGTGGATTATGCTGATCAATACGTTTTTGGACACGGAGGATTTCGTGCACTTATATTATCCGGAGGATGAGCCTGCGGCCGTGCAGGGCTGTGGAGCCGGCGCGCGCATGGCGTCCAAGTACCCGCCCCGACCGCCCTCGCCAGAATACTCACAGGTTTGTGCAGATCACTCCTTCTCCTTTTTAAGAAAGCCTGGTAAATTATTAAGTATTGGTTAGGTTTCAAAACTGTCCGAAATAATTTTTTTTATTATTATTGATAGGCTCGCGTTTGACCACCATCTCACCTGATGGTAAGCGATGATGTGGCCGACGATGGAGCACGCTTGCCTAGAAGTAACCTATTCACTTTTGACTTAAAGACCCCTAGGTTGTAGCTATCAGGGAACACAGACTCCGGCAGGGAATTCCACTCCTTAGCTGTACGCATTATGAAAAAAACATCTTTGGAGAGAACTTTGTTTTGAGGAATTTATGGCACTACTGAGACAGACGTGTTTCCTACACGTCTGTGTCGTTCGTCTCGTCACGTCTAGGAACCGCTTAGTCCAAAACTCTGAAAATAAGGGTTCCATGCAATTTTTATTATTTGTTATGATGGCCAAAAAAAAAATACACACTGTAAAGATTCATAACTGTCTACCTATTGCAGTTCATGAGATAGGTACAGGCCGCTAGCAAACAGATAGACAGCGGGATCTGTGAACAGTATAGCACCCTAAAAAACAGAACAATGTAGTACTACGTGAGGGACACTTCATCATTTCTTCAAGTTATTGTTTTGCAATAGAACACCTACGTACTTATATTATCATTAATTACTAATACTATCGATTACATTTTCAGCTATGTAATCGATCCTATATTACGAAAACGTATTATTGATCCGATAGTTACACAAGAATATAGAAATAAAATTAAAATATCACTTGAATATCGTCTTGCAATAACTCGATACTTCCTAGTGAGCGTCATGGCAGAACAAAAAGTTGAGAAAATATTCAACGTTATGTTATTGTGATGTAAAAAAAGGTAGGTAGTTAAATATTGACGGGGAAAAGCAACGTTATACAACGAGTCCTTCACCTTGAAACCAATTATTGTGTATACGTCGCCCCCCACCTCCCCCAACCCTGTCTCGCTCTCGTCCGTTCATTCAACGGGGGGAAGGACGAACCTATGATTTCTTGGTAGGTCTTCGCGTCGAGTAATTGGAACTTTTTGAAGTAATTAATTTCCGTAGTATGAAAATAACAGGGATTTTAAAATTCTATTTATGATTTTCCTGTACTTTATTAAAACTGGAATGAGGGGGTAGCGATTTCAGAAGAGTTTAATTGAAATGTAAGTCAGGTGTTTCGTTGTGGATTTTGTGTTCAAATTTTCTTGTTTGTTTTTCGCTTCGCTTTTGATGCTCGACGGTACTGGCGTTGCTACTGAAGGGCTGGACCCCCCAAAAATCTGATTAGCAAACGGCCCTTATTGAACTAGCGAATTAAAATTAAACTCACCCGTCTTCGAAATCTAAATCATGGCAACTCATTTTAGCCATTAAAAGTATGATACTCCCTCGAGCTCCACCCAGTGCTGGAGAAGTTATTTGAAGATTTTCTAAGAAAAAAGGAGTCCTCAGATTTTTTTTTTGCCCCAGGGCAGGTAACTAACAAGTTACCTAGCTATGCTACTGCTCGACGATCAAATTGTCTAATGAATGACTGTGTATGGATAATCATGAGGTGATGACAGCAACTATGTATGCATTTCTAGAGAAAACAATCACGTGTGTACAATAAACAATATCAACTGAGTCATCCGCTCAAAATAAATGTGTTCCAAATTATATTTACATTGTCAACAAATTACAGACATTAAGTTCTTCCTTTGTTTGGACACTACTGGCTATCCATCTGTATTAAAAGTTTCCCTCTCTAAGACGCAGTCATAATCGTAATTTATCAATTGAAACTAATGGAAGGGTTATATGAGCTATAATGGTCGGTACAATGTCAGATGCACCGTAATGAGTCACACTTGTGAATCATTACTAAAACATGTTCCCTCGCTACTGTCATTGTTGACCACATGTAGTGTTGTGTGGGATATCCTAATTTGGACTTCGTTAATTAGTTCATGACTGCTTTAATATTAGTCCGCCATTGCCACGTCAAAAGTCAAAAGCGTGCTCTCGACGCCAAGCTACGATTTCTTCCTTTAGTCTGTCTTGTAGTCGTGACTGTGGCGTCCTGGATACATTTTTCTTTGTCATGTATACAGAACGGTGAAAAGGTTTCAAATATTGTAAAACTAATTCATGTGGGAGTAAAAACTAGAGTAGGTTAGGTAGATATTAACATAGAGAGAGCAGAGAGGATAACGTACTCAAGAAATTTTATTGATTTGCTTACATGACAACTGCTACTGGTTAAATAATTCCAGGTTATGTTTGCAGCCAGTACGAATATCACATTATAAACTATGTATTTCAATAATGCAGTCATTAACTCATTAGGAATGCCGGGTGTTCCAAAAATAGTGACAAAATTCAAATTATACGAATAAGCATTACCAAAATGTGCGGCTAGATGATAATTTTAGAACTACACAGTTATGTAGCCAAGATGACAAGCTGTTCAATAACATTGAAAGTTTTCAATGTTACTGAACACCTTGCCAAGCAATTTGTCATTACGTCATTAACGTCACAGATGCATTCAACCAGAGTCACATGAGCACAAACAGATAATGTTGCCCATAGTTGCACACACCGGAAGTTTTTTTATCCATTGTTGTTGCAATGAAGAGTGACACACAAAAGTCTGCAGATCATTCCTCTATCTGAGGTCACATACAGCTATTAGTGCTACTACGCATCTTCCATCTCTTTCACGAGTTCTAATAATTCGTATAATATCAGATATTCATAACATACCTACAAAATGCCAGTACTAAACCTTGAATGGGCCTTTCAATGCAACACACGGCCTCGAGCAGGGTTGAATGACATGAATGATTGAGTGAATGGATAATGAACGCTCCTTTTCATTCATTCACTATCTGTATCACTATTAAAACTATTTCAGCGTTCTTGTGAAGTTGCGAACACGTTTAAAACAAAGAGATAGCCATAATAGTCAGTTTAGTGCTTTGAATTAGGTAATAAATCTTTTTATTCAATCTCTTTATGAGTCTTTGTGTTGCTCCTTTGTTTCACACACTACTCCTGCAGCTACACTTGTCTACAATGATATAATTACTTCTTTGCAAGACATATCATATGAATATGCTGCTATGTTTCCTATAGATAAAGCTACAAGTATTGTGATAATTGTATAGTTCTGCAACACGCGGACGTGAGCTGATGATGTCCACACAGTAACCTCAAACGACCTTATTCTATCTCCTACGCACACTACAGTTGCATTAGTCACGCTTTACGTTATGCAAGCGAAGGCTTGCCCCTTCCGCAGATGCTATTGCCTAATGCCACGCTATCAAAAGCGTCGGGGATCTATCTGTTGCAGAAGTAACGTGTGATGCAACTTGCAAGCGTCTTTGTGTATTTAATAGCGGCGCTGCTTATAAATGGGAATGTCAAAAACCTTATAAATAATATTATTTAACACCTAAATTTATATGTCTGTTCTCTATTTTGCTACGTTCATTTTGATCCAAGTCACTCTATTCACAGTTATATGAAGCTCTTCACAAGAATCATATTCTTATTAAACCATGCCATCCTGCTTACGTGTATCCTGCGTGTCAGGATCATTACTTGTAAAAATTAAAATAATTTCAATATGTATTTACCATTGTGTTCATGGTTTATTTTAAGTTTTTTTCAAGAATTAGTTGAGGCATATATTCAATGCTTTGCTTAAAATTCTGTAAATTACCCACTTCATTTGAATAAACGTTATAATATGTTAAAAAAAAACAAACGGGTTTTACAGGTGGACACAAAAAATAACTAGTTATACTCAAACGTTATGTAACTTGCATGTACTTTGTAATCAATTCCTCTTGGGCAATTTATAAGAAAAACCAGAAGATGGTATCAAAAAGACAATATCGTTTCAAAAATTATGTCTCATTAACATTTACTTTACTTACACCGCCATTTCATTCATAATTCTCACACCAACTGATTGTTATGCAGTCCTGGTATTTTAAAGCTTCCACTTTGCCATATAGGTACTGTTCAAAATTCTCTTAGCTTCCTCACTTTTGAAGAAAGAAAATATGCGGCTGACATAAAAGAAAATTGAGGAAGACATCGACCTCGATACTACGTCGTTAGATTTTAATTTTATACAAAGCGATTTTTCAATGGCACAATGATAAATATTTATACAAGATCCTGTTTTGTTTTAATTAAAGGTATAATATACCTGTGTGAAACGTTCTAAAATATATGTTGGTGCTCCTCAGAGCCGGCGAGTTTTTTGTGTGATGTTTACCATTACCATCCATCGACAGAAGAGGTGAACGACCCACGCTTCAAATTCAACTATAAACCCAACCATATGTATGGGTACCTCCATTTAATGGAAGTTTATAATAATCGGTGGGGCTTTCCTAGTTGGTTGGTTAGTCATTCGGTAGTAGTCGGCTCTAGGCGCCCACCCGCAAGGCTTTGATGACTTTTTTAATGATTACGACCGTGCTTTAGTGCGGAGTTTGTTTCTGTTTTAAACAGTAAGCTTTGTTTATTTACACTAAGGTTTATAAAAAGTATCCGTACTCTCCTTTTAATATATTGCCGTTTTATGAGAAAATCTGATTCGTTGCCGTATAAAACAACAATAAAACCGTCTAACGTTACGTTTTGTTCAACAAAAAAATATAGCTCCGTTTTCTATCTAGTTTTTTGTCATACGGTCAACAACACACTTGATTATCTCATCTCGCAAGAATGTACGCTATTTTCTTTCTTATGTAACTACAGGCAAGTCTGTAATGGCGTTGTTGGTCACGTTTGATTAGTATTAACAAAAAAGCTTCTTTACTTTTTTGGATGTCTGTCTCCATTGTTGCGCAAAAGTTTGTGTTCATTGAACCGCTAAGGGTGAATGCGCTAAAAGGATTGTGGGCGCGCACCCACGATCTCCTAATATTTTAATATGCCCATTCCTCGTTAGGCAATGTTTCATTGCTGTACAACAATTGTCATTCAACAATTGCTATTCAACCCTTATGAAGTGTTGTCCCACAGGAGTCGTATAACTAGAGAAGTATATCATCCAGGCATACAACATGAGATGTGAGTTTAAATATATATAGATAGAAGATATATAGATAGACTTTAGGCTTAAATGGGCAATCTTTCGCGATGAATCATAGTCATAGGCCAAGTGTATGTGTTCTATGCCGAGCTCATGTGAACCGCCGCGGGGTATTACGTCATTACTATGGAATGCTGCACCAATTATATCTGATGGAAAGTGGAGCTTAACGTAAACGAAATACGAGTTATTACTTGTGGTGTATGAGCATTTCAGATGTGAAGACTTATTTAAGCGAATGTGTTTATCCTTTAAAGACACGATTCCGATAATAAGAGTATCACCATTTTTTTTAAATATCAGTATTTTATTACGATATGCCTCTGTTTTTACGGTCTCAGTTTACTCGTGCGCAAGGAAAGTGTTTGTCGGTTAAGACGACAAAATTATGTAATTGTTTTTAAACAAAAAATAAATTAGGTCAATTACCGCCGCACTATCGCTGTCATAGCATACATATCAATTAACCACTAATTACCTTTCGTTATTATTTCGTGCTGTATAAAATAGCTGTGTTTGGTTACTGTAATAACAAAACACGGAACGTTACAGCGGTAGTATCTGTTTAATATAAATTATTAAAATCATATTTTTCATACCATGGCCTCCGGAAACCTTTGCCCTGCAGTTGAAAAAATAAGGACTGAATATTATTTAAGTTTTGGTAACTCATGTTAATGGTCATGTACTTATGAATCTTGAACTGTGAGTTTATACAGCTTTTTTGGCCTAAACGTAGCCTTGGCAACTAACAGCAATACTCGTAACTTTAACGCAGCATTCACCAAACGATTTGTTTGTAGGTGTTTATGCGAAACTTGACACTTCTTACAAAATTGTTTAGTAACAGCAGTTTATATTGTTTATGCTGTCCTAGTACTTGGAGGTGTGAGTCAATGCAAAGTTTTTCATCAATTGTTATGCTTTTATGGGAAAACTGTGTGTACTTTTAACGACGGGACATAGTAGTTGAGTAATTAACTGCTGTGCTGCGTATCGCGGTTCGATTCCATCACGGATCAAATATTTGTATGGCCTGCAGATCTTGGTGGTTTGTGCAAGTGAGTTTACATGTTTGTAAACGCACCCACGAAACAGAAGTAATTACTAATGTAGGGTAACGATTATTTAAAAAAGAATAAAGAAAAGAAAATGTCAGTAGGTTTTTTTTTGTGGGAAAATCATCTAATGACAAATCCCGCCTTGGGCGGAGCGGGAGATAATGTCAGACTTTTACTGACTAAAAACCCACTCCTGTTCCTTCTTTGCCTTCATCCCGGGGCCCCGGGCTTCGCTTTCACACTACCCGTGGTCCAAGTAGGCTTCGACCCTGCTGGGCCCCTATGATTTGCTGACATCTCCCTGAGGCGCGCGTGGAACAATACGCGCCGTCGATTACTTGGGCTCGGTCCGGACGGTTACCGGACAGTCGGACGGCGAGCCACCCATTACTCGCCGTCCGCAAGCCCGCGCCTACGGTGGCCGGAAATCTGGATCGGAGTCCCGGCGGCGGTTAGGGCGTGAGGACCGTTGCCTCACGCGATCGGCCGCCTCCTTTGCTAGCATTACTGCTTCGCAGAAGGAGGCGACCGCCTGCCAGTCCTCCTCACTCCGGACCATGGCCTGTACCAATGCCCGGCGCGAGAGATCACTGCCGCCGATCAAATGTCAGTAGGTACCGCCCTTTTGGACTTCTTACATATATTTCAAACTTATTTACATCTTGTGTCACAAAGGTTTGTTTTTGTGCATAAAATATAACATTCTATGCATAATGTCTTGTGTGCAAATCGTTTAAAATATGTATACGTAAATGTTTTATAGTTTTTCTTGTTAAATGTAATAATTGGCAGAATTGACTTGGACAACAGCAAAACAGTAGGAACACGCAATGGAATGCCAAGACTGAATATCAAAACCATACTAGCATTGAGAAAAATTCGGCCTCATCGCAAAAACCTTTTAAATTCTTAAGGAAATAGTAATAATAGATAAATAATAATAATAAACAAAGTAACGCAGGTTCTTAAGCAATCAGGCAGCCATAGTCAGCATAACTATTCAATGATAAATTTTAAAATGCTGAAATAAATGTAACCTTTGAATTCCGTCCTTGATAGCGCCATCCTGTAAATACTACAAGCATTTAAAAGTACGGATAAGTACGCAATGCGCATGAGTGGCAAGTTAGGTAACGCAAGGTCGCTTTCTAACGTGTTCTGTAGTATCCAACGAGGGACAGGCATGCGGTATGGGCGTGAGCCGAGTGTGAATTGCCTTATAGTATGCGCAATGGTTGGAAACGTTGGGTTTTCTTTACTTTTAAAATTTCCATCACGTATGTTGGAATTCTCTGGTACTACTTTAAGTGTCGATTCGGCAGTCAACTTTTAACTGAGGAATCATGTTGATGGTTTGATAGCTATTTTTAAAAGAAAAACCATGGAAAGGTGACGCATCTCAGCGTTTTTCTCCACGTTAAATCCGTTAAATCCGGCTCGAAGGACCAAGTGTTTTATCACTGGGCACCCCATAATTATGGCGGTAAGTCCACTCTTTGAGGACTGGCTGGAAAGACCTCGCGGCGTCCTTACCTTCCGCATGACGCAGGTTCTCACCGGACATGGTCAGTTCGGGAAGTTCCTGCACCGGATTCGTGTGGAAGTAACGCCTGGGTGCCACCACTGTGTAGACCGCCCGGAGGACACGGTAGAGGTCTGCCCCGCTTAGGCAGAGCACCGTCGTGTCCTCGTGGGGGAGATCGGCTGCAACGATCTCTCGCGCTGGGCCTTGGTACAGGTCATGGTCCGAAGCGAGGAGGAGTGGCAGGCGGTCTTCTGCGAAGCAGTAATGTTAGAAAAGGAGGAGGCCGCACGTGCACGCGCGAGGGAGCGGCCCTCACGCCTCAGCCGCCGGGATTCCGATCCCGATCTCGATTTCCGGCCACCGTAGGCGCGGGCTTGCGGACGGAGAGCAATGGGTAGCTTGCCGTCCGACCTTCCAATAACCGTCCGGACCGAGCCCAAGTCGTCGACGTCGCGTACTGTTCCACGCGTGCCTCAAGATGTCAGCAAACCGTAGGGGCCCAGCAGGGTCGAAGCCTACTGGGGCCAAGGGTCTGCTTCTGAAAGAAAGACTCACCCTGGTATAAAAATCAACGAAGGAACAGGAGTGGGTTTTTAGTCAGTAAAAGTCTAACACCATCTCGTTCCGCCCAAGGGCGGCGGATGTCATTGGATGAATTTACCGCCAAAAAAAAAAAATCACTGGTAAATGATGAACAATTTAAAAGTTACTACAACATTCATCAATTAGCCAACTAAGAAACGAGACAGGTTTCCTTACGCATGCTATTAAATTATCTCTTCAGAAGTAACCACATTCCACTTAGAAGTTTCAAAGCGCCACCAGTGAATCATAAGCACGCAAGATCGTTATTTATGATTCGACTCGATTACTAAGCATTTTGGTTATTGTAATATACCGGCGATAAATAATACCAAGGCAGCATAACTTCACGTACAGTGCCTTTTACATAATATATTATATATTCGTTAGGCATTTAACTTGACTGCACCGTAATAGTGCATGTCATTATATAACAAAAGTTACATTATACTGAAGAACTAATTTTAAATTGCATGCTGTTTTGTATTTTCAAGAAAAGTATTTTGAGCTATAAAACTTTACTCCGTGTAAAAATAGGTATTTATTGTTCCAAGTTGATTCCGAATGAAAGGAAAACATAGACAAAGGCCAAAGTATTTTCCAAATCGGTTTTTCATCTTGTGTAAGTTGTAAACGGATTATTTTGAATAAGTTATTGTGATGCTGCATATGTAAGCGATGAAGTGGAAATCTGTCATCATTACTTATGCAGAATTATACCCCTTATCCTAACGCATTCAGTAGATTATCCCTTAGTATTTGTGCTTTGTTGTTGTATTTTGAATGAGCTACCATTATCATTAGAATTTCGCATAGTCTCTTGTGTTTTCCATATCTAGTATTTGTATCGGCTTCAATTTTACTCCTCCCTCCACGGACAACGAACGAAGAATTTAGATCATATTCCAACAACAGACACACATTTCTTGATAAGGTACACACAGTTCTAGTTAATACAAGCTTCTCTGTTTGTAAATACCTTACATATCAATACATAAATACAGAAAGAGAAAATGTATCTCTCTTTCTGTATTTGCGATCTCGCTCGGGCTTGTGGTAACCTTAGGACCATCTTGTTGTCTGAAAGGAGCTGTTATCAATTATAAACAGTTAAACAACAACTGAATACAAAAGTGAACGCGTTCCGATCAATACTTTATTAGTTAAATAATTTGTTCCGTTTACATTTTCGTTCTCGTGTTGAATTTTAATTCGACCTTGCGGCTCGTTGTGTGCACAGTTTATAAACGATTGTTCATTAACTTGTTCAATAGGTTCATTGTTATTGGAGAGTTTTTCGAAATCTGTCTCAATATGAATATGTATGTGTCTATGTCCGATGTGACGTGTCTCAACATCTCTGGCCTTCTCGAGGTATTGTGCGGATGCAGAGTAAATAAATGTTTCTTTACTTCAAAATTTATTTATCCTGCTCGTCTTGAATCAATATGTCTGCTATCACCAACGCTGTGAAAGGTCTTGACGTCTGCCTAAAAGTCACTTAATCCCAAAATTACGATGTCCTTTGATGCTCATAATATTTTTGTTATTTTCTAAGCGTTAATGATAGCAGGAAATGACTCTGTTCAATAGAGTGCGGATCATTATGATTTGTTTATGAACAATTTGGCCAGAAATAAATGTAGTTAGCATCTTGCATGTGTATACGTTTAGAACTGTTTACTTTTAATTTTGTGAGAACGGCTAATTGAAATAATAGTAGGAGGGTAATGATAATGAATTTCAGCTCGACTCATATGATTTTGTTTTATTCTTGTTGTTTTATCCTCAACTAACGGTAATTTTCCTTTGTCCCCAGGTGGTAGTTCCATCGACAAGCGAGATGGGAGACCGCGAGCGGTACCGTGCGCCCCCGCAGCCAGAGCCGCCACCACACCGCGTGCGTGCTGCAGATCTGTATCCGCGGTTGCGAACACACTATGATGAGCCCGGCCTAGATGCAGGGTTCACGCCTATCTGTGGGGAGTTTGTGCAGGTGAGATTGAGAAAAATAATCTTTCAAAAAACATTGGTAGTGATTGAATACAAGTGTGTGAGGTAGATTAAAATATTAGGTAGCTTCTATATTTTGCCATGTGGCATACAATTTTTTATTATCAATACTAGGATTATATAAGATATGAGGAAAGCTCTACTCGTAATTGAATTGCTCAAAGGTGGAACTTTACAGACTGGACATAACGCGATGGGTTAGAAATTATGGGTAGTTTGCCAAGCAGAAGTAGAAGAAGAGACCCCAGTTATGTCCATATTCTAGTGCGAATAATAATAGTTTAAAAAACTAAAAAACACGCTTTTAGCACGCACTAAAAATTACAAAATGCCTGTCCGCCATCTTGGACGTCCGCCATATTGGATTTAAGTCACGTGACTATTTTTTCGTTTTCCTGACAGCAAACCCTTTCATTTGATACCCATATCATGGGGGTGGATTTCAAACAGCCAGTCCGCCATCATGGGGAGGCCGCCATATTGGGGTTGTAAAATAAAATGACGTTTCTTAGCTAGTCATGTATTGTCATTAGAACTCAGAGCGTGTGCAAAATTTCATCCTAATCGAAGACCGGGAAGTGGGTCAAATTAAGATTCCAAAATTTTCTTACATATATAGTTAATTACAAGTGAAGCTAATAAAAGCGTGGTAATAATAAAGACACAAACAGGCCTGCAAACCTTGTCCATTTACTTGTTTAAGTAAGTTTCATGAAATGTTTCGTTTTCTGACGGTTCATGCTAGCTAGGACAATCGAGGACATTTATTGAAATAACGAAGTATTTATACTTGTCACTACAATTATTAATATCTTTATGGAAAACGGAAAATAGGTAAGTGTATTCGTAGGGGTTTTTCTTTATAATCGCCTTGAATGCAGCCAGATATGCATTGACGCAATACGAAGGCAGACTCACTCAATCAAACTACAATTTGTTACTATTTGTAGGTAGTTTTTTTTTTTGGTAATAACAGCTTATTTACGGGAAACTACGATTTAGGTAATTTGAAACGAAAATTGTAGGAAAATAGGTAAGTGTATTCATAGGGGGTTTTCTTTATAATCGCCTTGAATGCAGCCAGGGATTGACGCAATACGAAGGCAGACTCACTCAATCAAACCACAATTTGTTACTATTTGTAGGCAGTTTTTTTTGGTAATAACAGCTTATTTACGGGAAACTACGATTTAGGTAATTTGAAACGAAAATTGTAGTAATTGCAATTTAATAGTACGTTTTGTTACCTTCATAAACCTCAGTACCAACGATGAGTACGGTATTGTTTCACAACGTAAATTACACGGTTGCCGCAACCTCTTCAATAGACATGACGTCTTAATAAAGTCTTAATGATTTCATGACAAATGTACTACGGACACGTCTGGTAAACAACCATACTTCCTAGTCCAAAGTCCATGTCAATAATTTAATTAATTAGCGAAATACTTAGTAACAAATAGATAGAAAATGTATGTCTGGTAAACAACCATAATTTCTAGTCCAAAGTCCATGCCAATAATTTAATTAATTAGCGAAATAGTAACAAATAGATATAACACGCATTATTAAGTAATACGGCTGGTGGCCTAAAAGGTCAGCAGGTCGCATGCATCGAGTTGAACGAACCGCAATGACGTTCCGATAGTGTTTAGCTCCGTTCTAGTTCTGCATTCCTGGTAGTTCGTTGACTGCGCGTTATCAGCCCAAAGCGTGCACTTATCTATAGAAACTGCAGCTTCGCGAATATAATATGTACTATGCGTATACTTATGTCTAGTGTCCGACCGAAAATTGATTTTCAGCCGAAAACCAAAATGATTTAGACATTAAAAATTTAAGAAATTTAATTTCCGGTGTACAGTGGTATTGTTTTTTTTTTTCTATATAATCAAAAAAAAATTCAGAGATAAAACACGATAATTTCATAAGAAGACAAACAATTTCATTTATTTCTTGTTGTATTAATTGATTATATAATATAATACAATCAATATAATTTGTACTACGATAATCACCATTAAAATCAACTAAACTTGGTCAAAAATTAACAGTATTAAAGTAAACTAATACTAAACAGATCCCTTGATTGAATCCTTATAAATGTAATGAAAAGCGTATTCCTTACGCTACTTTTAGTAATGCTAAATAAGCTAAATTATTTTTAATTGCGATCACTCGGTTATTCGGCACTTTGTTTTTTTTATTGCGTACTTTATTTATATTTTTATAAACCGAGGGAAGTTTATTTCTATTTCTGTGTGCTTTTCAGTGCACTTGTAACAGTACTAGAATTTTGTCAGAATACTATCGTAATTTATTAAATTGTGAGACCAGTTCTGTGTCAAAAGTAATAACTATCGCATTGAATGTTTACTCGATAATAGTTTTCAGCCAAAAAATATCCAAAGGTACGAAAAAGTTCAGATTAGATTTTTTATATTCGGCTTGGCCGAAGCTTCGGCTAGTTTATGGCCGAAAACGAAAACGAATATTCGGTCGGTCACTGCTTATGTCAAGTGATGGCTGGAGTAAACTAAGCACGTGATAACTGTATCATCATAAGTATACCTATAAAATATTGTCAGAAATAAGGGATTCGGTACTTCAACTAAGTGTAATTATCGCACAACAAAACTCTAGCTACCTATAATTAATTTTAGATCTAAAGTGTTTCGTTTCGATTCTAAATGACTTTAGATAATGATTTTAGAACAACTTACTGTATTTCCGTCATCTCAAGTATGTGCCATTTATCAAGAATCAAACTTCTACCTTATCATTTGTTGGCAGTGGGTTGGTAGGACGACGGACGGTGGAACTATTGCAATGTCCAACTACCGTCTGCACGTCCAACCTCGTCGGAGAAACGCACCGGGCGCGTCCATCCCGCTGCGTCTCATCGACGCACTGGAGGTACGGGACCTGCTGCACTTGATCTTGCTCTGCAAAAATGGAAGACAACTCAAGTTAGTATCCTTGCGCTTTATGATAGCCTGGTACCTATTTGTGAAAGTTATATTTTGACGTTATGGTTGGTGCAGTGTTTGAACCAGCTGCTGCATTGCGTGTTTCGAGTTCGATTCTCGCACGAAACAAATATATGTATGTGAGTTTGCATGTTTGTTTACGCACTATTTAGGGAATATGATAATTATTCTATCCTGTTCCTAGGCACGATTCCCAGTTGAGATGAAATAGATATTGCATGTTTCTGTTACCAATACAAAACGATCCAAGAAATGATTACGTGGATAAGGGTATATTTAGTTAACTTTCGTCTGTATATCTCATCGAGATATAAGTACTAACGTACTAGAGAAGCTACGTCAAATAACTGAATTGTCCTATTCTTCGTAATTTGAATCTTTAGTTCGCTGCAGCGCTAAAATAATAACAATTCGTCTAAACCGTAACTAATTTACCACAGCGCTAGATTTGCTGCGGAAGTGTATTTATTCTCGGCAAAAAGGTCTTAAGCGCCATGTAAATAAATCACGGCACTCACGCGTTTTCTTCGTGCGGTGCGGCGCGATCGCCGCAGTTGAACGAGACAAAGTAGGAATTTACGGTGTCTTCTCTAGTACGTTAGTACTTATATCTCGATGGTATATCTATATTTTTTTTTATCGTTACCTCGCACTAAGAATTAGTCCTGTATTGTGGGTGCGCTCACAAACATGACACACATACACAAGATACACTAATACTTGTATAATAAAAAGACGTAGAGGCACTCAATCGAGCATAAAGCTAGAACTACATTAGACCGACGACGCACACGTGTTACACGCCTGATTTGTACGTAGAACGACGTACGGCAATACGACGGACCATGAGGCGTACGGCAATGCGCCACCGGTACATGGTGGACATCCCGCCCATACGCACGAAACGTTTTGGGAACACATTCATTGTGCGTACAGCTAAGGAGTGGAATTCCTTGCCGGAATCTGTGTTTCCTGATGGCTACAACCCGGGAATCTTTAAGTCAAGAGTGAATAGGTTACTTCTAGGTAAGCGCGCTCCATCGTCGAACGCATCGTCGCTTTCCATCAGGTGAGATAGCGGTCAAGCGCGAACCTATCAAGAATAAAAAAAAAAACGTCGCGTGGCGTGGATCAAGTGTAGCTCTACAAGTCTAGTTTCCATATAACATGTATGGAGACCGACGCGACCAGATCAGCGTGTGTGGCACACGTGTGCGCAGTGTAGTTCTAGCTTTATAGGTACTGCTTGTTCAAATACTGATAGGATAGTTCTAAAAATATTTTATAATTATACCTACTAAATTATCTAGTGTTTACATATAAAGTTATGAGTTATTCAAATAGGTAAATAAGCCACAGAAAGAACATGTTAAAATTATCTTGTTTGAACGAAAAACGTGCTAAGTATTCAATATTTAAATTTTAAGATTCACACTTTATTTTGTCTCTGCTATGAAGTCATTTGTCTTTGATATTTATGTATGTAGAGTAAATTGTCAAACTTAAGTGGCAGTGGGTAGGGCACATTGCTCGCAGACCAGATGGTCGATGAGAAAGGTTCTGGAGCAGCGACCACGTACCGGAAGACGCAGCATTGGAAAGTCTACCACAAGGTGGACCGATGACCCGATGAGGCTCGCGGGAATCCGATGGATGCGAGACGCACAGGACCGGTCATTATGACGGCGCTTGGGGGAGGCCTATGTTCAAGAGTGGACGTCTTTTGGCTGATGATGATGATCTAGTGTACATAAGTCTATATAAGTTATTGTGTACATAATTTTTTTTATCGAATTCCGATAGCAATGTTGTTTTACTATCTTTAATTTTCGATTACGGTAACACCAAAATAAGTGTATTGACTGATAAACACATACTTAACGACCAAAGAAAGCGGACATGTAAATTTTCCTTGAATAATAAAATACATCTGAGTACACTAATTTTTATAATATTTGTTGCTACCTACACACGGATATCTATGTACCTACATGTGAACTAGTACATCCTTTTTATAAATAGCTGATACGGTTATAGTCATTAACATGTTTTTGAGCATATCCGAAGTAGTCCGATTCGGGGTCAATCGCACGCAAGGCATATCTTAAAAACTTCACGCTATGAGATCGTGGATGCAAAGTATTGTAAGTTAATTTGCTTGAAACGATGACTTTCTTCGTTTAGCCTATTAGCAAAGCATATTCATCCTTACAATGTTCCCACTGCTCAGGCCTCCTCTCATCACGCGGACACAGTGCGGGGTTGGTGGATGTCACATGTCTTCGAATTTTTGGTTCTAGGACATGCCCGCGCGATATTTTCCTGCACTGTTTAAAGAACAGTGATGAAATAAAGTATACAAAGTGAAACGCCTGTCTAGGTTAGATATTACTAAACACGACCTGAAGATTTTTCTTTATTAAAAGGATTCCTTTTCTTCTAGATGCTCATTTACCACTGGGGATCAATGTATGGAATGGTGGAGGCGGTTGAACACCGCGCTTGCCCCTATTGGATCTATTCAAGAGACCTTCGCTGCGGCGTACGCAGCGTGGGCCAAGGAACAGCCGCCCACGTCAGTGCACAGAGCACTCATGCGGGCGTCTCAGTCTCCACAGAGACATTGGTTTGGTCCTGAAGTAAGTAACTCCTTGCTCATTTTCACCGCCTGGTACTTTTATGCGTAGAACTTTATTTTTATCTCACTATTTATTTCTCTTCTTTAGTTTACACTCGTGCATCGTAACCTCCTGTTATCTTTTCGTGTCTTCTGATTACCTAGTACTTGTGCGCGACAAACTTTCACTTTCTTCAAGTATTATCTATGAATACTGGAGATAACGTGGAATATAATTACCCGTTCATCACTTGCAGAAGAAAATATGGCGGAAGGATATATTTAGTCACTAAGCAAATAATCCTGCCAAAACTCTTGAAGGCTGAGAATTTTATTGTGGTGTTGTCTACCTCAGCGAAGTTTACCGAGAAGGTTAACTTGATACATTTGCTGCTAAATACTACAAAAACATTAGAATATGTACATCCATATTCTAATGGTAAACAAATTAATTATTCATACGAAGACATGGCTTAAAGGACTTGTATCCAAGCCAAAAACATTAACTTTTTAACCACCCGCGTCCAATTGGTCCGACAAGTGTGTGTATTCGCGTCCTATTCGCCAGGGCCGTATGTTTCAACTGGGTACTTCATCACGTTTAGCTCTTCAATCCCCATGGGTGACAGAAGAGTTGACGAGATGAGGTATTTTAAACGCAGTTAAGGGTTAAAAAGAAAAAAATAAGGACTTCAATTCATACAGTTCTGTGTTCCAATATTTTAACATAGTACTACGATACATTGCCCTTTTGCACGATTTTGTTTCGTCCCTTTCTATAAATATTAACCTGTTGCGTTTCCACAGCTGGAGCGGTTAGGCTTCACTACGAAGGGCGCTTGGCGGGTCACGGCAACTAACGCGGAGTACAAATTGTGCCCCTCGTACCCACCCCTTATTGTGGTGCCCGCGTCTATATGCGATGAAGACCTTGACTCCGTTGCCAGGTAAGTACTCCAAGACTTTAAAAAAATCTGGAAACTGCTGTGTCTATGAGTAATCTATCTGTCGGTAAAAATTTAGTTTTGGCGTCTCCTACTATCTGCAGATAAAGCTCCTTTAGGTCATTGCTGTTAATTTTAAGTTGTAGTCTATTATTATTATTACCTATATTTAACCCTTAAACATACCCTGAAGACTCGCTGCGAGATATAAAATGTTATATATGGATTTAGTCCTCGAATAACGCCCTAAATGATTCCTTATCAAAAAATTCCTGAAAAAACACTGAAATATCTGAAAAAAACATGTGGGGAAACATAATCTTATTGCCTGGGTAAAGACTACCCTGTAATGAATGACTATATAATATATAAATAATTGCACTATGTTTGTTTATGTTTTTTTTTTTATTTTATAGTAAAATTAGCTATTTATTTTTTCAATTTTGCTACTGGTAAATAAAAAAAAAATGAGACCATGCATTATTTATTATTGTTGTTATTGTGTTTGTGTAAAGTAATCTTAACAATGCGTATTTTCCAGTACAAAATTTAATTTGTTAAAAAATCACAGGTGAAGTAGGGTTCAATAACTAGTATAAAAATAAAAATGTAATTTGAAGAGGCAAAGGATATATAGCCCCCACAAATAAGTTCGACTCAACAGGCTATGATCACATGTTTCCTCCACATTATTATTTAATAAATTTCAGACAATTTAGACATGAAATCGACTAGAAATAGTGTAATTTTATTAAAAAACTCATAATCTCAGAAACACACATATCAAAAAATTGCACGACAATTTTATTTTGTTTAATTATAATCGAAAAAAAACTTCCACAGTGATTGAAAAACACCTGTTCACCGGTTAGTAAAAATTCAAACGGCTGTCAGTATCACATACGTACAAATATCCTGAATTTGCGAATTCTGAATCACAGAGGATACATTTAAAAATCAAGTTTGCACATACCATGTTATGTTTCTATACCACCCTAAGGTCGACTGGTAGAAAATGCCTAATTCATTAAATCCGCCTTCGTACAGTACTTACTAGTGCATAAAATTTTGTTAAATAAATAAATAATTTTGATAGATTGAGAGAGGCTTTCCACAATCAAAATATGGCTACAGCATCGAAAAATCGATATATTCCACTTAATGTCCGCGGCCTGGTTAAGGGTTAAGTGGTGCACAGATCTAGAAAAGAGTGCTGATGTCTGAAATACGGATTTTATTATCTAGTTCAGACACAGATGTTCCTTACTAACTAATAACTTAAACTGTACAATCTCAACAAGGTCTACAATAATTTTATGTTTCGTATTTTTCGGAAACAATAAATTTATTATTATTGTGAAAAAGAAAGTAATCGGGACAGGATTGCCGTTGTTGCATGATGAGAATGTCTATTCTTAACTAGGTAATCGAAACCATTCTATACAGTAACTTATACAAATGTACAGGCTGCTAGAAACCCAATTTCCAAGGTTTAATTATGTATGGCTAAAGATGATGTCACTTTAGCCGTAATCCGGCCAGATCGATGATGCGATAGCATTTTTAACAGTTTCTAAACTATATCGAGTAACGTCTTTACTGTTCCTTTTTTAAAATAATATAAACTAGTGCTTGACTGCGATCCCACCTGATGGTAAGCAGTGATGCAATAGTTGATGGTGAGGCGAACTAGTTTGTTAAGAGCCTATTAACTCAAGCCTTGAAGACATCCAAATTATAATCCGATGGGAAAAATGCAGCAGGCAAATTGTTCTAATCCTTCGATGTACGTACGCGGTATAAACGACGAGGTGAATCAGAGCGTAGAAGTGTTAACAATGTAAGAGTGGATACTTGCCGTGCTTCGGGTAGTCCGATGGTAGAAAGATGATGGCGGAATCGAGTCATGCAATACTCCAAAATGCATCCTGTAAAATACCGAAGGCTGGCTACCCTACGCCTATGCTCCAGGCTTTCTAGATTGGCCTAATACAAAATGCGTTGTTTGTGTGAGGTGTGCAGGGTGACAATGTCGGTTTGCTGGCAGGTTCCGCGCCATGCGGCGCGTGCCGGCGGTGGTGTGGCGGCACCGCGCGAATGGCGCCGTGATCGCGCGCTCGTCCCAGCCGGAGGTCGGCTGGCTCGGCTGGCGCTCCAGCGAGGACGAGCGCCTGCTGGCGGCCTTCGTCAGCGCCTGCAACCAGGACCGGGGCATGCAACCGCCCAACAATAATAAGGTAACTTATTCTAAACTAAATAACCATTTATGAGCTGTTCAAGTATTACGTAAGCTGACTTTTTGCAAATATTAACCCCTCCTCCCCCTCATCAGCAAAAGTAAGCAAAGCTTTCTCCCTCCCCCAAACTTACGTAAAAATTGATAGGTACATGCATTTTTCAATATGTTTTGGTTTCGTTATTAATTTATGAGCAGTATTAGACAAGCAGGGTTGCCATACGTGTTCAAACCAAAATCAACTAAATTTTGTAGAATAGAAAGAAAGAAAGAAAACATTTATTTGAGACTCGCACAGGACAAACAACCATAAAATAAAAAGTAACTACTTAACTTTTAAAATACTTAACTTAAAAATAATAGAAAACAATATTAAAAGATAAAAATAAAAGACCTGTGCGAGGCCAAAAAGGCTCCTATCTCAGCATATGCTGCGATATTTAACTAAAAAGTAAAAATAACGCAGCGCTGATATTCTGAAAGGGCCTGAAATCGAATATCTGAAAAACTAAAAAAATATATACTGCTGACGTAATCACCATCTTCCCCTATCCTCTAATGTCATCAAAAATAAGCAAGCGCAGTGTTGTTTCACGCGCGCAGTAAATCTGAAGCGGCCAAGTGGGGTCGATAGCTGCTAGAGCTGAGAGAACGTTTCAAAGAGTTTTTACCTTAATAATAAATAAAAAATAAATAAAAGAGTAACCCAAGAAAGTAAATGCCAATTGTACGACACACGTGGGTTTTAGTCAGTAAAACTTTGGCACACCTTCTTGTTCTACCCTAGAGGGAGAGTAGTCATTAAATGACTTCCCATTTCAAAAACAATACCTGATGAGTAAAGAGTGGTGGCACAGCGCTAACTGGTCGACACAGACAGGCAGGCACTTTGCTCTGTGTAAATTATTTCATCTCCACTGCTGGTGAGAACTTTGTAAGGAAACTAACTAACTAGAATCGACATTCAAATATATCATTATTATATATATCCATTCACCAATCCGCACTGGGCCCGCGTGGCCATTCCCTCTCCTAGAGAGGAGGCCTAAGTCCCAGCAGTGGGAACATTAAAAGGCTGATTATGCTATGCTATATACATCCACGAACCCACACTTAGTCCCGGTACTGGTCTCCTAGTTCCTCCCACAGAGCTTATACTTTATCCTTCAATATAATTTTGAAAGAATTGTACAACAGGGAGAAAAAATAGGTCGACAGCAGCTGGTAGACCTAAAATGCCAATGACGATGATTAATTAGGGCTAAGGCTGACACAAATGTCAATATAATAATAATATTAATATAACATTCACACAACGCCGTCTAGTCCCAAGCTAAGCAGAGCTTGTGTTATGAGTACTAGACAACTGATAAACATACTTAAAAATTTCTAAATATATACATATTATAGATAAATTACACCCAGACACAGAACAAATGATTGTGCTCATCACACAAACATTTGTCCTGGGTGGGAATCGAACCCACGACCTCCAGCATAGCAGTCAGGGCTACTAACCACTAGACCAACAGGCCAGTCATGATAAAATTTCGCTTTTTTAACGTCTGTAATAGCTGTTCTTTCGATTCTTCTTCTAGATTACGACGAAATAAAAAGTCAAAACTTTTAATTTCAAGTAACAATGAAATGAACCTTGTAGTTACTTAAAACTAAAAGTTCCCGCTGTAAGTATATGTTTAAGTGTAATTTTTAAAACAAGGACATCTGTTTTATAAACTCAAGACGACATTTGATTCAGTGTAGTTAGTGTATGATGTAATAATATTATGTTTGGTTAACTATTGTAAAAGTAATAGCTGCTGACAATGTATTACAATTACAAAATAATAACAGACTACACGTATTGTATTGTATGTCGGGCTGGTGTCCGCAACTCCACGTCTAAAGCGTGTATTTTGCGTACGGGTGGGACAAATGTGTCATTCGATCCACCCCAGCGCCTCAAGAAAGACCAGTAGTGCCTTGGTGTTACTGACCATTTCACGGAGGGTAGGGTACCTAGGTTTCCGAAGTACTTTGCCCTGTATCCAGCGACAACTGGGCAGCTTAGAAGCAGATGAGCTGCTGTCTCGTCCTCCTCCATGCAGGCTCTTCAGAATGGGCTGCCTGTAACCCCTATGACAGAGAGGTGCTTATAAAGGTCCCGTGGCCAGTTGTAACGGCTGTCACTTTGCGCAGGTTTAGTCAGTCGTAGGGCCTGTTTCGTGAAGCGACCATCAATGTAGGGAAGAGCCTCCTTGGCCTGCCTGCACTCACTATTGTATACCCATATTTTGTGGTGTAAATCTCTAGTTTCGTTCTCGTTTCTTTATCAGATTGCGTAGGTATCTGAAGGGGAGCGCAACAATGGATTCAGACTAAACGTAAGCATTATGAACTAATCCACAACTTCCTCGCAATAATGCACTCCTGGTACTATCTATGTTAATCGGCTCATAATAAGCAGTTCCAACAATATTATAAATAGGATTGTGATGTCAAGAAGTACTTGCGATATTTATAGCTTGGTAATTACTCAGTATTGCCCACTCAGTATCTGTCCGCAATACACAAGTTACGATCAGGAAACTATTGAACAAGTTTATAATAGTGTTGCAAACCTGTGATTCAATTAACATAAATATTGGTAGCAATTGTGTACCTTAGATCAGTGGAATAACGTTTAAATTAAAATGGATTACCATTAGTCGAGTAATTACTGAAAATATGACGATATAAATTAATATATCTAAATATTTCTGCTTGTTGTAAACCCCTTCAATGCCTGCTACAGTGTGAATGAACTGTAAAAGGAAAATTGATCGCAATTGTGTGGCAGGGAGATTAGTGTTCACAATAAGTAACGCACTGTGCCCACCTCTGTTGCAAGATTTTCTAAAACTATGCAAACTGTACTCAAAACCTCAGTGAATCTTTAGTTAGATATACGGTTAGGTTTAGGTCGTCATTTCAGCAGATAGACGTCCACTGTTGGACATAGGCTTCCTCCAAGTCTCACTACAACGATCGGTCCTGTGCGTCTCGCTTCTATCGGATTCCTGCGACCCTCACCAGGTCATCGGTCCACCTTGTGGGAGGCCTTCCAACGTTGCGTCTTCTGGTACGCGGTCGCCACTCCAGAACCTAATAGTAATATTTATTTGACATCGGCCCCATCGACCATCTGTTTTGAGAGCAATGTGCTCTGCCTACTGCCACTTAAATTTGGCAATTCCTCGGGCTATGTCGGTAACCTTGGTTAATTTAAGTTGTTTATTATTTTTTAGCAAAAAAACGCCCTATAAGGTATGCTCAAGGATAGACTGCGAAATTCAAATTTTCATACGTTTTTTGCAATTTACAGTTAAGTACCAAATAGTAAGATAAAAAATATATATTTGCGGCAATAACTTAGCATTTAAATCGAAAGATGGCACAACAAAAAGTAGGCCAAATTAAAAAAGCTGTTCACTATGACTGTACGCTGCTTAAACGGAGTTGATACTTTTGATTATTCATGAAAATATTGTGCGATGCAATTTTATTTAACAAGTAAAGAATAAAACCAAAAAATATTATATTAGTAAGTTTATTTATGAAATAAATTAAACCCCACGTTCGCTCTGTGTCATTGTCTTTCTATTGTGTCTCTAATTACGGTATTCGAAAGGTTAAATTTAAATAAAACAAATTGTGTGTGAGATAATGTCGAAATTTTTATTCGTTTAAAAGACCTATCGATGCCATATAGAAAACAGTAACAAAATTGCGTTAGAACTCGACAGTGCGGAAATTCAACAAATTGTAACCCTCAAATTACGTATGTTCAGAGTTAAATATTGAGCACTTGTTAAATAAAAACCATATAGTGTAATAAGTTTTTGGAAAGGATATATCATGCAGATTGAGAAACAGTTATAACATTAATGATAAAAGATAACTGTCATAATTATGCAAATCCATTGTTGTGTAAGATTTTCTTAACTGTTTCAAGGCAGCCCCTAAATCCAATAGCATCTTTCAGCTCATTGTGCATTGTGCTTCTTAGTGTTGGTACTTGTTTTTCACATTATAAAATTCAGTTATTTTATTTCTTATAGCTGAAACATCAAAATTATCCAAATTGGAAACTGTTGCACAAAGAGGGCACTTTCCTCGATTGATAGACCCTTCTTTTTTTATTCTTCTCAGTGTCCTCACAATTACGACTGAAAACCAAAAATCACAATTATTTTGAAACAGTTAAATAATATCATTAAAAATAACACGCAATTAAAACAATCAAATGCCATAATATAATACAACAATATGCATATTATTTAATTTAGCCATCCTTACACGTCTCCTATAAACAATAGTAAGTGACTGTTAAATGTAAAATGTCTGAATGGAGAAAAATACCTGTCATTGAAGATATTTTTCCTATGTATTGTGTTTCAGAAGTTGATATTTCAATTACTTCAAGAGTTTTCAATGCCTTTACCGTTCTGGCAATTTGAAGTTTCACTTGCTCATTGTCGATATCTCCTAAAAGTATAATACACAGTGAGTAATATTGCAATTTATTATGCTAATAAAAAAGTATCAAGCTATTTTACTAGTCAAAACACACCTGTAAATGAAATTATTGTATCCGGCCGTCGCATTTTCTCTGCAGATTTCTGAATAATCTCACTTTTTTGGTCTTTAAATCTATCAATCATCTTGAAGAGAATGCTCCTCGTCGAACTATTTATTGTTTTCCGCATTATTATAAAAAAATAAACAAAAATAAGATTCACGTAAATACAAGATGAATGAAGTATGAAACGTCAATGACACAATTTTGACAGTCCATTTACGCTGCCTTAAATGAACTTTAATAAATAATTCGTTGCCATCTTTCGATGATCAGAGTCTATTTACACAATTATACTCATTAAAATCATTATCATAAGTCTCTAACTTAGAGAAAAGTAAAATGTGCCATTTTTATAAAGACTTGACGTTTTACCTTGTCACTAAATTTGAGAGTTATTATGATGGTTTTAATGAGTATAGTTGTGTAAATACATACATGCCGTGAAGAGCAGTGGTGGCCGGGTGGTAACGGCCCCGACTTACGAGTTGTAGGTCGCGGGTTCAAACCCAGCCAGGCGCGTTACTTTGTGTAATTTATTTCATCACCACTGCTCTCAAAACGGTGAAGGAAAACATCGTGAGGAAACCGGCCTGTCCTAGAACCAAAAATTCAAAGACATGTGACATTCACCAATCCGCACTGGGCCCGCGTGGTGGATTACGGCCCATTCCTTCTCCTAGAGAGAGGAGGCCTGAGTCCCAGCAGTGGGAACATTAAAAGGCTGATTATGCTTATGCTTATACATGCCGTAACATCAAATACAACTTATGTTTTGCATACTATCCAAATTGAACTGCAAATTGCAAAAAAAACTTAAATTTGAATTTCGCTGACTACCTGAGAGCACCTTAGGCCTGCTGGCCACGGACGCGTAGTTTCAAAGATGCGTATTCTTCATTACACGCTTGATGTACGCCGTAACTCTGTCGACGAAGCGGCAACGTCGTGTCGTTGCTGCTACGTTTTGTATTTAAGCTGTGAGCAGGTGTACACCAAGCATATGGTGAATACACTTCTGTGAAGCCATATCCGTGGACAGTAAACCATTATGAAATCTTTCTCATGTATGCACATTCCTATCAGTCAATACGCTTAGCCAATTCCCCACTTTCTGTCTAACCGAATGCAGCTGAAAACCAGTGTAAATTCATAAACTTTACTGTAAAGCATTTATCTATTGTTACAGCAACTAAAGCTGCTAATCGTTGACGCGCGCTCGTACGCTTCAGCGGTCACGAACCGTGCCCGAGGCGGCGGCTGCGAGTGCCAGCAATATTACCCAGCCGCTGACATACAGTTCATGAGCCTACCGAACATCCACCATGTGCGCAGAAGCTTCCAGCAAATGAGGGCACTAGCAGCTGAGCCCAGCGATCAGACCAAGTAAGCAGAGCTGAGAGGAGGTTTATTTTAATTATGTATAGTTCAACATCCACCACAAGCACAGGAGCTTCCAGCTGATCAGTGCGCTAGCAGCTGAGCTTAGCGACCAGACCAAATAAGTAGAATTGAGAGGAGGTTAACTTAAATGATGTACAGTTCGTGTTCCCAACATCCAGCACATGCGCAGGAGCTTCCAGTAGATGAGGGCGCTAGCAGCTGAGCCCAGCGACCAGACCAAGTAAATAGAATTGAGAATTTACAGAGGCATTTTAAAGAGGGATAGTTAATGTACCTTCCCAACATCCACCACATGCACAGTAGCTTCCATTTGATAAGGATACCAACAGTCGAGCCCAGGGATCAGACCAAGGAAGTATAAACGATAGTAGGTTAAGCTCGTGTGCCGAACTTCTGCGTACAGTACGACCAAAATATCTTGACCGCTCCGAACTTAAAGCAATTGGTTGCGCACTCAGTAATTCTTTTTAAGAATGTTAAGGCTAATACGATTTTTCCGAGTATGCTCAATAATTCGGAACAACAACTTCAGAGTTGCCAACATATTTTAACCATGCTATAAGCAGAAGTTTGCAGCAGGTGAGAACATTTCCAGTCGATCCCTGCGTTCAGACTAAGGAAACAGAGTAGAGAGAGGGTCCTCCTAGTGGAAATGTCCCTTTAATAACGGACCTTTACAGAATAGCGGCCATTTTAAATTTAGTTTAGTAAGCCCTGGCTGGAGGCTTTATTTTTTATTAAGGCCCCCACAGGCTAGTCTGGTTAAGCATTCTACAATCTCATAAGTTGACCTGCGAGAGGTCACTCACTAAAAAAAAACCGCGGCCATTTCTCTCAGAACCATTATTAAAAACGAATGTCGAAATATTAGTTTTATCGATCGGCATCTGCATTAAAACAATGTTACTTCTGCTTGGTGACAAAATTAGTTGCTACCACCTCCCACTGCGTGAATCAATAAGTTAATGTCACGGCCTGATCAGCTCCGATAACAATATTTATTATAAAGTACAATAACGCCCACTAATTCAGTTATCACCACATAGGGTATTGGTAATGGGGAACCTCTTAACATACGTGGCCAATTAACGCCTACTTATGAATGGCGTAAATACTTAAGTGACGTTTCTCTTGTGATCATTCCTGAGAATTATAATATTAAGCTATCGTGTGCTTGACCCACGCTTGTAATAGTTGCCAAGTTGCCATCGTCCGTGAACTCTTTTTTTTTCTTATTATTAACGTGATAAAACGTAACTGTCGTGGCCAAATCTTAAAATGGATTACTTCATGATGTGAGCGGCCATTTCATGATATGGGCAACTAAAACTGGCCAGATCGTTTAAACATTTGGCCATATCATTATTGTAGGATTTCTATGATAATAAAAAGTCTAAATAAAAAAGGAACTTTATTCTTATAAGAAGAAACTCTTAAAATTTAAAACTCTGCATCTAAAAAATTACTCTCCATTAAAAAATACTAATTGTAAACCAAATTTCAATCAACTTATTATAATTCTTAAGGGTCTTGAGGCACCCCGACTCGTACAGGTTAGTTTAGAAAGTAAATGCCGATCTAAACTGAACCATCCCTCTTTCTCGCTCGCACGCTTAATATTTTAACACGTCATAGTAAGGCCCAAGATCTCAGAATTCATCACTTCGTGATATGACCGACCATTTCATGAAATGTCATGAAATTCATTCATGAAATCAGTTTAGATCGCCAAATATATCGTGTCAAGAGCTCCTGGTAGGGCCTCTGGCCACGACATAATTCATTAATGACCGCCCGAGACAGGTTCACTCAGTACAGCTTCGATGCAAAGTAGACATAAACAGCCAAATAATAATTTACAAAAATACATTTTTATGCACACAAGGATAAAGATATTTTCGAAAACAGACGAAAGGTTAAATTCGTTTTATACTCACCGACAAACGTACAGATAGTGTTTAAAGGTAAATCAATATCAACAAGCTTGATCTCTCGCCATTTTGTGACGTATGCGTATACCTGTCTAACCTAACCTAACTGAAGTTAGGTAATGTTTGCAATGAAGTTAGCTCGGTCGAGGTCAAGGTCATTATCCTGATCGCCTGGTATATCTAAACGTAACTAAACGACTGCATAGTATACATAATCGATAGCAGGACATCAATGGATGTGGGTAGCGCATTAAAGGCGAGCCGTAATGCACTTAGGACTTCAATTAGACGGTTATCGAGCTAATAGTTTAACTTTACAATTCGTTTCCTCTGACAGTTTAATTACGTACTTCCTGCATTCAATGATAACATATCAGGCCGGTGGGCAGATACACAAATCCGGCAAGTTCCTGAATTTAAAAATTAGTAATAGGAAATCATAAAAAGCGTGTGGCACGGATTGATATGGGACTAGATTTGATTTGATTTTTAAATTATTATTGGTTGGCACGTGCTTGACCACTAGTTCACTTGATGGCAAGATGGAACACGCTTGCCTAGAAGTAACCTATTCACTCTTGACTTAAACTTAGCTATCAGTAAATATATATATCGTAGCTATCAGGAAACTAGACTCCGGCAGGGGATTCCATTCCTTAACTGTACGCACAAAAATGATGAACTGAGAATAATAACCAGAGGACCCATGCTTACCAGCCACAGTTGGGGCCTCTAGACCAATGCTACTGTCTCCCTGCACTAATTAGGCAATGTTTACGATACGCCGGCCTAGGTAGTATTACAGCACAGCAGATTTTTCGTGTCAGTTGGCATTGTGCCAGAGTGACCTCATTGTTTTGAATCAGACTCGCAAATACCCGCAATATATCTTTCGGAAACATTATGCCGTAATATGTGTTTTACGGAACTTATTTAAAAAACTATATATATTTAAGACTGTACGTCATTTTCAAGGTCATGAAAATAATTCTGAAGAAACTTGACTTGTGTGTTTAATATAATTAGAAAGCATTTATAGCGGCGGATGACTATTTCCTCAATTAAATCTGTTTGACTAAACTGTCTCGTTAGTGTTGGCTTGCGCTAATACAACCTCAAACTCATTTGGTGGCTCACATGGAACATCTGGGCAAAATATGAGACCTTAGTACCCTCAACCTGCCTTTTTAAGTATGGAGCCGGGTGGAATTGGCTCGGTTTAGCGAAAAAAAGACGCCAAAGTTTTAGCAGCATTAAACTTGACCAAATTATCAGCACCCCTTTCGGACACCACTTTCAAGATGAAATTCAAGCGCTCAACCATGGCCTCGAAGAGACTAGATCGGACACGTAACTCTCACTCCAGATGTGAATGATGCTAGAAGATCCCCAGTTGACCAATTTTGGCAGAAGCCATAATTAAAATACCGGCGTAAATCGATAATAGCGTGTATCCGATAATTGCATGCAACATGCAATTGATAATTGCCGATCACATACCTCACACTTTTTCTTTTTCGGATATTTAAATTTTCTACAAGAAGAAATACCAATTTGATACATCTTTGTTTTTCTGTTGTCCCAGTTGGCACAGCAACCTGGAGCGCACACTTTGGCTGCAGTACGTGTCGGGCGTGGTGCGCGCCGCCTGCGTGGTGGCGCGCGCCGTGGCCTCAGGCAGGCCCGTCCTCGTACACTGCTCCGATGGTTGGGACAGGACGCCACAGATCGTGGCCGCAGCTCAGCTCATACTGGACCCATATTATAGAACTTTAGAGGTGAGTCTTATACAAAGTACCAGGGCTGCATTATTGGAAACCGGAAGACTTATGTCCACATTCCGCAGTCCTTAGGTGCTGCTTAAATCATACTGGATTCATAAGTATTAGCCACGAACTGTCTTTAGAAGAAATACCGGTGCTGGATACTGGACAAAAGAGGAGGGTAGAGGGGCGCCCTCTCGCTCTCCACAGTTTTTATTTTATTTGACTTTATAGTTGAAAGCAAAGGATTAGTTAGGCCTTCACACGTGTGTACTACATGTAATAATAATAATAATTTATTTATTTTCACAAAATGAGGTACAGTCTAAACAGTTTACAATAGTTAAATGACCAATATAAGTGTAGAAGAAGGTTGTCCTGGCGTCCTAGCTAGGTTACATAGTAACCTGTATTAAGGTTCGCCAGTACATTGTTATTATTACTATACCTTCAGTAAAAAAAAAACACAGACTAATGATTCAGCTGATTTTAATACCAGGAGAGCATGATGTGAAAGTGTTCTTATTGATCTCATTTAAAAATGGCGACACAACATGTATGTATTTCCCATGCATGTCTATCTACAAAACTAGCAAGGTACTAGGAAAGCAGACTAAAGCTGGAGTTTAAAGACGTATATTTTTGACTGGCCTGTTGGTCTAGTGGTTAGTGGCCCTGACTGCTATGCCCGAGGTCGTGGGTGTGTGGGGTGGGTGTTTGTGTTATGAGCACGATCATTTGTTCTGTGTCTGGGTGTAATTTATCTATAATATGTATGTATTTAGAAATATATAAGTATGTTTACCAGTTGTCTAGTACCCATAACACAAGCTCTGCTTAGCTTGGGACTAGACGGCGTTGTGTGATAGATGTGGAATATTATATTATATTATATTATATTTCATTCATTCATATTTTCCTCAGGGCTTCCGCGTACTAGTCGAGCGAGAATGGCTAGACTTCGGGCACAAGTTTGCCGACCGATGTGGGCATCAATTTGGACCAGAAGACCTCAACGAGCGGTCACCCATCTTCCTCCAATGGCTGGATGTTGTTCACCAGATGATGCTGCAGTTTCCTTGTAGCTTCGAGTTTAATGAAGCTTACTTGGTAAGTAGGATCCCCTATATATAGCCGAAATAATTATCATTCTCTTACCTTGTCCAGATTTATTTGAGGATGGTGCAGCATTTTTTTTTTTGTGCAAAACTACACCAAATCCCTCCAAAAACTCCATCGTGCATGTTCGGCACGTTTCTATGCAACACCGATTGAGCCCAACCAAAGTCCAGCACATACTAAACGTCTCACCCTATCTCCATAGATGTGAATGTTATAAGACCGTGTAACATGTAACAGATAAAGCTGGGCACGCACGTGCACTCGTGCATGTTTGGCACGTTCCTGTGCAACACCGGGCTCGAGCGCAGCGAGTGTCGCGTGAGTGACGTCACGCCGCAAGTCTGGCATCTGCTGCGCGCGCCCGCCTACAGGAACCATCTGTACTCGCCGCATCAACTTGAACAGGTATGGTCGAAGAAAAAGTGAAGATTTAAGATTTTATAGCCTTTAGGTATCTGCCACCTGTTAGGGCTGCGGGATTTTCTTCGCAGCCTTGGAACACAAGGGGCAACTGAAAGAACACGAGTGGATTTTAGTCAGATTCGTCGACTACATCATCGCTTAACATCAGGTGAGATGGTGGTCAAACGCGAGCCTATCATTAATAAAAAAAAAAAGTCTTACACTCCCTTTCGCTCCTCTCGGGCGGGAAAAGTTATATGATGATTTCCAGTTTCAAATAATAAAAATAAAATTAAACAGCCACCTGTCACATCTTTCCTGGTAGTAGTCGGACTGCTGAAGTCCTGTGTTTAATCTCTAAGTTTAACTATGTTATTTGTGTTTTCCTTATGAAATTTCTTAACTGTAATATTCTAGCAAGCGATCTGGCCGGAGTACTCGGTGCGTACGATGTGCGTGTGGAGCGGCATGTTCTGCTCGCAGAGTCCGCGCGACGAGCCGCGCTCCGAGCACAAGCCCGACCTGCCCGCGCAGCAGCTGCCACAGACCCATAACGGTATGATTCTATACTACTAGATCTATCTACTTAAAACTATAAACTTTAATGCCCCCCTAGCCAAGTTACAATCGTATCGTTCGCACCGAACGCCTCGAGTAGGCCACGCCTCCCGATTCCTTTGTTCTGATCACGTGACTGAGCGTTGAGATGACGTCAGAACATAGGAATCGGAGGCGTGGCCTAATCGAGGCGTTCGGCGCGAACGATACGATTGTAACTTGGCTAGGGGGGCTGTTCTGTAAATAAAGTTGATTTTAGAATAGAAAGTGTCATTATAATAATAAAATTACCGCAGAAATTAAATTTTTAAATGATATGAATGTGTAATATGAAGCTGTAAAGCTTTTTCATGGGCTTTAAAGTTACTTATCTGAAATCAATTACATTAAGCCAAAAACTTTTTGAAAGCTAAGATTAAAATTAAACTTGTTAACATTTTTAAAAACGAACCTTTGAAAATTTTTTCCGTCATATTGAATTTATTATGACATAGTTTTTCGTATTCTTCTCATCAGACCCTTTTAATTGATACCCATACCATGCGGGTGCATAAAAAAATAACTAGCCCCCGTCTTCAGGAATCCGTTATAATGGATTAGGGGTAACTGTTTTAAAATTCATTAGCTAGAACTACTATGACTACTACTGTACTGTAACCTACTGTCCACGGGCGCGTAGCTTATAGACGCGTATTCGTCATTATACGCTTGGTTTACGTTTGCTCACGGCTTACATACGAATCTATGAAACTCGGTCGACAAAGCGGTAACGTCGTACTCGCGTCGCTGCATGCAGCTTCATGGCGCCTGCCGTACCGCATGTCATATGTCGAGGCCAACGACCTTACAGCCACTAGACGCCTCATGCTTGAACTAGCGTACCAAAACAATTCTGTCAACTAGCCGGGATACAGGGAACTACGTTCTGATTAGTTCTGATTAGCGGGGGAGCGACGTACTGCGTTCTGATTGGTAGAGACATCAGATCTATAATCATATGTATTGACAGACATGCGTCGCCTGTTATTAGACGTCTAGTCGCTGTAAGGTCATTGGTCGGGGCGTACATCGAGTGAAAGTACTTTTTTTTTTTTAATAACGGGAACGTTTTCGTCGTCAGACGGCATTGTCACAAATGATTGAAAACGTAAGCGTGTAATAAACATCGTGGACAGGGTTCAATACGTTGTACTGCTCAAGTTGCCTGGCGTATGTTGAAGCGTCTATGGAGCTACGCGTCCATGGACACAAACACACGTACAGACATAACAAATCATATATTAACATGTACTGACAATAATTTCGGTCAGTAAAAAACTCATTTGCATTGATTTTAGGCCTGATTCAGTTAATAAAAACATTGGTCTATCTATTCTAGGCCTTATGACGAAGACGAGATCATGTGATAACCTGCTGAGTGAGGGAGAGAAGAGAACGGCGCAGAGAAGATCTAGCGACCCTAGTTTGGCACCTGACGTTATGTAAGTGAACTACTCTTGTTATAATTATGTTATCTTGGTATTGTCAAATATTTTTTCAAAAAAGACGACTTTTTTAATTTATTTTTCAATGCAAATTAAGAGCGCCATATTAATTTTATGATAATTGACATAAAGTTCAAATTACAATAAATATGACGATATTACGGAAAAAACCGGCAAAGTGCCAGTCGGACTCGCGTACGAAAGGTTCCGTATTGTCCATAGCAAAAAAAAACCGGCAATAAATCACGTTTGTTGTATGAGAGCCCCACTTAAACATTTATTTTATTCTGTTTTTAGTATTTGTTGTTATAGCGGCAATAGAAATACATCATCTGTGGAAATTTCAACTGTCTAGCTATCACGGTTCATGAGATCCTGGTGACAGACAGACGAACAGCGGAGTCTTAGCAGTAGGGTCCCGTTATAACTTGCCTTAAATATTAAATTTATTTGAATTTAGAATTCTGTAATATTCATCCATAATTTCATGAAATGGCATTTTCTTAGGTAAAAACCCAATATGTCTATTTTTGCTGCAGGAAATTATCAATGGTGGTAAACAACGAGCCTGAAAACCGGCGCGAGGGTCGCGCCGCGCTCACTGACAGTTGTGTTGACGAGCTGCCCGTACTGCCGCTCGCCAACGAGAACTCCGACACGGTCAGTACCAGGGTAACATGATTACATGTAGTAGAGTCGGTTTGCGTTTACGAACTGCTGGTAACAGGAAACCACGAAACGATGATCAGTACTACGTTTGTTAAGAATTTAATGATTGTTTAATAATTTAGAGCCATGGCCATAATATAAACAAAAAACTGCATGCTGAATACGAGACGAAATATGAAAAACAATGAATTTATTGTACGAGCCCCGTACTACCGCTCATCAGCGACAACTGTCATGATACGGTCAGTACCAGGGTAACATAATTATACATGTAGTAGAGTCAATTTTTGTTGACGAGTTGTCTTTAGTACGGACACGTTGACTGATTAACACGAAACGGTGATGGGTACTTCGAACCTCGTACTGTCTCACTGGCTACAACTGTCTTGACACGATCGGAGCCAGGGTGTCATAACTAAATATGTAGTAAAATCGACGAGCTGCCTTTAGTACGGGCAGCTCGTTGCACGCGAAACGGGACCACCGTTTAGCAGTCAAACACTAGTGGTCAATCACCGATAACTATCACGTCACGGCTAGTACCAGGGTAATATACACATACATGTAGTAGTAGATAGTGAGTGTTAGTCGCGCCACGCTCACTGACAGTTTTACTGACGACAATCGAGTACATTGTAAATCAGGGGCGCCGGCTTTTAGAAAACCTGATGGGTGCTCATGCTCATTTGATGACTCGAAAAAGTTGCAAAGTGTGAGAAGAGAAATGCACACTGATCGACCGACAAATAAATAAATGTGCTACTTAAATACTGCGTACTTAATTACTGATTATGTTTGATAAAAACATAAAATGAAACCAGAATATAAAAATGAAACTAGTTTTTATTATCAAGAAATATTATAATTTATACGTAACCTAAAAGGTGATTACTTATCTGTTTCGTGATGTCTATTCTCAGGGGTGCTTGGCACCCACTGTTTATTTCTTATGGGTGTTCGAGCCCCCCGAGCACCCACGCAGTCGGCGCCCTGTTGTAAATGATTTTTTGGTTCAATGTTGTTGGGCTCCACGAACTAAACTGAAAGATTTCCGTCCAGGTCGACGGGCTCCACCCCGACCACTTCGAGAACAGCAGCTCGGCCCCGCGCGACCTCGCCAGCGGCTCGTCGTCCCTGGAGCGCGAGCTGGGCGGCGCGCTCCCCGACAAGCTGATCCCCGACCAGGTCATCGACCACACCGAGGAGCTGACCGCGTCGGCAGCCAGCCAGCTCGTGGCTGAAAGTGTGGCTGACGCGGCCGCCAGCGTGGCGTCACCTGATGTGGACACGCCGGAAGAACCGCCCGTCTTCGTCCCTGATACCTATACTGATGTTCTTGGAATGGCTGAGGTGAGTTGATGACCTTTCTCTCCATTCGCATTAAGATTAGACATTAACCAAACCTTTTTTACTGCCCGTTCAAGCGATTTTGACTTTTATTGCGTTGGTGGCATGATAAATAGCAGCTGCAGTAAATAGTTGGTATTGTAACCAATTTTTTGCTTTTAATGCCATCCTTATGTCTGTAGCGACATCTATGGCGTCACATAAGAACTAATCCTGCATCGCGCAATTTAAAGTTCTCCCGCGCGATTAGAACATATAGAACAGCCCGAAAATCATCTATCGGGCAGTTGCCCACCAGACATAACACCCGTCTGGCCGGAGGATCCTCCCTTTTCAACGGAGGTTTGTGGGACTTTACTCTCTGTTCCGCATACCTCCAAACTGGTGACCCTCGACAATGCGCAGCCTTCGCGCAGCTACTACTTCGTGACATCATCATCATCACTTCCTCAAGCTTTCGAGCAGCAAGCCATACAGCCAGCACCCACGGCTTTAAAGGGTATCCTGACCACCAGCATGCCTACCTGGTCATAAAAAGAAACATCTATCGGGCTGTTGCCCACCAGACATAACATCCCGTCTGGTCGGAGGATCCTCCCTTTTCAACGGAGGTTTGCGGGACTACACTCTGTTCCGCATACCTCCAAATGTCTACGGAATAGAATTCAAAATTGCTTGAACATATAGTAAAAAAGGCTTGTTTATATGGCTAATCTTATTTCGAATGGAGTTTAGGAAGAAAGAAAGAAAGCGATGAAAATAAATGTTGGGAAAGAAAGTTCCTTATTATTCTTTATTTATTCCCCAGGCCGCTAGAGAGTCGGCCCGTACCCGCAACATAAGCATTACCTGGCGTTCCGTATCCGAGTCAAGCAACCAATCTTCCAATGGCTTCGAGATCAACGAGGGTCGAGCAGAACCTCCAGCATCCAGGAACACTTCTCATGAATCCTCGCCGCTTGACAACCGTACCACAGAAGACAGGACCAACCACAATGTGGTTACTGATAACAGCCATAGCAGAGAGAATGAAGTCACGACCAATGGAACCATGAACGGGATTGATGATGTAGCTAATAAGTTTCTTGAAGTTGATCTGAATGGTAAGCGTTTTTCTCATAGTATACAATTATTGGCACTTTAAGGGTCACCTCGGATCTGGGAGTCAAGAGATGAAAGGCGATGCCTAGCCATTGTAGGACTTGCGGACGGCGAACAATTGCTAGCTCACCGTTCGATAAGTAGGCCCGGGTCGACGGCGTATGTGACAGCGTAATTGATGGAGCCCGCTAGGATCGATTACTGCCAGGGCTGCGGAATCGAAAGAATCACCGCGGCTGTGGAACACAAAAGCCAACTGAAGGAATACAGATGGTTTTCAGTCAGTAAAAGCCTAACACTTCTCGCTCCACCCAGAGCAAAAAATGGGTCACCTCGCACTTTCGCGGAAACCGTTTTTATGTCATATAGCCAAAACAAAAAATATGATAGAATGTTTCATCCGTTCAATTGGTGATCCATTTATTATTAAATAAGATTTTTTTTTTGTTATTCTGTTATCCTGGTAACGCACTAAGACTAAACAAGAACCCCTAGCGCACGGTGGTATTATTATTACGTAATTGCGCGTTTTTACGTAAAACACCAAAAAAAAAACAAAAAAAACTTTTTCTGGATTTTTCTAGGAAAAACAAAGATATAGAAACCAAAATTTTCGGCTAAAAAAAAATCGTACAAACGTGTGTAAAAAACGACAATTAAGGGGTTTTTGAAGGTCATTCAAGTTGTACGGACGTATGTACAATCGGAAACAAAGAAAAAAATCTTGATTTTCTTCTTTTGCGCAGGCGGAGCAACATCAAGCAGTATAAGTTCAGAAAGCGAAGGCGAGGCGCACACACAACCTCGGCGGACAGCTCACACACACACACGAACACGCGTAGCAAGTCAACTCACACTGTGTCCCACTTCACCTCGGCGTATTGCCTGCTGCCACTGTTCTAGAAGAACTAGCACTACCAGTGAGTACAGCTTCTTTGTGATTTATGACAGCCTGGTACTTGAAAAATATATTAACATTGCTATGGTAGCTATAGAGTATCGCAAACACAAAAATATAGGCATGTGGCCACGTAGTTTATTCTTTAGAGGTATGTGGGACAGAGAGTAAAGCCCCACATACCTCCTTTGAAAAGAGAGAATCCTCCGGCCAGACGGGTGTTATGTCTGGTCGGCAGCTGCCCGATAGATGATTTCGGGCTGTTCTATATGTTCCAATCGCGCGGAGAACTTTGGTTGCGCGATGCAGGATTAATTCTTTTGTGACGCCATAGATGTCGCTACAATACTAAGAATATTTTTTTAATCCCTATCTTGTCGAAAAAATCGTATCCCAAATATTGTATTATCTAACTTTTTCTCTTCCAGGTGGTATCGAAACATCAGGAGAGTCAGGTGGCAGCGCGGAAGTGTGCTGGTGCGGAGTGTGCGGGGGCGCACTGGGCGGAGCGCGAGTGCGCTGCGTGTGCGGAGCCCCGGCCCCCGCCACCAGCGCGCCCGCGCCGCCGCGTGCCGACCCGCTCGATGGTCTGCCGCCTGCGCTCGACCCACTGCAAGCTAGGCTGCACCAAATCATACTCTACCAAAAGGTGATAATAGTCTTTTGATTTTATGTTAACCTGGTACTTTCTGCTGAAGTGAGACTGCAGATAATAATATATATAATATAATATTCCACAACTATCACACAACACCGTCTAGTCCCAAGCTAAGCAGAGCTTGTGTTATGAATACTAGACAACTGATAAACATACTTATATGTTTCTAAATACATACATATATAGATAAATTACACCCAGACACAGAACAAATGATCGTGCTCATCACACAAACATTTGTCCTGGGTGGGAATCGAACCCACGACCTCCGGCATAGCAGTCAGGGCCACTAACCACTAGACCAACAGGCCAGTCAAATAGAATGTAGTTTGTTCTTGAATGCAAATGCATCCTTTCAAGCCAGGCTGCACCATATCATACTGTAACATGATGACAATACGTCTTTTATCTTATGCTACAAACCTGGTACTTTCTGCTGAAGTAAGACTGCAGATAGAATGTAGTTTATAATCATTTTGAAATAAATTACTTGGCTTGATACAAAAATGTGTTGTTCACAGAAAGTTGTTGAGGACCTGAGTGGACAATTGCGTGAGGCGCGGGAGGCATTGCGATTGTCCTCCCCGCCCGCGCCCATCCCTCCCTCCGTCCCGCACGCGGCTACGCCCACGCAAGTATGATCACATACACACGCTATACAAATTGCTCTTACCTTCTCACGGCTTATGTCACTCTGGTAAACTAAACACACACACATTGAAAAATTTGGACATTTAGACTTCAAATTTCACATTATTAATAAATAGGGCCTATTTATAAAGATCTCCTCAATTTTCAAAACACGTTCACTTGCATTGTTACCCAAAACATTGCTCAACACGCTCTCTAAGCTCATATTCTCCTGGTACAGAAAACAAGCAGCGGCAGTGGATCAGTGCTAGGCAGCGGCAGTAGCAGCGGCAGCGCATCCGAGGTAGAAGTAGGTGAAGAGGCGCGCGGCGTCGTGTGGTTACCAGACAGCGCTGCGCCGCGCTGCCAGTACTGCAGAAACCATTTCTGGTTGGCGAGACGCAGGCATCACTGCAGGTAAGCACCAGGGCCACATAACTCCCCGGAACTTTAGTAGGCAGGCTCTCTGTAGCTATAACCATAGTAGAATGGATAGAAAGAGACAAAGAAATTGCAACCGATTGGTCTTTCTTACAACGCTATAAATGCAACAGCGAATGTCGTGGATCAATCAGATTATTTTAGCAAGAAGTCAGTCAGTCAGAAAAATTATTAAATTGTACATTCCAAACCGTAGATCTCTATGGAGAAGTATGTACAAGAAACTCCATCGACACTCTTTTAAGATACATATTTCTTGTCTCTAAGCTACTATCTCAATAACATACCTCGGCAGCCCACAATGTAATGTAACTTTATGCCTGATACTTGCAGCTACTTAACTTACCTACGTCTTGCAAGTAACTTGCATGCCACAGTGGTATTAACCAATCCACATACCTGTAACTTGCGCTAAAGTATGCAAGCTACTAGCATCCCATAGTGACATCCACCAATCAGTTGGTTGTAGCTCACTGGAATGTAAATTACTTACATACTTTTGTGCCTTTATGACCCAATGGCATGCCAGATACTTGCATATTTTTGTGCGAATATAGTCGTGTATGTTAAAGTCCCTAGCCATGATAGAGTATCAGAATGAACATGAGCTCGTTTGCTGCAGACGCTGCGGCGGCATCTTCTGCGGGTCGTGCTCGGAGATGAGCTCGTGGGGCGACTGCGGCAGCATGCGCGTGTGCCGGCGCTGCCGCGCGCTGCGGTGACGTCATCGCGTTACGTCACGCAACACCCCACAGCGACTGCGGAAACTGTTTAGACCGACCCCCGCTTGTCTACCGGCCGATCTTACTAGATTAGCATTCCTATAACATTATAAAAAAGCAATAGTAATCTATATAGTTACGTCTAAACAGTTTTACGTTTAAAACTAGTCATGCCGCTTCGATAACTAGCTTGTGAAACGTTTTCAAAACGCTATTTATCTACGAATTATGTATGAGAATTCAAATTTTGATTGTCATCTTTATTTTCATTAATATCACCATGACATTATTGTTTCATTATTTTGTCCAAATGATAAATGTGCTAACGACATTGAGCGACCGTACCGGAGTGTTGGAGCTGTACCATGCGCTCACTGTGAGCACTAGGAGAGGGTGTAGTCTGCGCGGTGGCGCGCGTGGCTGGTCGCGGTCATGTAGTTAGGAAATGGTATAGTGAATTGTTACGCGAAGGCTGACTTTCTACGATTAATATTTAAACTTTTTTCTACGACTGTTTTTTTCGGTCTCTATAAATAAATTCAATAAATGTATTTTTTTTTTTTTCGATTTCTATTTCCTTTTGTTAGTTGAGAGCGATGGTTGTAACCGGCCCCAACCGGTGTGAATACATACACGTAGGTATCACTTTGTAGAAATTTGTTTTTTTTTTCTTTTTATTTTGTATGATAGTGTTTCATTTGTTCTATTATTATTTTTGTACAGTAAGGTTTTGTTTCACACATGGTCAGACGCTGAGTCTCCGGTCAGCTGACTGCTCGCCGTCATCTGACCGAGAGACTCGATAGATAACCTTATATAAGACTTAATTTGTATATTCGACATTTTCCATTAATTTCAAATGTATAAAATACATTTCTTTGTACTATTAAATATTCGACTGAATTTGCTTATGGATAAGAATAGATGTCTATATTGGACATATTGATTTATAAAATCCATACTAAGCTTTATAATTACGTTGATACATTTATATTGTGTACTAAATTTTCACACCGTAATAATTTCGTAGAGTAGAGCGTCAGAGTTCTGTATTTTATTTGTGATATTGTGATGATAATTTTGTAATGATTAAGAGTTTAATAACATGTTGTTAGAAGTTAAATTTGACAGGTGATTATTTCCTCATATTTTAACCCTCGCGGTGCGTTGATTTAGCTGTTGTCGAAATACTAGGGGCGCATGTCCGTGTGGAGCCAAGTGTAGCGAGGCCGCTCCCAGTGAGGCGTCGCGGCCCGGTGGGCGGCAGCCGCACTACAGCCGATACTAGGGGCGCATGTCCGTGTGGAGCCAAGTGTAGCGAGGCCGCTCCCAGTGAGGCGTCGCGGCCCGGCGGGCGGCGGCCGCACTACAGCCGATACTAGGGGCGCATGTCCGTGTGGAGCCAAGTGTAGCGAGGCCGCTCCCAGTGAGGCGTCGCGGCCCGGCGGGCGGCGGCCGCACTACAGCCGATACTAGGGGCGCATGTCCGTGTGGAGCCAAGTGTAGCGAGGCCGCTCCCAGTGAGGCGTCGCGGCCCGGCGGGCGGCGGCCGCACTACAGCCGATACTAGGGGCGCATGTCCGTGTGGAGCCAAGTGTAGCGAGGCCGCTCCCAGTGAGGCGTCGCGGCCCGGCGGGCGGCGGCCGCACTACAGCCGATACTAGGGGCGCATGTCCGTGTGGAGCCAAGTGTAGCGAGGCCGCTCCCAGTGAGGCGTCGCGGCCCGGCGGGCGGCGGCCGCACTACAGCCGATACTAGATTATATATTAATAGAAAAATGATTTTACTACCATAGCGGTTATTTTCTTAAAGCATTTTTTTATACATGGATATAATAATGTTAGACCCGCTGCCCGCTTCGTCGCTAGGGCCGCGAGACAGCGTATCTGCTTCGTATATAAATAAAAATGATTTTGTAATTTATTCGTAAACTGAGGGGATTGTTGTTAACTGCATATATTTTATATTGTAAACGAAAAGCTCGGAGTAACGTATAAGTATTGTCGAAGTGCAAAACTTGTTTGTGACCAATGAATATTGACACGATGTGAAATAAAGCATATTTAGTTTTATGAATTATTTTCTTTTATTTTTTCCAATACTTATCCATCCTGTTTCAAAATAAATCCAATTACAAACCAATGGAGACATTCCCATTTTTTTAATGAATTATGAGACAATGGACGAGTCGGAATCGTGAACTGAAGGTTCCATACAAACTTATCTGTATAAATAGTTCAGTTCCCGAATCGAGTCTCGAAGATTTTTCGGAATTGCAATATATTTCTTTTGTAATGTAACTACCAGTTTTCAGAGTTTTTCTTTACCTGTACTTACCTTGCTTCATGCCGAATTTTAGGATTCCAGGCCAACAGGAAGTAAGTACCCTGTCGATAGTTAAAATAAGCGTCTAAATGATATCTTTAGATTGAATATCTTTAGATTGCATTGACTTACTCACGCGTTCTTGAGAAATACGGTCTTAACAGACTGACAAAAATGTGATCTTTTAAGGGTCCGTTTTTGACAACTTGGGTACGAACCCTAAAAATTAAGTAGGTAAAATATACTAAAAATATGAAAGAATCATTAAAGCATCATCTCAACAGATCTAAATTATGCTTGAAAGATTAATTTCGTTTCATGCGACGCTACATTGTCAAGGGAGAGCCCTTGAATAATCGGATTGTCGTCCCTTGGGCGGAGTAAGAGGTTAAGGGAACGAAGAGAAAGCGCGCAAATGTGGCACTTTAATATAGGGGATATTGCGAGTGCAAAGTGTGTACTATACGTAAAGGAATGTATACCGCAGAAACATTGCACTTCTTATTTTTTAAATTCGAGACTTTTCTATAAGTATGTTCGATTTTCAGACCACAGTACTGCGTACTTAGCCATGACAGAAAGTCAGTCGGGATTATAATTAATTAAAAAAAAAACTACAAAAAAAATATAACCGACAACCGGTTAGCGTCAGAATGGCTGGTTGCCTATGGCAAGCGGCTCTGAAAATATATTCAAGAATTGCTACCGAATTGCTTATATTTGCTACATTTACTCAATAATTGCTACATATGATACATTCAGAGAAATATGAATATTTTTTTGACCAGCCATTCTGACGTCAGGATGGATGGTGGCCTCCGTGTTCAGCATGAAGGACGCAGAACATCTAAAAGTTTGTTGTATCAATAATTGCTTACTAATTGCTACTTTCACGAATTTTAGTTTGAGCTTCGTACCTACATACATTAGGTAAAAAATATAGATTTTATTCATATTTGTACGAAAAAGCGCCTAATAATTCAGAAAGGCAACGGTTCTTTTTACTACCTCCCTCCTCCTCCGTGGTGGCCTCCGTGTTCATGCTGAACACCGTCCATCCTGACGTCAGAATGGCTGATCAAAAAAATATTCATATTTCTCTGAATGTATCATATGTAGCAATTATTGAAGAAATGTAGCAAATATAAGCAATTCGGTAGCAATTCTTGAATATACTTTCAGAGCCGCTTGCCATAGGCAACCAGCCATTCTGACGCTAACGACAACCGTGTTTTTTTTAGTGAAGTCGGTTATTTTTCTTTTTTTTTTGTATAGTTTTTTATTTAACACTGTTTAGTTGCGATCCACTTATAACCAGAGTGCCTATTTCTCATGACAATTCCAGTTAACCCAAACACTGCTAGGATACATTGTTTTATTATGAAGCTCCCGTGTCTACCTTCCACCTTCCGGCTCCATCATCAGATCAGTTCGATAGCACCTTATAGCCAAAGTGCTTCTCATGACAATTCTAATAAGCCCAAACACGGCTAGGATACATTGATTAATTACAGAGTTCCGGTGCCTATCTTCCGGCTCCATCATCAGGTCACTACGATGATATCATTTTCAACATAACTATTCAGAACCATCCATTTATTTGTATTGTCATAATCGCTTAACTATCTTCATTGTGATATCTATGTAAGTATGAAATTCCGTTGACCGTTTCCGGTCTTCTTCATCAGTTCCACTTCATCAAATGTTTTGACTGTAAATGCTTAAGTTCTCGATGGAAATGCCAAAATCACTATATTTGGTTGCCTATAATATTTGAGGAGTTCCCAAGTTTCCTCATGGATCCCATCATCAAAACTGGATTTTTTTTAAATGCGACCAATCTGGAAGCATATCCTATAAGGGAAAAAAACTGCAATTCAGCCTATAAACGACGGAGTTCTGAGGTAACACACAAAAAATTATCATTAAAAAAAAATACAACCAAATTGATAACCTCCTCCTTTTTTTGAAGTGGTTAAAAAGTGAGACAATCTATAAATAAAATGAAAACTATATTGGAAAGTCATTTATTCTCAGCATTCACAAACATCGATCTCAGTAGTGCTTACAACTAATCAACATTGACAATAAAAATAAATAAATGCATTAATCGGCTAATCTACCATACAATCATGGAGCACAACAACCAAAACCTAAAATTAATGCGAGTGACCAAAATTTCGCCGGATAAGCTTGATAATGATAGCGTACAGTCAAATGGGGTGAATAGAAACTCAGGGGTGAAAAGAAACAAAACTTCAAAGGGTATTTTCACGATATTTGAATATTTTTTTCAGCATTTAACTTAACTGTATCATTTATTGACGAATTGTTATTCTAAAAAGTCGATGCTTTATTAGAAGCCGTTAATATGGCATTAAAAGAGAAAAACCAAACCAAAGTTTTGTTTCTATTCACCCCTGCGTTTCTATTCACCCCGTTTTATGGTATTGTTTAGTGACCGCGGTAGCGCCGCACGCGCACTCCACTGGTTATAGTGCCCCATGCATACAATATACAGGGTGTCTTTGACATCGACACACAAACGAATACATGGATCCAGTACATGATTCTGGACGCCCCAGTGGTGGAATTTTTCGTCGGTTTTCTTCCTAATCTTTACGTTTTTTAATTTAAATTTAAACTGTATAAAATCGTTATTCTAAAATATTTAGTGAAAAAAAAAATGAATGAATTACTTACTTTTATAATTAAAAATGTCATCGGGGTTGATTAGATAGAATAACGATTTTATCTACCCTGATGACTTTTAAATTAATTGATTTTTAATTAAAAATATATTAATTATGTTTTTTTTTCTAAAAATATCATCGGGGTTGATTAGAATAATTTTATACAGTTTAAATTTTAAAAAGTACAGATATTTTTTTTTTTATTTGGAAAAAGCCGACGAAAAACTCAACCACTGGGGGGTAATAATTTAGCAGCATCGTCAGATTTCTCTTAAAACGTTAAAAATATAAACTGTTAAAAGAAAGCGAATGTTTATTAGAATTTTTTAAGGAATGGTTTTTTGTACACTAATAGCAAAGCTGAATTATTATTTTTTATTTAATATTGGCCCACACTAGGAATTACTTCTGTTAGTAAGGTGGAACGTCCACAAATATGTATAGTCACATACACAAGACAAGACACCCAGACCCGGAACAACTGTCTATATGCCATATATATTTGTTTCGTACGGGAATCGAATTCGCGCCAACTGCGCATTCTCCGCCGTACCGTGTCCATCAAGAATGTATAGAATATTTTTTATGAAACTAGAATAATAAAGATATTGCTATTGTGCTATTTAACATTCAATCAACAATAAACAGATGTAATATTTATTTATACATTTAAATGGATAAAACTGGATTAAAAAAATAATAAACATGTTTATAGAGTACAAACAACAAAGAAAAAATGTATAAAATAACAAATTAAAGCTATACTGTTACTTTACATGAATAAATCTACTTCTCTTTTATTTAATTAATAACATTGTAAGTTAAGTAAACAAATAAAAACTTTAAAATACAGATCTTACTAAAAATATATAAAAATGCGATAATTTGTTAATTTCTAACCTCGATTTCCTAACAACAATCTCTAAAACAATTATAGTTAATAGTGTTCACTTCAGTAGTAGGAAGTACTAGGACCTAATAAACTTAGGCAGTGCAAACTTTAACCAAGTGCATCATTAGGCTTCTTTTGAACTTTGAATGTGAATTTCGTTGAATTTCTTTAATAATAGCTAGGTGCCTGTGAGGCCTTCGTGAGAATTATGCAATCCTAGTATTTCTTTATAATAACAACATAGTGATATAAGTAAAAAGTTAACTTGACTAAAGCTTTGACTAGTTAAACTATTATTAAACTATTTTTTTTTGCTTCGCACGGTTTGTGAATTTAGCCAGTGTCAAGTTTACAAAGTATTTAGTTTTTAGTCACTTTCGAGTTCCATGAGAATTGGGATGTAACTCATGCTAATGTTTTTTGAAGTTTTTGGCAGCAAATGTATCGAGTCAGCCTTCTCAGAAAGCTTCGCTGCGGTACAGTCAAATGGGGTGAATAGAAACAAAACTTCAAAGGGTATTTTCACGAAATTTGAATATTTTTTGCAGCATTTAACTATATCAATTTATTAATGAATATTGTTATTTTCAAAAGTCGATGTTTTTTTAGAAGCCGATAATGGTATCAAAGTGAAAAACCAAACCAAAATTTTGTTTCTATTCAGCCCTGCGTTTCTATTCACCCCGCTTTACGATAGTCAGTACTACAATAAAATTCTCAGCTCCATTTTACCGGAATCGTGCCTGTTTTAATGATTCGATATATTGTCCAGTTGTGTAGGTAGATACTTAAAATACAAAACTACACCAATTTTACATCACAATATATTCTACTAGAAATCAATTTGCGAATAATTAAAATAGCCATTAAACTTCAAAAAAGTCATTAATAATATTTAAAAATGCTATATTAAATTGCATTTTATATATTTAAATGAATAAACGAAACAATAACAATTAGGCCTTAAATTAGGAATTAAGTATTTAGAAAGAGCTTATAAAGTTATACAGACTTATAAATAAATAAAGCATTTCTTTGGTTATGTTTAACAAGGTGACTGTTCAAAACTATTTATAAATATAAAAGAGTTAAGATTTGTCTTTAATAATAAAGGAAAAAAAATTGACTAACGTACAGTTTCATTTGTACAAACTTCTTTATTAAAGCTGCTATTCTTAAGTGAGATTAGGCCGGATATGTCTGCCGCATGTCAGATGAGTTATGGGTTAAAATAACCCCTTATTAAGTCCCATTAAACGCAAGGTGATATCGCGGCAGCCCAAGACAAAAGTGGAGAGATGAACTTAACTCTTACCGGAGGGACTGGCTGGGAAGACAGACATATGTGGAAAAGGAGAGGGAGACTTTCACCCAGCAGTGTGATACAATGGGCCAATTAGATAGATACGTCTTTATAAGCTTTTGTTCTCAATAGAGATGGCCAATATTCTTCAATATCGATATCGACCTATACAGGATATACAACGTCGAAACGACACATGGGCTTTCTTTAAAAGGGGTCATTGTAATATGAACAACTTTTACTATGCGACCAACCCTGAAATCACAAAAAAAAAATCCACTGCTCCATACATTTTTGTTCACATAACTCGACAGAATACATGGAGCAGCTGAATTATTTATCGCATTATCGGGTTTGGTCTCACTCAAAAGTTGTTCATATTGATGAGTATAATGACCCCTTTTAACTCTTGACATGTCTATAGTTCTTAAAATAATAACAATAAGTGAATTAACTATTTAGTTTAAATATACGTAGAACGTGTCGTCAAGAGTAATATATAGGGTGACTGGTAATTAGTGTACGATACTTAAACACGTGATTGTGCTCATGATAACAAACAACTTTTTACTATGGGAGCAAACCTGAAATCGCGAAATAATCAGCTGTTCAGTATATTTATGTGTGCCTAATGTACTGAACAGCTGATATTTTTTTCGCGATTTCGGCTTTGCTCCCATAATAAAAATTGTTTGTTATCATGAGCACAATCACGTGTTTAAGTATTTTATTTTTTATTTTTATTTATTAAATTAGGTTCACCAACGATTGTAAACACTGAATACAGCAACATAACACATATATAAAATTAAACTTCAGCGCAACAATCACTTACAGGTAAACACCACATGCATGAAACAATAAATTATAGATTAAGCTACAGTAAAAATTCATTTAAAAAAATTCATTAAATTAATTAAAAATTACAAAAAAAAAAACAACAAAAAATACAAAAGTTCATAAAAAGTTTTAAAAATGCATATTCACAAACAATCATAGAACATATTAAAAAATATAAGACATTCATAAGCACTATTAAATTCATTAAAAAATATCATACAAAAATCATTTTTCTTTCTCATAATATTCATTAAAAAAAAAAAAAAAAAACGTTTATCATAACAAATCATAAACATTCATTTGATTAAATTTGTAACATTAATAAAATTGATTACAGTGTTAGAAATAACTTTAATTAATTATTTATTTAATTGATTATAGTGATAAAATTAAAATTATGAATTAATAACATTAATAAAATTAATTACAGTGATAAAATTAATAAATTAGTAATAGTGATACAATTATTTATATAAAAAATGACTAGGGGTTGAAGGGTAAACGATTAATAATGGCTTTCTGTTTAGCGAGTGAGTCAAAGTGGAGATCAACAACATCACTGTAGCCATTCACCGCTTTACACATTCTCGCAACAGGTGAATTGGCTCCCAGAACTGTTCTTCTAATTGGCCTGCAAAGAGGAGTGATGGCACTACGCGGGATTCTAGAGGGTGCACGAAATCTGAAAAGGGCGAGTAAGCTAGGGCTGTCCATTTTGTGCTTAATGATCTTGTAAGCAAACATTGTATCAATTAAGTGTCTACGTTTGTCTAGCGAGGTCATGTTAAAATGTTCAAGTCTTTTATTTTTTTGGCGATACCATTGGAAAATGCGAGATGCCATGCGAAGCGTTTCTGGACACGTTCAAGTCGCAATGAATGTGTTGCGTAGTGAGGACGCCAGACTACACTATTATATTCAAGGATGCTACGAATGAGACTGTTATACAGTAGCATTTTGGTTCTATTGTGACGAAAAGTTTTACAATTTCTTAAGACGAACCCTAACATTTTCGAGTATCGTACACTAATTACCAGTCACCCTATATACTTCAGATATAAAGCGACCAATGGCGGCCGATCAATTTCATACACCCGTGTGTACGACTAGACGCATCTGTCGTTTCAACGTTGCATTTAGTTCTCACGATACAATCAGAATTAATAATATATAGATCATTTTCCACATCAACAACTTGATATATAAATACATCCAATGACATCACAACACATATAGAATCAATACTTTTGTACATTTTGTTAAAACTACGTTAGCTTAATTCTTATTATTACTAATTACACTATTGTCTAGAAAAGCTTTCATAATTAAAGTTTGAGCCGTTTCATTGAAGGATTTCAGCGAGTGTGTTACATAATTCAGAAAACAATAATTTAAATAGATATATTTAAAAATTTGGAGATGTCTTTTCGTTTTTTTTTCGTTCGTGGCTTCGGCGATAAGTTATTCGTAGAAGCGCGCATTTGTTGTTAACTGACTTGAATTGGTGAATTAGTGAATTAGATTTGGTTATTCGAGATTCCATGATTGTGGCGTTAGGTTTTTCGTAGCAGCGTGCATTCGTTGTGAAGAGCTTCCTATTAGTAAACATACGGGGTCGTGTTATTCGATATTACAGTGTTTCTGAATCATGTAATTCGAGATCGCGTGGCTACGGCGTTAAGTTTTTCGTGGTAACGTGCATTCGTTGTTAAGTGTTTCGGATTAGTAAACTTACGGGAACGTGTTATTCGAGGTTACTCTTTTCTGAATTATGTAACATACTCGATTTCAGCGATCCACTTATGGAAAGTGACAACACAACCCAACTAACAAAATGTCTCTTATAACACACTTCTGAAAGTCTGTAAGTATGGAATTGGGCGCACCTTGAAGATTATTTGCCCTTATAGTAGTTGTATGATGGTCTCATTAAGTGTTTTTTTTCATCTTACATTAATTTTGATTATGCTTTTGTAAGAACAAACACACTTACAAGTGTCTTTTAGCACAAAACGTCTTATAAAGTGCCTTTATAAGTTACACAATCTTAGCCAAGACAGATATAAACCTTTTATAAGGTCTAAGCTCTTATTACGGATTATTCTTATGGCTATTTTGCTAGTTGGGAATATTATCATTTAGTTTATTTGATTCTCTCTCTCTCTCTCTCTCTCTGCACTTTTACATAAATCTGTTTTATTTTATAAAAATACTGATATGATCAAATTGTGATCTTAGATTTAAACTAAATTGATAGAATACAAAAGATTTATTTAAAAAAAATACTCTATATAATTATGTAAGGTCCTGACGGGAACAAGAATGTTGCCACAAACCGTCAAGTAGGGTAGCCAGTACAAAAATATAAATAAAAACTTTCTTTACTAGTATAATAAAGCGAAAAAGTCTTTTTTTGTTTGTTTGTACGCGCTAATCTCTGGAACAACCGGTCAGATTGGAAAAAATCTTTATGTATGGGATAGCCAGGTTCATGACGAATAGTATAGGCCATATAACATCACACCACGATCCACAGAAGTGAAGTAGTAACCGAAAACACAAGTAAAACCGTGGAGGACAGCTAGCATAAAACAATTTTGTTTCTAGATTTTATTTAACACAGTTATCTGTTGTTTTTGTTACTTAATATATTTTTTTAGGCCATAACTAACAAGCAAGCTGTACCTGCGGCCAGGAGCGCAGACTCCGTGGGTGCTCGGGGGCTCGAGCACCCAAGAGAAATAAACAGTGGGTGCCGAGCACCACTGAGAATAGACATCAAGAAACAGATCAGTCATCGCCTCATAAGTTACGTATAAATTATAATATTTCTTGATAATAATTGGTTTCATTTTATATTTTTATCAAACATAATTAGCAATTAAGTACGCAGTATGTAAGCAGGACATTTATTTGTCGGTCGATCAGTGTGCATTTCTCTTCTCACGCTGCGCCACTTTTTCGAGTCATCAAATGAGCATGAGCACCCATGAGGTTTTCTAAAAGCCGGCGCCCCTGCCTGCGGCTATGCTTACTTATTAATGAATTACCTCATATCATAATTATGGCTGTATAACGCATATAAAGAAATATTTATTGATTTTGTTGTTCGTGCAAAATCCTGAAAATCTATACTTTGAATTAACAAGTAAGGAAATTAATAAATCTTCGGTACCTATCAACTTTATTATACAAACAGGCTACTGTCCACGGACGCGTAGCTTCATAGACGCGTATTCGTCACTATACGCTTGGTGTACGCCTGCGTGCGGCGGCGTCGCCGTCGTGCCGTCGAGTCGACACAGTTTCATAGTTTTGTATGTAAGCTTCACGCAGGCGTAAACCAAGCGTATAATGACGAATACGCGTCTATGAAGCTATGCGTCCGTGAATAGTAGGCCTTACACAGCAATTTTCCTACCCTACAGTCTGCGGTTCGTGATGTCTTTTCTTATAGTCCATGACCATATTGAGCACTTTGTTCCTCACCTGATCTAACGCTTTGTACATGTCTGCTGTGAAGGGCTCGAAGTCTTGGTGCTTTTTCTTTCGTCTGTAAATGCCTTCTTTGTTTGCCATCGCGCAGTTCATTTCAACCTGGTAAAAAATGTTATTAAATAGGCAAGATTAACTTATAACCAACGGCTCAGATAAGGTACTAGAGATATGGTGATATTAAACATTACGGACAGAAACGATCATCAAAATAAAAAAACCGGGTAAGTGCGAGTCGGACTCGCGCACTGAGGGTTCTCTACAAACTTACCTATGTAAATAGTTCAATTCCCAAATGGAGTCTCGAAAATTTTTCCGAATCGCAAAATATATTTTTTTGTAAAGTAACACCTAATTTACTGTTTTCAGATTTATTCCTATACCTGAGCTACAAGACCTTGCTTTATGCCAAATTTCAGGATTCTGGGTCAACGGGAAGTACCCTATGAATTTTGATTCCCTTGAGAGTGTCGAAATGTACGTTTTTTGCGACACATTCGGCCGTATCTTTTTTTTTGTTAACTTAGAAGTTTGATTTTATCACAGCTTCAAGGGAACGCAGACCTGAGTATATGGTTTTAATTTCAACTCGATACCTCCACGCGTTCCCGAGATAAAGGGTCTTGACAGAAAAACAGACGGACAACAAAGTGATCCTATAAGGATTCCGTTTTATAATTTTGAGGTACGGAACCCTAAAAACAAAATAGCTGCTACATAAATGACTTCTTCCGCGAAAATTCAAACAAATGTCAGTAAGCTGACCATTAAAATGGTTTTTGTTAAAAATAATTTCGGAAGTCGGTGTTTCTATACTTAATGGTTTTGTCTCTTCGTTATTTAACACCGACTTCCGAAATTAAAGTTTTTGCACTTTTCGGTGTTTTTTTTTTACTTTGAAGTCGGTTGTATTTTTTTTTTTGTAAAAAGTTTTTTATTTTACTCTTTTTAGTTATGGTACTACCACTAAAAAGTACCCCTCAGCCAAACTTAAATACCTTATAGCCAGAGTGCATCTCATGACAATTCTAATAATCCCAAACACGGTTAGATTACATTAATTTATTACAGATTTCCGGTGCCTAACTTCAGGCTTCATCATCAGATCAGTTCGATATATTACCCCTCTACTTTCAGTCAGTCATCGACTACACGTATAAACAAAGCAATTTTACTTGTTACGACGGTTCTGCTGTGATCCTATGAGGAGTTCTGTTCCATATCTTCAAAGTTCATGATCAGATCATAACAATATTTCTATGGGACCAACTCGGAAGTATAACTTTCCATTCAAAAAAAATAATTTTCAAAATCGGTCCACAATTGACCGAGAAATCGGTAAACATATACTGAACCGATCCTGTTCAAATTTTGCATACATAATCCTTATAGGTCAGGGCAACTTATAGGCTATAAATTATCACGCTATTTTCTATGGGGGGTGAGCAATAATCCAAAATGTCGATGTTGAACGACATTTGCCACGAGTTCGATCCTCAGCTACAGTTATTTGTCATTATTTTATCTTCTTTTTTATAATAAAATAACTTTTACCATTTTTTCAAAATACAATTGACATTTCTATTCGCTATCTTCTAAATATTTTGTAAAAACTAATAAAACACATAATAAAATCAAAGCGGCGAGTAAAATCACGTACTAAAATGTTGTAAATATGGCACCACACGCAATTCAGATACTCGCAACGCCATCTAAAGACTGAAAGTAGCAATAATGATGACAATGATAGTTGAACTTCATATTTGATAGATGGCATTGTGTATTTTACGTAATTTTCTGAGTGGCGGAAGAATGACCATCGCCCAAGTTTGCACAGTTTTATTGTTTAAAATTGGACGAAAACCGTTATGGTTAAACTGGAGTTAGCGGAGGCATTTTTAATCCTACTGCTTTTTTTCCCCGTGGTTGTAACAAGCTAATTGACCGTGATTATTCAAGGGATACCAACCAAAGGCGATAAAAGTAAATACTTATATGTATTTAATTATTGACTTTAAAATAACACGATAAATTTACGGAAGGGGTAGCAATATGGCACCTTGCGTTGGAAGGCCCCCAGGTGGACCGATGACCTGGTGAGGGTCGCGAGAATCCGATGGATGTGAGACGCACAGGACCCGTAATTATGGTGACACTTGGGGAGGCCTATGTCTAACAGTGGACGTCTTTCGGCTGAAATGATAATGATAATGATGGCACCTTTATTTTTCTTTTGTTAAGGGTGGAAGTCACACACTTTTCCCACTCTGGTTGGAGCGGGAAGGCGTGTCAAACTTTTACTGACTAAAACCACACCTGTGTCCTTCAGTTGCCCTTTGCGACATCTCTTTGAGGAGAGCGTGGATCACTACGCGCTGTTGACGATTGGGCTCGGTCTGGTCAATTATCGGACGGCCGGACAGCTGTGGACGACCCATTGCTGGATGTCCGCAAGTCCGCGTCTATCGTGGCTGGTCGTCGGGGTCGGAATCTCGGCTCGGCGTGAGGACTTTCGTTCCCTCACGCGTGCGGCCTCCTCCTTCGCTAGCATTACCGCTTTGCAGAAGGAGGCAACCGCCTGCTATTCGGGATTGCCATTTCGATTGCCTTGCGGGGCACACCTCTGTGTGCTCCACTGTGTCCTCCGGGATGATGGCACCTTGCGGCCTAATAATGGTGTGTTTTGTTATATAAAACGGGGTCGAAAGGTTTGCGTTCCTAATCACAGTTCGACAACGTATGATGTATCTCAGATTCCTTGCAGCCTTACGTTGACATCCGTACGTTACCTCCTTGCAGTGAGTGGTGACCAGCACTGGAACAACCCTCTGAGGGAGGCCAGTCTCACGGACAACATTAATCGCCTGCTACATTTGTTTACCGGAATTTCATTGTTTTATGGATACACAAGCTCAGGACTGTTGAGGGTGTTTCACCCGGTTTCTGTTTCGGATTCGGTTGGAAGTACCCTGATATTACCATTTTGCGAATCGCCCGAAGGACCCGTTGTAGCATGCGGTGGAGGTCTATCCTGCTTGGGTGAACCGACGTGTCTTCATAGAAGCAATCGGCGTCAGTGACCTCTCGGTTTGGCCATCAATATGCGAGTTCGATTGGACGGGGATACACGCGTTCAAGATTTCACCGAAATTCATTCATAAGTTGGAGACTCTTCATAGGGTAGTTCCCACTATGGAATAACATTTGTCTGATATACAAGGACGTCAGTCAAATACACACCAAAAAATCCTAGGTAAATGAACAAGTAATTTTTACGCCCCAAATGATCAAGCTGCAACAATCAATTCAAGCATGCTCTCGCAAATTCTTCATAAGTACTGTTGTGGAGAAAGATAGTTGATGATGATGGTAATTTTTGGATTCACTGGCTTTTTGGCTTTGCACTATCAGTGCACGTTATCCAACTGAAGTTCGGTGTCCCGATTATGCTCCTTCGTTTACCTCTACCAAAGCTGTCTGACGGCTTAAACTCTTCAGTGAAACATTATTGAGGCGAAAATTTTACAGGAGGTAACTCTTTCGAACAATCTCGCAGCCTTAGCAGACATTGGCCCTAGAGGCCCCTATCCATTTGCTGACATCTCTATGAGTCGCGCGTAGATTACTGCGCGCCGTCGATTCAGGATTGCTTTGACCAGATGACCGGACGGCTCCACCGCAATCGCCCTGCGGCTTTCAACACCTGGAGCATCACTTCCCTCATCATCCCTCATAGTTTCAGCCACCTTCTTCGATCGTAGTGCTTCACTGAAGGAGGCTACTGGTTGGCATTTTTTCCACTAATTGCCTTCATGAGGAAACGGCGGCGCCGGCGCTCCTACCAAGCGGGACTGACTTCCACCGTAAGCTCCATCGTATTCTCCGGGCGATCCGCACCGCGATTGTGACGTGCTCACTGTGACAATGTTGTTTTACCAGAACATAAACCAGAAACATACATAAACTAGTGCCTTTTCCCTTGGGGTAGGCAGAAATGCCAACTGCTACGACCCTTACATACTCTTTCTATTCATTGACGTTCATACATCTGGATCTGGACAAGTACATAACATGTATCCTGAAGATAATTTGCGTTTTTACCTTTAACCGTTTTATGTGAAAGTACAATAAATAATCACGATGCTTTCAGAATGAATTGCAAGCACAGAATGATTGTACAGTTTTACGAACTTAACGCAGACGAAGTCGCGGGCAACAGCTAGTTTTAAATAAGATATCTTTCTAAAATAAATCAGCTATCTACCCGTCCAGTTAAGTCCCGTCAAAATTGGTCCAGTTGTTTCGGAGATAAGCCACAAAATTAATTATTTACCTCAGTTACATTATAGTTCAAGAAGTCCAGTATTCCTTGCAGCGCATGCCTGGTGTCGCGTACCAGGACCTCATAGAAAACTATATGTATCGGCCCGGGGAACCTGGTCAGCCACAACTCATGCAGGGTCTCCCACGCCGTCAGCTGAGTCGACACGTAGGTTGCCCAATCTGAAGAGCGACAATCCAAACTAATATTGTAAATGTGAAACAAACTCCGTCTGTCTGTTTGTTTGATAGTTTTTACACCTAAATCGCTTAACCTATTTTGAGCGCAGAATTTTGGGCCTTCCTTTTTTTATTTATGGAACACATTATTAAGTCTTTTTTTTTAGGTGGGAAAATCATCTAATGACTAATCCCGCTCTTGGGCGGAGCGAGAGATATTGTCAGCCTTTCTGAGACGTTTAGAAGAGTAAACCTCACTCCTCATTATGGGATGAGGCCCGCGGTTGGCGGGCTAATACTAGTCGTGGGCAGCCGAACTCCCATAGCACCCAAAGCTCCCGATGCAAGTGTGCGAGGGAACACACCGGGATGGTTTTAGTCAGTGCTGAGCCCACCTCAAGGTGATAGGGCGGAGGACATCCACGAAGATTGATACACCGACAAAAAAAAGATAAAAGTTGCTTATCCCTCGTTCCTTCTTTTGTCTATGTTGTTGTTGTTCTCGTTGTACGCTGCACCGTTCGGGCGTCTTTATGTCAACACCGCTACCGGCCCACGCTGAATAACAGCGCTGTGAGCTCATCGCTTATTGCGTGAGGCCGCAGCTTTATGCTGAGCGTTTGGCCGTTTTGCGCGGATGTGACGCATATCTTCCCTATTCAATTGATAATGTTTGTAAGCTAGTTTTAAGATTGTGTCATTTCGCGCGAGTAAACAGTTTTTCTTTCTTTCTTTCTTTCTTATCGGGCGGGTCAGCTGAATGACCAGAAGTTGTCTAATTCTCTTTTTCTTTAAATAAAACAGAATGAGTCTGTCGCAACCCTCATCAGCTCCTTAAAAATGAATAATAATTTAGAGAATTAGAGAAATAAGAATAAGCATTTTGCTCAAAATGGAAATTACATGCACGAAGTTAGTTTCTCGTAAAAGAGATGCTTTACGCATTTTATAGAACACGGTTTTTAAACAATCGTGATAAAAATAACTCGTTTGGCCATCAGTCAATTTGCAAGTCTGGGGCATGAGCCAGAGGCCAATATGGTTTATATTACATTCAATTGGATTTTCCGCTTCAAAACAGACGCCACAATCTTTATTTGACTACCGATATCATTTTTGCCATGTAATATAATAATCTTCTATATAATACCTAGATACATATATAAAGGCAAAGTCCTGACTCACTCACTACCTACCTCATCAACGCCCAAGCCTTGGACCTAGAACGCTGAAATTTTGCAGTTTCCTTTTATGATGTAAAGAATAGGAAAGGAATTTCCAAAATTCACCTCCTAAGGGGATGAAACAAGGGTTCAAAGTTTGTATGGTACCTACTTTCACACGAGCGAAGCTACTGGCAGAAATTAGTCTTGGAATAAATAGAATTTTAAAAGTTTAGGGGCTCTCATTAGCCGTTGACATTGAGCCTTTGTCTATCCCTCTTCCCCTATACACCACTCACTGTTCACTTGTTGAACAATAAATCTACGTAAATACGGGAGCGTTTTGGCGAGAAAAATGGCGTACGTCCACCCATGCAAAGGCTAGGCGCTGTATGATTTGCCATTTTGATGTCCGCGCGCGTTTTGCTACCGAGAATTGAAAAAATGCTAATATATCAAAGAAAATGTACTGTTAGTAAAAAAAAGTATTCGTACAATATTTACAATCATTACATTCTCTATAGAGAGGTATAAATTTCATCTTAATAATTGCTTACGTAAAAAAGTTGAATCACAAACAATAAACGCAAATAGACATTTTTTTAAATTGTTTGTAGAAAAATAAATGAAAAAAATAATTATACAAAATTGAAGAACATGAATCAATATATATTTTTATTAAAACTTTATGATGCCCTTCTAAGGTACTATACAAGTTGAAAAATGTAGATTTTCAAAGGGAGCCTCTTAAAGCATAAAAACTAGGTAGGTACCTATTCTTGATATATTCACATGTATCGCACAGTTTTACTTTATAAACGAATATATCAAAAAGTTTACAGTTACCTGATTTCCTATGTTCATGAGATTTCTTTTTGAACGCTGATTTCGGCGCTGTTCCTATGTGTCCTCTGTGGAGTCTATGGAAATCTGCCTGAAAGCATTTCAACAATATTTTATACTTTTTAGAAATATTTATAACAATAAATAAATATAATATAAATTAAAATGAATATAAAAACCAAAATTAATATTGAAGAAATATAGTCAGGATTAATAAGTGGGATAAAAGTATACATTATAAAAATTTTATGTTGGTATTCAAAATTAAGAATATATTATATACTTATTTTTTTTATCTAAAGAAAAAAGTTGTTTTAAGCACCAAAACGTATGCCATTAAAAACATAACTTGTAAAAAAACCAAGTCTCGCAGTCGCAACTCAATTTTTCTACCGTAAAAAGTTGTGAGATTCATGTAATAGCATGTACTATTACTTATTCAATACCAAGTCGGTTAATTTATTCAGTCCTTACTTATGGGACCTTCTGCAACATCTTATAGTAACCATATCAATATTACAAATCTTTTACGTTTTAAATAAATAGATTGACTTGGCAATCGCATGAAAACAAAATGTATCTCACAAGTAATACGTACATATATTATATTAAATTAAATTGTTTAGTCCAGCACATTCAGGCTTCTAGTTTTATACACAACGAAGCTATAGGGGGTCGAAAATGGCTTGAACTGTTTCAAGAAAAGGATGGTACGGCCGCGCCGCTTTTTTGCTCGCCTTGGCGGGGGCACTGCCGTGCCCCCAGTTAATGGCCCTGGTACTGACCACATTTAACAAAGTATACTGAAGCAAAATAATAATAATTACCATTACCAAGTACCTCCTGTGTCGCCCTGTCACCCTGGTAGGCCTGGTAAGATTACATGAAGCAGAGTGACAGTGAGTGGGTGTGAGTGCAACTAAAATTGTTAAAAACAAGGCATTTCATTCAAACAGCGCCAAACATAAACTGAAAATGTACAGAAAACATAAAAAAAGCTTTAAAAATTATTAATGAGCTAATGATTAGAATAAAAATAAAACTATGTAAATTATTATGTTAGGGGTTTTTGAAATAGATCAAGAATTGTTTAAAACTAATGCTGCGGGTACGAAATTCGAATTTCCAAGTTTTTTGCATTTTGCAAGACAGTGTCTGATTTTATGATCATTAAAATATGATTAGCCACCGTAACAAATATGGCTTTACTGGGTTATAAAGCCTAAGTTCGTCTACCCATATTGAGTGACTATTACAGGAAAAACATTCAATAAGGTTAGCTAAAGCGGCCAAAAATTTAAAAAGACTCGTACAATAAAAAGTAAAGAAATTATATTATTTAAATATAAATAAATTTGAATTTTGTTGTTATAGTTTTACATAAAATGTTTTGATTTATAGCGACTCAACCTGCGGCCCGCAGGCCACATGTGGCCAAGCGTCAAGCATTTCTGAATGGCCCTGTAGTCTAGCACAATACCAATGACTATACAACCACAGCCAATCACAACCGCTATATTTTCCCCCGTCCCCCGACCCGCAATGGTGAATCCTAGTGCCTAGTCGAAATCGGTCTATCAGCTCTCAAGTGGTTTAATTCTCTTTGCACAATATTGATGGTATAATTTTATATTCAGTTTTATTTTACAGAAATCTGCTTGATGAGTGAACCGATGATTGGGCAATCATCGGTTCACTCATCAAGCCAAAAAACTTACAAAACAAAAAAGCTGAACTGTGCCACAGCATTTAGCAAATTTATCGAAAACTGTCCTTTAGTCAAAAATTTGAAAAATAACTATTGAATGTCGTTTTATTTTACTGTAATTTATTTCAGCCCATCGTGGTTACGGTAGCGCTGTGTGCCCCGAGAAAAAAAAAAGTTGAGTATGACTGATCTAGAGAAAGACGTTTAATAACGTCATAATCACGTAAGAGCGGTTGTATGGAAATGTATCTCAGGTTGGCCTACTACAACTACTGTATTGAATTTAGTTAAAATACAATTTACTATTTCATCAAAAACACAGTCACAAATCACTCAAACTGCAAAATGTTCAGCACAATTCTTGTCCAATCTACTAATAAGTAACACCTTGAGTTAAGGTCACAATAATTTACATAAAACAAATTTTATTATGATTATGAAACAGTTAATTATACGTGGGGCATACTGAAAGTCTCTGGATCTGGCCATTTACAATAAAAGAATGAAAAAACAAATACAGAATTCGAAAATGGAACTCTTTGCGAGCAAGTTACTTTTTAATTTGCGAGACTGTCACTTGTTTTTAGGGTTCCGTAGCCAAATGGCAAAAAACGGAACCCTTATTGATTCGTCATTTCTGTGTCTGTCCGTCCGTATGTCACAGCCACTTTTTTTCCGAAACTATAAGAACTATACTGTTGAAACTTCGTAAGTAGATGTATTCTGTGCTGGAATTGGCATTCTACAAAGGTCATCTATGTAGATTTGATAGAGTGTGGGGCCTAGAATGCTTTCTTGGGGCACACCGTATAGCACAACCTCTTCATTCTTCATTACTGTAGCTAGAGCCAATCTTTACCAGCTGGGTGCGATTTCTCAGGTAATCTTTGAAAATTTCCAAAGCTATGCCACGAACACCCAAATACTCTAGCTTGGAAATAAGTTTGAGGACAGAAACTGTGTCGAAGGCCTTTGACAAGTCCAAAAATAAACCAAGGCACTTTGCTCTATTGTCCAGAGTCCTAGCTACAGATTGCGTTATATCTAGTACTGCGTCTTCAGTGGAAACTCTAGACCGGAAGCAATACTGATTATCCGCTATAAGTTTGTACTTATCGAGACAGCTCTTTAGGTTTTTGTATCAAAGGACAGTTACTGCAGTCAACACTCAGTCAGTCAACACTTGCTTGCCCAGTGTCTTAGAAAAAGTTTGCGAAAAGCGTCCTCGAAGCAATGACCACTACGATAACGCGTCCTCACATTCCGCTAAGGTAACAGAAGCCTATTTGAAGGCTTCAAATGACGACTGATGACGCATCCGCCTTACAGCCCGGTCCTCGCACCCTGTGACTTCTATTTGTTTCCAAAAATTAAAGACAAACTTAGAGCACACGTTTTACAAGCCCTGAATCGGCGGTGAATGCGTTCCATGAAGCCATTGAAGAGGTCCCTAAAGAAGACTGGTCCAACTGCTTTGTACAGTGGTTTCAGCGAATGCAAAAATGCAAAAATTGCGAGGGAATACTTTGAAAACAATAAATGTATCGTAAGTCTTATGCCTACTCTTATTTATCAAAATCCAGAAACTTTCAGTATGCCCTAAGTACAATGCGTTCCAAATTAGAATATGATCGATATTTACGCCATGTTGTGACCGAGTGACGTCATAGCTGTCAAATCAAAAAATTAGGTAGGGTGAGCAAAAGAAGAAGTTTTTTAAATAATAAATATTGACGAATCATGAACGAAAAAAGTTTAATTATAATTCAGTCCTTCAATTTTTATTCCTGCGTCACCGTGAGAAGTGTCTGAGTAGTGGCAAATGGAAGAAGAACGCGAATTGTTCCTAACAATGAAAATAGCAAAGAAAATAGTTTTTTTAACAAATTTTTTATACAATATGACTTAAACAATATATTTAGCTAATTTAGATTAAACAATAACGTTTTTACTTCACCTACATTTAATTCCCAGTAATACAAAACAAAATAAAACCGTTATTGATACGCAAATAAGTTTTATTTGCAAGCCGTACTTTTCAATCAACATTTGACAGATCGTGGTTATTTAACTTTCCTATTCTTATTTGGAATGCATAGTGCAAGTCTTTACATTCGGCTCAATTGCCATACAAAAAAAAAGCTTTACATTATGTACAGATTAACACGTTAGTTGCCATATAGAACAATGGCGAATTGGTGACCGACAGTATATTTTCATTTAGGCCACGTCGGACAATAGTGTCCGACACGACATCCCTTCGACTTAAGTTTGCATGTGATTGATCTCATGCGTATCACATGACAAAAAGGGCAGGACGTCAAACAACACGAGCGTGTCCGACAGAGTGAGCCGCGTGGCGCTATTTTCGGTACAAGCCACGGCGGATTCATGTTACGCCAGTAGTAAATATTATATTAACTTATAAACAAGTTGAAGCTTTGTATTTTCAAAATTTCACTATGGTACCTATATAGCATGTTAATATAATTTGGTAGCAAAACAGTTCTAGAACAATTAAAGTATGCATTTTTGACATACAACCTCATTCCTTACCAGTATAGCATCCCTTGGGTTCCGTATTAGTAGTATAGCAGATCGGAACTTGTCGGAGTCCATTGGAACGGCATGAGTCTTGACAACAAGCACTGAGCCATCTGTTACATTCTCTGCAGGGAAACCGTGTACTCTTAGCCCATAATCCATGTATATTGAACCTGTTACCACACCTGGGAATATAACAACATTGTAAACACTTAGTTCGCAATAAACACTTTGACTTTGACTTTATATGACTAGAAATATTTAAAAATTACTGTGGGATTGTTAAAGAGTCACTGTAACCCTGGATCACAATGGGTACCTGAAGAAGCATGGGTGGGTTTTCATTAGTGAAAGTCTAACACTTCCTCAAGTAATTTTTTGAAAAAACTAAATTCTTTATATAATTTTGGATCCATCCAGACTACATCCCATCTGTTTATAGTCTACATGACTGATTACATGATAAGAATTATAAAAAAAAAAAAAATAATAATAATAATTTTGGGGTGATATTTTTTAATATCAAGTATCTGTGATTGAATAAAGAGTAGACTACACCAACCACATCTAAATAATTAGGTTGTTGGGACTAGTCATTTACAATTTGCACTATCAAACGAGGCAGATTTTGTTGAAAAAAAAACCTGATATTGTTGAAAACCAAATCCGCATTTGCAGTTTGCTAATAAATGGTACCTAATAATTTCCTTGTCAAATTTTCATGAAGAAAGATTGAAGACTCTGAGATATTTTGGATATCACAGACAGATACATGTTCATACTTTTAAACTGTTTTGGTAGCTCAATAAAGCAGGTTGTCTTGATTAAACAACTCCCTAGCAACCAATATTTTATTCAAGAATATGTTTATCTTACGCACTAGACTACTGATGACTACAGTTACTAGGTCTCACTTCACTACTGTCTCCAAACTCACGTGACACAAAACAACTTCACTTAATACTAGTTGCTGCCAGCGTTTTCGTAGCGATAGTAGAAATGATCCCAAAAGAACATACCTACTCCCGGAATAAAATGTATCCTATGTGCCAAGATTAATTGAAATCCATTCAGTAGTTTTTGCGTGAAAGAATAACCAACATCCACGAACTTTCGCGTTTATAATGTATTAGTAGAATTTACCTGTAACTTGTTGCAGTAGATATCTCAGCCATGTGTTCCCACTGCCAGGGTACGACACCAGCGCGACCACGTCTGGGGAAGGGGGAGACCGCCACCGCAGCTCACTGCACCAGTTCAAAGGCGGATCGTGACGGAAAGCGAAGTTATTCATATACCCGCCCCCATAATAACCACCTCGCGTACCATGCAGAGGTGTCAACATAAACAGAATTATCGAGAAATATAACATCACCACCGCAGCCGCAAGGAAAAATATCGATCTCCGCGACATTACAGCTAATGTAAACTCAATTCTTTTTAGAATAAACATTTTTTTGATTCATGATTTCTTGATTATTGTGCTCCTGCCCACTTTGTGTTTTGATTTCGTTATCATGTTGATTTCACTAAGGTAGAAAGAAAGTATCAGTGGTTTTCTTGTGCCTGCTTAGTTGTAGTACATATTTAGACCATTTTCATTCATTTTTGTGCACTCTAAAAAACATTTTTTCCAATTTTAGTAAAATATAAATAAATCGTAACTATTTATTGACAGAGAATTTTGTTTGACAGTCGTTATTTTTGTGCGCTAAAAATGTTGCCATTATGCTACTGCTCCATCTGCGTTAGCGTTAAAGTTAATGTCAATGGCCAACTACACGTTAATTAGGGCATTAAAAATGCGCGTTGGCTATTTGTATAAAATGCCATTAAAACGTTGGCCACATCTACGTAACGCCTAAATTAACGTGTTAATTTGCGCGTTAAGACGCAGATGGAGCAGTAGCATTAGATAACAATTGCCAATGAAAAGAGGGTAGAGTAGGGACGCGGGACGGTAGGGTAGAGTTGGGTAGAGTAGTCAGTTGAGTTGACGGGAGCGAAGCCGCGGGCAAATGCTAGTTAGATAATAATTGCCAATGCATGTTGCTATATCAAGTTGGCTCAAAAATAGAAACATATTTTCATTTAACTAACTTTCATAATTAAACTAGAAAAGCAACTAGCAGTAGCCAGTATATTGGCCCAGTTGGACTTCTGCTCTTTTAACGTCATTACATAATTTATATATTTCGTTAGCTGGCGAGGTAACATGTTTTGGAAGATAGAGAGGTCTAAGTTTCCGGAGTCTGGAGTACGGTTAGATTACGCCACTTGTGAAGACAATTTAATTCTATGTTCTATACGCCCACGGTCGCGTAAGACGCGGCGGCGCAGCGGTGGCGATACCATCCATGGGCTCCGCCTGCATTTCAAGCAAATACAAAAAAAAACCTTTTCCGTAAACACTCCACGCCATGCGTTTCAATCTAGTGAGGGTCACACCCGCACCGACCAACGCAACGCGATTCACAACGCCTCGCCTCGGTAAACGAGCACTTGAGATCAATGTATGATTAAGATGTGAAAATGTTATAGTTCAAAATTAATTCTTGACATTTTTTGTTTCGAGAGAAGATGTGTAAAACAATTTTAACATTTTATGGAGGAATAAAAATTCAAAACCAGTTGTAGATTCAATATATAAACATTTTATTAGGAAGTTAACAATTATTGTGATAAGTTAGTAAATCTTAGTTTTCTTAGTAATGTGTGACAGTTTTCTATATTCCCTGTACATATTTCTAAATACATCTGCAATGGCAAAACTCTAGGCGAATTAATTTGCAAAAGAATTTTTCTGGCAGTGACTAAATCACCTCTCAAAATGTGACAGACAGCTGCTTTTGCCCACACGCTGACTGCTATCATATCTCTCATTTGATATGGCAACACTGACACAAGATCATGGATCATAGGAGGGTGTAAATGTTCCACGGCATCTGCTATTCGGTCCAGATTTATTAGTGCTTCAGCTGCATAAATGTGTGCCCATGCTTTGTGACTACTAGAAGCTTCAGTCTGACTTAACAATTCATTAGCACTCATCAAAGCAGATAATGGATCCTGCAGATGTAGTAAAACATAACTCTGGAGCACAAATGTGGAGTTCTTCAGCTCACACCTCTGTTTCCAGTTGATTGGTGGGCCCGGAGGGGCTTGAATAATAGGTGCAGTAACATCGGCTGGGATTTCCTGATTCGGCAGTAAAGTTATTGCATTTCTTAAACATAATGCAGCAAATTCTAAAGATAATGAGGGGATGGCAAATGATTCTCCTGAGGTTGAATATTTATCTTTCCCTTCCTTGGACAGTAAGATGCGTGTGTGTGGACCACTACCAAGTTTCTTTACAGTGTACTGCTGTGCTTCTTCACTGCAACACTTCTTCACACAACACTCCGCTAGGTGCAGCCAGATGCGAGGGTTGTTTGGGTAGTGGCGGGCTGCCTCAACCAGACACTCAAAAGCACCTTCCGAGTTGTTAGCTGCCAGTAACGCTAACCCCAAGTTGAACACATACAGAGGTCTATCCCTACAAGCTATTAACTTTTCACTATCCTCACATTCCATTGCCTTGAAGTGCTCTTTGACTGCATGTTGAAAGTATTTAGAAGCTAAAAACGGTTTCTTTATTGATAAGTATATGACTCCAAGGTTATTGTTGATGGCTGCCCATATGTCTTCTCCTTGGGTTTTCAAATCATAATTATATTTGAGTGTTTTGTATTGACCTAATGTAGTTGCTGCTTCTTTGACATCACCATTGAGATATTGCTGTTGGGCTATAATAAATACATTTTCTATTGAGTCTGGTTTGAGATTTAACTTTACCTTCTGACCTAATAACAACTGGGCTCTACTAACGAGTCTTTCAAACAGTTCACTCACTTCATTGTTAGCTTTTAAAGGGTCACCATGTGTTTTTGCTATGTCCAATGTTTTGTCATAAGTCCTTCTACACAGAGAAGCCTCTAGCAACAGTAGGACAATTTGCTGAAACAATTTATTGTCTTTGATGTTCTTACAACCAAGTAACCTCTCTAGGAGCACCGTACATTGATAGTAGTATCTCGAATGGTACAATAACACTGCATAATTGTATAACAAGAAGGGTGAACTGAGATCTTTTGTATCGATGTCCGGGAAGGCGAGGCCAGTAAGTTGTGCGATGGCTTTTTTTAACTTATCCACGTTCTTCATGTCACTGATCATGAACTCAACCACTGATTTATTGTGCTGCACTCGTTTATTACTTATGCCAACCAACGTTTCCAATTCATTGAGGTGTTGTAATGCTCCTGTGTAATCCTTCTTTACATAACACTCGTGTGCGAGAATGACTGGTTCGTCCTTCGTGTTAGCCATTATTTTTTAATTTAAAGAACCTGAAATACTTTTTGGGAAGATGATTTAAGTTTTTGTTTACGTGAATAGGTCGATTTTTCCACTATTTGTGAACTGATTATTTGATTAATCACGAATGACAATTAAATTGACATTTCACTTTTGACATAAACCGTTTTTTTTTATCGTGGTTTGAAGCCAACTTTTTGGAAAATGTATTTTTTATTGAATTCTGGAGGTAGGCGGAACAGAGTGTAAAGCCCTGCAAACCTCCGTTGAAAAGGGAGGACCCTCCGACCAGGCGGGTGTTATGTCTGGTGGGCAACTGCCCGATAGATAATTTCGGGCCGTTCTTTAAACAAGTACGATCGTGTATGGAGTACTGCTCTCATCTTTGGGACGGGTCTGCCAAATACCAGCTTGATGCGCTAGAGTCGATTGAGAGGCGAGCCAAGAGGATCATTGGCAATGATGCACTTGTTGAGTCGAAGCTCCAAAGCCTTGGGCATCGCCGCCGAGTTGCTAGCCTGTCGGTTTTCTATCGTTTACATTTCGGGGAGTGTGCACTGGAATTGCACAATCTAATTCCGCCAAGTCCGTTCCATCATCGGACCACTAGACGTACGGCGTTGCGCCACCGGTACATGGTAGACATCCCACCCATACGCACAAAACGTTTTAAGAACACATTTATTATGCGTACAGCCAAGGAGTGGAATTCCTTGCCGGAGTCTGTGTTTCCAGATAGCTACAACTTAGGGGTCTTTAAGTCAAGAGTGAATAGGCTACTTCTAGGCAAGCGTGCTCCATCGTCGACCACATCATCGCTTACCATCAGGTGAGATGGTGGTCAAACGCGAGCCTATCATTAATAAAAAAAAAAAAAAAAAACTATTACGTTCCAATCACGCGGCGAACTTTAATGAGGTGAAAAACTGCCTTTTGATCCCACCAGATGTCGCATGATCGCGTTTGCCTAATTTTGTTCTGTCACCTGTCAAAATCCATACTAATTTACGATAAAAAAGTAAACAAATATCAAAAAAAATAAAATACTCTAAATATGACGCAGTGTTGTGCTCCAGGCTGCAAAAATCAAGGGAGGCATATATTTCCAAGGGACCCAAAATGTAGAAAAGCTTGGGAAAAAGCGTTGAGAATCAAAAACTTCAAAGCAACTAAGCACTCTGTATTGTGCTATGATCATTTTGTAGCTGATGATTATTTTGGCCAAAGTAAATATACCGGTAAGTGAGATTGATTCATAGGTAGTTGTGGTTATATGGTATGGATCATTTTGCTTAACAAATAGTGATTATAATATGTTATTTCTTTCAGCGTGTGAGCCTAAGGCTAAATTGTTAAAGAAAACTGCAGTGCCTTCTATATTTTCTTTTACAAAAACAAAATTAGAATCAACATCCGCAAAACAGCGTTCAGAAGTTTAGAAAACAGGGCTCGGAGGAAATTAATGCTTGATGTACCTGCAAGCCTCACTACAAATCCTGAAGAAAGTGGTGAAACATGCTCGTTCAGTTTACCTATGGAAATATAATCATGCAATGAAGTGGAGATAAGTATATGTGAAGTACAAGATAATGACGTGATATCACAATCATCAGATCAATGTGTATTTGTTTCTAAAGCTAGCTACAAGCATGGAAACACGCTAAAGGTACTTGTTGGTACTACTCCAGGTGGCCTATTGTGCTATTGCTCTCCTGCATTTGCAGGATCTGTAAGTGACAGGCAGACTGTGGAAAGAAGTGACCTAATACAGAAGTGTGAAAGTGGTGACGTTATTCTGGCAGATCGTGGATTCAATATTCAAGATATATTATGTTTGCTGAAAGTAATGTTACAGTTAATATTCCAACATATTTAAGGTCAGACCCAATTACCAGGCTTAACAGTAATAAAGGATAGAACTTTAGCAAGTAAACGAGTACATATTGAAAGGTTGATTGGTCTTACTAAAACCTACAAAATGCTCAAAAGTGAATTAGATCACAATTATATTCCTTTAACAAGTAAAATAATTTTTATTTGTATCATGTGTTGTAATTTTAGAGAGAGTATAATTAAAAAATAAAAGACAAAGAATATTCTACTGTTGTTTTATTATAGAATCATAATATTTATAAAAACATTTCTTTGTTTCGTTGGCTTCATTGTCTAACTTGACATTAACAACATATACAAGTTTTTTCATTTCAGTCCTACATTGGCCCTGTATGTAGGTGTTTGTTCCTACAGTGGTGTACTGCGCAGTCAATAAACACCTGGCTTCATACATGGCTTTTCCTTTTGGTTGAGTATTAAATCTGAAAGAAATAGAATAGTAGGCACTTTGGTAAGTCATGTAACATAGTAGAAGATATGTTAAGTTCTTCAGACACGGATGCTATAAAGTAGATATATCCCAGGATGTTTAGCTTTAAATCATTTATACCTTAGAATAACGTTATTATTCTAAGGTCTTTACATAGTGTGTGAAGCGTTATAGGATCTAAATTTAAAGACCGAAAGTTAAAATAGATTTTATTAATGCTCTCACCTTTCAAAGTAAGACTGTATTTCTTGTCTATTTACAGTAGAAATCGGCGAATCGGCATTTATATCTTTAAAAGATGAAGTTGGTGGGCACTGATATTGTGGGTCACTTTGAGATTTCCCAGGCCCTGGGTTGGCATTGAAATTAAAATTACGGTCATATGCTTCTAACCTGAAAGTTGATTACATACATAATTAATTAGGTTCGAACAAAATAAGGATTATTAACAATATAACCTCAAAATTATTTATTGCTTACCTCTCAATCAAAACAGCTTTTTTCCCTGCTGTTGATGCATTTCTCTTACGTAACTCTTCTTTCAGTTGCGGAATAGTCAAAAGAGAATACATTTTATACATGAAATTATTCAAAAACTCAGAAAATAACTTCACATGAAACGTCAACCAAACACAACAAGGCAAAGGCGATGATAGCGACATCTATATCGACCTTTTAGTTTTTCACCCCATTACGCGGTGCAGGATTAGTTCTTATGTGACGCCATAGATGTCGCTACATCACTCCCCTCCGGAGATCGGAGATCGATAGTTCTTGATCAAAGACATAGTATACTGGCTATCTTGATGCTTCTTGATGCGTGCCAGACCAGTGGTAGGTTGGTTCCAGTGGGTCGGAATCGAATGCCGCATAGTTCTCGGTGAGTTGGAACTGTCTGCGGTGATGCCCCTGTGAGTCGGGGTGGTGCTGTCCCAGTGAGTCGGGATGATGCCCCAGTGAGTAGGGGTGATGATGTCCCAATGAGTCGGGATGATACTGCAGGCTCCAGTGAGTCGGAGTAGTGCTGCTGGCTCCAGTAAGTCGGAGCGGTGCTGTGCGACGTAGTGGCTTGACAGCTGGCGTCGACCGAGAGGTTCTTCGTGGCTCTTCACATGACTGGCCGAAGGCGCAGTGCGCTTCGCCAAGGTCGCTGAGTGTGCTTCGATGAGGCTGAGGGTGATGACCAGGTATTGTTATAACCGGACTCTTTTATATACTTAACAGTAGGTACACAGAACTGAATATGATTGTATATTTATAATAGGTAGACATGCTGGTGGTCAGGATACCCTTTATAGCCGTGGGTGCTGGCTGTATGGCTTGCTGCTCGAAATCATCACTTTTGAGGAAGTGATGATGACGTCACTAAGTAGTGGCTGCACGAAAGCTGCACTGACGTTCTTTGTCGAAGGACACCAGTTTGGAGGTAGGCGGAACAGAGTGTATAGTCCCGAAAACCTCCGTTGAAAAGGGAGGATCCTCCGACCAGACGGCTGTTATGTCTGGTGGGCAACTCCCCAATAGATGATTTCGGGCTGTTGTTTAAGTTCTAATCTCGCGAAGAATTTTAATTGCGCGATGCAGGATTAGTTCTTATGTGACGCCATAGATGTCGCTACAGAATATTCACTGCCTATTCTGTCTTAAATTGTGAGGTTATCGACTTGTGGGATGATACAGCAGTTTAACGATTGTTGTGCTAAGCAGCGGCATAATAAGCAATTGGACCACGGGTTTCATCTAGAGAGAAGTAGTCCGATACGAACATAATACCGATGGGACACTACTTTTTATATCGATATCCGTGTCTTAATATATTCTAATTACACTAACAGGGCCGGCGCACACTTGAGAGTCTCAAGTGTGCGCCGGCCCTGTCTCAAGTTGAGAGAAGACTTGTCTGCGACAAGACTTTTTTGTCTACGACTCGGCGCACACCATCAAGACATAAAAACTTTTTAGAAAAAAAAAATAACCGACTTCACTAAAAAAAACACTAAAAGGATCAAAATAACTTTAATTTTGGAAGTCGGTGTTTCGAACTAGGTATTGTTTGTTTCTTATTTAACACCGACTTCCGAAATTAAAGTTATTTTGATCCTTTTAGTGTTTTTTTTAGTGAAGTCGGTTATTTTTTTTTTCTAAAAAGTTTTTATTTCACACTTTTTAGTTGCGATACACTTATAAACAGAGTGCCTATTTCTCATGACAATTCCAATTAACCCAAATACTGCTAGGTTACATTGTTTTATTATAAAGTTCCTGTGTCTACCTTCCTCCTTCCGGCTCCATCATCAGATCAGTTCGATAGTACCTTATAGCCAAAGAGCATCTCACGACAATTCTAATAAGCCCAAACACGGCTAGGATACATTGATTAATTACGGAGTTCCAGTGCCTACCTTCCGGCTCCATCATCATCATCAGATCACTTCGATGATACCATTTTCAACGTAACTATTCAGAATCATTCATTTATTTGTATTGTGATAGTCGCGTAACTATGTATATCTTCATTGTAATATCTATTTGTGTATGAAGTTCCGTTGACCATTTCTGGCCTTCTTCATCAGTTCCACTTCATCAAATGTTACTTTTTGACTGTAAACGCTTAAGTTCTTGATGAAAATACTAAAATTACCATAGGGTTGCCTATAATTTTTGAGGAGTTCCCTCGATTCCTCATGGATTCCATCATCAGAACTGGATTTTGAAAAAAATGGGACCAATCTGGAAGCATATCCTGTACAGGGAAAAAAAAATTTTGCAAATCGGTCCATAAACGACGGAGTTCTGAGGTAACAAACATAAAAAAAAAAAAAAAAAAAATAATGATAAAAAAAAATAAAAAAAATACAACCGAATTGATAACCTCCTCCTTTTTTTTGAAGTCGGTTAAAAACAGTCTAGCGACGTTTTTTAGGGTTCCGTAGCCAAAGGGTAAAAAGCGGAACCCTTATGGATTCGTCATATTGTGTCTGTCTGTCTGTCCGTCCGTATGTCACAGCCACTTTTTTATACTGTTGAAACTTGGTAAGTAGATGTATTCTGTGAACCGCATTAAGATTTTCACACAAAAAAAAAACAATAAATGGGGGTTCCCCATACCTAGAACTGAAACTCAATTTTCATCAAACCCATACGTGTGGGGTATCTGTGGATAGGTCTTCAAAAATGATATTGAGGTTTATAATTTTTTTCTAAACTAGAAAAAAATAGTTTGCGCGAGAAACACTTCCAAAGTGGTAAAATGTGTGTGTCCCCCCCCCCCCCCCCCCCCATAAATTCTAAAATAAGAGATTAATAAAACTAAAAAAAATATATGATGTACATTACCATGCAAACTTCCACCGTAAATAGGTTTGAACGAGATCTAGTAAGTAGTTTTTTTTTTAATACGTCATAAATCGTAAACCGCAATTTACCTTTCAAGTTTGTAAGGAACCCTCAGTGCGCGAGTCCGACTCGCACTTGCCCAGTTTTTTTTAGGTGGGAAATCATCCTATGACTTCTCGCGCTCTGGGTGGAGCGAGAGGGCGTGTCAGATTTTTACTGACTAAAACCACACCTGTGTCCTTCAATTAGCCTTTGCATTCTAGGACTACGGGTTTCCTTTTCAGAAATTCCCCGCGTTCCTAGCTAGCGGGCATCGGCTCTGCTGGGCCCCTACGGTTTGCTTGCATCTCTTTGAGGAGCGCGTGGATCACTACGCGCTGTTGACGACTGGGCTCGGTCCGGTTAATTACCGAACGGCCGGACGGCGAGCTACCGTTAGCGTCTACCGTGGCTGGTAGTCGGGGTCGGAATAACGGCGGCTGGGGCGTGAGGACCTTGGTTCCCTCAGCCTCCTCCTTCGCTAGCATTACTGCTTTGCAGAAGAAGGCGACCACCTGCCATTCCTCCTCGCTCCGGACCATAGCCTGAACCAGGGCCCCAAGCGAAAGGTTGCTGCCGCCGATTGCCTCCACGAGGACACGGCGGTGCTCCGCCCAAGCGGGGCACACCTCCACCGTATGCTCCACCGTGTCCTCCGGGCAGTCCACACAATGGTGACACCCGGGCGTTTCTTCCGGCTGAACCCGTTGCAGGAACCTCCCGAACTTGCCATGTCCGGTGAGGACCTGCGTCATGCGGAAGGTGAGGACGCCGTGTTGCCGCTCCAGCCACTCCTCAAGGAGGGGACTTACCGCCGTGATTATGGCGTCAAAACAAAACAGTCTAGCGGCGTACGGCCAGTGTTGCCAACTTAGTGGATTTTCCACTAAAGCTGGTGGTTTTAACCCCCATTTAGTTGCGAAATATTGGTTTTAGTGGCTAGTGGATTTTTCTGGTGCTTTAGTAAAATTCATTTTCTTACTAAAAATGCGATCACTCAGGTGTAAATCAGCACCATAGAATCCATAATTATCAATCTGATACCGACAATGATGGTGCAAACAAAACTGATTCGTCTGAAGACGAATTATTACATAGCAGTTATTTAATCATTTGTATGTTGATTTACCTAATAATTTTAATTTACCCACAAATGGTATTTTGGCCAACTGATTGTTAATTTTTATCACTTATTATTAAATAAAGGAAACTAATAACTTATACGCCTACTTATTTTATTACGTACAACACACATTTGTTTAGTGGGAAATTTTGCGATTTTGTCAATGGGATAATTTTTTGTTAGTGGTTTGCTAGTGGTAAGTTAGTGTAACTGTTGGCAACACTGGTCGTCTCAAAACAGTCTTGTCGCAGACAAGTCTGCGGCGTCGTAGAAAAGTCTGTCTAAGACAGTCTTATCTCAAGTGTGCGCCGGCCCTTAGTATGTATCCGGATAGTAATATAGCATAAACAATTTCTTCCATTGAATAATAAAATAAGACAATTTTATTTAGAGATAAGATTTTATGATGCTTTTATTTTATTAAAGTATATTTGTTTTTATTCTCATGGCTTTTTACAACATCATCATCATCGGTGGCATTCTAGTTATTCGTTTCCACGCTAAAACAGTCACTTTCGTTTATCTACACTAATACAGCCACTCTAAGGTGAAAACTCGGAAACGCGTGTTCATGTATCAACCCTTTATTTAAACACTAAGTATGTTCATTATAGAGGATCTTCACCCTAAAGAAAGTCTACCCCTAGATCACAAGTTAACGTATTAACGGGTTTAGGTACAGTTTGTAACTGATATGTAGGCAAGTAAAAGTATTGTTACGTTAAGAATAATACAAAATTCTATTGTATAAGAAATGAAAGCTATTTCAGGGATACAACACATTTTACTAAAACACGAGATTTGTAACGGTAAAAAATGAAAATGTGTAAGTACCTATTTCTTGATATACAAGGACTGATTTTAACATTTTATAAGTAAGTACTTTCTGTTTCGTTCTGCATCTCTGTTCTTGATCTTTCCTATGCAGTTAGCTTCATGACAGGTACCCGCCTTGCCTTGATCATAGTTACCGTAGCAGATAACTATATATTCTGTTTAGAACTAATAATAATTCATTTTTAAGATTACATAAATAATAAACTTTAGCAGAAAGTTGATACTGCTCCAGGATTTGTTGCAGGCATAAACAACTGAAAATAATTTAACTTCAACTCTTCATTAATGGCATTTTTGGAAGAGACACCTCAGACCAACAAAAAAGAGACACCACAATTTTGCAATGACTGAAAATAATTAAATAAATTTATTTTGGATAGGTACCTACTTTTTCTGTCATGCCCAAAAAGCCTGTCAGACGACATAATGTATGTCTAATAATTTTACTTCTAAATCCGACTTGTATCTTTAACCCGGCCAGAACTATTTTCCTGCCAACCTGCATACTCTAAGATACCTTTTTTTTATAATAACCTTGCCCATCCAGTAGGCAAGTTTACTTAAATATGAGAATAAATGTATTTATTAAATGGAAATAGGTTTTTTTTTTCGGTGGGAAAATCTTCCAGTGACATCCCCCGCTTGGGCGAAGCTCGAGGGTGTGTCAGATTTTTACTGACTAAAAACCCAATCCTGTTCCTTCTTTGCCTTCGTTCCAGCAATTTTTATTAACCTTGTCCATCCAGTAGGCAAGTTGACTTATTATAATAAATGGAAATGGGGTGGAATAATATCTACAGTAATATTAAAGAGGTAGTTTTTTTTTTTTTTGTTTGTAGTGGGTAATCTCTGTAAAGTACTGATCCGATTGCAATTTTTTTTTTCACATGGCTATATTAAAGAGGAGGCCTGAGTCCCAGCAGTGGAAACATTATAATGCTGATTATGCTATGCTAATGTAATGCGACTATCTCACGTTAAGCTGGATTGTTGTCACGTTCAACTTTTAGCTGTATTGTCAGCATAGGTGATAGATATATAAGTATATTCTTTATTGCACACCAATAATAAAAATTACAATAGGAACTTAAAATTAATAGGGTGTCATAATGGGCGATCTTATCGCTAAAAACGATTTTTTACGGACAACCTTTGGATGGATTTGTCAGAGTAGGAGCAAAAGATACGCATTAATTGATCTTAGTGCGTGGTGTACTATTTATATTACCTATATACAATAGGTACACAACTAATAAAATATATATATAATACAAACAATATGACGAAATAAACAAAATACAAAAAAGAAAATACAACCGACTTCAATGTAAAATAAAAACACTGAAAAGTGCAAAATAATTATTTCTATAATAGTTTTGTCTCTTCGTAATTTAACACCGACTTCCGAAATTATAGTTATTTTGCACTTTTCAGGGTTTTTTTTTACATTGAAGTCGGTTGTATTTTTTTTTTGTATTTTTTTTATTATTTTACACTTTTTAGTTATGGTACCACCACTAAAAAGTACCCATCAGCCAAACTTAAATACCTTATAGCCAGAGTGCATCTCATGACAATTATACTAATCCCAAACACGGTTAGATTACATTAATTTATTACAGATTTCCGGTCCCGTTCCCCATACTTAGAACTGAAACTCAAAATTTTTTTTTCATCAAACCCATACGTGTGGGGTATCTATGGATGTGTTAAAAAAAAAGTAAAAAAAACTAAAACCCGACTACGACAAAAAAAAAACGACGCTGAATAAAGTATGAAACAAGATTTTCAGGATGCATGCATAAACAAGGTAACTGGAAAAACAAGAACAGACCAAAAAGAAACGCCGCAGTCACACGTTATAGGTACCAACGGAAACACTTTCAAACAATTTTGGTGTTAAATCACTGTACTTCTATAGGTACTATTTATTTTGGGATGTACAAGTGAAGCCCTTTCAAATGATGGGCCAAACGACGTATTTATCTTTTTTTTAACACAAATCTTTTTGTCTACTAGAGGGCGCTACTTTCAATTTTTGATAAGTACCAGTGAAGCCCTTTCAAATGATATCAAACACTGTGTATTTATCTTAACATATGACTTTTTGTCCGCTAGAGGGTATCACATTAAATTTAAGCAATATTTTTGAAATGTACAAGTAAAACCCTTTCAAATGAGACCAAACACGGCGTATTTTCTCCATTTTTATTTTTAAACACATTTATTTGTCCGCTAGAGGGCGCCGTATCGAGTTTTGTAACACATCACGTAGCCTATGTTCAACGGACAATTAAATAAAAGACGGTTCTAACGATACCTCATATGTTAAGTTCCGATAAGTAGAGTAGGACCTATGAGGGAACAGATGAACATACTCACATACATACATACATACATAGCCTGTCAAAATCATACACCTCCTTTGCCGTAGTCGAGTAAAAATGATATTGAGGTTTCTAATATCATTTTTTTCTAAACAGAATAGTTTGCGCGAGAGACACTTCCAAAGTGTTAAAATGTGTGCCCTTTAACTTCTAAAATATGAGAATGATGAAACTAAAAAAAATATATGATGTACATTATAATGCAAACTTCCACCGAAAATTGGTTTGAACGAGATCAAGTAAGTAGTTTTTTTTTTTTAATATGTCATAAATCGTAAACCGCAATTTACCTTTCAAGTTTATACGGAACCCTCAAAGCGCGAGTCCGACTCGCTCTTGCCCAGTGTTATAGTTACTTTTATGACTACTAGTAAATAATTAAGCAATTAAGAAAAAAAAAGCGACGAGCAATGAGTAGCTCGCCGTCTAGCCGTCCGGAACGGGCAAAGCCCAAGTCATCCACAGCGTGTAGTGTTCACGCACGCAACGCACACCTGAAAGAGATGTCAGCAAAACTGTAGGTGCCCAGTCGGACCGATGGCCGCTGTCCTAGCGGAATTTTTTGAAAGAGATGGTACCGTCGTCGTGGGCCGGGAACACAAAGGGCAACTGAAGGACACAGGCTTAAGTTAGTAAAAATATGACACGCCCTCTCACCCCATCCAAGAACGCAAGACCTCATTGCATGATTTCCCACCTCAATAAACAAGGTGGTCCTGTGATTCACCATTTACGAAATCGATTTTTTTTAAAACTAGGAAGGTAATTTTTTTAAGTAGCACCCACTCCGTTCAAAGACGGAGACTCTACACTCGAAGTTGTGGACGACTACGTTTACCTGGGACAGACAATCCAGTTAGATAGGATAGTTCCAGTGAGAAAGAGGTCAATCGTCGAATCCGACTCGGCTAGGCAGCGTTCGGGAAGCTGCGCGGTATCTTCTCGTCCAACATACCACAATGTCTCAAGACGAAAGTCACCATGAGTGCGTGACCAGTGTGTGTTGCCAGTGATGACATATAGCTCCGAAACGTGGTCGCTTACAATTTACAATGGCGTTATACAACAACTTGTTTCTAAAATAAACGATGCACAGTACAACACATACAAAAAGTACCTTTTTTATAATAATAACACAGGAATATTGACGAATCCTAATAGTTCAGAGAAATTATTAAAACAAAATACAAAAACTCTGTCACATCTAGTAGTCAACACGTTTGAACCTGTAAAACTGCCACTTAAAGGCACTATTCCATATTACTTTTCTAAGGTTGTTAATCCACAAATTTCACCTATAAATACTCTTACAGAAAAGGTTGTGTTAAGTGAAGAACCATTTTTTCGTATCTAAAAAAAAACATAGCAAAAGTAGTAAGCAGTATAGCAGAAGTAGCTTTTCTGTTATGCACCAAAATATTGCAGGGGCTTTAAACAAACTACAAGACATCGATTTAACTATTAATGAAATGCATGATTCTGATATAAATATTGACGTTTTATGTCTGAGCGAACATTTTGTTATAAGAGGGGAAGAAAAATACCTTAAACTCAATGATTTCTATGTCGGTGCAATCTATTCACGACCTGATCAGCGGAGAGGGGGTACATGTATACTATGCAAAAACCATCATCAAAGTACTAACTTAAAAGAAGTAACAGAATTTTGCATTGATAAACACTTTGAGATTTGTGGCCTTGAAATAAAATCTATACGTGTGATCATATTATGTATATACAGGACACCTTCATCTGATTTAAATATATTTTTTGAAAATTTGCATAAAACCTTGCTTAAATTACAAAATAAAAAAAGCAAAATAATAATAGCTGGAGATTTTAATATTAACTTTTTAAGTAATGACAATAACTGCAAAAAAATTAAGGAACTTATTTCTAATTATGGTATGCGGTGTCATATTCAAGAGGCCACCAGGTTGAACACATGTATTGATAATATCATCAGTAATATTCCAAACATAATAGGTAGGACTCATAATGTTTGTTTATCCGATCATAACACTGCACAAGTTGTAAATTTCGAATATAATCAGAAACCCATATCAGGTTATTACTTCATGACCGTTAATGACCTTAGTAAAGACAACGTTGAAAAATTCGTCGAACACATAAGTAATTTATCTTTTTCCGATGTTTACAACATTTCGGACACGAACAATGCTTTTGATTTATTTCACGAAACTATAACATTATTTTATAAACTATGCTTCCCTCTCATTCAAGTTAAAAAACAGTACAAAAGTAGTACATTAAAATGGATAACAAAAGGAATTAAAATCAGTAGTAGTACTAAACGAACATTAAGATATAAATATTATTTAAATAAAACGAACGATAACAAAACTAGATTTAAGGTGTACTCCAAAATATTTAAGAAATGTATTTATAATATGAAATCCTTATGTAATCTTAAGCACATTGCTTATTCCAAGAATAAGGGTAAAGCTTCTTGGGATATTGTTAAACGGTGTACTGGTAATGAACGCTCTCACGAATATATTACTAGTATATTAGATAATGGCGTTATCGCTACATCAGGATCAGATATAGCAAATTTATTTAATAATTTTTTTATTGATATTGTTGAAAATAGAGCAACTTTACAGAATAATACGTATAAACAAGATTTTAAAAGCAATGACAATAGCATATTCCTAAATCCAACAAATGCTGTGGAAATTTTTAGCATATTAAAGACATTAAATAACACAAAATCCACCGGTTATGATGACATTTCTACAGATCTATTGAAACGAATATCCCCATTCATAGTAGAACCTCTTTCATATATTATAAATCTATCCCTAGAACAAGGTTGCTTCCCGGATAAACTCAAAATATCTGTAATAAAACCACTGCATAAAAAAGGCTCTAAGTCCGACAAGAATAACTACCGACCCATTGCTCTTATTCCAATTATATCCAAGGTCTTTGAAAGAGTCATGTACAAAAGAGTGCACTCTTTTTTAGACAAATATAATATACTTGCCAAAGAACAATTCGGTTTTAGAAAAAAAAAATCCACTTCACTAGCAGCCTATAACTTAGTAAAATCCATAATGAATAACATCAACTCTAAAAATGTAACCTCAGCTCTATTTTTAGATCTTAGTAAAGCGTTCGACTTCGTAAATCATTCCATACTTCTCGATAAATTATATAAAAGTGGCATTAGGGGCCCAGCACTGGAATGGTTCAAATCATATTTAACGAATAGAACTCAGATCACGAGAATTACGAAATTTGATGACAAAGTGAACAGTCTCATCAACTTTAACTCCCAGCCCCGTCAAAATTTCTATGGAGTTCCACAGGGAAGCATATTGGGACCACCATTATTCCTTGTATACGTTAATGATCTTCCGCAAACGATAGATCAAGATTGTGTTTTATTTGCAGATGACACAACAATTATCTTAGATGGTAAAAATAAAGAATCACACGAGTCTAATATAAATGCTAGTTTGAATAAAATAATTACATGGTTAGATAGAAACGCCTTGAAAGTTAACGTAGAAAAAACTAAAATATTAAATTTTAAAACACAAAAGAGTAAACACATTCATCTTAAAGTAGCACATAGGGATCAAATAGTGGAACAGATACATAAAACAAAATTTCTAGGTATAACTCTAGATGAGCATTTCACGTGGAGGGAGCATATTGATGGAGTATGTATGAAAATAAATAGATTCGTTTTCGCTTTAAAAAAGGTTAAAAACGAAACATCCCGACCGACCGCGTTAATGGTATATCACGCCTATGTTTGCTCTGTCATCCGATATGGTATTATTGTTTGGGGAAACTCCTCCGAAGTTTCTAGAGTCCTACTAGCACAAAAAAAATGCATTCGTGCAATTTTTGACATGGAATGAACTGATTCTTGCAGACCAGTGTATAAATCACATAACCTTCTCACAGTTCCTTGTATTTATATATATGAAATAGCTAAATTTGTTAAAACTAATTCCTCAATATTTGAAGCAAAAAACAATAATAAAAAACGAAAAGTTACGCACTATCATTTGCAATTGCCAGTTCCAAAAACTGAATTATTTAGACGTAGTTGTGTGTACATGGCTCCACTTATTTATAACTCGATACCAAACTTTATAACTGACCTTCCTTACGGAAAATTTTGCAAAGTACTGAAAAAATGGCTCATCTCACAAAGTTTTTATTCTTTGACCGAATTTTTCAAAAAAGGTTCTTGTCAATCCTATCATTACAAAAATGTGTTGTAGATCGTTTTGGTTCGGTTTTGCTGTTGCAGGACCCACTGCATTTTTATCTTGTTACCTATTTATACATAATTATGCCAAATTGTATCTAATTTAAATTGTTATGTTATGTATTATATTTTAAAATCTGTTATTTAAATTTGTGGTTAGTTTAAAAAACTTAATATTAGTTTAAAATAATTCCAATTATTAATTTGTGTAAAGTTTAGTTTGTTTTATATTGTTTCTGTAAGTAACAATATCATTAAAAAAAAAAAAAATTGTTGTCCTGAGTTCAGGTTTAATATTTTCTTGAAAGGAAATTTTGTGATAAATTTTGTAGTTTTGCTTAGTATAAGCACCACAAAACATATTTTAATATTTGCATGCCAACTCATGGCAAAATGTGTCTTTGCGCTAATAAATTATAAGTTACCATCTCTTGTACCGCATTTAATGCAAATAAATGGCTTTGACTTTGACTTTGACTTTGGGCCTCATCAGAAGACTGAAAGTTACCTAAAGGGCAATGGAAAGGGCTATGTTTGGAGTTTCCTTGCGTGATCGCATCAGGAACGAAGATGTCCGCAGGAGAACCAAGGTCGCTGAAATAGCCCGAAGAATCGCCAAACTAAACTGGTAGTGGGCAGGGCACATTGCTCGTAGAACGGCTGGTCGATGGGGCCGAAAAGTTCTAGAGTGGCGACCGTGGAAAAGGCAGCGTTAGAAGGCCTCCCACAAGGTGGACCGACGACCTGGTGAGAGTCGCGGGAATTGGAAACGCACAGGATCGGTCGTTGTGGCGACGCTTGGGGGAGGACTATCTCCAACAGTGGACGTCTTTCGGCTGAAATGATGATGATGATGATATAGGTACTAATTACTACCAATTGATGTATATATACTTAAATAAATATTATAAGTTATATACAGTTTCATACAAAGAGATGGAAAAAAGAAAATAACAATAAGGAGAATAATAATAAGAAGAATAATAATACTATGTCAGATGTGAACCTGCGACATGCGGAAGGGGAAGACGCCGTGTTGTTTTTCCAGCGACTCCTCAAAGAGAAGACTTACCGCCATAATTGTGGCGTGACCAGCACTGGATGGTGACAGTCGCTGTCGCTATTCCACCTTAAGATCCCGCCGGAACTCTGTCCGCCATGTCGCAGCTTGTCGCGGCAGCGAAGTTTCAACCAGGCGCGCGGCGTTGCATCTCCACGTGCAAATCGTGCATGCGTGCAAGAATTGTTGCCTCTAGATCCTACGGTGGTAGGCCAGCAAGGAGGCTCGCTGCTTCGCGGGAACCCGTGCGATACCCCGGCATCATCTGGATGGCCATGACCCTGTGACATGCGTTCAGCTTGGCCGCCGGTCGCTTTCGCAGCGTCGGCGCCCATACCGGCGCTCCATAAAGGGCCAAAATACCCGCTTAGAGCTTCCGGCAGGAGGCGTCTGGACCCCTAAGATAGGCAGGAGCCACTTGAGGGCAACCCCAGTCCGATCCAGTTTGGGAGTCAGACGTCGGAAGTGCTCCTCGAAATTCCATCGGCTGTCGAGGACGAGTCCCAGGTACTTCATCGTCGACTCGACGCCGATGCGAACTTCTCCTACCGTTATTTGGGAGCCCGGTGGTGGCGCGTTCCGAGGACCGCGAAAGCACATGGCCTCAAACTAGTGCAGTGCCGCCTCAAGTCCCAAATGCTGGATCCTCTCCACGACTGTCGCAAACCCGCGTGTCGCTAGTTCGACCGCCGCCTGGTACGACTCTTCCTGTGCAAGGATCAGCGTATCGTCTGCGTAACAGACCACACTGACCTCGTCGGGGAGATCGCCGCACAGCACGTAGTCGTACCCAATATTCCACAAGGTCGGCCCTAGTACCGATCCCTGCTGAACACCGCACGACATCTCTCGCCGTTTCCACTCTCCCTGGTGATATCGGAGTGCCCTCCTAAAGCTACTTCAGGGCAGGGAATTGAAGGCCTTGGCAATATCCAAAGACACCGCCAAGACGACCCTGCCCCGGGCGGGACACCGCATCCCCCGTCGTGAGGGCTCGCACGCGCATCATGGCGTCCACTATGGAGCGCCCCCCGCGAAAGCCGAACTGGCCGTCCGCAAGATCCGGCCCCAACCGCACCAAGTGCAATAACTCTTTCAAAGAGCTTACCCACCTCGTCAAGCAGCACAATGGGCCGTGAGCGGACGGCGAGTCCGCAGGGCGCCCCGGCTTCGCGATGAGGACCAGTTTCCCCGTCTTCCAGCGAAGTGGGAACTGGCCCCTCTCCATGCATGCGCTGAAGAGCCCTCTTAGTCGAGGCTCGAGTTTCTCCATGGCACCCCGTATAACTAGGTATAGTAGTAACATAAAAACGAAGGGTTCCGTACGAATTTTAGAATTCGTTGTTTTAGTGGCAATATTACACCCTCCGATAAAAAAAAAAATTACAAAAAAAAAATACAACCGACTTCAAAGTAAAAAAAAAAACACTGAAAAGTGCAAAATAACTTTAATTTCCGAAGTCGGTGTTTCTATAATAGTTTTGTCTCTTCGTTATTTAATGAGGAGTTCTGTTCCATATCTTCGAAGTTCATGATCAGATCATAACAATATTTCTATGGGACCAATTCGGAAGCATAACCTTTCATAACATACATAAAAAAAAACATACATTCAATCGAACATATAACCTCCTCCTTTTTGAAGTCGGTTAAAAATTACAACTATGTAGGTATCCATTACGGTGAGGTACAGCCCGCTGACAGGGAGACATTTGTGGGGTTACCATGACGTTCAAAGTAAGATTGTTTCATTCTTATTTCAGTGTGGGTAAGAGACAGAGCTATACAGGTTGTCTAGCGCCATCTCTTAACCACTCTGGAAATAAGAATGAAACAATCTTACTTTAAACCTCATGGTACAGGGCATGGACGGATCACAGTGGAGGCTTAGTAATGATTGGGGGTTTAAAAATTTATTAAGGTTTCGTTCTTCAAATATGAAACCCTACACATAATAACTCCCGAGCATTGCGAGTTAATATAGAAACCTGAGTGAAGTGAGGAATTCAAGCCGTTCAAGACAAAGACAGCTTTATCCCCGTGTTGGATACTCTACTTTTTACACCACCTGTGAGATAATTAAAAGACAATTTACTAAAACAAATTACATGTCAGAGAAATATAAGTATTATTTACAACTCGACATGTTTTGAGATTTGAAACAAACTAAATTCACAACTCTAAGATTGTATAGTTTTAATTTTCTATAACGCTCCCGCTCTTTCATAATTTTTTTTTCAGAGACTTAAGTAACCACATTTTATTCTTTTTTTTGTTAGTGGCCAGTTTTGATCTTCGAATAAGCATGTTTGATGCACGTACATTTTAATCCAATGTTTTTGACGTTCCAAATTCAAATCTCATTATTCCCTAGGGATCGCCTAATTTGGAACATCAAAAACCATTATAATAAAAATAGTAGATTATATGACTAGGGGATAAAGCAGTGTCTTTAAGTCGCGGGCGGCATGTTGAATTCCGAACGAAACGAAGGTTGCTAAGTTTAATCCCGAACGGTAGCGAGGGAGTTAATATAACCTGAGTGAAGTGAGGAATTCAAGTCGCCCAAGATAAAGACGGCTTTATCCCCGTGTTTACTACTACTTTTTACACCATCTGTGAGATAATTAAAAGAAAATTTACTAAAACAAATTATACATTAGAGAAATATAAATATTATTTACGAGTTAATCTTAACTATCACTCGATATGTCTTGAGGTTTGAAACGTACAAAATTTATTACTCTCAGATTCTATAGTTTTAATTTTCTATATCGCTCCCGCTCTATCATAACTTTTTTTTCAGAGACTCATCAATCACCACATTTTATTCTTTTTTTTTTGTAGTGGTCAGTTTGATCTTTGAATAAACTTGTTTGATTAGAGGTCAGTGTGCAGAAACATTTTAATTCACTCAATGTTTTTGACGTCCCAAATTCAAATCTCATTATTCCCTAGGGATCGCCCATACTGCATTATCTCCCTAGGGATAGAATGGCTTGCTTTAAGTGATGGTTGTATGACATATAAAAGGGCATTATCGAGCAGGTGGTGTAAAAAAAAAACATATAAAGGGAATTAAAATGTACGTACATCAAACAAGTTTATTTAAAATTCAAACTGGCCACTAACAAAAAAAAAGAAAAATGTGGTCACTGACGAAAGAAACAAAAAGTAAAAAAATATTAAAACTATAGAAACGAATTTTATTTGTTTCAAATCTCAAAACATGTTGTAATGTAATACTCACCTCACATATATTTCTATAATATGTATATAATTTGTTTTCGTAAATTGACTTTTAATTATCTCACAGATGGTGTAAAAAGTAGAGTATCCAACACGGGAATAAAGCTGTCTTTGTCTTGGGCGGCTTGTATTCCTCACTTCACTCAGGTTTCTATATTAACTCCCTCGCCATGCTCGGGAGTTAATTTTATAGGTAAATCCCTCACTGTCATTCGGGATTAAAACTTAGTAACCTTCGTTTCGTTCGGAATTCAACATGTCGCCCGCGACTTAAAGACACTGCTTTATCCCCTAGTCACATAATCTATTATTATAAAATTAATAAAACTGAGTAAGGCCAAATTTTTATTATTTATTAATAATTTTTTTCATTCCTATATTTTAAAACAAATACAGTTTGTTAACTACTTTAATGTTAAAATGGAAATACACAAGCAGACCTGGGAAAACGACTAGGTAGTATGGAAGTTTAAACAGACAAGTATTGATTGTTACATTTGTACTTAACTATTTTACCAGTACCGTCATTTTTCGCTTTTATGTTGGGGATAAAAATAGTAGATATCGCTTGCTTTAACTCAGAAACTGGATAGGTACTTGAAGATAAAAACATGTTTCAAAAATAAGGTTAAATTTTCAAATACCCTCTTTTTTTGTATTACATCTCTTTCTAAGTGTGTGATGTAGGTATTTACAACCTCACAAATTACTCAAAACGGAACGAAGTTATTGTTTTATTTTTTAAGACTTAAAATACTTGTCATAATAATAATCAATTCTCGTATCATCACTTGAGATGTCTTATGCTCGGTTTCTGATTTAAGCATTTGAAGTTGAGAATGTAGGTATTTACAACCTCACAAATTACTCAAAAATTACTCAAAACGGAACGAAGTTATTGTTTTATTTTTTAAGACCCAAAATACTTGTCATAATAATAATCAATTCTCGTATCATCACTTGAGATGTCTTATGCTCGGTTTCTGATTTAAGCATTTGAAGTTGAGAATTACTCAAACTCTACTTTGCCCTGAAAACCTGTCAAAATTTGGCAGTTAAGTATGGTTTGAGACGTTCTTAACTCAAAATACTCAATTCAGAAACCCGCCCTTAATCACAACACAATTTTGTAAGATAGGTACACATGATTTTGTAATAAAGAAAAAAAAAAACACCTTGAAAGCAAATAAAAATCTAAGTACAACCAACAGGATCAACAACAAATACCAACTATTATAGTAATTTTAATTGTTGTCATAAACATTTTTATTAAACACTGCTGAAAATAAGCTAACACATATTTTCATACTTTCTATCAGTAGGTATGTCGTATGGCTGTCCTACTGTCTTCTTTTTAAGTGAGGGGAGCTAAGACCCAACTTTATCAATCTCTTCTAATTAAGTTTTTATTGATTCAATTTCAAGACTTTCTCATCATATGTGATAGATTTTTGAGATGGGGCAGTAAGGGCAGGTAATGTAACTGTGTTAGTACAATACAAAAATAATGAATAATACCCAATGAATTATCATTTTCAATATCAAATTTAGACAAAAGAGAATACCTAAGAAGATGACAAGCTGAACATAATATAAGTACCTAATAAAATCAACAAATATTTAAAAGTAAAAAATATTATTTAATCCGTTCTAATATCAACAACTAATAACACTGGTATTTGTTTCAATTTATATTTATTTTCTATTCCGAATGAATACCAACAACTGGAATCTGATACAGTCTGCTCAGACTGCTCAGGCAAACCTAACCAAAATAGACCAGTAGTACCACCACCACTACCAGTGTATATACCAGTGGTATTAGTTCTTGGTAAAAATACAAACAATACTTTCCCTCTCCTAGAGAGAGGAGGCCTGAGTCCCAGCAGTGGGAACATTAAAAGGCATTGATTATGCTTATGCTTAAAAATACGAAAATACACATATTATAAAGGACTAGTTCTTGTCCGCGGCTTCACCCGCGTACATAAAATATAGGCTTTGTCACTCAGGAATAAAGCAGCTTTCTATCGGTGAAATTTTTTTAGCAATTAGACAAGTACTTTCAATGATTACCTCCAACAAACAAAAAAACTAACTTTACCTCTTTATAATAGTGTAGATAATTCACTAATCAATCTCATGTCCCAAATCAATCCGATAACATGATTCATTCTGATGATAGGTCATAAGAAGGGTTCACAAAAATTAGAATACTAGCAGTGTAGGACCCTAAATTATACGGCTGTCTCAAATCAAAACACAACTTCGAACAAATTTTACAGGAGGGCAATAAAAGCTGATTTTCTTATGCCTTATCAAACTATGAATTTACAGCTCAATATGATTCTTGGAGATGGTAGATAAGATTACTGTCTACATTTTTGCATACTAAAACTTTAAAAATATAGTTCGATACACGTTGTATAACACTTACTAACTTTGAAATGGGATCCAACACTAACCATTGTCCATGGAAACTAAACCAAAACACAGTATGAGATGTTACTAGGTTTTTGAAATTTTAAACAATACTCATCATACCAAACCAAAACACAGTATGTATAAAAGACATTATTAGGTTTTGATTTTTTTTGGAAAACTTTTAGTTATGATAAAAGTTATGATAAAGAAAATGAGTAAACAAATATTCTAAGTTCATATCTAAAAACTATTGCAGTAAAACACATTAACGAGAATTAACCATGTTTATTATTCAAAGTCTTAGAAGGTGAAGTAATTTAATGTGAAAAGTTCCAAATTATAGTAGAAAACGAGGAATTAATAACAAAAACAGATAAACTCAAAGTACGAAATAATAATTAGTGTGTATGTATCTGTATACACACGCAATATATATCATTCGTTTATTAAGTCCGAGGACCTATCATTAACTGGTAAGTCTTGCCAAAATTTCTTTCTGGACTCGGGCATCAATTTTACCAGCTCTTTAATTATTTCCTCCTTTTTGGATGTTTTGATGCCACGAGGTTCCTTCCTGGAAGCGGGCCACACTGAAGGGTCAAATTTTTTTATGATAAAGTCCAAAGGAACGAACGGCTCATTGAAAGAGGTTTTATACAACATCTGACGCATACCTCGAACGAATTTGACCTGAACGATCGAGTTCAACTGAAAATTTTTTAAAGGGTCGCTATTAGATCGCGGTTCTCTTTTCTTTTTCGGCCAATCGTGGTAATTTAGGGGCTCTACAATCCTTATTTTCATTCGAGCTTGACGGATTAAACTTTTCAAGTCCTCAAAATCAAACACTGCCTGATTACGGCGCATTTTTTTCTCTATGTTTCCATGAACTGAGTCTGCGCTCATGTGGGTATGTCCTTTAGTAAGGTAACTTATTGTTACATTTTCAATTTCATTCTGGCAACTATTCAAAATAATTACCAAAGCGGTATAAAGATACCAGTTTTTATTTTGGGCAGTACAATTGTCTGCCCATAAATGAAAATACTTTACGTTTCTTTCTGAATCAAGAAATGCCCATATTGCATCAATGATGTTATGAGCTTCTCGTCCGGCTATAGCTTCGTGCCATAGAACACAAACAGCTTCATCCTTACTCTTTGGCTGAATCGGAGCAAACGTTAAATTGAACGTGATCAATCTACTCACAAAATGTGATTCTTTGATGTTCGGCATTTCAGGTAACAAAATAACTTTTTGTAAGTCCATTGAGTAGTATTTAGTATGAATAGAGTTACTGAGTTGGGATTCTGATTTGTACATATTGATAGCAGATTCAGCTTTTATTTTGTGCTCATTATAAGCGTCGTTTTCCGTAGCTGTACCTTCACTTTTCTTATGCATTTCACACTCTACGCACGTGTCGCTTTTAGGCATGAAAAGTGAAACTTTCATATCTTTCATTGTCTTTCTATATGTTTCGGTACCACAATCAAAATCGGGATACTTAGTGCGAAAATCCGTGTACATATCTGTGATCGTCAAATGGCGTGGTAGGTAGCGTGTGATCGGTGCATTGTGTCTTCTGTAATGACTCTGAATTGGATGGTAGCTCATTATATGCTCCTGGATGGGTTGTCTATGAATCACTTTTCTTCTACCGCCTCTTTTGTCTTCTAAAGCCAATGCGCCAGTCTTCGTAGCTTTACTCAATTCCGTTATCACCGAATCATTCATATATCCAAGTGTATTTAGAAGGAATTGTCGACAAACTGGCTGATATGTTTGATTACCGTCGATCATTTTGGGAAGAGCGTAGTATCGAGATTCAGTTTTGAGGTAGACATTAGAATCTTGGTTGGTCTTACGTCTTTTTACTGAACGAATTGTGACACATTTATTCAAAAATGGGCGTCTGGATTTACATGGCAAATCCCAGTAATTATTCCAAATATTATGGCGTTCCTCAGGTGTGAATTTCATACATTCTCGTGTACATTTACAATCTTTAGTAATCATTGGGTGTTTTAGTTTTTGCTTATTATTTGTTATTATGTTTAATGGAATGGGATTTAATACGTTTTGTTCTGTCGGTGACGTAGTTTCCTTGATTATCAGGTAATCTGTATCCGGATTGTAATTATCAGCAGAAATGACAGGTCCTGGATAAGCGGCTATAAAATTAAATGCCTTCGGAGGTGAAGTTGAACAAGGGGGAAATGAAGTTTTGGAAGGAATGTTTTCTTCGGGAATTCGTGCAAAGTTTTCTTGAGTCCTTATAAATTTTCGGGTATTTATACAGCTCTCTTCGTCGGAGGAATCTGAATTAGATATTATATCAGGGCTAAAATCAGGATCAACAACAGAGTCGTCACAACTTTCTTCGAGGTCAGATAGAGTAATTAAATCATTTGAGTCTGTCTGCTCCTGCATCTGATATGCTTCTTCACGTTTACTGGTGCCTTCACTCAAACTGAAAGAAAAAAGAAAAAAACCATGCAAAGTTCAAAGGGCTGTCATGTAAAAATTTGAACATATTCTAAGTTCATTAGTCACACTCGTGCATAATTTATCTCAAGCCATCCCCAAGCATTGAAGTTAAATGAACTAGGTATATACTTGTTATAAATAGAACATAATATTAGGTTAGAAGTGTTAACGCAAATAAAATACTTATAAAGGCATATTTACGTTAATGAAGGAAAACAAACTAACACTGAATTAAATAAATTTTAATATGCATGCACAGGTACGAATATTCAAAGTTAATCGTATTGTAGGTATTTAATGGGTACTAACCTGTAATTATTCTCTCCTCCCGAACTTAAAATCAAATCATCAGGGTTCTCTTTGAGAGCAGCCTCGAGAATTCTTTTACTTCTACTCATTTTGCTCTAATAAACACTTAAAAATCGTTCAAAACTAAGAACGACTAAATATGCACGCGAAGCGCGCGCAGACAACAAAATCACGTCCAGACTAATCCAGTACTGGCCACGTACTGGCGATCGGCGCGACGCTTTATATGAAGGCACGCGACGCCCCGCCCCTCTCCCGAAAAGATAGCGGCAATATGATGTTTTCTCACTAATTTAAACCCTAATTCATGGAGATAGAAACTCCGACGGGTGTGGGCTGTACTGTGTAATTTGTAGATTTTATGGTCTTTTAGACATGTTAATTCCCAATTATAAAACCCAGCAAGTGGAAATCCCAATCCAAAACAAAGTAAGTTCGTGTGCCTTGCTGTGTTTTGAACTGGTAATCAGCTCTTACTAGGTTTTTGATTTGGTGATTGCGGATTAGTCTGTGCACTTACTAGGTTTTATGATATCGCTATATTGGGAATGGCGGCCTTTATTGAAAAAAGGGTTTTTGCATATTGTGGGCATTTACTGTGTTAAAAGCATGGTGTAAAAATCTTGATTTCGACAAAAATGTTCCTTACTGTGTTTTGATTTGGGACAGCCGTATAGCATGGCTAATCTGTGCAAACAGTCAACAAGACAGGCTTCCAACCACGGTCAGGGTTACATCCTTCAATTGCTTGTTGTAACTGCTGTTGGTTCTTCCAGTTTTGAGATCTGGCTGTTGGCTTTCCAGAGGATTTTTTAGTAACCATAATATCAGCAGTGCGGTTTCCCAAACTATAACATGGCTTCTTAGGATCTAATTGGTGCACACAGTCAGCAGTATGGGATCGCCACTCACAAAATGGTTTATCAAGGTTGCTTCCTTCTGCAGCTTGTTTTGACTGCTGCTTTTTCTTCCAGTTTTGAGACCTGAGTCTTTGCTTTTTAGAAGGATTTTCAGAAACTGAAATACCAGCAATGTCAGACCCTAAATTATAGCATGGCTCCTCAGGATCTAATCTGTGCACACAGTCAGCAGTTTGGGATTGCAATTCACAAAATGGTTTGTCAGGGTTGTTTCCTTCTATAGCTTGTTTTAACTGCTGCTGTTTCTTCCAGTTTTGAGACCTGGCTGTTGGCTTTCCAGAAGATTTTTTTGAAACCATAATATCAGCAGTATGGATTCTCAAATTATAGCATGGCTCATCAGGATCTAATATGTGTACACAGTCAGCAGTAAGAGATTGTAACTCACAAAAAGGTTTATCAGGGTTACTGGGCTCTGCAGCTTGTTTTAGTTGCTGCTGCTTCTTCCAGTTTTGAGACCTGGCTGTTGGCTTTCCAGAAGATTTTTTTGAAACTATAATAACAGCAGTACGGGTTCCCAAACTATAGCATGGCATATCAGGATCTAATCTATATAAACAGTATGCAGTGTGGGATTGTAACTCACGAAATGGTTCATTAGGGCAACTGGGTTCTGCAGCTGGTTTTAATTGCTGCTGCTTCTTCCAGCTTTGAGATCTGGCTGTTGGCTTTCCAGAAGATTTTTTACAAACTAGATTTTCAGCAGTATGGGTTCCCAAATTATAGCATGCCTCAACGGGATCTAATCTGTGTAAACAGTATACAGTATGGAATTGTAATTCAAGAAATGGATTATTAGGGTTTTTTCCTTTTACGGCTTGTTTTATCTGCTGCTGTTTCTTCCAGTTTTGAGATCTGGCTGTTGACTTTTCAGTTTTTTTTTTAGTAACTATAATTTCAGGAGTATGTGTTTCCAAACTATCATCAGGAACTAATCTGTGTACAGAGTCAGCAGTAAGAGATTGTAACTCACAAAAAGGTTTATCAGGGTTACTGGGTTCTGCAGCTTGTTTTAGTTGCTGCTGCTTTTTCCAGTTTTGACTTTGAGATCTGGCTGTTGGCTTTCCAGAGGATTTTTTAGTAACCATAATATCAGCAGTGCAGTTTCCCAAACTATAACATGGCTTCTTAGGAACTAATCTGTGCACACAGTGAGCAGTATGGGATTGCAACTCACAAACTGGTTTGTCAGGGGTTCTTCCTTTTGCGGCTTGTTTTAACTGCTGCTGCTTCTTCCAGTTTTGAGATCTGGCCGTTGGCTTTCTAGCAGATTCTTCTCTCAGCTCAAATTCGCGAAACGGTATACCATTTTCAATAGCTCTCTTCTTTTGGAAATTATAAGCACGTAGCTGATTACGAGAACCCCCAGGTTGCTGACCGTCCTGAACGGTTTCTTGGTTTCTTTGTTCGCTATTATGGGAATGACCTCCAGCAGACATGGCTACTGTTTTTTTGGAAACAATAATTTTAGGAGTACGTGTTTCCAAACTATCGTCAGGATCTAATCTGTGCACACAGTGAGCAGTATGGGATTGCAACTCACAAAAAGATTTGTCAGGGGTATTTCCTTTTGCGGCTCGTTTTAACTGTTGCTGCTTCTTCCAGTTTTGAGATCTGGCCGTTGGCTTTCCAGCAGGTTTTGCTCTTAGCTCAAATTCGGGAAATGGGATCCCATTCTCAATAGCTCTCTTCTTTAGGAAATTGTAAGTACGTACCTGACTACGAGAACCCACAGGTCGCTGACTGTCCAAAACGGTTTCTTGGTTTCTTTTTTTGCTATTATCGGAATGAGCTCCAGCAGACATGCCTACCGATCTAATCAAAAGTTTTACGTACTTTAAAACACAGATAGAAGCCTATAATCAACTTTTGCTTTACTACGAACAACACGGCGCCAAATATTAGAACAAAACAGACGATTGAGAGGAGTATATTACCAAAGGTGCGATTGAGGTACAAAAGTACGGGATTAGGGAGGGAAGGGAAATAACCGACCACAAACCACAGACTAGAGAGGGATATCCACAAACCACCAACAAACTAGGTACAGATTAAAACGACGAACGACTACCTACCTATTTCTACAGACTACACAGGGATGGATACTTAATAAGTACCTATCCTATTTCGAAATGATGTACCTACTGCTGTATGGTCCACAGATTTTATATTTATCTCTCTATAAATATATAAAAGCGAAATACCACTCACTGATTAATCACGAAATCTCAGAAACTGTAACACCTACAAACTTAAAATTTGCCCAAGTAGATTCCTTATACGGTGTAGACATCCGCTAAGAACGGATATTACGAAACTCCACCTCTGGGGTTAGTCAAGGGGTTAATCTACCTATATCAAAGACTACTATATCTATAGTATCACGGTAATATTATCTATACAGTATTCCAACTTCATACAAACGGACGAAACGCGAGCTATACCTACGCGCCTCGATCTCGAGGGGCGCTCGGGATGCAGACAGTCGCGTCTGTGCCGCGTGATTTTTTCAATAAAAATAAGTTCAAGTACCTACATATTTATATATTTAATATGACGAGTAGGATATATTGTGCTGTTTTTGGTTGCATTAATTCTTCATTTAAAACCAAACATATAAATTGTAAAGTAGCTGCAGGTATCTATAACCAAGTAAAAAATATTCCTTTTTCTCCACCTTGTCCATGTTTCCCAAAACAATTTTTAATTAAGCTTTAGAATGCGGATTTTTGTACTTTAAAATTTAATAATAAAGCATTTCGTAGGTACGTCTCAGTCGAGGCGCAAATATTTTTCGGTCGCAAATATTGAACACTTCCTATTCAATTCACAAAGTATTTTATTTGTTTATATAAAAAAAGTATAAAGGGTGACTGGCAATTAGTGTATGATACTTAAACACGTGATTGTGCTCATGATAACAAACAATTTTTATTATGGGAGCAAAGCCGAAATCGCGAAAAAAATATCAGCTGTTCAGTACATTAGGCAAACATAAATGTACTGAACAGCTGATTTTTTTTCGCGATTTCAGGTTTGTTCCCATAGTAAAAATTGTTGGTTATCATGAGCACAATCACGTGTTTAAGTATCGTACACTAATTACCAGTCACCCTATATTTACAATCACAAAACTAAATGGAAACACAAAGTAGGCAAATGTAATTAAAATGCTGGAGGCGGGCAGCCCTGTCGCATGTTTACGTACCGCGCGGCTGTAGGCATTTATTTGTAAGATACGGCCGAGTTACAATACTGTATAGATAATATTACCGTGATAGTATACTGGCTCTAAATAAACTATTATAAACCATAAAACAGTATGCAGTGTGGGATTGCAACTCACAAAATGGTTCATTAGAGCAACTACGTATTTTCAATGTGGTAATACTGTGACTGTTTTAGGTTTAGCGTAGCCAGTATACTATAGTAGTCTTTGGTTTAGCGCGTTTAGCGACTTTTCTTGCCACTGTTAGGTAGCGATGTTTAGAAACGTATTATTAATATTGAATTGATGATATAGCGCTGTTAACTGAAATACAGGCTGTGCCTAGACGCCTAGTTCAGTCAGAGATGCTTGATTAATTTGTTAGTCATTAAATATATTGCCAAATGAAATGTATACTTTTCCATTTATTTATTATATTACATAATTAATATATTTTTAAATATTTCCTTAAAAAAAACTCATTAAAAAAAAACATTTAAAAATATAAAAAATAGTAGCCCACCGACATCGGGAACAGAGTCCAAGCTGCCGGCGGTCAGGGCTCCTGAGAGAGGAATCTCCTAACGATGCGTACCGTGTCCAGGAGTACTGCTTTCTGGATCAGGCCCTTGATCCAGCTGCCTAACGAGAGCCTCCTTAGATGTTGTTCGAGGCTCTTGGCTATTACGACTATCGGCACAATGATTGCTCCATCCACTTCCCACATGTCGAAACCTCGCGAGTTAAATCAAGATACTTAGTTTGCTTATCTTTCTCAGCTTTCACGAGGTTCTCGTCATGAGGGACAGCTATATCAACAATCATTGTGCGACGCTCTAGTCGATCTATCACCATTATATCAGGTTTATTGGCAACAATAGTCCTGTCAGTGATGCTAGATCGATCCCAATATAATGTGATATTGCCATTTTGGAGAACTGGGTCGGGCACATACCTATAATACGGTACTTCTGATTCCACAAGATTGTATTTAAGAGCAAGTTGCTGGTGGATAATCCTGGCTACGAGGTTGTGTCTATGCAAATATTCTCCGTTAGCTAGATGAGAACACCCAGAAATAATGTGTCGGATGGATTGATTCCCCGGGCCGGTGGCATGCCCGACATTATTATTATTATTATTGCTGCAAGCTTAGATACTTTGATGGCACTTCATGACTTTGTTTTCCATTATAAAAGAATGATAGCCCCATGATGGCGTAGGACCATTTTTTTTTTAATTACTCACAAAAATACCATTTGTTTTATGTAAGCTTTGAATCGCTAAGATACTTCAGATTTTAAAGGTATGCAGAACAAAAAAAGGTGTAAAAATCCCACAAACCTCCGTTGAATCCTTCGACCAGACTGGTTTTGTGACTGGTTCACGTGACTGCCCAATATAATTCGGATTGTTGTCAAAAACAATCTTCTAATCTCGTGGAAAACTTCAAAACACAATATTTTTTTTTTCATTGGGAAAATTATCCAATGAATGAATCAGAATCAGACCATTGGCCCCAGTAGGCTTCGACCCTGCTGGGCCCCTACGGTTGCTGACATCTCCTTGAAGCGCGCGTGGAACACTACGCGCCGTCGACGACTTGGGCTCGGTCCGGACGGTCGGACGGCGAGCTACCCATTGCAGTGCCCGTGCCCGCATGATACCACAATGTATGATTTTTTAATTTTAGTTCCCGTGTGGCGACATAGATGTCACTACAAGACTATAAAAGATTTATTACCATCGACTTACTGCAAGAACTCAAAACTTTGAATAAAGCCTATACATAGCCACATACTTCTGCACACTATAAATTGTCTACATTTCTTCCTATCTCTCCTTTCGCAGGTCTGATGGAAGAAATTTCTTTTAGAAATAAGCAGTACCGGAAAATTTATATAACAATGTATCATCTTTTATATTTATGTGTGTACATAAATTATAAAATAAATAAATATAAAGCCTCTTTTAATCTAAAAGTGGCTTTGTATTTGTCAGTTAATGAGTTCTTGCAGTAAGTCGACAATATAATGTATTAATTAAAAGAGCAATAAAGCTCTGTTTGGAATTTTGGATCCTTTGTTTTGTTTGGGAACCCTTAAAATGGGTTATATCAGAATCCAACACAAAAAAAGACACTATCATCATTATATGTATATTATATAAAAATCAATGCCACTTTTCGTTGTAATTTTATAACTCAAGAACGGGCTTACCTCCTTAACCTTAAACCAAATGTTTAGGCTTTGTTCGGACTATTTAGTAGATGGTAGAGTGGGGTGGAGTAGGGTAGGGTAGGGCAGGGTAAAGTTGGGTAGAGTAGACAGTTGACGGGAGCAAAGAAACATTAATTTGTTGTTTTCATGGTGTTATTATTATGAGTGGCAATTATATAATGCCATGTGTGCCCAGTGCCACTTAATAATTAAATAAGTAGATAATAATATAGAGGCTCCAAAAAAATGGTTATTTTAACATTTTAGTAACTAAATGTAACCTAACTTTTAGTTAAACTCAACTGAAATATTAAATTGCAGTAATAAATTGCCATTTTTATTTTTATTTTAGTTATCACACAATGCCGTCTAGTCCCAAGCTAAGCAGAGCTTGTGTTATGAGTACTAGACAACTGATAAACATACTTATATATTTCTAAATACATACATATTATAGATAAATTACAGCCAGACACAAAACAAATGATTGTGCACATTACACAAACATTTGTCCTGGGTGGGAATCGAACCCACAACCTCCAGCATAGCGGTCAGGGCCACTAACCTCTAGACCAACACAGGCCAATCAAAGACAAAGTTAGACAGACAACATAAAATATGATAATAATGGAAAGGAAGTAATTTAGAATGATCACATAAAGGCAAAATTTTGTATATTATGTATGTGTGTTTGTTTGTTACTCCTTCATACACTGCTAAACCAATTTCAATGAAATTGACTACACGGGTAGACCATGTCTTGGAGTAAACCACAGAATACTTTTTATATAAGGAGTGTTCCCTTGGGATAGTGTTATCTTTCATGCGGGTAAAGCCAGTGACCAAAACTAGTTTTAAAATAAAACTTTTTTTTTTATAAATCTGGATGAATATGTCCCTTTATTTTTTTAGTCGATCTTTCTGCAGGCCGTATACATAAATGTTTACCAAATAAAGTAACTTTGCTTTTACCTAAATACATTTCAAAAACACAATCTCTCTTCGGTATTGTAGTTGTTATATTGTCTTTAGATACAATTTTAAAAGTGTTTCTAGTATCCATAATACAGATACCAGTTTTCCCAACATAGCTCGGACATTTTGACCTGACTACATTTAAGATACTTCCATGAAAATCTGCTTTGAAGAGAGCTTGAGTGAAGGTTTCCCAGGCTTTGCTCATGCAATCAGGTACAGGTTTTTCTAATTCTAGCACATCACTAATATATTTCAGCCACATTTGGTTTAGTGGTAGAACATCATTGTATTTGACTCCTTTCCTTGGTATTGCATAAAAACCTAAAGATTTCTTCTCCACTCTTGTAAGGCAACGTACCTTTTTCTTCTTTGATTTTCTTTTCAGTCCTTTACCTCTTTTTTTAGCAAGAACAAAATCTGTTTTCAGTTCGGCTTCCAAATTTTGTTGTCCTGACTTTGATACATTAGATTTTAGAAAGCCAACTATTGCCTCAGCGGCGCCTTTGTTAAAAGTTTCCTCTGCTGACATTTTCAGTAAGAGTTTATGTTGGAAATTAAATTAATTTCGATTTTTCAAGAATTATGCACTTCAGCACTTTGCCGTGACCACGTGACTATAAACGTCAAAGTCAAATTGACATTATTCAGCAAAGAGCAGAGTATCCCTACGTTCCGAATTGCGTCAAAAGCGATAATATTGCAAAACCACCGCGCAACGTCACAATTATTACTGAATTGCCTTTTATTTTCTGAGTATTAAATTTGGTCGGATTCACGATATAATCACTTTAATCGCAATTCGGAACACGGGGTATGTAAAGCTAACGCTTTTTATTTTCCTATAAATTCACCCCGTGTTCCGAATTGCGACAAAAGTGATTTTAACGCGAATCCGACAAAATTTAATAGTCACAAAATATAAGGGCTATTAAGTAATAATTGTGACGTTGCGTGTTGATCGGATTCGCGCAAGATTCGCGATAATATCGCCCTTGACGCAATTCGGAACGCAGGGTCAGATTCACAGCCCTGCGTTCAAAAATGAGGTAAACTCTAATGACGTCATCAGGGTAGATACTCTACTCTCGCATTTTAGAACGCGAACGTAGGGTTCAACTGTCAATGCCAAACAAGTGTCATTTATGGCCGCTTGCCCCAACCTACCCGGAGTTACATAGTACATAGTTGGGTTAACTCTAGGGTATTTACTCGAGTTATAAAAGGACGACCCTGGGTTGCAACCTGTTTCTTATATTTCTATGGTTGCAACTCAAAATATTTTTAAACGGTTGGAGTAGCAACTCTACTGTACTCTGGTTATTTTTGAACGCAGGGCAGACAATACCCCCGCGTTCCGAATTACGATATTGGCGCTGTGAGTGTTTCAACAAATCGCCTAATATCGTCAGTGCCTAATATGTATAAGCGTTTTATTCGTTAAGCGGTATTACTTGTTAAATCACTGATAGATATTGTAATTCGGAACGCAGGGGGCGTTCCGAATTACGATATCTATCAGTTCGTTCAGTTTCCCCAATAAATTTGTATACGGCTACGGACTATTTTGTTTTTCCTAGGGATGTCGGCAGTGATGAAAAATATCGATATATCGATGTATCAATATTTATAAATATATCAATAGCAGCCTCGATATATCTAGGTAAAAATATCGATATATCAGTCAAACTTTCCGAGATCGGACATCGGTTTTAAAATAATAATTTATTCATTTCAGTCTAGCTCAATAAAAGGTAATAGTAATTTTTATACAAAAGGTACATTATTTTAATATATGAGAATCTTAATCCTAATAAATAACTTTATTTTGAAGACCAATTTATTGTAATAATAGTTATTTTATTTTTTCCATTCGTTCCTATTTTTTATGGCTTTGAATTCCGTTAAATATTCTGATAAATAATTAATTTTGAAAAAAAAGAACGTTTTTGATACGATTTTCGATATTGATTATTTTGATATCGATGTATCGGATGTAAATATAGGGTGACTGGTAATTAGTGTACGATACTTAAACACGTGATTGTGCTCATGATAACTACCAACTTTTACTATGGGAACAAACCTGAAATCGCGAAAAAAAATCAGCTGTTCAGTACATTTATGTTTGCCTAATGTACTGAATAGCTGATATTTTTTTCGCGATTTCGGCTTTGTTCCCTAAAAATTGTTTGTTATCATGAGTGAGCACAATCACGTGCTTAAGTATCGTCGCTGTATCGGAAACTAATTGCCAGTCACCCTATATATCGAAGTAACAATATCGATGTATCAATATTTTTTCAACAAGCCTAGTTTTCCCACTGCCCCACTTGTATTGAGTATTGACCACGTATTGACTTTGGAACTCAAATCACTTGTTATAGTATACAGGTATCGGCACGGATCCTGAGCGCTCGGCGAAAGAGTGGGGATCGCTTTGCGCATCGTACACTTATGGCATTAAAAAAATGTGCACCTATTTTATTTTATTTTTTCTTTTACCTGCTTCTTTGCTTTTTTTTCTTCTTTATTCTGGTTGAAGGTAAAAGTTAAAAAAAAAAACATATATAGTGTAAAGCAAAGTCGCTGTGTTCGTTTGTCTGTTTTCCGTTCACTTATTAACCATGCAACATATTTTTATACGGTTTTCATTATTTTTTTAGAGAATTTCTACCGGAAGGTATGCATATTGTAGCAAAGACGAAAATTTCAAAGATTTGTAACATCCCTACGAAGAAATTCCGAACATTTTACCTACCTACTTTTGAAAGGAACTTTCTCTGTGTGCCTGTTATGCGTTCTCGGCTAAACCATTTTTGGTGACCTAAATCATCATCATCATCATCATCATTTCAGCCGATAGACGTCCACTGCTGGACATAGGCCTCCCCCAAACGTCGCCACAGCGAACGATCCTGTGCGTCTCGCATCCATCGGATTCCCGCAACCTTCACCAGGTCATCGGTCCACCTTGTAGGGGGCCTTCCGACACTGCGTCTTCCGGTACGCGGTCGCCACTCCAGAACCTTTCGGCCCCAACGGCCATCCGTTCTGCGAGCAATGTGCCCTGCCCATTGCCACTTTAGTTTGGCGATTCTTCGCGCTATGTCGGCAACCTTGGTTCTCCTGCGGATATCTTCATTTCTGATTCGATCACGCAAGGAAACTCCGAGCATAGCCCTTTCCATTGCCCTTTGGGTGACTTTGAGCCTTCTGATGAGGCCCATTGTGAGCGTCCACGTTTCGGAACCATATGTCATCACTGGCAACACGCACTGGTCATAGACTTTCGTCTTGAGACACTGTGGTATATTGGATGAGAAGATACCGCGCAGCTTCCCGAACGCTGCCCAGCCGAGTTGGATTCGACGGTTGACCTCTTTCTCGAAATTAGATCTACCCAACTGGACTGTCTGTCCAAGGTAGACGTAATCGTCTACAACTTCGAGTGCAGAGTCTCCGATCTTGATCGGAGTGGGTGCTACATGGTTATTTACCATGACTTTGGTTTTGTCCATATTCATTTTAAGACCCACTCTTTCGGAAGCTCTACTGAGGTCATTGAGCATTGTGCTGAGCTCTTCCGTAGTTTCAGCCATGACTACTATGTCGTCGGCAAACCGAAGATGAGTGATGTACTCGCCATTGACATTAATGCCCAATCCACTCCAGTCCAGAACCTTGAAGACATCCTCCATTGCGGCCGTGAACAGTTTCGGAGAAATGACGTCTCCCTGCCTCACACCCCGCTGCAGGAGGATAGGTTTCGAGGTCTGGTCCTGCAGTCTGACTGACATAGTGGCGTTTTCGTACAAACACTTCAGCACCTCGATGTACCGATAGTCAATCTGGCACCGTTGGAGAGACTGCAGCACAGCCCAAGTCTCGATCGAATCAAAGGCTTTCTCGTAATCCACAAACGCTAAGCAGAGAGGCAGATTATATTCCTCGGTCTTCTGTATAACCTGCCGTAGCGTGTGTATGTGGTCTATGGTGCTAAAGCCTTTTCGGAATCCGGCTTGTTCGGGAGGCTGGAAGTCGTCGAACCTGCGCGCGAGACGGTTCGTGATGACTCTGGAAAACAGCTTGTAGACATGGCTCAGAAGTGAGATGGGCCTATAATTCTTGAGCAGGGCCTTGTCGCCCTTCTTAAAGAAGAGTACCACCACACTTCCGCTCCATGCCTGTGGTGTTTTTCCCTCGAATATGACGGAATCAAACAGCTTCTGAAGGGCCTTAAGGATCGGTTTACCACCCGCCTTCAGGAGTTCGGCTGTAATTCCGTCATCACCCGGTGCTTTGTTGTTATTAAGCTGCTTCAGAGCCATCCTAATCTCGTACAGGCTGACGTCCGGGATATCTTCGGTATAGTGTCGGGTCAACCTAGCTCTTGGGTCGTTTGCTAGATTCGTAGTGGGTTTTGTGATTGACGTGTATAACTGTCCATAAAAAGCCTCGATCTCTCCCAGAAGCTCCGATTTGGCGGATATGACTCTGCCATCTTCGGTCTTCAGTTTCGTGAGCTGGCTCTGCCCAATAGACAGATCTCTTGCAAACACCTTGGAGCCCTTATTTCGCTCAATCGCGTCTTTAATTTTTCCAGTATTAAAGTGACGGATATCGCGTTTCAAGGACTTAGAGATCCGTTTATTGAGCAGCCGATATGTGCACGCATCGTCTGAAGACTGCAGAATCATCTCATGCCTTTCCTTCATAAGCTGGAGAGTTCGATCTGTGAGCCTCTTGCTCTTATTTGTACGAGTCTTATAGAATTTAGACCCGACCGTATGGACAGTTTCCACGAACCCATCGTTGTATTCGTCCACAGAGCTTCCTAGGCATTCGAAACGATTTTGAAGTTCGAGCTGAAAGCTCTCGGAGTTTTGGATCTGGATCTGTGCAGGACGGAGCGTAGACTTCATCAGTCGAGATCTTTCAAGCTTGACATTGATATTCAATGTGCCTCTTACCATGCGGTGATCACTTCCGGTTTTCACCGCATTGATCACTGAGACATCATTGAATATTTGCTTCTTCGTCGACATGATGAAGTCAATCTCATTTTTTGTTACACCATCAGGGCTTTGCCAGGTCCACTTCCTATGCTCACGCTTTCTGAAGAAGGAGTTCATCATGTAGAGGCCCTCCCTCTCCATAAAGCTGGCCAGTAGGTGTCCCCGGTGGTTCCTACGTCCAAATCCAAATTGCCCCACTCGCAGCTCGTCACCGTCTCGTTTGCCCAGTTTCGCATTAAAGTCCCCCATGACCACGGTGAAGTGAGTCTTATAACCATGTATGGCTCTGGATACATCCTCATACATGGTCTCTACTTCGTCATCGGGGTGTGTCGAGGTCGGAGCGTAAACCTGTATGACCTTCAGCGGATATCTTGATGATATTCTGAGTATAAGGTACGCCACCCTGGTCGACACGCTCTCGATCTTCACCACATTATTCACAAGGGACCTGTGGACAATAAACCCGACACCACCTTGGGACTGCTGGTCCCCCTCCCGAAAATAGAGCAGGTTACCAGATCTTAGGATTATCGTGTCCTCCCCCTGTCTTCGGACTTCGGATAATCCCACAATACTCCATCGTAACCTGCTCAACTCCTCCTCAAGCTCGGCAATCTTCTCATCGGACCGGAGTGTACGCGTGTTGTACGTCGCCAGGTCCAGTCGTCGACGGTTGATCGATCCCGCCCGGAGATTCTTAGCACCCCAGACCCCAGGGCTGCGCCCACGCCCGTCCACGCTAGCACAACCGCTGGAGTCACCGGGCACGTGGGGCCTGTTTTTTGTTGCATTATGCATTTGAGGGGGTTTGGACCATAACCCGCCACGCTGGTCCAGTGCGTGTTGGCGGGTCGCCATAGCCTCGTTCGTTTATCAGCAGGGTGCACCACGTGCAGGTGAGGTTGGCTTGGGTCCCGATAGGTGCTGATTGGGACCCCGTATACCTATGACCTAAATAACCACTAATAAAATAACCAATAATAAAAATTAAATCGATGGATTAAAAATCACGAGTCAATTTATTGGCACGGAAGTGTACTCGTCGTCGTTAGGTACGTGCAGCAAGCGCAGGGAACCAATCACGTGAATGGGCGTTTTTCAAAAAAGATGTACATTGCGAATTTTGGGTGTCCCCTGACTTTAGCAATTTTTTATAATTTTTGTATGCAACATACTCAAATAAAGTGCATATTTATTAAATAGTAACATATTCAAGTTATAAAATTGATTATAATATGCAACCCAACTATCACTGACATTAAAATATCATAAAATTAACATTAAAAAAAGTGCTAAATATGCATGTCCCACCTGCATGTTTGGAACTTTGAAGTCTCAGATAAGATTAGTTAAATTAAGTGGAGTCACTGTTTTAGACACTGTAGACGTATGTTGAACTCATAAATACAAATTAGAGCTTTCTATTTCGAATTTGGGCTTTAATAGCTCAAAATACTATATTTATTGTTGTCCCAGGAATATGACACAACCGGAATTCCGGTAAACGTCACGGTAAACTTTTTAATACTTCAACGCAATATTACCCTAAAATATGGTTGTTTTTCATTTCTGGCAACATTTATCTTGTCTGTGGTGTAACCGCCATTTTGAAGCAAACCTCAGTGTCAGGGTTGACAATCTTAGTACTGGCAAACAAGTAACCGTACAAATATTAGTATGCAAAATTAAGTTGGACACAAAAAGTTTGACTCATCGGTACAGATAACTAGCTTTTAAATTTAGTGCTATTATATCACAGAATGTCTCTAAAACCTTGCTGAAGATGGCGGTATTTTCAATGCGTAATTACATAGTTTTATTATCTGACGTAAGATGGCGGGAGGGCTGTATTAGGACTTTAGGGTGGCCTACTCTTGATCGATTTGTAAGTTTTAGAATTTTTCTGTAAACGTAATTTTTTAAATATTATTTATTGTAAAGAAAACAAATGAAATCCAATCGATAATTGATTGAACAAAATAATTTACTTTAGTCAACATTTTTCAAACCTAAAATCACAAGGTACTTGTGATTTTAGGTTTGAAATTTTGGCTGTCAGAGACCGAATACCTATTTTAGAATAGTCGTTGACGACCTGTGTGGCCCATTGGTACAGCGTTCTACCTATGTTAACATCGTGCCTCGAGTTCAAATCTCGGTTAAACAAAATAGTCTTTTTGTATTTTATGTTAGGATTGTTGATTGATTATTGATGTATGTTAGGATTAGTTCCAAAACCAGCAATCAGATGGCGCTAATCGTATTACTCCATTTTATCCCTGAGATAGACCTCTATTTCAGCTATAAAATAGTACTCTGTGCTCAGTGTCAACAAAATCTGTGACTAAAGTGGGCGCGTTACGGAGGTGCCGAATTGGAGTTCCAAATAGTAACAGGATTTTATGAGGTATGTAGCGATTTTACAAGTTATTTGCCGTAAGCCAATTACATTTTTGTTTATAAATTATTGTAAAACGAGTCGAAAGTAGTCATAAAATGGACACAACAGCTTGAATTATTGTTAGAAGTTTTGTTGGTATGAAATCGTCACATCGGGTTCGTCACGTATTGTATAGCCGGAATCGTTTTGTGACGCACCGGAACTATTAGGCTGGGGTCACATTTAATAGATGAATATGAATCAAAATAAATAAATCCTTCTAACATTATAAATGTGAAAGATTGGATGATTGGATATTTGTTACCACTAATCTTCGAAACCCTTGAACCAATTTAGATGAAAATTAAAATATATATAAAAAATATACATAGAAAATTAAAATATACAGAATTAAAAAATATGGTACTTTTATGTACTTATGTACGCGCTAGTATAGAGTAAATATAATTAACAATGTAAAAAAAAGAGTCGTCTTTATTAAAACACGACTCCTTTTTGCACAGCAAGATTTTATGTAGAAGCAGTGGAAACAGCGCGATGATATTTGTTGGTAGATTGTAGGACACAATATTTTGGGACACCATGCATGTAAGGTGTTTCAAAACATTGAGGAGTGCTTTAAACTACCAAACTGAATAACTTTTACGACGGGACCAACTATGAAACCGAGAAAAAATTACAGCTGTTCCATACCAAAGTTAATACCTATTGTTCGAAACTGTATGGGACAGCTGTTATCTTTTTCGCGATTTCAAAGTTGGTCCCATTGTAAGTTATTCAGTTTGATGGTCTTAAGCACTCCTTAAAGTTTGTAAAGTTAATTTTGAAACACCTTATATAATAACTAGGATATGAGTATTATTATAATATTAAGTATATAATGTGATACAATGTGAAGTATGTCTGCTACATTTCAGTAAACATGGCCCTCACGGCAGCAGAAAGAGCTAAACGATACCGGGAGAAACTGAAACAAAACCCTGAAAAATTTGAAGAGCAGCGGAAAAAGCAGTTAGAACGACTTAAGAAGAGTCGAAAAACCATTAGTGAGTTGACACAAGAAGATAAAGAATGTAGAAGAAAGCAATGGAGGGAAGAAAAGAAAAAACAGAAATTAAAAAAGATTAAAAAAGAAAACGAAGATCAAAGAGTTACCACAAGTTCATCGAAGTCTCAAAACAGCGCAGCTCCTGTCTTAAAAATTCGTTACAAAAAAATATATAGGAGTTATCGAGGAGCTTTAGAAAATATTCGCAAATTAAAAGTAAAAAATGAAGCAATTCGCAAGAAACTTTACCGTGAAAAGTTAGCTCATGAGGCAAAAGTTGGTGAACTCCAAAAAATTATAGATAAACTTACTGCGCGGCAAGAAATTTTAGAAATTTCACTACGCGAAACTTACTGCACTGCTCAATCTTTAACAGAAAAAAGGCTGCTTAAATCTGTCGCACTAAACCAAGTGGTCAAAACCAATAGATCAGTCAAAACGATTGCTACGTGCTTGGGGCTAAAAGGCCGCATAAGACAAAGTAAGAAAAAAATTGTGTTAAACAAGAAAATTCAAGAAGAAATGAAGCATTTTTATTTAAGAGATGACATAAGCCGAAACACAGCTGGAAAACGAGAAACTAAAACTAGAGGAAAGAAGAAGATGCAGATCAGATATTTAACTGACACATTACAGAATTTATATGAAATTTATAAAAAGGAAGGAGGAATGCACAGCTTTACGACTTTATATCGCTATAAGCCGTATTACGTTTTGTCACCTACAGCTAAAACCAGAGATACTTGTATGTGTGTTAAGCATAGCAACATGGAGTATCTTTTCATTGCTCTGAAAAATAAAAATGTAATAGACTATAAAAACCTCGAAGAAACTATTATTAAGTCGGTTTGTGACAAAAACTTGCATGCTTGCATGTACGAACTATGTGTAAATTGTAACAACCGAAGCATTCAATACAAAGAGGAAAAAAATGAAGACGAAATTACATGGTTTAGATGGGATAGAGTTACACATACATACCAAAAATCGGAAAAAAATATTACCACTAAGAAAACAGTGAAACAAGTGCAGAAAGGAAAGGTTCGAGATCTAGTGACAGAATTTAAAGCTGAGTTTTCAAAATTTAAGAGACACTACTACAACTGGAAAGAGCAGCAGCGGCAATACCAGGTTTGCATTAAAAATCTGGCCATTAAAGAAATTGCCATTTTAATCGACTTTTCCGAGAATTACGACTGTAAACTGGGGGCCGAGATCCAATCGATGCATTTTGGAGCATCAAAAAATAGTATAACACTCCATTGTGGGATGATTTATTGGATTGATAAATCGCAATCGTTTGTAACGATATCTGATAATACATGTCACGAACCCAATGCCATCTGGGCACATCTCTTGCCCATATTACAGTTTGTAAAGAAATCAGACCCAACAATTGAAATCATCCATTTTTTTTCTGACGGCCCCACATCCCAATACAGACAGAAAAAGAATTTTTACCTCATTAACTTATTTACAACCAAATTGAAATTGAAATATATTACCTGGTCATTTTCGGAAAGTGGGCATGGTAAGGGAGTCGCAGATGGCATTGGGGGTGCAGTTAAAAGACAGTTAGATAGACGTGTGGCTTATGGGTTCGATGTGACAAATGCAGATGATGCGTATCAACATTTATCAACCAGCATGAAATCTGTTAAATGTTTCAAAGTCTCTGATAGTGATATCGAAAATATGAACAAAATCATTCCAAGAGATCTCAAAGCTGTCCCGCAGACCATGAAACTCCACCAGATCATATCTGTCGATGTCGGTCAAATTATGCATCGGCAATTAAGCTGCTTCTGTGGCGATCAACGCGGGCTTTGCACTTGTTTGAATCCCGAAACTCATTCATTTGATTCTGACCGGAGTCGTCAAACTGTCTCTGTTGTTGGACTCGATATGGCGCCTTGCAATAAAAGCCGTGGTGTTACAACCAACTTCGTAAACGACAATGTTCTTTGCGACAAAACTGACCAGGGTGATCATGATGCTCAAATCTTTTTGGATATCAATGAAAACGCAACTTTTATTGCTGAAAACGATCAGAGTAACCCCGACGTTCAAACAGTCTCCAATAATGATCTCGAAAATGTACCTCGCGATGAAAGTGGTGGAGGAATCGCCACCGTAACTGATATTGCGCCTTGCTGTAAAATCGACCAGAGTGACCTTAATATTGTTGACCTTACTGCTTCGCCCAGCCAGAATGATAATCAGACTGATTGCATTATGAACCTTAACTTGAAAGTGGATGATGTTCTGGATTTAGAGGTTTTTGACAATGTCATAGAATACCCTCAACCGGGGTTTGATTTAGTTTTAGATACCGTAGACTGCTTGACAAAATACGACGCCGTAGGCTGTTTGACAGAAGAAAAAGAGAATGAAAATAAGAATAAAAGAAAGAATAATACATTGGCATCAGATAAAGGTCCGTCAAAGAAAAAGCTAAAAGTACTTTTACCAATAAAAGAAGAAAAATACAGGAATACGTCACTAAAAACTATAATCAATAGAAACTTTACATGCCATATGTGTAAACTGCGTAAACTTTATGTGATCACAGACATGACAAAGTGTATTGCTTGTAAAAACTGGGTATGTAGATCATGCTGCAACCAACCAGCTATTGATTATATTTGCGACAGATGTTTCGAAGACTGATTAGAACCTTAAGCGATACGCAACGAACTATATTCCAAATAGCAATGAACAAAACCTAATTTCAATAATAAATAATGTTTCTTTACTTTTTTTCTTATAATAATAATATAACTCAGGAGTACATTTAAAAACTGAATAATTTTCTTTGCATCAATTTCATTTTGATTGCTTGGTCGTGAGAGTAATTGCTATTTGGAATGGAAATAGGTATTACTTATTTAAAATTAGTAAAAATTACCAAAATTTAAAAAGTTGTGTTCAAAATATGTAAACTGTGTACCCACCTCAAGATTAAGTTAAAACAGGTTTTAGTAATAACCTGTTTTTACTTTAGATTATAAATTTAAAGACTTAAAATAAAAATGTTCGACCAAATATTATATGTAAACTTAGCTTAATGTTTTCCAGTTAGTCACTTAGAATTCCAGATAGTCACTGTCCCATATTTTTACCGAGACAATAAACTAATCTTATTTAATAAATATTTAGTTAATTGTAATATTTTTGTAGTTGTAGTTGACCCTGAATTTGCAGTTTATATTATTTGTAATCGCGTTCAATTTCATTTTAAGTAGTAGGTAGAAATGTAATGTTTTAATGGTCAAAAGTTCCGTCCGTGACGATCTCGAATGTAAAATGATTGCTAAGCGATGATTATAGTGATTTATCTATGTTTAAGTATTTTGTTTCAAAGACTTGAAGGTTTATTTAGTAAATTAAATATATATATATATCATATTAACTCATTTTTTTCAATTTATTTTCATTTTTCCTTTGTGACGAACCGGAGCACGTTCCTGTGAACCCTTCCGTACAAATAAAGATTATCACGTTGTTTTGCATAATACTGATGTACTTTTTTGTATTTTTACTTGTTTATAGTATATTTTATCGAACGAGATAAGAATTAACGGTAAAATTACTATAACATAAACAATTTTTCCTGTTCGTCACGTGTACATCTTTTTTGAAAAACGCCCGAATGCGATGCGCGGCGATCCAATCACTGACACTTCCCCATAGATTATACATCATAGCACTTCCCGCCCCGCGTTTCACTTCTTACCACCAAAGAGACCTGCTCCCCTAGCCAAGTCACAAACGATAAACGTAAACTCTCAGTAGTCTTTAATAGATTTTCAACTTTATGTTATTGGATATAAAGTTGAAAATCTATTGAAGATTACATAGTGTTTTCGTTCGTTCCGGTCGCTAACGCTCAGTAGTCTTTAATAGATTTTCAACTTTATGCCCTTAGGTATAAAGTTGAAAATCTATTGGAGATTACTAAGCGTTCACGTTTATCGTTTGCAACTTGGCTAGGGGGGCTGATATTTTACTTCTGCGCAAGTAAAAGTCTGCGCTCAAGATCCGTGCCAATACCTGTACAAAGAGTATGATAAGCTAACACTTTAATAGTATATTACAAAGAACAGTACAAAGACTATAGGAGCATAGTAAATATACAATGCGTTCCAAATAAGAATAGGATCGATTTCCATGTTGTGACGTCACGTCATACTGTCAAATCAAGGAATTATTACGATGAGCAAAACAAGAAATTTTTAAAATTCTATTTATTTACGAACTGTGAACAGAAAATATTTAATCAGAATCCAGTAAAATCCAATTCTTCATTTTGCTCATCTCAGAGTTCTTCAATTTTGCCCAATTTCTTGTGATTTGACAGTATGACGCGACGTCACAACATGGAAATCGATCCTATTCTTATTTGGAACGCATTGTTCATAGATTATATTGTTTAAGGGAAGTATCTGCAGGTATGATTTATCCATAGATATGGAATACTATATCTATGGATTTATCTGTAGTCTGTGCAAAGTACTCTGTGCACTTGTTGTTGAACTGACCAGTCTGGCGAAACTCCCATACAAAAAACCGATGTATGAAACGTGCGTCCTTTTTAATGGCGGCTATAATCCGATAAATTTAAGAAGGACATTGAGAACTCAGGGTCTATATCAGCCTATGACTCTTCAACACATAGTTAGATTACACCGCCGCCATTTTAACCACAGATTATTAATATCCTCAGAGGAATTTGACTGTCACTTACGTTTGACAGTTAGTTTGTTATGGTTTTCCTAAGATAGATTTCAATCTATATATTGTTTTAAAATATATTATTAATCATTTTGTGGGAAGAAATTTGTTCTCTACTTATCGTTGAGTATTCCTATATATAAATATGAGAAAAGTAACGCGTGAAAACTGTGAAATTTGTGGTATTAGATCATGCCGGGTTGATGATAACAAACGTCTTTTTATTGCAAGATTTCCATTAGAATATAGAACGGTAAGCATAATTAGTTATTTATTTCTTTAAAGAACTCAATTCAAGTACAATCTTTGAACGTTTAGTGTATTTTAACAGAAAAAGAAACTTATACGAAATATACGTAGTGTTGAGTAATTAACCAGGATTTATCGATATCGATGTTCAGTTATAGAAATGACCGGAGGAGCCGATGTTTAGCAGAGGACATTTTAAGCTTAAGCTGAGGATGATAATGATATAAGGAAGTGAAATCAATGTTTTCTCAATTAGTATAATAATAATAATAATAATAAATATCATTTATTTCTCTCATAAAGGTACATTGTAACAAGTTGCAGTATGTTTTGTCATGATAAATTTCCTTTCATGTAACGTTACAGTAGGTTGATAGAATGTTTAAAATATATTAATCGAAAAAATGTCGCCTGTCATATAAGTTATTTTGTTACATTTTATAATACATAAGTATATGTAATTTATAAAATAACTCATCATCCAATTTTTAGGTGTAAACAATGGGTCAAAGCGACAGGGAAAGAAGACTATGTGCGAATTGAAAAGTGGCATCAATTGAAATATCTTTGTGCAAATTATTTTACGAAATACAGATTTCAAAAAGAAAAAAACTCCACTGAAGAAAACGGCTGTTCAGAATCTGAAAATCTCACGTACACATTATATGATGAGATTTTAGTTCAATTTCCACTACATTGTATCGCAAGCAGTCAACCATTACCAGCCAGAAGAACTGACAATGTGCAGCTCTCATGTAATGGTAAGAAGTGTATGGCACATTCTGATTTCATATATTGCAGAGGTCTGCTAATTATATAATTTATGTTCACAGAATTACCTTCAGTTAAAGGAATATAACTACCACCAGAATTTATGTGAACCAAGTAAGCGTTGTTGTGTATTTATTTATATTTTTTTTTTACCAAATGGTCTTATTAGCAAAAATATATTCAAAATAATTACTTTTCATTTTTGTAGAACTTTCAACATCAAAGCTAGACGGCTGTGGACCAGTTAATTTAATAAGGAGCTCATGTAGCCCAGACATCAGACCCTAATCTGACTTCCCTAAATAGAAGATTTTGTAGTCCTAAACTTAAATTGTATACAATACTCACTTGTATACAATTTAAGTTTGCAAGTACTTAATAACTTGATTTTTAACACCGATTTTCTTTGTTTCAGTACCATTAGTGTCACCAAGAAAACATCAAGAGAGACAAGCTGTCTCAATGACATGTCGGAAGCGAAAGTTAATTAAGAAACTTAAATCAAGTCGAAATATTATAAAAAAACCTCTAACAGAAAGTTCATACAATATTAAAAAAAAAAACACCTATCTTGAGAAGTGCAAGTGCAAGTTTCATTAAAATTGGTTCAGTAGTTTTTGAGTAAGTAAGTTAAATGTGTTAGTCACTAGAAAATTTGTTGCTTCAAGTTATTATTTATTGCCATTTTTGTGTAACTGTTTGTTTTCTTAAAATTACCAAATATATAAATAGCATGGGTAAATTTAATTCGTTGAATAAATATATATTAAAACAACTTGAGTTTCGAATTTTTATTTTTTATTTCCTGAAAATAAGAAATCCCCGTTAGGAAAAATTGCCGATATCGATAAGTTTTCGCACAACCCAGTACGTCACTAGTAATGTTATTATGTTGGCAGTATGTACTCCGCCATAGTTCTGTAATTCTGTTAGGTTGGTATTGATCGAGGACGCACGTTTCATACATCGGTTTTTTCTATGGGAGTCCCGCCTCTTAAAGCGTTAGCTTTACATGATACTCTTTGGAACTGACCTTGAACTTTTACGTACACAAAATATAGGTATAATTAAATTGATAAGATTATACAGTATCACTCTGTAGGTAGTCTTTGGCATAGAGATTATACATATAAATACTGAGAGTCTTTGATAAGATTCTGAGAGAAACTTGTAACTTTCAGAGGTTATTAAGTAAAATATCTTCTAATCTTTTTATTATTACAATAAAATACATATTTTGTGTAGAAAATGGTGTCTAAAGTTCTTTGCGTTAAACTTTCGAATGGACGAGAGATGCCCATGGTTGGCCTTGGCACCTATGCTGTAAGCGTATTTACGGTCTTATCAATTAACTATTAATAAGTTCGAGATAACATCCCACTCAGGAATATAAATTGAAGATTGCTCTGTTAATCCTGAAGTCTTTATGTCAATCAATTACTTAATTTCTTTCAGAGAAAAGCCGACCCTGGTCAGTTCAGACAGGCAGTGGAATGGGGCATAGAAGCAGGTTACAGACACATAGACACGGCATCTTTCTACAACAATGAGGAAGAAGTCGGAGAAGGAATCAATAACAAAATTAAAGATGGTACTGTAACCAGAGATGAGCTGTTTGTAACAACTAAGGTAAGTTTTATATTGCTTCAATAGATTTGTGCAACTAAACATTATGCTAGTCTACTCTAAAGAAGGCAGAGGTTTAATATACTCCCTGGCAGGGCTGTGGATTGCTTGAAAGAGTTACCGTGGCCCTCCCAAAAGGTAACTGAAAGAACACTGGGTTTTAGTCACTAAATTCAGACCCTTCCTCTCGCTCCACCTAGAATGAGGGAAGTCATTTGATGATTTCCCTCAACAAAAACAGGTTTAATATGCCAATTCTGGATATTAGACTTGAGGTCCAACCACAAGCTCTTAAAGCGATCCATTTAATGACCTAAACTGAACAGTTGAAAGGGATGGAGCTATATAGAGTATATAGCTCCATTACTCTTTCTCGCTCGCACGCCTGCCATTTTAACACATCATGGTAAGGGCTTAATGCAACTATTGTATAATTTTATTTCTTGCTTGACCTATTGAGTTCTACGTTCAAACGCCGGTGTTCGCTCGGAGTTTAATGAAACTATTGTATAATTTATAAGTTCTAACATTATGTATTTTCCAGATTTGGAATGACCGCCATGCTGAAGGTGAGGTAGTGCCATCACTGAAGGAGTCACTAGCCAGGTTCAAGCTGGACTATGTTGACTTATATCTTGTTCATTGGCCATTTGCAGTTAATGTAAGTTACTATTAATAGTGGAAATAATTTCAGTAAGATCAGCTCAGTAAGATCCACCAATTTGACTTGATTTGTATAAGAATTATAAAATAAAAACCTTATAAATTTGCAAATCCCAAAAAATATTTACTGGCAATTTTTATTGTATGTACACTCAGTCTATTTCTTATTAGAATCACAATCAATTCTTATTAGAATCAAAATCATCAAATCAAATTACATGAGTTCTCTCAAAATTGTTTCTAGGATAAAGGTGAAGAAGCCAACATAGATTACCTGGAGACCTGGAGGGGCATGGAACAGACAGTGAAACTTGGACTGGCCAAATCTATTGGAGTGTCCAACTTTAATGAGGAGCAACTAGAGAGGCTGCTGAACAATTGCACCATTAAGCCTGTTGTTAATCAGTTTGAGGTAACTTTGCAATAGATATGACCATTGTTTTTAGGGTTCCGTACCCAAAGGGTAAAAACGAGACCCTATTGCTAAGACTTCACTTTCCGTCTGTGAACTTTGAGAATAAAGGAGTATTTTCTTTTTAGTTACAGAAATTACCACACCAAACTATTTTCTTCCAAACCATAAAATGATTTGCAGGTAAACCCCACCCTGACAGAACATAAGTGGGTGGACTTCTGCAAGCAACACTCGGTTGTACCAGTAGCCTACACTCCCCTCGGGCTCATATCCGAAGCCCGTCCAGAGTTCATTGGAAAGGATGTGATCAAGACAGACCCCAAACTTGGAGCTTTAGCTGAGAAGTACGGAAAGACTCGCGCACAGATTGCGTTGAGATATCTGGTAAGGAGATATTTATTATGCTAATAATTTTTTGGAAATGTATGGAAAAACATATGCGGAGATGAGAATGTTGAGATGGATGTGTGAAGCAACGAGAATGGATAAAGTGATTAATTTAGGTGTCTAGAGAATAGAATAGAATAAACTTTATTGTACACCAAAAAAGTAACACGACTTATACATAAACTTAAATCTATGGGTACAATAGACTTGTAGGTACTAGAGTTGTAGCTAGAGTGAATAGGTCCTCCTTAATAAACTAGTGCATCTCACCATCAACAATTGCGTCACTGATTACCATCAGGTGGGATCGCAGTCAAGCACTAGTTTATATCAATTAAAAAGAAGTGACAAATGAGCATATTAGTGGAAGTTTGAAAGTGGCTCCAGCATGGCATGGTCATGTGGAGGGATGAAACGCATGTTATTAAAAGTTATGAATATAGATGTCGATGGATGGAGGCCAAAGAAAATATGATTGGATTGTGTGAGGATGCAGGCGAAACTAGACTTTGAAAAATAATCGCCTTCAAATGCTTAATTTAGAAATTGAGGCTTAGCTTTTCAGAACCAGAACTCAGTATATAATTCTGGATGTTAATTTAATTTTTTTTCAGCTGTTTTTTCAGCCAAATAATGGTTTCTAGTTTTTAAATTCCCGGTTTTGTACTTGCTAACATCCCTGCCCCTCTAGCCAAGTTACAACCGTTTCGTTTCGATTCTCTTTTCGTTGATCGCCTCGAGTCGGCCACGCTTCCAATTCTTTTATGCTGACCACGTGACTGAGCGTGGAGATGACGTCAGAAAAAAGGAATCAATCATCAGAATATTCAAAAATATATTGTCCGGGACCGTTATATTTTTGAATATTTGTTCAACGGCAATATACCAGCGTTTTTATAATACAGTCCTATTTTAAACCAAACCATTAATAAATCTATTTTAAGTCTCCGCCTTTTATAAAGTCAGGTGTGCGAGTGAGAAAGAAGGATGGAGATATACATCCTATATAGCTCCATCCCTTTAACAGTTCAGTTTAGGTTGTCAATTTTTATTTTATTAATTATAGGCTCGCGTTTGACCACCATCTCACCTGATGGTAAGCGATGATGTGGTCGACGATGGAGCACGCTTGCCTAGAAGTAGTCTATTCACTCTTGACTTAAAGACCCCTAAGTTGTAGCTATCAGGATCGATTGATCGCGTTAAGAGCATTACTCCAGAGCGGCGCGCTTCGATTTTAAGTAAATTTACTCACACTGCTTTACTGTTAGCGTGCACACAGCTGTCTGTATTGGTGTGCATTATAACCGCGTGTCGTACACCGCATTGATAACTTTGATACTTTGCCAACGTTTTTAGTAAGTATGAAATGTTTACGTTTTTCCGCAAGTAGGTTTTACTTTTTTTAGTTTATTGTAATATATGAGGAATTAAATTACTAATAGGTTTAAGTAAATAAAACAAATATTATCGTGTAAAATAAAATTTTATTGTTTGTCGTCTCTAAGTTTCATAGACCTAGCTTTTCGGGCATCAACATCTCGGGTAAAAGACATTTGTTGTAAAAACTGACTAGCCGATGTTCCATATTTTTGCTCCAAAATTTATCGTCCCTAATTAATTTTTCAGTTTTCAATTTAAGATTTTTGTCTGTCCACTCAGCAAACAGACAGTATTTTTTGTTAGTTATGTACAGATCCCTCTGTATTTGATAAAACCTGTCATGACGTTTTTTTTTTACTCATAGCAACATCTGCCTGTAATCAGGATTTCGAACTACGCAACTTAATTTCGACGATGCTATCAGATACGATAAGACCATCTGGCGAAGCACCTGTAATCATAACAATTTGATACTAAATTCTTTAATTACGTCATATTAATAGAATTTAAAAAAACAATTTATGTAATGTTTGTTTGAAAAATCTAAAACGTACTCGTGCAATTGAGCAAGTGAAATGATAGCAATTCACCCGGTTTAAGTAAAGTTTTGAAGTGAGCCTTCAAGGCCAAATCCGAAATGCACGCGTCATGCTCGTGAACGGGTGCCGTCAGTTGAGACTGGTCATCTCTTAGCTGCCATTGGCTTAATTTAATTTCGTTTTCTTTTTTAATTATTATTACTTATCTACATTGTGCTCACATAATATTAGAAGCGACAAGAAATATGTAACCAAGATTTATGTAACTCATGATTTAAAAGAGTGTCCATGGAGTTTCTTACACGTTCTTCTCCATGCAATTTAGCTTCTCTTGTTTTTTTTTTGACTGACCGACATTTTGACAATTCAAAAGTGCCTGTAATTGGTCTATTTGAAATAAAGGTTTCTGATTTCTGAAGAATAGCGAAAAATGCTCAAAGAAGTCTCGAATACCCTGAACGCCCATTTGAAAATGTTATTTTTTGTATAGAAATAAATCTTATGATTCAAGATTCAAAGCATTTTCGGTTTTCTATCGATTACACTTCGGAGAGTGTGCGTTGGAATTGCACAATTTAATTCCACCAAGTTCATTCCATCATCGGACCACTAGACGTACGGCGTTGCGCCATCGGTACATGGTGGACATTCCACCCATACGGCGTTGCGCCATCGGTACATGGTGGACATTCCACCCATACGTACAAAGCGTTTTGGGAACACATTCATAATGCGTACAGCTAAGGAGTGGAATTCCCTGCCGGAGTCTGTGTTTCCTGATAGCTACAACCTAGGGGTCTTTAAGTCAAGAGTGAATAGGTTACTTCTAGGCAAGCGTGCTCCATCGTCGGCCACATCATCGCTTACCATCAGGTGAGATAGTGGTCAAACGCGAGCCTATCAATAAAAAAAAAAAAAAAAATATTTCAAATAAATCTTTTTTTTTTTTTTAATTGATATAAACTAGTGCTTGACTGCGATCCCACCTGATGGTAAGTGGTAATGCAATCGTTGATGGTGAGGCGCACTAATTTATTGAGAGCCTATTCACTCTAGCCTTGAAGAGACCCAAATAATAATCGGACGGGAAAACCGCAGCAGGCAAATTATTCCAGTCCCTCGATGTACGCGGTATAAACGACGAGGCAAAACGCCTGGTCCGGACCGTAGAGGTTTCAACAACGTAAGGGTGGATACTCGCCGTTCGTCGGCTTGTCCGATGGTAGAAATGAGATGGTGGAATCAAGTCATGCAATTCCTGCGCACACTCTCCAAAATGCATTCTGTAAAACACCGAAAGGCTGGCTACCCTACGCCTGTGCTCAAGACTTTGTAGATTGGAATTAACCAGATCTGGATCACCAATTAGCCTCTTTGCACGCCTTTCCACCGAGTCCAAAGCTGCCAGGTGGCATTTTGCAGCACCAGCCCATATGTGGCTGCAGTATTCTACACACGAACGGACCTGTGCTTTGTATAACATTAAAAGCTGTCCTGGTGTGAAGTACCGCCGGACCTTCGCAAGTGCGCCGAGTTTCCTAGCAGCTACCTTGGCTTTGGACTCAATGAACCGCCCAAAGTTAAGGTCTGAGGAAATTTCAACTCCCAAGAGCTGAAGGCGGTCGGTGTACTCCAGGGATACATTCTGAAAAACAGGAGCCATGGTGAACGGGGTCCTTTTAGCGGTGAATAGACACGCTTGTGTTTTGGCGGCGTTGAATCCCACCAGATTGGCTTCACCCCGTTTGGAGACTGCCTGAAGTGAGACATTCGTACGCTCTACCATAGCCTCTCTTTCAGACCGGATTAGCTCCTTACTAGCTCGAGCACCTGGCAGGTATCTCTCTACAACTGTGCTATCATCTGCATACCCATAGATACCGGGCATCAGCAGATCGTTGATATGCAGCAGGAAGAGAGTTGCAGAGAGAACAGACCCCTGAGGAACTCCGGCATTAGTCGTCATGGGCTCTGATGAGCATCCATCGATAACAACTCGGAGAGAACGTTCACTCAGGAAGTCTTTTACCCAGTTAATCAGACCAGGGGAAATGCCGTACGCTGAAAGCTTACTCAATAGACTAGCGTGCCATACCCTGTCGAATGCCTTCGAGATGTCTAAGGAAACAGCAATCGCTTCCCCATTCTTCTCGAGGGTCTCGCCCCACAAGTGGGTGGCATAAACTAGTAGGTCCCCAGTAGATCGATTGCGGCGAAACCCGTACTGTCGGTCACTGAGGAGATCGTTACCTTCCAGGTATGCCAAGAGGCGCGAGTTCAATACACGCTCCATAATCTTGCAGAGTATGGAGGTAACCGAAATCAGCCGATAGTTGGTAGGATCGGTACGACTGCCCTTTTTGGGCACGGGTTGCACGTTGGCAAGCTTCCAGGACTTGGGCACTATACCAGTCCGAAATGAGAGGCGATACAAACGCGTCAATACAGGAGACAACTCCGGTCCACTAGCTTTATTCACGTCAAGACGACACAGTGCTCTCAGGACCTCTTTGTTCCTTATGCGGACCTCGGGCATCGAAGTATCGCAGTGAGGTTGAGTCGGTGGAGTAGCACTACCAGTGTCAAGACGAGAATTATGGGCGAAGAGAGATGCAAAGAGACCCGCTTTCTCTCTCGCTGTATGAGCCAGTGTTCCATCAGGTTTAACCAGCGGAGGCAATGAGGGCCGACAGAAGTTCGCTTCGACTGACTTAGCAAGGGACCAGAATGCTCTGCTACCGGACGGCTGTGCAGAGAGCTTTGTACCAATATGGTTAATGCGGTCGAAGCGAGCCTTCCTTAGTGCCTTTTTGTAGGACTTGGCAGCATGGTTGAAGGCTCTCTTCTTTGAACTCAGATCCATTCGTTCATCCATTTACAAGCACTTTTGAACTGTCATAAAGTCAGTCAGTTAGAAAAATGATGCTAATTGTACTTTCCAAAGAGTAGATCTCTGTGGAGAAGAATGTGCAAGAAACTCCATGGAAACTCTTTTCAATCATGTTATGTTGTTAATATTAAAAATATCTCAGTTACATGTTTCTTGTCGCTACTATTATGTGAGAACAATGTAAATAATAAAATAAAAAAAGCAAATTATAAGTATAGACTTTAAAATAAGCCACTGGCAGCTAAGAGACGACCAGTTTCAACTGACATGAAGCGTATATTACACCACTCAGCCCAACTATTTTGAAAAGAACCGAATGATCCGACAGGTTCTGGCGTGGCGACGCGTACCGGAAGACCCAGCATTGGAAGGTCTCCTACAAAGTGGACCGATGACCTGATAAGAGTTGCGGGAATCTGATGGATGTGAGCCGCACAGGGCCATTCATTGTGGTGACACTTAGGGGAGGTCTATGTTCAACAGTGGACGTCTTTCGGCTGAAATGATGATGATGAAGGTTTTATCAACAACAATTTGACACGTTATTTGATTCTCATGGAAATTTGCTGTTTCTGATTTTTTCTTGAATTTCGCTAAGGTTTTCTTTTTGTGAAGTCTTAAAATAATATGTAGGTATAATTTATAGTGATACAAAAGTAAGCACCATGATCGGCAATCAATTGTCGGCTTGAGATTAGAAATAATGAGGATATGTCTTATTTGACTGACCTGTTGGTCTAGTGGTTAGTGGCCCTGACTGCTATGCCGGGGGTCGTGGGTTCGATTCCCACCCAGGACAAATGTTTGTGTGATGAGCACAATCATTTGTTCTGTGTCTGGGTGTAATTTATCTATAATATGTATGTATTTAGAAATATATAAGTAGGTTTATCAGTTGTCTAGTACTCATAACACAAGCTCTGCTTAGCTTGAGACTACACGGCGTTGTGTGATAGTTGTGGAATAAAAACCGTTCCATTACTGTCTCTTGGTACAAAATTTTAAAAAGTGCCAAAAATATAAATAAACAGAAATTTAAACTTAAAAGAGCATCTTTATTTATGTCTTGGTTTTCAAGTATTTGAATTTCTCTTTTCTGCCAACAACAATAAATCCAATAGGTAGCATCCAATAACACCTACATTCAAAAATAATAGGTATAACATGGCATCTTCGAGTAAAAAATTGCAATGAAATGAAGACCCTAACTTTTTGAAATCGGTTAATAAAAAGAAGAAAATTATGAATTGGTTATAAACTGTTAATGTAACTTTACCCGACTGTAAGAAGGGTTATGTGTTTCGCGCGTATCTTGTATGTATGTATGTAATATTCTTTATTAGCTCATATCTTCCAAACCGCTGAACCGATTTACATAATTAGCATATCGTTAGATTCGTCTTGTTAACCCAAATGTTCTTAGATAGGTGACGTTGAAATAATTCAGCATAACGACTGTGGGACGCTATACATTAGAGTAAAAAAAAATTTTTTTTTTTGGTTAGTGCACCATGGGTATCAAATTCAAGAGCTCATCATGACGATTCCAAAATATATGGGTATATCATGACCATATTAAAAAAAAATACAATAGGAAATATGTCATTTATTTTTCTGCTAACTTGTTGGGTTAGGTTAGGTTACTCGCAACTTCGTTACTCCCCTTTTTTGGGGCAATCGTGTAAAAAAATGTTATCTAATTATTCCAAAATTCCAAAGATATATCCCCCCCCCCACCTGGAAATGAAGTCCCGTTCCCACGGGAAAATGAAAAGTAGCCTAGGTTACTCCTTGTAACATCAACTATCGGTCAGTTGAGCACGCCATAATCATGGCGTTACCGCCATGATTATGGCGGTAACGCCATCCCCGGTCCCCCCCCACCCCCGGTCCCCTCTTTGAGTAATGGCTGGAGAGGCGTCACGGCTTCCACAACTTCCGCATTACGCAGGCCCTCACCGGAGATGGTAAGTTCGGAAGGTTCCTGCACCGGATTCAGGCGGAAGAAAATGCTCGGGGATGTCGCCATAGTGCGGATGGATCGCCCAAAGGACACGATGGAGCTTACGGTGGAAGTGAGCCGTGACCTCGTGGGGACAATCGGCGGTGATGACATCTCGCGCGTCTATGATTCGGAGTAAGGGGGAATGGGTGGCGGCCGCCTCCTTCTGCGAAGCAGTAATGCTAGTGATAGAGACAGCCGTACGCGTAAGGGAATGGACATCCTCACGCCCCAACCGTTGAGACCCCAACTACCAGCTACCGTTAGCCGCCGTAATTCCGACCCCGACTACCAGCCACGGTAGACGCGGGCTTGCGGACGTCGAGCACTGGGTAGCTCGCCGTCCGGCTGTTCGGTAATGAACCGGACCGAGCCCAGTCATCAACAGCGCGTAGTGATCCTCGCGCTCCTCAAAGAGATGTCAGCAAACCGTAGGGGCCCAGCAGGGCCGATGTCCGCTAGCTAGGACCGCGGAGAATTTCTGAAAGGGAAACCCGTAGTCCTAGAACGCAAAGGGTAATTGGAGGATACAGGTGTGGTTTTAGTCAGTAAAAGTCTGACACGCCCTCTCGCTCCACCCAGAGCGCGAGAAGTCATTTGGATGATATCCCACCTTAAAAAAAAAAAACCAGCTACCGTAGGCGCGGGCTTTTGGACGATGTGCAATGTGTAGCTCGCAGTCTGGCCGTCCGGCTATTGTCCGAACCGAGTAGATTTTCGATCGGTGCTACGTGCGAGCGTCCTGTACTACGTGTTTCTTAAAGAGATGTCAACAAAACCGTTTACATCTCTTGGGAGGACTTCTGATAAGATAACCCGTGGTCCTAGAACGCAAAGAGTAATTGAAGGAACCTACGTTTGGTTTTACTAAGTAAAAGTCTGACACGCTCTCCCTCTCCGCCCTAGAGCGTGAAAAGTCATTAGATGATTACCTACCAATATGAGTGGCCTGTTGGTCTAGTGGTTAGTGGCCCTGACTGCTATGCCGGAGGTCGTGGGTTTCGATTCCCACCCAGCGCAAAATGTTTGTGTGAAGAACACGATCATTTGTTCTGTGCCTGGGTGTAATTTATCTATAATATGTATGTATTTAGAAATATATATCAATTGTCTAGTACTCATAACACAAGCTCAGCTTAGCTTGAGAGTGGATGGCGTTGTGTGATAGTTGTAACAAAAAAAAAATATATAAAAAAGCTTTCCGTCAGTGAAAGTCCCGTCAAAATCGGTTCAGCCCTTTCGAAGATGTTCTCTCCCGGGAATCAGGATGTGGTGATGTTGGGGGCAAACCGCCCCCTCAGGTAGGTACTCATCGTAATATTAGCTATATCCCAATGAAAGTCCTGTCAAATTTTGTTTAACCTTGACGCAGATTTATCCCGTATTTTGAAATCCCATTCCCGCGAGAAAATTACGTATATTAGCTGGAACAAACCGACAGATCACCAAAAATTTCAAAATTCACATTTTTGTTATAAGTTTCGAATACACTTTGACATACATTTAGTAAACCAATGTTTTTTTTGTTAAACAGACACTTCAATTTTATTTAAGATACAAAATAAGCGAGCCGAATGACTCGATAGGTTTGTGAACTTTAAAGTGATAAATGCACGCCTAAAATGGAGTGAATAAATAGTATTATTAGATTATCATAACTAAAAAGTGTAAAATAAAAACATAAATTTAAAAAATAATAAACCCGACTGCGTAAAAAATAACTTTAGATAAAAACTAAAAAGAAAATAAACAGTCGGGACCCAATAAAATAATCCAGACAGAATCATCCTATTTAATGGTCCCGACTGTTGCAGTCAATATGTTCCGTATTAGAATTTATTATTTGTTTTATTTAAATTGGTTTTTACGCTACTGGACTGAACTTGTTTTATTTTCTTTTTAGTTTTTATCTAAAGTTATTTTTTACGCAGTCGGGTTTATTATTTTTTAAATTTATTTATTTTTAAAAGTGGCTCTTCGGTAGATTACGTTTTGGCTTCATTAGCCTTAGCCAAATTTCCGTGTTTTTTTTCTTTTTTGTGTCCTTACCCCAAAAGAAAAACGGAACCCTTATAGGATCACTTTGTTGTCTGTCAAGACCTTTTATCTCGGGAACGCATGAAGGCATTGGGTGGAATTAAAACCATACACTCAGATCTACGGTCCCTTGAAGCTGTGAAAAAATACTTCAGTTAACGAAAAAAAAGATACGGCCGTTTATGTCGCAAATGTATATTTCGACACTCTCTACGGAATCAAAATTCATAGAGTACTCCCCGTTAACCCCCAATCCATAAATTTGGCAAGCAAGGTTTTGTAGCACAGGAATAGGAAGAAATCTTAAAATAGTGAATTTATTGTTACGTTAACTTTTTTTGCGATTCGGAAAAATCTTCGGGATTTTAGATTCTTCATAGACTGCATTTCGGGAGTCGAACTATTTACAACGGTATTGTACCTTCAGTGCGTGAGTCCGACATGCATTTGCCCAAATTTTTATTCTATATATCGCCTTTTTTAGCCATATCGGAATAAAAAACAAGTAAAATAAAAACAGGTACTTATAGTAGTCTAATTTTATCTTGTTAAGTTATCAACTTCATTACAATAAAATATGCTCTCTACTCACCAAAGATTTGTCTTATAAAAAAAAATATTTTTATAATAAATAGTATCAATATGTTCCAGTCGCGTTATTAACTCACGATAATAGACTAATATTTTACGCAGCGCGCGGCGACGAGAGCGACACACGTCCTACCTCTGAAAGGCCTCGGCCGGCACTCTGGAGCGCAGACGCAATTCCGCGTCTATTATATAGTAATTCTAAATAATTCCTTGTAAATTAAAGAAATAAGTTATTAATAAAATTATTGTGCCATGTCTTAGAACATAAATGTGTTCAATTACTAGGTCTAAGAAAAAACAAAAATGCCCCATATTTTATCCTAAACTAGCATGTTTAATATCTCGAAAAATGGCTAAAAATGACAGTTTTGAGTTTAATTTTCTTGAATGAAAAGTTACAGCAATCGTATTTTTTGTTCGGCCATGCATTAGTCAATGTTATATGTTTTTTTAAAGTACAATTGTTGTAAGTTTATCATACACGGTTTTACTACTATCTCGTATCTGCGTAGACCATCGACCGCTAGTTCTAAAAACGGCTTGGATAAGAACTGTTCTAATGGGAAAACGATACGACTATTTGAAAATGTTTTTGGACTATACACTAGATTATGAAATTTCCAATAATATGTCGTCAATATCTTATCTAGAAATTAAACACATTATTGTTATATTGTCCGTCGGAAATCATTGATTTAGACTTCTGCGTGGTTTTAACGGATGAATGCTCTTAAGAGGTCGTGGTAGAGTATCTGATATGCTATGAAGTATTTCTAATAAGAATTTTTTATTATTATTTTCAGTTACAACGCGGAATCCCAGTGATACCAAAATCATTCACCAAATCACGTATTGCAGAGAACTTGAACCTTTTCGATTTTGAACTGACAGACAGTGAGATGGCGCTAGTAGATAGCTTCAATATTAATCACAGGTGTGTCCCTGCCATTGCCTTCAAGGGGCTGAAGAATTATCCTTTCAAAAATGAGTAACTTTTGTGATAGTGTGCCTAGCAAATGTTACATGTGATATTAATAATAATAGTTTATTTTATTAATATTAATACGTAAGGAACATAAATTGTCATGCTGCAATGTATATATCCTGTTGAAAATATATATTTTTGTTATAATTTTAGTTTTTGTTCTAAAATAATTAAGTTGAGGTGTTGGTTGGTTGTTTGTTACATTAAGGTGTGCAATAAAGTAATAAATAAATAATAATTATTTTCCCCATGTACCTATAATAATGATATGTTTGTGTTAGACAGTTCAGCCATTCTGATATCAGATTAGCTGGTCAACGCTATGAAATAAGCAATTCTCTTATCATAAGCAAATATAAGCAATGTTTAGGAACAATTTTAAAGCTATTGGAATTGTCTAATAACTTACCCGACAGCTAGTAGTTTAGCTCTGTCGAAAGCTATTTTGATTCAATTAAAAAATTCGCAACTAGAATAGTAGGTACAGCGCGAGTCGGGTTCCGTACAAACTTGAAAGGTAAATTGCTGTTACGATTTATGACGTATTAAAAAAAAAAACTACTTACTAGATCTCGTTCAAACCAATTTTCGGTGGAAGTTTGCATGGTAATGTACATCATGTATTTTTATTTTATTTTATCATTATCTTATTTTAGAAGTTACAGGGAGGGAGGACACACATTTTACCACTTTGGAAGCGTCTCTCCCGCAAACTATTCAGTTTAGAAAAAAAATATATTTGAAACCTCAATATCATTTTTAAAGACCTATCAATAGATACCTGGACGTATGGGTTTGATGAAAAAAGATTTTGAGATTCAGTTCTAAGTATGGGGAACTGCCAAATTTTTTTCTTTTCTATTTTTGTGTGAAAATATTTATGCGATTCATAGAATACATCTACTTACCAAGTTTCAACAGTTCTTATAGTTTCGGAAAAAAGTGACTGTGACATACGGACGGACAGACAGACATGACGAATTCATAAGGGTTCCGTTATTTACCATTTGGCTACGGAACCCTAAAATGTGACTTAAGTACGGGTCTCCGTGCAATTTTCTTCACAAAAGAACTTTCCCGAGACTTCAACAAACAGTTCATTCAGAATCAGTCGATTAGTTGTTTTCGAGTTTTGAGCTTAGCAACTCATTTAGCCATTGCCATATAAGTAGATATTAGATTGGTAAAGTTTAGTGATAAGCCGACTCGCATTGTCGACAATTCGAGTTAGAATGGTGGCCGACTCGAGTTCTGAGTATCGCCATCTCGCTCGCATCGAACAATAGAAACGCGGAACCAGTCAATCGAGTTCGAGGCAACTCGGAGTTCTACCGCCCGAGTCGTGGCGGGGCGTCGCGCCATCTTGCTTTCAACCACTACCGACCAAGTCGACTCGAGTTGAATGAAAAAGCAACTCGATTTGACTCGAGTAACTCTGTTATAATAACTCGACTCGTCCATCACTAGTAAAATTGGCGTAAGTCCCAGCAGCAGTGGAAATATTTTACGGCTGATGCTACTATATTAGAATACTAGCTTTTGCCCGCGGCTTCACCCGCGTGCATAAAATATAGCCCTTGTCACTCAGGAATAAAGCAGCTTTCTATCGGTGAAAAAAATTTTGCAATCGGACCAGTACTTTCAGAGATTACCTCCTACAAACAAAAAAAAAACATAAAAACCAACTTTACCTAATATTAGTATATAGTAGATTATGCTAATAAGGTTCACAAAAAAATAAAAGAAATCTTTAAATTGTCTGACAATTTTATTAAATGAAAATATAAATAAATAAATGTCAACATTGATAAAATTGAAACGATACAAAAAAAATAACAAATTCATATTCATATTTGCGTCAAAGTGGAAGTTCTGGAATGACTTTTTAAGATGTCTCAAAGTTTCAAGCCCATGTAGGCGGCCTACTCTAAACGAGACCTTAAATAAGATTCTTAAAAAAGTTGAAATGCATATTTGGAACATAGACATTGATGACCCGATTCCTTTTTTTAAAAGCAAATCGCTTACAACGATAAATAAGAAATCGAGTATGAGGCAATAATTATCATTATTTAGTTTTTCTAGTGACTATATGCAAGGCTACACTTTGTTTTTATGACACAAAGTTTGTCTCTAAGATTGCCTTTGCGATAAGACCGCCTATTGTAAACTCTTGTTTATTATATAAATGTTTGTCCTGTGTTAATATTAGGCGTACAATCAGTGCCGGATTAGGCCTGTTTGGGGCCTGTAGGCAATTCTACCAAGGGACCCACTAAATCTTTGTGAAATAATAATAAATTAATTTGTCTGTTTTGTTTTTTCTCACCGGCTACAGGGTACTTAGGTAGCGATAGTCCGATAAGTTGTTGCTTATATTATGGATAATACGGAATCGGTTAAATTACATAATTTTAAGGTATAGGTAGTTTGACTTGATTTTGTACATCCAAGAGGGGACCCGTAGCATATGCTACTCTTGCTACGTGGCTAAATCCGGCACTGCGTACAATAGTATATTATTACAATAAATACAAGATAATTAAGGTCATTTAATTGATCATCTAGTTACCTATCTTTCAAGTGGAATAACTTCGATAGCAAAATAAAAATTATACAAACAGTAGTCATTTCATTTAGAAAATTTATACAAACATCGGTCTGATCAGGTTTATAAAAATATAGTAGAAAATCTACTTTGTATAGTAACAATCTATAATTTTTTGGATTTCATAACAACTAGAAAGAATCGGCCACACGGCTCGAAAGCAAAAAAAATCGCATAAAAAATATAAAATGATCAATAAACAAATAAAAATAAATAATACAGCCATAAAAACCCGATAAATAAAAATCACATACATATTCCCGCTTCGCTGTTAATTAATAAATTATTTATGAAATTAAATATTAATTATGATATACATAAAAACCCTGGTTCATGTCAACAAACTAGACTATTTTTAATACATCCCTAGAGGGAGAAAAGCCATAACATGAACATTTATATGCAGTAACAAAGTTTTAGCCTACTATTACTACTTTCAAACGTCATTGGATTACACAAAAACACCCACATTTAACCAATTCAATATATTCAGGCTGATAGTGCCCGACCCGGGGACAGAACCCAGGATCTCACGAAAGCGGCGCCTACGATCTCTAACCAATACATATTTAACAACACAAAAACAATTGCTTACTTAAGACCTACAAAAATATATATTTTAGTCTTCACAGACTAGGCCATAACAAGTTGAACTATACAAATTAGGAATTATTATGAAAAAATGCATATAAATGTACGAGTATAAATGTTCCCTTGCAGAGCAATGTGCTCTTCTCTTGCAGAGCAATGTGCTCTTCTCTTGTAGAGCAAAGGGCTCTTCTCTTGCAGAGCAATGTGCTCTTCTCTTGTAGAGCAAAGGGCTCTTCTCTCGCAGATAAGCATAAAATGATTACAGTCTTTCTTATGTGTAATATTAATTTATAATAGCAGATTGATACTATATTATGTCCATGTCTGTGAATACGTAAGCTCAACATACTTAAAAATAAAGCTTTCACTTAAAATAACAATATTGATCGCAGGCGCAGCTCTAGAATATTTGTACATCTACATTAAATAAATGAGTCTATAATATAAGTTCAATGTGACGGTACAATCTATAAGCGTCTTGATATTTTTGGGATACATTGTTCGAAAGGGTAGGTTTTAGTCAGTTAAAGTCTGACACTCCCTCTGGCACGACCAAGAATGGAAGAAGTCATTTGAAAAGTTTCCACAAAAAAAAAAATGGCAGTTTTGGTACTTATTTGTAGTGGATTCGTAAAAAACGAATTGGAAGAACCATGATGTCGAATAAGCATTTTCCCTGATCAACTATTGATAGCAAAAAGATTTAAGACTTCATTCGCAATATCCAGTATGCGTATATATATTAGTATCGCTTAAATTGGCTTGAAATAAGCGCCCTAGGTTTTTATTAGGCCAAAATAACATTTACTTAAATTGTTATGCTTGTTTGTTTGTCAAAAATATGTATGACATCACAAAACTTAGCACTGTTTTAGGCAATTTAACGTTATAAAATGCGAGGTATACGCCAGTTGGTATACAAAACCAGATTGGTTACATGCTAGTACTACTTTGGTAAATACTAAATCTGTTCTAAACTACCGTCACATTACCTATTTCGATATAGGAGTCGGTTCTCATTAAGTTATGACGACATAACTGTCAAAAATTGTTTTTTGTTTTTGTTATTCCTTACTCATTTCTATCCCGCCCATTGACCAGATGGGTAGCAAAACCGGATTTTTCTTGTGTTATTTCCGAGACAGTAAGCCTTGTTTTCCCATCACCAAGACCGAATAAGTACCGACTCATTCAAAAATATGCCTACAGACAAGATAGTTGATTCACTCAACTACTTCCATACATAGTTAAAAAGATCCATGATGGAATCATAGATGGTGAAAGTGATGGCTACGTCAAAGACTACTCGAGATAGCCTGGGTACCGTTCCCTTGTAGAACGCGAATGGACCTTCCGCCTTCCAGGTCTTAATGAAACAGTCCCAGGTGTTCTTGTATTTGGCTGCTTCGAGACCTTGCATTCGAGTTTTGACCACGTCTATCGGTGTATTCCCGAATACTGATGCAGCACCTGAAATAGGGAATAATAATAATTATTTATTTCATCATTTTTGAACGCCCTGACTCCTAAATTAGGTGTATGTCCCTGTGGCTTAGGAGTTAGATATCCATAGTGGCAACAAGCCATAAAATAAAATATTCAGCAGCTATTTTACAATAAATGGTGATAGAAACACGCAGAAAAAGAATAATAAAAAAATGAAAAAAAAAAAATAGAGAGATGTTAGCAAGAAAATTTTACTAATAATATTTTTTTACTGAAGTTTTGAAATGGTTTTTCAGTTTACCCTGGAGTTCTCAAGTTGAGATGCATCAAGAGCCATCATTGGCCTGATTCAATTTATAATAATAGACATTTACTACAATTTAAAAACTTACTACTCGAATTCAACTCAGCGCATTTATTTCAATTTAACCATTTACTAGGCATTAGTAAATTATCAAGGTCGAAAAAAAAAATTAAGCTATGGAGAAGAACGTGCAAGAAACTCCAAGGATACTTGTTTTAAACCATCACACGGAACGATTGGCGCAGTGGTTAAGCAATTGGCTACGGAGCTAGGTGTGTCGCGGATTCGATTCCTATAAGGAACTTTCGAGGTATGCGGAGCAGAGAGTAAAGTCCCGCAAACCTCCTTTGAAAAGGGAGTATCCTCCGACCAGGCGAGTGTTATGTCTGGTGGGCAACTGCCCGGCAGATGATTTCGGGCTGTCGTGTATATTCTAATCGCGCGGAGAACTTTGATTGCGCGATGCAGGATTAGTTCTTATGTGACGCCATAGATGTCGCTACAGAACAAATAATAAGGCCTATAGGTAGTTGTTACGAGGTCTGCATGTCTTGAGTATCAGAGTTTACATGTTTGTGAACACACATAAGATTCAGGAGTAATACTAAGAGTGGGACATAAAAAAAACATAAGAAGCTATGGATCTTACCAGCCAGGCCACCGAATAGCCCCACAATGTACTTCGGCACATGTTTGTCTCTGTCGCCCCCCTTGTACCAATCCCTCAGGGACTCCATCATGAAGAACCTGATCGCTTGGTTGCTGCCCTGCTTCATCACTGTCGCTGTTACGCCCTTGTACAGTCCTCCGACACCTGGGAAGTGGGATATGCCGCATTAGATTTAGGCAAGACAGATGATCAGATCGAAATGTCAACATTGAATTATTCAAAAAGTAATATACAGGCTTTAAACCAGACTTAATTATAAAGTAATTTATTTTGATAAGGATTAATACCAAAGTACCAAGAAAGTTCCCCTTCTAGGGGCGGCGTATAAATTTTTGTTTTTAAATTGAAAAAAGTAGATATTGTGACATAACTATAATAGTTAGACATAATTATGACGTCGCGACCTTTATTGTAGATAGTATTTTTTTTCCTTTTATTTGTTTATAAAGGCTTTAGTCGTAAATCGACTATGACAGCCTCATTATAACCTACATTTATGTCTAACATTAGATACTAAACTAAGGCTCTTATGGATCTATTGCATACAAAGACATTAAATATATATACTACCAATAGACAGGACATAGCGAACAAAATCGTGATCCGATACTTATTAGTATTACTTAGTGGTCATAAGTCGCTCAGTCTAGTATGACGCCCCTACACGTCAAGTCGTGTTTGTATCCGCTCAAAGAGATTTAAAGAGATAATACATTAGAGCGGCTATCAGAACAAATGTTTTAGAAAAACTGTCATCCTATGCCTCAGTGACGCCATCTGGCTTTGAATAGCAAACACGCGAATTAAATTTGTAAAAATTTATAATTATTTAACTATCGTTTGGTAGGTGGCCAGGGGCCTTACCATGATAATGTTAAAATGTCAGTCGTACGAGTGAAAAAGAGTGATGGAGCTATACAACCTATATAGCTCCATCCCTTTAACAGTTTGGTTTAGGTCGTAAAATGGATCACATTATGAGCTCGTGGTAAAGCTTCAGTGTGTGATAAAGGTAAGGTTAATCTTTTCAGCAATAGATGGCGTTATCACAAAATCTATACATCATCATCATCATCATCTTCCTGCCCTTGTCCCGTGTTATTTGGGGTCGGCGCAACACGTTTTTTTCTTCCATTCTGCCCTGTCACTCGTCATACTATCACTAACTTCCTTTTCTTTCATATCACTCTTCACACAATCCATCCATCTTTTCTTTGGTCTCCCTCTCCCTCTCCATCCATCCACATGTAAACTCATAACTCTTTTAGTAACATGCGTTTCATCTTTCCTCTTCACATGACCATACCACGACAAACGATTCCCTTTCAACTTTTCAGTCACTGGCGCCACTTTCAAACTTCCCCTAATATACTCATTTCTCACTTTATCCATTCTCGTCACACCACACATCCATCTTAACATTCTCATCTCCGCTACGTGCAATCTTTTCCCTCTCCATCCATCCACATGTAAACTCATAACTCTTTTAGTAACATGCGTTTCATCTCTCCTCTTCACATGACCATACCACGACAAACGATTCCCTTTCAACTTTTCAGTCACTGGCGCCACTTTCAAACTTCCCCTAATATACTCATTTCTCACTTTATCCATTCTCGTCACACCACACATCCATCTTAACATTCTCATCTCCGCTACGTGCAATCTTTTTTCATCCGTCTTTTTCACAGCCCAACATTCTGATCCATACAGTATGACAGGCCTTATCACGGACTTGTAGATTTTACCCTTCAACTTGAGGGGCATCCGTGGGTCACAAGTTGTTCCCGTGACCTGTCGCCATTTCATCCATCCTGCGTTGATCCGATGTGTTACGTATCACAAAATCTATACATTAAAAGAAAATCATTTTCTAAGAAAATATGCCGAACTGCGCATTACGCTATTGCAAATCTTGTTGTGATAAAATGACTGGAGCTAACTTCGGTTTATTTTCGTAAATATTTTTGGTATTTACGAAGTAATTAATTAAAATTCAATAATTTTTATAAATAGTTCTAGAACATTTGCTGATTTTGTGATAACGCCATCTATTGCTGAAAAGCATAACCTTACATTTATCACACACTTGGCGTGAGATACCCGCGCGCGTTCCGCGTGTCACAGTCCGCGCCGCTTCCCGCGCCCGCGCGCCCACTGTGGACACTCAAAGGAAGTTCTTGTGTTTGAGATTGCCGCGCCGCGCCCGCCCCGCACCCGCGCTTCCACTGTGGCCGAGCACTGAGTCTCTACCACGAACTCATAATGTGATCCATTTTACGACCTAAACCGAACTGTTAAAGGGGTGGAGCTATATAGGGTGTATAGCTCCATCACTCTTTTTCGCTCGTACGACTGACATTTTAACATTATCATGGTAAGGACCCTGGCCACCTACCGAGCGATAGTTAAATAATTATAAATTTTAACAAATTTAATTCGCGTGTTTGCATTCAAAGCCAGATGGCGTCACTGAGACATAGGATGACAGTTTTTCTAAGACATTTGTTCTGATAGCCGCTCTATTATATCTCTTTATATCTCTTTGATTGCATACAAAATTTATAAAGTTCATTAGCCACTTCTGAAGTAGGACTAGATAGATACTTTGAAATATTCCAATGTCACCTCTGTTTAATTTAATCTTCCTTATCTTTTTCGCTCGTACGACTGACATTTTAACATTATCATGGTAAGGACCCTGGCCACCTACCGAGCGATAGTTAAATAATTATAAATTTTAACAAATTTAATTCGCGTGTTTGCATTCAAAGCCAGATGGCGTCACTGAGACATAGGATGACAGTTTTTCTAAGACATTTGTTCTGATAGCCGCTCTATTATATCTCTTTATATCTCTTTGATTGCATACAAAATTTATAAAGTTCATTAGCCACTTCTGAAGTAGGACTAGATAGATACTTTGAAATATTCCAATGTCACCTCTGTTTAATTTAATCTTCCTTATGAACTCTAATCGTGCCGCTTCATTCTTTGAACATATTGTACAGGAAGTGGTTAATGTCTTCTACTGTACCACAGACTAAACAATTAGGAGACTCCGTTTTCTTCATTAAGAAATTAAATTTGTTAAGGCCGATGTGGCCAGATCGCAGCCTGAGAGCCATCACAAGTTTTCGTTGCATTGTAGTGTTCACAAACCTGGTATATGACGTGGTTCTGTTTGTAAGGTCGCGTACCAGATTCCTTTACCACGTGAAGTGCTATCAAATTGCCGAGCCCAGTTTAAATAAATATCCTCTCTGTATTTGGGCAACATTTCACTGTATTCTGGATATACGAGTATGATTCCAATCGACGTTGTGACTAAACAATAGCATTAATCCTAATACTTACAACTGTTTTGAGATTCAAAATTTAAACACATTTGAATATAGAACAGTTCCAAATTCAAAATTGCTGGGAAATATGGAAACGACAGAACTTAAAAGGCATGCCTAGTATTGTAGATAATTATAAAAACTGACCATACACTTGTAACATGCAATAAATGAATTCGAACTCACCATCTTCTCTAACAATAGTCCTGACGCCATGGAAGAATCCTCTGAACCTTGGCTTCTCCAGCCTCAAGTCGTTGATGAACTTGACCTTGACGGTCTCCATAGGGGTGACTGCGAAAATAGCCTCGGAGACGCCAGCGGCCAGACCACAAGCCAGCTTGCCGGTCGTAGAGAGAGTGCCATCTTCCTTCACCATGTACAGCCGGGCTTGTTCGAAAACGCCGAATCTGGGGAAGAATTTAAGCTTTTAGTTCTTCGCTTCATGTCATCATTTAGCTTCACTTGTATTTTTTTTTGACTGACCGACATTTTGACAATTCAAAAGTGCCTGTAATTGGTCTATTTGAAATAAACGTTTCTGATTTCTGATTTCGTTGGAGTGTCCCAAACTTATACGCCTGAACTTTGTTGGAGGGCTTAATGAATGCCACCAATGCTGCAGTTAAGGAGACGCTCAAATGTAGCCCGCGAAAATTAAATTGATATTTTCTAAAGTTTTTTGCATTTTGCAGCTTAATTGTATGTTGACTAAAATATGATTAGCAGGTCTATTTCATGAAAAAGTAGTTGGATATGGTAAGGCGAACTGAAAGGGCTGTATTGATGATAAATACGTATTACACCCGCCAATCATAATACCTTAACGTCGCCACCTGCTGGACCCAAACAATTTCAGGAGTTTACCATTGACTCTAAAAGAAGAAGTTCTACTGATGACAATGAACCTTCAGCAGGATGAGTTCGTCAATTTAGATCGTAAATATGACAGGTGTATTTGGGTGTTAGCCCCATTACCTTTTTAGAGGTATTTGGATCAGGGTTTAAAGCTCCACCACACACGTTGCAAAGGGGGGATCCTCCGACCAGACGGGTATTGTGGCTAGTCCGGAAACTATTCAATAGTTGATTTCCAACTGTTGTATATTTTCTAATCGCACGGAGAACTCTATACATACTATATAAATTAGTCTATGGAGAACTCGTAATTCAGCGATGCAGGATTTTGTAATTTAGTTCTTAAGTGGAGATATAGATGTCGGTAAACCTTCATTATGTCAGTGCCGAAGTATAAAAAAAATAAAATAAAGTAGACACCTAGACTTAGTGAGTTCGCGGGAATCCGATGGACGCGAGACGCACAGGACCTGTCATTATGGCGACACTTGGGGGAGGCCTATGTCCAACAGTGGAATCCTTTCGGCTGATTTGATGACGCACCTAGACGGGAAGCTGATTTTTCAGGCTTTAATGATTCCATCTTGCAGATGCCGTCACGGTTAATCATGTGACAAAGTGGACATTTTCACGTAAATTTAGACTACATAATCATTTTCCTTGTTACAAGTACACTGACCGCCATTCTAACTCGAACGTTAACGCATTTGAGTAATAGCAGATAACGAGGTTATGTTGAACAATAGTATTGTGTTGTAAGGCATTATCGTGTAGGTGACAGGTTTCACACCTTTAGACATCGTTATGTTCCGTTTTCTTTAGTTTCAAGTCCCAAGAAACTGCGACCATAAAGCTAGAACTACATTTAGACCGACGCACACGTGTAACACGCCTGATTTGTACGTAGAACGGAGTCGCATAGCGTGGATCAAGTGTAGCTCTACAAGTCTAGTTTCCATATAAAGTGTATGGAGACCGACGCGTCCAGATCGGCGTGTGTGGCGGCACACGTGAGCGCAATGTAGTTCTAGCTTAAAAACTAGACAATACATGAATAAATATATCTACCTATTTACTTATACTAATAATAAAAAGATGAAAGGATTGTATTTTTGTTTCTAAAAAACTCAAAAACTACTGAACAATTTTAAAAATTCTTTCACCATTAGAATGCTACTGTATCACCGAGTGACTAGGCTATAACATTTTCTATTTTCTCGCGGGTGAAGCCGTTGACAGAAGCCAATCTAGGATAAACGAGATATTATAATAATGCTAGTGAAGTAGTGGGACACTACTCTGACTTGGTACGGGTGCAAGTTATATACAACATTATTTTGAATATAGTTTGTTCAAAATCAGTAACTGAATCGATTCCAATAATTTTTACACTATGTTATATTTTTTCCCAAAAACTATAAGGTCACAAGTTGGACACCACCGTCACTAAGTACAACAAAGGTCACGGCAGGTCATAGCAGGCATTAGGCGCCAGCGCACATCTGGGTGCGCAAGCAAAAACAACCCCTCAGTCGCCCGGATGGCCTGGTGACCATGTATTTGTGCGGACAACCAGGTAGCACAACAAGCTTATAAGTTAGTGATTTTTCATGATTCAGTTAAGAAATTTTGTAAGTACATAGAGATTTTTTAAATAAAAATATTAGACACGTGTTTCGAGTTTCGCATTTATACTAAAACTAGAGTTGTTAAGAGACCTTTTATTATCATTGAAATCCTACATCAATGATATGGCCAAACGAAGATTGTCATATCATCAAATGTTAACTTTTAAACGATTTGGCCAGTTTTAGTTGGCCATATCATGAAGTGATCAATTCTAAATTCTGCCTAGTTTATTACTTTCTCTAAATAGTGAACATCACATCAAAATCTGTCGTGCCGTTTAGTAGTTAGCGGATAAACAGACAGAAGCAGAAAGCGACTATGTTTTCTTTAGCCGGGTTAGCCCAACGGGTTCCGGAGTGAACTTTTAAGAGATGACGGGGCCCCTTCTATGTACTGATGGTGATTATCGGGGTGGTTTTAGCGAGGTAAGAGCCTGCGCTCACTTGAGACAAGACTGTCTGACAGAATTGTCTACGACGCGACGTCGCAGACATGTCTGCGACAAGACTGTTTTGAGACGTTCAGTGTTGCCAACAGTTACACTAACTTACCACTAGAGTTATCTTTTAAAACCACCAGAAAACCACTAACAAAAAATTATTCCACACACAAAATCGCAAAATTTCCCACTAAAAAAAATGTGTGTTGTAGGCTTATAGGTTATTAGTTTCCTTTAATAATAAGTGATAAACATTAACAATCAGTTGATCAAAATATCATTTGTGGGTAAATTAACATTAGTATTTATTTAACATACAAATGAATCAATAACAGCTATGTATTAATTCGTCTTCAGACGAATCATTTTTGTTTGCACCATCATCGTCGGTATCAGATTGATAATTATGGTTTCTATGGTGCTGATTACACCCGAGTGATCGCATTTTTAGTAAGAAATTGAATTTTACTAAAGCACTAGAAAAATCCAAAAGCCACTAAAACTAATAAGTATTTCGCAATTAAATGGGGGGTTAAAAACTACAAGTTTTAGTGGAAAATCCACTAAGTTGGCAACACTGGCCGTATGCCGCTAGACTGTTGTCTTGGTTGTGAACTTGTGACGTAAACAAAACAGTCTTGTCGCAGACGTCGTAGACAAGTCTGCGATGTCGTAGACAATTCTGTCTAAGACAGTCTTGTCTCAAGTGTGCGCAGGCCTTAAAAATCCTACACTCCCCGGACTTAATCCCAAAGTCCGGGCCTTTTAAAGGTTTATCCTAGAAAACAAAAAAAAAGGCGTTACGAATATATCTTTTGTGCGGCCAATCTCTAAACCACTACACCAGCCGTACCTTAGTAATAACTGGGACAAAGAATATAAGTACTAAAATTAGATCAAGGACAGTTTATGCAACAGTTGTATTCCATTCGGGAAACCCTTCTGATGAAAGCGTCGTGATTGAGGTCATGTAGTTCCCTAAAATAGGGTTAGACAGATCGATGGCTCGCTTCTGCAATACATTTATAGGCCAAGAAAGATCACTATTACCAAATGATATCATTTTATTTGACCTTGAGTTTGTTTTTTTTAAACACCGCCAGCCGTTTAGCATAGTCTCAAAAACAAAATATTTACACGTATTTTTGTTTAGGATACGAGTGACACTGGCCGTTTCTAATTATATCTTCCGACTGCCATCAAAATATTCGATATTTTTTCCTATCCGGTTTTATTGGTCGAGTTTCACGTGACCATGCATGAAGATTGTTCACCTCCTGCATGTTAATTACTTGTTTAATGTTTACAGCACTTAGGTACCATTGAGTTATGCTTGCCTAGTACTTTTGTGGAAAGTTTCAAGTCCAACTTGAGTTACTCAGTAATGAAAACCAATTTAATAGTAATTACTTGTTTTTCCGATATGTTATTGGACATTTTTATGTAAATGAAGCGACAGAATTTGATTTGTTTCGAGTTTTCGAACCATTTGTTTTCTGCAACACGTGATATTAACATCTTGACAGTGCGGTTCAAAGAATGAGAACTCTAATCAATGATTTATTGCTGGAGACAGACAAATTTATTTCTCGCTTTTGGTAGGTGATTGATATAATAGCTGTTGTAGACTCATGGAAATGCACAGACCTTGTAGTTGATACCTCTACACACAGCTGTTTTCCTAGTGCGCCGTGCCATGAATAGCATAAAGGACACACTTGAAGAATTTGAACGTACCTCTGAGTATTGCGAAACATCTTTCTTACTACAAGTAAAGATGTAATATTGAGCAGAAACGACAAAGACGGTAAATTCAAGATAAATTAAATCCGTGCAAATTCTCCTCGCAACGGAATGCCCTGAATGTCATTGAGTTTGTTTATCTGTATCAACCTTCGTTTAAGTGACACAATGAACTGTTGTTATCAGCCATTAATGTTCCACTTTGCGGTAACGTGAGATAGACGTGTCGACTTGATATATTAGAGAGAAATGCGACAACTGCTGGCGAGTTATGGAACCCTGGTACTTGGCCGGTAGTTTGATGGGCTTAGGATGCATGTATGAATGGATTCAAGTTACATCATCAAGCATGTGTTTTACACGTTTATCGCCTAATAATTACAGCATGATTAAAATTTAATCAATTATTTCACCAATTAAAATAATAGCTCGATGCAAATTCAATCTTCGGGCTGCCGGTGCCCGTATAAACTTTAAAATCATCCAACCAAAACATACAAAATGTATTTCTTTTTAGGGTTCCGTACCCAAAGGGTAAAACGGGACCCTATTACTAAGACTCCACTGTCCGTCTGTCTGTCTGTCTGTTCGTTTGTCACCAGACTGTATCTTATGAACCATGAGTTAGACAGTTGAAATTTTCATAGATGATGTAATTTCTGTTGCCAGTATAACAAAAAATAATAAATAACCCTTTTTGCAGTCGGGTAAAAACAGAGTAAAATAAATATTTAAGGGGGCTTCCATACAACAGACATGATTTTTTTTGCCGTTTTTATAGATAATGGTACGGAACCCTTCATGGGCACACACGCTGGGTACCCGTTAGTAACCCAATAAATAATAGTTATCCTGAACCCAGGAAAGACATGAAGCTCCTAAGTAGCGTTTGCCACCAAGACCAGACAGCCTATCTCAACGAGGAGTTTCAATAGAGATATTATGTTGCAGTTATATTACTAAGGAAATATTAATTATGATTGTCGTGTCAACATTAGGTCAAGGTGAAATATGTATCAATATCAATAGCAATATGATACGAATATCTACTTGTTGCGTAGGCAATTGCCTGCAAGTGTTATTACGATCTCGTGCTATACTTTCCACTTTATTATTGGCAGGTCAAATTGTTTATGGGCTGGCAGCGAGCTCTTGCATCCGAGCTTTGGTACGGAGGGAGAGGCAATGGAAGGCGAGGCAATCGCCTTAATCACCTTTATTTGACTTTAACTGACTAAAACAGGGTTTTTAGGGTTCCGTACCCAAAGGGTAAAAACGGACTTTACTGTCTGTCTGTTAACAGGCTGTATCAGCAGATGATGTTGCTGTTGCCGCTATAACAACTGATTAATTACTAAAAACAGACTAAAATAAATTGTGTCAAAAAAGATTTACATTATCTAAACAAGTTTTTTTTATACGGAACGCCTTTTTTTCTAAGATTTCTTTGTGCTTTGGTGTGTTTTATGTTGTAACAAATATTTTGTTTTTATCTATTTATCATTTCAAAAAAATGTAAAAGGCGTCATTTAGACGCCTTCAACAGGACAGCTTCCGGAAAAATATTTAAAATTAAATTACACTAACGGCTTTTTATCATAATGGTGTCTTCGTAATCATAATTAGTAACGACGCTTTGCCTAGCAATACTTTCCAGTGTTGTAAAGTTGACACAAATGATATTGGTCATTATTTGACGAGATATAACGGCATATCTTACAGATAACAGAAACATGATAAGGTTGAAACGAAAACGCGGTTTCATCAACAGTACCTGATATTTATTTGTATACTAGCAACTATACAGGATGCATTTTGGAGAGGGTACGCATTAATTACATGACTTGATTCCACCATCACATTTCTACCATCGGATAATCCGACGTACTGAGTTCCAAATAAGAATAGGATCGATTGCCATGTTGTGACGTCACGTCATACTGTCAAATCAAAGAAATTGGGTAGGGTGAACAAAACAAGATTTAAAAAAAAAATAATTTATTTACGAATCGTGAACGAAAAAAGTTAAATCAGAATCCAGTTCTTCAATTTTGCTCATCTCTGCGTCACTGTGTGAAGTGTCTGAGTAGTGGCAAATGGAAAAAGAAGGCGAATTGAATAACAATGAAAGTAAGAAAGAAAATAGTTTTTTTTTAAACTAATTATGACTTAAAACAATATATTTAGCTAATTTATATTAAACTAGCTGACCCGGCGAACTTCGTACCGCCTTGGCGTAGCAATGATGCACTACTTTATTTTGTATAGCTGACCTATCTTAGGACAAACAATGCTCTTTCAATATAGTCTATGGCTGTGAATGACACTGACATTCGTTACGCGCGTTTTTTTAAGTATGCAAAATTAAATGTATATTTTTCAATATTTCTGAGAGATTTTCTTAATATTTTTTTCCGTAAGAACCTTCTCCTAATAATAACAAATACAACAAAAAAAGAATTAGTGAAATAGGTCCAGCCATTCACGCGTGATGCCGTGACCAAGGAAAACGGGTTTCATTTTTATATATATAGATAATAACGTTTTTACTTCACCTAGATTTAACTAAGACTTGTAATACAAAGCAAAAAAACCCCTTTATTGATACGCAAATAAGCTTTCTTTGCAAACCGTACTTTTCACTCAACATTTGACAGATCGCGGTTATTGGCTTTCCTATTCTTATTTGGAACGCATAGTAAGGCGTATGTCCACCCTTACGTTGTTGATACCTCTACGGTACGGACTAAGCGTTTCGCCTCATCGTTTATACCGTGTACATCAAAGGACTGGAACAATTTGCCTGTAGCGGCTTCTCGTCCGATTATAATTTAGATGTTTTCAGGGCAAGAGTGATTAGATCGCATCACTGCTTACCATCAGGTGGGATCGCAGTCAAGCACTAGTTTATAGCATTAAAAAAGCCGCCTTAGCTTCGTACGGGTGTTAGAATTCTTTGAAATTCTCTACTATAATATGCATGTATTATACACAAACTTTTTCATGAATAAATCTGTTAGTAAAAAACTGGGCCAGTGCGAGTCGGACTCGCGCACTGAGGGTTTCGTACAAACTAACCTACGAGTATGTAAACAGTTAAATTCCAGAATGAATTCTCGAAGATTTTTCCGAATCGCAGTTTTTTTTTGTGACGTAACCGCGTGTGAAGGGGCCGCAGAATTGGGTAAGTATATGGTTTTAATTTAAGCTGTTGATCCCCGCATTAACGCCGGCGTTCACGCGCCATTGTCTTACTATTGTGTCTCTAATTACGCACTCAAAAGGTTAAACTCGATACCTCCACGCATTCTCGAGATAAAGGATCTTGACAGACAGACAGACACACGGACGGACAACAAAGTGATTCTATAAGGGTTCCGTTTTCTCCTTTTGAGGTACGGAACCCGAAAAACCGTCGTATTTTTTGAGTTCGAATCGCGAACACACAGACAGACGCTGTGTTGGGACTTTGTTTTATCATAAATGTATAGTTTATATACGAGTATCTAAGTATATGTAAGGAAGAATAAGGATGTAAGGATACGACATACGCCACTCAAAAATGGCATCGCTTTGTGAATCATTCGCCTTTTATCGATTTGACCCAAAGTGACCGAAATAAATGAAAACGGATGGATTTAGGTCACTGTGACATGTCATATATCATCGACGACATTGTTTTTACAGTGTTTCAAGCAATACCACACAACGGACTTTGGTGCTATTTTCACTAATAGAAAGAGTAATAAACGAACAAGGTGTATATATGTATATATACGGTGACTGGCAATTAGTGTACGATACTTAAACACGTGATTGTGCTCATGATAACCAACAACTTTTACTATAGGAACAAACCTGAAATCGCGAAAAAAAATCAGCTGTTCAGTACGTTTATGTTTGCCTAATGTACTGAACAACTGATATTTTTTTCGCGATTTCGGCTTTGCTCCCATAATAAAAGTTGTTGGTTATCATGAGCACAATCACGTGTTTAAGTATCGTACACTAATTACCAGTCACCCTATAATTTGCACCCGAGCGAAGTCGGGACAAGTCACTTAAAATCAATGTTTGTGCTCTATGCGTGCCTAAACCATTGATCAGATTGTGATGAAACTTTGGTAAGGTGTTCTGAGCACGCCCGAGATGGTTCCTGATAAAAAAAAATCTACATAAAAATAAAAAATAAAACTGTTCCCTGGACGGCATCTCCAAAAGGGCTGGATCGATTTTGAAGGGACTTTCACTGACGGATAGCTGATGTTACAAGGATTAAGCTGTTGATCCCCGCATTAACGCCGGCGTTCACGCGCCATTGTCTTACTATTGTGTCTCTAATTACGCACTCAAAAGGTTAATTTAGGTTACTTTTTATTTCCTTGCAGGAACGGGATTTCAAATCAAACTACAGAATACGTCGTTAACCAGTTAAACTAAATTTAGTTTTAGTTAATATTATAATGAGTAACTTAAGATACTATTTATTTTCTCGCGGGACTTAATTCCTGGTGGACACATCTTCGAAATGGAGAACTTAGTTGTTTTATGTGAAAGTAAAATAAATGAATTAGATTCTTACAAAATTAATCAATCAGAGTCTATGTTTTCTGACAGCTACAACTCTTTAACCGGGTCTTTAAGTCAAGAGTGATTAAAGGTAGAAGTCGGTAGAACTACACTGCGCACACGTGAGCCACGTACGCCGATCTGGGCACGTCGGTCTCCCTCCATACATTTTATATGGCAGCTACATTAAACCCATGCCACGCGACGTCGTTCCACGTACAAATCAGGCGTGGTCCACGTGTGTGTCGGTCTAATGTAGTTCTAGCTTTAGTTATTTCTAGGCGAGCGTTAAGGTTGTCGACATAGCACGAAGAATCGCCAATGGGCAGGGCACATTGCTAGCAGAACAGATGGCCGTTGGGGCCCAAAGGTTCTGGAGTGGTGACCGCGTACCGAAAGACGCAGTGTTGGAAGGCCCCCTCCAAGGTGGACCGATGACCTGGTGAAGGTTGCGGGAATCCGATGGATGCGAGGCGCACAGAACCGTTCATTGTGGCGACATTTGGGGGAGGTCTATGTCCAGCAGTGGACATATATCGGCTGAAATGATGAGGCGAGCGTGCTCCATCGTCGGCCACATCATCGCTTACCATCAGGTGAGATAGTGGTCAAACGCGAGCCTATTCATAATAAAAAAAAATCGCAAGCACAGAATTATTAGTTCTCTATATTTGTGCAGTTTTACGAACTTGACGCAGACAAAGTCGCGGGTAACAGCTAGTAGCTTAATGATGAGTATTAATCAATTCAGATCAGAAATCAGTATCAATTGAGTCATTCTAAATTGAAAACTAGAACTCATTCAATTTAAGTCGAGAGATGTTTTTAGGAGTTGTTGACGATTGGGACACAATATATTCGGACACCACCAAATTAAACTGTTTAGTGCGGTTAGATAAAAAAGTCAATTCGGATACTGTGTCCAACATATTACGTCCGAATCGCCAGCAAAGCTCGTTTTTAGACAAGAATAAAAACAGAATACTCTAATCCAAGCCAATCTTATCTTGCGCAGTTGCTTGTCAAAGACATTATCTTAGATTTTCATAATCTCTGCGTATTCTTGTAACCCTAGTACAATTGTATCAAAAGTAACTTTATCCAAAATCGCAAATAAATTCAAATTCGTTCAATATTCAATTCAATTCAATTCATTTCAATTCAATTCATTTATTTATTCTCTCTTCACAATAGGTTTTTTGACAGTAACAATAGGACTTACAGACTATACTTCCACTATTGTAAGAGTCTGGTGCCTGAAATAGGTTTTTGAAAAAAAACCTGTGGTACAGGTCACCAGGGCCCCCCACAGCAAAAAAAGAGAAAGCACATTGTTAGTTACAGAACAGACAAGGAGAAAATAGAAAATAAACAAAAAATAATAACAATAATAATAGTTATATAAAACCAAGGTAAAAATAAATAAAAACTAAAACCTAACAGAAAATTACTGTTTTTGCAGAGCAAGTTATTGAAAGTGTCTTGGGGATGTGTATGTGAGTGTCATAGTGTCATATTAATCAAGTTAGAAACATTTTACAACTAGCAGAAGGGGAAACTGTCAAATAACAGTATAAGCATGGACAAACTGAAATGTGACGTCACTGCCATTTGGTTACGTGTGCCTAAAAGGGATAGCGAGATGTTCCAACCACGCCCCCACTCTTCCTCGAACCAATATTTGGAATGGCAATTGCTAAAGGGCCTATTACACTACTCGATATTCAGACAGTCTTAGTCGATGTCGCGTAGTTTAATAAGGGTTAGACCGGTCTTACTCGGAACAAAAAATAAGACAGTCTGAATATCGCGTAGTGTAATAGGCCCTTAATTCATACACGGTGTCTTTGACATCGAGACACAAACGAATACCACGGATCCAGTACATGATTCTGGACCCCCCAGTGGTGGAATTTTTCGTCGGCTTATACCAATTTATTTTTTATCTTTACTTTTTAAATTAAAAAAAAAAGAGTTATGAGTATACATGTGGATGGGTGGAGAGGGAGAGGGAGGCCAAAGAAAAGATGGATGGATTGTGTGAACAGTGATATGAAAGAAAAGGAAGTTAGTGATAGCATGACGGTTGATAGGATAGAATGGAAGAAAAAAACATGTTGCGCCGACCCCAAATAAGATGGGACAAGGGCAGGAAGATGATGATGATGACTTTTTAAATTTTAAACTGTAAAATCGTTATTCTAAGATTTATTGTCAAAAAAAAAAAAGAACTTTTTCGACACCGGAGGTGCCCTTAGCGTGTAGTCGCTTAGCTTTAAGTCTTTGTAAGCTCTGGCTGGAGACTTTAGTTTAATAAGGCCGCCACAGGTTAGGCCGGTTAAGAAAACGAGACGACCACCTCATAGGATGACCTGCGAGAGGCCATACAAAAAAAAAAAATAGTTTGAAAGAATTAACGTCTGTGTTTACCTGACGGCGGATTTGGGGATCGATCCATAGACGAGCACACTGAGCCCTCTGTACAGACCGAACACTCCATGTGTCTTAACAGTCTTCTTCACGCAGTCTCCGATGCCGGCGTACTTCTTGGCGCCTCCTGAAAAATTGAAGCGTGTTTGTTTATGGTAATCAGCACATAAAGGTATGGGAAAGAACCAAGCTTGACAACCAACGTGTTCTAATAGTACACGAGCATTCATTTCAACTAGCTTTCGGCATTTGATTTTCTAAAGCTTGAGTAAGTATTTAAAATTAGTCCCGCCAGACATTGGCCTGACCGAAATCCGACTTACAAAATGAGAACCTGATTTTGAAACCGTCCAGGGACCCACGCAAATATATACCCAAAGTTTCATACAAATCAGTCAAGCGGTTTAGGAGGATTTAGGTGACAAACACACGCACAGAAGAATTATATATTAGGTACTCGTATATAAAGATGCTTTATTATAAAACCAACCCGCACTGGGCCCGCGTGGTGGATTACGGCCCATCCCCTCTCCTAGAGAGAGGAGGCCTGAGTCCCAGCAGTGGGAACATTAAAAAGGCTGAATATGTATGTATGTATGTATGTATATGTATTATAAAACTAGCAGCCGCCAGCGGTTTCGCCCGCGTTATTTTATTTATTTATAGTAGAAAATTATCACGACGAACATAATCCCAGAATATAAATCACATTAGTTCTACAAAAATATAATATTGAACTCCGTGAATTGCTACTTAGCACTCTTCCTCTCTCCTAACTTTGCTGCGCCCGACAGGGTCCATATTGATCTATGACAATTTTCAACACCAATTTTCAATGTATATTACATATGGATTGCAATAAAGTATTGAGTAAATAATAAATTGCGAGAAGGAATCCTCTTTGATAATGATTTGACCATAGAAAAATGATATTATCATTTTTAAGTTACTCATGCACAGCAGAAAGATTGTATAAACCATGGCCTTGTTTAAAATTAGCACAAACCGCATAAATTAAATCAAAAGTAACGCTGCATTTTGCTGTGTGCATACCAAATATTTTCAGCTTTTGTACAAACGTGGGAAGAGTACAAAAATAAGTTCGCGTGGGAGGAAAATAAAAATCTTATGAGGTGCATATGTTTTTTGAACATCCCGGCTTATATTTTTTTCGTGACGTACGATTGCATCGAGTAGGTGATTTGATACTTTATCTAAGTACAATTTTTCTAGTTTCGGTCTTAAAAACTAGTTTCGGCTGGAGTGTAGTAGTTTTTCTGAATTTTACAGGATGATGCAATTTGGAGAGTGTGCGCGGGAATGAGGATCAATCACATAATAGCAAATTAAGTACATCGTATGTGTAATAATTCACTGAGCATTTATTTTTTTAGATTATTAAAATACTTCAAGAAATGGTCGATTTATTGAAGTTTTTTTGAACGGCTACTTGGAAACGCGCGCTCTCGCTGGACTGTTTACGATGGCGTCATCTGTCATGATCCGTTCGACGAACGGCTTGATCGTATCATTGACATAGGAAATATGTGTTATATCTATCTCAATGGATCGTATTCATTCGCCGGTGGAGACTGACCATGATAGATGACGTCACAGCCTGTCTCTTCATTCTCGGGCGCTTTTCTGGAACTAATACACTAAAATTGCTGTATCTTCGTCATTTTAGGTCCGATTTAAATAATTTCTTCGCAGTATTTGCTGTTTTTTTTTGACGCTATAAGTCTGCATACTCCACAAAATCATGACTGATCCTGGCTTGACTGATTGCATGACTTGATTCCGCCATCTCCTTTCTACCATTGGATAACCTGACGTACGGCGAGTATCCACCCTTACATTGTCAACACTTCTACGGTCCGAACTAATCGGTTTGCCTCGTCGTTTATATAGAGTACATCGAAGGACTGGAACAATTTGCCTGATTCGGTCTTTCTGTACGATTTTAATTTAGTGGTCTTCAAGGCTAGAGTGAATAGGCTCCTAATAAACTAGTGCGCCTCACCATCAACGATTGCATCACTGCTTACCATCAGGTGGGATCGCAGTCAAGCACTAGATTATATTATGTAAAAAAAAAAATTGTTTTCAGTCAAAAAGGAGCCGAATATTCGGCTTGACCGAAACTGCGTCTGAGCTGAGACGTTAGATACCTAAAAACTGACTCGTTCGTCTATGTGTGTTATATTTTTTTTATTATTTAGTATTTTAGGAAAGTTATATATCAAAATATAATTAGGAATAACTGTATCAAAATATTACTTTTTGACAGTTTTTTATTATCAACGTTAGGTGATGTAACAATCGCTAGAAAAAGACGTAATACAACTAATACGTAGGTCGTACTGGCCATGAATTTTATGGGTCAAGTTAGACTACACTAACAGTAAGTGCCTTAGTTACGGCACAGTATAGATATATGGAACAGTACGGAAACTACCTACAAATATTCGAAACGGCTCACTCACACAAACATACGCATCTTCGCTACTGACAGGACCGCGAGAAACGCTTACACTACGCGATATTTAGCACACGATATTCAGACTGTCTTAATTTTTGTTCCAAGTAAGACCGGTCTAACCCTTATTACACTACGCGACATCGAGTAACTGTAAGACTGTCTAAATATCGAATAGTGTAATAGGCCCTTTAGGAGTCTCGTCGATGCGTATGTTTGTGTGTTTGTGTGAGTGTGCCGTTTCGAATATTTGTAGGTAGTTTCCGTACTGTTCCATATATCTATACTGTGGTTACGGACAACGATCATGTTGACTTCAGATTTCGGTTAAGACTTTCCTCCAAAATTCATGTCACGATTTTATTTCAAATTTTACTATAATCAAAATTTGGTGTTCGTTTTTAGGGTTCCGTACCAAAAGGGTACAAACGGAACCCTATTTCTAAGACTCCACTATCCGTTTGTCTGTCACCAGGCTGTATTTCATGAACCGTGATAGCTACAGTTGAAATTTTCACAGATAATGTACAATTTCTGTTGCGGTTTTTTTTTTCGGTGGGAATATCATCCAATGACATCCCCCACTCTTGGGCGGAGCGGGAGATAGTGTCAGATTTTTACTGACTAAAAACCCACTCCTGTTTCTTCGTTGCCTTTCATACCGGGGCCGAGTCCTTTTTCAGAATCAGACCTTTGGCCCCAGTAGGCTTCGACCCTGTTGGGCTCCTACGGTAGCTGACATCTCCTTGAGGCGCGCGTGGAACACTACGCGTCGTTGACGACTTAGGCTCGGTCCGGATGGTGAGCTACCCATTGCTCGCCGTCCGCAAGCCCGCGCCTACGGTGGGCCTACCTTTTGCTAGCCTTGTCACCCTATAGTTACGCCACTGATTCATATGCACATTTTCTTCGGCCCTCCTTTGAGTTAACGCAAACAGCTGATAAAATGTTATTTGTACCATGGATCATGATATCAAGAATCGATACGGGCATTACATGACAACGACTGATAAGGAGATCAAAATTTATGTTTACGTGTTTCTGTTTAAAACGCCGCTAAGTTGATATAGAATAGAATTTATTTTTCCGAGTCATTTCTGTTACACTACTGGGCCAAGGCCTCCCCCAGGTCCTTTCAGGTATTCTTCTCCCGCGCCGTCTCAAACCAGTCTTCGTGGTACGGGTCTCTATCATCTCGCCATCTCTTTTTGGGCCTGGTTATAAAAATCTCGTGTCATAGGCGTCCAGTACACGGTCATGCAGGCGTCAATCAATTCAAGACGTAATTTTATCGCCATTAGTTTTTCGACATGCAAACGTCAATCATCGCATTAGACAGTAGGTTTTTCGTCAATCAAAAAATTTGACTGTGGCAAATCTGATAGCAAAACCTATCGTGTAATGGACCCCATAGGCGTCCAGTACACGCTCATGCAGGCGTCAATCAAGACGGAATTTTATCGCCATTAGTTTTTCGTCATGCATACGTCAATCATCGCATTAGACGGGAGATTTTTCGTCAATCAAAAAATATTACTGTGGCAAAACTGACAGCAAAACCTATTGTGTAATGGACGCCATATTGTTTGCTATCGAACTATTCCGAATCGGCTTGACCGACTTTTTTGAATTTTTTTTGTATATTTGGTAGGTTTGGGAATAGGCCGTAGGTTATTTTTTCCCTCCTGCTCCCACCCATTTATTCTCTAATAATTTAAATGGCAGAACAACGTAATTTAAGCAAAGTTACTATTAATTAATTTTAACTCTGAATAAAATATATTTTATTATAAAAAAATCTTTACATAGCCATTACACAAGTGATTAAAGTAATATTCAGTTGGTGTCGATAAAATTTGCCTAGCCATTAATAAATCCGACTCGGCTGGGTAGCGTTCGGAAAGCTGCGTAGTATCTTCTCTTTCAACATACCACAGTGTCTCACGACGAAAGTCTATGACCAGTGCGTGTTGCCAGTGATGACATATTGCACCGAAACATGGTCGCTTACAATGGGCCTCATCAGAAGGCTTACAGTCACCCAAAGGGCAATGGAAAGGGCTATGCTCGCATAAAGAATGAAGATATCCGCAGGAGAACCAAGGTCAAATAGCAAAAAGAATCGCCAAACTAAAGTGGCAGTGGGCAGGGCACATTGCTCGTAGAACGGATGGTGATGGAGCCGAAAGGTTCTAGAGTGGCGACTGCGCACCGGAAAACGCAGCTTTGGAAAGCCTCCCACAAGGTGGAACGACGACCTGGTGAGAGTCGCGGGAGTGCGGTGGATGCGAGACGCACAGGATCGGTCTTTGTGACGACGCTTGGGGAGGCCTATGTCCAACAGTAGACTTCTTTCGGCTGAAATAATGATGATGATGATAATTATTTGTCACACTTCATAAAAGTTGCACATTGTACAAGATAATACCTTGTAGGATTACAAACAAGTAACTCTAATACTAGTTCCTAATCAGTTGATAATGAAATATCTAATAAGAAATTTAACATTATTTTTAGGCATGAGTAGCTATGTTCTTTCTGTGCTGTCCTAATCTGAAACGAACTAGGTATAGTTAATTATAGGTTAACCATGTTTAACTCATAGTTTCAGCAAGCCTTATCATTTCTCTGCACTTTCAGCCCTGCGTTCAAAAATAACCAGAGTAGGGTAGAGTCACTACTACAACCGTTCAAAAATGCTTCGAGTTGCAACCAGGGTCGTTCTTTTATAACTCGAGTAGCTACCCTGGAGTTAACCCAACTAACTCTAACTCCGAGCAGGGTAGGTTGGTGAAAGCGGCCATAAAAAACCGACACACACACACACACACTTGGAGGACACTTCCTTGACATTGACAGTTGAACTCTACGTTCGGTTCGTGTTCAAAAATGCGAGTGTAGAGCATCTACTCTGATGACGTCATTAGAGTTAACTCCAACCTGAAAGCAGGACTGATAAATTACTTTTCTGTCAGTGTTCCCGTCAAACGCTAAGTACATACAAAATGTATGGCAGTGACATTTTGGTCTTATGTGGAACAGAGTGTATAGTCCCCTAAACCTCCATTGAAAAGGGAGGATCCTTCTACCAGACGGGTGTTATGTCTTGTTTGGGCAACTACCCGAGAGTTGATTTCGGGCTGTTGTTCGAGTGATGTGTGATGCAGGTTTTTATAGTTTAGTTCATATGTGGTAAGTCAAGTCACATCTGATTCTTCTTTTCGTGTCGATGTACTCCAACTAAATTTTATCTGACCAGTATTTGGCAACCTCTACGGCTCTGTTGTTGGCCTCGTTTAGATCCTGAAAACTGCAGTTGGTTGTGCAGGATGGACAGCATAGCAAATGACGCATGTCCTGTACAGCGGCTCCACACTGGCACTGTGTTAGAGATGGGTCGAGGAAGCCCCATTTGGCCATTTGGCCAAATTATTCAAATTATTCGTCCAGTACACGGTCATGCAAGCGTCAATCAATTCCATCAATCATGAATGATGACGGAATTTCTATCGGCATTATGTTTTCGTCATGCAAACGTCAATCTTCGCATTAGACGATAGGTTTTTCTTCTGCGCGTGGAGATGCAACGCCGGGGCGAAACTCCGCTGCCGCGCCAAGTCGTGGCATGGCGGACAGAGTTCCGGCGGGATCTCATTGGTGGAATGGCGACAACGACTATCGCAACCCAGTGCTGGGCACGCCACAATTATGGCGGTAAGTCCCTTCTTTGAGGACAGAGCACCGCTGTGTCCTCGTGGGAGCGCTTGGCGGCAGCGATGAGTCCGGAGCGAGGAGGAGTGGCAGGCCCTCAAGCCACAGCCGCCGGGATTCCGATCCCGATTTCCGGCCACCGTAGGCGCGGGCTTGCGGACGGCGAGCTACCCATTGGTAGCTCGCCGTCCGACCGTCCAGACCGAGCCCAAGTCGTCGAACGACGGCGCGTAGTGTTCCACGCGCGCCTCAAGGAGATGTCAGCAACCGTAGGGGCCCAGCAGGGTCGAAGCCTACTGGGGCCATGCGAAAGAGAACCCCAGGGCCCTGGCACGAGGGCAAAGAAGGAACAGGAGTGGGTTTTAGTCAGTAAAAGTCTGGCACGAAAGGGGAAAAGATGTCATTGGTTGATTTCACACCATAAAAAAAAGTGATACAACATAATGGCAATATCATATGGTTTTTGTACTATATTAATTGTGTGTGCAATATTAATTTTAATACCTAATGTTATTTCCTTTAGCTGTTGTTGCTAGGCAGAATTTGCTTGTTACATTAACAGGATACCAATAAATATGGTACAGTTGAAAACATATAATAGGTAAGTACAAATGCATTTATTTTATAAAAACATTGTGAGCCCTACATAAATTGATGCAACCCTGGTAAATTAAAATATTACTTGTATCAGAGGTGTGGTAAAATCTTAAATATCAAGTTATAAAAATAATTTCAAATATTAAAAAAAAACCTAACATTATCTATTATTTACTTAAGCACTCCACAAGTGAATTTAAATTCTGGTTCATACATAAGATTTCCAATCAGAAATTTTATTCAACCTCTTTAGCTAGCTGAAGTTCAAAAATGCTTGCTACATATTAAAGTTAGCAGGCCTGTAGATATACACTTCTCAGATAGAAGACAAATATAAGTTCCTGCAGGTACACTTCTCAGAGGTGTACCCATAAGTGTGATGATTTTATATTAAAAATTTACAGAAAAAAATATAAAACTATGTATAACTGTAAATGGTTATTGAAGTGTGTTGAACACTGCCTGGGTCATTCTAATTCACTTGAATTTAAATATTTCACTTTCTGCTTCATTTGCTTGAATTTTCACTATGTTCAATGGGGCCAGAATTAAATGTTTAATCTCAGATCAAGGTTAGTAATGATCTGACTGAGAAACAAATGATTCGATTTCTCGTTAATTTACCCTTTAAACCAATTTTTTTTTAGGTTTTAGTTAATGAAGTTAATTGTGATTTAATTTGTTGATAGTCAATCTACTTAGAATAAAGTAATCAAGTTAGATTTCATACAACAAAAAATACAAATAATAAATATTCATTGAGTGTTAATTCGCGTAAGAAACTCCAAGTGTCGCTCCGAAGGCAAAGGCCTTGAATTATATTTTTATTTGTCTGTTCTCTGACATAACAGAGGTACAGGCGGACCAAAGTCCATTTCTTTTAGGTGTATAAAATACATCGTATGTTTGTTGAAGAGATATCAAGCGAAAGACCGCTTCCCGAAAGTCCAAGGTTAACTAACCTAGAATAATTTATTTAATTTGTAGTCTAATTAGAATCTAGTTAGCTGCTAGTAATCGAAAGTTAACACCCAGAAACAAATGAATATCGAGCCGATTATAAAATATATTATAGTGAATGACGTCTGAGCAGCATTATTTATAGCAAATGGTTTTTTAAAGTGCGATGTTTACAAATATGACACGGAAGCGACACGGTTATATCGATTGGTGAATGAAACCGTGCTTATAGTTGAAAGAGGAGACAAGTTAACTGACCTTTTTCGTCTAATTGCAGCTGTGTTTTCACGTATTCCGTCGGGAATGTAATACAAATTTCAATGCCACCAGTTATTCCGCCGGCCACAACACCTTTCAAACCTTTTGCTTTCTCGCCAGCCGCAGCCGCTGCACCTGTTTCCGACATCCATGGCCTAGGGAATGGATTTTTGAATGCTAGTGGTCTATTAGACATTACTATTTCTTTTTAGGCACTTGTCGTTTACGACAGCGGCTGCGTTGACTTCCCTCTTTGACAATTATTTTGAAACTAATGGGAAATTGGGAAATGTTTTGAAATATCTTGGGAAACAGGGTAATTAGACAAGAGTTGTCAGCAATAATGTAAAATTTCCCATGAATAAGTGTTCAGTAACAATCGACTAACCCTAAACCAATATAGAGTTGCACAGTCGATCAAATTTTTCATTGTGACAACATTGCAATAGACGCCATGCATTGGTGTGACAGCTTCACGTCTGTCGTTCATTTCATTCATTTTCATTCATTTAATGTCATTCGACTTATCGATAACGCTGCCAATGGTTTTATCAATTTAGTGAAAATATACAGTATTGTTTAGTTTATTTTTAGATAAGCTAAGAAAAACAGCGAAAATGGCGTTGAGAACCTACGGCGATAAGCCGATAAGCTTTCAAATAGAAGAGGGAGGAGAATTTTATTGTGTCGGCTCAGAGGTTGGTGGCATTCATTTTGTTTATTATTTGATACTCACAGAAGGTTAATTTTTTTAAATAATAGTTGACTTTACTTGAGCTGGAGTATTATGTATAAATGCTCCTTTTCTATAACTGATAATTTAATAAACTCAAACTGACCTAAAGCCTTACTACAATATCGGATATTAGCCGGAGTTCTTTGCTTTTATGACTAAAGACAGCAATATAATACACTATTCATACTACATTATTTAAAATGCTAACAATTATGTTGAATATGCATAAAATTTTAGATTTTAACATTAAATTAACATTTTAAATTCAGGTTGGCAACTACCTACGGTTATTCCGTGGGTCTCTCTACAAGAAGTACCCGGGCATGGCCCGGCGTACCCTCACCAATGACGAAAGGAAACGTCTCATCGACAACGGACTAGGAGCCCATGTGCTATCCAGTTCAGTATCACTACTCAAGGCTTCAGAGGTCGAAGATATTATTGAGGGCAACGATGATAAGTATGTGTACGTTTTACAATAATTATTTTCTATTTTAGGTATTAATTGAGTGATGAGTATCTTGATGTTTATGAAAACATTGGTAAGTGAAAATTGGAGATGGTCACCTATCATTATCATCACTCTGCTTTATCAAGATCTTTCATGATTTTCTAATTTGGGAACCATTTGAGTAAAACTGCAACCTGCTTTTTCTTACAGTACCTTCAAAATACGTTGGCCCCTCTTTTTCTTTTTGATGTTGGCCTTATGAACTATTATATACGCAATACACATTTACCATAAATATGATTCTAAAAAAAGAATTACTGCACAAGCAATTTTTCAAAGTCCAGAGCGGTTCAGATATTTTGGCTGTTCTGTATTAAACACACGGGTCTGCTTTGTTATGCATCCGAGGTTGTGGACTTTCATTTAACAATTTTTTTTAATAACTTATTACTTTATCCATGGGTTACTGGCCATTTAAACTTAATTAACTCATATTGGTGTATGGTGTCCAGTCTGTCTTTGCTGGTTACATTTAAATCACCACTAACATGCCAGCTACTATTTTAGCTGTCAGACTGACATGATGGTCTTCATATAGGTACAAAGCAGTGTCGGTCAGCCAAGAGCTAGCAACACCACGGGAGAGCAAGAGTAAGAAGCCTCACAACCAGTCTTGGCTGCCAGTTATGCCCAACTCTTCACACTTGGATGCAGTACCGCAAGCTACACAGATCAGCAGGACTAGGGTCCATAACAAGAAGGTAGTATGACTATGAAGCTAGACCTACACTGTGCGTGTGCACCTACGTGTGCCACACACGCCGATCTGGGTGCTTCAGTCCCCATACATTTTATATAGAAACTTGGCTTGTAGAGCTACACTTTATTAACGCCATGCGTAACCGCGCGACATCGTTCTACGTACAAATCAGGCGTATTACACGTGTGCATTGGTCTAATGTAGTTCTAGCTTAAATCCCTGTCTTATCTATATATTTGAGAAAAATACCTGGAATTAATAAAAAACAAAATTATACTTTGTCTTCCAAATTGTTATGAATTTATTGAGACATTGATCATAATTTATTAACTCACCTATGGGACATTATTAATGCTTTCAAAACTTGAAATAATACAATTTATAATTATAATAAGGTAGGTGTTTTTTTCAGCGGTGCATAGTTTTAATTTTAATAAATAAATACAAGATTTCCTTTTATTAATGATGCATAATAATCCTTGTTTATTTCCCAGGTCCGCACATTCCCTCTATGTTTCGACGACACAGACATGACAGCTATGTTGGAGAACTCTTCTCAGAAGCAGATCCTGGTGCCCATCAGGTTAGACATGGAGATTGAGGGACAAAAACTGAGAGACACATTTACTTGGAACAAGAATGGTAACTATTGCATTAGGTCCTAATTAAATAAACTGCTTTGGAACAGTAGGTAGGCTAGATGTGAAATTGGAGTTGAAGTCAAGTCAAGATAGGTTACTTCTAGGCAAGCGTCCCTCGCGCCCCAGCTGCCGGGATTCCGATCCTGACGGACGGCAACCGACCGTCCGGTAACCGTCCAGACTGAACCCAAGTCGTCGACGGCGCGTACTGTTTCACGCGCGCCTCAAGAAGATGTCAGCAAACCGTAGGGGCCCAGCAGGGTCGAAGCCTACTGGGGCCAAGGGTCTGATTCTGAAAGGCTCGGCCCTGGTATGAAAGAAAACGAAGCAAGAGGAGTAGGTTTTTAATCAGTAAAAGTCTGACACTATCTCCCGCTCCGTCCAAGAGCGCGGGATGTCATTGGATGATTTTCCAACCACAAAAAAAAGGCAAACATGCTCCATCGTCGACTACATCGTCGCTTTCCATCAGGTGCGATAGTGGTCAAGCGTGAGCCCGTGTCGTCATTATCATCATTACAGCCGGAAGATGTCCACTGACATGGCCTCCCTCAAGTATCGCCACAACGAACGGTCCTGTGCGTCTCGCATCCATCGGATTACCGCGACTCTCACCAGGTCGGCCTCCCACAGGGTGGACCTATGTCCACCCTGTGGGAGGCCTACCTACTCTACGTCTTCCGGTGCGCTTCCTAGCCTATTATTAATAATAATAAAAATGTTGACAGAACTGCGTCAACTATCTATTAACGATCTAAGCAGTCAGCTTGCAGTTGGCGTTCGATCCTCGACTAACGCGAACTTTCGATTTGAGCGATATTCTTCACTTATTATGACGAATACGCGTCTATGAAGTTACGCGTCCGTGATTAGTAGGCCTAAATCTGCAGTCTTTTCTCTCCGTTTTTAGTTATAACCCATTTTCTGTATTGTTTCAGAGTCCATAATAACTCCAGAGCAATTCGCAGAGGTGTTATGTGATGACCTGGAACTGAACACTAGTACTTTCATCCCGGCTGTCGCTTCGTCCATCCGACAGCAAATTGATGCGTTCCCCAGCGAACCGCCCGCGATTCTAGAGGAGCAACCGGACCAAAGAGTGGTCATCAAACTTAATATACATGTAGGGAACACTTCGCTTGTTGATCAGGTTAGTGAAAGAATGGTTGTCGGTCTAATACATTGATGTGCTTTTTATATACAGTGCAATCAAAATTTTGAATCATTTTAGCGACTAGTTCTAGATATTCATAGCATAAGCATAGCATAAGCAGCATTTTAATGTTCCCACTGCTGGGACTCAGGCCTCCTCTCTAGGAGAGGGAATGGGCCCAGTGCGGGTTGGTGAATGTCACATGTCTTCGAATTTTTGGTTCTAGGACATGCCGGTTTCCTCACGATGTTTTCCTTCACCATTTTGAGAGCAGTGGTGATGAAATAAATTACACAAAGTAATGCGCCTGGTTGGGTTTGAACCCGCGTCCTACAACTCGTAAGTCGGGGCCGTTACCGTTCGGCCACCACTGCTCTCCTAGATATTCAATTGCTTTGCAATTCCTCAAAAAAAAAAAAAAAATCGTAGCAGCATCGACAGGCATTCACAATACACAGTCACAATCATAGTCCACTAATACACAGGACTGTATCGAAGCTGCGCTGCGACTGCATGCAGCGCAGCTTCAGCATCATTATAAATTCATTATTTCAAGTTTTGAAAGCATTAATAATGTCCCATAGGTGAGTTAATAAATTGTATATCATTGTCTCAATAAATTCATAACAATTTGTTCTGTTTGTTGTTATTCTATTGCTTTGTAATTATGATAAATACATTACCCTCCTTTGCGTCGGGCAGTCGGGTAAAAAGCTTTATGCTGCATGCAGACGCAGCGCAGCTTCGATACAGTCCTGTGCAATAGTGACTACCGGTCGATGCTGCTACTGTTTCTTGATGTCTATTCTCAGAGGTGCTCAGCACCCACTATTTATTTCTCTTGGGTGCTCGGGGGAGTCGACGCCCCTGTGGGCAGGGTAAATGCTTGATAGTTGATTTCGGACTGTTCTAATCATCTATGTTCTAATCTCGCGGAGAACTCTGATACCGCGTTACAGGATTTTAAATTTTAATTCCTATTCGTTGACATAGATGTTGCTACAATCTAAACAAATTCAAGATTTAAAAAAATAGACAATTTCGTCCACAAAAAATCTAAAAATAAATAATCGCCATTTTCGGTACCTAAACTTTGTAACTCAAAGCCACAATTTGTAAATAGGACTGGAAAAATTTGCCTACAGCGGTCTTCCCGTCTCATTATAATTTAGGTATCTTCAAGGCTAGAGTCAGCAGGCTCTCAATAAACTAGCGCGCTTCACCATCAGCGATTGCATCACTGCTTGTCATCACAGTGAAGCACTAGTTTATACAATTAAAAAAAAAATCTATATATTTCCAGGTGGAATGGGACATGTCAGAAAAGGAGAACAACCCTGAACAATTTGCGATGAAACTGTGTGCTGAGTTAGGCCTGGGTGGCGAGTTCGTGACGGGCATCGCTTATAGCGTGCGCGGACAGCTGAGCTGGCATCAGCGGACGTATGCCTTCAGCGAGGCACCACTGCCTGTTGTGGAGGTAAGAGGACAGAGGCATCTCAACTTCCACCAGTGGCGTAGCTAGACGTAGGTAAAGTGGCCCCTCGCCCCTCGTAGGGAGGGCTCTTTAAGAATGTGGCTTTTTTATAATTGATATATCGCGTTTGACCACTATTTCACCTGATGGTAAGCGACGATATGGTTCGAACACTGGGTTGCGACAGTTGCTGTCTCATTTTCAAATTTATGAAATAAAAAGCAGCAGCCAGGCCGCTGATGCGCCTTCGCCCATGTCTAAATTAGTCCATGCTACGCGTCTGACTTCATGACAATGAAATAATAAATCGGAAGAGTCTGACTTTTATCAGCCAGAGGGAGGCTAAACAAAGAATTATAATAATGAACTCTTTTCTTTATTTATAGGCCGCGCCCGTAGCTTCATAATAGGTGATCATTGTCACTTAATCACATTGATTCTTAACCTTAAATTATTATTATTAAATGTGGGCAACAGGCATTCCTTATCCTCGTAAGGCCCAAGCAAAAATTCGCAAGACGAGCTAAACGCCCAATGTACAGTAGAATGAACAATATCGTCTAACATGTAAGTGCATGTGACGCGCTTCCCGGGGTGACTGACTGTTATTATTACCTACGTCACTAATGCACGTCAAAGGGAGCGGTGCGGACGGAGGAGGTTTTGTTATTGTTATAAAATTAATAAGTAAATAAAAAAGTTTTTTTTGTGAAAGTTGTTTGTAATCATGAGGACAATCACGTGTTTAAGTATCGGTCACTAATTACCAGTCACCCTATATGTATAGATTATTACTAGAAGCACTTTTTATGTTACAATATTATATAAAAATTACGTCCGCCTATATTTTTTTATTTGACATCTTCCATCAAACTTGTTTCGAAAATCAACTCGTAAGCTTTTTAAACATAAACCTTAACAAGTATACCTATCTTGCCAGTATCCAAGTTAGCAATATATGTGTGGCCTCTATGGACGTCACAGTATAACCTATAGAAAGTCATCATTCATAGTGCTCAACTAAAACAAGTTACACCTTGTATTGGCGGCGCTAACGTCACCACACGACACTGGCAGAATACTCGATACCGGCTCAGTTGCTAGAGAGGAAAAAAAAAGTTTCCAATAATTGTCCCCCCCATCCCGCAGACGCCGTACCGGCAGCCGTCGGAGGCGGAGCAGTGGGCGCCGCACCTGGAGACGCTGACCAACGCCGAGATGGAGAAGAAGATCCGCGACCAGGACCGCAACACGCGCCGCATGCGACGCCTCGCCAACACCACGCCCGGTTGGTAGACACACACACACAACCATATACCTACTGTACTCCATTCGCAAGAAGATTACACATTTATGTGAACTTTTTTTCACTGTCCGTTCAACCGATTTTCATTTCTATTCCGTAGTCATAAGTATGGTATTCAAAGCAAAAAAAAGTGGTTACAATACCGACTTTACTGCAGCCGCCATTTTTAATACCACCAAAACAATAAAAGTTAAAATCGGTTGAAGGGGCCGTGAAAAAGGGTTATATAAGTGGTTTATCATATTGTGAATGGAGTATAGATTCATTTATATCACAAGGTTAGCTGTCTAAGAGACCAAGCTTGTTACAACGGTTTCATTTTTATTTAAATGAACTGAAAATAAAGTTAGAAAAAAAGGAAAAGTTAGATGTCATGCTTTAGAAATGTTTCAAGGGTAAACTAATGTAATTCGAAATTAAAAGTGTACTAAAATATATATAAAGTGAGGTTACTTCGGCCCACAGATATAACTTTGACCTGAACTCATTAACCAATGGAGACACAGTTTCTCATGTTTCTATTGGTTAATAAGCTTGTGCCAAAGTTATACCCAAGGGCCAAAGTTACCCCACTTTACTCGGTACATAATTACTACTATGTGTTTCTTGATAGCTACAACTTAGGGGTCTTTAAGTCAAGAGTGAATAGGCTACTTCTAGGCAAGCGTGCTCCATCGTCGACCACATCATCGCTTACCATCAGGTGAGATGGTGGTCAAACGCGAGCCTATCATTAATAAAAAAAAAATAAAAAAAATGTTGCCGTTTGCTTTGAACATTCAAAATAACTGTCTCAGTCTAAAAGTAAAAAAAAAAACAGCGAGTGCATACAGCAGGAGTGTAAACTTCATCAAAGTTGATAATATAAAATCGTAATCCTTCGGGAAATATCGGCCGACTCGAACTGGCCCGAATGAGCGTTACATACCCGAGCGTGACGGCTGTCTCATTCAACACTCAAGTTTTCAATACACTTACTCGAAAACCCGCTGTTATCCCTATCGCTTTTAGCAATCGGCTCCATAACACCCTCACCTGCGGCTCGGGCGAATTCCGCCCCGGTCCCAATGACAAACTTTCTCCACTTGTATGCAAAATGTACTATTTGATATGAAAAATTAAACTGCCTCTATTTATCTGTTACTTCTAAAGTTATGTCGTTAATTTCAACATCATTCTATAAAATAACACGTCTCAAAACCAGCTATAAAGTTATCAAAAGACAGTTCGAGCGTGACGTTGATTATAGTAAAAGCATGATTCTATGAAGCTTGGTTTCTTGGATATCTACCTAGTGATTCTGTTGTGCAAGTAACTCTCACGCCTCGCGTATAAGATATACGTAAGAGTAGCCAGTCAGTAATATGTTATAACAGACTGGCTACCCTTGCTCGTGGTGGTTTTTGTAATGTAATGATGCAGTATATGAAGTTAATTCAGCTATAATAGAATAAATACTTTGGACCCCTGTTTCATTCCTTTAGGGGGTGAATTTTGAAAAGTTCTCTCTTATTGCTCGCCTATGTCATAAAAGGAACCCTTGTGCAAAATTTCACGTTTCTAGACCCAGTAGATTCGGCTGTGCGTTGATATGTCAGTCAGTCAGTTTCTCCTTTTATAAGAATTAATTAAGATAAATTATTTAAGCGTTCTTTCTCTCTCCTACTAAAGAAAAACAATTTTAAGACAAATAACAAAATGTTAAACATTTTGTTGTTTGTCTTTAAATTGTTTGCACAAAAAAAAAATAACTATTCAGAATAGCAAATAGAAAGAATTTTTCCAATCCATTCAAAATTAATAAAAATATTAAAAATAATTTAAGATATCGCTGTCAGCGATAAGATTCTACTTGTAGATTTAAGTTTGTCTGTAAAAGTTTTGTTACTGTTTTGGTGTACAATAAAGTGTATTCTATTATGAGAGAAATTTGACGTCACGTGTTATACAGCATCATTAAATTACAAAGACGACCACCACCTTATCAACTTAACCAATTCACCAGATACGTGTAAACTGGTTGTGCAAGTTACTTACTCAATCAAAACACACATAAAATTCTAAATTATTGCTATTATATTTCACGAATGCACGTATTTTATTCAAATAACGCGTCTTCGCGAAATACAATACTTACATACACGAGTATACTACCCATTAAAGTCAGAAATATACTATGTATGTCCAGTATATCTTGACATATGGCGATGTAGAATACTAAAATTTAAAGTACTGAACTATTGGTTTGATATTCATTGTGTTTGCAAGCAGCGCTGTGAGGACCAAAATATACTGGACGTCTGGTGATTGTTGCATTTCACGAATATGAACCTTATGTCGGTGTAGTAGGGGTGTTATCGTGAAATGCAACAATTATATCTGTGGGTAAGCAGAGGTCTTCTGCATAGTTGTATGGAATGGGTAAATATTTTGAATAAGAGTCTTTCCGTACATTTTAGGGCCAGAACTTTTTGGGCTAACTTAAAAAATAAAAATATGGCTATCATTTATTTTGTTTAAACTGTGATATACCAGGGCTTGAGTGTTCCATAAGAGTATGCACTGACGTACACAGATATGCTCAATGTTTGCAGACAGTGAACTCAGAAAGTTTTGACCAAGAACTGTGTGGAAGGATCATAGCTTAAGCCAGTTATAGGCACTATACTCCATCGGTTTAGGTAGTTAACTAAACGTAAACAATCTTAATATGTCTTTTTATTTAAAAAAAATCGTATAAAACACATACAAAGATTATTTAAATTTAGTTAGTTACCAAACATCGGTATAGGTAAATAACAAATTGTAAACATTTTTAGATAAAAATTATAGACAACTTTTAGATAAAAGACATGTCAAGATGGTTTACCTTTAGTTAATTACCTAAACAGATGGAGTATAGGAATGCATCACGTACAGCATGCGATGATATTACACTCGGGTGGGGAGGAACACAAACATACAAGTACATAAAGTATACAATATACATTGAGGTGAAAGCTAGGAATCTTAACGTTGCTATGTTTCGCTAGATGGCGTTGAAATAAATATTTTTCGTTTATTTTGTTTTTAGTGTATGGAAGCATTATTAAGTCAAGGAAATGGTGATTGCGAAAACAGGACATTCCACTTGATTGAACTTAATTAAATTAGCTCAAACTCCACTCAATTGTTACTGTTCATGTCAATCATCATCATCATATTCCTGCCCTTGTCCCGTGTTATTTGGTGTCGGCGCAACACGTTTTTTTTTCCATTCTGCCCTGTCACTCGTCATGCTATCACTAACTTCCTTTTCTTTCATATCACTCTTCACACAATCCATCCATCTTTTCTTTGGTCTCCCTCTCCTTCTTCAATAATTTGACTAATAATATAAACGAAAAATTTTGAGTTCAACACCATCTAGCGGAACATGACCACGTTAAAGTTCCTTTCACCTTTAAGGAAAGGTAGATGTATCAGTTATAATGTCTATCCTACTCCATATTTTGAAAATAAGTGATAACCAAAATGATAATTAATTCTTCGTTTGTCAAGGAAACTTTGCTGTGCAATCTTTTAGGATATGTATATATTATAATATGTTACTTTAAAGCCTAAACTACGGTAAATCTTAGCTTTTACTAATAAATCTTAAGATTTACTGACATGTGTTGGTAAATGTAAGTATTAATAAAAAGGGGAACTATTTTTCGGCCTTATTAGAAACTGGCAGCCTCGGAACTACGATTTTTCGAACCGGGGCAAAACCTTGATAGTGGCGCCTCCCCGCGTTCATAAATCACTTACCTAGTATGTGTTCAAAAACTAACTGGGCGTATGGAAATAGAAAAGTTTGTTTTTCAAACATATTATATTAAGATTCGATTACATGATAAAAACCTATGAGATTGTACGAAAAGAGGCTTAATTTTTTCGATATTTCGAATTCTTGTCTCAAGGATTTGGAGCCCCCATGAAATCCGGGCCCCCCCCCGGTTTGCCCCCCCTTAAATCCGGGGCTGGAAACTGGTACATGTTAAGTTTTAACAGAGGCGGTTGGTAAATGTTGAGTTTGAGAAGATTGCCATTATTATGGTTAACACCAGTTTTTAAACACTGATGTGTCTGTTTATAGACATTTACGTTGTATTTGAAGTAAATCTTAATATTTACTAAATGAACATTGATAAATTAATGCTCGTAATAAATGTTAAAAAAACTTTTCGGACATTTACTATTATTAATTGGTAAATCTTAGTTACCCTTTACATTCCATTAGGCTAACATTATTATTGACGCTAATCGTATGGTATTCAATAAATTGAGGATTTATTTGTTTATGGTTTCAAAAAAATAAAACTGACTAGTTTCTTGATTCTAGTAGGTTTTAATAAGGTTATTTTATTTCCAGTATATCAAAAACCATTTTTCTAATATCTGATACATCTACACTTTCTCGTAACTATCTCGAAGAACCTAAAAAATCAATACATTACTATACACATTTTTACATACATCACAATGTTGATAATGAGAATAATATATATTTAAAAAATTAGTAGAATTTGCAAACATTATACATTTATACACGTTTTGGTGGGATTTCTGTTAATTAGGTGTTGTTATTATTTTATACAAATATTTTTGCGTATGGTACTTAAAATACATAATATAGTTAGAATGATCGTAAGTTGCAGATTTTTTGTTGCATGATAACTTACGAGGCACTGAGGCTTTATTATTTATTTTTAGGTTGAATTATACTCGGAGAATGTGCGTACTTACCATTGTATTTAAATACTGTTAGGTAATCTAACTATCAACCGATAAAAAATCTGCAATTTGCAATGTTAAGGTGCCTATAGATATGAGAGGTGACGGCAATCGGAAGAAAAGCTAAGTTATCAATTTTATTCTTTGTTGAGTGACATTATTCGATCGTCGAAATCAATCAAGTCTGTAAGCACCTTTAGTGTTAAGGATCTTGATAAACAGAGCTGCCTCCATAGTCAAATTAATAAAAAAATAATACACTGGTCTTCCTAAAGAGATATAGTTAGTGTTGCCAATGCGAAATTATGAAAGATGTTGTCATTACAAAGTGGATAGTCGAATTGAATTTGAAATAGTCGATTAATTGGCAGCTTTTATGATATTGTTAATTTAAATGGGTGCATTAATTTATTTGTTAAAATTAAATGGATAATTTATTTAAGGAATAGACAAATTACATAATCTTGTAATACTTAATAAAATACTAATCTATAATATTATATAAACAATTTTGATACTTGTCTTTTTATTTTAAAAAAATCGTATAAAAGACATACAAAGATTATTTAAATTTAGTTAGTTACCAAACATCGGTATAGGTAAATAACAAATTGTAAACATTTTTAGACAACTTTTAGATAAAAGACATGTCAAGATTGTTTACATTGAATTCATTACCTAAACAGATGGAGTATAACTTTGAAGTGACAATATACTCTTACATTGACGGCATGCGAGCAACAGATGAATTAATAAAATTAAATAGCTAATCCAACAGATTATTTAATTAAAAAAAAAATATATATATATTAAAACAATACGCATTTGTGAGGCTAACTTTGTTTGCAAGTAACAGTCAAATCAGTTTTAAAATATTTAATTAGTTATAAGTATTAATATTATAATTATGAACTGAGGTATTAAAACTTTGAACACTTTGATTGCTTAAAAAGTCCATTCGTACATGACTGATCGAACGGTATTTTACTTAACTTCCTCAAAATTGGTTCACACAACACACTTGAAATGGGTTGCACTTGGTATTTTTTTTCGAGGTGGAATATCATCAATATATGACTTCCCCGCTCTAGGTTGGAGCGAGTATCAGTATCAGACTTTTACAGACTTTTTTTCGGTTGGTAAATCATTCAATGACATCCCCCGCTCTTGGGCGGAGCGGGAGATAGTGTCAGACTTTTACTGACTAAAAACCCACTTCTGTTCCTTCGTTGCCTTTCTTACCAGGGCCGAGTCTTCCTTTCGGAATCAAACCCTTGGCCCCAGTAGGCTTCGACCCTGCTGGGCTACGGTTGCTGACATCTCCTTGAGGCGCGCGTGCAACACTACGCGCCGTCGACAACTTGGGCTCGGTCCGGACGGTTACCGGATGGTCGGACGGCGAGCTTCCCATTGCTCGCCGTCCGCAAGCCCGCCTGTTTTTCTTGAGCTGGCTTTACGTTTCGACCAATCTCGCAGCACCAAAGTTTTACTTGAGAATGATAATAATTTATCCATACTAATACTAAAAATTCGAAAATGTGTCCATATTCCGTATTTCGCTTAAATTTGAAGGATGATGAGGCTTTCATCATCATCATCATCAGCTGCTGAATCAGCTTGATGAGGCATTTGGTTATAGTTAAACTTAGTTGGTGCAACTCACTCTTAAAATATTCTTGGACTTTACGCCTAGTGACATTCCATTTGCTGTAACAATTGTCAAGTCTACAATTTTATGGATTGACTTCGTGGCTTTTGGGTCGCGCATGTCAATTCCATAGATTTTGGAAATTTTGACAATTTTTATCGCTAGGCCATTCTACTAATTTAAGACTCTGAAATTCATGGCAACGTCCATAGTTTAAGACTGACCTGACAACCTTTTCAAAGCAGTCAAAGTGTTCATACAAATTCAACAAGTCACGGCGACAGTTTAGTTTTATCTCAAGTACTTTCTAGTTAATTTTACAATTTACAACATTGTTTAGTACAATAAATTAATGAAAACGTATTGATGCCTTTCATGAGTACAATTTCATAATAGATGCAATATAAATAATAAAGATTTTTAGTAAAATTTGCACGGAAAAATGAAGTACAACCATGTACAGTCACTGCCAAAAATCAAAGTGAATATTTAATTTAACATTATTTATTTGTGCGATATTTTTTTCGTGCAGTTTTTACGTGTTTATGTAATTTATTAAGAAAGTAAGTGGACTGTTAAAATTCTATCACATTAAAGAGGAATTTTCCAAATTAATTTTGTTTCATTTTAACCTCACTAAAACTAACCTAATTACTTTTTTTCGCAATGGGTGATTCAATTGACACAATCTGCTTACCATTACTAGAATATTTGAATATGGCAATACTATGTGATGTAATAATTTGCTGTCTTTGACTGCTATAACTTTAAAAAGTATTTTTTTTAGAAAAGACTAAAAATTGTTTTTACAGTATTTTTAGACTCTAATTTTTGGTTAGTTGAAGTGTGCCTTCTGGCTTTTTATTATTTATATATATATTATTCTCTGCTTAAACTATAAAATGTACTCAATTTTAAATTTGGAAGACACAAGTATTCTTCCCGCGTCCTGTCAAAAAGAACTCCCAACATGAAACATAGTATTGCCAAGCTTAAAAAAAAAAAAACAAAAATACTAAATGAAAAATCGACTAAATGGGTTGATATGTTGTTTCTGGTGACAGATGTGTCGTTGAGTCGCGCCGTCAACCGGCTGATTCGCGCAGACGAGGCCCTCTTCCAAACCACTCCGGAAAAGAGAAGGAAAAAGATTTAAGCATCCAGCGCCTGAGGGAGAAACTGCTGTGTCCTCTAGCTATAGACAATAGATGTAAGCTATTTTATAACCCAGTTATGAATACGACGTATCCCATATTTTCTTGTAGATGTTGCAATTTTAAAGTTTCTTGTACTCAAGTCAATCACTGTTAAATATCATGTAATGTAGTGGTCAAACGAGAACATTTTGATAAGGAAAAAAAATAGTCTTGTTGTTAGTGTATGACAATTGCGTAGTGAGATCTGTCATCTTGCCAATACATGACATCTGCTAGTGGACACAGCTATTTTAATTTTTTAATTCTTTTAAAACTTCTTATTATTGTAAGATTTCGATACGTAGTTATATTAATGTCACTTTAGCAAAGCGATCCACGTCATACAAGTTTTTATTACATGTCTTATTTTGTAAGACATAAGGCACAATCATTATTTTTCTTATGCGCGAATAATATAATTCTAAGCCTAAGAAACATATGTAGTATGTGTAATGTCAGCTACAGTTAGTGTTCGAATTGGCATTGAAACTATAAATTATGCACAATTAAAATTTAAAAGTAAACGAAATGAGATATGTAAAACTATAACTTGTAGAAAGCAATAAGATCGTTCTAGCTGCTAGCTGGGGCTTCAACTACATTCTATTTAAGTCTACAGGCCGAGGTAAATCTAGCGTGGCTTAGGTTGTGACTACCAAACAAATATCGACCTTTCTATATTTGAGATAAAGATATTATTGCGCTAACCTGAAACGCGTATTTTTGTCCGCTTTATGTGCTATCGGTCTACTAAAACTGAATTTATTACATCAAAGATAAGGTCGAAATTAGTTTGACATTGACAGTTGTGTTCTATGCTAGATTAAACTTTTGACCGTCACATCAAAAAAGGAAACTCGTGCTCTCGACGCCAAGCTATACCTACCAGCACGAATCTTGAGCGCTCGGCGAAAGAGCGGGGATCGCTTTGTGCATCTTACACATCGGCGAGCCAATCACTGTACAGGGATTGCACTCCCCGCCCCCGCATCTCTTTTCATACCTCTAAAGAGACCCGATATTTCACTTCTGCGTGTTTCTGCGCAAGTAGAACTGTAGAAGTCAGCGCTCAAGATCCGTGCCGGTATCTGTACGATTTCATTCTTCAATCTGACACGCAATCGTGACCATGGTGTGTTGGACACATTTTATTTTGTCATGTATACATGACTGGCGGTCAAAAAGAGATTCTAGATTTCCTGAACCCTTTAATCGCCTACGTCGTATATATCCGACAAACACAGGGTCGCACATCTACGACCAAATACTCTTATCTCGTCAGCTTTTCTGTCACCTATGGGGATTGAAGAGCTAAACGACATGGAGTCGCAAACACGACTCTGGCGAGTAGGACGAGTGATTTCGTATCACTCGTCGGAGAAATCCGACGTAAGCGGTTAAAGAGTTAAGTAGTTCTATTTAATCGTGGACGACGTGCTGGTGTCAGGCCTAAGGCATACATTTATAGGTAAGTTGTAAGAGTCTGCAGGCCTATGAGACCGCGTTTGTATAATTTAGCTTAAAGGGGTGACCAGACGGTTGCAAACCAACGTCCCAGCCAAGGTGACCTTGCTAGTTTCAATCTGTGTAGACAGCAGTTGTAATCCATGACCTTCAACGCCCTTGGTTGGGAGACGCGTTTTCCCAACCACCGAACGTGTTGGCGCGTGGTTTACATCCATGTAGCCGCAACACAAACCAAACACATAAACCAAGGTCACCTTGGTTGGGACGTTGGTTTGCAAAAATCTGGTCACCCTGAATTAGATACCTATTGTTTTGATGACTTGTGTGGCACATCGCTGGGATATTGTATTGTTATGAAAAATTGCAGGTAATTTTCCTTACAGATTCTTGATCTTAAGATGGGACATTATAATTATTCGGTGAAGTTAGAATTTGTCAAAGTTAAACCTTTATTGCTGAACACATTAGTGCATTGTAATACAACGTGTAACATAATAAACGGCTATTTTTATCCTAAAATAATCAAGAATTATTTTAGGAAAAACATTTGTTTCGTAGGTACACAGTTGCATAACTATTGTAAATGGTTATGTAAGTCCTCATAAAACTATTGTTCACGTAATTAGTCTTGTCTCTACGACTAAGCCTTAACAAGATTATACCACATAGATTAGTTGGGACGACAGTGCATAGAGCATGGACTGAGTATTATCGATCCACGTTAAAGTAAATACGGTCTTTAAAGTAAGAGAGAGAGATGAAGCGACCGAATGGTCAGTCACAGGCCAGGTATGCAATGTCACTTCATCAAAACGACTTACAGAAAATACAAAGAAAATGGAAGAAAATATGATTATTTGGACCTTATTAAAACGAAATAAAAAAGTTATAATTAAAAAAAACATAAAAGACTATTGATCATGAATCTATGCGAGGTCAAAAAGACACCAACCTCAGCATATGCTACGATATTCAAACAATGAATAACACAGGTATATTGGCCGCATACACGCTCTGTCTCTTTCTGCAGAGGTCAATTTTGTGAGTAATATGCTCCGTCCATTTTTTTTTCTATGATTTTTTATTTGAGCGATGTGTTCCAAGTCAGTCAACAGAATAGGATTTAGAAAGTTGTGACGTAAATATTCAGCAATTTAATAAACAAAAAAAAAATGTATTTGAGATTATTCAATATTATTCCATTCCACGTGGCATTTTTATTCGAATTAAATAAGATAATCATAAAATATCTTTGGATAGTGTAGAAGTCAACTGATTCAACTGACATTTTGGTCAAAATTGAGTTAGTCCATTTTTGCTTTTATGAACACAATATCTAAGAAATAAAAATCATTTTTTTTTTGTTCTGTATTTTGTTGGAAATATAGACGTAATAAACAAAAACGCGTTTTGCTTTATATCTCAAGTTACCTAGTTGGATCATTTTATATAAGCATAATCAGCCTTTTAATGTTCCCACTGTTGGGACTCAGGCCTCCTCTCTCTAGGAGAGGGAATGGGCCGTAATCCACCACGCGGGCCTAGTGCGGATTGGTGAATGTCACATGTCTTCGAATTTTTGGTTCTAGGACATGCCGGTTTCCTCACGATGTTTTCCTTCACCGTTTTGAGAGCAGTGGTGATGAAATAAATTACATAAAGTAATGCGCCTGGCAAAAAGAGCAGTGGTGGCCGAGTGGTAACGGCCCCGACTTACGAGTTTTAGGTCGCGGGTTCAAACCGAGCCAGACGCATTACTTTGTACATTCGAAGACATGTGACATTCACCAACCCGCACTGGGCCTGCGTGGTGGATTACGGCCCATTCCCTCTCCTAGAGAGAAGGCCTGAGTCCCAGCAGTGGGAACCTTTAAAGGCTGATTATGCTATTATTATAATGTTCCTGGCTGGGTTTGTACCAGCGACCTACAACTCGTAAGGCCGTTACCACTCGGCCACCACTGCTCATTGGATCATTTTGCTTCTACACTATTCATTTCTAGAGATTCTTCTCAACTGTTTAACCGCTTACGTCGGATTGGTCCGTCGAGTGTTTTCGTGCCCTATTCGCCAGGGTCGTGTGTTTGCGACTGGGTACTCCATCTCGTTTAGCGCTTCAATCCCCATAGGTGACAGAAGAGCTGACGAGATGGAGTATTTGGTCGTGGATGTGTGACTCTGGTGGAATAAATACGAGAGTGTCGGATATATCCGACGAAGGCGTTTAACAAGGTTAAGGTGCGTTTTCACTAAAGCGGAACTGGGCGGAGTGGATCGGAGAAGAGCAGTGAAAACTGGCAAGTGTTTCTATAGAAGCGGAGCGGGTCTCCGCTCGGCACCTGACTCCGTTTTGTCCAGCTCGAGGCCACGCGTTCATTTGTTTTATTTGAAAGTCAGCTCAGCTCGACTCCACTCCACTTTAAAAAAAAATATCAGTTAGTACTTGACTGCGATCCCACCTGATGGTAAGCAGTGATGCAATCGTTGATGGTGAGGCGCACTAGTTTTAAGAGCCTATTCACTAGCTTTGAAGACCCCTAAATTATAATCGGACGGGAAGTCCACTTACACTATTTCCACTGATGCGGAGTGGAGAGTTTTCGAGCTCTCTGATTGGCCAATTCATGGTCCGTTCCTCTCCACTCCGCCCAGTTCCATGGAGCCGCCCCTTACTATTGTTTTATCAGTTAATTAAATAAGTTATTAACAACCAGAGACTTTCTCCTCTGTAAGGTTTTATTTGAAATAAGTTAGTATAGGTTTTGCTATTTCTTTTTTTTTTTACGTATTTTTTTAAAATTAAGAATTGTCGATCGTACAATCAACCTCTTGGTGTTAGAACTATATAGCTACGTGGTGATGACTATACTTCTTAAGGACAGATAACATTTAAAATAATATAGTAATAGAGGTTTTTAATTAGATCTGATTTATTTTTCGTTATTAAGCATTAGTTGCTCTCCATTTTAGAAGTGCTAGTAGGTATCCTATTTCAACATTCACAATTACGAGTTGTTTTGACGTCAACGTTTACCGCATTTGACTCTTATTGGTTACTTGGAGCGGGCCAATCGGAGCGCCGAACGTGATCACTAGGCACTCTGAGGCCTTAGTGCGAGTTTTTGTACTTGCATTAACATAAACTTTTGCTTATGGGACGTTATTTTTTAATATCGACAACCGACACAGTTTACTGTTACGCGGTCCGACTCACGATTTCATCACTTTTAGCGCATAAATAAATCGTCGATGGACGCCTTATGCCAGCCACACACTATCCAGTTTAGCGTCAAGTTTGCAGCTGAATAACGTCATGCATACTTGATCGCTCATATACATGGTAGATTTGTCATGCATACTAATAGCCACACACCGTCAAGTTAACCGGACGCCGCTTCAAGTGCTGAAAACTTGACGATAAACTAAATCGTCGCGCTTACGGTTACTTGGAACGACGGTTGCGCTAACATCGATGTTGTCGTGACTCGGAACGTGGAGAAAACCGTCCCTTACGTCAAATCGAATGTGTGTAATACTTTGTGGTTCACAGTATTGCCATCAGGTGGCGCTTATCGAGTTTCAATACAAATTGAAGTTTAAAAACTTAAAAGTAAACAAAAAAACGTGCTAAGGTCTGTTTAGGATTTAAAGCGCAGTTCCATTGCTGCCTGGGTGAAACTAATTTACCCATTTAGCTTTGTGTTGTATGAACATGTAGGCTCCTCGGAGTCATTAATTTAGGTTTGGGAGCTACGGGATTTTGTTGATGACACTATTTCTGTATGATGTATTGATAAATAATAATTATAACTGTAACAATATTTGAATAAAAGTTCGCTAGCAAACAAATTAACTATGCAGCTAAAATTTTGATTCAAGTATACAGTTAAAAAAAGAAATGTATTGACTAAAGAAATTGCATGCTCGACACGTAATTCAGTAAACGTTCAATATAGCAATAATATCTTCTGTAGATCTAATGTCCTAGTATTTCAGTGCTGTGATAATAATACAGCCTTCATATTCCTGTCTAGTATGTATCTTTTATATAATAAAGACGTGCCTATAAAATAGTTGTTTGTATTTTTCCCTATATTTTCGGCTATGATTGAAAAAATTGCCGAGGTACCGAGAATACTCGTGTGCATAAGAATGGCGGGTGTAATTTCCAGATTTGCCTAAATTTATTATAGTTATTTGGTACTTTCTGTGTACCTTTACGTACCTCTCTTGAAAATCTTTGTACCTACACCCGTACAATGATATTTAAAAAATTAGTTACACCTGCCATTCTGATGTCAGAGCCGCGGGTGTACTGCCAACCAATAGATGTAGCCAAGCGTACTGTATAAGTAAGTTTGGTACCTCTTGTGTACCTGCAGATACAAGTATTAAATAAATGACATACTGTAAGGTTGCTGCAAAAAATAAAATAAAAAAATTTTTTCTTAGACGGCGTTACTATTTTATAATACTAACAATACTAACGACGTCAAAGAATAAATAACAATCAGGTACATAGACAGTATCAAATAACTAATAAATTTAGGCAAATCTGGAAATTACACCCGCCATTCTGATGCACACGAATACTCAGGCCGTAAGAGAATGAATACTAACAAGGTTTTTAAGTAATGCTTTTTACAAGTTGTGTGCGAGGCTCCCAGACTGCGAGGCCGTAGGCGGTGGCCCACGCCGCCCACGCTTGACGGCACCTCTGATGATAAGTAAGTACACGTTTCAGAAAGTATTTTATGAAAATATAAACGCAACATAATGAGATACAGTCAAACGGGGTGACCTATTCACCCCATTTTCAACATTTTTAAGGGGTATTTGACGATTTTCCCATTATTTATTAATTAATTGTCATAAAAATTTATGCTAAAATAGAAAAATATATATAAGTGAAAATCCTAATCAAAGTTTTGTTCATATTCACCCTTTTGATATAATATAAATCTATTAAGGTGGGTCTATGCTAGAGGATCCGTGCACGAGCTGAGCACAAGCCTAGCCGCTCTACTCGTGGTGTCAAGTGTGGACGTACAACGAGCCTCGAACGACCACTGTCTTCGAACGTGATGCGAAACCATTTGTGTTCGTCAAAATCCGACAATAAGCAGAGCACAGTCCAGCACGAACCAAACGCTCAAAGCGTGCTCTTTCGAGCCTTTTAAGTCCGTTCACACTACACGAATTTGTGCTCGGGTCGTGCTCTTTACAACCTTTACAACCGCGGGAAAAATTATTGATTTACAAATCGATTAATATTTCAAATTGCATATGAAAGAAAGACATACATTTTATTTGGCGGAACAAGGTGCTTTAGAACTAACAAATATTATAAGTAGGTATATATATGAAAAATATGCGCCACATCCGCGCAAAACAGCCAAACACTCAGCATAATGCCGTGACCACACGCAAAATGCGACGAGTCTACGGCGCTGGTAAGAGTCTGATATCTAAGGTGCGTGCGTACACGGGTCAACTTAAGATTTTCAAAGTTTCTGTAAACGATTTCCAGTTTTAGCAATAAAACTACTTGTTTATAGTTGCAGTGATTGGCACGCGATTGATTTTATTTATGGTGTACAATAAAGAGTATCTATCTACATATCTATCTCAGCAAGAATAGCGCAGGGTGCGACGGGGGCCGAAGGGGAAGTTAAGGCGCTCGACGCGTTGTGGGTACTGATTGATAAATGAGTACAAATTCGTCGGTTGCCGCAACTAGCGGCAATTTGAAATTAATTTTGTCTCTGATTGCTGCAACTGAAAAATGTTGTCGATTATCGAACCTCGCTATTTAGTTGATATAATTTGGTTGATGTTGCCCTACAATAGAAATTAGTTCTGTATCGTGGGTCCATTCAGAAACATGAACTCGCAAACCTATAATTCAGATTCTTCGTTGTTGAAACTTCAACGGTCCGGACTAAGCGTTTCGCTTCGTCGTTTATACCGCGTACATCGAAGGACTGGAACAATTTGCCTGCTGCGGTCTTCCCGTCCAACTATAATTTAGGTGTCTTCAAGGCTAGAGTGAATAGGCTCTTAATAAACTAGTGCGCCTCACCATCAATGATTGCATCGCTGCTTACCATCAGGTGGGATCGCAGTCAAGCACTGATTTATATGAATTAAAAAAAAAAAAACCAGATCCGGAAAGATCGAGAATCGAACCCGCGAGACGCAGCGTAACAACCGATCGCTGAACTACTGCGCCAACAAAAAAACGTCATAAGCTCAATTGCACACAACATAAAGATCAATTGCTTTTTCCGCGGAACACCCAAGATCAAAAGTTTTGAGCGACAAACATTGACTTATCTCTGGAGTTATTTTTTATGGGGGATGGGGTGGACTTGTGACATACCTACCTGATTTTTGTGTGAAGTTATCAGTATTTTGGCGTCCATCATAGTATTTCGAATCGGTAGCCTAACATCCTCGGCTGGGCGCTAGACCATACTGTGTAATGTCGTAGTACGCAGTAGGTAACCCATGGGTTACCTGACAAACAGAAAAGTACATACAAACGCATAATGATAGGTGCACTGTGCACTGCCGCTCTATGCGAGGCAGCAGGTATCTAGTTAGTAGTTTATGATACTTAACTTACTTTTAAAACTTAAATTACAGGCATTTTAGAGATTTTCCAAACATAATGCAGTTAGCACAGGTCTTTCGGAGCACTACCTATTGGTATCTATACTAACAACATACCCAAAAAGTTACAATCTACGATGAATAGACTATAACGACAAATAATTAATTTAGATTTCATTTAGACACTAACTTTTTAACCGGCTTCAAAAAGGAGGTTCTATGTTCGGCTGAATGTATGTTGTATATAGTGTAGTGTATGTTTTTTGTAGGTTATGCTTCCGAGTTGGTCCCATTGAAATATTGTTATGATCTGATCATGAACTTCAAAGATATGGAATAGAACTCCTCATAGGATCACAGCAGAACCGTCGTAACAAGTAAAATTGCTTTGTTTGTAGGTGTAATCGATGGCTGACTGAAAGAAGAGGGGGAATATGTCGAACTGATCTGATGATGCAGCCTGAAGTTAGGCACCGGAACTCTGTAATAAATTAATGTAATCTAACCGTGTTTGGGATTATTAGAACTGTCATGAGAGGTATTTAAGTTTGGCTGAGGGGTACTTATTAGTGGTGGTACCATAACTAAAAAGTGTTAAATAAAAAACTTTACAAGAAAAAAAAAATACAACCGACTTCAATGTAAAAAAAAAAACACTGATACGTGCAAAATAACTTTAATTTCGGTAGTCGGTGTTAAATAACGACGAGACAAAACTATTCTTGAAACACCGACTTCCAAAATTAAAGTTATTTTTTACACCACCTGTTCGATAATGCTCTTTTTTACACCACCTGCTCGATAATGCCCCATTATATGTCATACCACCATCACTTAAAGCAAGTCATTCTGTCCCTAGGGAGATAATGCAGTATGGCCGATCCCTAGGGAATGAGATTTGAATTTGGAACGTCAAAAACCAACATTAAGCGAATTAAAATGTACGTGCATCAAACAAGTTTATTCAAAATTCAAACTGGCCACTAACAAAAAAAAAAGTAATGAAAGAGTTCCTAGCTTTATAGGAAATTAAAACTATAGAATCTAATAGTGAATTTTGTTTGTTTTAAATCTTTATACATGTCGAGTGATAGTTAAGATTAAATTTTAAATAATACTTTTATTTCTCTGATAGGTATATAATTTGTTTTAGTAAATTTTCTTTTCATTATCTCACACATGGTGTAAAAAGTAGAGTATCCAACACGGGGATAAAGCTGTCTTTGTCTTGGGCGGTTTAAAATCCTCACTTCACTCAGGTTTCTTTATTAACTCCCTCGCATTGCTCGGGATTTAATTATATAATTCCCTCACTAACGTTCGGGATTAAAATTAGCAACCTTCGTTTCGTTCGGAATTTAACATGCCGCCCGCGACTTAAAGACACTGCTTTATCCCCTAGTCACATAATCTACTATTATATGTCATACAACCATCACTTAAAGCAAGTCATTATGTCCCTAGGGAGATAATGCAGTATGGGCAATCCCTAGGGAATAATGAGATTTGAATTTGGAACGTGAAAAACCATCAACATTATGTGAATTAAAATGTAGTGCAAAAAAAAAAAACAGAATAAAACGTGGTTACGGACGAGTTTCTAAAGAAAAGTAATGAACAAGCGGGAGCGTTATAATTTAAACTATAGAATCTTAGAGTAGTGAATTTTATTTGTTTCAAATCTCAAAACATGTTGAGTGATAGTTAAGATTAACTTGTAAATAATACTTATATTTCTCTATTAAATGATTTGTTTTACTAAATTGTTTTTAATTATCTCACAGATGGTGTAAAAAGTAGAGTATCCAACACGGGGATAAAGCTGTCTTTGTCTTGGGCGGCTTAAATTCCTCACTTCACTCAGGTTTCTTTATTAACTCCCTCGCAATGCTCGGGAGTTAATTATATGAATCCCTCACTTTCGTTCGGGATTAAAATTAGCAACCTTCGTTTCGTTCGGAATTCAACCTGCCGCCCGCGACTTAAAGACACTGCTTTATCCCCTAGTCACATAATCTACTATTGCACTTTTCAGTGTTTTTTTTTTACATTAAGTAAGTAAGTATTTGTTTTTTGTAAAACACAAAGATAAGTGCAATCTTCTGGTATAGATATATGCCTATGTAGATATTCCTTTCGTAACCAACGTATACCGAACACACAAATGTCTTTATGGCATCCCCATAAGGCGCATGACATGAATAAAGAGATCACCAACCCATGTCTTATCTTGCGGATCCCGTACGAAAGCAAATTCTCGCAGGATACGAACATATCCACCTTAGTGCGCTCCAATAGGCCGTCATCAATCACTTACTAAGCGACGTGTAGGTAATGGAGAAGAAATTATTATGAACGATCCGATGACATATTTGGGTAACAGGATCTTAGAAGATCACAATTATATGGGTGAAAATAGATTTGAGACGTTTAGCTAAGTGTGTAGTCAGGATTTTGGTTTGCGGTTTATTTCTAACAAGCTTTTGCTAGCGGCGGCCTCTTCCTCCATGGTCCAGAGCGACAGGGAATGTGATGCGGCGGCCTGCTGCGAAGCAGCAATGGTAGCGCATGAGATGGCCGCAACCGTGAGGGAACGGATATCCTCGCGTACACCCGCCGCGTCAGAAGACGTGACGGGCGATCTCGAGTCGCTGTAGGTGCGTGCTTGCGGACGACGAGCAATGGGTAGCCCGCCGTCCAGTCGTCCGGTAAGGTCCCGAATCCGAATCATCGGCGGCGCGTAATGCTTAGCTGACTATGCCCGCTAGGGTCATGAGGAATTTCTGAAAAGGAAACCTGTGGACCTAGAACGCTAAATACAATCAGCGGGCATCGGTACAGTTGGACCTGAACGGTTTTGCTAACATCTCTTTGGGGTGCGTGTGGAACAGTATGCGCCGTCGATGACTAGGGCTCTGTCCTTACTGAATGGCCGGATTGCGAGTTAAGCCCCCCTAGCCAAGTTACAACCGTTTCGTATCGATTATCTTCGTTGATCGCCTCGAGTCGGCCACGACTCCTGTTCCTTTGTTCTGACCACGTGACTGAGCGTTGAGATGACGTCAGAATAAAGGAATCGGAAGCGTGGCCTACTCGAAGCGATCGACGAAAAGAGAATCGAAACGAAACGATTGTAACTTGGCTAGGGGGGAAGGTGGGTTTTAATTAGTAAAAGTCTCATCCACCCTCACGCTCCATCATAGCAGGTGAAGTTATTTCAAGATATCGCATGTAGCTACATCTATGACGTCACATAAGAATTAAATAAAACTCAAAAAGGTACTCAAACATTTATTTCCTGTATTAGAAATTCTGCTAAGTCTTCAAGTTAGAAAACGTCATAGTAATTTATTTAAATATTATTTTATATGATAAAATAAATTATTTTAATTAAAAATTTAAATATTTAAAACATAAAACACTATAACACTAACAACACACACACACACTATTGTAACACTATTGTCTACATTTCTTTTTAACCGACTTTAAAAAGGAGGAGGTTATATGTTCGGTTGAATGTATGTTTTTTTTTTTTTTTTTTTATGTATGTTCACCGATTTCTCGGTCAATTGTGGACCGATTTTGAAAATTTTTTTTTTGATTGAATGGTTATGCTTCCGAGTTGGTCCCATATAAATATTGTTATGATCTGATCATGAACTTCGAAGATATGGAACAGAACTCCTCATAGGATCACAGCAGAATCGTCGTAACAAGTAAAATTGTTTTGTTTATACGTGTAGTCGATGACTATCTGAAAGTAGAGGAGGAATATATCGAACTGATCTGATGATGAAGCCTGAAGTTAGGCACCGGAACTCTGTAATAAATTAATGTAATCTAACCGTGTTTGGGATTATTAGAATTGTCATGAGATGCACTCTGGCTATAAGGTATTTAAGTTTGGCTGAGGGGTACTTTTTAGTGGTGGTACCATAACTAAAAAGTGTAAAATAAAAATCTTTTTCCAAAAAAATACAACCGACTTCAAAGTAAAAAAAAAACACTGAAAAGTGCAAAATAACTTTAATTTCGGAAGTCGGTGTTAAATAACGAAGAGACAAAACTATTATAGAAACACCGACTTCCGAAATTAAAGTTATTTTACACTTTTCAGTGTTTCTTTTTACTTTGAAGTCGGTTGTATTTTTTTTGGAAAAAGATTTTTATTATCTCTCCTTTCTCAGGTCTGCTGGAAGAAATTTCTTTTAGAAAAAAGCAGTATCTTTGTACATTTTGTTTTTATAACTGTTTTTTCTTCCAATATAATGTGTGTACAAAAGTGATAAAATAAATAAATAAAATATTTAAATAATATTTAAATATTATATTATTCAATTTATTTCCTGTATTAGAAATTCTGCTAAGTCTTCAAGTTCGAAAATGTCATAGTAAATCACGCAAGCGTGAAGAAAGAATACAAAACTAGACACTTCCCGTTTCTTATTACAATATGTAAATTTAGGATATAAATTCTCGTTCCAATAACAACAATCAGCAACATTTAGCATTTTATCTTTGTCTTCGTATTCGTAGAAACCAAAGAACTAATAATGAATAATAATATTCCACAACTATCACACAACGCCATCTAGTCCCAAATTAAGCAGAGCTTGTGCTATGAGTACTAGACAACTGATAAACATACTTATTTATTTTCTAAATACATACATACTAAAGATAAATTACACCCAGACACAGAACAAATGATCGTGCTCATCGCACAAACATTTGTCCTGGGTGGGAATCGAACCCACGACCTCTGGCATAGCAGTCAGGGCTACTAACCACTAGACCAACAGGCCTGTAAACTGAATCTAAATACGCAATAAAAAGAATTTATGAAAGTATTTTAATAGTAACTGTTCTATTAGATCGATAGTTATTATAAATAATAAGTTATATATGTTACCGGCAATCTGTATAATCCGGTAATCTATACAATACCTAGGCAATGTATAGAATCCCTAAAACGTGCAGGTAATGTATGTAATATTTTTTATTTTATACTTTGCCTAGGTATTCTATACAACGGCCAATGCACTGCCGGTAATATGTGTAAGAGAAGAGAACAGGGAACGAGGTGACGTAATTTTAGGTCTTACTGACCAGCCCCCCTAGCCAAGTTGTAAACGATAAACGTGAACGCTTAGTAATCTCCAATAGATTTTCAACTTTATACCTAAGAGCATAAAGTTGAAAATCTATTAAAGACTACTGAGCGTTAGCGACCGGAACGAACGAAAACACTATGTAATCTTCAATAGATTTTCAACTTTATATCCAATAACATAAAGTTGAAAATCTATTAAAGACTACTGAGAGTTTACGTTTATCGTTTGTGACTTGGCTAGGGGGCGGGACAGGTTAGGTTAGAAGGCTAAGGCGGGAGCGAAACTCCTGCCTTTGCCTTCGAGGTTATTTTTTTTATAACCACCCAAAAATAGGAGCCTAACTTTAAACGCTGCAGACAGTATTAGGACCTGAGTACTTACTTATCCATTGTAAAATTAACGTGAAACTAAAAATTATTTTGGCTAACATAATGTAATTTGCTTACAAGTACACTCAGGTCTTATTTCTATCTGCGGGGCAGTAAGGCTCCTATTTCTGAGTGGGCTTTTTTTTCGGGTGGGAAAATCCTGTTCCTTCTTTGCCATTTTTCCAGGGCCCCGGGATCTCTTTCCCATCACCTATGGCCTCAGTAGGCTTCGATCCTGCTGGGCCCCTACGGTTGCTGACATCTCCTTGAGGCGGGCGTGGAACACTACGCGCCGTCGAAGACTTGGGCTCGGTCTAGACGGTTACCGGACGATCAGACGGCGAGCTACCCATTGTTCGCCGTCCGCAAGCCCGCGTCTACGGTGGCCGGAAATCGGGATCGGAATCCCGGCGGCTGGGGCGCGAGGGCCATTGCCTCGCACGTGCACGTGCAGCCTCCTCCTTTGCTAGCATTACTGCTTCGCAGAAAGAGGCGAGCGCCTGCCACTCCTTCTCGCTCCGGACCATGGCCTGTACCAAGGCCCGGCGCGAGAGATCGCTGCCGCCGATCGGCCCCACGAGGACATCACTCACCTTCGGTTTGCCGACGATATAGTAGTCATGGCTGAGACTACGGAGGAGCTCAGTATAATGCTCGATGACCTTAGTAGAGCTTCCGAAAGAGCGGGTCTTTAAATGAACATGGACAAAACCAAAGTCATGGTAAATAACCATGTAGCACCCACTCCGATCAAGATCGGAGGCTCTGCACTCGAAGTTGTAGACGATTACGTTTACCTGGGACAGACAATCCAGTTGGTTAGGTCTAACTTTCAGAAAGAGGTCAATCGTCGTCATACCACAGTGTCTCAAGACGAAAGTCTATGACCAGTGCGTGTTGCTAGTGATGACATATGGCACTGAAACATGGTCGCTTACAATGGGCCTCATCAGAAGGCTCACAGTCACCCAAAGGGCAATGGAAAGGGCTATGCTCGGAGTTTCCTTGCGTGATCGCATAAAGAATGAAGATATCCGCAGGAGAACCAAGGTCGCCGACATAGCCCGAAGAATCGCCAAACTAAAGTGGCAGTGGGCAGGGCACATTGCTCGTAGAACGGATGGTCGATGGGGCCGAAAGGTTCTAGAGTGGCGACCGCGCACCGGAAGGCGCAGCGTCGAAAGGCCTCCCACAAGGTGGACCGACGAACTGGTGTGAGTCGCGGGAGTGCGGTGGATGCGAGACGCACAGGATCGGTCGTTGTGGAAACGCTTGGGGGAGGCCTAAAATAAAGAGGAAGTCCCAAAATTGTCCACGAAAATTTGTTATAATTGGTAAATTCACAATAGATTCAATCATAACAATTGCTTTTTTTTGTATTAATTAAAAAATAGTGGTTTTAAAAAAAGCTTTTTTAAAAAAAAAACTAGGTTTTAAAAATGTTTTGGCTAGCTCTGGAAATGAAAGGCCCGGGTGCCACCATCGTGTGGACCGCCCGGAGAACACGGTGGCGCATACGGTGGAGGTGTGCTCTGCTTGGGCAGAGCATCGCCGTGTCCTCGTGGGGGCGATCACCGGTAACAACTAGCAGGATTATCAGGCGGACGCCTCCTTCTGCGAAGCAGTAATGCTAGCAAATGTTAGCGGACGGCGAGCAATGGGTAGCTCGCCGTCCGACCATCCGGTAACTGTCCGGACCGAGCCCAAGTCGTCGACGGCGCGTAGTATTCCACGCGTGCCTCAAGGAGATGTCAGAAAAACCGTAGCGGCCCAGCAGGGTCGAAGCCTACTGGGGCCAAGGGTTCGTTTCTGAAAGGAAAACCCGGCCCTGGAATGCAAGACAACGGAGGAACATAGGAGTGGGTTTTAGTCAGTAAAAGACTGAAACGCCCTCCCGCTCCGGTAAAGGGCGGGAGATGTCATTGGATTATTTCCTACATAAAAAAAGCCCCACACTAGGAATTCCTCCTGTATTGAGGGTATGTTCACTAACATGTAACCCTCAGACACACAGACCAGGAACACCTATCTGTAGGCTATACAAATAGTTGTTCGAACCCGCGACCCGCAGCGCTGCAGCCAATCGCTCAACCACTGTGCAAACAAATTTATTATTACCAAAAACAAAAAGCGAAAAAATTAACGTAATTTGTTTAGTCATAGGGTTGTCTACTTCTATAAAAGAATAGAATAGAATAGAATAGAATAGAATAGAATAGAATAGAATAGAATAGAATAGAATAGAATAGAATAGAATAGAATAGAATAGAATAGAATAGAATAGAATAGAATAGAATAGAATAGAATAGAATAGAATAGAATAGAATAGAATAGAATAGAATAGAATAGAATAGAATAGTATTTATTCGATGCAGGCAATACAATAGGCAACAACACACAAAAAAGTACATATTTACGCTAAACGTGCCCGAATCGTAAGGGTCTCCAACTTAGCAATTGCTAGGCGTCAGACACCCAGCGCAGATTTTCAGCTGGCACCCCGCAGTGACGCACGGATAATGGTTAGTAAAATATAACATATAAATATAACCCTTACTTAAACTAAAAATTGATACAAGTGTATTTGTAAGAGGATAAGCATTGCCATACAGCGTGGCAATGCCGCCAGTCTTTTGGGCACATTACCAGTCGACAGCGATGTGGAAGAGTTTTTTGACGCCATATTTTAGTTTTGGTTAGTTGTAATTAGATTAGGGTTTTTATTATTATTTATTTTATTTTATTGTAATTAGTTAGTATTTTTAAATGTAAATAAACATTTCCCCCTTTATAGTTCTACAAAAAAAAAAAAAAAGTATATTTGTGTGATAATTTTTCTTTTTATAAATATTATAATATATGTCACGGTAGTTACAAACTATTTTGCAAAATAATAACTATTTTATAAAGATATCATGCAAATTTTATAATATTTAGTAAGCTTGATACTTATCTGCAGCGGACTATTAATAAATAGCCCGAGGCTACGCCGTAGCACGGCTACGAGTTACTAGCTACGAGCTACGAGTTACGCTACGTAAAATAATGCTTCGCGGAGGTGATGTTGTTCATTAATTAATTTACTACAAAATACAGTGTTTTTGTTAAGGGTTTAAGGAATGAACGTTGAATTTTTCATCTATTTGTCAAGATAGTATTTTCTTAAAAGAATTTTGTTAGTTTTTTTTGGCTATCATTTAATAGGTCAGATTGAAAATAAGTTTTAGTCAGCAACAAAATGTATTTTGTCAGTAAAAAAGATTTTAAGGCACCCCGAATGTTAAGTGATATATTTTATAACGAGAATTGCTTACAACATAAGTCATATTATCTATGGTTGTGTCATTTTGACAGGCCTGTTGGTCTAGTGGTTAGTGACCCTGACTGCTATGCCGGAGGTCGTGGGTTCGATTCCCACCCAGGACAAATGTTTGTGTGATGAGCACGATCATTTATTCTGTGTCTGGGTGTAATTTATCTATATATGTATATGTATTTAGAAATATATAAGTATGTTTATCAGTTGTTTAGTACCCATAACACAAGCTCTGCTTAGCTTGGGACTAGACGGCGTTGTGTGATAGTTGTGGAATATTATTATTATTATATTATTATTATTATTATTCCTCCCACGAAAAATCGTCATGTCATAGCTAGGTTTTACGTTTATAGAAATAAAACAGTTTTTATTAGAATTCTTACTCAATCGTCTTATTTTTGGACCCATAACAATACCGACTAGGACAGGTTAGGGTTAAAGGTTAAGGCGGGAACGAAGCGGAACGGAACTCCCGCATTAGCCTTCGTGATTATTTTTTAGGCTATCAGTTTAACAGGTCAGATAGAATATATGTTTTAGTCAACTTCTAAATGTATTTTGTCAGCAAAAAAGCGAAGTGACCCCTCAAGCGCCGATTGTACATACGTCTGTACAACTTGAATGACCTTGAAAAACGCTTAATTGTCGTACTGTACACACGTTTGTACAAAATTTATTTGGCCAAAAATTTTGGTTTCTATATCTTTGTTTTTCCTAGATAAATTCAGAAAAAGTTAATGTTTTTGGTGACTTTACGTGCAATTACGTAATAATAATAATCGTGCCCAAAGGGTAAAAACTGGACCGTATTGCTATCACTCCGCTGTCCATCTGCCTATGACTATGCATGGACCGTGATGACTTTTTTCTTTTTTTTAATAGCTTATACTGTCCCACTGCTGGGCAAAGACCTCCCCCAACATCTTCCAGGTATTCTTTTCTTGAGCCACCTCGAACCAGTCCTTGCGGTAGGCATCTAGGTCGTCTCGCCACCTCTTCCCTGGTCTACCTCGGCGGCGTCGTCCATCTTCAGGTACCCACATTGTGGAGACTCTTGCCCACCGGTCAGAGTGCATGCGGCTGATGTGACCCACCCAATCCCATTTTAGCCTGGCAGCCTTTTTACCTACGACCATAATCTAGAAAAACTCTGAGTGATGACTAGACAGTTAAAATTTTCACAGATGATGTTATCTGTTGCCGCTATAACAACAAATACTAAAAACAGAATAAAATGAATTATCAAAAAAAGCGAGTCCAACTCGCACATGGCCGGTTTTTTTTTTAAAAGAGAGATTCTAGACGGTTCTTCTCCATAGGAAACGACCAATTGGTTTGTTTCACGTCGAACATTCTGACGTTTTATAAGTGCCCATGTAGAGATCTATATAGGGTGACTGGTAATTAGTGTACGATACTTAAACACGTGATTGTGCTCATGATAACAAACAATTTTTAGTATGAGAGCAAAGCCGAAATCGCGAAAAAAATATCAGCTGTTCAGTACATTAGGCAAACATAAATGTACTGAACAGCTGATTTTTTTTTAGCGATTTCAGGTTTGTTCCCATAGTAAAAGTTGTTGGTTATCATGAGCACAATCACGTGTTTAAGTATCGTACACTAATTGCCAGTCACCCTATATATGAAAGGAGAAACTGGCTGACTGACATATCAACACACACTCGAAACTACTAGTCTAGTACAAGGCTTCATTTTATGACGTAGACGAGTATAAACAGTGGATTTTTCAAAATTCAACACCTAAGGGTTTCATCCCCTTGAGGGTCCTAAATTTGTATGGAGAAACCTAACTTTCAAGCGGGTGATGCCGGTGGCAGAAACTAGTATGAAATTAAATATTTTGAATGTGAACTGCAAAGCAAAATATGGGCATTCAGGCGAGGGATCCGCCCTAGGCAGCCACTTGAGCTTAGCATAACATAATCAGCCTTTCAATGTTCCCACTGCTGGGACTCAGGCCTGCTCTCTAGGAGAGGGAATGGGCCGTAATCCACCACGCGGGTCCAGTGCGGGTTGGTGAATGTCGCATGTCTTCGAATTTTTGGTTCTAGGACATGCCGGTTTCCTCACGATGTTTTCCTTCACCGTTTTGAGAGCAGTGGTGATGAAATAAATTACACAAAGTGATGCGCCTGGCTGGGTTTGAACCCACGATCTACAACTCGTAAGTCGGAGCCGTTACACTCGGACACCACTGCTCACTTGAGCTTAATACGAACAAACATGATCATTTCATCAACATATTTCCGTAAACCAAATATGAATCAATTACAAAAGTTTTGGGTTCGCTCAAGTTTATTTAGCTGTTTTATCACGCATGCGGGATTGCTCCGCATGCCCCACATCCCGCGTGCGTATTCCACGCATTACAATAAATATTTGTATGAAAATGATATTTGCGGGGGCTACGCGTGCGGAGCAATCCCGCATGCGTGATGAAATCCGCACGATATTAAAAACACCCTTACTATTAGGTCTAAATAATTACCAGATTAGAAAAAGGAAGGATTGGTGGCAGTTTAAAAAAAAAATTATGGATAGACTCGCGTTTGACCACTATTTCACCTAATGGTAAGCGATGATGTGGCCGACGATGGAGCACGCTTGCCTAGAAGTAACCTAGATTCACTCTTGACATGATGATTGACAATCTCACTTTACAAGTTAAAAACCCTAATAAAGCAACCTCCAAAATAAAACAAAAAACACGAAATATTTAAAAGAATCTAATAGTCATTAAAAACTTTTCTCAAAAACAACAACAATTTTCATCGAACCGCAACAAAGTCTGGGGCATTCAACTCTATGGTCGAACACAACTTATGTAGATGTTTACTAAAACCTGTGATCTTCGCAAATGGGCCTTCTTCTCATCTCTAAGATTTATAGGCCGAATACAGACGAACGGATCTTCAAGTTGAGTTGAGAAAAACACCCGCGGCGCATGCGCGAACTCGACCAATGTTGTTCCCGAGCCATGGACAGTGCGTGACGGGTCGCTCGAGACGATGTAGGGAGGGGGAGGTATCGATACTATCGACTCGTTTAGTGATAAGGTAATTTTTTTTTGTTGTATGATTTTTTAGGTTTGATTTTTTTGACGTTATACATGATGGGGTAATCTGGAGGAGGGGATATTTTAGTGGACTGTATTGTAGCTTGGATTAGTGTTACAATTAGCTTTTATGAAAAAAGGACCTATGATGATCAAAGATGTTAAGTGAAAAACCCATCGACACAATTTTCCTACCAATGATATTTTTTTTATAGAGGATACTCGTAATAACGTACATTGTTGTGAGATTGTAAAACTGTTGTTGTCTCGCCAAATCGCTCGCCAATTCATGACTAAAACATAAACCCTTCATAAGACGGCCCTTCCATTTTACTACACACTTTTTCAGCTATAAAAAAAAGCATTACATCCGTAAAAAAACACTGCAAGGCGTTTATTGCAGTGCTTATTTGTTCCGCGCGAACGTAAGATATTGTTTTCGATAGCGAACGTTATTGTGAACAATAAAAGTCGAGATCTCGGTACGTCCCTAATGGCAGATTTCACGAATGTTCAGTCTGATAAAATGTTCGGGACGGGCAGACCGAGGCGCGCGCTTTCCAACCGAAGCCCGCCAAAGGGAAATTCAAATTTCAATCTTTTAAAAAAAGAATTAATTTTGTGCCAGTAACAAAAAATGTGTAACAAAAATTTTAAAAAAAGTAAAGTTTTATTTTTATTGTGAGTTTAGGGCTGTGTAAGTTTTTGGCAAACAATTTTCAAAAAAAGAAACTGGTTCGGTGATTTTTTTTTTTTAAGAAAACAAATGTGAAAGTTACTGAAAAAAAAACTGAATTTGATTGTGTTTCTTGGTCGTTATGGAAGTTTTGCATAAGGTAAGTCGGATTTCTTTTTAGGTGTGTTTCCTTCCTGCTATGGAAAAGTTACGAAACTTTTTGACTTCCTGCTTCTGAAATTGAATTTATACGGTTTTTATTTGTATAGGTTTCCATAAGGGTACTTTATAGAGATCTACGTTATTATCGATATACGGAACAATATTTTGATATTAATTTTTAAATTCCTACTTTATTTTTGTTTTATGAAATTTAGCGGAATATCTCTACATAACTTAAGTAGATTGTGTAGAAACGAACCGGTACTATCATAAAAAAAAATCTTTAGCATTTATGTTCTGAAATAATTAAGGTTTGTTTTTGATAAATGGAGCTGGCTTACATTTGTTCTATATAAATAAATTGAAAAAAAAAACATACAATTTAATCCACCGTCTTAGTCCTATTAGCACAATTTCCTATTTAAATATACTGTAATCAAGTTTAATTTGTAATCGAAAATAATTAACAAAACCATTTAAGAGTCACTTCATTTAAATTGACGCTATTAGATATTCCTCGGAATAATAGCGGTTGATTGCGATTGATGACCGCTCTAATTTTGAATAAATTCACAGTTGAATGGGGATAGAATATTTAATACATGAACAGCTTCAACTAAGCTATTTCTGAAAGAAGCTGACGGGGCCTTACAAAGTCTTAAACACGACTTAAGCCAGGATTATGCTCTCATCTAAACGTTCGCGATGAACCATCATTAATATATTCATTAAGTACTTGTATTTTATTTGTAAAGCTTCTAAAATATAATTATTCATTTATATAAAAGTTCTTTTTTGGTGAGCTAGTATTGGTTGTTACGTCACAACTTACATTCTTGAATGTAAGTTCATTCAACAAATCAAATCTCAATATCAATTATAGCAAGTGCTGTAATTGATATTGAGATTTAATTTGTTCAAGATTATACTGTTATGAGATTTATTTTAAATGAATTTCGGTCATATTTCAACAACTAGGTTACCACTAGTATCTTTGACGTTGTTTTAGCTATAATTTTAAGGTAATATTGTTGCAAAATGCAGATTTATTATACTAGTTAGAACTTTATTTATCACAATATGGTTTAGCTTAATAAACCTAAAGTACATTTTGGTTTGTTGTAGAAGAATACTTTTCCCATCTTCATCACTAATAACTGAAGATAATCACTGCTGAATGGGGAAAGAATATTAAATACATGATCAGCTTCATCTAAGCTGTTTCTGAATAAAGCTGACGGAGCCTTACAAAGTCTTAGACACGACTTAAGCCAGGATTACGCTCTCATCTTAACGTTCGCCATGAACCATCATTAATATGTTTATTAAGTACTTGTATTTTATTTGTAAAGCTTCTAGAGTACATTCGTTTTAAAATAGTTTTTTGGTGAACAAGTATTGAATGTTACATCACAACTTACATTCTTGAATGGAATGATTTAATGAAAGTTCATTCAATATCAATTACAGCAAGTGCTATAACTGATATTGGGATTGTATCTGTTTAAGCTGTTGATCCCCGCATTAACGCCGGCGTTCACGCGCCATTGTCTTACTATTGTGTCTCTAATTACGCACTCAAAAGGTTAAGATTGTACTGTTGTGCATTTTTTTATGAACTTCGATCGTATTTCAACAACTAGGCTACCACTAGTATCTTCGAATGACGATAATTTTAGTTATACTTTTAATTTGTGCCTAAATTTTGATACGAAATGAAATGAAAAAATATAAATATAGATTAGTTTAGTTTAATGAAACTACTACATTTTGTTTTTTTTTCTGAAAAGAATCTTTAGCCCATCATTTGGAATTTGATAATTATTAGGGTTCTTTTAATTATACATAATTAATGAAGTTTGGGGTTTATCATAAATTGTAGCATTTGCCAAAGCATATGCTGCAATAGGTAGTCAAACGTCAGAAAGTCTAAGTCTAAGAATTTACCTAAATAGGTGATTCTTAAAGTAATTTTTGTTAATTTTAAGATAAAAATACTTATTTTCAAAATAGGTTTTTTTTTGAGGAGGCAAATAATCCAATGACGAAGGGCGTGTCAGACTTTACTGACGTAAACCACACCTGTGTTCTTTAGTTGCCCTGTGCGTTCTACGAAGTAAAGTAGATTCAGTACCCGAATTTGAACGTACTACTTTCAAATTGTGCGTTTATCTATAAAAAAATATAAAAGGAGAAATTGACTGATATATCAACGCGCAGCCGAAACCACTGGGGCAAAGAGTGCGAAATTTAGCACAAGATTATTTCCTTTTATGACGTAGGCGAGCATTAAAAGATTATGGACAATTTTTTTTTAATAACTCAACAGGATAGTATATAAATCTAATGTGAGGTATGATACTGCTTTTTATTTTTTAACAATTGACGGTTTTATGGAAACTACTTGGAGTCGCACGTCAAGTTCGGTGTCCCTTTGTTGCAGTAAGCAAAGAACCCTGTTTTGCAAAAGTAAGTGGTTGGGAAAGGGAGAAGCACATTCAGGGTAATAGTGTCAAGAACTGGATACTCCTCCCAGATTCAATCACGCAACACTGTTCGGCTGTCTTTGCTGCAGCTCGTGTCCCGTTGAGAGCAAACCGAGAGTGGTGCGACACAAGTTGCGAGAACGTGATGCGTCCGGCAGTTGACCAGAGACAACAGTATTTTTAGATTTTTTTCCACATTACAACCAATATTCACATGGAGCCCCCAAAAAGACTTTGCGGAACCCTAGGGTTCCGCAGAACACACTTTAAGTATGGCTGCCCTAAGGGAATGAAATGGGGGTCCAAAGTTTGTATGGAAAAGCCTACATTCACGCGTACGAAGTCGCTGGCTAGCTAGTTATGATACATTTTTTATAAGTATTTTGAAGAATAGAATAAAATAAAACTTTATTGTACATCAAAATAGTAACAAAAACTTATAAACTAACTTAATCTATGGGTACAATGGCAGTCTTATCGCTAACAGCGATATCTACCAGGCAACCTTAGGATGGACTGTAAGAACTTGACATAAAAAAGGGGGTAAACTGCGGTGTACTGCAAATTAAATTAAATTAAATTAAGTTAAAAATATATATTAGACTATACATAGATATAAAATTATATTATAAAGCTATTATATATAAAAGACAAAAAAAAACAATCTCATGAATATTATATATTATATACGAGTATATATACATACACACTATATGTTACACAATTTCAAAGAGAGAAATAGAGAAAAAATATATATAAAAAAAATACAAAAAGGTGAAAGGACTAGAAAGAAAAAGAAGGGATAGAACTGAATTTGGATAGTAGCAGAATTAATTACTGTGAAAGAAAATGATCTTTAACTAAATTTTTAAAAGAAACTAGTGACTGGGCTTGCCTAATTGAAGTTTTTTCGTATCTATTGAATTTCACTGTTATATCACTGAGTTCATAACAAGCAAATATTTGGTTAGTATCTGCATATTCCATTACTCCAAAACTCCCCGTTCAGATCGCTAACAAGAAGTTAAGTCAAGTAGGTACTTTGCCAACTACTCGTCTAGGAAACATATAAGTTAACGTTACCCAGGGGGGAAATACCACCATTATCCACTACTGCTTTCAAGTTGAAATCAGCGGTTCTATAAGATTTTCAACTAAAGTAAGTCGTTTGCAAAGTTAAGCTTGTGAAGCGTCTGCTTGAATAGTTAAGTTTTCGTTTGAAATTACGTGAAAAATGAAACAAAAATATGTTTAATGTTCGTACGTTATCAGGACTATGCTGTGGAACCATAGAAATAAAAAATAAAATAAAAAAACAGTTCTGCTGTGATCCTATGAAGAGTTCTGTTCCATATCTTCGAAGTTCATGATGAGATCATAACAATATTTCTATGGGACCAACTTGGAAGCATAACCTTTCAATAAAAAAATAATTTTTAAAATCGGAACACAATTGATCGAGAAATCGCTGAACATACATAAAAAAAAATTACATTCAGCCGAACATGAACCTCCTTATTTTTGAAGTCGGTTAAAAAGGGTCCCTCTTTGCACAGCTTAATGCTGAGCTCGAGCCTTGCTGCGTGTATCACGACGCACGTGCGTCTAACTAGTTATTCGTCGTTCGTTTTCTTCTGTTCTTATTTTAGTTATATATCAATCTTACCTTTTACTAACATGGGGCCATGGGTGATGCGAAAGAGATCCCCAGGGTCCTGGAAAAATGGCAAAGAAGGAAAAGGAGTGCATTTTTTGTCAGTAAAAATCTGACACTATCTCCCGCCCCGCCCAAGAGCGGGGGATGATTAGATGATTTTCCCACCCGAAAAAAAAACCTTTACTAATATAATTTAGGTACTTACAGCTAATACATAAAAGAACCGGCAAAGTGCGGGTTTGACTCGTGTACGAAGAATTACAACTCGGTCTTTCAACCTGGGAGTCGCGGTCTCGAAAATATCGACACTTATGTTGATTTTTCAACATTTTCGAGACTCGATACTGATACCGCCAGAACCGGAAATAACGAGACTTTTGAGACTGGCGTAGATTTTTAAAATCTACTTAACTAGATATTGCACACTGCATGGTACAACGCAACACTTAACAGCAGATAATTTTTTTTTTTTTTTTTTTATTGATATAAACCAGCGCTTGACTGCGATCCCACCTGATGGTAAGCATTGATGCAATCATTGATGGTGAGGCGCACTAGTTTATTAAGAGCCTATTCACTCTAGCCTTGAAGACACCTAAATTATAGTTGGACGGGAAGATTGCAGCAGGCAAATAATTGAGGAGTGGCTGGAAAGGCAACACGGCGTCCTTACCTTCCGCATGACGCAGGTCCTCACCGGACATGGTAAGTTCGGGATGTTCCTGCACCGGATTCGTGCGGAAGAAACGCCCGGGTGTCACCATTGTGTGGACCGTCCGGAGGACACGGTGGAGCACACGTCGGAGGTGTGCCCCGCTTGGGTAGAGCAACGCCGTGTCCTCGTGGGGGCGATCGGCGGCGGCGATCTCTCGCGCCGGGCTTTGGTACAGGCCATGGTCTGGAGCGAGGAGGAGTGGCAGGCGGTTGCCTCCTTCTGCGAAGCAGTAATGCTAGCAAAGGAGGCGGCCGATCGCGTGAGGCAACGGTCCTCACGCCCCAATCGCCGCCGGGATTCTGATCCCGATTTCCGGCCATCGTAGGCGCAGGCTTGCGGACGACGAGCAATGGGTGGCTCGCCGTCCGACTGTCCGGTAACCGTCCGGACCGAGCCCAAGTCGTCGACGGCGCGTGCTGTTCCACGCGCGCCTCAAGGAGATGTCAGCAACTGTAGGGGCCTAGCAGGGTCGAAGCCTACCGGGGCCAAGGGTCTGATTCTGAAAGGAAGACTCGGCCCTGGTACGAAAGGCAACGAAGGAACAGGAGTGGGTTTTTAGTCAGTAAAAGTCTGACACTATCTCCCGCCCCGCCCAAGGGCGGGGGATGTCATAAGATGATTTTCCCAACGAAAAAAAAAAAAAGGCAAATAATACTTTGAATTTTGTACAGTCCTACTCAATTTTATTATATATACCAAAAAAAAAAAATAAAGACCAAAATCTATTTAAAACAAACAGGGCAAGTACGAGTCGGACTCGCGCACTGTGGGTTCCGTATAAACTTACGTATGAAAACAGTTCGATTCCCGAATTGAGTTACGAAGAATTTTCCGAATCACAAAAAAAGTTTTTTTTTTGTGACGTAAGTACAAATTTACAGTTTTCAGATTTTATCCTATACTTGTGCTATGAGAACTTGTTTCATGCCAAATTTCAGGATTCTAGGTTAACGGAAAGTACCCTATGAATTTTGATAACCTTGAGAGTGTCGAAATACACGTTTTTTGGGACATAAACGGCCGTATCTTTTTTTCTCGTTTACTCAGAAATCTGATTTTTTCACAGCTTCAAGGAACCGCCAATTTGAGGATATGGTTTTAATTTCAACTCGATACCTCCACGCGTTCTCGAGATAAAGGGTCATGTCAATACTTATCCTCTGTCCAAGATAAAAGCCAGCCCTTGGGTCACGCAAAGTGTCAACAAGACGTTTCGACAAATTCTTATACAATTTGTGAGCTCTCGGACCCCGAGATCCGAGAGTTTCAACCTCAAACGGTTCGAAAATATAACCTGAAACAAGGTTATTATATTTTCACCGCTTGAGGTTCTCCGCAGTTTCTTCTCCGTGGATTTATATAACCAGTCCAATAAATTCTGACCAAAATCAAACAATCTTTATTAATATCATTTGCTCCCAGCTCTCGTCACAATATGTAGGTGTTGGCACCGCGTAGGCGTTATATGAATATAAGCATAGACGGTATATTTATACCTTTTTATTAGGTTCCAACAATCGAGTATTGGAAATCCTTGATTCTTGATATTTTCATCGGTCTCGTGGTTTTTGTTGTTCTGGGTGACTTTTTAGGGTTCCGTAGCCAAATGGCAAAAAACGGAACCCTTATGGATCCGTCTTGTCTGTCTGTCCGTCCGTATGTCACAGCCACTTTTTTCTGAAACTATACTGTTGAAACTTGGTAAGTAGATATATTCTGTGAACCGCATTAAGATTTTCACACAAAAATTTAAAAAAAAAATAATGAATTTTGGGGGTTCCCCATACTCAACTGAAACTCAAAATTTTTTTTTTCATCAAACCCATACGTGTGGGGTATTTATGAATAGGTCTTCAAAAATGATATTGAGGTTTATCTAATATCATTTTCTTCTAAACTGAATAGTTTGCGCGAGAGACACTTCCAAAGTGGTAAAATGTGTCCCCCCCCCTGTAACTTCTAAAATAAGAGAATGATAAAACTAAAAAAAATATAAATGATATATATTACCATGCAAACTTCTACCGAAAATTGGTTTCAACGAGATCTAGTAAGCAGTTTTTTTTAATACGTCATAAAACGTAAACCGCAATTTACCTTTCAAGTTTGTACGGAACCCTCAGTGCGCGAGTCCGACTCGCATCGAATCATCCAATGACTACCTGCTCTAAGGCGGAACGGGAAGGCGTGTCAGACTTTTACTGACTAAAACCCACACCTATGTTCCTTCATTACCCTTTGCGTTCCTGGCCCCCGGGTTTCCCTTTCGGAAGTCAACCCATGGCCCCAGTAGGCTTCGGCCCTGCTGGGGACCTACGCTTTAACTGACATCTTTTTGAGGCACGCGTGGAACAATACGTGCCGTCGACGACTCGGGCTCGGTCCGGACGGCTGTACGGTGAGCTATCTATTATTGCTCGTCGTCCGCAAGCCCGCGCCTACGGTGGCTGGAAGTCACGGTCGTGGTCCCGGCGGCTGGAGCGTGATGACATCTGTTCCCTCACGGGTGCGGCCGCTCCCCTCGCAAGTATTACTGCTTCACAAAAGGAAGCGACCGCCGCCTATTCCCCCTCGCTCCGAACCACGACCTGTACCAGGGCCCGACGCGAGAGGTCACCGCCGCCGATCACCCCCACAAGTCAACCCACAAGTACACGGCGGCGCCCTGCCCAAGCGGGGCACTCCTCCACCATCTCTGCAGACGGTCCGCACAATGGTGACACCCGGGCGTTTATTCCGCACGAACCAGGTGTAGGAACCTCCCGAACTTACCATGTCCGGTGAGGACCGCGTCATGCGGAAGGTGAGGATGCCGTGACGTCGCTCCAGCCACTATTCAAAGAGAGGACTTACCGCCATGATTATGGCGTGCCTAATTGCTGTTCAGGCTGGTACGGGGAAAATTGGATACCTACTTAACGTGATATTTTTATACTATTTATTATAGGTATATTCAGTATAAAGCGGTTTTTTCCACTTAATTGGCAGATTACTATGGTATCCTTTGACGACCTTTGATGACAAGAATCTAAAGGCAACTTATTTTTAATGGGTTTCTAATGGGGGCAATTAATTTGTTTAAGGAAAATTCTTTTGTGCTAAATATAACCTGTTTTCGAAGCGTGTAGCGGATTACAATGTTTTCTATTTTATTACTAGTATTTACAGCTTGCAGTGGTTTCATCTTCGTGGAAGTAGAGTACATACTGTCGGGACAAAAAGTATTCTATGTGCTGTTTCAGGATATAGTCTACATTAAGAAAGAAAAGAAAGAAAGAAAAACATTTTATTTGCCGGAAAAGGCGCAAACTTAAGATATTGCAAACATTCGCCATGACAAAAAATAAAATATATGCGCCACGTCCGAGCAAAATGGCTTTACGTTCAGCATAATGCCGTGTCCACAGCGGTTTTCAGCGTGGACTGGTGATGGTATCGACTAACAGACGTCGACAACGGTATTGGTATTGTGTGCTAATAGATTTACGTCATCATCATCAGCCGAAAGACGTTCACTGTTGGACATAAGCCTGGACCAAGGGTCACCACAATGAACGGTCCTGTGCTCTCGCATCCATCGGATTCCTGCGACCCTTACCAGATCATCGGTCCACCTCGTAGGAGGCCTTCCAACGCTGTGTCTTCCATTACGCGGTCGCCACTCCAGAATGTTCGATCCGTCTGTCACATGTCATCTAAATCCGTTTAGCCGTTCGAGCGTAGAGGAGTAACAAATATACAAACACATATTCACAAAATGTAGCCATTATAATATTAGTGTGATGTAACAAAAAAAAAAAACTATCAAGGTGTACAATATGCGGCATATAAGTTAAACCATAATGGCGATCGACCTTGAATGCGCAGTAACAGGTTTTCGGGTTTTAATCGAAGTTTTGGTTTAAATTATTTGCCGCATACTATATGTATATAAGTAAAATTGTAGTGCATATATAAATGATTGTAACTTTATTTTTAATAATTTACAATAATTATTTACGTACACTGTATACGTGCATTATTCCAGTTAATACATGTTGTATGGCCAGGTGGGCAAATCAATAATTCCTCTTATTTTCTGTACAGTTCAATTTATTGGAATTGAACATAAAACCGTTTCCGAGAATACAGATGTTTGTGATTACGAGAAGAGTATACACATATATATGTATAATATACATTCAATGTTTGTTGTTATATGATATCATGTTAAATTTATAAATTCTACGAATGGAACCACGATAGTTTTTCAAAGAATTTTTGACATTGTCTGACGTTATTTCAGGTTTCATGAAGGTAGTTATTATTTTCAGAACTTTCATTCCCTTTTAAGTTTCAGATTTTAATTTTTTTTTTAATATACGTGTGACAGCAGAACAGATTATTATATGATAATCCAATACTGTTGGTAATATTGTAATATGGAAATATTGTAAAATAAAAAAAGGGTGTCCTTGGTGTTTCTTGTTGGCTCTTCTTCATAGGACCAATTGGAACCGTGGACTAGCTTTAGGCGTTTTATAAGTTCCCATGTCGGCCTATGTGAAATAAAAACATTTTGAATTAGATTTTTTTTAAATTTGGTATTATTGCAGGGTATAATTTTTTGTGTGATGAGGAATATCATCAATTGACTACTCTCAGCTTAGGGTGGAGCGAGAGAGCGTGATAGACGTTTACTGACTAAAACTCACCTTTGTTCCTTCAATGCTCTTTGCATTCCAAGGCTACGGTAACTCCTTCGAGCATTCCCTCCACCCTAGCAGACCTCATCCTTACTGGGCATTTTTGAGGAGCGTGCGGAACACAAGGCTCCAATGGGTATCATGATAAATGCTAAATAATAATGTGGTATTTTGCTATTTTTTAAAACCTATTTTAAAAACACTTTAATTTTTTCGTCAGCTTAAAATAGATGAGGCCGGTGTTTCCTTGCTGACTACCCTGAGAAGAAACACCGAAACAAACTCAGGGGTCATCGGATCTGAATATGGTCAGTGAAAAGGTGTGAGTCTACGATCTACCAGGCCAGGCCGCCCATACGCCGTGTCCTCGTGGGGGCGATCGGCGGCGGTGATCTCTCGCGCCGAGCCTTGGTACAGGCCATGGTCCGGAGCGAGGAGGAGTGGGAGGCGGTCGCCTCCTTCTGCGAAGCAGTAATGCTAGCAAATGAGGCGGCTGATCGCGTGAGGCAACGGTCCTCACGCCCCAACCGCCGCCGGGATTCTGAATCCGATTTCCGGCCACCGTAGGCGCGGGCTTGCGGACGGTGAGCAATGGGTAGCTCGCCGTCCGACCGTCCGGTAACCGTCCGGACCGAGCCCAAGTCGTCGACGGTGCGTACTGTTTCACGCGCGCCTCAAGGAGATGTCAGCAACTGTAGGGGCCCATAAGGGTCGAAGCCTACTGGGGCCAAGGGTCTGATTCTGAAAGGAAGACTTGGCCCTGGTACGGAAGGCAACGAAGGAACAGGAATGGGTTTTTAAGTCTGACACTATCTCCCGATCCGCCCAAGAGCGGGGGATGTCATAAGATGATTTTCCCACCAAAAAAAAAGGCCGCCCATTGTATGTATGTGTTTTAGTTTTAGTTTCCTTTTGTATTTGTAATGGTGTACAATAAAGGATATAATAATAAATCTACTTTGATTTAAAAGTAGATTATAGTAAGAGTGAGATACCTATCTATAAACTGTCTGAAAACTATTAGCAGTAAACGGTTTTAGAGAATAACAAAGATTTTAACGGGAGCTACGAAAACTAATTTCAAATTTGGCAAAGGAACTTGAACCTACCTACGCGATTTTAAAGCCAATAGGTACTAGGAGTTAAGATGTTGGTAGGAGATAAAATAGTATTAGTAGATATTACCTATATTTCTGAGATTTTATTGTGGGGAGAAATCACCCAATGCTTTCTCCTACCAGGGTGGAGCGAGAGGGCGTGTCAACCCTTTACTGATTAAAACCTACCTGTGTCCTCCAGTTGTCTTTTGCGTTCCAGGATCACGGCATTTCTTTCGAAAAATCTCATGGCCCCATCAGGCACCGGCCCTGCTGGGCCCCTATGGTTTTGCTGATATTTCTTTCAGACTCGCGTGGAACACGCAGATGGCCGGACGGTGAGCTATCTATTGATCGTCTTACACAAGCCTGCGCCTACGGTGGCCGGGGATCGCCCTGTATCTCTTGGCGCCCGAGAAGTCTTCTGTGGCGGTAGCTGGGACGTGAGGATGTCCGTTCTCTCATGGTTGCGGCTATCTCCTTAGCTAGCATTACTACCTTACAGAAGGAGGCGACCACTTTCCAACATTTCTGACTATCTAAAATAATTTATCATATTCCCTTTTCTCAAGTGTATATGTATGCACTAGTAGAGGCTCAGTTAACAGGAATTGGATCGCTAACCACATGTATCTTTACTTATAGTTTATAAGCTTAAGCGACCGATATAGGTTATTTTTCTAAAGTTAAGATAATATATTCAATTATCTGGATTTTCATTTATCCGAATTACTTTTTTATGAGATATAATAATTAAACAATTTGCCTGCTGCAGTCTTCCCATTCGATTATAATTTAGGTGTCTTCAAGGCTAGAGTGAATAGGCTCTTAATAAACTAGTGCGCCTCACCATCAACGATTACATCACTGCTTACCATCAGGTGGGATCGCAGTCAAGCAATAGTTTATATTACTTAAAAAAAAAAAAAAACTTTTTCAGATCAGGGCGGAGCGAGAGGGTTTTATTTAATGACAAATCCCGCCTTTGGGCGGAGCGAGAGACAGTGTCAGACTTTTACTGACTAAAAACCCACTCCTGTTCCTTCTTTGCCTTCGTCCCAGGGCCCCGGGTTTCACTTACACACTACCCGTGGCCCCTGTAGATTTCGACCCTGCTGGGCCCCTAAGATTTGCTGACATCTCCCTGAGGCGCGCGAGAGGGTCAAGTTTCTACTGACTAAAATGATTCTGTGTTCCTTCATTTACCTTTTACATTCCAGGGCTGCGGAAACTTTTTCGAACAGTCTCGTTTTTCTGGCAAGCATGAGTCTTAGCGGGCCTCAGAAATACATCGCGCCGCGGCTACAGAAGTCGAATCCGAATGACTTACGACAGCAATTAGTTCAGTTAATCGAATTTCCACTGTATGAGTAGTTTTTCAAAGTTGAACCCATAGTAAAAGTTATTATAACTTTTATTTGCGAGTAACTTTTGAACGTCAATTAATTAAAATCCATTTTGAATTCGTTAAATTTCCGATGGCTTAAAATATCCGATTAGTTCAGTAAAGTTCTTCGAACAAGGATCACCTACAATATTATGTCACTCACTAGATAACTTGAAGTGAACTTCATCCCCTAGATCAGTCGTTAACCAGGAAGCCAGCTCCCAAAGGAGGTATCGTCAGAAACTAAATGTAAGTTGGAATTGAACTTGAGCGCCCTTTGTTAGCGGTCTATTATGTTATAACGATCAGTTAGATTTATTCTGTGAAACAAAATGGTAATTGGACCATAGTTTGCGTATTTTTAAATTCTAAAGACGAATTTCTTTAATGAAACTGAACGTCAATATTCCACAACAATTATGACATTGAGAGCTCTTGAACGCAATTTAGGACTCAGTTTTTAATAGTCAGATAATTCTTCACTGAAGAATAAATAAAAATCAGGGCCGCGTGTTTGTTTGCCCAGCAGGGCCGATGCCCGCTAGGTAGGACCGCGGGGAATTTCTAGAAAGGAAACACGTAGTCTTAGAACGCAGAGGGCAACTGAAGGACACATGTCTGGTTTTAGTCAGTAAAAGTCTGACACCGCCCAGAGTGGGAGAAGTCATTGGATGATTTCCACCCTTAAAAAACAAAAAGCCCTTAGATGTGCTTGATGAAATCCACATTAAATCTATAGATTAATTAACTGTGGATTTTTTACTTCTAATTAATATTTAGCAGGTTTTAGACTCGCCCCTTAAATTCAAGATTAAACTGTAAAACTCAAATAGCACTTACCAAAAATTCTACATGACTTATGAAATACAGAACATTTAGTAAAGAAACTATATTTCTTTATCGTGAACAAACAACCGTACTCGTAATTGACCAGTATAAGTAATAACCGTCTATCATTGAGATCGATAGCACACACAGAGGATAGAAACACTATAATATTTTATTCATTTCTCTGTTACGTGCTCGGCTAGTGTTTCTTTGACGAAGTATGTCATTGCTTTTGGTTACAGTTAGGGGTTGAGTTGGCTATAAGGGGACTGGAGACGGGTCTAAAGATCCAATAATCATTCACATCTATAGTCAACAATAAATCTCGCGCAACTTCTTAATTTATCACCTGTATCTCAAAACCGTAGGCGTGGGCTTGCGGACGACGAGCAATGGGTAACTCGCCGTCCGGCCATCCGGTAACCATCCGGAGCGAGCCCGAGTCGTCGACGGCGCGTAGTGTTCCGCGACACGCGGTTATAATGCACACCAATACAGACAGCTGTGTGCACGCTAACAGTAAAGCAGTGTGAGTAAATTTACCTAAAATCAAAGCGCGCCGCTCTGGAGTAATGCTCTTAAAAAGATGTCAGCAAAACCGTAGGGGCCCGGTCGAGGCCTGCTGGGGCCATGGGTTGTGCGGAAGTGAACCCCGGGGTCCTAGAACGAAGGCAAAGAAAAAACATAGGACTGGGTTTTAGTCAGTAAAAGTCTGACACGCCCTCCCGTTCCGCCCAAGGGCGCGAGAAGTGATTGGATGATTTCGCACCTAAAAAAACCTGTAGACTCAAAACGGTAAAAGAAAACAACGTTTTGAGATTATAATAACTTAACTTTTAAAAGCTTAAGGTCTAATAGCAAAGAAAAGATCTCATAGCAAAGAAAAGTTCTAATAGAAAGAAAAAGGTCTCATAGTACAGAAAAGGTATCATAGCAAACAAAAGTCTAATAGCAAAAAAAGGTATCTTAACAAAAACTGTTTAAAGTCGTGAGTGCATTCACGCCTTGAAGGGTCATTAGTGTTTTACAAATAACCCTGTTTAGTTTCAGTAATAGAATTGTCTAATGTCCAAGCAGTTCACTGTATAATAGCTAGGTATCTCAAGGGGATCCTGTCAACAGCTTGCAGGCGTCCGCTGGTAAACAAACGCTAGCTGTAACTCAGCTGCAAGGAACGTGCGGGGAATGATAATGTTGCTCATTAGTTTAGTTTTTCTGTCGCATGAGAAAAATTAAAACCTTGGCTAAAACGGAATTCATAGTTTTTAATGGGGTGGATACAAATTTTCCATTCTGGGTGAAGCTAGAGGTGGTCGATGGGGCTGAAAGGTTCTAGATTCCCGATCGCGTATTGGAAGACGCAGCGTTAAAAGGCCTCCCATATGGTGAACCGATGACCTGATGAGGGTCGCGGGAACCCGATGGATGCGAGGGACACAGGGGCGGTCGTTGTGGCGACAGCCAAGTCAGGCCCAGCAGTCGTCAGGTCGTCATTCGACTGAAATAATGATTTTTATTTTATTTACTCAAGTTATAAAAAATTTAATCTATCTTGAACATAACGTAATAGCCTTTTAATGTTCCGGCTGCTGGACTTCAGGCTTCCTCTCTAGGAGAGGGGATGGGTCGTAATAGAGCACGTGGTTCTAGGTTTTTTGTTCTAGGACATGCCGATTTCCTCACGATGTTTTCCTTCACTGTTTGAATTTATCTTTACATTTTAATTGTTATAGCCTCGAATAATTTTATTATTAGGTACTCTGAGTCAAAAAATTACAAAATTTGCCCTACAATCATGTTTTCTATTCAATTTTTTTACACCAAGTTAGCAAAAGCTGCGTTTCCGCGTTCAGGACACCGCATTTCAAATCTAAATTACTTGATGAGATTCCACGATGTCAAAACCCATGATTGTAACGAATAAAACAGCTACAGTTTTTTTCGAAATCATCTTGTTTTCAAAGTTTGTTATGCAATATTCTCCTCGGAGTTATGATGTCCTAGTCACTTTATGTTGAGAGCAACTCGTTATTATAACTCTTTGTATGTGTTTGTATGTCGTATGTGAAGTTAATGTTTTTGTATGGAGGAAATACTAATTTTGTACCAGTGTTTTGAGTTTAATGTGATTTGGAAAGCCCGTGACGAGTTTTGAGGCTTTGATTTAAAATGTGTGTTGCTGTGACCATAAGTTTGTTTAATTTTTTTCTGTTAATGCAAAAAGATTAAAATTTGAACATTATACTGGATTACAAAAATTAAAAATTGGGAGTAACGAGATTATCATGTGATCCCTATAGGTTTTGGTGCGCTGAATTCAAAGTTGTTCACTTCGCCTTTCTTCAATCTCCTTCTTTTTGGGTTCAAACCATGTCATGTGAAGAATTAAACCATACCTTTAATAAACTTTACACTACAGAACTTATTAACGGTCAATACATTGTCATTACACGCTATAATAAGCCTTGATGATTAACTAAATTAAGTGTTTGATCGGATTAATGGTCAACTGTAATTTGTAGGCAGAACAACAGCTGTTTAAATTGTTAACTGCATAGTGTGTACTACTGCTTTGTTATGGTAGCCTGGTACACCGACTAACACTAATTAGAGTTTAGATTGCTAGCCAATCGTGATTATAATGATATTAAACCGATTTATAGTAGAACTGATTTTTCAGTATTAAATGGTGTTTATTTTGCGTTTTTAATAACACTTATACTCGTAATTTTTTTTTGTCGATTTAAACTACATGAGGCCAGTGTTTCGTAGCTGACTACCCTGAGGAGAGACAACCAAAAAGAAATCAGATTCTTTTAAAGTCCATACAGTAATTATATTGTAATGTGTTTCCTGATAGCTACAACCTGGGGATCTTTAATTCAAGGTTACTTCTAGGTAAGCGCGCTCCATCGTCGACCACATCGCTTTCCATCAGGTGAGATAGCAGTCAAGCGCATGCCTATCTATCTATATACATATAATAAAACAGTAAAATGGTGGAGCGTTGGTATTAGTTGGCGCAAAAACTACTGAACCAATCCTGTTCAAATTTTGCATACATAATCCTTATAGGCCGGGTCAACTGTTAGGCTACATATTATCACGCTTTTTGCTATGGGGGGTGAGCAATATTCCAAAATGTCGATATTGAACGAGAATCGCTCTAAGTTCGATCCTCAGATACAGTTAATATTTTTGTGATTGTTTTGGTGTTTTTTTGTACTTATTATAGAATGATATTTCCAGAACAATAATAAAATGGCTTTTTATGTATTTTTAAATTGCCATCGACATTTTTATTTGATATTTTTCCAAATATTTCAGTAAAAACCCATCAAAACTCATATTAAAATGGAACCGGAGATAAAAAATACACTTTTTTTAAAATTTGGTTAGGAATTTAAGGTCAAAAATGAAAATCATCACACTATTTTGTACAAGGAGTCAAGCAGACAAGCAATGACGTGTATTTAAGAACGGCTATTTAGAACTAGATTCTGCAAGGACCGTGGCTCAGTAGTATAGTGACGGATTCGCGTTTGCTATGTTGCGAGTTCGAACCTCGCATAATTTTTGTGATTGTTTTCTTATATTTATTTATTGCTTTTTTTAGTACTTTAGGGCTTTTATTTTTATTTTGTAAGTTAGTTTTAATTACGTTATTATTAGATTTAAATGTATATAAAATGAATAAATACAATTTATCTGTGAAGTAAGTTTTTATACGTATTATTTGTATCTCTAGAAAGTAATCAATTCGTATTAATATCAAAGCGAATTAAAAACTTCATTGATTTCTTTTACAGTACTACATCTTATTATTTTTAAATTTAACTTCAGAACTTCTATCATCACTTTAAAGACAGCGCATTGGGAAGGGTTTACACCGTTCATCCCAATAATGGATAGTGTCATTATTTTCGATGATTACTTCACACTGTACGGGCCCCAACGTCATCACGATCAACACTGGGACGACACTGACAGTGACGGAGGCCAGCATCACCGATAGCCCCAGACGACTGCGACATTTGTTTGCCATTATTTTAGTATTTTGTGGAGTCATAAACCCAGGTCGGTTGTGGGTCTTATGGTGGAATGGCAACAGCGACGGTCGCAACCCAGTGCTGGGCACGCCACAATTATGGTGGTAAGTCCCCTCTTTGAGGAGTGGCTGGAAAGACCACATGGCGTCCTTACCTTCCACATGACGCAGGTCCTCACCGGACATGGTAAGTTCGGGAGCTTCCTGCACCGGATTCGTGCGGAAGAAACGCCTGGGTTCAACCATTGTGTGGACCGCCCGGAGGACACGTTGGAGCATACGGTAGAGGTGTGCCCCGCCTGGGCAGAGCTCTGCCGTGTCCCCGTGGGGGCGACCGGCGGCAGTGATCTCTCGCGCCGGGCCTTGGTACAAGGTATGGTAGGAGCGAGGAGGACATCCCACCAACCACCCATGGCCCCACCGACATCTTGTCATATGGGCCGAATCTCAAGGAGACGCCTGCGGACATAGCCCTCCTATAAAATAGGTGGTGCTATCACCGCAGACGCTTCTTGACTCCTTTACAAATTTTCTCGTCCAGTCCCTCTTTATGCCATTCTCCCCATTCTGGGGCGGCATACTAGCTGTCCCCCCTCACGTGGGTAGGACACCACAGCACGGGTTCGCTGCCCGCCCGAGCCTTAGCCCTCAAGCTCACTCCTTATATGGTGCCACTTATGTGCGAACTCCTTTAACCGCCGGAAGTTAGCCTCAGAGGCCACGAGGTCGCAGTAGTAGACAGGTCCCTCCTCCAAGCGAGTGATCCCATCCATCATCTTCCGTCGCTGTTCAACATACAGGGGGCATCGCCACAAAACGTGGTCCAAACTCTCATCCTCCTCTCCGCAGTAACACACGCTGACCTCACACAACTTCATGTCATACAGCCTCTTGCGGAAACATCCATGCCCCGTCAGAATCTGAGAGACCTGATAGTCCGGCTCGACCCAGGTCGCCCCGAGCCTAACCGCCACGTCCGGGAAAAATCGATATAGTTCCCTACCCTTTTCCTCCTTTTCCCACCTCTGCTGCCACTTGGCTACAGCCTCGTCCGCGATGACCCTTCTCCCTGCCCTGAATGCATCCCGCGGCAGACCACGAATGTCGTCGATATTACCCGCACGGGCCACCTCGAGGTCAGCCGGCAGCACCCCGGCCAGAACCGGAAGTGCCGCCGTGCTGACGGACCGATAGGCCTTCGTCAATAAAATGAGAGCGGGCCTTTGCGTCCTCTGCAGTACGGCCCTGACCGTGTGTGTGCTCACGCGCCTCCACCAGCATCCCGCCGCGTAGGTAATAATGGCAACAAAAATGCCCTTGTACAGCACCTTAAGGGCCCTGTAGCGCATGCCCCAGGAAGAGGCGGAGACGCGTGACATCTTGCCCAGCCCAGCTGCAGCACGCTCGCCAATTGATTGAGCGTGTTCCCCAAACGATAAATTCGCATCGATCACCACCCCCAGGACTCTGGTCGAGCGCACGCTTTTGACTGAGGCCCCGTCAAGACGGACCGTGGGTGGGCGCTTAGCTAAGCCCCCCTTCAGAGTCATGGAATATGACTTCGAGGGGGAGAAGCCCAACCTGTTGCGAGCCCCCCACTCAGAAATCAATGCCATGGCGCACGAGGCCGAAGCCTCAATGCCGGCCCTAGAGTCCGACTTGACGAGGACCGTAACATCGTCCGCGTACGCGATCACCCTCACGCCGACCGGGAACGGCAACCGAAGCAAATCGTCCAGGAGAAGATTCCATAGTGGTGGTCCCACTACAGAACCCTGCGGGCACCCCATGGTCGAGACCTTCCAGACAACCCTGCTCCCGGCGAAGAGTCCGACTCGGCGGTTAGTGAAGTACGCCGCCAGCATCTTATAGATGTTCGGCGGGCACCCCCCCCTCTTCGCCTTGAGCAGGATCATGGGCCACCATGCGTTGTCGAAGGCCCCGGATATGTCCAGGAAGATGGCCTGGACATACCTGAGCCGGCTGCTTTGGACGGTATCCACAATGGAGTTTAAGGCCGTCAGCGTTGACTTACCCCGAGAAAACCCGTGCTGGCCCGACGACACCCCACTCAAGATGGAAGGGACGCACAAAAGAATTACCCGCTCCAGAATTTTACCCAGGACAGGGAGAAGGGTGATGGGCCGATACGCTTTGGGATCGGTAAGTGGCTTGTCGTTGCCCTTTGGCAGAACAATGAGCCTACCGTCCTTCCACGCATCGGGGAAGACACCCTCGGCGACGCACATGCCAAACATGTGTGTTAGTTCAGCACAAGCCACCCGCCACACACGCCTGACAATGCCCGCCGTGATCCCATCGATTCCCGGAGCCGTGTTAGGAAGATCCTTAACTATTTTCTCCAGATCCTGACACGACAGAGGAGGCGCATCTCGACCCGACGGGACGCAGGCGGCCGCCAGCCGCACCTGCCGGTGATAGGCCGTGTCAGACGACGGGTCGTCGTCGGGGCACAGCGCTTGCACAAGACCGCGCATGGCGGTGTCTACATCCTCAGCGAACCCCCCCGCAAGCCTAATGCCGTTAATAACATTCGCCGGGGCTCTGACCCTGCCACTGGCAGCACGGTAAGCCAGGCCCCACGGGTCCTGATTACCCGAATCGGCTAGCTTGCGGAAGAAGTCGAGCTGCGCCTTCTCCATCGACGCCCTATAGTTACTGCGGCATTCATGAAAAACCTGTCGCGCCTGCACTTCCAGTTCCCCTCCCACCTTTCGTACGTCCTGCCATGCTTTTCTCGCCTTATTGTGCCGTTTACGCAAGGCCTCCAGCGAGGGAGACCACCATTCGTAACCTTTCGCTTTCTTACCATCACCGCACGTGCCCAGACATTCCTCAGCCGTCCACACGATAATACGTGTGAAGTCCTTGCACACATCGCTCGCAGACTTCGACCAGTCGATCCCACCCATACGTTCACGGATCCTAGCTTGGAATCGCTCCCAGTCCACTCCACGCTCCCGAAACCTCGTTGGCGCAACCGACGGCTCCGCTGCAGAGGCTGGCTCTCGCATCTGTGTACCACATAGCACGTACGTTAGAAGGCGATGGTCACTACAGCTAAGGTTCTCGTGCACCCGCCAGTCCGCCACGACAACCCCTCTAGTGGAGAAGGTGACGTCTATGTTTGATTCCCCATTGGCCGTGGAGAACGTGAATGGTTGCCCAGGTGCGTTATGGATTATTAGATCATGGGCCAACAGGAAATCCTCCATTTCCTCCCGCCGGCGAGCCACTTCACGGCCGCGCCCGGTGTAGTGTCGTGGCATTGAGTGCCAGATGGGCGAGTGCGCATTGACGTCCGCCCCCAACAGTACGCGGCGTCCCCGTAGAGCTCTCAGTACCCTGGTAAGGTGCTCCAAATGGGTCGAAATGTCCTCAGAGTACTGAAAGTATGCGCTTACGATGTAAAAGTCGTGACCATTGAGCACTATGTGGCACACGATGCAGTGCGTGTTGGTGAGGTGCCGGAGAATTGTACACGCAGCGTCGTTTCTAGCGAGGAAAATCCCCGCTTTGGGGTTCGGTCCCTCTGGCAGGAGAAGCCGTAGCCGCGCCGCCGATACCTGATGCGCCGCCGTGAATGGCTCCTGGATCAGGATGAAGTCTAGGTGCTCCTCAGCTGCCACCCTGGGCAGCTCTACTGTGGCCATGGCGGATCCCTGCAGATTAAGCTGCCCCATCCGAACCCCTGTCGCTAATGGCGGACTAGGCATCGTGATAGTTGATGTCTGTTACCGCTCTCTGCTCTGCATGCGTGCGGGCGGGACAATCCCTAGATGCGGTGCGGTGCGCGTTCGCGCCCTTCCTGCCGAACCTTTTGCACGTGGCGCACGTCGGCGTTGCAGCCTGACACTCGGCGTTCCTGTGGCCCTCTTCACCGCAATTTCCACAAACCATGTTTTTGGCCCGACAGTACTTTTCAGGGTGCCCGTACAGTTGGCATCGGCTGCAGCAGGTGACAGAGACGTGATCCGTAACCTCTACCACGTCCCATCCTATATATAGTTTCCCTCTATTAATTAGCGTGCGCCTTAAGTCCTGGGAAGTTTGACACACCCATCTCGTCCTATTACCATGCCTGTTTCTTTTGAATATGAGGCGCAACTCTTTGCCCAACCGCTCCCGAGTCCAAGCGACGTCCTCTTGCAGGTTTTGCTCCTTTATTTCGTCCAGGACGTCCTCCATCGTGGCCTCCTTATCAATGCCAGTCAGCGCTATCAGCGGCTGGCGCTCGGCAGGCTCCGCAGTACGCAGTGTGGTGGGCACTGCCTTCCTAAGGGTGTCCGCTGCGGCTACAGATGTTGTCTGGACCACGACCCCGGCATTCCCGACCTTTCGCACCCCTGCTATTTGAAGGCCCAGCTTTCCTGGGCACACTGCACCCAGCAGCGTGCGCCGCGTGTCCTCCGCCGTCTTCAGTGTATCCTTTTGGTCCTCCGCGGGGTAAACGACCACCGACGGTCCAGCCGGCCTCGTTATTGGGACCGGTTCAAGGCCCTTTCCCAAGCGCAGCGCGTGCGCAAAGCTCCTTGGCGCTGTCTCGCTAGGCCCCTGCGAGATCCCCGTTCCTGTGTGTGCCGCTGTTGCCTCGGCTAAGGCCGCCCGGGATTCGGCTGCCGCCACACGAAGCGTTAGGTGAAGCACAACCGCTGCGAGTCGTTCCGTGTGTAGCCCAATTGCTGCCATCTCGTCCTTATTTAATTTCGAGGACTTGCATTTTACTGCCTCCATAATCCCCTTGGTCGAGGCGGTCGCCATTCCAGCCAGCTTCTCCACGGTAGCTGCTGCCAGCTCGTCCACGTGGCTGTTATCAGGCAGCTTTGCCGAAGGGGGGGGAAGAAATAGGAGCGAGGAGGAGTGGCAGGCGGTCGCCTCCTTCTGCGAAGCAGTAATGCTAACAAAGGAGGCGGCCGCAAGTGCGAGAGAACGGCCTTCACGCCCCGCCGCCGTCCCGATCCCTATTTTCAGCCACCGTAGGCGCTGGCTTGCGGACGGCGAGCAATGGGTAGCTCGCCATCCGCCCCTCTGGTAACCGTCCGGACCGAGCCCAAGTTGTCGACGGTGCGTAGTGTTCCACGCGCGCCTCACGGAGATGTCAGCAAAACCGTAGGGGCCCGGCAGGGTCGAAGCCTACTGGGGCCATGTGATGCGAAAGAGAACCCCGGGGCCCTGGAACGAAGGCAAAGAAGGAACAGGAGTGGGTTTTTAATCAGTAAAAGTCTGACACTATCTCACGCTCCACCCAAGAGCGAGGAATGTCATTGGATGATTATCCCACCGAAAAAAAAAGGGCGGTTGTGGGTAAATTATCGCCATCATCTGTCCGAAGACTTTTTACGTGCTTTAAGGTGTACTACTGAGGGTGACATTGAACAGAACAACGAACGCGTTTCGAATAGTTGTCTAGGTTCACTTCAAGACGTGGTCATTTCCATCGGTGGCAATCCACTGGACTGGTCGAATATGGATTACCGGCTCCGCAATCTTTGGCATATCAAGGTCGAGGAAATCGGGGTGATATCGTCAATGATCACGACTCACCTCAGAACAAAATGTCCCTGCATTTTTAACATCGTCGCGTTAGGCTCAGCCAAGGTATAATATTTTTCATTAATGCTCCAGGTGGAACAGGAAAAACATTCATTGCCACTGGCATCCTTGCAGAAATAAGGTGACAAGGCAAAATAGTGATTGCGACTGCCTCTTCTGGAATTACTGCCACACTGCTTCCAGGGGGCAAAACAGCGCACGTAATGTTTAACATTCCCATCGATTTAGAGAGCAACGAAATGCCAGTGTGTGGGCTATCACGCAACTGTGACAAAGGTTGGGTACTCAAAGATTGCTCTTTAATCGTATGGGATGAATGTACTATGGCGAATAGAAAAGTAGTGAAGGCTGTAAACAGAACCCTGCTGGACATACGCAGGAATCAAGATGTGATGGGAGGTGTCACTGTTTTGTTAAGCTGCGATTTTCGGCAAACTTTGCCTGTGGTGTCGCGAGAAATTAGGGTTGACGAGGTGAATGCTTCGTTGAAACGATTGAATCTATGGTCACGAGTTTACAAACTGCACTTGACCATTAACATGCGAGCTCAGTTGGGCGGATATACTCAAGAATTCTTGGATGTTCTTTTAAAAGTTTGGTGAAGGCAACTTACCAGAAGAGAGCTCTGAAGTGCGCCTACCAGAAACTCTAAGCAAAGTAGTTCCCACTATTGAAGAACTAATTTGTCTGGTGTACGGGGACGTCGGTCGAATACCGCTACAAGAGAATTCTTGGGTGTGTGAACGGGCCATTTTAACACCCAAAAATGATCAAGCTGCAGCAATTAACGAAAGCGTTCTCTCGCAAATTGATGCGAACGAAGTGGTATTTCTATACCTCTATAAATACTGTTGTAGAGCAAGATGACGCTATATATTATCCCGTAGAGTTTCTGTATTGGAACGGCAAGTGGACTCCCGGCGCACACTATCCAGCTGAAGGTTGGTGTCCCGATCATGCTGCTACGGAATTTAACTCCACCTAAACTATGTAACTGGGCCTAGCTCAAATCAAATCAAATCAAATCATTTATTCGCATAGAATGTGGGTATTTAACAAAAGTTGGTAAAAGAAAAATATATATTGGCCCGTGCACATTCTGCCTGAGTATTGGCATGCAAAATTTAACAAATTAAGTTTCAAATTTAAATACAGTTGGAACACTAATAAAATAATTAATATAATAATTTCAAAATTAAATTTTAAACTTCAATACAGTAATAAGGAAAACTAATAAAAAAATAATATAATAATTTCAAATTAAAATGTCAATAATAGCTACTTAATGTCAATTATAATTAATGTCAATAATACTTCATGTCAATATACAATGTTCATGGTCATGGTTCAAGGGTCATTCAAAAAATCACTTATTGTATAGTAACATTTTTGAGTCAAATATTCCTTGAGTTTGTTTTTAAATTGTTGAAGGGTGTCATTTTTTATGTTGTCCGGTAGTTTATTAAATATAATTGGACCCATGCAAAGTCATCTCTCAAATATTATTGAGGTGGAAATTCTAAGGGTTGTGGCGTCGAGGAAACAGTGTTTATACCCCGAATACCACTAATCTCTCACAATTACCCCTTCTAATTCAATGGTGTGCAGTTCCCTGTAAGCGTATGATTCGCAATAATAATAATCTAAAGGCTGCAGGTGTTGATCTCAGGACAGCTGCTTCTCACACGGATAGCTGTATATCGCTCGCTCCCGCGTCACCAGTCCTGAATCTCTGTACATTTCGGCTCCTGAAAGTAGGACTAGAAATGTGGTTTACAGAGAAGTTTTATAAGAAAAGTAAAGTTTTGGTTTATGATTTATCCGCAAAAACAAATTGTGTTAGAAATATAATGGTTATTTGCGGACGAAGTCGCGGGCAACAGCTAGTCTACAATAAAGATGAAAAAATAAAATTAGAACTATGTAAGTTAATGTGTGAGGTGATCTTTTGAAGAAAGGCTCACACATATTTGACTGGACCGGTGCAGAAAGTGCAAGCATTTGTCAGAAATCGTGTAGCTCAACGTCATAATCCTCAGGTATCTTTTATGAAGAATAAATATAGCGTTAAGACATATTTTGGGGTAATTCTTTGAAACCGAGAGAACGTCTCATTCATCTGGCCTAGCTTTCGTACCTATCCTATCTATTTTGTGTCATAGTCAGTGGGCGCAAATGAGTGCCTTTGATACATTTAGTGATCGGGGAAAACTAATATGCAAACAAAAATATCAAATTGTATAGAAAAAACTAGGCCAGATAAATGAGACACCCTCTCGGTTTCAAAGATCACCCTTTGTGAAGTAACTGCTCAACGGTGGGATCACCATTATCATTTCAGCCGAAAGACGTCTACTGTTGAACATAGGCCTCCCCCAAATGTCACCACAACGAACGATCCTGCATAACTTGCTTCCATCGGATTCCCGCGACCCTCACCTGGACTCCACTTTATGGGATGCCTTCCAACGCTGCGGCTTCCGGTGCGCGATCGCTACTTCAAAACCTTTCGGCCCCTATGACTATCTGTTTTACGAGCAATGTGCCTTGACTGCCCACTGCCACTTAAGTTTGGTAATTCTTTGGGCTCTGTCGGTATCTTGGTTTTCCTGGACGGTGGGAAAGTGCAAGCATATTATATTTATCTATATATATAAAAGAAGAAACTGACTGACTGACATATCAACGCACGGCCGTAACTATTGGGACTAGGAACGGGAAATTTTGCAGAAGGTTTCCTTTTATGACGTAAGCGAGCACTAAGAGAGGATTTTCCAAAATTCACCCCCTAAAGGAACGAAATGGGGGTTCAAAGTTTGTATGGAGAAACCTAATTTTGCGCGGGCGAAGCCGCTGGCAGAAGCTAGTATATATATAAAGCGAAATACCACTCACTGATTAATCAAGAAATCTCAGAAACGATAACACCTATAAACTTAAAATTTGCCAGGTAGGTTCCTTTTAAGGTGTAGACATCCGCTAAGAACGGATTTTCCGAAATTCACTCTCTAAGTAGATGAAACGGGGGTTCTAAGTTTGTATGGAGATTCCGACTTTCACGCGGGCGAAGCCGCTGGCAGAAGCTTGTTATTAATACAATGTTGTAATAAAGAAACATTGTAAAAATCAATGCGACTGTTCAAAAGAGTAAGGGCAACTGAAGGAACACTGGTGTGGATCAAGTCAGTAAAAGTCTAACACTCCCTCTCGCTCCACTAGATGATTTCCCAAAATAAAAAACTGGGCAAGTGTGAGTCGATTTCGCGCACTGAGGGTTCCGCATAAACTCACCTACGTAAATAGTTCAATTCCGGAATGTTGTTTCAAAGATTTTTCCGAATCGCAAAAAAACTTTTTTTTGTGATGTAACAACAAATTTACTGTTTTAGATTTATCCTATACCTGTGCTATAAGACCTTGCTACATACCAAATTTCAGGATTTTGGGTCAACGGGAAGTATGAATTTTGGTTCCCTTGAGAGTGTCAAAATATACGTTTTTTTCGACATAAACGGCTGTATCTTTTTCGTTCGTTAACTTACAAGTTTGATTTTTCACAGCTTCAAGGGACCGCAGACGAGTATATGGTTTATTGTAATTTCAATTCGATACCTTCACGCGTTCCCGAGATAAAGGTTCTTGACAGACAGACAGACAGACGGGCGGACAAAAAAGTGATCCTATAAGGGTTCCTGTTTTTCCTTTTGTGATACGGAACTCTAAAAAGTAGATTGATCATGACTGAATGAATATCTATTAAAAGACGTTAATTAATAACTTTCTCGAAAATACCTCTCGCAAAACATAATCTTGGTCCATTCACCCACAAACGGATAGTAAGTTGGATCATCAAGCTAGAGTTCATTCAGTGCGAGAGAGCAACATATCGGAGTCTTCGCACGTACGATAGTGCGGTATGATATGACAGTATATCGCGTCTGATATGGATTACGTTGGCGCTAACTTTTGCTCTTGTTTATTTCGGATATATAAACTTACTGGAAGATTTGCTCGCAAACTATAATATTTGTTTTTGAGATAAAAGAGTTTCAATATGGCATATAGGCATGATAAATATATATGTTAACTAAACAGTTTATCAATAAATATACAAAAATAGAATACTGATTGTCAGAAATCAGAAACGTTTATTTCAAATAGACCAATGAATTGTCAAATGTCGGTCAGTCAAAAAAAAGAAAAGAAGTGAAGCTAAATTGCACGTTCCAAAGCGTAGATCTCTATGGAGAAGAACGTGCAAGAAACTCCATGGACACTCTTTTAAATCATATTATGACTTACATTAATCTTGGTTACATATTTCATGTCGCTTCTAATATGTGAGCACAATGTAGATAAATAAGAATAAAAACTAATTAAAAAGATAGAAATTGAATTGAGGCCAGTGGCTTAGCTAAGAGATGACCAGTCTCAACTGACGGCACCCGTTCACGAGCATGACGCGTGCATCAGCCTCACTCAGCTCAACCATTTTGAAGGGAACTGAATGACCCAATAACACATGCCACCATCAGCGAGACATTTAAGTGAGCATGACAAACTCTCAACTGCCAAGCTCGTAATGTCAAACAAGTTGTAACCTAATAAAAATGCTCCATGGTACTTCACATTCACAGAACTTGAAAAAAAAAGTGCATCTACATTATACAATGCTATTGTTTCCAAATGCAAAAGGTAATAAATTATCATAAGCTCTATTGAAATAAACAAATAAAATAAAATAAGAAACATTTCGAAAACAACAAAACAAAAAGGGGAATAGTAAGTATCTCTTCCAATATTTATAAATATATATATTTAAAGAAAAAAACAAAAACTAATTTGAAGGCTGTGGCTGTGGAGCAGGACACAATTCAAAAAATAAACACATGCAAAATATTCAAGCGTTTTTGTCAAGGATATAATCTTCCAGTTTATAATACGCTTGTCTACATAGTGTGCGTTTAATGCATGTTTTAAATTTGGACTCATTTAGTTGTAGAATCTCAAGTGGTATTTTATTATAAAATTTTACACAGTACCCCATAAAAGAACTATGTACTTTTGCCAATCTGAATCGAGGTTGATCTAATTTGTTCCTATTCCTAGTATTAAAATTGTGCCTGTCACTTATCTTAGTGAAAAGATGAATATTTTTCCGGACATACATAATGTTTTCATAAATGTATTGATAAGGGACCGTCAGGATGTTTATTTCCTTAAATAGTTCTCTAAGAGAATCGCGTCTGCGAAGATTATATATGGCTCTGATAGCTCTCTTCTGCAGAATAAAAATAGACTCTCTTGTGAAAATAATATCAATATAGGTATATATATATAGGTTATATTTATATCTTATATTTTATTTACCATCATCCGTGCGTCACTGCGGGGTGTCAGCTGAAAATCAGCGCTGGGTGTATTTCCTACTATCACGCAAGCGAAGACGCTGATAGCAGCTAGTATTATGAAGGCGAAAATTTGTGAGTGTGTATATTAGTATGTTTGTTAATTCGTCACGCTCGAATGGCTGACCGGATTTCGATGAAATTTGGTAACACACTAATTGAAACACTGCAAATTTTAAATTTATGATATCAGCCCCCCCTAACCAAGTTACAATCGTTTCGTTCGCGCCGAACGCCTCGAGTAGGCCACGCCTCCGATTCCTTTGTTCTGACCACGTGACTGAGCGTTGAGATGACGTCAGAACAAAGGAATCGGAGGCGTGGTCTACTCGAGGCGTTCGGCGCGAACGATACGATTGTAACTTGGCTAGGGAGGCAGTTTGTTAAAATTAAAATTTTCTTTTTGGCTTGTAGTCCCTGCAAACAACAAAGAAACCAAAGTGGTCTCAGGTCAACCTACTGCGAAGAAGCAGCCCTCACGCCCCAGCCGCCAGGATCCTAATCCCGATTTCCGGCCACCGTAGGCGTGGGCTTGCGGACAGCGAGCAATGGGTAGCTCGCCGTCCGATCGTCCGGTAACCGTCCGGACTGAGCCCAAGTCGCCGACGGCGCGTACTGTTCCACGCGTGCCTCAAGGAGATGTCAGCAATCCGTAGGGGCCCAGCAGGGTCGAAGCCTACTGGGGCCAAGGGTTTGTTTCTGAAAGGAAAACTCGGCCTTAGGACGAAGGCAAAGAAGGAACAGGAGTGGGTTTTTAGTCAGTAAAAGTCTGACACACCCTCGCGCCCCGCCCAAGACCGGTTGATATCATTGGATGATTTACCAACCTACAAAAAAAAAAGGCCAAAAAAGTATAGGAACGACTGTATTAACTGGACATTTCGCCAACCACAGTACAGTAACTGCACCATTTATTTAAATACCTCAGTACGTTCTTAACAAGTCCATCTCGCCCGATGTCTACTTATCTTGACAGACATTTGTATGTGGGTCAAATTAAACTAAGCCTCTCGGGGTTCGAGTTCGCATCGTAAAAATAGAAAAACTTCTATATAGGATTTTTAGGGTTCCGTAGCCAAATGGCAAAAAACGGAACCCTTATAGATTCGTCATGTCTGTCTGTCTGTCTGTCTGTCTGTCTGTCTGTCCGTCTGTCCGTCCGTATGTCACAGCCACTTTTTTCCGAAACTATAAGAGCTATACTGTTGAAACTTTGTAAGTAGATGTATTCTGTGAACCGCATTAAGATTTTCATACAAAAATAGAAAAAAAGCAATAAATTTTGGGGGTCCCCATACTTAGAACTGAAACTCAAAATTTTTTTTTTCATCAAACCCATGCGTGTGGGGTATCTATGGATAGGTCTTCAAAAATGATACTGAGGTTTCTAATATCATTTTTTTCTAAACTGAATAGTTTGCGCGAGAGACACTTCCAAAGTGGTAAAATGTGTGTCCCCCCCCCTCTAACTTCTAAAATAAGAGAATGATAAAACTAAAAAAAATATATGATGTACATTACTATAAAAACTGCCAACGAAAATTGGTTTGAACGAGATCTGGTCAGTAGTTTTTTTTTAGTACGTCATAAATCGTAAACCGAAGTACGAAATTCAGAAACGTGGTCATACTTGCACAAGTCAAATATGAACCTGATACAAAGATTATTATTATGTTACTTGCTGCTACGGAACCCTCCATGGGCGAGTCCGACTCGCACTTGGCCGGTTTTTTTATGCAATTATTTCGACGTAGAAGGTTTATGATGGAAACAGTCGCTGCTGATGTCTTGTCTTCGGGTGATGGTAGAAAATTATCACAAGGAACATAATCCTGGGATAAACAGTAGTTACCCTATGTTTTATTCCGTGATGATGATGTACTTGGGTAGACCATCCCAAGTACATCATCATCATCATTTAATTTGCAGTACACCGCAGTCTACCCCCCTTTTTTATGTTAAGTTCTTACAGTCCATCCTAAGGTTGTCTGGTAGAAATCGCTGTTAGCGATAAGACCGCCATTGTACCCATAGATTAAGTTAGTTTATAAGTTTTTGTTACTATTTTGGTGTACAATAAAGTTTTATTCTATTCTATTCTATTCTATTCTATTCTATTCTATTCTATTCTATTCTATTCTATTCTATTCTATTCTATTCTATTCTATTCTATTCTATTCTATTCTATTCTATTCTATTCTATTCTATTCTATTCTATCCAAATCTGTTCAGCCGTTTGAGCATGAAAGAGTAACAAACATACATCTACTTACACAAATTTTCGCCTATAAAACATTATTTTTAGTATATGCGGAACCCGAATATAGTTTGTTCAGAATCAGTAACTGAATCGATTCCAATAATTTTTACACCATGTTATTTTTTTTTTCCAAAAATATTTGAAAAAGGGCACAAGTTGGACCCCACCGACACTAAGTACAACACAGGTCACGGCAGGTATAACAGACATTAGACATTAGCCCACAGCTGGATCCAGGAGTAAAATAACCCCTCAGTCACCCGGGTGCTCCGGTGACCATGTATTTGTGTGCTTATAAATTCGTGATTTTTCATCGTACAGTTATGTAATTTCGTACACAGATTCTTTATATAAAATACTAAAATACATAAAATGTATAATATTGACGGCACGGTTGGCGCAGTGGTAGAGCGATTGACTGCTGAGCAGCGTGTCGCAGGTTCGATTCCCGTATGGAACAAATATTTATAAGGCTTACAGATAAGTGTTCCGAGACACTCATGTCTTGTGTATGTGAGTTTACGAGTGCATGTCTGTGAACGCATCAACGACACGGTAGTTATTCCTAGTGTAATGCAAAGTTAAAAAAAAAGAAAACAAAAAAACTTTTTACAAAAAAAATAACCGACTTCACTAAAAAAAAAGCACTAAAAGGATCAAAATAACTTTAATTTCGGAAGTCGGTGTTTCTCGGTATTGTTTGTTTCTTATTTAACACCGACTTCCGAAATTAAAGTTTATTTTGATCCTTTAAGTGCTTTTTTTTTAGTGAAGTCGGTTATTTTTTTTTTTAAGTTTTTATTTCACACTTTTTAGTTGCGATACACTTATAAACAGAGTGCCTATTTCTCATGACAATTCCAATTAACCCAAGTACTGCTAAGTTACATTGTTTTATTATAAAGTACCTGTGTCTACCTTCCTCCTTCCGGCTCCATCATCAGATCAGTTCGATAGTACCTTATAGCCAAAGAGCATCTCACGACATTCCGTTGACCATTTCTGGTCTTCTTCATCAGTTCCACTTCATCTCATCAAATGTTACTTTTTGACTGTAAATGCGTTCTTGATGAAAATACCAAAATTACCATGGGGTTGCCTATAATTTTTGAGGAGTTCCCTCGATTCCTCATGGATTCCATCATCAGAACTAGATTTTGAAAAAAATGTGACCAATCTGGAAGCATATTGTGACAGTCTGTCACTTATTCCAAATTAATAACAAGAAATTATATTTATTTTTAAATACCACGAATGGCGCCGGCCACTTGGACCCCCATAAATTGTCCTTTTTAAAGAAAGGGCCGATAGAATTCTAAAGAAACTATTGAATTATGGGATTTCTAATAGCGCACATGTGCTAGGCAAGTTGTTAAAAACCAAGCAACGAGAAACAATTAAAAACTATACAAAAACCGTCATAAAAACTTGTTAGCAAACGTGGGAGTTGCTAGGCGAAACTGAGCCGTAAAGCGAGAAGGCAGAATGTGGGCTCGGCCAAGAGAGGGCACTTGGGTTCGGACGAGGGTAGGGCTCTGACGTCCAGCAGGAAAAGCGAACTGACTCAGTAGATATTGTAGGGCTACATAATGTCTCGTTGTAATTCTTAGAAGTGCTAGGATTGTGATCCAGTATTAGATACAAGTGGACTAAGTCCAGTTTAGGCTTGCATAATATTTATAATACAGATCCGTGTGTGAGTTAGAGTACGAATGGATGGGCGTTGGTTGTGCGTAAGTAGTGTGTAAGTACGCGAGTGAATCTTAGCGACTGTGTTGGTGACCGAATGGGTGAGTGTTAACTCTTTTATCCTTATACCATTCCTTGACAAGGTGACCTAAGCTTACGGTTGGTGTTAGGGACTCGGAGAAAGCCTTCCTTTGGAGTGAACTTGATATTAACTTCTTAGGGGTGGGCTCGACACTGATTTCCTTCGGGGTGGACTTGACCTTTTGCCGGCCGGCGTACCTACTTTGACGCAACTATGACTGAGGCACTGCCGATTGAAGGCTGAACCGAATATATATTCGTTACATACTAGAGCCAGTTTAAGCTATAATAAGATCACAAACCACCAAACGTTAGCAACGGTTACCTCCCCCTATGGACTGACTGACAGTAGAATACTTTGCATTGCTCTTGATATGCGCACACTTCCAGGGAGTGGGGGTAGGCTTCACTAACAGCCTGAACTGCATTGATAGTCGTTCTAAGGAACGCTAGGGATCGCATCTCGTTAAATCAACCCGGCCCCCGTAGGCCAGCCTCTGATACAAAAAATAATATTTAACGAGAGACGAAGCTTGGACACATCTCAGAAAAGTTCCGCAGCTAGGCATAGCTCGGAGGTGTGTAGGTTATGTTGTCCTCACCTTGGGGCAGAGTAAGGAAGTGAGAAGTGTCGATATATAAACCACTTCGGCGTCTAGCGAGGCAACTGTAAAGAGTTCTACGGCGACTGACGATGCGTCACGCTTGTTTAAATCTTGTATTGTATTGGCGATGGTGGATAGGTCGTTATAAGAATTGATTGTTATAGAAAGTGTGTCTTATCCAATAGCAGAGGCCTCACAACCCTTTGCCGTAGGATTGGTCAGGACATGCACGGGCGAAAGGGAACAAGGTAATTCTAAAATAATTTGATTTGCAAATACAAGCGTCACGTGTCATATTCCCTTTTGTAGCCCTCTCAGTCCCTTAAATTTCATAATTCAAAAGAAAAGTAGATTATCCTTCCTTACCCATGGATTCCCAATCCCAATTGTTTAATTTTGTTTTTCTCTACCCTATCCCCGTCCCTTAAACTTTCTAAGTCGGGACGTGGTGATAAATCTCCTGGGAGTCCATTACTGTGGTGGAGGTCTGTCCAGGTCATCAGGATGAGGACCACAGAATAGGGTGGCGGAGGGGCCCTATTTCTACCCCTTAGGGGGTAGCCGACCTTCATACCTTCATGTAGGCAAATTCAGGAAAAACGAAAAGTTTATCAGCCTAGGGTCTTTTAGGAACAGTCACATATGGTGCCGTGACCAGGATTCTCGTCATTAAATGTACTGATTCACTTCAGTGCAACGAGAAACGATATTTATGGGTTACTACTAAAATAACACAACGTAATTTTCTAGAGATATAAAATGATAGGACTATTTAGACGTAGAAAGAATTACAACGGCTAGGTAAAGATCTGAATTTTGTATGTAGTTGAATCCTTTAACTACGTACTTACATAAATATATACTTTTATAGCAGGTTCGATTCCTGCATGATTTGTTAGTTTAAGTATATAATTTTATTTGTCATGAATTTTGGGTTCGATTCCCGATTAATTCGTTGGTTGATAAATTCTGGAGTTCCTGTGTCACGGATGTGGGTTCAATTCCCGCTTGACTTATAATGATTTATTCAGTTTCAATTTCTTTGTGTTATCAGGGTTCGATTCCCGTGAACACGGAGATATAAGTATGTATGTAGATTATAGCTTGTATGAATGTGTGTTTGTGTTTATATGCTTCTAATAATGGGTTCGATCCCCATGCTTATATGAGGAGGTAATGTTATGTACCTAGTTAGTGTTAATAGTTTCAATAATAATAGGGCCCTGAGCTAATGTCAGAATGGGTTCGACTCCCTGCAATCATAAGTTTTAAATCTGAATGAATGTTTGTGAAAATGAAATGTGGTTTTGAGGTTGAGATCGGTGTGTGTGCTAAGTGAAAGGAATGGACATGAAATATAATTTAGTACCTAAGTCTAGCAAACGTGTAGATTATCTACACAGTGACAACTCGTTTACAAAGACAGTAGTAGGTATATCTTTCAGTGATTACATTATAGTAGGATATTCTAAATATTGCCAAGTCTGCAGCGTATGTTATATTATTTGAACAGATACTTGTGTGGCCTTATTATAAATTCCAGGATATTTAAATTTTCCCATCACTACGACAACGCAGTTACTAAACTTGCAGTTTGAGCGTTGCGCTTAGCCCGTAGTTCATCTGATGGCTGACACCACCTGATTCCAGTGATTGCTGTAGCGAAGTCCCTGTTGCGAAGCTAAGTTTCACTTTTATAAAACCCTTACGTTACTTCGCGTATGATCTTTGTTATGACATTAAATATTAGTGATTAGGGTTACAGAAATAAAGGAACACTGCTGAGTTTTGGTCAGTAAGGGTCTGACGGTTCCTCGCGCTCCACCCAGAGCGAGAGGAGTTATTTGATTTTATTTTGTAAATGGGAAATCCAATCTAAAAGAAAAAATATAATGGCATAGGTACCGCACAAATCGCGTCACAATTTATACCAGTGATTAATTTGATTTATATTAGTAAGAACGAAGGAGGCATTATCAGGTTTCTCAAAGTGCCCACGTTTATAGGAAATAGACAATCTATTATGAATAGATATTCATCTCAACTCTTCTAGGATACCCAAAACTATCTGTTCTAGCAGAATCAGTATCAATTACTTTCTAAAACTTGTTGCATTTCAGAACTATTCTATCCTCTTAGAATCAGAGGGGGGTTATTGCGTCTCAGTGAAATATAATCTAATATTTTTATGTGCGGACTATTCCAGCTACTCTTGGAGTCGATCTCAGCAGCTGACTCAGCGTGAAGGTGCATAAAGGATGGCCTTTGTCCTGCGACAACTGCGATAGGCTGAGTTTAGAACGAGCGAGCACCGTAGGTAACCCTAGAAGAGACCCTGGTATGTAAAATTAAACTATTAGCATGCATGGGTCTGCTGAAATGCAATTGTTGAAAAATGACAACAATACTAAGTCGCAGAAAAATCCCGTTATAATAATTACACGCCGACTACAGGTTAGATGAGACGCTGATGTAAAATAAAAACATAAACATAAGGTCTCATAAAACCATGATTTTTCGATATGACAAGAGGTATAGGTATTATTCAAAATAAACCTTCGTGGTAGGTAATTGGGTAAAACTAGGTTTAGATATACCAGCTATGTATCGAATGAACGTCAGATGGGCCTGATAACGTTTTATAGAACTAGGTATTGAAGTAGGTAAAGCTACTGTGTATCTCTTGAAGATGGTTCTACGACACATCTTGCAATAATAATTGACGTTATATATACGTACATTTTAATTGATTCATGTTTCAAATCGAATGGTTATGAGTATTAGCTTCTTTTGCCGTACCTATCACGTGGCATTTTAGTTATTAGTTTCTTATGACACTTATATAGGAACTCTAGCGCTGATTAGGTTTTATAGATAAACAATTTACTCATGACGACCAAATATATTTACCATATAGACCGGCTACATCGAGCCACTTAAATGTACCTTATGAGTGTATTTTACGACTTGACAGTCTGTCAATTAGTTTAAGAATGACAAAAAAAATTGTTATCCGTTTTAAAATAGCGTAACACAATTTTGGACCTCTTGAAAACTCATTTAGCCTGAGTTTTATGGGAAACAAGCCCACATTTATTTCCGCCATATGGCGAAAGCAATGTTGTGCCCATTGAGATGCCATATTCATCACAATTCTAAAAGTCATTAACGAAATGACCTGACGCACATTTAAGGCACAGAAAAAAATTTTAGTTGCCACAATGTTGCCGATCCTTATGAAACAAAAAAAAGGGACTGTTTTAAAGTTTCTTAAACTCAATAGGCCAATAAAAAAAATAGGTGCTGAGCACATGCTGATTGTTTTGAGTGAGGTTACTGGAAAGGGGTCTTGGTGATAAAACCACGTGAGCAAACAGTTGGTACATTGAGGTAGGATAAAGAGTGAGAACTTAGCCATTTTGATGGACTATAGGTTGAAATAGGTAAAGCGATTGTGTTACAACCCATGGGTGACACATAGCCGAATTATGGCCGACAACCCACTGGAATAATTGTAACTGGATTCCCATCTTGCTGGAATAACTATAATGATTAGATTTTAGATTATTTTAACATACCAAAAGGGTAAAGCTCTATAGCATTCTGTAATTGTTTAATTACAATGCAAAGTTTTTGGATTTCCAAATGTTTTCTTTGGATTTTAATCCTATTTCATAATAACATGTATGTAAAACAAGGTTACAGACATACATGTATATTAATTTGGTATTATAATGTGCCAATTTTAAGGGATTATTAACGATATAGATTCAGTGAATGTAATCACTAAAGGATGCTTCCTTGTTGACGTCTAGTACGTTAGGAAATCTTAGCAGACATTTTATCTTATTGGACTCATGTACCAGACCAACTAGATTATTAGACTATTTTAACCCACCAAATGGGAATAAGATTCTATATTAGATTTAATGAGAATGAATGGTTTATCCTATTGTGAAAGCTCATCCGCTTTACTACGTCACGCGTCTGATTTTCAGAGGGGGGAATGTGACAGTCTGTCACTTATTCCAAATTAATAACAAGAAATTATATTTATTTTTAAATACCACGAATGGCGCCGGCCACTTGGACCCCCATAAATTGTCCTTTTTAAAGAAAGGGCCGATAGAATTCTAAAGAAACTATTGAATTATGGGATTTCTAATAGCGCACATGTGCTAGGCAAGTTGTTAAAAACCAAGCAACGAGAAACAATTAAAAACTATACAAAAACCGTCATAAAAACTTGTTAGCAAACGTGGGAGTTGCTAGGCGAAACTGAGCCGTAAAGCGAGAAGGCAGAATGTGGGCTCGGCCAAGAGAGGGCACTTGGGTTCGGACGAGGGTAGGGCTCTGACGTCCAGCAGGAAAAGCGAACTGACTCAGTAGATATTGTAGGGCTACATAATGTCTCGTTGTAATTCTTAGAAGTGCTAGGATTGTGATCCAGTATTAGATACAAGTGGACTAAGTCCAGTTTAGGCTTGCATAATATTTATAATACAGATCCGTGTGTGAGTTAGAGTACGAATGGATGGGCGTTGGTTGTGCGTAAGTAGTGTGTAAGTACGCGAGTGAATCTTAGCGACTGTGTTGGTGACCGAATGGGTGAGTGTTAACTCTTTTATCCTTATACCATTCCTTGACAAGGTGACCTAAGCTTACGGTTGGTGTTAGGGACTCGGAGAAAGCCTTCCTTTGGAGTGAACTTGATATTAACTTCTTAGGGGTGGGCTCGACACTGATTTCCTTCGGGGTGGACTTGACCTTTTGCCGGCCGGCGTACCTACTTTGACGCAACTATGACTGAGGCACTGCCGATTGAAGGCTGAACCGAATATATATTCGTTACATACTAGAGCCAGTTTAAGCTATAATAAGATCACAAACCACCAAACGTTAGCGACGGTTACCTCCCCCTATGGACTGACTGACAGTAGAATACTTTGCATTGCTCTTGATATGCGCACACTTCCAGGGAGTGGGGGTAGGCTTCACTAACAGCCTGAACTGCATTGATAGTCGTTCTAAGGAACGCTAGGGATCGCATCTCGTTAAATCAACCCGGCCCCCGTAGGCCAGCCTCTGATACAAAAAAATAATATTTAACGAGAGACGAAGCTTGGACACATCTCAGAAAAGTTCCGCAGCTAGGCATAGCTCGGAGGTGTGTAGGTTATGTTGTCCTCACCTTGGGGCAGAGTAAGGAAGTGAGAAGTGTCGATATATAAACCACTTCGGCGTCTAGCGAGGCAACTGTAAAGAGTTCTACGGCGACTGACGATGCGTCACGCTTGTTTAAATCTTGTATTGTATTGGCGATGGTGGATAGGTCGTTATAAGAATTGATTGTTATAGAAAGTGTGTCTTATCCAATAGCAGAGGCCTCACAACCCTTTGCCGTAGGATTGGTCAGGACATGCACGGGCGAAAGGGAACAAGGTAATTCTAAAATAATTTGATTTGCAAATACAAGCGTCACGTGTCATATTCCCTTTTGTAGCCCTCTCAGTCCCTTAAATTTCATAATTCAAAAGAAAAGTAGATTATCCTTCCTTACCCATGGATTCCCAATCCCAATTGTTTAATTTTGTTTTTCTCTACCCTATCCCCGTCCCTTAAACTTTCTAAGTCGGGACGTGGTGATAAATCTCCTGGGAGTCCATTACTGTGGTGGAGGTCTGTCCAGGTCATCAGGATGAGGACCACAGAATAGGGTGGCGGAGGGGCCCTATTTCTACCCCTTAGGGGGTAGCCGACCTTCATACCTTCATGTAGGCAAATTCAGGAAAAACGAAAAGTTTATCAGCCTAGGGTCTTTTAGGAACAGTCACAATATCATATAAAGGGAAAAAAAAATTTTGCAAATCGGTCCATAAACGACGGAGTTCTGTGGTAACAAACATAAAAAAAAAATACAACCGAATTGATAACCTCCTCCTTTTTTTTTGAAGTCGGTTAAAAACGAAAGAATGAAGAAAATAATATTAGTGTGACTAGTTTTTACCGTTGCTTTGCTCGTGTTTTCGAAATGAAAATCAACAGTACAGCTTTCTTTTAGTGTACTTTTGGTATACCTATATATTATGATAGTAGAAAATTATGCCAAAGGAACGTATTCCCGGCATAAAAAATCCTATATATTCTAGGACATTATTCTACCCGTGTACCGTGTTCGAGTGTGAAGAAGTAAGAAACATAAACACACACAAACTTTCACCTTTATTATATGAGTGATCTGCCCAAGATCGGCTTTTGATATCGGAACTTAAGGGGATGCAACTCGACATACATTTTCACTGTTTTTTATTCAACCACTCTTACGCGGTTATAACGTTATTACACATTTTTCGTTAGACATTTTGGAAACACAGTATCTTGTGGATATTATTTAGGCTTCTATTGAAATCAATTTATAAATTTGTGTAAATATAATCCAGTAAAGACCTCTGAAAATCTGCGATTTTCCATGAAATTTGACACTTCATAATTTACTTAAAAATTAAAAAGTCAAAAAAGTATAAATAACAATAGAAGCCTTGAAAATTTAATCAAGATTCTGAATGACGACAATTTTTTTCAAATAAATTTTAAAAATTAAAAAAAAACACGTATTTCCTGGAACAAGTTCTGTAAAATATTCGAGTAAATCACAGAATTACAGAATGCTAACAGAGTTTTCAGGCTCTCTTTTTTCGCGTTGCCTTTTCGTCAAACATCGCGTTGGATTGCGTTAGATGAAGTAACAAGCTTTTAAACCATGCTCGATGTTGACGATAGGCGATTGTAAAAGGACCCTCTTAAGGCGACACTAAAAGCAAGCGACCTTGAGTGAGCAAAAGAGGAGCTAGCGTCACTGGCGCATCAATATTATTCGAAAAATAATATGTCCTAAATTTATTAAACACAATATGAATAAAAACCGTACATCAAAAGATTAGTAATTAAATTATCTTTTAGTTTGTGAAAGTTTCATAAAAATACACCGAATGGTTTTTGCCTGATCTTCACTTTTTTGTCTGTGTTAGACATATCTTTGAAAATAAATCACACCAAGTTCTATGAAAAAAAGTAAATATTCAAAATATATCAAATTATTAGGCAATAGTCTAGTATAACATATTTTTTTTTCAAAATATACGGACTAGCCGCATCATGTTGACATGATGTTGGATTTAAAATCATCAAAAATCATTGTTACTGACATCACATCGGGCAACACACCACATCGCAGTCGCGGACGTCCCCTCTCCACTCACTCGCTCGCCGACACCATGCGCGTACGCACATATTGTATCGGTTGTCCCAAAATTTGTTACTACGCATACCTACGTAAATACAGTCTTATAAAAAAATCGAATCAAGCAGTTTTTTTACAAAGTCAAGACCACCAGCAGCACACCTGGAGCTTGATATTCAACAATCATATATCTGCCCCTTAACGACGGCTTTGCAATATTTTTACTCCACTACACTTTATACGAGTTCACTCCCGTCACGATTGTCACACATCATATCACTGAGTCGCCGAACTTTGGCGTGACGTACCGTGTGACAATTTACATCTCTGCGGGAGAACTATTTGTTCCCGGAAGGATACCGTTATACACTGCTGAATAAATATGAACAACAAAATTTTGCAGAACGGAATATCAGCAAATCAAAATATTGAGTTGCTATTGGAATTATATGGGATTTCTTAGCGGGCAATAACTGTAAGATTAATTAAAAAAGTGCTTCTACATTATACAATGCTATTGTTTCCAAATGCAAAAGGTAATAAATTATCATAAGCTCTATTGAAATAAACAAATAAAATAAGAAACATTTCGAAAACAATAAAACAAAAAGGGGAATAGTAAGTATCTCTTCCAATATTTATAAATATATATATTTAAAGAAAAAAACAAAAACTAATTTGAAGGCTGTGGCTGTGGAGCAGGACCGGCATTTAGCTAAGCGTTTTTGTCAAGGATATAATCTTCTAGTTTATAATACGCTTGTCTACATAGTGTGCGTTTAATGCATGCTTTAAATTTGGACTCATTTAGTTGTAGAATCTCAAGTGGTATTTTATTATAAAATTTTACATAGTACCCCATAAAAGAACTATGTACTTTTGCCAATCTGAATCGAGGTTGATCTAATTTGTTCCTATTCCTAGTATTAAAATTGTGCCTGTCACTTATCTTAGTAAAAAGATGAATATTTTTCCGAACATACATAATGTTTTCATAAATGTATTGACAAGGGACCGTCAGGATGTTTATTTCCTTAAATAGTTCTCTAAGAGAATCGCGTCTGCGAAGATTATATATGGCTCTGATAGCTCTCTTCTGCAGAATAAAAATAGACTCTCTTGTGAAAATAATATGTTTGTTAATTCGTCACGCTCCAATGGCTGACTGGATTTCGATGAAATTTGGTAACACACTAATTGAAATTTACGATATCAGCCCCCCTAACCAAGTTACAATCGTTTCGTTCGCGCCGAACGCCTCGAGTAGGCCACGCCTCCGATTCCTTTGTTCTGACCACGCGACTGAGCGTTGAGATGACGTCAGAACAAAGAAATCGAAGGCGTGTCCTACTCGAGGCATTCGGCGCGAACGATACGATTGTAACTTGGTTAGGGAGGCAGTTAGTTAAAATTAAAATTTTCTTTTTGGGTTGGTGTCCCTGCAAACAACAAAAAAACCAAAGTGGTCTCAGGTCAACCTTCTGCGAAGCAGCAGCCGTCACGCCCCAGCCGCCGGGACCCCAACCCCGATTTCCGGCCACCGTAGGCGCGGGCTTGCGGATGGTGAGCAATGAGTAGCTCGCCATCCAATCGTCCGGTAACCGTCCGGACCGAGCCCAAGTCGCCGACGGCGCGTACTGTTCCACGCGTGTCTCAAGGAGATGTCAGCAAACCGTAGGGGCCCAGCAGGGTCGAAGCCTACTGGGGCAAAGGGTTTGTTTCTGAAAAGAAAACTCGGCCCTGGGACGAAGGCAAAGAAGCAACAGGAGTGGGTTTTTAGTCAGTAAAAGTCTGACACGCCCTCGCGCCCCGCCCAAGAGCGGTTGATGTCATTGGATGATGTTCCCACCTACAAAAAAAAAAGGCCAAAAAAGTATAGGAAAGACTGTATTAACTGGCCATTTCTCAACCACAGTACAGTAACTGCACCATTTATTTAAATACCTCAGTACGTTCTTAACAAGTCCATCTCGCCCGATGTCTACTTATCTTGACAGGCGTTTGTATGTGGGTCAAATTAAACTAAGCCTCTCGGGGTTCGAGTTCGCATCGTAAAAATAGAAAAACTTCTATAAAGGATTTTTTATGCAATTATTTCGATGTAGAAGGTTTATGATGGAAACAGTCGCTGCTGATGTCTTGTCTTCGGGTGATGGTAGAAAATTATCACAAGGAACATAATCGTGAGATAAACAGTACTTACCCTATGTTTTATTCCGTGCATGGTCTACCCATGTACATCATCATCATCATTTAATTTGCAGCTTTTTTATGTTAAGTTCTTACAGTCCATCCTAAGGTTGTCTTGTAGATATCGCTGTTAGCGATAAGACCGCCATTGTACCCATAGATTAAGTTAGTTTATAAGTTTTTGTTACTATTTTGGTGTACAATAAAGTTTTATTCTATTCTATTCTATTCTATTCTATTCTATTATATTCTATTCTATTCTATTCTATTCTATTCTATTCTATTCTATCCAAATCTGTTCAGCCGTTTGAGCATGAAAGAGTAACAAACATACATCAACACAAATTTTCGCCTATACAACATTATTTTTAGTATATGCGAAACCCGAATATAGTTTGTTCAGAATCAGTAACTGAATCGATTCCAATAATTTTTACACCATGTTATATTTTTTTTCTAAAAATATTTGAAAAAGTTCACAAGTTGGACCCCACCGACACTAAGTACAACACAGGTCACGGCAGGTTATAACAGACATTAGACACTAGCGCACAACTGGATGCGGGAGTAAAACAACCCCTCAGTCGCCAAGGTGGTACGGTGACCATATATTTGTGCGGCCAACCAGGTAACATTACAAGCTTATAACTTCGTGAATTTTCATCGTAAAGTTATGAAATTTTGTACACAGAATTCTTTACATAAAAATGCTAGACACGTGTTTTGATTTTCGCAAATACTACAATTAATGTTGTATAACATTGACGGCACGGTTGGCGCAGTGGTTGAGCGATTGACTGCTGGGCAGCGTGTCGCAGGTTCGATTCCCGTACAGAACAAATATTTGTAAGGCTTACAGATAAGTGTTCCGGGACACTCATGTCTTGTGTATGTGAGTTTACGAGTACATGTCTGTGAACGCATCAACGACACAGTAGTTTTTCCTAGTGTAGGGCAAAGTTAAAAAAAAAAGAAAACAGAAACGAAAGAATGAAGAAAAGAATATAAGTGTGACTAGGTTTTACCGTTGCTTTGCTCGTGTTTTCGAAATGAAAATCAACAGTACAGCTTTCTTTTAGTGTACTTTTGGTATACCTATATATTATGATAGTATACAATTATGCCAAAGGAACGTATTCCAAGGATAAAAAATCCTATATAGGGTGACTGGTAATTAGTGATCGATACTTAAACACGTGATTGTACTCATGATTACAAACAACTTTCCCAAAGAAATTTTTTTTATATACTTACTAGTTTGTAGGTACATTAACTGATTAGGTATGTACACCTATGGGTTTGCAAGCTGTACGGGTGTTCTATCACTATTGTAGATACGACGGCGTCACGCGGCTAACAGCTGAGCGGTCGCCGTTCGCAGGCGCGCGCGCGTATATAAACAGCTGTTTTATTATTGTGATAAAACTAATGAGAATATAAAAATTTTCTTTGGGAAAGTTGTTTGTAAACATGAGTACAATCATGTGTTTATGTATCGGTCACTAATTACCAGTCACCCTATATATTCTAGGACATATTCTACCCGTGTACCGTGTTCGACCGTGAAGAAGTAAGAAACATAAACAAACACAAACTTTCACCTTTATTATATTAGTGTGATTCGCTTAGATGCTATAAGAGATCTGCCCAAGATCGGCTTTTGATATCGGAACTTAAGGGGCTGCAACTCGACATTTCACTGTTTTTCATTCAACCACTCTTACGCGATTATAACGTTATTACACATTTTTCGTGAGATATTTTGGAAACACAGTATCTTGTGGATATTATCTAGGCTTCTATTGAAATCAATTTATAAATTTGTGTAAATATAATCCAGTTAAGACCTCTGAAAATCTGCTTTTTTGCATGAACTTTGACACTTCATAATTTACTCAAAAATTAAAAAGCCAAAAAAGTATAACAATAGAAGCCTTGCAAATTTAATCAAGATTCTGAATGACGACAATTTTTTTCAAATACTTTTAAGGATTTAAAAAAAAACACACGTATTTTCTGGAACAAGTTCTGTAAAATATTCGAGTAAATCGCGGAATTACCGAATGCTAACAGAAGTTTTTAGGCTCTTTTTTCGCGTTGCCTTTTCGTCAAACATCGCGTTGGATTGCGTTCGATGAAGTAACAAGCTTTTAAACCATGCTCAATGTTGACGATAGGCGAGTGGAAAAGGAACCTCTTAAGGCGACACTAAAAGCATGCGACCTTGAGCGAGCAAAATAGGAGCTAGCGTCACTCCCCGCGCATCAATATTATTCGAAAAATAATATGTCCTAAATTTATAAAACACAATATGAATAAAAACCGTATATCAAAAGATTAGTAATTAAATTATCTTTTAGTTTGTGAAAGTTTCATAAAAATACACCGAATGGTTTTTGCCTGATCTTCACTTTTTTGTCTGTGTTAGACATATCTTTGAAAATAAATCACACCAAGTTCTATGAAAAAAAAAAAATGTAAATATTGTATATCAAATTATTAGGCAAACAGTATAGTATAACATTTTTTTTTTTCAAAATATACGGACTAGCCGCATAAAAATGATGTTGGATTTCAAATCATCAAAAATCATTGTTCCTGACGTCACATCGGGCCACACACCACATCGGCATCGCAGTCGCGGACGTCCCCTCTCCACTCACTCGCTCGCCGACACCTTGCGCGTACGCACATATTATATCGGTTGTCCCAAAATTTGTTACTACGCATACCTACGTAAATAGAGTCTTATAAAAAAATCGAATCAAGCAGTTTTTTTACATAGTCAAGACCACCAGCAGCACAGCTGGAGCTTGATATTCAACAATCATATATCTGTCCCTTAACGACGGCTTTGCAATATTTTTACTCCACTACACTTTATACGAGTTCACTCCCGTCACGATTGTCACACATCATATCACTGAGTCGCCGAACTTTGGCGTGACGTACCGTGTGACAATTTACATCTCTGCGGGAGAACTATTTGTTCCCGGAAGGATACCGTTATACACTGCTGAATAAATATGAACAACAAAATTTTGCAGAACGGAATATCAGCAAATCAAAATATTGAGTTGCTATTGGAATTATATGGGATTTCTTAGCGGGCAATAACTGTAAGATTAGGAACTCATTAATCGTGCGTACAGCTAAGGAGTGGAATTCCCTGCCGGAGTCTGTGTTTCCTGATAGCTACAACCTAGCGGTAGAGGTGCTTCATTATCGATCACATTATCGCTCACCAACAGGTGAGACAGTGGTCAAACGCGAGCCTATCAATTATAAAAAAAATGGGCAAGTGCGAGCTGGACTCATGCACTGAGTTTTCCGTACAAACTTACCTATGTAAATAGTTCAATTCCCGAATTGAGTCTCGAAGATTTCGAGAGAATCGCAAAAAAAGATTTTTTTTTGTGACGTTGAAACAAAATGTACTGTTTTCAGATTTATTCCTATACCTTTGTTATAAAACCTTGCTTTATGCCAAATTTCAGAATTCTTGGTCAGCGGGAAGTACCCTATCAATTTTGATTCCCTTGAGAGTGTCGAAATGAAACGTTTTTTTATGAACGTTTTTTGCGACATAAACGGCCGTATCTTTTTTTTCTGTTAACTTAGAATATTGATGTTTTCACAGCTTCAAGGGACCGCAGATTTGAGTACATGACCGCAGTTTTAATTTTAACTCGCTACCTCTACGCGTTCCCGAGATAAAGGGTCTTGACAGACAGACGGACAACAAAGTGATCTTATTAGGGTTCCGTTTTTTCCTTTTGAGGTACGGAACCCTAAAAAAGATCGAGGGTTCATTGAAACTAACCGCCCATTTATTAAAAAAGTATTTGAAGTTAATTATTAGTCAAACTTTATTTTAATCTGAAAATCTGACAAACATTAGTAGTAAAGTTGGTTTTTGATACATTTTTAACTCCAAATAATAAGGGTTAAAGTATGAAATTGCCGTTTTTTAAAACGGGTTATACGGGCGATATTACAGAAAATACTAAACACAAAGAAACCAATAAATATCTAATTTTGAAAAAAGAATAACGTACCTTTAATATAAAGTTTATTTGAACTTATAATTCCAAGTCAATTCAAAGATATAACACTTCAAAGCAACCCGTTTTAAAAAACGGCAATTTCATACTTTAATCCTTATTACTTAAATTCGCCCTAAAGAGCAACTGTGTTCCTTCAGGTAGTCAGAAAAAGTTTACTATCTCTCGCTCCCCCTTGAGCGGGAGAATTTTTTTGGTGATTTCCAACCTTAAGTTCTGTTTAATTTTTTTACAAGGGAAAATTTTATATTCACATTGTGCATGTCACGACTGTTGCGGTTGTCGATTGTTGTCGTTAAGTATATTGACCTCGAGGCTTTTTAGCCAGGTGTTAATGACTGACAAACAGTCATGAGGTTAAAAAGTGGATATACCGTTTATATATTTACCGTTTTTCTAAATACATATTTTGAAACTAAACCCCTAAAAAAATATCATAACTAGAATTAAACACTTTAGTAGTTTCTACGTCTCAAGTAATATTTTCTAAGTCAAAGAAAATCTGTTAATAAACTTTCTATATGAAAAGAAATGTAATGTATGGGTGAGAAATAATATTGTAACTTCTACCCTTCTTCTTCATTGAAAGTGGTACTAAGCAGTAAGCACCCTTCTGAGGCCGCCATCTTTGGGATTAGTACCTCAAAGTTATGCTATACTGGTACTATTTCGAGAGGTTCTCTTATAAGAATAACAATCGGATTCTTTTATTTAGGCTATTAAATAAATTTAGGGCCTTTTTTAACGTTGTGTTTTTTAAGCGTTAATGTTATTGTTTTGAGGGATGTAATACTAAATTTAAAATATGTACAAACTTTGTACCATTTTTTATTATGAGAGGTTAAAAAAATCACCCGCTTTTCCTGCGTGGGTTAGTACTTTCCCTATGATAATTTATAGCATGCTATTCTGATGTATAAGTTATATTATTGTAAATAATCTAAATCCCTTTTTTATTCTTGATAAGTTTGCGCTTCACCGCTATCTCACCTGATGGAAAGCGACGATGCGGTCGACGATGGAGCGCGCGTTATGATTATGATCTTTTGAGATTAAATGTCGCTGTTTGTCGTTGGGAAAATCATCTTAAGACATCCTCTCTCTTGGGCGGAGATAGTGTCAGACTTTTACTGACTAAAAACACACTTCTGTTCCTTCGTTGCCTTTCGTACCAGGGCCGAGTCTTCCTTTCAGAATCGTACCCTTGGCCCCAGTAGGCTTCGACCCTGCTGGGCCCCTACAGTTGCTGACATCTCCTTGAGGCGCGCGTGGAACAGTACGAGGTCAGACTATACTGGCAAAAGCCCACTCGTGTTCCTCCAGTTGCCCCTTTTAGTTCCAGGGTCGTGGTGAATCTTTCGAAAAATTTTTCAACCCAGATGTTTTGATACTTACGTGGTTTCTAGAAAATATATTATCAGTAGAGGCGATATTATCATCATTCGTATTTACCTACCCAAGAGAAAATTTTACATTCCTAATTCTTTCTGAAGTCTGGGTCGATAATGTCGTACGAGAAAACAAAGTGCCTAAAATTGGCCAATAAATAAGATAAGTAGCCTAACATATTGCTGATCATTAAGTCATTAATCTTCAAAGATTGCACCTTTACCTATAATAAATAACTTATGAACTCCGTAGATGAGGCTATTTCAACTTGATAGCAAAGCAGTGTTTACTAAGAACAAACTGCATGCGTGGACACTGTCAATTTGCTCTTAAACTTTGGTAATAACGTGTAGTACGTATCTTCTTTCAATTTATGTATACCTAGTACTTTACTGCTAATAAATCTCACATGTGGAGAAGTTATAAGTTGTAGAGCGCTGTCAGCAATCGTATAGCAACGCTAATTGGTCCTTTGAGCATATTAGAGGCTTTCTATGTAGATGCAAGTTAAAGATAGTAATTATGCAATGCTATTTGATCTTTAGATGAATTTGAAACTTTTAGTCGAACAGATGGATAGAGATGATTAGCATGTTACATAGAATGACACGATTTAAATTCGTTTAGCTCTAAATGCATTTGGTGATTTGTGGGCATTTTAAAGTTATTCTCAAAGATGTCATTTAGCAAACCAAACTTTAAACTGAAAAAAAACTTATTCCAAAAAAAAAAAACAACCAAAATAGTTTCCATGCTACTAGGGACTCATAAATTGAAACAGCGTGCTGCATTTGAATTGCAACACGGTTATGCAAAGCATTGCATAGAGGAACTACAAAAATGGGGACATATTTATGTGACAGTCACTCTGTTTTCTGGGACGGTATTATTTTACCAATTTTTTTTTTAAATAAATGTTTTAAAAATAATGATTCAACTTTGAATAATTATTTTTAGTACGCGTGTACTTCAAGCTACTATGATGTATTTTCTAGTCTTTCTGGTCTTGTTGTATGATTTCATCGACAAGATCTAAGTATACCTGCTTTCTTACCTACTAGTATTATTAACGGGACAGTCTGTATGTTTAGATTTTTGTGAATTGGAATGTTGTAAAGTTGTTAGAGGCCCTACTACGACAATTTATTTGACGATCTAGACTGAATCGTTAAAGGGATGGAGCTATATAGGGTGTTCTCCATCCCTCTTTCTCGCTCGAACGCCTGACATTTTAAGAGGGTCCTTTTTCACTCGCCTATCGTCAACATCGAGCATGGTTTAAAAGCATGTTACTTCATATAACGCGATGTTTGACGAAAAGGCAACGCGAAAAAAGAAAGATAACGCCTGAAAACTCTGTTAGCATTCGGTAATTTCGTGTTTTACTCGAATATTTTACAAAAGTTGTTTTTTTTTAAACCCTCAAAGTTTTTGATAAATTGTCGTCATTCAGAATCTTGATTTGCAAGGCTTACATTGTTATTTTTTTTTTGACTTTTTAATTTTTGAGTACATTATGAAGTGTCAAAGTTCATGCAAAATATCAAATTTTCAGAGGTCTTTACTGGATTAGTTTTACACAAAGGGAGTGGTCCGGATACGGCCAGAGTTTTTCAATGCCGTGGACAAGATTATTATTTATACTAAAAATCTTAACAATTACTAGAAATAATTATTAAAATAATATCACGTCAGTTAAAGTTCGGAAAAATAATATTAAACAATAAGTATATTCATTTATTCAGTGTTTCCTTGGTTCCTGCAACCATTTTGAAGTTTTTTTTTCAATTATTTCTTGACCATGGATACAAAGTCCTTTAGGCGGAATAATAAAAATAAAGATTGCATAGAATTTTCAATTTAATAATCGACCAGAACATCATTTTTTTTTAACATCATATAATATATCAATAATATGCATTTGGTCCATTGATAAAAATGCATACGAAATACAATTATTTTGCTTATATTATTGAAAAAAATATTAATTGCGTTGTTTAAAATGATTCAATGTTTTTGCGGGAGTTTTGAGTGAAGTTCAATGGTTGTTTTGATTAATCGCAAATTGATTCCTAGTACCTAGATATTGTGATGTGAAATTAGCATGGTTTTGTATTAAAAATACACAATTTTTTTCAACTGGACATTTAATTGGCAAAATGGCGCCCAGTATTTTATTGTAGTATTGACTACCTCAGCGAAGCTTGCCGAGAAGTCAGAAGGTTGACTCGACACATTCGCTGCCAAATGCTGCAAAAACATTGTGTTGCACTTGCACCCGCATTCTAATGTAACTCAAAAAAAAAAAAATTATTACTGATGGCGTAGGCGATATGTTCTTATGACCTTAGCCTACTGGGAGAATAAAAAAACAAGTGTCATATTTTGCCGCGTTTCATTTCAATTGCGATATTTCAGTTTGTGACTAATATAACTATACACTTTCATAATGAACTCTGCACTCGCTTTTCCCGACAACCTCAGCCTGCGAATTTGCTATGTACGACAATGACCCCGGCCGCTCTATCTCGGACTCTGTTTCTACTTCTTTGAACAACTCCAGCGTCCCACAGATGGAAACCGAGTCGTACAATATTTCGACCCGCAAAAGCCAACGCTGTGATAATTGTGCTTTAAATGTTACTCAAATGAGACGAAATTCTTTGGAAGTTGCTGAAATCCGTGATCAACAATTGGATTTATCCACGGCAGGTAAGAACTATTTAATTTGTACCAATACATACCTAACTAACAAAAATAAAAATATGTTAATAAAATACTACAGATGTTAATGTTGAATGATACTTGTTGATGAATAAATAAGCTAATACTTAGAAGTCACTTAAATAATGTGTTTGGTCGTTGTTCTAATTTTAACGACGAAGAAAATGATTAACCAAATGAATAAATAAATGTTTGTTTATTTTGCTGTGCTACAGCCGCCATTTTGACTCTAGCAATATAAAAATTAAAACTGATTTAACTCATTTCCTCCAACTTTTAGATAAACCTGTAATAGCTGTAAAAGGTTTATTATTTCATAAACTATGAATTGAAGTTGTCTTAATATATGTCCACTGTTGCTATACCCGTGGCCAAAGTTTGTATGAATGGTGGGCCATACCCTTTATAAATTGATTTCAATAGAAGCCTAGATAATATCCACAAGATACTGTGTTTCCAAAACATCTAAAAATCATCTAACAAAAATATTGACGAGTAGGTAGAAGCAAATTTACGTTGATACTGCAAAAAGTAGGTAGATTTATACTAGTAACAAAGTGAATTACACTTCTGGACACATCTATTGGCCCATCTTGTATTTTCAGTTTCGTTTGGTCCTAGCTAAAATTTTATATTAGGTCGAGCAAAAAGTTTTTATGCAGTTTTGAACCTGGCACATTCACAATTTCATTCAATAGTCTTTTTTGAATTTAGAACACAGAATTTAAAGAAACAAAAGACAATTTGGAGCCTGTTTGTTGATATCAAACAATCGAATACTAAGAAAACTTGGTTTTATTGGTTTACTTGGATTTAATTCTTGAAAAAGTGATTGATATCTTTGGTTTTGCAACAAACATTACTTATTCTTAACACTAAGGTGAGGTTCTATCAATAATCTATGGATACTTCACCTGAAGTCGCCGCCCAAGCTGTGGCATTTATTCAGGCCGGACACAGCCAAAGAAACGTGAGTGCTCAACTTAATTTAAGTCGATCTGCGATCCGAAATGTTTATCGGAGGTACCTAGAGACTGGCGGCTTTGTTCGTCGCCAAGGAAGGCCACGATCTCGGGTCACAACTGAAAGGCAGGATCGATTCATCGTGACGACCAGCTTGAGAAATCGTCACCTTACCTCCATTGAGATACAAAACCAACTTCGCAACTTCCACGGAGTATCTGTGAGCGCTCGAACTGTTTGGAGAAGGTTAAAAGAACGCGATATGGTACCACACAAGCCAGCTAATGGGCCCAAACTAACGCGAGCCCACCGAACAGCGCGCCTTCATTTCGCACGCAGTCATTTAAATTGGACACAGCAAGATTGGAGCCGTGTACTCTTTTCTGATGAGTCTAAAATTGTGTTACATGGCAATGATGGAAGGAAAAAGGTCTACCGACGTAAGGGAGAGCGTTTCGCACAATGCTGCTTTGAAGAGAGGGTTGCTTATGGCGGTGGCTCATGGACTGTCTGGGGCGGTATATCCGCGAGCGGCAAAACTCAACTTGAGGTTGTTACAGGACCACGGCTGCCAACATTAAATGCTGAAAGGTACATTCGTGAGTGCTTAGAACCTCACGTGATACCATACGCGGACTATTTGGGCCCAAATTTCCTTTTTATACATGATAATGCAAGAGCCCATGCGGCCGGCATCGTCAGGGAATATCTTCGGGATGTGAACATCACAGTTATGGACTGGCCAGCCAGAAGCCCAGACATGAACCCCATTGAGCACATGTGGGACGAGCTAAAAAGACGTGTTAGGGCTCGTCAGCCAGTTGCCCAGACAATGCAGGAGTTGAAAACTGCCATAGAAGAGGAATGCGAGATGATCCCTCAAAATTTCATAGAGCGGTTGATAAACTCTATGCCTAATCGTATGAGAGCTGTGGTAGATGCCCATGGAGGCAACACGCGTTATTAAATTAAAACTTTATTTGATAAAACATGTTTTTTATTCAAAAATCAATTGCCTTTAACAAGGCGCATATCCGACTTGTTAGGCGTAGCTCCATGTCGTATGGTATTCTGAATTCAAATTTAAAACAATACGATCGAAAAAGATGGTAAAATGTATCAGGTTTAAAACTGCATCAACAGTTTATGTTCAATCTAGCAATCATATTTCGGTAGGGGCCATCGAAACCTAAACTCTAAGGTGGGCCAATAGATGTGTCCAGAAGTGTATTATATGACTGTAAAATTCGAGATTAATTGCCGTCATTTTATATATTGTATTGTCATGATTTTATCATAGTAACAATATTGTGTAGTGATTTGCTAAAAAATCCACAGATTTCAAACTGGCTTCAACATTATCTATTTTTCAAAAACACTACTAAGGCAGCATGCAAACAGACCGTTGTATTTACTGACCATCCTCGATAATCTACCCTTTTCTAGTTGGCTGTAGCGCTTGTACACAATGGTCCATGTTGGAGCGTTCAATGAACATTCAACCAGATAGAGAAGGTTGAATATTGTCTCTGCTAAAGGCAGGCAAAGACTGGCAAGTGCTATGCCAAATTCGAAAAAAAAAAGTATTAACTAAAAATATTGTTATCCAAAAAACATTTTCTTTTAAATACTTAATTAAAACAAACAAACCAAAAAATACAAACAACCAAAATCTTTTTTACTAATTGTTTTATATAAAAAAAAAAACAATTGTACCTACATAACATGCCCTACAAGATAGAACATATCTTTATGTATAAAGGAAAACGAGTAAAAATCCCATAAAATAAACTAGTTCTCCCATTTTGTTATATCTCTCTTAGGTTGTCAGATTATACGAGGTGGTTCGATAGAGTCACCGCGGCCCTGGAACTCGAAAAGCAATCGAAGGAACACGGGTGGATTTATAGTCAGTAAAAGTCTGACACTCTTTCTAGCTCTAACCAGAGCTGAAGAAGTTATGTAATGATTTTCCATCTCAACTAAAAATAGATTGTTAGATATTATACTTTTACCTTTTATCTATGACCAGTGCGTGTTGCCAGTGATGACAAATGGTACCTAAACGTGGTCGCTCACAATGGGCCTCATCAGAAGGCTTAAAGTCACCCGAAGAGCAATGGAATGGGCTATGCTCTGAGTTTCCTTGTGTGATCGAATCAGAAATGAAGATATCCGCAGGAGAACCAAGGTTGCCGACATAGCACGAAGAATCGCCAAACTTAAGTGGCAATGGGCAGGGCACATTGCTCGCAGAACAGATGGCCGTTGGGGCCCAAAGGTTCTGGAGTGGCGACCACGTACCGAAAGACGCAGTGTTGGAAGGCCCCCTACAAGGTGGACCGATGACCTGGTGAAGGTTGTGGGAATCCGATGGATGCGAGACGCACAGGACCGTTCATTGTGGCGAAATTTGGGGGAGGCCTATGTCCAGCAGTGCACGTCTATCGGCTGAATGATGATGATGATACTTTTACTTTGTACTATTACTTATTCACTTATTCTGTGCTTTTGCTGCGGGATCATAAGAAAGAGTTACCGTGGGGCTAGAACGCAAAGGGCAAATGAAGGAATATAGGTATGATTTTAGTCAGTAAAAGTCTGACACGCCCTCTCGCTTCACTCTAGAGCGCCAGAAGTCATTGCATGATTTCTCACTTTAAAAAAACCCTCTCGCTCTCGCTTGTGCCCTTCTGTTTTTGTTGTTTTAATTTTTAAGTGTTTGTGTGTACATAAATAAATAAATAGATCGGAATCGCGAATAAAATATCATACTTTTAAATATTAATTTGTTATTGTATAATATGTTACTTTGAATTAAATGAGCTAGTCTAATGGTATATCATAGTACCAACGTGAAACGGTAGCGAAGAAACCTGCAATCCAGAAGAATTCTATACGATTACCAGGATCGCATAAGCAACGCAGAGATGAATAAAATGTTTCCGATATAGGATTTACTGTATCAGTTCGCACGATCATGATCTAAATCCTTTGATATCCATAATCGTATGTCGGGAGACGTTCAACCGTTCTGAACGTAGGTACGTGGAAATCGAGAAAAACGCATTTACACGGATAGATTTTTCTAACGTCTAGGAAAATCTTTATCAAGATTTATGAAATAATTTATAATATAATTACAAAAGGGTTCCGTAGAAACTTAAGTTTATAATCGCAAAAGAAGTAAATAATATTTTGTAATGTAACTACTTTACGGTTTTCGGTTTTTTTCCCTTTATTTGTACTACATGGCATTGCTTCTCACCAAATTTCAAGATTCTAGGTTACCGGCAAGTCCCATATAGGTTTCGATTCTCTTGCGAGCGTCAAAATTTACGCCATTAACGGCCTTAGCCATTACCTTTTTTTTTCGGTGGGAAAATCATACAATGACATCCCCCGCTCTTGGGCGGGGCGGGAGATAGTGTCAGACTTTTACTGACTAAAAACCCACTCCTGTTCCTTCGTTGCCTTTCATACCAGGGCCGAGTCTTCCTTTCAGAATCAGACCCTTGGCCCCAGTAGGCTTCGACCCTGCAGGGCCCCTAACAGTTGCTGACATCTCCTTGAGGCGCGCGTGGAACAGTACGCGCCGTCGATGACTTGGGCTCCGTCGGGACGGTTACCGGACGGTCGGACGGCGAGCTTAGCCCTTACCTTTGGATTGCGTTGACAGTATGATGTTTTCACTATTTCAAGGGGCAGCAGACTTGAGTATTTGATATTAGTATCAATTTAATACCTCCACGCGTTCCTGAGAAAAAGTGTCTTTATAGATAGACAGACGGATGATAAAGTGATTCTATAAGGGTTCCGTTTCTGCTGACTGTGGTAAGCAACGCTAAAAAGTGATATTTTTCCCCAAGAATGGTTTTTTCGAAGTAAAGTGTCTATACTGTAAACGACTGAAGAACTTATCTACTTACTTATCTTGAAGTTGGTTAGAAACTTACTATAGTGAAACTTGATTAAGTAGTCTTTTGCAAAAATTCAGATTTTCTTTGTAAAAAAAATATTTCCTTCTATAAATGATACAACGTCACTTAAAACCAGGTATTCAGGTTTAATTGTCTATGTTATTACATACATCTGTACTTGGTTGTAAGCCGAGTAATAAAATTAATATTAATTCTAATATATAAAATTCTCGTGTCACGGTGTTCGAACTTGAACTCCTCCGAAACGGCTCGACCGATTCTCATGAAATTTTGTGAGCATATTGAGTAGGTCTGAGAATCGGCCAACATCTATTTTTTTTTTTTTTTATTTATATGGCAGAACAACGTTTGCCGGCTCAGCTAGTATAATATAATATTCACACAACTATCACACAACGCTGTATAGTCCCAAGCTAAGCAGAGCTTGTGTTATGAGTACTAGACAACTGATAAACATACTTATATATTTCTAAACTAGCTGTTGCCCGCGACTTCGTCTGCGTTAAGTTTGTAAAAACGTACAATCATTCTGAGCTTGCAATTCATTCTGAAAGCAACGCAATTATTTATTGTACTTTAACATAAAACGGTTAAAAGTAAAAACGCAAATTACCTTCAGGAAACATGTTTTGTACTCGTCCAGATCCAAATGTATGAATGTCAATGAATAGAAAGAGTATGTAAGGGTCGTAGCATTTAATGAATAGAAAGAGTATGTAAGAGTCGTAGCAGTTAATGAATAGAAAGAGTATGTAAGGGTCGTAGCAGTTGGCATTTCTGCCTACCCCAAAAGAAAAGAAATTAGTTTATGTATGTTTCTGGTTTATGTTCTGGTGAAACAACATTGTATGATTTTAACCCCTCGCCACAGTGAGCACGTCACAATCGAGTGTCTACAGAGGCGTCACGGCATCCTCTCTTTGTGCAGGACTCACCGGATGTGGGTGTTTTGGGAGGTATCTGTATCGAATTCAACGGGAAGAAACACTCGGGTATCACCATTGTGCGGATCGCCTGGAGAATACGATGGAGCATACGGTGGAAGTCGGTCCCGCTTGGTCGGAGCGCCAACACCGCTGTGTCCGCATGGAGGCGATTGGTGGAGAAAATGTCAACCAGTAGCCTCCTTCAGTGAAGCACTACGATCGAAGAAGGTGGCTGAAACTATGAGGGATAGGACATTCTGACTCCTTAACTGTCACTGCAAGTGATGCTCCGGGTGTTGAAAGCCGCAGGGCGATTACCAGCCATTGCAAACCGGGATTGCGGTGGTGCCGTCCGGCCGTCTGGTCAAAGCAATCCTGAATCGACGGCGCGTTGTATTCTACACCGGACTCAAAGAGATGTCAGCAAATGGATAGGGCCCTCTAGGGCCGATGTCTGCGAGATTGTTCGAAAGAGTTACCTCCCGTAAAATTTTCGCCTCAATAATTTTTCACTGAAGAGTTTAAGCCGTTAGACAGCTTTGGTAGAGGTAAATGAAGGATCATAATCGGGACACCGACCTTCAGCTGAATTAAGTGCACTGATAGTGCAAAGCCAAAAAGAGAGTGAATCCAAAAACTACCATCATCATCATCAACTATCTTCCTCCACAACAGTACTTATGAAGAATTTGTGAGAGCATGCTTGCATTAATTGTTGCAGCTTGATCATTTTGGGCGTAAAAATTACTTGTTCATTTACCTAGGATTTTTTGTTGTGTATTTAACTGACGTCCCTGTTGAATGAATTTCGGCGAAATCTTGAGCGCGTGTATGTGCCCAATCAAACTCGCATATTGATGGCCAAACCGAGAGGTCACTGTCACCGATTGCCTCTATGAGGACACGGCGGTTCACCCAAATGTGATAGACCTCCACCGCATGTTACACCGGGTCCTCCGGGCGATTCGCAAAATGGTAATATCAGGATACTTCCAACCGAATCCGGAACAGAAACCGCTTGAAACACCCTCAATAGTCCTGAGCTTGTGTATCCATAAAACAATGAAATTACGGTAAACAAATGTAGCAGCCGATTAGTGTTATCCCTGAGACTGGCCTCCCTCAGAGGGTTGTTCCAGTGTTGGTCACCACTCACTGCAAGGAGGTAACGTCCAGATGTCGACGTAAGGCTGCCAGGAATCTGAGATACATCAGTGATCAGGAACGTAAATCACTTTCGACCCCGTTTTATATGAAGCAGAAACTGCAAACAATAAATCACGCCATTATTAGGCCGCAAGGTGCCATCCCGGAGTACATAGTGGAGCATACAGAGGTGTTTCCCGCAAGGGCGGATCACCACCGTGTCCTCGTGGAGGCAATCGGCGTCAGTCACCTCTCGCGCCGGGGCCTGGTTTGGGCTATAGTCCAGAGCGAGGAGGAATGGTAGGCGGTCGCCTCCTTCTGCAAAGCCGCAATGCTAGCGAAGGAGGAGGCCGCACGCGTGAGGGAACGAACGTCCTCACGCCGAGCCGAGATTCCGACCCCGACGACCAGCCACGGTAGACGCAGGCTTGCAGACATCGAACAATGGGTAGCTAGCCGTCCGGCCGTCCGGTAATTAACCGAACCGAGCCCAGTCGTCAACAGTACGTCGTGATCCACGCGCTCCTCAAAGAGATGTTTCAAAGCGCAACTGAAGGGCACAAGTGTGGTTTTAGTCAGTAAAAGTTTGACACGCCCTCTCGCTCCAACCAGAGAAGTCATTGGATGATTTCCACTCTTAAAAAAAGAAAAAAAAAGTACCATCATTATCATGGACATAGGCCTCCCCAAGTGTCGCCATAATGACTGGTCCTGTGTGTTTCGCATCCATCGGATTCCCGCAACCCTCACCAGGTCATCGGTCTACCTGGGGGCCTTCCAACACAAGGTGCCATGCAACCCCTTCCGAAAATTTGGCCGTGTTATTTTAAAATCAATAATTAAATACATATACTTGTTTGGTTGGTATCCCTTGAATAATCATGGTCAATTATCTTGTTACAATCATGGAAAAAAAAGCAGTAGGATTGTTAAAAATGCCTCCGTCTAACACCAGTTTAACCATAACTATTTTCCTCCAATTTTGAACAATAGAACTGTCTGCAAACGTGGGCGATGGTAATTCTTCCGCCATTCAGAAAATTACGTAAAATACACAATGCCATCTATCAAATATGAAGTTCAACTGTCATTGTCATCATTATTTCTACTTTGAGTCTTTAGATGGCGTTGCGAGTATCTGAATTGCGTGTGGTGCCATATTTTACTAATTCGATTTTATTATGTGTTTTAATTAGTTTTTACAATATATTTAGAAGATATCGAATAGAAATGTCAATTTTATTTTGAAAAAATGGTAAAAGTTATTTTATTACAAAAAGAAGATAAAATAATGACAAAAATTTTAACTGTAGCTGGGAATCGAACTCGCGGCAAATGTCATTCAACACTGACGTTTTGGATTATTGCTCACCCCCCATAGCAAATAGCGTGATAATTTATAGCCTAACAGATTCACTGACCTATAAGGATCATGTATGCAAAATTTGAACAGGATCGGTTCAGTAGTTTTTGCGCCAATTAATACCATCGCAAAATAATTTTACTGTTTTATTATATGTATAGATACATACATATTATAGATAAATTACACCCAGACACAGAACAAATTATTGTGCTCATCACAAAAACATTTGTCCTGCGTGGGAATCGAACCCAAGACCTCCGGCATAGCAGTCAGGACCACTAACCACTAGACCAACAGGCCAGTCAATTAAGACAAGGTTTGTTTAGGGTTTAGGTTTTTCAGATTAAAACAATAATTTAATGTCGTAAAATTTAGCTCAATATCATTCTTTTTTACACAAAATCCTCACACGTAGTAGGTATCATGCGTGTGTATTTTCCTAAGATTTTATCGCCGAGATACAAGTGTCAAGCTTTCAAATCCAGAATGAAACGGTTCACATCAGAAACATATCGGATTCCAGTAGCGAACACAAATTGTATCGTGTTTTATCGTATCACGCGATCGCCGACGTGCGTTATTGGCTGGGCTCACGTCTACGTGGTTTATGATATCCTGGTATCTCCATCGGAATTATTAGTGTGACTATGTGTCAATTTCATAAAAAAATACTGATTTTTTTAATACATAATTTATGAATAGAATTTTAATATTTTTATTTGTGTTCAATTCTTTTCATTTTATAAAGAAAGGTGGTCATACTGAAACAATCTCGGGTTGAAATCTTAATTAACAAAGGGGTGAATACCACGGATATCTATGGTGAATACGTTATACCTATTTATTATAAGATCTAATTTTAAAGCTTGCCTGAACACAAGCTTTGAAAAATATATGTAACTCAATAAAGCGATAATAGAAAAAAATGGGTATTGGATTCCATCGCAAGCATTTTCACAATAATAAAATGTTGAATTTCTTGATTTCTAGGAAAAATTGAATTGTGGAATTTATTATTGAAGCTTTAAACTTTATTAAATATTTTTTCGAAAACAGTCGGAAAATTGACACGAATTTATTGCCCTTGTTCAGATTCGAAATAACAATAAATTGCCAGTTGTAAGTCAGGCGCAAAGATTTATTGAAACCTAATAAAACTTGTAGAATAATTAAACTTTTATTGAAACAGTCTGACGAATTAAAAGAAAAACAGAATGAGATCTTCTTTTTAGGTTGTTTCAGAACTTTGCAATAACTAAAGTCTTAACAAAATAGTGATTTGGAATAACTACAAACTTAGTTAAAAAATGTTTATTTTTTATTTTTTAACTATCCATTGACGACAGGAGTTCCCAATTTTAATTATACTGCGGCTCCCTTTACATGTACAAGGTGGCGCAAAATTAATCACTCTATCGGAAGATGTTATAGCATAGTCATCATAGCATAGTCGGCCTTTATAATGTTCCCACTGCTGGGACGCAGGCCTCCTCTCAAGGAGAGGGAAGATGTTATAATTATTGCTAATTGCGTCGTACGTCAATCATATTTGGTATTTGTATACTAGATAGCTGCAGAATACAAACAGACAAGCAATGGAACGCTATACTCCGCAAGAGCGTGGAATAATTGTGTCGATTCTTTTGACCAATTATAATCGGTCGGTGGTGTTCGCGCAGCGTGCATTATTTTGACGTCGATTTCCTAATCGTGTCGCGCCAACTGGGTAAACATTCTGCCGCTTAGCTGCTCGACTCGAACAGATTGGAACTACAAGACACCTTGCAGGACCTTCCGTCCGTCGTTCTGCCGAGAATATCGACGCTGTGGCTGCCGATGTCACTGAGAGCGAAAAAACATCAACCAGACCACGGGTCAATTGGGCATCACCAGACAGACCCTACAGCGAATTTTAGTGAAGGACTTCGACTTCTTACTGCTGGAATTGGATTTGGTGAACGCGTGGTTTCAACAAGGCGGTGCAACCGTACACACAGCACGAACCACAATGGATATTGTGAAGGATACATTTCCTGGTCGCGTAATCTCCCTTTTTGGCAATTTGGTAGGTATGGCCAGCAAGATCGTCCGATTTAACCGCCCTAGACTTCTTTCTTTGAGGCTACTTGAGGGTTTAGGCCAACAAGCCTAAGACAATCGCAGCCCTTAAAGAGAATATTCGATAGGAATGCGAAAAGTTATCATTAGAAAACTTGCGGAAAGTCATGGAAAATGCGATAAAACGGGCACAAAAGTGTATCGAAACTGGCGGCAGCCACTTGACGGGTATCATCTTTTTTCTGAACAAAAAAAATTGTACAGGTCCTAATAAAGATTTCGATCACTCAAATTTTTTTTTTATTTGGTATAAACGTTATACAAAAACAAAATTGGATAATTAATTTTGCGCTACCTTGTAGTATTTTTTGTGACCCCCTTGTAAATGAATATACTTGCGTGTAACACTTTAGAAAGAAGAGAGAAAGAGAAATTTAAAAAGTCTCCACCCTTGTGGACTTAGCGATCATTGTACCGATAGTTGTGTTAGCTAGTGGTTTAATACCCACGAGCTTCACTCCGTACTTAGTACTTCTAAACACAGCTCGCATTGTTAGGAGGTTCCTTACTCTGGAGCCCTGACCTCCGGTAGCTTTTTTATTTTTTTTAAATGTTTTCTAAGAAGTATTTAACTAATCTTTAAACAAAATAAAACAAGCACAAGACTCGTGTTATTTTATACGTCTGAAATCTTACACGTGCTGCAAGTTCGCAGCTCGCGAAACAAACTCAGGGAAAACAAAAGTTATATATTAGGTTAGAGATAAGAAGACCTACCTGCCCATGTTCTCCTGGTACTCTAACCTTCTGAGTTTTATCAGTTTACTTTTCTATTACGAGGCGACGGCGAAGCCCATGGAATTACCAAGTTTTAAACTTAAAAGCTATCGTTGAATGGGTGGATTAGATTTTCCTAGGTTCCACGGAGTTTGATAATTTAAGTGAAATGCATTCATAGAGTAATCTGGAATCCCGTGTAGTTCAATTTGAATTTTGAATTCGAAATATACGTAGGTTTACACTCAGCTACTTCTAGGCTACTTATGTCATCCTAGTATTTATCATACGAAGGACGACCAATAATGACTATTTCCTTAAATCAAGCAGGATGTTTATTTCGTTTGTATTCTCAATTATTAATCAACTCGAAGTTTTTCTGTTCTTCTACATAGAAGAAACTGAGAAAACAGAAAAAAATTCTACTTTGACATCATTGCTATTTCAGACAATGGGATAGCTCCGGTGGGGTTGTCTCTCTCTATCTCTCTTTTATTAATCCTAGTTCATTTTTAACTAAACACGGCGATTAACTTCACAATCGCCTATTTCAAAATGTCGTACCTCTAAACTAAAACTACATCATGAAGAGTAAGCTAAGACTCGAAGCAGCGCATCGAAGCGCGTGATTCAATCCGACAGCCGTGTTGCGGTTGTATCAGGCAATCCGACGCGCCGACGAGTCTGCGGTGCGGCCGGTCCGGCTAACCACTGCTGCACCGACTTAGTTTCAGCTTAAAGTACCTGCAGGAGTTTGGAATGTAGTGCAATGTAATGTAGGTAGGTACTGGCAAGTGCTTAGTATAAATAATAGGTCTTCACCTATGAAATTGCCGTTTTTTAAAACGGGTTGCTTTGAAGTGTTATATCTTTGGATTGACTTGGAATTATAAGTTCAAATAAACTTTATATTAAAGGTACGTTTTACTTTTTTCGAAATTATGTATATATATATTGGTTTCTTTGTGTCCTTGAAGACAACCAAATTATAATCGGATGGGAAGACCGCAGCAGGCAAATTGTTCCAGTCCTTCGATGTTCGCGGTATAAACGACGAGGCGACCGGACCGTAAAGATTACAATAACGTAAGGGTGAATACTTGCCTTACGTCGGGTTGTTCGATGGTAGAAATGAGATGACAGAATCAAGTCATGCAATTCCCGCACACACTCCCCAAATGCAACCTGTAAAATACCGATAGGCTGGCTACCCTGCGCCTGTTTTCAAGGCTTTGTAGATTGGACTTAACCAAATCTGGATCCCCAATTAGCCTCTTCGCACGCTTTTCCACTGGCATTGTCAGATGGCATTTTGCAGCACAAGCCCATATGTGACTGCAGTACTCCATACACGATCGGACCTGTGCTTTGTATAACATTAAAAGCTGTCTCGGTGTGAAGTACCGCCAGACCTTTGCAAGAACGCCGAGTTTCCTAGCAGCTACCTTGGTTTTGGACTCAATGAACCGCCCAAAATTAAGGTCTGAGGAAACTTCAACTCCCAAGAGCTGAAGGCGGTCGGTGCACTCCAGGGATATATTCCGAAAAGCAGGAGCCAAGGTCAACGGGCTCCTTTTGCTGTGTTGATGAAATAAATGCACTTGAGGCAATTGAGAGGCGAGCCAGGAAGATCATTGGCAATGATGCACTCGTTCTCAAGGCTTCAAAGTCTTGAGCATCGACGCCGAGTTGCTAGCCTGTCGGTTTTCTACCGGTTGCATTTCGGGGAGTGTGCGTCGGAATTGCATAACCTAATTCCGCCCAGCCCGTTCCATCATCGGACCACCAGGCGTACGGCAATGCGCCACCGGTACATGGTGGACATCCCACCTATACGCACTAAACGTTTTGGGAACACATTCATAGTGCGTGCAGCTAAGGAGTGGAATTCCTTGCCGGAATCTGTTTTTCCTGATGGCTACAACCCGGGAATCTTTAAGTCAAGAGTGAATAGGTTACTTCTAGGTAAGCGCGCTCCATCGTCGACCGCATCGTCGCTTTCCATCAGGTGAGATAGCGGTCAAGCGCTAAACTATCAAGAATAAAAAAAAAAAAAAAAATTACACAAAGTGATGTGCCTGGCTGGGTTTGAACCCGCAACCCACCACTTGTAAGCCGGGGCCGTTACCGCTAAACAACCACTGCTCTCTATGCAAGTGTTTAATGTTTGCAGCTAATTCGCAGGTCAGACTAATTAAATGTGCCTTTCTTGGTAATCTGAACTTCAATCATTATTCCAAGCTAAAATTGTAAAACGAAATTTTTTGTTAGTTTATGTGTTTGTATAATGCAGTGGTTCCCATGTGGTGTGTATATGGGTTGCTAAAATATGGTCCCTGGAAGGTTTCTAATTTCAAACTTTTCAACTACAAAGTTATGCTGATGTGAACCGATTTTGAACAGTCTTCAAAAAAAGGAGGTTCTCAATTCGGTTGTATGTTTTTTTTTAATGTTTGTTTCCTCAGAATTCCGTGATTTAAGGTTCCGATGATGGAATTTATGAGGAATTGAGTGAATTCCTCAAATATTATAAGTAGCCATACAGTGATTTTAGTATTTTCATCGAGAACTCAAGGAATTATAGACAAAACAAAATAATATTTGATAAAGTTACACTTTATAGGTAAGCAACATTGACAATAGGTACAAATAAATAAATGGTTCTAAATAGTTATGTTGAAAATGTTATCATCGAACTGATTTGATGATGATGATAGAGCCGGAATGTAAGCTTCGGAACTCCGTAATCAATCAGTGTATCCTAGCTATGTTATAGTAACGTCAAAAAGAGCCTAAAACGACGTTACTAATATCCTGAAACTTGCAGCCACGCCTCAGCAGTTCGTTGTTATTTTCTTGAATGTCACTTCCTTCATCATCATCATCATCATATCAGCCAAAAGACGTCCACTGTTGGACATAGGCCTCCTCTAAGCATCGCCACAACGACCGGTGGTCCTGTGCGTCTCGCATCCATCGGATTCCAGCGAACCTGACCAGGTCGTCGGTCCATCTTGTGGGAGGCCTTCCAACACTGCGTCTTCCGGTATGCGGTCGCCACTCCAGGACCTTTCAGCCCCAACGGCCATCAGTTCTGCGTGCAATGTGCCCTGCCCATTGCCACTTAAGTTTGGCGATTCTTCGTGCTATGTCGGCAACCTTGGTTCCCCTGCGGATATCTTCATGTCTGATTCGATCACGCCAGGAAACTCCAAGCATAGCTCTTTCCATTGCCCTCTGGGTGACTTTAAGTCTTCTGATGAGGCCCATTGTAAGCGACCACGTTTCGGAGCCATATGTCATCACTGGCAACACGCACTGGTCACTTATTTACGACTTAAAAAACAAACATGCTCTTTCACAGTCGCACAATTTGCCGTAAACCTCACTCCAGTAAAAACACACACTTTCCTTTCTAACCCACTCGCTTCCCAATCTATATGAGGTCAAAGTTGATCACGATCTTAAGCCTAAAAACACAGTTCCCTTGTCCGCAAGATTGAATCCACCACTCTGGGGTCATAAAGGAGGATTAATTAAACCTCCAAACGACCTCTGAGGACGATGTTCGCACTAAATCAGACACTCTGTTACAAAAATTGAGAACATTCTTTTTCTTTGTACTAGTATTGTCTATGGTACGGTGGGAGCAGGTTGAGCCATCGACGGCTACGCTACGTGTTGCAGGTTCGATTCCCGCATAGAACATGAAACAGTTTACATGTTTGTGAATGTACCCACCATACAAGAGTAAGGGAGGAAATACTTTTTATTTTTTAATCTTAAATATCTTTCACTTTCAAAATGAAACTAAAAACTATTTCACGCAATCGAATCAGTATTGTGATATATTTTTGCGAAAATTAAAAATCACTGCGCTCACAGCCACTTCTTGTACGCCCCTGTATAAACTTAAGAGGGCCCTCCCAGCGCCCGTCTATCGTCAATGTGAGTGTGATTGAAAAGCTTGTAGTTTTATCCAACGCCTGCTTTCATAAAGAGTTAACGCGATAGCGAGATAGCGTCTGAACACTTTAGCGTACGGTAACTTCAATCACTCGAATATTTCACAAAACTTGTTCCATGAAATACAAGTTTTTCAAAAATTTGAAAGAAAAATATTATATTTGGCACACACTGTAGAAACAAACATTTAGAAACTTAAAATTAAATAAGAACACTGATACAATCACACACAATTCAGAATTTTGATATAATGTGCAGGTTTCCATAAATATATTTTCTTAATGAGTACGTTATGAAGAGCCAAAGTTTACGCAAAATAGCAGACTTTCAATGGTCTCTACTGGATTAGTTTTACATAAAGTTATGTTTTGTTTTCAATAGATAATAAACATAAATTATATAAGCTATCAAAATATCTAAGGAAAGATGTGTAATGTCATAATCACGTGAGTGCAGTTGTATGGGAATACGTCACGAGTTGGGCTCCCTTAAACACTACTTATCTCTTCATAGTAAAAATTAAAATCGTTTCTCGCGTCTTTTTGCTAACTTAATTTCTAACTAAAATAATCATAATTTTATTTGTTTCAGGTAATGACGTCTGCTTGCATCGTGACAGCTCGTGTATTAACACTGACAGTTAAACAAGGTAACAATACTCATAGATATAATTATATCTATTTATTATAAAACAAAGTCACTTTCCGCGTCTGTCTGTTTATCAGCTAATTCCTCTTAAACCACGCAACGGATTTTGATGCAATTATCATTTATAGAATGAACAATAAACGGGATAGATTTGTGTGTATCATTTGCATCCGAGCAAAGCTGGGGCGCATCACTAGTTAAATTTAAAAAAACACAATGTTGTTAGTAAGTTCCTCATGTTATAATTAGATTAAAGATCTGTTTTGGTTGTTTCTCACATACAAAAATACAAAATACTTTATTGTAACAATTAGCCTTATCTTATTTACAAGTATTTGGAGCCTTCTTTTAAGGTTTTGCTTAAACGGAGGCTCCAAATACTTGTAGTGCCTGTATTAGGAGATTCCGCACTTCCATAACATTGCCGTACCTATACTAAATGTGAATTACAAAAACAAATAGTGTACTGTGTGAGTGTGTTACACACGAAAAAAATAAATAATAAAATTTTGAAGTAAATTTGTTTTTACGTAGTTACATTATGTTATTACCGCTAGAATATAAAAAAAATCTAATTGATAAAATACTAAGATACACCCTTAACTAATTAGATGGGAAAGAGTTATTCGTTTTTATTTATGGTCACCCATTTTTTATTGATTTAGACAACAAATCTTTTAATACGCCACTAATCCACTCGTTGGTGGATGTGCATTTTTTTTTGCGGAGTTTTTGGCGGGATTTCTTCAAGTTAAATTCAGTGTCTGCTTGAATTATTCGCAAATTGATTCCTAGTGGATATTGTGATGTAAAATTGGTGTAGTTTTGTATCTCAAGCGTTTGCGCAACAGGACAATATCATAATATAGTAGAATCATTGAAATATTCGCGATCTCGGTAAAATGGAGCTGAGAATTTTATTGTGGTGTTGACTACCTCAGCGAAGTTTGCCGAGAAGGTTGATTTAATACATTTGCTGCCAAATACTACTAAAACATTAGAATGTGTACATCCATATTCTAATTATACCTAAACAAATTAACTATTCATACGAAGACATGGCTTAAAGGACTAGGTATCCAGGCCAAAAATATTAACAAAAAATATTATAATGCCACATGTTTCGGCGTTTAGACCTAGGTTTATGGCATCGAGACTCGAGATTCAAGAGCATGCCAAGACATGCTTTTGTGACAAATATTTTCACAATACAAATGAGAAAAGTAAGCTTTGTAATACTTCAAGGAAAATCCCAAAAGGAGTAATAACAATTTATATTTATAAACTACAAAAGCAATATCTTGGCCTTTGTACCGTTCTTTATATTCTCGGCCAAATGTTTTTCTGCGATTAGAATTTGTTTCACGACGGTTCTATAAAGGGTTACTTTTTCTGTTTTTATTTTAAAAACGGAATTATGGTGTTATGTTTTTATTAGGTTGGTTAACTTCGGATTTCATCATCATCATCATTTCAGCTGATAGACGTCCACTGCTGGACAAAGGCCTCCCCCAACCGTCTCCACAACGACCGATCCTGTGCGTCTCGCATCCACCGCATTCCCGCGATCTCACCAGGTCGTCGGTCCACCTTGTAGGAGGCCTTCCAACGCTGCTTTTTCCGGTGCACGATCGCCACTCTAGGACTTTGGAACTTCGGATTTACACAGCTTTATGTTGGTACTTTGAGTGCCATAACACAGTTAGTTTTTTTTTTTATGAGAACCAAAAGTATGACATATTTTTATTTTCGGATATACCCCAGTTCCCCTGTACCCCGGTAGAGCAGTGGTAGCCGAGTGGTAACGGCCCCGATTTTCGAGTTGTAGGTCGCGGGTTCAAACCCAGCCAAGTGCATTTCTTTGTGTAATTTATTTAATCACGACTGCTCTCAAAACGGTGAAGAAAAATATCGTGACGCATGTCCTAGAACCAAAAATTCGAAGACATGTGACATTCAACAATCCGCACTGGGCACACGTGGTGGATTGTGGCCCATACCCTCTCATAGAAAGAGGAGGCCTGAGTGAGAACATTAAAAGGCTGATTATGCTATACTCCGGTTTGTTGTAAAGAATTTATGTAAACCTACTTAAAACTGTTTTCCTAATATTTTTCAATCATCATGTTTGTGTCGACCGAAAAAGGAATGTGCCCACAAGACCATACTATACCACAACCAGGTAATAGCCTGGTTATGGTATAGTATGGTCACATGTCAGCCGAAAAAAAACTTGTATTAAAACAAATAAGACTATGGCTATGACCGTTCCGTAACGGATCAACATCGTAGCGTTATATTTTGACAGAGCCGATACGCACGCGTCATTACCAAACTGATGAGCATAGCTGTATGGGTTATCCGCGTATGATGACCGTTCCAAGCCCGTTAAATGTTATATGAAAGCACTTATAACATAGCCATAGTAAGGTAAATTATTTTTTTATACAAAAAAAATTATTCGCTCTGTCTTACGTGTTTGCTTTACGAAAAAACACTTGGTGAACTACTGGGTATAACTGAAAAAATCGAAAACACAACAGAACGGAAGACACGCGGATAATATGGGAATTATACGTGGATGATACGCGGATGTTACACGGATTGTATGCATTGAAGATCGGGTCGTGTTTCTTTCTGTACCATATATGTTTCTAGCACGGTCATGGTACGATATAGTGGGTAGAGTCATTGAAAAATTGTGCATTTTGACGTGACAACGTCTTATAATTCGATGGAGCTGGCTGCACGCACGAAAAAGTATGACGCATGCGGCGTTACCTCGCTCTGAGGCGTTCCATTTAAGGCTTGAAGTGCAAGCGAGAGCGCGTACGGCCTCCGCGTTCGGCAGTGTTCGACATCTGTCTCTCTCCTACTTGAGTGAGCGATGCGTCTGCGTCGTGACAATTGCTATAGAATAATACATTTACATGTTTTCGTCAAGTGAAAAGAGAATGTCGTGCGTACAAATAAATGTAACACGTTGTAACGTTCAACTATCGTCAGTAAACCGACTTTACAGACAACCGATTTTTTCAGCCATTTGAAATTTCCAATAATTACTTACATTAAATTAATAATAATATGCAGATTAAAAATAATAAGTAGATAACGTCGAGTGTGATTGTGAACGCTTCACGGAGTATTCATAAAACGCGGAATAACTGTCGTTTACGTTTGTTTTACAACCCCATACAACAATTCACTGTTCGTTTTCATTATGAACCACAGTGTAAAGAGATCAGAGGGCTAGTTGTTGCTTTGTAACTCCTGCATTTTTATGAACTCTTGGTACATTATTTTTTACCTTCTTTATTTTATGGACGATTATTTTTTTTCTGAATAACTAATAAAAAAATATCATTGGAATGAGACATAAGACAATATTTTATCTTAGTTTTGAAAATTTAGTTTAAGATTAAATCAAAATTTCATCATATGGATCTCTGGAGCGAGAGGGAATGGGATGCGGTCGCCCCCTTCTTTGAAGCAGTAATGCTAGCGAAGGAAATGGCCACAGCCGTGAGGGAACGAACATCCTCACGCCCCAGCCACCGTTGCAGGAGACGCCCAGGCGTCACGAGTCGCGGGGAAATCCCCGGCCACCGTAATTGCAGACTTGCGGACCAAGAGTAATGGGTAGCTCAACATCCGGCCCGCCTATAAGGACCGAATTCTAGTCGTCGACGGCGTGTAGTGCTCCAAGCGCCTTAAGAACACTACACTAATAAAGATTTGTTTTTATGTTTTTTTTTGTTTGTAGGAGGTTTAATCTGTAAAAGTACTGGTCGGATCGCGAAAATTTTTTCACCGATAGAAAGCTGCTTTATTCCTGAGTGACATAGGCTATATTTATGTGCGCGGGCGTAGCTGCGGGCAAAAGCTAGTTACTTATATTGGAATTTTAAAGTTTTTTTACTTAGTACTTTATTAACTATTATGAGAATAACAGTTTATCGAAGTAAGTTTAGTCGTTCCCATTGAGATTAGATCCAGCAAGACGTTAAAAGAGATGTCAGCAAACCGTAGGGGCTGGAACACAAAGGGCAACTGATGGACAGATGTACATAGGTGTGGTTTTAGTTAGTAAAAGTCTGACACACCCTCTCGCTACCGAAGCCTACTGGGGCCACGGGTAGTGTGAAAGCGAAGCCCGGGGCCCCGGGATGAAGACAAAGAAGGAACAGGAGTGGGTTTTTAGTCAGTAAAAGTCTGACACTATCTCTCGCTCCGCCCAAGAGCGAGATTTATCATTTAAAAAAAAACCCTCTCGCACCACCCTAGAGTAGGAGAAATCATTGGATGATTTAACATGTTAAAAAAATTATACGAACTTCGTTTCCGACTGATACTAGAAGTTAAAATAAATGTTAGAATATAATAGAATAGAATAAGATTTATTCTATATTCTAAGTTAAAAAAAATGCTATTAGGATTCTACTGCAGAAAGGACACACATATTAGAAACACTACTACTACTTTCTCACTAATGAACTCAGGAGGATATTAGATCTATAGTTGGAACATACAAAACTAGAACTGACTCAACTAAATGATTATTTTTCTATGAACTAAACAAAAAAAAAAAAGTGAGCAATCAAAAACTTTTTATAAAAAAATACAACCAACTTCAATATAAATAGGTGACAGTAAAAAGTGCAAAATAGTTTTAATTTAGGAAGTCACTGTTTCTGGTTTTGTTTCTTTCTAATTTAACACCTCACTTTGTGACCATAGGACTTCCGTGAATAAGATTCCGTGATACAAGTGGAGAAAGTTGTTTGTCCGAGGCGGAACTAACCCTAGCCGCAGGCGAACTCCCTTCTTTGAGGAGTGGCGGGAAAGATCTCACGGCGTCTTCACCTTCCGCATGACGCAGCTTTCACCGAGCATGGTCAGTTCGGGAAGTTCCTGCACCGGATTCGTGCGGAAGTAACACCCGAGTGTCACCACTGTATGGACCGCCCGGAGGACACGGCGGAGCATACGGTAGAGGTGTGCCTCGATTGGGCAGAGCACCGCCGTGTTCTCGTGGGGGCGATCGGCGGCAACTATCTCTCGTGCCGGGAATTGTTAGAGGCCATGCTCTGAGGCGAGGAGCAGTGGCAAGCGGTCGCCTCCTTCTGCGAAGCAGCAAAGGAGGAGGCCGCACGTGCACGCGCGAGGAAACGGCCTTCATGCACCAGCCGCCGGGATCCCGATCCCGATTTCCAGCCACCGCAGGCGCGGGCTTGCGGACGGCGAGCAATGGGTAGCTCGCCGTCCGACCGTCCGGTAACCGTCCGGACCGAGCCCAAGTCGTCGGCGGCGCGTACTGTTCCACGCGCACCTCAAGGAGATGTCAGCAAACCGTAGGGGCCCAGCAGGGTCGAAGCCTAATCCCCATTAGGCTTTGTTTCTGAAAAACTCGGCCCTGGTATAAAAGGCAACGAAGGAACAGGAGTGCATTTTTAGTCAGTAAAAGTCTGACACACTCTCTCGCTCCGCCCAAGAGCGTGAGATGTCATTGGATGTTTTTCCCATATAAAAAAAGAAGCCGCAGGCGAGGGTGTAATGGAGCTGAGTGCTGCAGTGAAAAATTTCCACGTGTACTAAACGACACTTTTCAATATTCTTATAAAGGGGGTTGAGGCGCGCCTCGTGGTGTTCGCTTAGCGCCCAGCCTGATGCGAAATATTCAATAATAATAAATAATAATTATATTCCACAACTATCACACAACGCTGTCTAGTCCCAAACTAAGCAGGGCTTGTGTTATGAGTACTAGACAACTGATAAACATACATAAATATTTCTAAATAATATTATAGATAAATTGCAACCAGACTTAATGAATTGAGAGTCGAGGCTTCAAAGTCTTGAGCATCGACGCTGAGTTGCTAGCCTGTGGGTTTTCTACCGGTTGCATTTTGGGGAGTGTGCGTCAGAATTGCATAACCTAATTCCGCCTAGCCCGTTCCATCATCGGACCACCATGAGTACGACGATGCGCCACCGGTACATGGTGGACATCCCACCTATACGCACTCAACGTTTTGGGAACTCATTCATTGTGCTTACAGCTAAGGAGTGGAATCTGTGTTTCCTGATGGCTACTACCCGGGAATCTTTAAATCAAGAGTGAATAGGTTACTTCTAGGTAAGCGCGCTCCATCGTCGACCGCATCATCGCTTTCCATGTGAGATAGCGGTCTAGCGCAAACCAATAATCAATAATAAAAAAATTGTGGATGGCGCGAGCGCACGCACTAGTGCGAAAAAGAGTAAATTGTGTGCCTAAAAGTGGATTTTTGAGTAAGTGTAGGTACTGAAAAAATTTCAAATTGGTCCAGGCGCTTTTAAATAATCGGGGAACAGACATAAAAAAAGATTTTCACAAAATGAGCACGTCTTCCTAACGTTTTTGAAGTCGGTTAAAAAGAATCGATGAGAGTTGTTAGGAATCAAGATAAAAGGTAAGTTATACTTTGTTAAATAAACGAAGCCTTTACCTGCTGTATATTTTACACTGTGTCACACCATAATAACACTTGTCGAACGAGGCGATTCATTTTTATTGAAAATGTTAATCAAGTGTCTGATACAAACCGGCCTCTAGGCCGACAATATTACGAGGCCCTCAAATAAGCCGATCTATTTTGTTAAGAAGAGAGGCTTCAAAGTGTCCTCCGATGACTATAGACGGTGACATGATTCTTTACCAAATAATGTCTTAGAAATCATGTTGGTGGTTTGATTTTATTTTTTCATCATCATCATCATCATTTCAGCCGAAAGACTTCCACTGTTGGACATAGGCCTCCCCCAAATGTCGGACATCGGATTTCCGCGATCCTCACCAGGTCATCGGTTCACCTTGTGGGAGGCCTTCCAACGCTGCGTCTTCCGGTACGTGGTCGCCATTCCGGTACCTTTCGTCCCCATCGACCATCTGTTCTGCGAGCAATGTGCCCTGCCCACTGCCACTTAAGTTTGACGATTCTTCAGGCTATGTCTGTAACCTTGGTTTTCCTGCGGATATCTTTATTTTTTACGTCGTTAAAAACTGTTCTCTAATGTTTTTTTTTTGTTTGAAAAACATTAATTACAATACATATTTCAATAAATACAAAAAAAAATATGTTTTGGTTTTTGGCAGTAGAAAGTAGAATAGAACTACACATATGGGTGTTTTTAAGGTTCCGTACCTCAAAAGGAAAAAAACGGAATCCTTATAGGATCACTTTGTTGTTTGTCTGTCAGTCTGTCGGTCAAGGCCCATTATCTCAAGAGCGCGTAAAGGCATCGAGTTAAAATTAAAACCATATACTTAGGTCTGTGGTCCCTTGAAGCTGTGAAAAAATCAAACATCTGAGTTAACGAAAAAAAAAGATACGGCTATTTATGTCGCAAAAAACGTGTATTTCGACACTCTCAAGGTAATCAAATTTCATAGGGTACTTCCCGTTGACCTAGAATCCTGATATTTGGCATGAAGCAAGGTCTCATAGCACAAGTATAGGAAAAAATCTGAAATCTGAAAATTTGTAGTTATGTCACAAAATAAAAACTTTTTGCGATTCGGAAAAATCTTCGTAACTCAATTCGATAATTGAACTGTTTTCATAGGTAAGTTTGTACGGAACCCTCAGTGCGCGAGTCCGATTCGCACTTGCCCAGTTTTTTTTCATTATAGACTAGCTTCTGCCAGCGGCTTTGGAGTTTGCCGAATAGTACATCTTGACACAAGTGGAGAAACTTTCGTCATTGCGATCGTGGTGGAATTTGCCCGAGTCGCAAGCGAGGGAGTTATAGAGTCGAGTGCTGCTGTGTCAAATTTCCACGTGTATCAAATGACATTTTTCAATAAACTTACGAAGAAATAAAATAAAAGTAGGTACGAAAAGTATTTTTGACATTACAATATTTAATTATTGAAATAAAATTAAAAGTACTTAAACATATTTTTTTAAAACAAGCTTTTAATTAAATGCGCTAAAAAAAAAAACTTTTCCTTTAAAACTTTTACTATCAATTTATAACGTTATTGCACAATATATAATATGATATGAAAATAATTTTCGGAATCGGACCAGCAGTTTCAAAGATTACCCCCACATACAAACTAACAAATATTATCTTTTTAAAATATTAGTATAGATAGGTTCTCGCTTGACCGTAAGAGATGATGTGGTCAATACAATAGAGCAAGCTTGCCTAGAAGTAACCTGTTTACTCTTGACTTAAATACAGAAACACAGACTCCGGCAAGGAATTCCACTTCTTCTATATTTTCTTTTACAGACTTACAAATATACATAATTATAATGGATATGTCGTTGCATATTTTGCCAATTAGCAAAAAAAAAAAACAAATGACGCCTCCGCTAGTTTTAAAGCCCAGCGTTATGTTACTAAAATCTTTTGCTGTTCACGTATATTTCTTGAAGAAATTCATTTTATGAAAATTGGTTCTGTATCTTCAGTTTTATCTACTGATTCAAAGAAGACGAAACGTGATATAGTAGGTTTATCTTATTTAAAATATAATACTTTGGTACATAAGATACTTTAGGCCTTTAAGCTTTCTAATTTTGGTATAAATGATAAATGATATTTATTTTGCAAATTATACTTATTATTTATTTACTTTTTGAAAGTACAGTATGTTTTATACGATTATTTCAAAAACACCTAACTAATTAAAACTATATACATACACTAAAGGCTATTTCTAACTAAAATATGGCGTCATAAAACTCCTCCGCATCGCTGTCGACTGGAAGTGTGCCCAAAAGGCTGGCGGCATTGCCATGTTGTATGGCAATGCTTAATCTCTGACCGAGGTAAAAGCCAGCCATTTGCAAAAAATAGGTTTAAAAAAACACTGTTACACGTCAATTTTGTTTTCGTCATTTTAAACTAGATGAGGATTGTTTCTATGTCAGACTATCGAAGAAACTTAGATTGCAATACTTATTTGCAGACTAGCTGAAAAACAGTATAATAACATTTGGTCACAATTTTAAGAAGTTTCCTTTTTGAGCGGAACTCTAATTCTTTTTCTAAAATAAAAAACCGGGCAAGTGGGAGTCGGACTCTCGCACTGAGGGTTCCGTACAAACTTAACTATGAAAACAGTTCAATTCCCGAATTGAATTACGAAGATATTTCCGAATCGCAAAAAAAAGAGTTTATTTTTGTGACGTAACGACAAATTTAGAGTTTTCAGATTTTTTTCTATACTTGTGTTATGGGACCTTGCTTCATGCCAAATTTCAGGACTCTAGGTCAACGGGAAGTACCCTATGAATTTTGATTCCCTTGGGAGTGGCGAAATATACGTTTTTGCGACATAAACGATCGTATGTTTTTTTTTGTTTTAACTTAGAAGTTTGATTTTTCACAGCTTCAAGGGACCGCAGACCTGAGTATACGGCTTTAATTTCAACTCGATACCTCCACGCGTTCCCGAAATAAAGAGTCTTAACAGACAGCCAAACAGATAGACGGACAACAAAGTGATCCTATAAGAGTTCCGTTTTTCCTTTTGAGGTACGGAACCCTAAAAAAGTAGCTTAATTTACTCCTTGATAACATCAGCTATCTACCAATAAAAGTCCCGTCAAAATTGCTTTAGCCATTTTGATAAATCTTGATTACGTCACTAGCGTATTTGTGTGTGCGTGCATCGTGCGTCGATGCCCATGTTATTTGCCTACTATTAGGATAAGTAAAGAGCAATGGAAAGGGCTATGCTCGGAGTTTCCTTGCGTGATCGAATCAGAAATGAAGATATCCGCAGGAGAACCAAAGTTGCCAACATAGCACGAAGAATCGCCAAACCTAAGTGGCAATGGGTAAGGCACATTGCTCGCAGAACAGATGGCAGGATGGAGTGGCAACCGCGTACCGGAAGACGCAGTGTCGGAAGGCCCCCTACAAGGTGGACCGATGACCTGGTGAAGGTTGCGGGAATCCGATGGATGCGAGACGCACAGGATCGTTCATTGTGGCGATAGTTGGGGGAGGCCTATGTCCAGCAGTGTACGTCTATCGGCTGAAATGATGATTATGATTAAAATAACTATTTTTTTAAAAAACACTACCTAAGTGCCCACACCATTTAAGCGTTTCGCCTCTTCGTTTATACCGCGTACATCGAAAGACTGGAACAATTTGCCTGCTGCGGCCTTCCCGTCCGATTATAATTTAGGTATCTTTAAGGCTAGAGTGAATAGTCTATTGATAAACTAGTGCGCCTCACCATCAACGATTGCATCACTGCTTACCCTAGTTTATATCAATAAAAAAAAAAAGTAAAACAGTGTTTAAATTATGATTGCAACATAATTTTCTAATTGGCATTGTTGTTGTTGCATGTTCTATTTTTATGTCGTCTGATGGGACCATATATAAACTAGTGACTTTTCCCTTGGGGTAAGCAGAAACGCCAACTGCTACGACCCTTACAGAGTATGTATTAGGTTTAAAGAGTATGTATATACTCTTTCTGTTTATTGACGTACAAACATCTGGACAAAATACATATGTACGGGTACCTAACTTGTGTCCTGAAGGTAATTTGTGTTTTTACATTTAACCGTTTTATGAGAAAGTAAAATAAATCATTTCGATGCTTTTGGAATGAATTACAAGCACAGAATTATTGTACAGTTTTACGAATTTAACGTGGACGTTTTTGGTAACGTGGAAGTTGCGGGCAATAGCTAGAACCAATCTTGGCAAGTGTAACCACCAGCTCCTCAAACAACGTGTAAACCAAATAGGTAACAAAAAGAAATCTACAACTGAAATCAACAAACACTTGCGGAATCCCACGCCTGGAAATCCACCCACACAACCCGCCTTACAAGAAACAAACATGAACCCGTGATCGATAGTACAAACTCGTGTCTAAGGAACTCGCACCTGCCGATAATTGTCGCCGTATACGGCTTCAGCGTAATCGTGTTACGACCAGACTGCGTCTACAAGCCTCTAATTACGACCATTCACCCAACGCTGCATGGGCCTGATAATCTGTTACACGGTGTTAGAGTTACAACCTCCTACGTTATATGTGCTCCTGGTGATTGAATGTGATTGCTGGTCCTTGTGCAGACAATTTGGTGAAAGTTAGATTTGGGGACTACTATTCAAAACGATTTAATTTTAATATTTTACCCAACACTGCATGGCCCTATAATCTGTTACACGATGTTAAAGTTTAAACCTCCTACGAAATTTGTGCTCCTGGTGATTGAATGTTATTGCTGGCCCTTGTAACGGCAATTTTCAATTTGGTGAAAGAATGAATCGGAATTTGACGTCAACGGCAGTTATTTGAAAAGAGAAGAAAATATTTTAATTGAAATCGAGGGAATGCAGTATGTCTTGTAAACCTTAACACCAGTACCCAATATTACAAAGGAGGACTTAGTTATTTAATTCGGGCCTTTGGAAAATATATTATATAAAAATATCAGATAACATTAAAGGTATTTTTCCATAAAACAACGACTTAGTTTATGACGGAGTTAAAATAAACCAAACTTTGTTCTATTTTATGATAAAATTGAAAAAGTTTAACAGGAGTAGTAAAATTTGGAATTTTATAGATTACCTCGTGACTTTGGAACTGAAAAGTAAGTAAATATCTTCGATCCTACAGTCCGTGCCTAAGGACTGTCTTCTTGAGAATGGAGATCTTTTCATAATATTTTTAAAGTACGCTCCAACTGGAAAACTGAAAAGTGGAGATAGAGGTCAAATTATTTTGAATTTTGAACTAACATGTGACGAAGTACACGTGTTCCGAAAAACATAAATTATGACTTACATTATCTATGAAACAAATGGTACATAGGCTTACCTAGTACTAGGCTTTCATAAAAGTCGAAGAGTGAAGTTTAGCTATTTGTATTAAGTCACCTTGGCCTGCCCTTTACATCATCCGCCCTGCAAATGATAATGGTAAGGTTTCAATGCATCGCGTGTTGCACTGACGATTGTTGATTGATTGAATAATGTATCAAGATAGCAATTTCAGTGGTAAAGGTTACGTTATTCTTCTGCCATCATGTCGATATGACCTATACAGGATTGCGTGTTGAAAAGAATAGTTAAGTTAGTCAAGGTTTCATATGCATCCACCCCGACTGGTTTCGAGGTTTGAAACTACATATGTACATCTGGTGTCCTGGTACAAAACGGAAAGGTTCGTCTGTTTTTTTTTTTTGTGGGCGTTTGTTTGTTTTTGTCTACATTCTATTTAATATTAATAAACTTTCTTTTTTAGGGTTCCATACCCAAAGGGTAAAACGGGACCCTATTACTAAGACTCCGCTGTCCGTCCGTCCGTCACCAGGCTGTATCTCATAAACCGTGATAGCTAGACATTCGGAATTTTCACAGATGATGCATGTCTTTTGTCGCTATAACAAAAAATAAATAAATAAAAGACGGAATAAAATAAGTATTTAAGGGCTCCCATAAAACAAACGTGATTTTTATGCTCGTTTTTTGCTACGAACGGTACGGAACCTTTCATGCGCGAGTCCCACTCGCACGTGGGCGGTTTTTTTATGAATAAATTTTCTTGCAAAGACTACGCTCATTTAACATAAAATAATATGAATATGGTGGTTATTTTTAAGCACATTACATTTCTATTACCAAGTTTCAATATAAAACAATCGATATGACTCTTCTTTACAGCGGCAGGCAAGTTATCTGTCAAAATAAAATTATGAAGATCTTCTGGGAAAAAGTTCGTCTTCTTTTCGTAGGTATGAAAATTAAAATAACGGCCTCGAACCCTCAAAGGTGAAGGTAAAAACATTTACCTCTCCTTTTTCTGAGGCAGTGGGGTGAAAAGGTGATGTATAGGTACACTCAAAATTGATTGAATGCGTAAGTAATGCGGCAGCCATTACTAATTTACCGGAAAATCCTGGGCTGCTCTAAACAATAAAAATAGGCTTTCCTTACCTTATAATTAAAACCCAAGATAACTTGGTAAGCCAGTACCGGTTTTTCTTATTATTTTGTAGGTATATTTTCTCCTATTTAAATTTTGTCACATCTCACTAATATTCTACATACCAGGAGAAAGTTTGTGGGAGTGTGTGTGTATGTTTCTTACTTCCTTACTCTCGAACGGCTGAACGGGTTTCGGTGAAACTTAGTACATGAGTAGACCATGACTTGGAATAGCATATAGGATACTTTTTAGCACAGGAGTACGTTCCCTTGGAATAATTTTTTGACGCGGGCGAAGCCGCTGACAGAAGATAGTATTAATATGTATGTATGTTACTCCTTCATACTTAAACGGCTAAGTGGACTTTGATGGAATTTGGCACATGGTTAGATTATATCTTGGAATAGGACATAGGATACTTTTTATCCCGGGAGTACCTTAGGATGATTTTCTATTTTAACGCGTACTAAAATTAAGGCGAAGTGAGCTTAAAGTGTGCTACCAATCACCTTACATTAGATTTTTTAACAACTCATTTATCTGTTTTTAGCGTAAATTTTTAGATAAAGAGATACAAAATGTTTGAATTTTTTAAGATGAATGTAAGTTTGGCCACCCCCTAATCTAAGTAGCTAATTTAAGTTCTCCTAATTAAAGGGCTATAGCCCCCCTAGCCAAGTTCCAACCGTTTCGTTTCTATTCTCTTTTCGTTGATCGCCTCGAGTCGGCCACGCCTTCGATTCCTTTGTTCTGACGTCATCTCAACGCTCAGTCACGTGGTCAGAACAAAGGAATAGGAGGCGTGGCCGACTCGAGGCGATCAACGAAAAGAGAATCGAAACGAAACGGTTGGAACTTGGCTAGGGGGCAGGATTGTTCGAAAGAATTACCGCGCTCCTGGAACGCAAAGGGCAACTGAAGGAACATAGATGAGTTTAGTCAGTAAAAGTCTGACATTCCCATCCCCCTCACTCCATTCAGTGCGAGAGAAGTTAATTGATGATTTCCTACCGAAAAAAAAAGTCTCTGGGCTACTATGTAACGTCATAAAACAGTGACTTTCTGAAGCCTACACCTCGGTAACGGCTAGGTCAATAAGTTTGAAAAAAATATACGTTTATTATAGATTCATGTACTTACAACATTACCAACATATGATTACTATGAACTATAACATTTGCCAAAAAAATAAAAAAATAAATACGTAATATTTTTTCGCTTGATTTCCCTACTCCTTCCTCCAATATGGCTTTGATCTTTAGAAATATGTTTAAACAAAAAAATTGCTGGTTAAGTGTTCTTCAGAATGTACATAGCATGTTATGTAAATCAATCAATATGTTGCAAAGAAAATGGTTTTTTAATGGTCAGCGGGGCTGTATACGGTCCCAGGCGGCAGTACCCACGAGTATGTGTGCATTTTACTCTGGCCAGATGGTTTCAAGGGACTATACGCGACTTCTGACTTGTCTGTTTTTAATTTTAATCATTGTTTTATCTTTTTGTACTTCTGTCTGTGTTTAAATGGTGTAATTGGCTTCGGCCACGGTAATATTATCTATAATATTACCGTGGCCGAAGCCAATTACACCATATAGATAATATTACCGTGCTTCGGCCGTACTGTTTAAATAAAATAATTGTAGTTTTCCCGACCAAAGTATTAGGACTGCATGAGGCAGTAGAACATTAAAAAATAAACTAGCGACCAACTCTCAATTCATTGACTTTTGGAACAAATATAAAGTTGTGGACATATTGGGTGACGAGCTTAATTATTTAAACCGAACTAAAGTCTGAAGGTTGAAGTGTAATTAACGATTCATTTAACATTGATTTTATAAACGTCGCCTTCACTTTGTACTTTAAACGTGTAATTACGGATGCCGAATGTTACCGAACAACAGTATAGTGGGAGGAGACAACCAGCCAGCATAGGCGTGGGCTTGCGTCCTAGAGATGCGAGCAATGGGTAGCTCGCCGTCCGGCCGTACGGTAAATGATAAATGATATTTATTTTGCAAATAGGTTTAAAAAACACTTTTACACGTCAATTTTTTTTTTGTCATTTAAAACTAGATGAGGCCGGTGTTTCCCAGCTGACTACCCTGAGAAGAAACACCGAAACAAATTCAGGGGTCAAAGTCTCTTTTAAAGTCCATACAGTAAATATGTAATGGTCAATCACATGAGAACCATGCAGATTTGTCTGAGATGGTCTTTTGAAGAAAGAACCATACAGATTTGAGTGGACTTGTCCAGTCAGCTGTCGTCTGGACCAAGCCCAAGTGGTCGATGGCGCGTATTGTTCCACGCAAACCTCAATGAGATGTCAGCATAATCGTTGGGGCCCAGCAGGGCCGAAGCCTACTAGGGCCATGGGTCGACTTTTGAAAAGGTTACCCGTGGTCCTAGAACGCAAATGGCAACTGAAAGAACATTGGCATGGTTTTAATCGGTAAAAGTCTGACATGCCTTCCGGCTCCGCCCTAGAACGGGAAAATTTATTAGACGATTTTCCACCTCAAAAAAAAAGAAAACTTAAAAAAAGTTGGGCACGCTACAATTATGGCGGTAAGTCCCCTCTTTGAGGAGTGGCTCGAAAGGCAACATGGCGTCCTCATCTTCCGCATGACGCAGGTCCTCACCGGACATGGCAAGTTCGGGAGGTTCGTGCATCGGATTCAGGCGGAAGAAACGCCTGGGTGTCATCGTTGTGTGAACCACCCGGAGGACACGGTGGAGCATACGGTGGAGGTGTGCCCCGCTTGGGCGGAGCACCGTCGTGTCCTCGTGGAGGCAATCGGCGGCAGCGACCTCTCGCGCCGGGCCCTGGTACGGGCTATAGTCCGAAGCGAGGAGGAATGGCACGCGGTGACCTCCTTCTGCGAAGCAGTAATACTAGCGAAGGCGGAGGCTGCACGCGTGAGGGAACAAATGTCTTCACGCCCCAGCCACCGAGATTCTGACTCCGACTACCAGCCACGGTAGACGCGGGCTTGCGGACGTCGAGCAATGGGTAGCTTGCCGTCCGGCCGTCCGGTAATTAATCGGACCGAGCCCAGTCGTCAACAGCGCGTAATGATCCACGCGCTCCTCAAGGAGATGTCAGCAAACCGTAGGGGCCTAGCAGGGCCGATTCCCGCGAGCTAGGACCGTGGAGAATTTCTGAAAAGGAAACCCGTAGTCCTAGAACGCAAAGGGCAACTGGAGGACACAGGTGTGGTATTAGTCAGTAAAAGTCTGACACGCCCTCTCGCTCCGCCCAGAGCGCGAGGAGTCATTAGATGATTTCCACACAAAAAAAGTAAGTTATTCCAATGAATTGATCTACGACAAAATGAATATGTATCTAAATGAATTATAATAATAATGAATTATATCAGTTACCTGCTAGGTTTCTCATTCAAATTATCTTTCGCTTTGAACCGCCAGTAGGCGTTGAAGTCAAAACTTTAGAAACACCCACATGCCACAATTATAAATGTAGCCGAGTAGGAAGGTATAAATATGGATGAGAGGCTTCTTCTTTCATTGCTTGTCAAGAAATATAATTAAAACTAAATGAATTAGTTGTTAGAACAAGATAAATTATATTTAAATAATGTTTTTTTTAATGGTTTTTGAAAATATAGTACTTAATTTTAATAATTATGGGTATTTGATTACAACTGTTGGATTTTGATACGTAACCAGATAAGTTACACTGTTTTTTGTGACCAAGAATATTACTTAGGCCTACTGCACACGGACGCGTAGCTTCATAGACGCGTATTCGTCACTACACGCTTGGTAGACGCCTGTGTGAAGTTTACATACAAAACTATGAAACTCTGTCGACGAAGCGGTAATTTCGTGCCGTCCGTCGTGTCGCGTCTATAAAGCTACGCTTTCCTGGACAGTAGGCCATAGTTTTGTATGTAAGCTTCACGCAGGCGTACACCAAGCGTATAATAACGAATACGCGTCTATGAAGCTACGCGTCCGTGGACAGTAGGCTTTAATTTTTTTTGTGTTCGATTATTCATTGTAATCGACTAATTGTGCTGGCAACACCGAAACGTATTTGTGATTATCTGCGGTAAAGCTGTCGATGTAGCATAAAGGCGGGTGACAGCTTCCTTGTTCAATGAGGATCAGTCATAATTTTTGTGGAGTATGCAGACTTATAGCTACAAAAAAAAAACAGTAAATACTGTGAAGAAATTATTTAAATCGGACCAAAAATTACGAAGATACAGCAATTTTAGTGTATTAGTTCCAGAAACGCGCCCGAGAATGAAGCGACTCGCTGTGACGTCATCTGTTGTGATCGGTCTCCACCGGCGAATGAATACGATCAAGCGTTCGTCGTACGGATCATGACAGATGACGTCATCGCAAACAGTCCAGCGAGAGCGCGTTTCCAAGTAGCCGTTCAGAAGAACTTTAATAAATCCACCATTTCTTGACGGATTTTAATAATTTAAAAATTTAAATGCTCAGTAAATTATTACACATACGATGAACTTATTAAAAAATGGATTTGCTATTATGTGATTGATCCTCATTGGCAATCGTTGAGGTAGTACAAGAAGGCACTGTTGGGCTCTTGCATTATAATATTGTAGCGACAAAAAATATGTAACCAAGATATTTGTAAGACAATAACATGATATAAAAGAGTTTCCATGGAGTTTCTTGCATATTCTTCTCCATAGAGATCTGCGGTTTGGAATGTGCAATTAGCATCGCTTTTCTGACTGACTGACTTATTGGCAATTCGAAAGATTGAGTAAAAATATATTATTTTGTACTTCAGTGAGCGATTTTCTTACACAACATAAAAGCTCTCTGTGTACGATTTTAAATAAACATAAAACTTCAAACATGAAATTTAGATTTAAAAAAAAACCGTGGGCACAAATTAATTTTTTTTTAATGCAAAGTTCGAATCATGGTGCCTTTCACTCCCATATAACTTTTGAACAAATAAACTGATTTTCGTTTATACAATTTTGTAATATACGTCTTTCATTTGATACTCCATGAGGCCAACATGCCCACTTTCAGCCCCCGCTGTACTTGTAAATGTCTTAACCGATTTTGATAAAACATATCTAAGAACCATTGCTAGACAACTTGCTTTCTTATGCAAAAACCGTATCCAAATCGGTTCACCCATTTACGAGCTACGGTGGCATAAACAGATACACACACACCGCGGTTAAACTTATAACAGTATTTTTGGGTCGGGAGTTAAAAATTATTCTACAATCCAAACTGAAAAGTTTTGATGTCTGTTTGTTTTAAAACTAAATTCTAGTGAAATGGCATAATAAGTTTTGATAGAGGTATGCAGACAATACCCTGGGAAATAACAGAATACTGTACTTTTAATCACAACGAAAATGAAAGTCCATGTGGACAAAACTGGTGGCAAAACTAGTACGACGATATTATATTCATAAAACAGATTGCTCTGTTGTTTACGCGTAAAAAACTTTATTTTCCGTCGGTTCCGCTGTCGGATATGTCAAAGTTTTTTGAAGCCCGCACGTGGAAATATACTCCACTTTGATTTATTTGGAGTTTGCAGGGGAGGAAAAATGAACTATACTAAATGTTAGTAGCACTTTGTTTTGTGATAGGAAATCAACCGTAACCTAAAAGGTATTAAAATAGTTTTGGTTATAGTTAAAGTGTAGTGTATAAGTATTTTATTTGAACGTTATTAACTTTACTATGGCAAATTTACCCACTGCGAACAAAGACCAATCATACCTTATTTTATTGGTTTGGATATCTATTTATGCTAGAATTAAGTGCATTGTTGTACCTCATGGGAGTGTTGAGATACATTAAATTTAAGTTGAGTAGACTTTAGTTCATACGAGTGTATGGGACTTAATTCTGTCTTTTGTTTTGTTTTACACGAGTGTATGATAAGTAGCTTAGTTTATTTAGCACTAATGTTTTCATGAAACTATTGGACATTCTTGTTATAAAAAAATATGTCATATATTTTGTATTTTAAATAAACAAGTTTTCTATATACAGGGTGTACTTATCATTATGAACAACTTTACAACAACAATGTATATGGATATGTTATTAGGGTATTACTGGTTTATTAAATGTATTTTAGTTTGTAAGTTTCCATTGTACAACACCTTGGACATCCATTGTAATGTTGTACAAGTGCTTGTAAATAAATGAATAAATAAACTTACTTCAGGACCAAAAATTAAATCGCGAATAAAAATTAACTGTTCTCTATAATATTATTGTTATTTATGTTCGCATAATTCGTCAAAATGCAGGAAACATCTGATTTGTTTAGTCTCGAATAAACTTCAAAATGCAGGGAACACATAGATCACAACGACAGGTGACGAAGGACTGCAATTAACTTGCAGTCTGCTAGTGGTGTGTAACGTGTTGTGTACCTGAGCGAGGGAGGTAGGGGGAAAAAAATAGGTATATACTTGTAGTACGCCTACTACCTATGGGTAGGAAGTAAAACAATTTTTTTTATTGTGACTGAGCATAATTAGTATTAAAATGAATATAGATAATATTTTGATAATTAATTTGAACGTTACTGGTAACGTTATGTGAAATATAACGAAAAGATATTTTTTAATGGTATAAACTAGTGTTTGACTGCGATCCCACCTGATGGTAAGCAGTGATGCAATCGTTGATGGTGAAGCGCACTGGTTTAATAAGAGCTTATTCACTCTAGCTTTAAAGACACCTTAACTATTAATCGGACGCGAAGACCGCAGTTTCTCAGCATTCCCCTAAGTGAGAGAGATAAAAACCTTACAGTGTTAAAGCAGGTGTAGTATGTCAACTTGTATACATTTCTTTGGTGTCCGCGAATTTTCGAAAAGCTGATCTGGAATTTCCCAATGTCTTTTATTGTGTTTCCTGTTTAGCAGTCTTTTTCGTCAGTAATAAAACTCAATTTCACAATCAATCATTTGCTTTACAGTACCAGGGGCGCATAGCCCGCAGTAGTTCGGTGATAGCTCGGTAGATTTTCTCATTTTCCAACGTCCCCCTGAGATTGCCTCGACGACTGCACCACGGAAATAGATTATTTGCTATTGATTGAATTGACGACTTACTTCTCTCTTGACGTAAACAACGTGCCAGTTTCTCCAACTCTTGGAGATTTCTATTGACCTAGTACTTTAATTTTGATGAGTTGGAGAGGTGGATTCGATTTCTGATATCGTTTTCACAATACATGTTTTGTTGAAAAATATCCGGTATTTTATTACGAGCTACCGTTTCTTTGGCCCATTATTTTAAAACATAGTCACATTAAAAGCAGCTTATGTCGTTTTCTGCGTGTATAAGGTTTCATCTTGTAGTATTTTTCTATTTAAGTAGGTAACGCGATAAACAAATAATCACCCATGCAAATGGCTACTAACCTTATAATATTTATTACCCGGATATAACTTTTGATGTTAGTACAGCAAAATAATTCATTCAGGCATAGGATATCATAATCTTGAAGAGCAAAGTAGCCCCTTATAGAAATTTAATTGCCACTATCGGTGCATGTCGAATTCGACTCGGCTGGGCAGCGTTCGGGAAGCTGCGCGGTATCTTCTCGTCCAATATACCACAGTGTCTCAAGACGAAAGTCTATGACCAGTGCGTGTTGCCAGTGATTACATATGGCTCCGAAACGAGGTCGCTTACAATAGGCCTCATCAGAAGACTTAAAGTCACCCAAAAGGCAATGGAAAGGGCTATGCTCGGAGATTCCTTGCGTGATCGAATCAGTAATGAGGATATCCGCAGGAGAACCATGGTTACCGACATAGCCCAAAGAATCGCCAAACTTAAGTGGCAATGGGCAGGGCACATTGCTCGCAGAACGGATGGCCGTTGGGTCCGAAAGGTTCTGGAATGGCGACCACGTACTGGAAGGCCTCCTACAAGGTGGACCGATGACCTGGTAAGAGTTACGGGTTGGATGCGAGACGCACAGGACCATTTATTGTGGCGACACTTGGGGGAGGACTATGTCCAACAGTGGACGTCTATCGGCTGAAATGATGATGATGATGATGATGATCGGCGCATGTGAATGGATTAATTTTGCTGGAAAATCATCCTCACATCTGCTGTAATAGTAAATCGTATATTAAATACGTGAGGTTAAACGTGCCCTGTAGGGTTCCGTAATAGGATTTGTAACTTGTTTTAGTATGTTTTTATACACTGTAATAAAGTAAACGAGCGTGTGAGTGCCTCGAAGCGACGGAACACGATATACCTACGAGAGTAGGTACATGATGATGTATATGTTTATCTTTCGTTTTATGTATCCTTGGTACATGTTATTCTTCACTACGTGAAAATGGAAGATGAATGGACTCTTCCTTTCAGACACTACGTAAAAAAATCAGTGGTGGCAGCAACCTTTTAGTTTTTAAATAAGTAAGTAATATTTTCTTAGCTGTAGTAACTCTTGCAAGTTCAATTTTTTTTTAATATTCCGTAATATTCCACAACTATATCACACAACGCCGTCTAGTCCCAAGCTAAGCAGAGCTTGTGTTATGAGTACTAGACAACTGATAAACATACATATATTTCTAAATACATACATATTATAGATAAAATACACCCAGACACAGAACAAATGATCGTGTTCATCACACAAACATTTGTCCTGGGTGGGAATCAAACCCACGATCTCCGGCATAGCAGTCAGGGTCACTAACCACTAGACTAACAGGCCAGTCGACAGCGAATTGTTAGAGCATTTCTATTGAAAAACAAGCTAAGAAGACTATAGTCTAGCGCAACATTCTATGTTGTCCTGGTTGAGTCGACGGTCAAAAGTTTTGAGCATCGATGCCGAATCCCTAAACAGTCGGGTTTCCATCGATAACATTTCGGGGAATAGCATAGCATAGCATAGTCGGCCTTATAACGTTCCCACTGTTGGGACTCAGGCCTCCTCTTTAGGAGAGGGAATGGGCCGTAATCCACCACGCGGGCCCAGTGCGGGTTGGTTTCGGGGAATGTATGTCGGTAATTGTATAATTTAATTCCGCCAAGCCCGCTCTATCATCGGGTCACTAAATGTACGGAGATGCGCCACCGGTACATGGAGGACATCCCATCCATACGCACAAGTCGTTTTGGGAATACATTCATTGTGCATATAGTTTTTTATTAAGGTGGGAAATCATCCAATGACTTCTCCCGCCCTTGGGCGGAACGGGAGGGCATGTCAGACTTTTACTGACTAAAACCTACTCATATGTTCCTTCTTTCCCTTGCGTTCCAGGGCCCCGGAGCTCATATTTACTTAACTCATGGCCCTAGTAGGATTCGACTCTTCTGAGCTCCTATGATTTGATGACATCTCCTTGAGGCGCGCATGGAACACTAAGCGCCGTCGACGACTTGGGCTCGGTTCAGACGGTTACTGGATGACCGGACGGCCGACTACCAGCCACGGTAGACGCGGGCTTGCGGACGTCGAGCAGTGGGTAGCTCGCCGTCCGGCTGTTCGGTAATGAACCGGACCGAGCCCAGTCGTCAACAGCGCGTAGTGATCCTCGCGCTCCTCAAAGAGATGTCAGCAAACCGTAGGGGCCCAGCAGGGCCGATGCCCGCTAGCTAGGACCGTGGAGAATTTCTGAAAGGGAAACCCGTAGTCTTAGAACGCAAAGGGTAATTGAAGGATACAGGTGTGGTTTTAGTCAGTAAAAGTCTGACACGCCCTCTCGCTCCACCCAGAGCGCGAGAAGTCATTTGGATGATTTCCCACCCTAAAAAAAAAAAACCCATTGCTCGCCGTCCACAAGCCTACGCCTACGGTAGTGTGCTATATGTGTATAGCTAAAGAGTGGAATTCCCTGCCGGAGTCAGTGTTCCCTGACAGCTCAATCTGGGGGTCTTTAAGTCAACAATGAGTAAGTTATTTCTAGGCAAGCGTGCTTATACGTCGACCACATCCTCACTTAACATCAGGTGAGATGGTGGTCAAACGCGAGCCCAACAATAATAATAAAAAAAAATTGTGCAAAAATATTGTGAGAACTTTATTTTGGTAAAGGTATCAATACATTACTTTTGCACTGCAGTATACACATTTAAATATTGACAGGTTCTTGGCTTCGTATCGCTAAGATAATCAGTAACGCAAAAAGTTCTGATATAACTCTCACTAGAAAGACACAACAATTCATTGTGTTTTATACATGACAGGAATGAATAAATATTTCCTATAGTTCTTGGCAGTGGAACGAGTCAGATGCATTACTATTGGTCGAGCACTGGCGCGTCTCGGGGAAGTTATTTGAATATTGGTGTGAACGAGGAATTTGTTCAACATTTTTCATTGTAAATAAATCATTCACTGGTTATTAAATAATCCAGAGCTGATCTTGGGACTTTGAACATACTTTGAAAGAGAAAAAACGTATCTAAGTTAGACTTTTATGCTCCGACATTGGATCGGCTAGATATACTCGTCAACAGTCGTATCCATACATATAAGTAGCACTGTAGCTCAATCCACCTCCCCTATACCGCGTATGCTAAAGATGCTCAACGCGCTCGTGGAGACCAACCCTGGATTGGATTTGTTTGCTGATGAATGGAAGACAATATTATTAGAAAGTTTGCGATTCTGTGAGAAGACAGAGTGAAAGGATTAAATTAGTTTAGTATTATATGCTATTTTGCTGTACTAAATAAAATAAATAAATAAGAAAGATCTAATAAAACATAAGAATCAGTAATTACATTGAAAAAAAAAACTACTTCTTAGTGTTCTACTAAATAGATAGACATCAATCGTGTTCCACTTCTGATCCCATGTTTACCAGGTCGACATGACTATCAAGAGCTATCTATACGATGGTCCACCCCTTATAAGTGTGATGTAAGAATTCGCGAGCCGTCACGTTCGCACGATAAATTACAGAAGTTCTCGACTTGGCCCATTACTCATCGCCCCATCCGGCACATACTTCGTATCGGCGTTTAATTACTAAACTGATTAACTCGTACCACTGGGACACAGATAAATTTTATTAAGAATTTCGGCTTTAATAGAGGCTTGAAATGAGGATAAATGTTGTCAAAAATATTGACTTACTTTTTTATTAAAAATAATGTTATCGAGGAATAAATTACTCTACCCACGCATCAAATTAAAGTTATGATTGCACGGATAAAACTCAAATGAGAAGGAAAATTTTACTCTGACAGAAACCCTAGCATTGCTTTATAGAGCTCTGATCTAATTGCGTACAAACAGAAATTGGAGGAAATTAAATTAAATGACTCTCCAAAAAAGGCCAGAAAGAAAATGGTAAGTTGAATCACGTAATTCCGTTCCTTCATAAGCTGATTAGGAGGGAAATGGGATGCCACGCTGCGTTGCTCGTATAAATAGACTAGCGATCTCTCGGCGTTTTATGCGTTGTGAATCAGTAACACCTATCAGTTTATGCAGTCCTGGTACCAAATATAATGATAATTATTATATTTGGCCTTTGCCCAGGAGTGGGCCAATACGGGCTTTTTTTTTTGGTGGGATAATCATCTAATGACAAATCCCGCTCTTGGGTGAAGCGAGAGATAGTGTCAGACTTTCACTGACTAAAAACCCACTCCTGTTCCTTCGTTGCCTCCTTCGTCCCAGGGCCCCGGGTTTCGTTTTCACACTACCCATAGCCCCAGTAGGCTTCGACCCTGCTGGGCCCCTACGATTTGCTGACATCTCCCTGAGGCGCACGTGGAACAATACGCGCCGTCGACGACTTGGGCTCGGTCCAGACGGTTACCGGACGGTCGGACGGCGAGCCACCCATTGCTCGCCGTCCGCAAGCCCGCGCCTACGGTGGCTATACGGGCTAGCTATAATAATAAAATATAATAAATTACAACAAAATAATTTATATTGATATTTTTTCTCTGGAAATCGAGTTTAATTCAGGGCATTTTCCGAAAAATATTGGCGATTATTAATTTTATCTCATCGTTTTTCCTGATGTTTACAATAAAAGACTTGAGTATTTTAACATGACCTCGCTAGACGAACGTAACTATATAGACACTTAATTGATACAATGTTTGCTTACATAAGGCTTTTAAGCATAAAATAGACAGTCCTAGCTTACTCGCCCTTTTCAGATTTCGTGCACCCTCTGGAATTCCGCGTAGTGTCATCACTCCTCGCGTATGCCAATTAGAAGAACAGGTCTGGGAGTCAATTCACCGGTTGCGAGAATGTGTAAAGCAGTGAATGGTTACTGTGATGTTGTTGATCTCCTCTTGAACTTTGACTCACTTGCTAAACAGAAAGCCATTCTTAAGCATTTACCTATCAACGCCTTGTCGTTTTCCTGTAATTGCGTTAATTTTATCACTGTTATTAATTTTATCCAATGAATGTTTATGATTTGTTATGATTTTTTGAATGAATAATGATATTTTATAATTTTATATGATTTTTTATAACTTTTATGAACTTTTGTGATTGTTTATGATTTTTTACAGATTTTTATGAATTTTTATGTTTTTTTTTTGGCATTTTTAATGAATATCATTAATTACATTTTTATGGTAGCTTAATTCTCTAATTTATTATTTCATGCATGTAGTGGTTACCTGTAAGCGATTGTTGCGCTGAAGTTTAATTTTATATAATTATGTGTTATGTTGCTGTATTCAATGTGTACAATCGTAGGTAAACCTAATTTAATAAATAATTTAAAAAAATGTTTTCTACCAAGCGGTTAAGACAAAATAACAAATTGTTAAATAATTAGGTTTGGTTTCATTCTTCCGAGAATGGAAAGTTAACGTGCCCGTCAAAAAGCCAAGGGTTGAGTAATAATAATTTAACTGTATTAACAACAACTTCATAAAACTGGATAATTATAGGTCAGTTTATTAATTTTAAGAATAGACTAACTGCGTTCCCGGTTAGCTAATTATTAAAACAAGAGTTTTCAGTCAAACCATTGTAACTATTATTGTTTTCCTGATGGCTACAACCCGGGAATCTTTAAGTCAAGAGTGAATAGGTAAATTCTAGGTAAGCGCGCTCCATCGTCGACCGCATCGTCGCTTTCCATCAGGTGAGTTAGCGGTCAAGCGCGAACCTATCAAGAATAAAAAAAAAAACTAGGTATCCCGTGGCTCTCACTACGTCATCGAGTCTCATCAGTCAAGACACGTAGGACGAAATTATGTATGGGATATTCTTTTTAACGCTTAATATTTTTAAGTTTCTCAAATATACACACAAACTTTCACTTTGACGTGGGACACTCAGAAAGTTTTGAGAAACTAATAAACTAACTTCTATGAATAAAATATTTTTATTAAATCTTTTCGAAGAACTTTCCACCAGCCTCTATATAAGGTTTCATGCGTCTGAACCAATTTTCGAAACATTTTTTCCAGTCCACCGCAAATACCTCTTCCACGGTTTTCTCGAACGCTGCTAGCGCGTCTTCCGGCGATGATAACTGTATCCCTACGTTGTACGTAATATTCATACGGTACCAGATCAGGACTGTAAGGAAGGTGCCCCAAGACTCTGACCGGTGTGGTGTCCAGGAAGTTCCTTGTTTTGAGCGCTGAGTGCGCGGGGGCGTTGTCATGGTGAAGCAGTAGCCCGCAGAGCCCGGTGTTCGGTCGCTCGTTGCTCATTGCAGACAAAACTTCAGGCAGGCATTTTGTGGTGCGCTTCTCGATCGCTTCACTTTCGTAGGCGTTGGTTCGTTTTGAAACAGCCAAACTGTCGACTGACGCTTTGTTTCTGGATCGTATTGATAATTCCAGGATTCGTCACCTGTCACAATGTCGTAAACGCGCCGTGACGAGCCTACTTCAAATTTTTTAATCATATCACGGCACCACTCCTCACGGGCTTGCTTCTGAGCTTCGGTGAGGTTGTGCGGCACCCAGCAGCAAACTATCCTCCTCACGCGAAGGTGCTCGTGTAGAATCTTGTGAACGCTTCCCGAACCAATCTGTAGTGAATGCTGAATCTTTTCGTATGTAATTCGCCTGTTTTATTGAAATTAAATTTTTTACTGCCAACACACTTTCTTCCGTGACAGCCGTCGTAGGACGACCACTCCTTTGTTCATCCCCCAAAATAAGGCGACCGCGCTTGAACTCGCTATACCAGCGGTAGATGGTTGCTTTTGAAGGTCCTTCATCCATAAAAGCAATTTAAAGTCGATCAAATGACTCATCAGGTTTTAGGCCACGTTTAAAATCGTAGAAAATCATCGCACGAAAATGTTCTCGATGCAGATCCATTTTTAAATGAGACACGATAATTTGATTGGGCTCTCGAAAAAATGTGGAGGGAAATTCAAAATTTGAACAGTGGTATTTTTACTTTTAAATAACCAAAGTTTTCAAAATAATTACAAGTGGCCAGTGTCTTATACATAAAAACTTTTTGTCGCAAAACTTTCTGAGTGGCCTGGTACCTACATAGCTGTCAACTGATTGTCTATCAGTTGACAGCTATGTAGGTACCAGGTCACAGCTTACTCGAACGTAAATAACTTTAATTACAGATATCCAAGAAACTAGAGTGCGTCAAAGGGTATCGCAAAAAGGAAACGTGAAGCAGGAATAACAATAAAAATACCTACTTGGATTCCAGTGTTTTACCCTGATCTGTGTCTATAAAGATGATATCATAAAATGGTAAAGACTTTGATAGTTCTGCTCAACGGGACAAACAGTCTCAATCAGGGATGTTATGGAGCTCTATAACCATAAACGAAAGTAACGGATAACCGAAATAAAAATATCCGTAACCGTAACCGATATAAAAGTTTCGGATAGTTTCGGATAAGGCGGAGTCTAAATGACAGCTAGGTTACAAAAGTTTGTTTTGCCCAGCCAAACAAATGATATAATTAATCTATACTAGAAATAAAAGTTAAATCTTTCTATTTATATTTTACTTTTATAATTTCAAAATGCTTATATCCGTAACCGAATTTATCCGAAACTGGCGGATGATCATCAACATCTTCTGGCTCTTGTCCCGTTTTATTTGGGGTCGGCGCAACACGTTTATTTCTTCTATTCTGTCCTGTCACCCGTCACGCTATCACTAACTCCCTTTTCTTTCATATCACTTCTCACACAATCCATCCATCTTTTCTTTGGCCTCCGTCTATCCATCCACGTGTATAATCATAACTCTTATAGTAACATCTGAAGCTGGCGGAAAATCCGAAATAATTTTTATCCGTTACCGTATCCGAAACCGGTATAATATTATATCTATATCCGTAATCAGATTCGATATTTCATAACCAAAACATCCTTGGTCTCAAGGCTTATGGCTTCTTTTTACCGCGATGGTAAAGTCTCTTTTTTATGCTATTAAGGATAAAGTTTGGTAGTATCTTGTTTTATGTGTGCAATTTTATGTTATGGTGAACGATTTGCGGGATCGATTATGATTCATTGTTACATTTTATTCTTACTGCAAATGCTGCAATGTTTGTCTGAAAGTGGGCCTACGTAGGCCACGTACGCCGGTCTAGGTGCGTTGGTCTCCTTACATTTTATATGACAACTAGATTTGTAGAGCTACATTAGGCCTACGCCACGCGACGCGACTCTACGTACAACTCAGCTGTTGCACACGTAAGCATCGGTCTAATGTAATTCCCGCTTTATGGTCAGCAGCACTAATTTAAGCGAAGAAGCGAGCCAAGTGGATCATCGGTGATGATGCACTTTTCGAGTCAAAACTCCAAAGCCTTGAGCATCGACACCGAGTTGCTGGCCTGTCAGTTTTCTATCGATTATATTTCGGGGAGTGTGCGTTAGAATTGCACAATTTAATTCCACTAAGTTCGTTCCATCATCGGACCACTAGACGTACGGCGTTACAGCGACGCCATGGGTACATGGTGGACATCCCACCCATACGAACACATTCATAATGCGTACAGCTAAGGAGTGGAATTCCCTGCGGGAGTCTGTGTTTCCTAATAGTTACAACCTAGGGGTCTTTAAGTCAAGAGTGAATAGTTTACTTCTAGGCAAGCGTGCTCCATCGTCGGCCACATCATCGCTTACCATCAGGTGAGATAGTGGTCTATCGCGAGCCTATCAATAATAATTAAAAAAAAAAATACTGACAAGAATATAAAGATTTTTTCGTACTTAAAACTGGTTTTATTCTATTATTTTTATTGTTGTTATATATATTTTTAATATTATTGTTATTATAAGATATTATTTAATTCACTGGATGATGCTTTTAAAATAGTTTTTTTTCATTTGTATTGTGGAAAATGCTATTGGTTGCATTGAGCCACCTTCTGTTACTATTTAAACCATGTAATAAGGAATAAGTAACTGTGTAAAAGCAAGACGTTTTTATGGTGGTTTCTAAAGGATGTTGAGAATGTATTAGCATTAAAGACAATTTATTTTATTTTGAACAAATATAACAAGAAAAATAAAAACACTTAACTAATTAAAATTAAATAATATATACACAATAACTCCTACATAAAAAATAAGGCGTCAAAATTCCTCCGCATCGCTGTCGACTGGAAGAGTGCCCAAAAGACTGGCGGCATTGCCACGTTGTGTGGCAATGCTTAATCTCTGACCGAGGTAAAAACCAGCCCTTTGATCACGAGAAGTGTCAACTAGCCGTTTGTCAACTTTGTCAATTAGCATTTAAATGAATTATTGTTAATTTTATTTAAATTATATGTGGATAGTGTTGTTTTTCTTCTCTTGTTGTTTTTTTTTTAAATTTTAATATTGTTATATTTTATTGTTATCTTTCTGAATTGTACTCGTAGTTAAATATTATAATATAACTGTTGTCTCCGCACATGTATTGGTCTAACTGTAAGTGCAGCGAGTAATTATTGCAATAAAAAATAAATAAATATGGTCGACAACAGTGTACTTTTAACTAAAAATAGTCTATTCACTTGAAGAATAACTGGACTGGACTGGATCCTACCCTCGAATGTGGTCTTCTTTTAACACTCGGAGGTTTTCTGAAAGAAAACTAATTGTTGAATTATATTCGCCTTTGTTTGTACATGAATAAATTACTGTACTGAGTACAATAAAGAAATACTAACAAGTTTTATATTTTTTTTATTTGAAGAAAACCAAGGTTAAGCAGCCCAGCATAGCGTAATCAGCCTTTTAATGTTCCCACTGCTGGGACTCAGGCCTCCTCTATCTTAAAAGTTAATTACATAATTGCCAGAATTAGTGTTCTGATACAGTGACTTGGGCCGCAGACGACGAAGGGGATGGCCGGACGGGATGCAACTCAACATACATTTTCACTGTTTTTCATACAACCGCTCTTACGCGATTATAACGTTATTACATATTTTTCATTTGATGTTCCGGAAACACAGTATCTTGTGGATATTATCTAGGCTTCTATTGAAATCAATATATAAATTTGTGTAAAACTAATCCAGTAAAGACCTACGAAAATCTGCTATTTTTCATGAACTTTGACACTTCATAATTTACTCAAAAATTAAAAAAGCCAAAAAAGTATAACAATACAAGCCTTGAAATTTAATCAAGATTCCGAATGACGGCATTTTTTTTTTTACTTTTAAGGATTAAAAAAACACGTATCGTTCTATTGTTCTAGGAAACAAGTTTATTCGAGTAAATCACGGAATTACCGAATGCTAACAGAGTTTTCAGGCGTTATCTCCCTTTTTTCGCGTTGCCTTTTCGTCAAACATCGCGTTGGATTGCGTTAGATGAAGTAACAAGCTTTTAAACCATGCTCGATATTGACGATAGGCGAGTGAAAAATGGGTCCTTTTTTGGTCTGAGGTGGATTCCGCCATCTCCTTTCTACCATCGGACAACCCGACGTACCCTTACGTTGTTGAAACTTCAACGATCCGAACCAAGCGTTTCGCTTCGTCATTTATACCGCGTAGGTACATCAAAGGACTGGAACAATTTGCCTGCTGCGGTCTTCCCGTCCAACTATAATTTAGGTGTCTTCAAGGCTAGAGTGAATAGACTCTTAATAAACTAGTGCGCCTCACCATCAATGATTGCATCACTGCTTACCATCAGATCGCAGTCAAGCACTGGATTATATCAATTAAAAAAAAAACTAAGCAATTTTACTTGTTACGACAGTTCTACTGTGATCCTACGATGAGTTCCGTTCCCTATCTTTGAAGTTCATTATCAAATCATAACAATATTTCAATGGGACCAACTCGGAAGCATAAACTTTCAATTAAAAAAAAATTCATAATCGCTCCACAATTGACCGAGAATCGGTGAACATACATTAAAAAAAAATCATACAGTCGAACATAATATAACCTCCTTGATTTTGAAGTCGGTTAAAAAATAAATACATGCTTTACTTTTTTCCAACAAATAAACAAAATACTCTAATCCGCAAGAAGACCCTATAGAATACATTAGGCAAAAGGAAATGTTTAAATATTATAATTAGTTCAATTTTATTAGAGAACTACTAAAATAATAGGGTCAAATGTCAATGAAAAGACTCTAATCGGGCAGATTTCACGAGAAATCATTTGTAACAAGGGTCAAATGTCAGTACAATGTCCTATATTCTTGACATTTTAGATCTAACCCTCACTCCTACTAGGGATCCAGTGGGGCTAGGGTTACCAGGTTTAAAAAAATAAGAAAGATCCAGATAGTTTTCCTAAGTTTATTTTCTCTTGATATTATTTTCTACTTTTACACAAGCGAAGCCGTTGGCAAATCCTTGTATAATATATTATTTAAATATTCAACTCGGAAACTGCAAAGCTTTTGATGTGGCAGCTTCCTTTGAAGTGCTTTAAAACAGGAACTGCGCAATACTGTAAATCCACAAAGCATGACCATAATATTCAAAGGCTTTTATTTCGTTCTGTGTTTCCCGATAATTAAAACTTATAAATAATAATAGAATAATCATCCTTATAATGTTCCTACTGCTGGGACTCAGGCCTGCTCTCTAGGAGAGGGAATGGGCCGTAATCTACCACGCGGGCTAAGTGATGACTGGTGGATCTCAAATATCTTCGATTTTTAGGGTTCCGTACCTCAAAAGGAAAAACAGAACCCTTATAGGATCACTTTGTTGTCCGTCCGTCTGTCTGTCAGTCTATCTCTCTGTCAAGACCCTTTATCTCGGGAACGCATGGAGGTATCCAGTTGAAATTAAAACCATATACTCAGGTCAGGTCAGTTTATGTCGCAAAAAACGTGTATTTCGACACTCTCAAGGGAATCAGATTCATAGGGTACTTCCCGTTGACCTAGAGTCCTGAAATTTGGTATGAAGCAAGGTCTCATAGCACATGTATTGGAAAAAAACCTGAAAACTGTAAATATGTAGTTACGTCACAAAAAAAAACTTGTGTTTATAAGACATACCGGTGTCTTTACGATGTATTCTTTGTTGTAGGTATGCTTGAAGAAATTTCATTTAAAATTAGCAGCACCTTCGTAATTTCCAAGCCTATCAAATAAAAAAGGCCTAGGCTTCACTAAACTCAATAATGACATATATCTAGGTAGGTAGTACGTTGGTTAAATTTGTTAATCCGTTAAAACAAGGTGGTGTCTCGTTTTGCATGACAATCGACCACGAACGATGACACCTGACCTGAATCTGTTAAAATAAACAATGTCTACATTACCTTGGTTACATACGGAGTACTAGGTTGGCATACAATTTTGGTGGTATATTCTTTGATGGAGTCAATGTTAATCATTTACTTTTAAACGGCTCAAATTCATAGTTAGGCGATGCCTATCTGAAAAGGAAACTCATGGTACTATGCAAAGGGAAACTGAAGGAAACAGGTGACACGGGTGTGGTATTAGTCATTGAAAGTCTGACGTCTGGCCAAGTCTCCCACTCTACCCTAGAGAATTAGTTGAATGATTTCCACCTCAAAAAAAATACCTTAGTGACATACGGGGTACCAGGTTGGCATACAATGTAAGGGATATGATCTTTTATGAAGTGAATGTTAATCAATTACTTATGAACGTTTCAAATAGGTATGACACAATGCACACGAATTTCAGATCTGTCGGTTTTCTATCGTTTACATTTCGGGGAGTGTGCACTGGAATTGCACAATCTAATTCTGCCAAGTCCGTTCCATCATCGGACCACAAGACGTACGGCGTTGCGCCACCGGTACATGGTAGACATCCCACCCATACGCACAAAACGTTTTGAGAACACATTTATTACGCGGAGTCTGTGTCTGTGTGTCTTTCCTGATAGCTACAACTTAGGGGTCTTTAACTCAAGAGTGAATAGGCTACTTCTAGGCAAGCGTGCTCCATCGTCGACCACATCATCGCTTACCATCAGGTGAGATGGTGGTCAAACGCGAACCTAACATTAATAAAAAAAAAAAGTTGTTTTTTTTTAAATTTTTTATTTAATTTAACTAGTGTTGACTGTGCTCCCACCTGATGGTAAGCAGTGATGCAATCGTTGATGGTGAGGTGCACTAATTTATCAAGAGCCTATTCACTCTACCCTTGAAGACACCTAAATTATAATCGAACGGGAAGACCGCAGCAGGCAAATTGTTCCAATCCTTCGATGTACGCGGTATAAACGACGAGGCGAAACGCTTATTCCGAACCGTAGAGGTTTTAACAATGTAAGGGTGGATACCTGCCGTATCGAAAGTTATCCCAACGGTTGACCGATTGTAGAAATGAGATGGCAGAATCAAGTCATGCAATTCCCGCGCACACTCTCCAAAATGCATTCTGTAAAATATCCAAAGGCTGGTTACACACAAGTGTAGGGTTACCAGCCTTTGGGTATTTAAGCCTTGAGAACAGGCTCAAGATATTTAAGTATTGTAGACCAGACTTAACCAAATCTGGATCACCAAATAGCCCCTTCGCACGCCTTTCCACCGAGTCCAAAGCTGCTGGGTGGGATTTTGCAGCACCAGCCCATATGTGGCTGCAGTACTCCACACACGATCGGACCTGTGCTTTGTATAACATTAGAAGCTGTCCCGGTGTGAAGTACCGCCGGCAAGAACGCCGAGTTTTCTAGTAGCAGTCAGTAGGAGCAATCGTTTTTGCAATAATAATGATTATAATAATATTTTTTATTTAAAAAGACAACAATATGGTCCACTTTGTTAGTAAGCTTAAAATTACTAAAAGTTTGTGTTAGATAATACACAAACAAAGATACAACATTAAAAATAAGAAAAACATGCAGACACCCACCTCAATGTAAAGAAAGAAAAAAGAAAAACATTTTATAAATGAATGTGGGTGTCTGAGATAATAATTTATCACACAAAATAGCTCGCATAAAAATCTTATGGGTTTTAAGTAACATTTTAAGCTTATAACCTAAGTTAGTAATTATTTAAAAGTAAAGGTAAAGTTCCACATATGTACCTCCATTGAGTTGGAAGGATCCTCCGACCAGATGGATGTTATATCTGGTCCCGGTAACTGTCAGATAGTTGATTTCGGAGCAGTATTAGTTCTAAACGTGCGGACAATTCTAAGGCCGCTATCCCACTGGCGTTTTACGAGCGTTGGCGCTTCTCCAACGTCTGCGCAGCGCCAACGCTCGTAAAACGCCAGTGGGATAGCGGCCTAATACCGCGATGCAAGTTTTTGAATATTAATTTTTATGTGGCGTTATATAGGGTGACTGGTAATTAGTGACCGATACTTAAACACGTGATTGTACTCATAATTACAAACAACTTTCCCAAATAAACTTTATTTTTATTTAGGTAATCATTAATTACCAGTCACCCTATATATGACGCTACACTTATACCCAGCTAAAGATAATGTCGTGTTGATAAGATGACAAACTGTGGGGCTCTCATCACATCTTTCATCAATCAATTTCAGGAGGCTGGGTGGACCCACTCTTTTTGCGTATGAACGTTAAGAAGCTGTCGATACTCACTTGAGCAGATATAGATCTCCAGATCTCCGAAGCAATGCAATACCGTGGCAGCCGTATCAGCGCTCTGAAAGTGTTTTTATACTGGATTCCCAGCGCATTGACGGGACACACACACAGTTGCTGTCGCTCCATCCAGACGGAGGAGTTATTCGATGGTTTCTCACTACAAAAAAAGATGTAATGGTATAATGCAGTGCATCAGGGATTGTTGCGGGGTCAAGCATACCTGATTTTTACGCTGTTAAGCGGGTACGAATAATAATAATTTATTTGAAAAAGTACACAATGAGGTTCAATCACATAATAGCAAATCCGATTTTTACTAAGTACATCGTATGTGTAATAATTTACTGAGCATTTAATGTTTTTAAATTATTAAAATCCGTTAAGAAATGGTAGATTTATTAAAGTATTTCTGAACGGCTACTTGGAAACGCGCGCTCTCGCTGGACTGTTTACGATGACGTCATTTGTCATGATCCTTGCGACGAAGGGCTGATCGTATGATCGTATTCATTCGCCGGTGGAGACCGATCATGACAGATGACATCACAGCGAGTCGCTTCATTCTTGGGCGCGTTTCTGGTCCTGTATCTTCATCATTTTTGGTCCGATTTAAATAATTTCTTCACAGTTTATACTGTTTTTTTTTTGACGCTTAAGTCTGCATATTCCACAAAAATCATGACTGATCCTCATTACAGGTGACACTTAATTTAGGGTACAATGGCGACGTACATACAAGATACATGATCAATGAACCCTGTGCTAGGTAAACCTATGTTACATCTAGCTAACTCTAACAGCCTGGTAGCTATTGTGACCGACAGGGTTGTCAGTTTGGTGATGTAGGATGCGAGACGACTCATTGCGCGTCATTTAATATAATACGCAATACTGTGTATTTTCTTTTCATTTTGATCCAATTTTATTTCATCATTTCAGCCGATAGACGTCCACTGCTGGACATAGGCCTCCCCCAAATGTCGCCACAATGAACGGTTCTGTTCATCTCGCATCTGTCGGATTTCCGCAACCTTCACCAGGTCATCGGACCTTGTAGGAGGCCTTCCAACACTGCGTCTTCCTTTCGGCCCCAACGGCCATCTGTTCTGCGAGCAATGTGCCCTACCCATTGCCACTTAAGTTTGGCGATTCTTTGTGCTATGTCGGCAACCTTGGTTCTCCTGCGAATATCTTCATTTCTTTTTCGATCATGCAAGGAAACTCCGAGCATAGCCCTTTCCATTGCCCTTTGGGTGACTTTAAGCCTTCTGATGAGGTCCATTGTGAGCGAACACGTTTCGGAACCATAATGTCATCACTGACAACACGCACTGGTCATATACTTTCGTCTTGAGACACTATGGTATATTGGACGAGAATATACCGCGCAGCTTCCCGAACGCTAAAAATTTTATTTACAACTACAATAAAACAAATGTTTATTTCTCTGTTCTATTCTCAACCAATCGACACCGCACCAGTATAAATCGTTTGATCACAAAGAAGGCATTGCAATCAGAGTCCCATACAATACAGAATACTTTCTATACAAAGGTATCTATCACAGGTCCCCCGGGTACCTTACAAAGACTAATCGTACTGAGGCTTGAAAAAAGTGAACGTGAAAGGTTTTCAAAGCTGGTTGATGTTACAGGAAAGATTGAAATATAATAATAATAGGTTTATTTTTAACTTACACAGATTTTACATTTCTGTACATTATCGGTTGTGTTAGAATTATTATTGGTTGTGTAGTATTTTGCTTATTCTAGTATCTAAAGTTAGAACTACACTGCGCACACGTGTGCCACACACGCCGATCTGGGCGCGTCGGTCTCCATACATTTTATATGGAAACTAGACTTGTAGAGCTACACTTGATCCACGCCACGCGTCTTCGTTCTACGTACAAATCTGGCGTGTTACACGTGTGCGTCGGTCCAATGTAGTTCTAGCTTTATTCTGTTGTAAGGACCGCTCTGGCGGCAAAAGCCTCTTCCATTTCGCTCCATCCCTTGCCAGTCTGTTCTGAGTAACTCCAGCTAAGACAACTATGTCATCACTCCATCGTTTGAACGGCCTGCCTTTTCGCTTTTTCTTGTTTAAACGGTACCAATTTGTGACAAGATTGCAATGTTATACGAGTAATACGAGTATATATGTAAATTTTATTGTTTTAAATTTTATTAAATTAAAAACTTGAGATTTCGCTTCACGAACCAAGCTTTTTTATGGGGTTAGAAGTAATATGGCGGGACAAGCTTGACGCTTTTCGATAGGATCACGTTTGCTTAAAACTGTCCCCCTGGCAAAGTTACGACCGTTTCGTTTCGATTCTCTTGCGTCGAACGCCTCGAGCAGGCTACGCCTCCGATTCCTTTGTTCTGACGTCATCTCAACGCTCAGTCACGTGGTCGTAACATGGCAAGGGGGGGAAGGGGCTGGATAGAAAGAGAAAGGAGAAAGAAGAAAGGGACAGGATAATGAAAAAGCAATTTGTAACGCTGTAAGATGTGTTAAGAGTCAGGAACATGGGTGGGTTTTAGTCAATAAAAGTCTGACACTCCCTCTCACTCCATCCAGAAGTTACTTGATGATTTCCAACCTTCAATAAAAAGAGACAACAGCTTTTTACCAGTGAAAGAATTTTTTTGTTATCGGATGGTTAGGTGTTCTGCCCCTCAGATTACTTGCAAGCAATCATATAATATCAGCAATTTGATTTTTACCCGACTGCAAGAAGTTTTATGTTTTATTATTATTATTTAGTTTTCAGCGCGCCGGGTCAGGCAAAGGTCTGGTGTGAAAGGGAATGGCAGGCAGTCGCCTCCTTATGCGAAGCAGTAATGATAGTGAAGGAAACGACCGCACGCGTGAGGGACGGACATCCTCACACTACAGCCACGGGACCCCGACCCCGACTACCAGCCATGGTAGAAGTGGGCTTGTGCACCACGAGCAATGGGTAGCTCGCCGTCCGGTATCTGTCCGGACCGAGCCCAAGTCGTCGACAGCGCGTAGTGTTCCACGCTCTCCTCAAAGAGATTTTCTGAAAAGGAAATTCGTGGTCCTAGAACGCAAAGGGCAACTGAAGGACACAGTTGTAGTCAATAAAAGTCTGACAAGCCCTCCTAGCATAGCATAGCATAGTCGGCCTTATAATGTTCCCACTGCTGGGACTCAGGCCTCCTCTCTAGGAGAGGGAATGGGCCGTAATCCACCACGCGGGCCCAGTGCGGGTTGGTGGATGTCACATGTATTCGAATTTTCGGTTCTAGGACATGCCGGGTTCCTCACGATGTTTTCCTTCACCGTTTTGAAAGCAGTGGTGATGAAATAAGTTACACAAAGTAATGCGCCTGGCTGGGTTTGAACCCGCGCCCTACAACTCCGTGAGTCGGGGCCATTACCACTCGGCCACCACTGCTCTCTAATAAGTAATAAGCCCTCCTGCTCCACCCTAATGCGAAAGAAGTCATTGTATGATTTCCGATCTCAAAATAAAAGTTCTGTCTATTCAAAATTCAAAATGTTTTTATTTCACATAGGCCTACATGGGCACTTATAAAACGTCAGAAGCTAGTGCACGGTTCCAAATTGGTCGTTTCCTATGGGGAAGAACCGGAAAGAAACTCCATGGTTACTCTTTTAAAAAAAGTGGTTGATGTTACAATATTTCCTATTACAGTATTAATAGATATTGTGTAAGAACAGTGTAGACCAGTCAATATTGTACCCAAAAGCACAATAAAAATAATCATAATAAAAAAGTGAGTCGTCGACTCGTAATAGGAAGTAATCTAAAAAATCTATAAAAGTAAACGCTTACATTATTATTGTTCAGTAGTTTTGCTGTTCCAAAGTTTAAAACATCAGTAGGACTGAAAATTTATATTTTTACTATCTACATAATTAAATCTAATGTATATAAGTAGGTAACTCATGTAATTGACATATAAACGATCGCTATAGGTTAAAATTAAGAAGAAAATTTTACTTTTCATCCTATGGGAAGCCTGAAAAATGAAAGGAGAAAATTAAAAATATTACAAAAGTCGGTGTGGGACGGAATTATTAAATCCGGCTTCATTTTAATTTCCTGTTAAAAATCAAACGTTGGAAATTTCAATAAAGTACTTAGCATGATAAGCTATTGATAAATTTAAAAAAGTAAAAATGGCCTTCTATATACCTCGAATATTTTAATGAGATACTAGGATCGCATAAACTTCAAAGAGTAAAACAAAATGGAACACCTTTTATTGTGACGTGAGACTCCTGGAGCCATAAAAAGCGCGGCATCGGTAGGGTATCTCCGATCAGTATTGTGGCGAGATGACGAGACGCCATTGTGGGCCATACAAAGCGCTCGTTTAATGAAATACTTTAGTGGACAACTACCTGTGTAGTAGCGTAACTGTAAAAAAGTTGACGGTTAGGGCTTTTAAATTTTAATAGGCGCTTAATATTTTTGTGGTTCGAATCAAACTGAAAGTTAAACCTTTTTAATTAATTAATAGAGGAACAAGGTGGACCGACCACCTGGTGAGGGTCGCGGGAGTGCGGTGGATGCGAGAGGCACAGGATCGGTCGTTGTGGCGACGCTTGGGGGAGGCCTATGTCCAACAGTGGACGTCTTTCGGCTGAAATGATGATGATGATGATGATGAATAGAGGCAAACACACCTAGTGTTAACGATGACACATAAATATTATGGTTAGAACAAAATTAACTCTGAATTACGGCTAATACAGACTATATAAAAGCAAAAAAGATGACCGATTTTACTAGATAAGTAGGTAGTCAATATTATATTGGTCAGCGCTATTTGTACTAGGGAAGCATACCACATAAGATAGTGCTAGATAGACTGTGGATTGTGGATTTGGAAACGAATAAACCGTTTTCAAATGAAGTTTCATTATACGATTTGGCACGGCTCTCCATGTAAAAAGTTTTCAAAATCTATCCAATAGGCTTTGGCAACTGAGTCGGTTTCATTATTTCTTTAAATTGTCTTTGTTAAATGAGTATTTGTTATAACTAACTAGTTTGGAACGTCGTGCTGCTTGGCAAAGGAATCTTTTCGTGTTTGAAAATGGAAATCAGTTTCCTCAGCTAAGATTTCTCCTTTGCCGTAGCAGTTTTAGTGCAACTATTGACAAATTAAGATTATGCTAGAAATAATTATTCTATTTTATGTTGTCCCATTACTAAGCGATACTTTATGGTTTAATTACTTTTGAAAAAATGTCATAAAATAAGAAAATTCATATTATCTAGGAGCTTCTCTCTGCGGCTTCGTCAGCGTGAATGTTGGTTATTGTGGACGCGAAGTCGAAGTCGGATAAAAAGTAGCCTATGTCCATCCTTGGAGTTTAAGGTTCCTCCGTACCAAATTTCACCAAAATCGGTTCAGTAAATTAAACTGTGAAAGCGTAACAGAAAGACAGACAGAGTTACTTTCACATTTATAATGTAAGCATTTTTTTTAGGGGTAGGAAAATCATCCAATGATCTATCTCGCTCTTGGGCGGAGTGCAAGAGTGTGTCAGACTTTTACTGAATAAAAACCCACTCTTATTCCTTCTTTGCCTTTCATACCACGGCCGGGTTTTCTTTTCAGAAGCGAACCCATGGCCCCAGTAGGCTTCAACGCTGCTGCCCTACGGTTTGCTGACATCATGAGGCGCGCGTGGAACACAACGCGCCGTCGACGACTTGAGCTCGGTCCGGACGGTTACCGGACGGTCTGACGGTGAGCTACCCATTGCTCGCCATCCGTAAGCCCGCGCCTACGGGGGACTGGCGACTGGGGCGTGAGGGCCGCTCACTAGCGCGTGCATTGCGGCCTCCTCCTTTGCTAACGTCACTGCTTCGCAGAAGGAAGCGACCGCCTGCCACTCCTCCTCGCTTCGGACCATGGCCTGTACCAAGGCCCGGCGATAATATTAGTATTGATTGCGCATGTATTGCGGAATTGCAGTACCGGCAGACTAGAGACGCCATTGGTAAATGTCATTAAGTATCTACGCAAGTTGCGCTGAACGCAAGTTTCAGCTGCCATAGGTATTAATTTATTCAAAATAGACATACATAGGGAGGTTAACGTGGCTTTGAAACGCCAAAGGGCAACTGAAGGAAATCGGGTGGGTTTTAGTCAGTGAAAGTCGGACACCCCTTCTCGCTCCACTCAGAGCGGGAGAAGTCATTAATGATTTCCCACTGAAAAAAATAAGGCTTCGGGCTATCGCGAAATACTAATTGCAGTTTTTCCTACTAAAGTATTAGGACTTCATGACGCAGTAACATTAAAAACACAAATCGAATGATTCTCCAACAAACTATAGGTATACCTACTTTACATTTTCGAAAGGATCCTGTGTTGTCACTTAAATACACATTATTCACAAAGTAGATCTAATAAGAAGAAAAAAAATTGACACAAAAAATGAACATGAAGAGAGAAATAGTTATAATAGACACAGGTCGTTATTTTCTATCATGACACCCTTTGTCTGTTTAAAAAGTATTTGACAATTCCGTCTCTCGCAACTCCGATTCGCTAGTGCGAATTATGTTTCACCAAAACGTTTAAGACCAATCGATTTATGATGCCCTAGTACACCTATCTCTGCATAATAGTATGTTGAGCCATTGTCCAAAGAGATTTGAGGCGTCTGTCTACAGAGGACGATGTTGACCATACTTCAGCGTCCATTGATAGATTAATAGCTACTGTAATGGAACGTTTATATATGCATAGAGCAGGGAATGCTCAAGTTTGTTTCCGATGGTATGGGTATATAGAGGTGACCTACAATGGCCCATGATGGCCCATGACACCAATGTATTTAGGATTTTTTGTTGAATTCATAACTATTGGGTTAATTAAGCTGTTGATCCCCGCATTAACGCGTTCACGCGCCATTGTCTTTCTATTGTGTCTCTAATTACGCACTCAAAAGGTTAAGAAATTGACAAGGTATAAGACGATTTATGATGCTTAGCAATATTGTAGTCATTTTTAGGGTTCCGTACCTCAAAATTAAAAAACGGAACCCTTATAGGATCACTTTGTTATCCGTCTGTCTGTCTGTCAAGGCCCTTGATCTCGGGAACGTGTGGAAGTGTCGAGTTGAAATTAAAACCATATACTCAGGTCTGTGGTCCCTGCTGTGAAAAAATCGAAACTTCTATGTTAACGAAAAAAAAAAATAGGGCCATTTATGTTGCAAAAAATGTATATTTCGATACTCTCAAGGGAATCAAAATCCCGTTGACCCATAATTCTGAAATTTGGAATAAAGCAAGGTTTTATAGCAGAGGTATAGGAATAAATCTAAGAACAGTAAATTAGTTGTTACATCACAAAAAAAAAAAACTGTTTTTGGAATTATTACTAATTCGGAAAAATCTTCGAGACTCCATTCGGGAATCAAACTATTTACATAGGTAAGTTTGTACGGAACCGTCAGTGCGGGAGTCCGATTCGCACTTGCCCAGTTTTTTAACAATGGAAGAATTTTTAAAACCGGAGCTGTATATTCAGGTACATATCTAAAGAGAGCGATAAAAACAATTTCCACACACAAACTTATAGCCATTTCTTAAAAAAAAGTTTTCAATGAAAATAATTTTTTGATAGCAAGCTTTTAATGCTCATCATGACCATTCCAAAAAGCTCAAACAAGATAGGGTTTTTTATTTATTTATTTATTTATTAAATAAACACACTATCTTTACAGGCTGAACCCAGTACAATAGTGTTTCCGAAACACACAAAAAAAAATCATCATACAGCTAAAATTCTAAAACAACTCTAAACTCTATTACAATATATACTAATAACTATAAAAATAAAAGAAGTAAATAAAAAAAAACTTAACCATAACCTATACGTAAATAAAATATAAAATCATTGTTAGTACAGTAACAGTAACTAATATGTAAATATAACTAACAAAATTTAATAAAACTCTTGCGAATTCACTCTCATAGCTCGAAAATAGGTCAATCCTCTCATGCAGTTCGTTTAGTACACATATTGTGAGGGTGTGGGGTGCTTTTGACAGTAGGTTGGTTCTGGCAGCAGGTACGGCCAGCAATGGTGGTCGCCGCCGCCTCCACACGTACTGGTCTGGCACGCACAGCTTCAGGTGCAGCAGCACACCCGGGTTGTGCGCTACTCCACGCAAGAGCTTTACAGCATACGTCGCGAGTGTAAATTCCCAGCGCACTCTGAGTTGGTTGTACCCCACCATACCCAGTACAAACAATGTAGGATACATCAGTGGGTAAAACGGGTAAACCACATAGAATTTGAAATACAAGTGTCTTGTGAATTTATTTGTACTCGCTCCAGCATGACACTGTATTTCGCTTCATGAGAAGCCCAAATCACCGCACTGTATTCCAAATGACTCCTTACCAAGGCGACATAAAATACCCTGAGCGTGGTTATATTCAAAATCTTAATTATATGATCCCGAAACGTTAGATCTGGTGTAAATAGTACTCCTAGTTCTCGTACTTGAGACACTCGCTGGATTGGCACTTCCTCTACTTGGTATGCGTAGGCTATGGCAGTCTTATCTGAGATCCTATGGCCACCTTCCGGTTCCATCATCAGATTAGCTCCATTTTCATAATAATTTTCCATTGTCATCTGATTTACACATGCATGCAAAATTTCAGCTCAATCGGTAACCGGGAAGTGGATCAAAATTTGCAAGATTTGATTACAGACAAACAAACATCGGGATTGGTGAAACTAAATGAAAGCACAGTATAGATAAGATATGGAACAGTACGGAAACTACGTACAAATGTTCGAAACGGCACACTCACACAAACATACGCATCGACGAGACTCCTAAGCGTTTCTCGCGGTGCTGTCAGTAGCAAGAAACGCTAACGGAACAGTACGTAGTTTCCGTACTGTTCCATATCTATACTGTGATAAAAGCTTGTAAACTACTTTGTAAAAAACGTTCCGAATAAAACCAGCCAGTAACAAAATTGAGTTTAAAATTAGAACAAGTGTTGTGACGCGTTCTCTAACAGAACAGTTTTGTGTGATGTAGCTACATGTGGAGATGAGAAAGGAGATTGGAATTTGCAATATGTCAAAGTTACCATTCGTATGGTAATTTGTATTATAACAATGGACGAGGCCATACTTGGGAATTGAGAGAATTGGTTATGTTCCTGTGTATAATATTTTATCATAAACAGCAAATAACACATCTTCTAAAAACAGTAACAAAATTGGTTACTAAATAAAGCAGCAATTAGATTCAGATATTCACTGTAAAACAAAGGTTTACAGTGTAAAACATTTAATACATGAGGGCGCTATGTTTTGCCTCTAGGGCGTACAAAGTAGTAATAAGACATGCAATATAATTAGAACAAGAAATTCATATAGATTTATGAACTACAAATAAAGAATTATATAATTTGGATCATTTAAATAAAAAAAAAAATATAAATAAAAAAAAATTAACAATAAAAAAAAATTCTGCGGTTATTATAATGAAATTAAAAATTGTCAGCACTTATATAAAGAACATAGAATTTGAATGATGTCATAACTGTCATAATTAACATTTCAAATATTGCAATGAGGAATGATGAGATTTGGTGGGGATTGGTAGTATTTTGTAACCACGAAACGTAATAGCGGTGACGTCACATGTCAGCGTGTGCACCCTTTTTCTGTTATATGACAGTTTCCTCTTACACCAGACTTGAAAAGTACCTAATTTTGAACAGACTTGAAAAATTTATCACTGTTTGGAAAAAATAATAAAAAAATTAGTCGATTGCCTAATTTCATATCGTTATCTGCACCCCTAGCCAAGTTACAACCGTTTCGTTGCGATTCTCTTTTCGTTGATTGCCTCGAGTCAGCCGCGTCTCCTTTGTTCTGACCACATGACTGAGCGTTGGGATGACGTTAGAACAAAGGAATCTGAGGCGTGGCCGACTCGAGGCGGTCGACGAAAAGAGAATAGAAACGAAACAGTTGTAACTTGGCTAGGGGGGCTGATAAATTGAACACAACGCCAATTTTTTTTTTAAAACTATTCGAATATTCAAAACAATATACAACCAAATTTCTAATCACTAACATCACACATAAAATAACTCGTATAAAGTGAAGGCAACGTTAACAAAATCAATGTCAAATGAATCGTTAATTACACTTCAGCCTTTCAGAGTTTAGTTCGGTTTAAATAATTAAGCTCGTCACCCAATATGTTCACAACTTTCGATTTGTTCGAAATTCTAATAAGCTTCAACATAAAACTCGATCAAATGAGAGTTGGTTGCTCATTTAGTTTTTAATGTTGTACCTACTGCCTCATGCAGTCCTAGTACTTTGGTCGGGAAAACTGCAATTGATATTTCTCCATAGTCCGGAGGCTTCTTTTTTCGGTGGGAAATCATTAAATACCTTCTCTTCTCTCGCTCTCCGTAGAGTGAGAAGGTATGTCAGACTTTTACTGACTAATACCCATCTATGTCCCGACAATTATTACCCTTTGTGTTTCAGGACCAAGGTAAATCTTTCGCACAATTCCGCCGCCTCAGCAGGCATCGGTCCTACTAGACCCTTTCAGTTTTACTGATATTTCTTTGACATGACTACATTTTTCATTTCATGGACTCGGAATGAGTCCTTACCAGACTACCGGACAGCTAGCTACCTATTGCTCGTTGTCCCGGCTGGATTTCTGACCAAGTTATTTACTAATAAAGCTCTATCAAGAAATAGAATGGATGAAACTTAAACACAGCAAGCAAAAAGTCGATAGACAGAGATGTTCATATACCTAAGCCCTTTGGAAATAGTACATTTTGATACAAGTGCAGAAAGTTTGTCATTGCGACCGAGGTGGAATTCGCACGAGCCGTAGGCGACTGTGTTATGGAGCCGAGGGCTGCAGTGACAAATTTGCACGTGTATCAAACGACTTTTTTCAATACACTTACGAAGAAATGAATAAACGGGGGTTGACCGGCGACTCGTGGGGGTCGACGCGCGCCCTGCCTGTTGCGATAAATGTAATAAAATTGTGGCGGGGGAGAGCACGCGCTATTTCTGCACTAGTGCGGGAAACAGTCTATTGCGTGCCTAAAAGCGGTGGGATAAGAGCGGGTTTTCGAGTAAGTGTATTGAAAATAAATAATACAGTCGCTAGGAGCTATAAGTATAAACAATATGTATGTAAATTCCATTGTATTTAATACGGAATGGTTCTTAAGCCGTTCTGCGCCCTTTCTGAGTGTTGACTTAGGTTTGTTCCTGTACCGTATACACGCTGTATCCCTTGAACTCCGAGAGTAGTATATGTTGACTTACGCAGCTTAAGGCGATGACCTACTGACATACATAGTTTTGTAGATATTGTTTGAAATCGCCGTTTATGAAATTGAGACAAATAACAGTGTTTGAAAGAACTAGTTTTGGCTACCCATCGACTTTACGTGATTTGACTGGCCTGTTGGTCTTGTGGTTAGTGTCCCTGACTGCTATGCTGGAGGTCATGGGTTCGATACCCACCAGGACAAATGTTTGTGTGATGAGCATGATCATTTGTTCTGTGTCTGGGTGTAATTTATCTATAATCCCACCAAAAACCTTTTGTAAAAAACCAGCCAAGTCTCGATGGAGCTGCTTGTTTATCTCTAAAAAGTAATGAAATCTGGACAAAGTCGTGTCGAGTCTACGGTTCCTTACTGCGATTTCTTTATTATTATAGTTAATGTTGTGTGACTTGGCCGTTGAACAATACGTTTTCCAAGTGGCAATTTTCCATCGTCAATGGGTAGCGGTTCTGGCGACAGATTGGTGCAAAGGTGTCATGGAGCACCTGTACCCTTGTGTACCCTTCAACGGCCAAGTCACACAACATTAAATATAATCTTCTAATATATAAAATTCTCGTGTCACGGTGTTCGAACTTGAACTCCTCCGAAACGGCTCGACCGATTCTCATGAAATTTTGTGAGCATATTGAGTAGGTCTGAGAATCGGCCAACATCTATTTTTTTTTTTTTTTTTTTTTTTTTTATTTATATGGCAGAACAACGTTTGCCGGCTCAGCTAGTAATAAATATATAATTATGTTTGTCAGTTGTCTAGTACTCATAACACAAGCTCTGCTTAACTTGGGACTAGACGGTGTTGTGTGATAGTTGTGGAATATTATTATTATTATTGATAAATCTAAATTACTAACGTATCTAATTTCGATGGCACGGTTGGTGCCGTGGTTGAGCGGCTGCTGTGCTATGTGAAACAAGTTCGATTCCCGCATGGAACAAGTATTTGTATTTTTTTTTAAATGATATGAACTAGCTAGCTTTTAGCGATAAGACCGCCCATTGTGACACCCTATTAATTTTAAGTTCTTAAATTTATAATTTTTATTTTTGGTGTATAATAAAGAATATATCTATCTATCTATCACGTGCTTAACTGCGATCCCACCTGATGGGAAGCAGTGATGGAATTTTCAAAAAAACAATAAAAAAAAACCATTTAAAAATAATAATAGTACCCCACCGGCATCGGGAACAGGGTCCAAGCTACCGGGCAGTCAGGACTCCAGAGAAAGGAACAACACGAGCCGTGTCCAGAAGATCCAGCCGCCTAATGAGAGCCTCCTAAGATGTTGGTCGAGGCTTGTGGGCATTAAGCCGTTGGCTGACACGACGTACAATGATTGCCGAGTCCACTTCCCACATTTCAACACCCTCGTGAGCTACGTCAATATATTATTAGCATAATAGCATAGCATAATCAGCCTTTTAATGTTTCCAATGCTGGGACTCAGGCCTCCTCTCTTTAGAAGAGGGAATGGGCCGTAATCCACCACGCGGGCCCAGTGCGTATTGATGAATGTCACATGTCTTCGAATTTTTGGTTCTAGGACATGCCGGTTTCCTCACGATGTTTTCCTTCACCGTTTTGAGGGCAGTGGTGATGAAATAAATCCGGTTCAAACCCAGCCAGGCGCATTACTTTGTGTAATTTAATATATTATTATTATTATTATTATTAAATCAATACTAAACTTCATCAGAAAGTAACTTTGTACTCCAAGATGATTTCCTAGTAGGTATCTCGATATAATTCCTCAAGTCTTCAAGATGACAAAAGTTTTTTTCTATGTTCAAGTCGGCTAACTTTGCCAATCATCGAGATATCCAAGCTTCGAGTGTTTGATACTTGAAGTTGGAGTATAAATGAGCTATAGATTATTCTCAGAAATACGTCAAAACTTACACATTTGCCATTATAATTAACTGTGGCTTCACCCGCGTGAAAGTAAAAAATAATCCCAACGGAACATACTTCCGCGGTTTTTTAATTTTTTTTAGGTATGAAATCATTCAATGACTTCTCCCGCTCTTGGGTGGGCGGGGATGGCGTGACAGACTTTTACTGACTAAAACCCGCTCGTATGCTCCTTCTTTGACTTGTGTTCCAGGGCCCCTGGGTTCATTTTCATTTAACCCATGGCCCCTGGGTTCATTTTCATTTAACCTATGGCCCTAGTAGGCTGAAGCCTATTGGGGCCTAGCAGGGTCAAAACTCTGCTGGGTCCCTACGATATGCTGACATCTCCTTGAGGCGCGCGTGGAACACTACGCACCGTCAGATAGATTAATTGATATTTTTTTTGATTTTCGTTACTTTTGCTTCATATTAAGTGGTCTACTATTCTAGTCTAGTCTTTTACTATTATAAGCTGTTGTTCCCCGCATTAACGCCGGCGTTCACGCGCCACTGTCTTTCTATTGTGTCTCTAATTACGCACTCAAAAGGATAAGAAGGCATTCTGTAGCTATTTAGAAACTTGTCTTCCTACCAGGCTCCCCAGCATATATATGACATTTTATTTTTGTCGCTGTAACGATATTTGTCTAAACGCCGGGTTTTTATATAAAAACCCGAGATGTAAAAACCCCAATAAAACCTACTTTTCTCGATACCAAGACCACATGTTTTGTAGGAGATCTAGGGACAACTAGACTGAAGAGGTGGTAGTAATGGTTATACATGTTGGAAGCTTGTCTCATCCATACTCTACAACCGATACTAGTAAACGCGATAGACGGGATAATAGTAGAGTATCTAATACCTCCATGATCAAACTTTGAATAACGTTGCTATCACAATGTTTACGGAATCAAATCCTGTTTATTTAATCTATGGTAGCCTTTGATATAATTGGGTGCTTATTTTCATGTTTAACCGCTTAATCTATGTTTTTATTTATGTCCATGTAATACATCTAAACACATCGAGCCTGTTGGTTTTCTACTGGTTGCATTTCGGGGAGTGTGCGTCCGCCTAGCCCGTTCCATCATCGAACCACCAGGCGTAAGGCGATGCGCCACCGGTATATGGTGGACATCCCACCTATACGCACGAAACGTTTTGGGAACACATTCATTGTACGTACAGCTAAGGAGTGGAATTCCTTGCCGGAGTCTGTGTTTCCTGATGGCTACAACCCGGGAATCTTTAAGTCGAGAGTGAATAGGTTACTTCTAGGTAAGCGCGCTCCATCGTCGACCGCATCGTCGCTTTCCATCAGGTGAGATAGTGGTCAAGCGCGAACCTATCAAGAATAAAAAAAAAACATTTAAAAAAATCTTTGGCCTACACTAGGATATCCTCCTGTATCGTGGGTACAGAAAAGTGGATTGTATAATGTAGAAACACTTTGTTTTTCAAGTTTTGTGAATGTGAAGTACCATGGAGCATTTTTATTAGGTTACAACTTGTTTGACATTACGAGCATGGCAGTTGAGAGTTTGTCATGCTCACTCAAATGTCTCGCTGATGGTGGCACGTGTTATTGGGTCATTCAGTTCCCTTCAAAATGGCTGAGTTGAGTGGGGCTGATGCACGCGTCATGCTCGTGAACGGGTGCCGTCAGTTGAGACTTAATTCAATTTATATTTTTTTAAATTAGTTTTTATTTTATTTTAATTATTATTACTTAACTACATTGTGCTCACATAATTTAGAAGCGACAAGAAATATGTAACCAAGATTTATGTAACTCTTAATATGATTTAAAAGAGTGTCCATGGAGTTTCTTGCACGTTCTTCTCCATAGAGATCTACACTTCGGAACGTGCAATTTAGCTTCACTTGTATTTTTTTTGACTGACCGACATTTTGACAATTCAAAAGTGCCTGTAATTGGTCTATTTGAAATAAACGTTTCTGATTTCTGATTTCTGACTAGGATATCCTCCTGTATCGTGGGTACATTTACAAACATGATTCTCACATACAAAAGTGTGTGTCTGGACCTGAAAGACCTATTTGTAAGCTATACAAATATTTATTCAGAGCTGGAATCGAACCCACGACACGCAGCGTACCAGTCCACCGTTATTAAAAAAATAAGTGTGGGACTCGGGGACTGCCGCGGTAAAGCTATTGCATAGCATTTTGTATCAACTTATGCAATTATAATTATTTATTTATTTTATTTATGCAGTATTTCTTTTTCTTTGATATTAATTCAAGTTACACTTTTTGAGCGTGATGACCGATAAGAAAACAATTTTTTTTCTTTCTTGTTTACTTCATAAATTGCTACAAGTATGTTCAGTTGTTATCATAGAACATTACTATAATCTATTATAATACAAAAAGACTATTTAGTTTGACCGAGATTTGAACTCGAGGCACGATGATAACATAGGTAGAACGCTGTACCAATGCGCCACACAGGTCGTTAACGACTTTTCTAAAATAGGTGTTCGGTCTCTGTCGGCCTCCAAGCCACACATCCGTGCCCGTCGGAGTGGGGAGCGTGAGGTATATTTTTCGTTACGGAATTTCTGGATTCGGTCCACACGCTCAAGGCCCGCGATAGAAGCTATGCAATAGCTTAAAAACATCAAATTATTTTTGATACCTGTACTAATAATAATAATATAATATTCCACAACTATCACACAATGCCATCTAGTCCCATACTAAGCAGAGCTTGTGCTATGAGTACTAGACAACTGATAAATATACCTATATAATTTTTAAAACATACATATTATACATAAATTACACCCAGACACAGAACAAATGATTGAGTTCATCATACAAATATTTGTCCTGGGTGGCAATCGAACTTACGACCTCCGGTATAGCAGTCAGGGCCACTAACGACTAGACCAACAGGCCAGTCAATATTACAATTGTGAAAGTAACTCTGTTTCGCTGTCACTGTTTTAAACTACTGAAACGATTTTGATGCGGAGTAAGCTTGAACCCCAAAAAAAGGGCATAGGCCCTTTTTACCCGACTGCAAGAAGGGTTATGTTTTTCGCGCGTATCTTGTATGTATGTAATATTCTTTTTATCTGGTTTCGTTCACGCGGACGAAGGCGCTGGCAAATGATAGTATTATTATAAATGCGAAACTAACTCTTCTGTCTGTTTGCTACGTTTTCACGCCTAAACTGCTGAACCGATTATATATATATGATTTTTGATATACCTAGTTGACTATGGAAAATGACATGTTTTCCCTTTTTATTTTAAGTTAGAAATAAAAACTCTTTCGGACAATCCTCTATAGAACGTTCCCGTGGAAGTCGGAAAGTATCTTAATAGTTTCCGACTTCGACTTCGTCGGGGCCGAAAGGTACTGGAGTGGCGACCGCGTACCGGCCCCCCTAGCCAAGTTACGATCGTTTCGTTCGCGTCGAACGCCTCGAGCAGACCACGGCTCCGATTCCCTTGCTCTGACGTCATCTAGACGCTCAGTCATGTGGTCAGAACAAAGGAATTGGATGCGTGGCCTACTCGAGGCGTTCGACGCAAACGAAACGATCGTAACTTGGCTAGGGGGGCAGAAGACGCAGCGTTGGAAAGTCTCCCACAAGGTGGACCGATGACCTGGTGAGAGTCGCGGGAATGCGATGGATGCGAGACGCACAGGACCGTTCGTTATGGCGACACATGGGGAAGGCCTATGTCCAACAGCGGACGGCTTTCGGCTGAAATGATGAAAGGAAAGTCATCATTTTCCGATTTCAACGTATATTTTCCCTATAGAATGTTTATAATAGGTCTTTACGTATGAAATTGCCGTTTTTTAAATCGGGTTTCTTTGAAGTGTTATATCTTTAGATTGACTTGGAATTATTATTTCAAATGAACTTTATATTAAAGGTACGTTATACTTTTTTCGAAATTCGGTACTTATTGGTTTCTTTGTGTTTTGTATTTTCTGTAATAACACTACAAAGCAACCTATTAATTTGTAAGCTAGTCATATGATTGCGTTATTTCACGCAAATTACATTTCTTTCTTTCTTTCTTCTCCAATGCGGGAAAAAAGCTGGTGGAATATTTTCTTTTTATCCTGCGTAGAGTTACCGTGGATTCGCGTCCCTGCAACGCTAACAGTAACTGAAGGAACATAGGTGGGCTTAGTCAGTAGAAGTCTGACACTCCCTCTCGTCCCACCCAGAGCAGGAAAAGTTATTTGATGATTTTCTGTAAGATAGGTTACTACAGATACAGAAGCGAAACCGCGGTAAAGGAAATTAAATAAATATTACCTATGCGAAATAAAACACCCTTTTTCAGTAATCTATTCATGCTTAGTAAACCAAAATATACGAAATTATCTTCAACACACAAATTCAAACCAACTTCATGAATAAAATATGCGAACTAATTACTTTTTAACAAAAAATAATTAGCCAGTACACACGTATGAAATGTTTGAACAAATTACGATTTAAACGCAGTCTTCCTAATTTACTTTTACGCCAAAATTAATGGCAATAAATTATTTTCAGTACACTTGCTGTAAGCTTAATTAGGACACTTTTAGATCATTACGCGTTACTGTGGCTATAAATTTTGTAGACAGTGTATGGGTAACTGCCGACATTCAAGTCTTGTTGAGTTAATTTTACATGCACGAGAGTATGAAATAGTACATTTTAATACTTATTTATTTGGGACGAAAAACAGTTATACAATACAGAATCAATATACATTAGTTTTATCAGAAAAGTAAAAAAGTATAACCCACACCATTGTCCACGAAATAACACGTGAAATATGATAACGGACGCGCGTTAAATAAGAGTAATATATAGGGTGACTGGTAATTAGTGTACGATACTTAAACACGTGATTGTGCTCATGATAACCAACAACTTTTACTATGGGAACAAACCTGAAATCGCAAAAAAAAATCAGCTGTTCGGTACATTTATGTTTGCCTAATGTACTGAACAGCTGATATTTTTTTCGCGATTTCGGTTTTGCTCCCATAATAAAAATTGTTTGTTATCATGAGCAAAATCACGTGTTTAAGTATCGTACACTAATTACCAGTCACCCTATATAGGTGTAAATACTCTTACAATTATTATAAGAGAAGCTACATATGAGTCTATTTTAGGAACAGAGAGCCAGCAAATGACAACCCATTTTTCTAAATTTAGATTGAGAAAGTGCGAAAATGTCTAAATCTATAAAATGTGAGTTATAGGTTGCCACTAGTTGGCGGAGAGGAATACAAGTGGAGAAAGTTAATTTGTCATTGCGATAGAAGCGGAATTCGCCCGGGCCGCAGGCGAGGGTGTTATGGGGCTGAGTGCTGTAGTGATGACGTTTTTCAATACATTTACAAAGAAATAAACAAACGGGGGTTGACTGGCGACTCGTAGGGGTTGCTTAGCACCCAGCCTGATACGATACATACATACAATCAATTGTGGCGGGGGCAAGCTTACGTTCTTTTTCGCACTAGTACGGAAAATGCCTAAAAGCGGTAAGGATAATAGTGGGTTTTTCGAGTAAGTGTATTGAAAATATATTTGCGGTAATAGAATGTATTTATAGGTACAATTATACTCATTAAAACCATTATCATAACACCGCTTGAGAGCCTCACCTGCCGCAAGTGCAGCACCAGCACAGCCCGCCGTATTTGGAACATGGGATGGCGCATTTTAAAGTCAAAGCTGAAGAATTGTCTTCTCGACAAGATTTCATAGTATATAGTGTAGGTGAAATATTTATTGTTTTAGAGAGAGTGGGTAAACTCAGCGTGTCTACCAGGGTGCTCGCGTTACTTGGGCATCGTAGAATGAACTTTACTAGAATGTAAATAGTTTGTATCTTCGTATGTATCTGTATCTCGCGCCACTCTGACAGTGGCGCGAGTACTTTGCTGGACGCGCTGAATGCTTACCTTAACATAATGACGTAAAAATATTAAAATGTAGCTAAGGTGTATTCTTTGGATTGTTGTTTTGTAGACTTATGTTGATTTATCTCATAAAAAGCGAGCGTATCTCGCCATCAAACTGTAAAGTTTGGCGAGGAAATTTTGTACAAAAACAACAAAAACTGTTAAAGACATAAAAAAAAAACTGGGCAAGTGCGAGTCGGACTCGCGCACTGAGGGTTCCGTACAAACTTAAAAGGTAAATTGCGGTTTACGATTTATGACGTATTAAAAAAAAACTACTTACTAGATCTCGTTCAAACCAATTTTAAACCTTTTTGAAGACTTATCCATAAATACTCCACACGTATGGGTTTGATGAAAAAAAAAAAATTTGAGTTTCAGTTCTAAGTATGGGGAACCTCAACATTTATTGTTTTTTTTTTCTATTTTCGTGTGAAAATCTTAATGCGATTCACAGAATACATCCACTTACCAAGTTTCAACAGTATAGTTCTTATAGTTTTGGAAAAAAAGTGGCTGTGACATACGGACAGACAGACAGACATGACGAATCCATAAGGGTTCCGTTTTTTGCCATTTGGCTACGGAACCCTAAAAAGAGTTTCGGCACAGGTTATGTCCAACACCATGCCATCAGGTCTCTTCCCATCGCCTGTTGGCCTAATAGTTAGTGGCCCTGACTGCTATGCCGGAGGTCGTGGTTTCGATCGACCTATGTACTTAGAAATATATACCTAAGTATGTTTATCAGTTGTCTAGTTCCCATAGCACAAGCCTGCTTAGTTTGGGACTTGATGGCATTGTGTGATTGTTGTGGAATTGGTATAAAAAAAACCGGGCAAGTGCGAGTCGGACTCGCGCACTGAGGGTTCCGTACAAATTTACCTATGAAAACAGTTAAATTCCCGAATTGAGTTACGAAGATTTTACCGAATCGTAAAAAAAAAATTGTGACAGCTATAAATTTAAAGTATTCCGATTTTTTCCTATACTATATTTTGTGCTATGAGACATTGCCTCATGCAAAATTTTAGGATTCTAGGTTTCGTGAACTCAGAAGTTTGATTTTTTTACAGCTTCAAGGGACCGCAGACCTCAGTATATGGTATTAATTTCAACTCGATACCTCCACGCGTTTCCGAGATAAAGGGTCTTGACAGACAGACAGACAGGCAGAAAACAAAGTGAGCCTATAAGGGTTCCGTTTTTTTCTTTTAAGGTACGGAACCCTAAAAATCGTCACGTACCAAGCCGCTAAGTTCTAATACGGCAGGTACGTAGTTACAATGCCTCATTTATAGCAATATTTTATAGGCAGCATCGTCCTTCAGATTCTGGCAACCTTGTCCATAAATAAGAGCCATCAATGGCCAATCCCATCACGGCGTGTTCACACATCAATGAATTGTTATGTTTACCGGATCGTGATGTAATACGATTCTTTTTTATTTTATCAGTGGCAGTTAAATTTCTAAAGCCGTGTTCACACGGACACAAGAAGTGAAAATCACGAATACGTACTCAAAATAAAAAAAAACCAAATCGTGTTCTTATTTGTTTTAAAATCGCTTGCACTCAATGACATTCTTTTTTCCTACGGTGAAAACGACCATGATACCAGCACAAATGGTCTTTGGTAAGAAAATCCAGCACTGTGTGAAATTCATAATTCGGTTTGCATCGAAATTAGAATCCAATCTTTTCACAGTGTCCAGCCCCCCTAGCCAAGTTATAACCATTTCGTTTCGAACCTCTTTTCGTCGATCGCCTCGAGTAGGCCACGCCTCCGATTCCTTTATTCTGACGTCATCTCAACGTTCAACGTGGTCAGAACAAAGGAATAGGGGGCGTGGCCGACTCGAGGCGATCAACGAAAAGAGAATCGAAATGCAACGGTTGTAACTTGGCTAGGGGGGCAGAAATATCAGCGACAAAACGTATTTTATTATGATACCGTTAATAAATATTAACGTCTTTAACGGATCGTAATTAATTCCGAATCGTCGATGACGGACGCTTGTGTGAACAAGCCGTCACAAAAAGATAGCCACCGACTCTTAATGACATATTCCCCAAGTATAAAGCCTCGTGCCAATTGAGGTAGATAATAATTAGATTTTTTTTGAGAGAGAGAGGAGGTTTAATTTGGTTCCCGCATTCATTTTGCCATCGTGTCGCGCCTAAATTGAGTATGTGCCTTAATACCGCCCCACTTTGAAGGCCCGTTATTTGTGACTCAATATAAAAAAGAGTACGACGTTTACCGTCATTGTTTACTGTGCGCCTGGTACAAAATGTGAAAAATCCATCGACTGTCCTACTTAGAATCAATAAGGTACCTACTAAATTCTCCCTATCCTATAAATAATCTAAGAATGTAAGTATCATTGATCATTTAGATCCCTTTTACTTCAATTGGCGAGCCTCCATTCATTACTTAGCTCTCTGTCATATAAATTGGGTATGTTCTTAATGCTTCTTTTATTTTAGTGGCCTTAGGACATCTGACCCTCTTTTCAGACAGAAAATTGTTAGTTTAAAATGTCGCACAAATTCTAAATTGAAATACATCAGACACATAAAACACATAAGCTTACACTTGAGCACTTATAAAATGTCAGAAGCTAGTTCACGATTTCCATTTTTCATCTAGGGAAGAAGAACCACTTAAAAATAAAAAACTGGGCAAGTGCGAGTCGGACTCGCGCCCTGAGGGTTCCATACAATTGACTTACCTATGTAAACAGTTCAATTCCCGAATAGAGTTTCGAAGATTTTTCCGAATCGATTTTTATTTTTGTTGTGATGCAACAACAAATTTACAGTTTTCAGATTTATTCCTATATCTGTGTTATAAGACTTTACTTTACGCAAAATTTCAGGATTCTGGGTCAAAGGGAAGCACCCTTTAATTTTTTTTTTCTTTTTATTTTCTCGAGAGTGTCGAATTATACGTTTTTTGAGACATAAACGGCCATATCCTTTTTTTTTGTTAACTTAGAAAATTGTACTATACTGTTAATGGCTACTAACTGATTTCTGAGTAAATTGTTGTGTTATATTAGCAACAGAGATGTTACCATCTACGCTATCTTCACACCAATAAGGATACATATAAACGAAGAAATAAGGTAGCTTTTTGATCATCACACGCCGTTATAAAAGCAAGATTTCCCGTAAAAATGGTCTGAAAAGCGTCAAAGGAAACTCTACTCTCTGATTAATTCTAAACCAATAAATCTTCATTGAAAAAGAGCCGAAATCTTTTATAAGCAGTTGATATACTGTAGTTGGACAGGTATAAATGGTACGATATTTCGGCACCACCTAAGTTCGGCAGATAGCTGTAACGAAATTAATTGCCGCAGGGCTTGTTCTCTAACAAGTACCTAATTAGGGTTCCATACCCAAAGGGTAAAACGAACCCTATTACTAAGAATCCGCTGTCCGTCCATCTGTCCATCTATCACCAGGGTGTATCTCATGAACCGTGATAGTTCATCATCATCATCATCATCGCACTAGTGCAGAAAAGTGCGCGTGCTCTCCCCTGCCACAATTTTATTACATTTAGCGTATCAGGCTGGGCGCGCGTCGACCCCCACGAATCGCCAGTCAACCCCGTTTATTCATTTCTTCGTAAGTGTACTGAAAAAAGTCGTTTGATACACGTGCAAATTTGTCACTGCAGCCCTCTCGGCTCCATAACACACTCGTCTACGGCTCGTGCGAATTCCGCCTCGGTTGCAATGACAAACTTTCTGCACTTGTATCAAAATGTACTATAATTGGGGTTTCCATACAACAGACACGTTTTTTTTCCGTTTTTATAGATAATGGTACGGAACCCTTCGTGCACGAGTCCGACTCGCATTTAGCCTGTTTTTAGTGATGCGTAAAAAATCTCCACAGGGGATTGCTTAAAAATGCCGGAGATACGGTCAATAAATGGGACGAGAGGGTCACTTTGATGTACGTACAATGTAATCGCTGGTTGACGGCGCATTTGAATATGGGATCACTTGATGGATAGTCAGATTTTGATGTTATGGATGGTAGACGAAATACACTGATGGACACATCAAAGTACGGGGTCATTTTCATTTACACTAGCGCCCCGCCCCAGTTTCAAAATCAAATGGTGGACATCCCATACGTATAAAGCGTTTTGTCAACACATTCATAATGCGTACTGTGACGCTGGGAGCGCAATGAAAGGCTTTATAATATTATTTAACTATTATTGACTAGTATTATAGCACTTTCATATACATATTTTCTATATAAAATATATCCCGACATTTATCTTATTGATTGAACATCAATCACAACTAAACTTTTTATAACATAAACCTTAAAAGTATAACATGCCACAGCTAAAGAGTGGAATTCCCTGCCTGAGTCTGTGTTTCTTGATAGCTACAACCTCGTCTTTAAGTCAAGAGTGAATAGGTTACTTTTAGGCAAGCGTGCTCCATCGTCGGCCACATCATCGCTTACCATCAGGTGAGATAGTGGTCAAACGCGAGCCTATCAATAATAAAAAAAAACCATTTATTTCAAGTAACTTATTTAGTGCCAAGTGCCACGTTGCGACATTCTCTGTGTGTATGTTTAAAAGAAGGCGCCACGCGATATAAGCTATTTCGACACCTCCTATGCAAAAAGTGCATTTTTTTAGGAGAAGCATTTTTGGAATTGTTAATTATGTAAGTAATTTATAAGAACCCTTTTAAGTTTTAACCAATGTATTTACCAGACACTGGATGTATTATGAAATAATAACATTTATTTGAAATTTTTATAATACCTTTTTACTCAAAAAATATGTAACGAATTTATTCGTTGGAGGTCTTTATTTTATCACACATTGAGTGATTTCGATCAATGAGCTTAACACATTTAATCAGTTAATGTTTGAACAGTCATAACATAAAATACGGCGAATATTTTCTCAACATAACAATAAATCAAAGCCTGTTATTTACGAATCAAACAATTTGTTTCTTTTTTCATGTTTTCAACGACAAATATTTTTATTCTAAAAGACTTGTGAAAATCTGGTCAGTGTCAGCCAGTGACAAATTATTTTGACGTGTCATCAATCAGATTCATTCAACAATGGCAAAGGCTACCGACCATTAGTTAATCGGATTTGAACAAGACAGAACGCTACATTATTTCTAAATATTTTTTGTTGTTTTGGTAATATGTATCGAATAAGGAAAAAGGAAATATCTTCTTTATCAATGTGGTATAGAAATTGCACGTTTTTCTAAAACTTTCAACTTCCTTCAACATACTGCATACCTAGTACATATTCGCTAACAAACGAGGACGTGGCGATTGACGCCTTATAGAGCTTAGACGTAGCACTAATAGTTGCAGTAATTGCTCGGGCGCTGTAAAATACTCGTTCAGTTCGTGATCGAAGATAAAGCGTTTCGCTTGGCTTGCGATTGTTACGGTTCAACAATTTCTTGGGATTAAGGACCGGGAAAACATGTGTGGGGAGAACGGTCGGTTAGTGATAGTTGTAGGAAGTAGTGAAAGTAGGTGATGCTGACAACGAAGTACCTATATTTGAATTCTTAATTCGGGATAATTTAAATACATCGGCATAAACACAAGTATCGACTTTTAGACTTTGACTATATGGGTTGCAAAGGAATTCGAACTTTTTTATTTATAACATTAAGTTTGTTGTTTCAAAATTTGATAATTCCATTTCCACTATTACAGTAAATTGGGTAAATGCGAACCTTAACGAAATACTTGACGTGTTGTATTTGTATTAAAGGTATACTGATATACAGTCTTTAAATTGACAACTCAAGTTTGAGAAGTTCGGTTTTTGCAAAGTTCGAAGAGTCAAAATACCGCTCAGGCATTCATCATTATATCCTAAAAACGTCCACAACTTGACATAAGTCTCCCCCAAATGTCGCCACAACGATCGGTCCTGTTCGTTGCACGACCCTGACCAGGTCCTCTGTACATATTGTCAAAGTCCATCCCTCAACACTGCGTTTTCGGTCGCTATTTCAGAGCCTATCGGCACAGTATAGATATATGGAACAGTACGGAAACTACCTACAAATATTCGAAACGGCACACTCACACAAACATACGCATCGACGAGACTCCTAAGCGTTTCTCGCGGTCCTGTCAGTAGCGAATGCCGCTTAGGAGTCTCGTCGATGCGTATGTTTGTGTGAGTGAGCCGTTTCGAACATTTGTAGGTAGTTTCCGTACTGTTCCATATATCTATACTGTGCTATCGGTCCCATCGACCATTTGGTCTGCCCACTGCCACCTAAGTTTGGCGATTCTTCGAACTATGGCGGTAACCTTGGTTATTTCTGCGAATATCTTTATTCTTGATTCGATCACGCAAGGAAACACCGAGTATAGCCCACTCCGTTGCTCTTTGCGTGATTTTAAGCCTTCTGACGAGGCCCGAGCATTATATAATGGTAAACACAACACAATCGGAATACAGTAAGAAATGAGAAAATCACGCAACAACAATGAGAATTCAAAATGTCTTTCAATCTTACGTAAATTGCGTTTCACACAACAACAACTTCAAATAAAAATCACCAGGCGTACATACAATATAACATATGTCATAATAAGGCGTTGTACACACGATTCGGCAATTGACGTGTGCTCCATAATCGCCGTTCGGATCAATCGTTTTCGCATGTCGGCACTTGACAGTTACCGTCGCTGGTAATGACGTGGAATATTGCGCACAAAAATGTCTACACACACATAGATTACGACTCTTGTAAATGGAGTTATGACCTTATGAATCAGATGTGTATGCTTGGAAGTGATTTAAATAAGTCCTATGTCAATTGCTCGTGATTTTACGAGAAATGTTTACAAAATATTGCTTTTAGGACAAAGTTTTGCTGAACACATATAACTGGAGACAATGGGCTTATCAGTTCCAGTTGAATTCTTAAGCATAATAAATCACTTAATTCGGTTGACAGCGCTAAACTGAACCGCAACAGCGCTGCAGCGCTACAAATAACGCTGGATGGGTGCCAGGGATCGCGATTGCCAATATGTACACAAACTATGACCTCCTCATACCTATGCATTGCTGGTGGTAAGACTAGGGGGCTAGGAACAGTTTTCAAATAAATGGAGCGAAGACAATTCACTAATGTTTTCTACAATTTATTGACTCTGTTTTTGCTGGACGCAGTTCTATGCATGCTATCTGAATGACCTCTTCCAATTTATGCACCATTGGTACTTTAAGAAATATCGCTGGGGAAGCTATCGAATGAACTAAAGAATTTCAGAGAAAACTACTTCGAAAAGATTTTCGATTGCTTCATAAGTTGAGAGATTAACTTTCCGTGAAAGTGGCTCTAATTATTTTTTGAGTGTAACTTTTAAGTTTAAGCGCCATACTAATCATTTACTAGGGTTGCCAATACCACAAGTCAAACATAACTATTTTAGATCCTTTTTTTAATATATAAAGAATAAAGAGAAAATAAAGAAAATGAACGAAACATGTTTATTGGGCACACAGACACACATAATGAATAAATGAGTATGTAAACATTAAAAAAAAAAAACAACAAAATTGTGCGTCTCACGGCTGCACCAAATAGGTCCAGTTCAGCATAATACCAGACCAATATCTAATTTACGCTGGTTTTCACCTTTGAGTGTACGGTGTACGGAATTTTATTAGGTGTGTAATAAATATATAAGGATTTGATTAGTTTTCGTGAGGAGCGATATAAAAGAAAAGGGAGTCTGTGATAGCGTGATGGATGGCGGGACAGAAGGGAAGAAACGTAGAACCCAAGTAAATACGGGACTAGGGCAAAAAGATTACGTTGATTTGATTAGTCTCTGTCCACTTGATGTATGTGCCATTGATGAAATGTCTCGCTGAGGGTGGCACGTGTTATTGGGTCATTCAGTTCCCTTCAAAATGGTTGAGCTTAGAGGGGCTGATGCACGCGTCATGCTCGTGAACGGGCGCCGTCAGTTGAGACTGGTCATCTCAGTGGTTTAATTCAATTTCTATTTTTTAATTAGTTTATTTTTATTTTTACCTACATTGTGCTACCATAATACCATACCAACATTGTGTTCACATAATAGTAGCGACAAGAAATATGTAACCAAGATTTATGTAATGATTATAATATGATTTAAGAGAGTGTCCAAGGAGTTTCTTGCACGTTCTTCTCCATAGAGATCTACGCTTTAAAATCCATACAAACTCACCTATGTACTCGTAAATATTTCAATTTCCGAATGGAGTCTCAAAGATTTTTTCGAATAGAAAAATGTTTTTTTTTCTACGTAATAACAAAACTGGATTCAGATTTATTCCTATAGCTGTGCTAGAAGAGCTTGCTTTATGCCAAATTTCAGGATTCTGGGTCAACGGGAAGTACCCTATGAACTTTGATTCCGTTGAGAGTGTCGAAATATACGTTTTTTGCGACATAAACGGCCGTATTAAATAAAGAAAAAAAGAAGAAGAAACAAAAGAATAAAAATAAAGTACCAGTTCACAAGTAAATAGGTACAGCTTTTATTCAATGCACATGTATCTCGTCACGAGAAATACATACGCCACTTAACGACGTTTCTCAGCGAAGGACGCACACCGCCCGCGTCTTTACGCTAAAATGTATCTCCCTATAAAGAGATTCAATTACTGCTATTTGTCAATTCCTTTCCACAGATTGTTTCTAAGTATACTTGTAGCAACACTGACAACCCTAATTTTCCCGCCTCGGGCAATATTGTCATCCCTCTCACACACATGGAAAGTTTTCTATCTCTCTCATTCGCTACCGTGTGACTCTTTAATTGCACAGTGAAGAGCCTTTACATCTTCAATTGGATGAAACAGTTCGTTGCTTTGAGCTAAAAAAAAAACTTATTTTGAAAAAGTTCAATACTAATATTATTATGCAATTGAAATTCTTTTTGAATAATGGATTCGCTAAGTGAATTCAAAACTATTCGAGAAAACATTCGAACGTTCGGAGAATTTAAAAATGGAACCTAATGTTTTTTTTTTTTACTCTCAACTACACTGACTAAGTAGCCAGTGTTATTTACTCGATCGTTTTTCACTTAGGAGTTTTTGGCGTGTTGAGTGAAGTTCGTGGCTGTTTTAATTACCTATTCGAAAATTGATTCCTAGTGGATATTATGATGTAAAATTGGTGTAGGTTTGTATCTCAAGTGTCTGAGCAACTAGACGATATGTGAAATAATTGAAACAGGCGCGATCTCGGTAAAATGGAGCTGAGAATTTCATTGTACTGTAGACTACCTTAGTGAAGTTAGCCGAGAAGATTGACTTACATTTGCTGGCAAATACTACAAAAACATTAGAATGTGTACATCCATATCCTAATGGTAAACAAATTAACTATTCACACGAAGGCATGGCTTAAAGGACTTAGTATCCAAGCTAAAAAAATTACAAAAAAAGTTCGGCTAGGTATATTGTCATTTGTTTTAATCATAAAAATACTTAGATGACAATCTCTTTTTAATTAAAGCTTGATGTATCACATTTACTCCCTGGCACCCTAGTACCGTATTTACTATGTACGATATCCATTGTCTATTTATTATACCCCCTTAGGCGTCGTCGGTTAATTGTGTGTGCGAAGCCCGCATGTGGTAAAACATAGATAAACGGAATTAATATGAGATACTATCAAAGTCAGGTGCTCGGGGCTCTTCAGGGTATTGTTCAAACTCCTGGAAATTTCTTGTTTCAGGACTCCAATCTGAATGAAACTGATTTTGGCAGTCAATAAATCCATAGAATCTATCAATATAAATCTACTTTAGTGTCTCTTTATGTTTAATTCCATTACTGACGTAAACCATGACGTGAACCGACTTTAAACACACTTTCTTATCTTTACCCCATCAAGTAAGATGTGAGGTAAAGTTCCGTTGCTTTTGTATGACTTTCATTCGCATATAAGCTTGGCGGGGTAAACTTTGAGTTTTCCTCATAAGAATATTGTGCTGAACAAGAGTAGAACTTGCATCCTCGTATCGGGTTATTGAAAGTTTATTATAATGTGCTGCGCATTTTATGAAGTCCTGGTACCGTTCAGGGATTATTCGCATTTGCAACCTGTTAGTTGTGGACACAGAAATAATGGACCGAACGGTCTTGGTTAGCCCATTGACCATTTACTACTTTGGTATTGAATGATACTGAGCTGTCACGCTTGGCAGTGTAACACTCATTCGGGTAAGGTCGGCTCGAGTCGGGTGCCCTTACCTGACGGCGGCCAATCCGAGATACATTTCCATACATACGGTTGTATAAAGTAAGGCTTTCAAATACCGGATTTTTACGTAAGGGCGGTTTCTCTTAAGTGATTATTAAGTTCGCGTTATTATATATCTTTCTCTATTTTGGAAACACAATATCTTTTGGATATCTAGGTTTCTATTGAAATCAAAATAAAAAAAAAAATTGTATAAAACTAATCCAGTAAAGACCTCTGAAAATCTGCAATTTTGTGTGAACTTGGCCCTGCATAATTTACTTAAAAATTAAAAAAGTATGTATCTATAGAAACCTGCCACAATAAATCGAGATTCAGAATGACGAAAAATTTTTCCAAAACCTTTAAAGGTTAGAAAAAAACATACAGGTATTTCCTGGAACAAGTTTTGAGAAATATTCGAGTAATTGACGGAATTACCGAATGCAAACACAGCGTTCAGGCGTTGTCACTCTTTTTTCGCGTAGCCTTTTTATCAAATATTGCTTTGGATTGCGTATGAAACCACCAGCTTTTAAACCATGCTCACGTTGACGATAAACGATTGAGGTAGGGCCCTCTTAACCTCACCTTGATGAATTAATCGCTTATGTTGTGTGGTCATAAGCATACACTGTTTTTGTCTTCGATTTTTTGCTTCATCAATTTTTTTGTATACTAAAGAATTATGTTTTTGTGACACTATTAACTAGTGTCACAATCGAGAGATGTATAACTTAAATTTTGTGCTTTCAAGAATCAAGTTTTCTATCGTAACCGAAACCGAAATATAACACGCTTCTTAGGAACACAAACGATGACAACGATCAAAGGGAACTCGAGAAATAAACATCATTGAAACCTTCAATGTAAAAGGTTTCCTTCCTACTTCCTCCCACTTGCCAGACAGTTTGACGCCACACGCCATTGCTCGGGCAAAAATGATTATTAATCTGTACAACCTACGAAGTATCTATTTTCAGATGCATCGCTTTGATATTCAATACGTTCTTTTTGATGGGTGTAGGTTGATCAACGCCTCTGGTAATCTTAAGGTTTCTTTCGACTCAATATTATTTCTCTGTATAATATTAATTTATTTTTAAATGCCCTTTGATACAAGGTTGATAACATGGTAACAAGCGCGAGGGTTTTTTAATCTGGCAAGCACAACTTAATTTTTGCTCTTTCATGGAACCCTGGAAAACCTTTTGTAGGTAATTTGTTGATACGAAACTAGATGGCTCTATAGGGTGATTTTTGGATTCCGGATCAAGATCAGGATTTAAGATACCTCAGACAGTAAAAACGGAAACTTTATAGGATCGCTTTTTCTTTTCTTTGGAGGTATTAAGCTGATATTATTTTATATACCCCTTCGAGCAGTGAAAAAAAACGAATTTCCAAGTCAACGCAATTTAAAGATAATGTCGTTTACGTTTATGATTAATTTAAATTCATGTTGACCTAGAGTCCGCAAAATTTAGTAAGAAGCAAGGTCTCATAGCAGGAATAAAGGATTTTTTTTTGATAAAATTGTTAGATCATTAAAATATCAATATTCGTAGCTAGGCCATTTCAAAAATTCACTCTGTTTAAGTGGTGTTACCTGGTAATTAAAGAAGTCCTTATTTCTTTTAAACTGGTGAAAAATTATTCTGGATTATTTTACCTAAAGTACATTTTGATACAAGTGCAGAAAGTTTGTCATTGCGACCGAGACGGAATACGCACGAGCCGTAGGCGAGTGTGTTATGGAGCCGAGGGCTGCAGTCAACAATATGCACGTGTATCAAACGACTTATTTCAATACACTTACGAAGAAATGAATAAACGGGGGTTGACTGGCAACTCGTGGGGGTCGACGCGCGCCCAGCCCGATACGATACATGTAATAAAATTATGGCGGGGGAGAGCACGCGCACTTTTCTGCACCAGTGTGGAAAACAGTCTATTGCGTGCCTAAAAGCGGTGGTATAAGAGCACGTTATCGAGTAAGTGTATTGAAAACCATTTTATTTAAACAGATATCGGTCAGCATTATCCAATACGGGTACCAGGATAACAGAGAAGAGAAGTAATGTGATTACGCACTACGTCGGGATCAGTCCCGGATTACGAGATGACATAGTACATTACTCAAGCGGATAGGGATGGGACTCGGGAGTCGTTCGTAGAATGTATACGGTTTGTTTATAATTATCTACTAGAGGCATGCACCCACTTTCTTGTTGTTACAGTGAAATGTGAAATTTGCTGGAGTTTACTATACTGGAACATTAGAGACAAAAAAATATTACAAAAACCAAAAAAATAGATTTTATTGCGAAATGTTTAATTTTAACAGTAGGTATTTGTGAAAGTTTATAATGTTTTTACGGTTCTGTACCCGAAGGGTGCTAACGGGACCCTATTACTAAGCCTCCACTGTCCGTCCGTCTGGCTGTCTGTCCGTCTGTCTGTTAGCGGACTGTAGTTCATAAGCCGTAAGAGTAGAGAAATTTTCATAGAATGACTATTTCTATTTCCACTACAACAACAAACAATTAAATAAAAGAAAAAAAAAGTTACCAATTAAAATAAAGTTACCAATTATAGGGGCTCCCATACAAGAAACGTTGAGCAATGGGTAGCTCGCCGTCCGATCGTCCGATAACCATCCGGATCGAGCCCAAGTCGTCGACAGCGCGTACTGTTTCACGCGCACCTCAAGGAGATGTCAGCAAACCGTAGGGGCCCAGCAGGGTCGAAGCCTACTGGGGCCCCCTTGGCCCCTGCCCTCTGCTTCTGAAAGGAAGATTCGGCCCTGATATCGAAGGCAACGAAGGAACAGGAGTGGGTTTTTAGTCAGTAAAAGTCTGACACACCCTCCCGCCTCGCTCAAGAGCGGGGGATGTCACTGGATGATTTTCCCACCTAAAAAAATACAAGATACGTTATTTTGTCGGTTCCTTTTTTGCTCGAGTTCAATACTTTAGTACGGAACCCTTCATATGCGAGTCCGACTTGCACTTAGTCAGTTTATTATTTTATGTAGCTACATATATTCGATGTCATCTATGGTTAGTTTATTTTTACCATTTCTGGGCACGAATCTTTCCCCCAAAATCCGTCCAGGAATTCATTTTCCCCACCTGGTACGTATAGTAAATACATATAAAATTTAATGTTATAATTTAACAGTATTTTAACTCTATTTGTTTTATATATACCCGAGTATCCACTCTTACGTTGTTGAAACTTCAACGGTCCGGACAAAGCGTTTCGCTTCGTCGTTTATACCACGTACATCGAAGGACTGGAACAATTTGCCTGCTGCGGTCTTCCTGTCCAACTATAATTTAGGTGCCTTCAAGGCTAGAGTGACTAGGCTCTTAATAAACTAGTGCGCCTCACCATCAATGATTGCATCTCTGCTTACCATCAGGTGGGATCGCAGCCAAGCACTGGTTTATAACAATAAAAAAAAAAAAAAATAACGGTATTCCCTACCAGTGGCGGTTTAAGGTGGATGGTTTCCGGTAAAAAACCGATATTGGAGATTTTATCTACGGTGATTCTATTCACCGTAGATTGCAGTAATTGGATGAGCCGTCTATTGTATTCTTTGTCGTACTTATGGTACCCTAGTAATTTGTCAAGCTATTTTAGAATAGTACAACATAGTAACTGGAAAGGGATCAGAAAACTACAATACTCGTAGCTACAAACACGAGTATATTGTCGAATCTGCTACCATAGCGTTTCTTTCTTGTTGTGGGAAATCATTCAATAACATCTCGCGCTCTAGGGTAGAGCGAGAGGACAGTGTCAGACTTTTACTGACTTTTGTGTGATGAGCATGATCATTTGTTCTGTGTCTGGCTGGAGGGAATGGGCCGTAATCCACCAAGCAGGCCCAGTGCGGATTGGTGGATGTCAACTTCGAATTTTTGGTTCTAGTACATGCCGGTTTCCTCACGATGTTTTCCTTCACCGTTTTGAAAGCAGCGGTGATGAAATGAATTACACAAAGTAATGCGCCTGGCTGGGTTTGGACCCGCGACCTACAACTCTTAAGTCAGGACCGTTACCACTGGGCAACCACTGCTCAATGCTCTGTGTCTGGGTGTAATTTATATATAATATGTATGTGTTTAGAAATATATAAGTATGTTTATCAGTTGTCTAGTACTCATAACACAAGCTCTGCTTAGCTTGGGGCTAGACGGCGTTGTGTGATATTTGTGGAAAAAAATATATTTTCGTTACATTCTGTCCTGTATAGTAGGGGCTTACCATGACGTTTTAAAATGTCAAGTGAGTGAGCGAGAATGAGGGTTGGAGTTATACACCCTATATAGCTCCATTCCTTTAACAATTCAGTTTAGGTCGTTCAATGGATCGCGTCAAAAGCTCGTGGTAGGGCCTTTGGTTACTATAAAATTACTGTAACTAAACTCGTTAAAATTACTTTAACTAAACTCGTTAAAATTACTGTAACTAAACTCGTTAAAATTACTGTAACTAAACTCGTTAAAATTACTGTAACTAAACTCGTTAAAAAATAAAAGGCCCCTTTTGACATTTGAGATATACCCCAGAATGTAACTTGGAACGAAACTGAAAGAAACAATAAAATAATAATTAATTACATAGTGTTTTAAAAAAAATCATTTTTTTTGGCGTGTTAAATAATATGGTGTAATGTATTGCGAGTATTCTTTTTGCGTATTTAAGTATTCGTTTTGACAGATGTCAAAATGGGCCTTTTATTTTTTAACAACTTTACTTACTTTATGTAGATTTAACTCCGGTGGAGGCGTACTTAATAGGACCTCAATTTTGTAAACTATAACATTAAAATCAGTTTTTTTACTGCTCTACTCACTTGAACCGAAAGTACTTTACAAACAATATTCAACATATTGTAAAAAACTTAGGCGTGTCCAACTTCCCTTAGCATAATGCTAACTCAGCTACTTGGCATTCCACTGACCGAATGTCCCCAAACCGTTGTTCCTTAGTTTTATAGTTTTGTCTAGTTTTTTGCTCAAATGGGATTTGGTTGATGTCAAAATGGCCTGGAAACACATTTCGCGTCTGCTATAGCGTGTGATATAGCCATGTGTGTGAGGTTTTTTGAGGGTTCCGTGCCCAAAGAGTAAAAACGGGATCATATTGCTAAGACTCCACTATCCGTCAGTGTCACCAGCCTGTATCTCATGAACTGTCATAGCTAGACAGTTGAAATTTTTACAGATGATGTATTTTTGTTGCCGCTATAACAACAAATATTAAAAACAGAATAAAATAAATGTTTAAGTGGAGCTCTCATAAAACAAACGTGATTTTTTTACTCGATTTTAATATAGTAGTACCTACGGAACCCTTCGTGTGCGAGCCCGACTTGCACTTGGCCAGTTTTTTTAAATTGGGAAACATCTAATGACTTTTCCCGCGGTGGAGGGTGGAGCGAGAAGGCGTGTCAGACTGTTATTTTATTTTTATTAAATAGGAGCAACTATCAGTCACATTATGACATCTTATAACTAATTAAATTTAAGACAAGTTTTGGCAATAATGCAACCCACGACGTTGCCCACATGTAGACAAAATGTATAGTCGCTAGTAGTGATTGCAATCCGGCGTCATTTTCAGTCGAATTAATCCGGCCGGATCCGACCGGATGCCCAGTATTTTAGTATGTAACTAACTATGCTATAACACGTGGTTTCTTGCTGGATTTGTAATTGTAATTCTTCCTGTAATGTCAAATCTTTCTTTAATGATGGTGAACCTAAGTTCTCTTCTACAATTTTTTCCATCTTTGACAAAAATGGCTAGTACCAGATCCGGTATATTGGTACCGGATCAGGTAAACATTAAATGATGCTGGATCCGTCGAATTACAACAACAACAACAACAACTTATTAATAAAAGTAAAATGTAACTTTAACAGATATATTTGACGATCCTGGTTACTTATCCCCTTTATTGACTGTACATATATAAAAACTTCATAATGCGATTCAATTGACGACCTAAACTAAACTGTTAAGAGGATGGAGCTATAGGGTGTACAGCTCCATCCTGCTTTCCCGCTCGTACATTTGACATTTTAACATGTCATGGTAAGCCCCAGGTTTTTTATCTCCTTTGTTGACTGTACATCCATACTAATATTATAAATGTCAAAGTAACTCTGTCTGTGTATTACGCTTTCACGGTTAAACGACTGAATTGATTTTGATGAAATTTGGTACGTAGGAAGCTTAAACTCCAAGGATGGAGATAGGCTACTTTTTGTTTGTTTTCAACTTCGGCTTCACGTCCACAATAGTTAACATTCACGCGGGCGAAGCCGCTGGCAGAAGCTTGTATATAATAACTTTAAAACAAGATCATTTCACTTAACTTAATAGTTTATTTTAAACAAAAACATATTAAAACTAAAACACAGTTGCCACACACTTACTGACAGGTTAAATTACATGTTATAAACTTGTTTGCTAACTGAATTTCTACAGTAATTATAATTGTGTTTCAGGTAATGACGTCTGCTTGCATCGTGACAGTTCGTGTATTAACACTGACAGTTAGACAAGGTAACATAGATATAACTATCTCTACTTAGTATTAAGAGCTGGTTGACGTCAAGAATATTTTGTAGGGCCCGGTCTATGTCGACTTCGCGGCCCCGTAACTGTGATATTATTTTTATAAAAAAAACATAGTGACTATTAAAAATTTTTGTTTTTTTCAGACCCTTCAAGCTTTATTATTATAAGTAACTTTCAAATATTTCCGTGACGCAATCTCGTAGATATATACGTTTAAAATCGTAAGTTAGGGTCAGATTCATTATTTTTTTTTATCGAGCCAACTAATTTATATCATGTTTAAATTTTTACTTAGCGATTGATCAGGTCAATTTTAATAAAATATTTTTTATAGGAGTTCTCTTTTATATTTGTGGATTTCCAGAGGTTAGAAAAAGTTCAAAATTAGTGCAACCTCGCCTTATATAACGGGACAAATTATTTTTGAAAGCTAGATTATAGATAGAGAAGCTATTTAGATAGAAGATATTTAAACATTCGAGAGATTATTCTGATCAGTTGAAAAAATAATGGGCAGTTATTTTATTTATCGACGGTTCGTAAATTAGTGGTTCAGTAAAACATGGACAGCAATAAAAGACCTAATTAACAGGGTATTTCATCTTACAATATCAGTACTAAAAATCCACCAAATCCTGACTGTTCATGTCTTTAATTATAGTACTTAAGAGGGATGGTCAAAGGTAGCCCGCGATATTCAAATTATCTTAAGTTTTAGCATTTTCCAGGTTAGTACTAATTTGTATATTGATTAAAATATGATTGACGGGCGTAATACGGAATTAAATTGTGCAAGTCCAAAGCATACACCCCGAACATCCCCTGTTATACCCTAAGAGATTCCAAATAATCTTGAAGATAGTGTTCCATTCAAGGGCCAAAGCCTGCAATCGTACTTTGTTCTAATTTTATCACGGTCTGTGGTGGAATGAGCTAGATAAACTGCGTTATCTATTGACCTACATAAGTGCTAGTATATCTTGAGGGCACGACTTAATATTGATTGCAGACGTTAACGATTTCTTCGAACCTGAGTATTGGGAGTTAGGATGTGATTTGATAAGAATGTAATAGGTTTGTGTTTTCATTTGTACATTATTTATTTGTAACTCTCCGGCATTCCGAGGGCAATGATTTGGAGGGCTATGCTCATATGTACAGTCAGGGGTCAAAAGTGCAGTTCCACCTTACCAATGCTTTTTTTTTTTTTCGGTGGGAAAATCATCTTATGACATTCCCCGCCCTTGGGCGGGGCAGGAGATAGTGTCAGACTTTTACTGACTAAAAACCCATTCCTGTTCCTTCGTTGCCTTTCGTACCAAGGCCGAGTCTTCCTTTCAGAATCAGACCCTTGGCCCCGGTAGGCTTCGGCCCTGCTAGGCCCCTACAGTTGCTGACATCTCCTTGAGGCGACCTTACCAATGCTAAAATGTCTAAGATTTCTTTGTAGAAGTGGGTCAATGGTTCATGACTGATTTAATTGGTAGCATAGAAACTAAAGTATTGAATAAACTAGTTGTAGACTATTGAACTTCTACAACAAAGAAATTTTAGACACTTTGACATTGATAGAGTGCAACTGCACTTTTGATCCCTGACTGTACGTATGTATATACAGAAAAACAAAGGTTATCGATATATCTCGAAGAATAGCCAAACTTTAGTGGCAGTGGGCAAGGCACATTGCTCGCAGAACAGATGGTCGATGGGGACGAAAGGTTCTGTAGTGGCGACCACGTCCGAGATACATAGGACCGCTCGTTTTGGCGACTCTTGGGGAGGTCTACTTCTAACAGTGGACGTCTTCCGGCTGAAATAATGATGATGATGATGATGAGATTTCGAGAGTTATCGTGGCTCTGGAACGGAAAGGGCAATTGATGGAACACAGGTAGGTTTTAGTCAGTCTGACATTCCTTGCTCTACTGCTCGCGGGTTGAAATCCAGCCAGGTGCATTACTTTATGTAATTTATTTCATCATATCTGCTCTCAAAACGGAAAACATCGTGAGGAAACCGGCTGGTCCTAGAACCAGAAAGCGTCCGCAATACCGCGTGAGATCAACCCGTACGATTTTTTTCTTAAACATCTACAAAAGCTACAAAATCTGTTTACATAATATCAATATTCACATCAAACAATAATTTAACATAACAATACAGAGATCTATTTCAAAACAGCCCTTCAACCTTTTGGCTATATTAGATTTGTTAGAAAAGGGCCCATTCGTATGGTCGATCACGCGGATCATATTGTTGGCATAACTTCGAACAAGTTCTGTTCCCCTGGTACCAATGTTTGGGAGTATTGGATCGGCGATAATGAGTTACGGGTCAATTGTGCTGTTAAATTGTTATTGTTGCTAATTCTATCTCACGAAGGCGGATTGGTTTGTGGAATTGTCTTGAAAAGTTATCGTGGTCTTGAAACGCAAAAGGCACTGAAGGAACATAGGTGGGATTTAGGTTCACGTACACTTTCTTTCTGATTATGTAAGATATGCTAGCTACAATGTATGTGTGCAACACACACATCCAAGACCATTTATTTAAGTTTTTAAGTAAGTTCGCTCGGCTCTTGGTGGAGCGAGAGGGAGTGTCAGACTTTTATTGACTAAAACCCTCGTGTGTTTCTTCAATTGCTCTTTACGTTCAAAGGCCACGGTGACTCTATCGAACTATCCCTCAGCCCAAGAAACCTTGACCTCTGAATTTGTTTCGGTGTTTCTTCTCAGGGAAGTTAACAGAAACACTGACTGCATCTAGTTTTTTTCTCTCTCTCTTTCTGATGCAATCTGTCCATTTATTCACATTTAGCATCTGTTGTATTCAAATTGAACTTTTAATGCTTAGTTGCGCCGACTGGTGCATTTACGTCGTACGTTTTACGATATATCTAGCTGTCATAGTATCAAGTCTTTTTTTTTCTCTTTATTTTGAATTAGGGACTTTTATACGAATGAGCAGTGGTGGCCGAGTGGTAACGGCCCCGACTTACGCGTTGTGGGTCGCGGGTTCAAACCCAGCCAGGTGCATTACTTTGTGTAACTTATTTCATCACCACTGCTCTCAAAACGGTAAAGGAATCGTGAGGAAACCGGCATGTCCTAGAACCTAAAATTCGAAGACATGTGACATCCACCAACCCGCACTGGGCCCACGTGGTGGATTACAGCCCATTCCCTCTCCTAGAGAGGAGGCCTGAGTCCCAGCAGTGGGAACATTATAAGGCCGACTATGCTATGCTATGCTATACGAATGTACATGCCAGTCTCATCGGATATTATAATAGTAAATACCTTACCTATTTTACCTTATATAGTAAAACGTAACAGCGCAAACTTAATTAAGCTATGAGCAGTCTCTGAGTTAGGTGTCGACCAAATATCAAGTCTTGAGGCCCTATCATGAGCTCTTAGCGATTGTACTAAGAGCTCATGATAGGGCCTCAAGACTTGATATTTAAGAGTTCAGTTTAGTAGTAATAGATCGCTATTTGATGACGTAAACTGAACTGTTAAAGGGATGGAGCTATATAGGGTGTATAGCTCCATCACTCTTTTTCGCTCGCGCGCTTGACATTTTACCACGTCACAGTAAGACCGTGTGGGCTTAGCCATTTTAAGCCTCCCGAATATCTTGGGTTTCATCAAGTTAGATGCCAGTCTATTGACGACCAGGTGTGACCAGGTAGGCATGCTGGTGGTCAGGATACCCTTCAAAGCCTGTAGGTGCTGGCTATATGACTGGCTGCTAGAAAGCTTGAGGAAGTGATGATGACGTCACGAAGTAGTAGCTGCACAAAGGCTGCGCTGACGTTCTTTGTCGAGGGTCACCAGGTTGGAGGTATGCGGAACAGAGAGTAAAGTCCCGCAAACCTCCATTGAAAAGGGAGGATCCTCCGACCAGACGGGTGTTATGTCTGGTGGGCAACTGCCCGATAGATGATTTCGAGCTGTTCTATATGTTCTAATCGCGCGGAGAACTTTAATTGCGCGATGCAGGATTAGTTCTTATGTGACGCCATTGATGTCGCTACAGTTTTAATTGAAGAAAAATTTATGTGTAAAAGTATTATTTACTCGTATAATAATTTCTCAAAATAAATATAATGGTTTGTAATGAACAGTGGTGACTGGTCCGACTTACGAGTTGTAGATCGCGAGTTCAAACACAGCCAGGCGCATTACTTTCTGTAATTTATTTCATCATCACTGCTTTTAAAACGGTGAAGGAAAACATCGTGAGGAAACCAGAATGTCCTAGAACCAAAAATTTGAAGACATAATATGACATCCACCAATCTGCGCCACCGTAGGTGCAGTGTAAAGGGTAGCTCTCCGTTCGATCGTCCGGTAACCGTCCGGACCGAGCCCAAGTCGTCGACGGCGCGTAGTGTTCCACGCGCCTCAAGGAGATGTCAGCAACCGTTGGGGCCCAGCAGGGTCGAAGCCTACTGGGGCCATGGGTGATGCGAAAGAGATCCCCGGGTCCCTGGAACAATAGCAAAGAAGGAACAGGAGTGGGTTTTTAGTCAGTAAAAGTCTGACACTATCTCTCGCTGCATGGGATGTCATTAGATGATTTTCCCCACTCGAAAAAAAAAGAACACGAATCTGCACTGGGTCCATGTGGTCGATTACGGTCCAGAGGCCTGAGTTCCAGCAGTGGGAACATTATAACGCTGATTATGCTTATACTTTATCGCAACTATCAGCAGTGTCACATCAATGGGTCCATTATAGGCTGCTTCAGTTGGATTAGGCTGTATAATGGCCATTATATTAAACGGTTTTGGCAATCTGACATTATCTATACCAATACTTAAGTACTTGTATAATATAGTAAAATAGCTTTGCCTTGCGGTTTCACCTACGTCTTTAGTAGTTACGGTTCCGCTCCTATTGGTTGAAGTGTCATTTTATATAGTTATCTATACATAGCCTTTCTCAATAAATGAGCTATTCAAAACTAATATACCTTTAGGTTTCCATACCTCAAAAGGAAAAAACGGAACCCTTATAGGATCACTTTGTTGTCCGTCCGTCTGCCTGTCTGTCTGTCTTTCAAGACCCTTTATCTCAGGAAGGCATATATCACATAATACCTCCGTATTGAGTTGAAATTAAAACCTTATACTAAAGACTACGGTCCTTTGAACTTGTGTAAAAATCAAACTTCTGAATTTACGAAAAAAAGAGATACGGCCGTTTATGTCGCAAAAAAACGTGTATTTCGACACTCTCAAGGGAATCAAAATTCATAGGGTACTCTCTATTGACTTAGAATTCTGAAATTTGGCATGAAGCAAGATCTCATAGTACAAGTAGGTATAGGAAAAAAAATTGAAAACTGTCTATTTGTAGTTACGTCGGGACTACGATTAGGGAATTGAACAGTTTTCAAAGGTAAGTTTGTACGGAACCCTCAGTGCGCGAGTCTGACTCACACTTGCCCAGTTTTTTTTAATTCGATCCAGTAGTTATTGAAATTAGTGCTTTCAAACAAATAACTCTTCAGCTTTATAATATATGGGATAATTTTGATGAATTTCGAGTAAGTATATTTTTTTTTTTTTTTTTTTTAGGTGGGAAAATCATCTTATGACAAATCCCGCCCTTGGGCGGAGCGGAAAGTAGGAAAAAATCTTTCTGTTTGGGGTAGCTTCATTTAGCTTCTATAGATACATTTATTTTTGTTTGTTTGCCATTATATTGTACTTACCATGTTGTGCTTCTACACCACCCTAAGGTTCACTGGTAGAAAATGTCTAAGCCATAAGTCCGCCTTTGTAAAGTGTTTATTTATGCATAGGCTCTAGATGCCCAGCTGATCCAATATAATAATGGTTTCAGGGTGCTGTTGGGGCTGCCTAGATACTGCAGTGCATCGGGCATGTTCGCTTTAGCGCGTGTGGATGATTTCTACGCTATAGTGAGAAAGGAGGCTGCCTCGTTGCTAAGCAGATCTAGGACTAGCACCAATGGCATTCTTCGAACCTTAGCCGATAAGCATGATGCGCCAGTGATCAAGCACTGGTTGCAATTACCAGTGCGGCACTAGTTTAAGTTTTTTACTAACTCTTTAGTTGATAAGTTTTTTTTTCACTAACCATTGGACCCATGTAGGCTTAAAAATAAAATTTTATACATTTATTTATCTCAGCACCCTAAGGTCCTGGACCTTTGAAAGGCGTACGAGGAGCCGAAACCAACTCGCAGAGGCCCTTTTAGACGCTTTTAATGGAAAGTGGTACGAACCGGTGATTATCCCTGTACGCACTATGCTAGTGCATCCAAGGACAACCCCCGGTTGGTGGGAAACTATTGCGACATATGGAAAACTAAGATATAAGGCTATGGTTTTTGGAGTCTTAAGTGGACTGGTTACCAGGAACTATGTTAAGACTATGGCCCCTGCCTAAACAATGTTATTAATATCCATCGACAAAAGGCAGGGGGTGACTTGCACACTCAATAAATGGGCCCCCATAAACGGTCGCTAGCACGAAGTGACGTAGCAACAAGAGGGCAACATATCCTGAGGTGCTTAAGGAGTGGAGAGGTATACCACGGCTATCAGGACAATCCCGGAAGTACGGTCAAGATACCAGCACCTTAAAAATAAAATTATTATTATTTATTTATTTATAAAGTTTTAATAAATAAAAATCAAGCTACGACTAACAGAAATGGTACCGTAACCAAAGACGCAGATGAAACCGCGGGGGACAGTTTAATAGATACAGAATATTCATTAAAATAATGACGTCACGAGGCAGGCAGAGACAACACGTTTAACGTCACCATTAAACATGAAACTATGTGGAACTACTAATTGTCAAGCTGACTAATGTCAGTGATAACAGTAGCTTGCTTAGCTATTAACGAGGGATAAATTAATTAGTTCAGTCGTGTTTACAGTGTGTAATTATATCTTAGTGAAATATTTGTTTTCGTGATTGTCATTAGTTGAAGATATTTTTTTTTAAGGTTCATTATCATCTTGACTGGCCTGTTGGTCTAGTGATTAGTGGCCCTGACTGCTTTGCCGGAGGTTGATGGCGCGTACTGTTTCAGTAGGGTCGATTAATACTGGGGCCAAAGGTCTGCTTCTGAAAGGAAGATTCGGCCCAGGTATGAAAAGCAACGAAGGAACAGGAATGGGTTTTTAGTTAGTAAAAGTCTGACACTATCTCCCGCTCCGCCCAAGAATTTGTCATTGGATGATTTTCCCACCCTATAAACATACATATTTACGGGTCATGTTGATAAAAAATGTCCTTAATTCTTCCCCTGAAAACCTCCAACGAAGGACTAGGAGAATTCCTTAGGCTTCTATAGAAATCAAAACATAAATTTGTGTAAAACTAATCTAGTAAAGACCTCTGAAAATCTGCTATTTTACGTGAACTTTGGCCCACCATGATGTACTCACATAATAAAAATATAAAAAAGTACATCAATAGAAGCCTTGCACATTTAATCGAGATTCTGAATGACATGAAAAAAGGGTTTAAAAAAACACGTATTTCCTGGAACAAGTTTTGTGAAATATTCGAGTAGGTAAATCACGGAATCATCGAATCCCAACAGAGTTTTCAGGCGTTATCTCTCTTTTTTTGCATTGCCTCTTCGTCAAACATCCCATTGGGTTGCGTTAGATGAAGCCAAAAGCTTTTAAACTGTACTCGATGTTGACGATAGGCGAGTGGAAAAGGACCCTCTTAACTATTTGGCATCATGTATTTCTATGTACCAGTATTCCACATATAGCCAATCCCCCATATAGCCTCCCCAACTATACTCAAGTTGCTCTCAAAGGCTTTTGTTGGCCTTGGTATCGGCTTTCACGACATATTGCCCATCATCCGTTTGTAAAGGTAATACGGGTTTCCTGAGGGTTTCTACTATGGGACAATTATAGTAATACAAACCTTCTGAATATTTATGCTGCCTTGGTACAATTGAGCGTTTTTGATGGAACGGTTTGTGCAGTGGCTGAATGATTCACAATTGCAGGTTTTATTAACAAAAAATAGAACATTTTGATACAAGTGGAGAAAGTTTGTCATTGGAACCGAGGTGGAATTCAAGTTGTGTTATGGAGCAGAGTGCTGCAGTTACAAATTTCCACTTTATTATTATACATTGATAAAGAAATAAATAAACAGGGGCTACTCGGTGACTCGTGGGGGCTGTGCGGCGCCTAGTCTGATACGAAAAATACAATAAATTGTGACGGGCTGAGTTTACGCACTTTTTCGCACTAGTGCAGAAAACAGTAAATTGCGTGCCCTGTTTGAGCTTACAAAAACTTATTAATGCCTCTAATGATAAGATATTCAAAAGTTTATACCCGTGTTCACTGACACTAGATTATATCTTAGACGCCTCGCCCACGGCGACTTTTTGTAGCGATGCTGTAGCGGGTTCGCATCGATACAGTCGCGCGCTTATGAAACGCGCGACAGCATCGCTACAAAAAGTCGCCGTGGGCGAGGGGCCTTATTTATACCTAACAAAAGAACACTTTGGTTTTTTAACACTCGACTCAGCACTAGTTACACCAACTTACTTTAACGATAACCAATGCCTTACTCATCAGCCGTCAAATTTTTAATTAAGCAAAATAAAAGTAGAACCAATTCACCAATTAGATTGAAGAATAAGTCACTTTCCTACAAGATTGCGATTTTTCAAGAAAGCCACTTCAAGACCATTTTTCGTTAATCATCTTTCATATCTGCCAAGTTACAGTATAAAAGAAAATCCAGGCAGTCTAAAAAAAAAAACTTAGCCTTTCATTTTAAATTAGGAATTTATAGACCAAAACGTAATTTTTCCAAACGCTTTCTGAAAACTGAGATGCGATGGAAAACTTTTTTTAACGTAATATTTTTTGCTTGGATACTAAGTCCTTTAAGCCAAGTCTTCGTATGAATAGTTCATTAGTTTACCATTAGAGTATGGATGTACACATTTTGGCAGTAAATGTATCAAATCAACCTTCTCAGTAAGCTTCACTGAGATAGTCAACACTACAATAAAATGCTTAGCTCCATTTTACTCTTTTTACTTTAATCGCACCTGTTTCAATGATTCCTTTGTCCAGTGGCGCAGACACTTGAGATACAAAACTATACCAATTTTACATCCTAACATCCAATAGGAATCAATTTGCGAATGATTAGAACAGCCACTGAACTCTGGAAACCTTTTAAAAATGAACTCGACTTTTTCATAATAAGAAATAATAAAAACATAATACGGAAACAGATTATTACAAAAGTTTTGAAATTTGTTGAATAGTGAAATTTAAAACAATCAAGTTTTGCATTAAGATTCGATTCATTGATTTGTTATTAATTTAACCGACGTACGTTAAAAACGAAAAAAAAATTAAGGTCAAAGTAAGAGGTAAGTTTGATGATCATATCTATTGAAAATTTTTTTTCAATACACTTACTCGAAAACCCGCTCTTATCCCACCGCTTTTAGGCACGCAATAGACTGTTTTCCGTACTAGTGTAGAAAAGTGCGCGTGCTCTCCCCCGCCACAATTTTATTACATTTATCGTATCAGGCTGGGCGCGCGTCGTCCCCTAAGAGTCGCCGGTCAACCCCCGTTTATTCTTTTTGTAAGTGTATTGAAAAAAGTCGTTTGATACACGTGCAAATTTGTCACTACAGCCTTCGGCTCCATAACACCCTCGCCTACGGCTCGTGCGAATTGCGCCTCGGTCGCAATGACAAACTTTCTGCACTTGTAATAAAATGTACTATTTTCGGCAAAACAAAATCGTATACAGTACGACCCTTAAGCATTTTTCAAGGCCATTCAAGTTGTACAAACGTATGTTCAATCGGCGCGCGGGGAGTTAAACGAGTTTTGAAAACTACCAGGTCCTCAGAAGTATAAACGAGGTCAACATAATTTTTTCCGCAGTTTCAAACTAAACAAATTCGGCGAAGTTAGAAAACCATTGTGTTCTGAGCTATTAGTTTTGATTTTTTGTGAATTACTGTACTTTCTAGTTAGTCTTATTATAACAATGGCCGTTGATGTTTGGTGCAACAGTTTCGAGTAAAACCACTTGCACTTGCATTAAATGAACACCGGTACTAGGGTATCATAAATCTCTAGCGCTAAATCTGAACACACGTGTGCTCTGTTTCGCGTAAATATATGTGTGGTTATTTCTGTGGAATTAAAGACTTGCTAGCTATATCCCAACTAAGTTTGTGTAAGTTTTCAGTCTAAACATAGGTACCTTATCATTTAGCCTGTTTTGTACGATGTTCCTGAAGATATAGCCATGAAATTGCGTTTAGAAATCTAGACTGCTGTGCAGAAATTTCAATAACTACGCTTCCGATTGAGAATTCCAAAGTAGGTACATATATTATTATCCGATCCGAGCGAAAACATATGGATTATCCTTTGTTCGAAACAAAATTCTATTCCCAAAAAAGAGATTAAAATAACGTTTTCCAAACACGTAGAAACTCATTTAACACGATCAAAGGAATAAAATATTCAGTTTCATATTACGGCATCGCGATGTGAAGCCTCCTTCAAAGTTCGTTATTAAAAATTCAATATAAAAGTTGGATTGAGTTCGTGTATTATACGTTCGAGTCGACAGTCGAACAGTGACGATTGACACTTCACGTTTCGCTTTTTAAAATTATAAAGTAGATACTTCGTTTTTATTTTAATTTGTGTAATTTTCGTTGGTACTTCAGGCGTATCTTGGTCAGTCATTATCGTAACCGCTACCTTCTTACTGGTTGCCTAGTAATTTTTCATCATAGTTGAGGCGCAAGGGCCCGAAATTTAAATTTTCTTAAGTTTTTAACATTTTGCAAGTCAGTGTCTAGTTCTATGTTCATTAATATATTTGCGACCATAACACGTATTTATTTATGGTATTATCTATACATTTAATAAAACAGTAAAATGGTGGAGCGTTGGTATTAGTTGGCGCAAAAACTACTGAACCAATCCTGTTCAAATTTTGCATACATAATCCTTATAGGCCGGGTCAACTGTTAGGCTACATATTATCACGCTTTTTGCTATGGGGGGTGAGCAATATTCCAAAATGTCGATATTGAACGAGAATCGCTCTAAGTTCGATCCTCAGCTACAGTTAATATTTTTGTGATTGTTTTGGTGTTTTTTTGTACATAATATAGAATGATATTTCCAGAACAATAATAAAATGGCTTTTTATGTATTTTTAAATTGCCATCGACATTTTTATTTGATATTTTTCCAAATATTTCAGTAAAAACCCATCAAAACTCATATTAAAATGGAACCGGAGATAAAAAATACACTTTTTTTTAAAATTTGGTTAGGAATTTAAGGTCAAAAATGAAAATCATCACGCTATTTTGTACAAGGAGTCAAGCAGACAAGCAATGACGTGTATTTAAGAACGGCTATTTAGAACTAGATTCCGCAAAGACCGTGGCGCAGTAGTATAGTGACGGATCCGCGTTTGCTATGTTGCGAGTTCGAACCTCGCATAATTTTTGTGATTGTTTTCTTTTATTTTTTATTTATTTATTGCTTTTTTTAGTACTTTAGGGCTTTTATTTTTATTTTGTAAGTTAGTTTTAATTACGTTATTATTATATTTAAATGTATATAAAATGAATAAATACAATTCATCTGTGAAGTAAGTTTTTATACGTATTATTTGTATCTCTAGAAAGTAATCAATTCGTATTAATATCAAAGCGAATTAAAAACTTCATTGATTTCTTTTACAGTACTACATCTTATTATTTTTAAATTTAACTTCAGAACTTCTATCATCACTTTAAAGACAGCGCATTGGGAAGGGTTTACACCGTTCATCCCAATTAAATAATGGATAGTGTCATTATTTTCGATGATTGCTTCACACTGTACGGGCCCCAACGTCATCACGATCAACACTGGGACGACACTGACAGTGACGGAGGCCAGCATCACCGATAGCCCCAGACGACTGCGACATTTATTTGCCATTATTTTAGTATTTTGTGGAGTCACAAACCCAGGTCGGTTGTGGGTCTTATGGTGGAATGGCAACAGCGACTGTCGCAACCCAGTGCTGGGCACGCCACAATTATGGCGGTAAGTGCTCTTTTTGAGGAGTGGCTGAAAAGGCCACATGGCGTCCTTACCTTCCACATGACGCAGGTCCTCACCGGACATGGTAAGTTCGGGAGCTTCCTGCACCGGATTCGTGCGGAAGAAACGCCTGGGTTCAACCATTGTGTGGACCGCCCGGAGGACACGTTGGAGCATACGGTAGAGGTGTGCCCCGCCTGGGCAGAGCTCTGCCGTGTCCCCGTGAGGGCGACCGGCGGCAGTGATCTCTCGCGCCGGGCCTTGGTACAAGGTATGGTAGGAGCGAGGAGGAGTGGCAGGCGGTCGCCTCCTTCTGCGAAGCAGTAATGCTAGCAAAGGAGGCGGCCGCACGTGCGAGAGAACGGCCTTCACGCCCCGCCGCCGTCCCGATCCCTATTTTCAGCCACCGTAGGCGCTGGCTTGCGGACGGCGAGCAATGGGTAGCTCGCCATCCGACCTTCCGGTAACCGTCCGGACCGAGCCCAAGTTGTCGACGGCGCGTAGTGTTCCACGCGCGCCTCAAGGAGATGTCAGCAAAACCGTAGGGGCCCATTAGGGTCGAAGCCTACTAGGGCCATGGGTGATGCGAAAAAGAACCCCGGGGCCCTGGAACGAAGGCAAAGAAGGAACAGGAGTGGGTTTTTAATCAGTAAAAGTCTGACACTATCTCACGCTCCACTCAAGAGCGAGGAATGTCATTGGATGATTATCCCACCGAAAAAAAAAGGTCGGTTGTGGGTAAATTATCGCCATCAACTGTCCGAAGACTTTTTACGTGCTTTAAGGTGTACTACTGAGGGTGACATTGAACAGAACAACGAACGCGTTTCGAATAGTTGTCTAGGTTCACTTCAAGACGTGGTCATTTCCATCGGTGGCAATCCACTGGACTGGTCGAATATGGATTACCGGCTCCGCAATCATTGGCATATCAAGGTCGAGGAAATCAGGGTGATATCGTCAATGATCACGACTCACCTCAGAACAAAATGTCCCTGCATTTTTAACATCGTCGCGTTAGGCTCAGCCAAGGTAAAATATTTTTCATTAATGTTCCAGGTGGAACAGGAAAAACATTCATTGCCACTGGCATCCTTGCAGAAATAAGGTGACAAGGCAAAATAGTGATTGCGACTGCCTCTTCTGGAATTACTGCTACACTGCTTCCAGGGGGCAAAACAGCGCACGTAATGTTTAACATTCCCATCGATTTAGAGAGCAACGAAATGCCAGTGTGTGGGCTATCACGCAACTGTGACAAAGGTTGGGTACTCAAGGAATGGGATGAATGTACTATGGCGAATAGAAAAGTAGTGAAGGCTGTAAACAGAACCCTGCAGGACATACGCAGGAATCAAGATGTGATGGGAGGTGTCACTGTTTTGTTTAGCTGCGATTTTCGGCAAACTTTGCCTGTGGTGTCGCGAGAAATTAGGGTTAACGAGATGAATGCTTCGTTGAAACGATTGAATCTATGGTCACGAGTTTACAGACTGCGCTTGACCATTAACATGCGAGCTCAGTTGGGCGGATATACTCAAGAATTCTTGGATGTTCTTTTAAAAGTTTGGTGAAGGCAACTTACCAGAAGAGAGCTCTGAAGTGCGCCTACCAGAGACTCTAAGCAAAGTAGTTCCCACTATTGAAGAACTAATTTGTCTGGTGTACGGGAACGTCGGTCGAATACCGCTACAAGAGAATTCTTGGTTGTGTGAACGGGCCATTTTAACACCCAAAAATGATCAAGCTGCAGCAATTAACGAAAGCGTTCTCTCGCAAATTGATGCGAACGAAGTGGTATTTCTATAACTCTATAAATACTGTTGTAGAGCAAGATGACGCTATATATTATCCCGTAGAGTTTCTGTATTGGAACGGCAAGTGGACTCCCGGCGCACACTATCCAGCTGAAGGTCGGTGTCCCGATCATGCTGCTACGGAATTTAACTCCACCTAAACTATGTAACTGGGCCTAGCTCAAAGTCATCTCTCAAATATTATTGAGGTGGAAATTCTAAAGGGTTGTGGCGTAGAGGAAACAGTGTTTATACCCCGAATACCACTAATCTCTCACAATTACCCCTTCTAATTCAAGCGTGTGCAGTTCCCTGTAAGCGTATGCTTCGCAATAATAATAATCTAAAGGCTGCAGGTGTTGATCTCAGGACAGCTGCTTCTCACACGGATAGCTGTATATCGCTCGCTCCCGCGTCACCAGTCCTGAATCTCTATACATTTCGGCTACTGAAAGTAGGACTAGAAATTTGGTTTACAGAGAAGTTTTATAAGAAAAGTAAAGTTTTGGTTTATGATCTATCCGCAAAAACAAATTGTGTTAGAAATATAATGGTTATTTGCGGACGAAGTCGCGGGCAACAGCTAGTAATAATTAAACGTCAAGCGCGAACCTATCAAGAATAAAAAAAAAATCAACAATACAACTCTCCCAGTTTGTCTATAATAGCTATTTCATGAAAAAGTCCGAAAAAACATCAATACCACCCAGTATTGACGATTTTAATGATTATAACTTAGTAAAGTCTATTTGTTACGGCCATAACCTTTCCTTAATAGATTATCTTATTTAGAATAGAATAGCAATATTTTATTCGGGATAAACATACCACCACGGTTACAAACACAAAGCGCGGCTACCTTGGAGCTTCCCCCTTAAGAGGCTCCTTTTTCATTCGCCTATCGTCAACATCGAGCATGGTTTCAAAGCTTGTTACTTCATCTAACGCAATCCAACGCAATGTTTGACAAAGAGGCAACGTGAAAAAAGAGAGATAACGCCTGAAAACTCTGTTAGCATTCGGTAATTCCGTGATTTACTCGAATATTTCACAAATACGTGTTTTTTAAACCCTTAAAAGTTTAAAAAATAATTGTTTACATTTAGAATCTTGATTAAATTTGCAAAGCTTCTATTGTTATACTTTTTTGACTTTTTTAATTTTTGAGTATATTAAGTGTCAAAAATCATGCAAAATAGCAGATTTTCGGAGGTCTTTACTGGATTAGTTTTACACAAATTTACAAATTGATTTCAATAAAAACCTAGATAATATCCACAAGATACTGTGTTTCCAAAATAAGTAATGAAAAATGTGTAATAACGTCATAATCGCGTAAGAGCGGCTGTATGAAAAACATTGAAAATGTATGTCGAAATGCATGCCCTTAATGTTAGTGGGTATCTCCAATAGATTTTTCCAGTAAAAGCCTCTAGTTTGGAAGTTGTGATAATCCAATCAAACCCTGTGAAAGCACGTTAGCCGCTGGTCATATGCATGATCTCTCCTCGTTCGTGTCATAGTGCTGGCTCATCGGACTATGAGGATATAGGAATAGAGAGTGCACCTGTACTTTTTCGCATATACTTGTGCACTATAATAGTACATTTTGAGACAAGTGCAGAAAACTTGTCATTGCGACCGAGGCGGAATTCGGATGAGCCGCAGGCGAGTGTGTTATGGAGCCGAGGGTTGCAGTGACAAATTTGCACGTGTGTCAAACGACTTTTTTCAATACACTTACGAAAAAATTAATAAACGGGGGTTGACCGGCGACGATAAATGTAATAAAATTGTGGAATGGACTGTTTTCCGCACTAGTGCAGAAAAGTGCGTGTACTCTCCCGCACGCACTTTTCTGCACTAGTGCGAAAAACAGTCTATTGCGTGCCTAAAAGCGGTGGGATAAGAGCGGGTTTTCGAGTAAGTGTATTGAAAATTTTTTTCTGTACTTTGGTCGACTGAAATTTGGTAGAATGATATTATTGTATCTATACAGGATTGGACGAGAGGCTATAGCATGTGACTTTTTCGGAGAATTGCGTCAGTTGATTGGCGTGCAACACCAAGTGAATGTGCCAATAAAGGCCGTCGATGGAAGTTTGCTCACGAGTAGAGAGGGGGTCCTGAAACGCTGGGTCGAACATTTTAATACCTTACTCAACGTTGATCGATCAGCAGATCTTAGTTATATATCAGCCATACCAGCACTTCCCCAAGTCGCGGCATTAGATGACCCACTATCTCTTGAAGAAGTCATTGAAGCCATAAACCAGCAGCGTAACAAGAAAGCAGCGGGTGGCGATGGAATCCCTGGCGAACTGCTTAAATATGGTGGGAGAGACTTGCATGAGATTATTTGGAAGTTTTTCTGCCGTATGTGGGAGGAAGAGTTGGTGCCAGATACTTTTACTGTGTCTAACATCTGCACACTTTTCAAGGGCAAAGGCAATCGTGCCGATTGCAATTCGTATAGAGGTATTTCGCTCCTATCAGTCTCGGGCAAGATATTTGCTAGAGTCCTCCTAAATCGGCTATTGAAGTTGTCCGAGATTGTGCTACCTGAGACCCAATTTGGGTTTCGTCCAAACAGAGGTACCAGCGAGGCCATCTTCACTATTCGGCAACTTCAGGAGAAGTGCAAAGAACAGTCGCAACCGCTGGTCCTTTGTTTTGTTGATTTAGAAAAAGCCTTCGACTGCGTGCCCCGTGAGGCACTTTGGATGGTATTATAAAAGCTTGGGTGTACGGATAAGTTCATTAGATTGATCCGTCTCCTACATGATAATTTGCGTTGCTGTGTCGCAGTGAAGGGCGAACAGTCGGAATTCTTCCCTGTCACCTGTGGAGTAAAGCAGGGATGTGTGTTGGCACCTACCCTATTTGCTTTGTATTTTGCTGTTGTTGTGGGAGAGGTTCTGGAGGACAATGCAAAAGGAATATATATCCGCTTCCGTACTGACGGAAAACTTTTTAACTTGACCCGATTAAGAGCTCACACCAAAGTGTCATACGACCTTATCACCGAAGTGATGTACGCTGATGATCTGTGTTTTGTGGCAGAGTCCTCAGAGGACCTGCAAGAGTTGATGGGGAAACTTAATAAGTCATGTCGTACATTTGGACTTAAAATTAGCATCTCAAAGACTGAAGTCATGGCTTTAGATACTGCGAACTATGGCCCACTTGAAATACGACTCGACGGTGCCGTCCTCAAGCAGGTGGACAAATTCAAATATCTGGGTAGTACACTTACCAGTAAAGGTGACCTGGACCCAGAAATTAACAGCAGAATCGGTGCTGCTTTGGCAGTGTTTGGCAAACTTCGGGAAAAGGTATTCCGCTCACATGACCTTAAGTTACAGACTAAGGTTAAAGTATATATGGCCATTGTCATGCCGAATATTCTTTACGCTGCTGAGACATGGTGCGTGTACAGAAGACACATTCGTGCATTAGACCGTTTCCACCTTAGGTGCCTCCGCGACATTTTGAACATCAAATGGTCCGACCGTGTTAGGAACACGGATGTTCTACGAAGGGCTAGTGTCTGTGGTATTGAGGCCTATCTAATGCGTCGTCAGCTACGCTGGTCTGGACATGTTGTAAGGATGCCTGATGAGAGGGTAGCTAAGCGCATTTTCTTTTCTGAACTCAAGGACGGTAAGCGGAAACCAGGCGGCCAGTTCCTCAGGTATAAGGACGTTCAGAAAAGACATATGAAGAAATGCAATATAGACCCTTCTCGCTGGGAGGAGGCGGCAAAAGATAGACTTGGTTGGAGACGTGTAATTAAACAAAACGTCTATGCCTTTGAAGACCAACGTAAGAGAGATCTCGACTTCAGGCGAGATACCATCAAGAATAAGCCGCCCTCCAACATCCAATACCTATACAACAATGGTGTTTTAACGTGCCCGCACTGTGCACGCACGTTTACAGCAAAGATAGGCTTTATTAGTCACATCAGAGCACATGATCGCAACCCGTAGTTGCAATAAAACGGAATCCAGTCACCGTAGCCGAAATCGGTTAGGGAGTATATATATATATAGCATATCGAACCTTGATTCTGCACATTACACGCTGGATGAGTGCCCTGAGTAGACTTTTGAGAGTCTGATATTGGTTGCCAAAATTAGGCGTGACCTATTTCTGTCAGCAATTATTATGGCTTTGCTGGCAAAAACTAATAGTTAGAGATGAGATAGTGAGAGATAGTGAGAGATGGCCTCCTTCTGTGTGGCCGTGATGGCTCAGAAGGAAGCCGTGGTGCAAGATCGTGAGAAGGCTGATCCTCTTCGGAGAAGAAGGCGTCAGAGAGGCAACCACCTCGTTGCTTAAAACGCCGAAACCCCACCAGCATAGATTGATGCAAGCGGAATTCTGGGTCTCGGGCGCTTAGAGTGGCGATTTGTACCCAAAGGGTAAAAACGGGACCCAGTTGCCATCAATCCACTGTCCGTCTTTCGGTCAGGCAGGTATCTCATGAACCGTGATAGCTAGACAGTTGAAATTTCACATCACAACAATCACAGATGATGTATTTCTGTTGCCCCTATAACAATAAATACTAAAAACAGAATAAAATAAAGATTTAAGTCGGGCTCCCATACTACAAACGTAATTTTTTTTGCCGTTTTTCGCAACGGACGGTACGGAATCGTTCGTGAAAGAAAGAAAGAAAGAAAGAAATAAATAAATAAAAATATTTTATTTGGCACGCATGGATATACGCACTGTAAACACACACAATGTGTACTCACTTGGCCGGTTTTTTTATTTCCTTTGGCTTTGTACGGTTTGTGCATTTTACTTATATCAAGTTTAGAAATTATTTAATGTTCGATATAGAAATTACCAAGTCTCTTTGTCTGTTTTCATTACAATGTGGATGTAATTATACTATTGTTTTTGCGGTATTTGGCACTAAATGTTTCGAGACAGCCTTTTCGGCTAGTTTCGTTGACCTCATAAAAAGCTTGTAGTATTGACTACCTATTATATAAGAAACCAAAAAACAAAGAAACAATAGTTCCCAACACATCTGATTTCCTGGTGTCTGCCTATCTATAACGACTGTTGAAGATGTACAAATAATAGATGGAATGATGGATGGTGGATATTATACTATTGTTTTTGCGGTATTTGGCAGCAAATGTTTCGAGACAGCCTTCTCGGCAAGGTTCGTTGACCTCATAAAAAGCTTGTAGTATTGACTACCTATTCTATAAGAAACCAAAAAACCAAGAAACAATAGCTCCTAACACATCTGATTTCCTGGTGTCTGCCTATCTATAACGACTGTAAAAGATGTACAAATAATAGATGGAATGATGGATGGTGGATGTTATACTATTGTTTTTGCGGTATTTGGCAGCAAATGTTTCGAGACAGCCTTCTCGGCAAGGTTCGTTGACCTCATAAAAAGCTTGTAGTATTGACTACCTATTCTATAAGAAACCAAAAAACAAAGAAACAATAGCTCCCAACACATCTGATTTCCTGGTGTCTGCCTATCTATAACGACTGTTAAAGATGTACAAATAATAGATGGAATCAACAGCTAAACGTGGTCACTCATCCAAAGACCTCGGTTATTGTTGCTTGACCTTTTGGAGATCCAGTGGTAGCGGTTCCGATTACGAGTTGCAGGTCGCGGGTTCAAATCCAGTTAGGCGAATTACTTTGTGTAATTTATTTCATAATTACTACTCTCAAAACGATGAAGGAAAACATCGTGAGGAAACCGGCGTGTCCCGCAACCAAAAATTCGAAGACATGTGACATCCACCCGGCCCAAATTCCCTCTCCTAGAGAGGAAACCTGAGTCCCAGCAGTGGGAACATTGTAAGGCTGATTATGCTTTTAGAGATCTATTCTTGCGTCGGTTATCATTTTAGCCACAAGCTCCTTGAATATTTCTTATTTAAAGTTTAAACAAAACGTTACAGATACCTGAATAATATTAAATACTTAACATCAAATCTAAAATCTAAAGGTATATTGATATACCATCAGTAGTCTCGATTCGTAACTCGAGCACTATTTGGTACAAATTTACTCCATTTCCATTTGAACTAGTTCATTATCGGACTAAAATAAATGCACTCGAATTCTCTTAAATTATCGAGCTCATGTTATCACTGCTTCCTTTAGTGTGCTAATCTCCTGGTACTTTAACGGTAATTTGGATTTTCAGTGTTACTAGACGTTTGGGACTAATGGAGCTAGAACTTTTTCTACCTTGTTTTGTAGATAATTTTACGATATTCGACTTTCTAAATGCCTGATAATATTGGCGACTTGGACTTAAATTACAGTGATCTGTATGTGGCATAACTATGGCACCCAATCCGTGCGCACCTAGTTATGCCGCTGCAAAGACCACTTTTCAAATTGGGCTTTTATATACCTCATAGCATAGCATAGTCGGCCTTATAATGTTTCCACTGTTGGGACTCAGGCCTCCTCTCTAGGAGAGAGAATGGGCCGTAATCCACCACGCGGGCCCAGTGCGGGTTGGTGGATGTGACATGTATTCGAATTTCTGGTTCAAGGACATAAGGGTAATAGGTTATATACCTATATAATATATAATGCTGTGCTCTTGTCTAGAACATGACTCTAATGCTTAAATACGCCAGCAATACTCGATGCGTTCGGCGCGAACGAAACGATTGTATCTTGGCTAGGGGGGCAGTACACTTTCCTGTTCAAGCTGCCTGGCGTATTTTGAAGCGTCTAGTAAGCACGCGTCCGTGGACACCAGACCTAAATATATACAGGTAGGTATAGGGTTTATTAAACCAACATATTAATGCCTCACATCACCGAAACGGCTGAACCAATTTGAACAAATTGCTAACATTAGAATGAAATGGCACCCCATACGTTCAAACGGATCTCATTGATTTTTAACAATTTGACATCAAGTTATAAATATACGTATGTACGTACCGAGATACATAAAAAAGGCTCGTTTTAATTATTATAGACTTTTTATTTCTGATAAAGTCATAGATTTTATGTTTAATTAATTAATTTTCCTCTTAAAAAGTTCTAAGAGGAAAATTTATTATTTTATGTGCACATTAAGTTAGGTTTACGAGAATTGGATACCTTTCCAAATCGTTTAAACTGCCTTCTTACAATTTAGTATATTAATTTATTACTCATAGCTGCTGTCAGCGGCTTCGCCTGCTGATAGTAGAAAATTATCCCAAGGGAACATACTCCCGAGTTAAAAATTACCCTATGTACTATTTTAGGACATGGTCTACCTGTGTACCAAGTTTCATCGAAATCCGTTCAGTAGTTCGAGCGTGAAGAAGTATCAAACATACACATACTCACCAACTTCAGTCTTTATAATATTAGTGTGATGAATTTGCTGTTTTACTGGCTTTAGCATAGCATAGCATATATAGCATAGTCGGCCTTATAATGTTCCCACTGTTGGGACTCAGGCCTCCTCTCTAGGAGAGGGAATGGGCCGTAATCCACCACGCGGGCCCAGTGCGGGTTGGTGGATGTGACATGTATTCGAATTTCTGGTTCAAGGACATAAGGGTAATAGGTTATATACCTATATAATATATAATGCTGTGCTCTTGTCTAGAACATGACTCTAATGCTTAAATACGCCAGCAATTTTCTTGATCTGATGAATGCTGCTCTGTTACGCTGCTATTAATGTGGACGTATAGGTACGTATTTATACTGGGTCCAAATTATCCAAAACTAGCGATTCGCCCTAGCTTAGCACTAGTATTATAAATCTTTGGGATTCTCGGCTTTTCTGTACTAAAATATGCTTGTAAAATATACCTAATCCTTCCTCAATAATCACTCTTACAATTGGTGAAAACCGCATCGGCTTAAAAAAAAGAAGTCTGTTTTTTGCCCGGCCTAAATAAAACAGCAATATTATAAGAATTGTACACAAACTTTACAGCTCATTTTATTTTTTATTTTTAATATTAAGCCGCTAAAAATAACAACAGAATAAAGCCGTGAGACCCTATTGACGCAATTTTGTTTCTCTAAATTAATTTGAATAGCTTTCGTGTATTATTCGCTAATATTGTAGGAAAAAATAATTAAACAAACATCTTCAACATAATAAAGTTGATACCGGTACGTAGCGGTCATTTAATAAACTTTTTATTGGTGTGTTCCGTAGAAATTACTTTTATTAGAATGCCTAAATGTGTTTCGCCCTCGGCGCTAAACAATTTCGCCCTTGAGACTTTTTGGGATATTCTGTGATATTCCCGTCCTTCATTTTGAGTTATTGCTAAGATGGACGGAGGGAATATCAATGTGGGCCAAGTCCATTTACTATGAGGCTCCGTTTTGCCGAAATAAAAGACTTGAGCTACTTCACGCTTGATCTCAGTTAAGTTTCCGCGTGTGTGTTTGGATTCTTGTTTTTGAATTTGAATGTCTTTTGTTTTTGATGACTGTCTGCTTATGTCCATTCTCGAATAGCATTTTCAAACTTCATAATTATATTGACAAGATGCCAAGACGTATTTTTTGAAAACTTTGTTTGTAATTAGAATTATAACCGATTGTAAGTAAATTGCTGCTTAAATTGGCTATAAATATAATGTAGTTAGGTACTTTGCAGCTATTTAAGTGGGGTTGCCATCTTCACTGCGATAAAAAATAGCCGTAACAGCGAGATGCAGTCTAAACAATGACTAGGGAGTTACAACACTGCAGGAGATATATTTTAATCCAAACTTTTCGGCAGTGCAGCGGTAACAGTTGCTCGAGTGTGTTCCGCTTAGGAACACAATGCAATTTGGCACCGCTTTAGATAGTATTTTAAATCTGTTTTACTTGCCTTTCTGTACATTTGTCTTAATTTTCATTTAATTTATGTCCATAGTCTTTGTAAAATTTGGCATGCCAACAAAAATACTGAATTATGCTAAAATCTCCGTCCAACATCCTAAGGACAGTTTATCCAATTTAGTTGCCGAGTACCAGGGCGTCATATGTCCTTGACACTGCGATCGGGTCTCGGGAGACATTATCAATATTTTTTCGCCGGGAAACCCGCCGAGTGCTGTCCTCATCATGATGGATGTGTTGAAAGGACAGCCTTACGTAATGTCTCCTTAGGTTGCGTACACATGTTGGTATGTGTACTAATGGTTCTTCACACGTGTACATAGGAACAAAGTTTGTCACCCTTAGTGTCATCATATCTTGTATATTAGTGACGATAAAGTTGGCTATGAAACACGTTCACCAACAAGATAATCCCCATTATCTCGCAACTGAGAGCATCCGAGATTGTAATTACCAGGAGCACAGATCTAGTAAGGAGCTACTTTGATTGAAGTACGTAATAAATGTGGAGGCGAAACGCTTCGTGCGACTGCACCGCGCGTTAATTTAAGTCTCTGGTGCTGCAATGAATGATACACGTGCTGAATTACCCACGAGAGTAGACCGCCAGCCAGCGTGTGCATTTAATGTACTGTAAACAAGGTTTATCCACAGCTCGTGAAATAGCAAGTCATGGCAAAGTTGCGAAAAATGGCGCGCGTTTTTCGTGCGTTCGTTGCTTCTTTAACATTTTGTGCGAATATTTGTTTGATAAATAATTAAACAAATATTCGCACAATATAACACAACAAATTCGACAATTTGTGTTTATATGTAAATACACATAAACACAAATTCGCTCCTTTTTGTGATTTGTCTGTTTTATTTTCTTTTATCTATTTATTAATTTTATTCTATTCTATTTTTTTATTAATGGCAAATAGAACCGATGTCGACTATTCTGCCAATTTATTAATTTTGAATTTTATGTAAGTTTCTTCAATTCAGTTTTTTTAATTTTATATATTTTTAGTTTTATTATGTCGTGTGAGGCTCAAATAAATATTATTTTGTGTCTCAAATGACTCTTTAATCTCATTCAACATATTATTCGTATTATTAACAATGTTGTCTTGGGGATTAAACCTTTTTTTAGATGGAATATCAACCAATGACTTCTTCCACTCTTGGGCAGAGCGCGAGGGCGTGTCAGACTTTTACTGACTAAAACCTATTCCCATGTTCCTTTTTTGCCTTCGTATCAGGGCCCTGGGGTTCCCTTTCGCACAATCCATGGCCGTTTCGACCCTGCTTGGCCCCTACGGTTTGCTGAAGTCTCCTAGAGGCGCGCGTGGAACAGTACGCGCCGTTGACGACTCGGGCACGGTCCGGACGGTTACCGGACGGCCGGAGGCGAGCTATCCATGCTGGCCGTCCGCAAGCCCACTTCGGGATCAAACCTGGAACCACAAAAAAAAATCACTTGTTCCACGTTTACGCATGATTATATGTTAAGATGTTGTTTAAGATATTCAGTACAATGATTAAATAATTAAAATAATTTTTAATTAAATAATCCATGATATAATTTGATTGACGTGATTATTTTTATTTGATTAAATTATGGTAAATAACAATTGACATACTCCTATTTTTTAAATTTATATTTTTTATTCTGATTGATTTGAATGTATTTGTAATTTATTTGTTGGTTTGGCCTTTTTTGTACGCCATTCTTTTGCCAAAACATAGCGCACATATTGATATTGCGGTGAGTCTACTGTGCAGGGGTAGATAGGGTAAGTGTGTCTATACTTTTATATAATTACTAACATTAGTTATAAGTTAAATTCTTGTTACTAACAACTTTTAAAAGTCTGAAATAAAAGTTTTTTTTTTTTTTTTTAATGTTTTTTATTATAGTATCTGTAAACCCACCCAAATGTTTTACAAAATAAATGATCGAAAATAAATGTTTTTTCAATGAAAGACATCCAATGTTGGGCATAGGCCTCCCCCAAGTGTCGCCACAATGAACGGTCATCTGCGTCTCGCATCCATCGGATGGAAGAAGAATACAAAAATAAAATTTAAAAGAACATATCACATAGGAGTATTTGGGTGCATAATAGATACGTTCCTCGTTGCGCAGCAAGGCGACGTACTGCCAGCGATTTTATTATGCACCTCGCAACGTTGCGATGTGTCTCGCGACGGCTCGGCGCGCGGTGCAGCGCGAAATCACTGGCCTCTTCCAGTATCGTTGCATCGCGTCGCGTCTCGGTGTGAACTGACCTAAGGGTGAGTCCCTAAATATCTTCGATTCTTAATGTCCACCACATTCTTTACCGTCAACGGGACATGATTACTCCCTAAGGAATAAAATGGCCGAAATTAACTACATCTTACTTACTTTGAATCATTGGGCTTTCGCTCTTTTTATGGCAGTTTTGTAACTTTATTGTTACGTCATTCAGAAATGTGAATTGTGAAGAAAAATGGTGTGAGATTTCTCATTCGTGTCAGTTTGAAATAATGTTTTACTGTTCCGTTTTAGCTGTTAGGAAGCTCGCGTCATTGCGTAGCGTTTGGTGTCGGAGATATTATTTATAGCCCAGAAATAAGCCTGGCTTCTTTCTAAAGGATTGCCCTGATTTATTGCCATCAGGCTGTAGGGATGAGTTGCTATTCTTATGTAAAACGGATGAATCCCTTATGATAATGTCTTTCCACTTAGGTCCGATTTTTCGGTATTTTTTATTTGGGGAGTCCGTGTCTTCACAGTAAGATAGTGGTCTGGGGCAGGGCTGTTCTAAACCGGCCCCACTATGTGTTCAAAATATTGTGTAAAACTATCTGTATGTGTTTTATCTGCAGTAGATATAATCTAGAGGCTTGACGGAGTTTTAGATGCGATTTTTTCGAGTAAACTTCAGTAGCTGTTTTCATTATTCGCAAATTGATTCTTAGTGGATATTGTGAAGAAAAGTTGGTGTATTGGTTTGTATCTTAAGTGTCTACAGAACTAGAAAATATGTGAAATCGATGAGCAAGGCGGGATCTCTGCAAAATGGTGCAGAAGGAGGGTTTTATAGTAGTTTTGACTTCCTCAGCGAATCTTACCGAGAAGGCCGACTCGATATACTTGTTGCTAAATACTGCAAAATTATTAAAATGGGTTACATCCTCATTCCGCAATCTGGTTAGGTTACTTCCTATTACGACTCACTTTTTTAAAAATATGATTATTTTTATTGTGCTTTTGGGTACAATATTGACTGGTCTACACTGTTCTTACATAATATCTATTAATACTGTAATATGAAAATATTGTAAACAACCACTTTTTTTAAAAGAGTAACTATGGAGTTTCTTGCCGGATCTTTTCCATAGCAAACGACCAATTTGGAAACCGTGCACTAGCTTCTGAAGTTTTATAAGTGCTCATGTAGGCCTATGTGAAATAAAAACTTTTGACTTTTGACTTTTTTTTTGACTTTTGAATGGCACTCGAAGTAACTACTTCATAAAAAGACTTGTATCCAAAGATCATTTAAAAAATGTTGTGGTTTGATCGACATATTTTCAGTATAATCCTGTTAAACACATTTTTTTTTAAAGATTGGTGCTGTAGAAATCGAAGATAAAGAAAAAACAAAAGAGCTTAGATAAACATGTTTTTGTATGATTTATTTCTAAGAAATTAATCTTTTCAATTGTTATTTAAAAAAAATCGCATCTTTCAACCTGGCAACCTTCCTAATTCTATTTTTGATTATATTCACTATTTTTAAAGTGTAATATTTTTATTGTGCCATTGAGTGTTAAATCATGTAAAGAGGACTTATGGTAGAGTCTCTACAGTATTAAAAAAACAAATACATATTAGGTAAAAGTTGTCTGAAGATTGACAAATTGGTACTGAAAAATTTTTTTTTTGACAAATTGTTACTGAAAATAATAAATGCTCGGTAATTCAATACTGAAAGACGTACTATTGATGAGGCAATAAATATTTGGTCTTATTATGTAAAGATAAATAACGAAAACTACAATATAATTAAGGCACAAGATACGGAATTTTATGGGCATAAATCTCACATAACTACCGTCGAGTAGTACTAATTTGCGGCAAACATAAAAGCCTTAACATACGACACGAGTAAATGATAAAATAGTCGCAAAAACTGTGGAATTCTAGTAGAAACAGTCGGAACATTGCCAAGGGGACAGAGATTAAGTTCCTCATTAGGTAGCAGAGACAATCAAGTTGGCACTGCGACCTTATCAAGCAGAGAGATACAGAAGGTTCACATTAAGCTCTTTTTAGAACAGTGGCCATTGCTTCGACACTTTGTACATGTATAGTCAGGGATTAAAAATAGAGTTGCACTCATGCTAAAGTGTCTAAAATTTATTTGTCGTAGAAGTTCAATAGTCCACAACTAGTTTATTCAATACTTTATATTCTATGCTACCAATTAAATCAGTCATGAACCATTGACCCTCTTCTACAAAGAAATTTTAGACATTTTACCATTAGTAAGGTGGAACTGCACTTTTGCCCCTGACGGCGAAGATAAACCAAGCTTGCATGTATGACTGTTTGTTGCATGTAATCGAATAGAGAATTTGAAATTGAGAGTTTCATAACTGTATTTTAGCCTAATGTTCCCACTGCCGGGACTCGGGCCTCTTTCTAGGAGAGGGAATGGGCCGTAGCCCACCACGCGGTCCCGGTGCGGATCAGTGGATGTCACATGTCTTCGAATTGGATCTAGGACATGCCGGTTTCAGGGTTTTCAGAGGTGATGAAGTAAATTACACAAAGTAATTATACCTGACTGGGTTTGAACTTGTTGTGACCTACAACCCGTAAGTCAAGTTGGTTACCCCTGGGCCCTAAAGTAGTGGTTGATCAATTCTCAACTTCAAATTATCCTTTGAAAACTGGTGTTTTTTTTTCGGTGGGAAAATCATCTAATGACATCCCCCGCTCTTGGGCGGAGCGAGAGGGTGTGTCAGACTTTTACTGACTAAAATCCCACTCCTGTTCCTTCGTTGCCTTTCAAACCAGGGCTGAGTCTTCCTTTCCAGAAGCAGACCCTTGGCCCCAGTAGGTTTCGACCCTGCTGGGCCCCTACGGTTTGCTGACATCTCTTTGAGGCGCTCGTGGAACAGTCCGGACGGTTACCGGACGATCGGACAGCGAGCTACCCATTGGTCGCCGTCCGCAAGCCCACGCCTACGGTGGCCGGAATTCGGAATCGGGATCCGGGCGGCTGGGGCGTGAGAGCCGCGCCTTCGCGCGTGCACGTGCGGCATCCTCCTTTGCTAACAAAAACTGGTGTGTAAGTGTTAAAGGGCTGGGTAGTCACGTTAGCATATTCGTTATTTATTAATCCAGTAGCCACAATTTTGAAGGTGACAAATAATTTGTAAAATGTCAATATCTATAAAAGGTAATTCAATTTTACAATCAAAAATCCTTTTAAAATATAAAGTAAAAGTGAAAAAAGAGAATAATACTAAAAACAAAAATGAACAGTAGCTTTTTTTAAAATTTCAGTGTTATAATTTTTTTTCATGGAAGACTATATCCCTGTAAAGAGTGTACATTTTTAACTGCAAAAGTAAAATTGATAACGCGAAAGTGACCTTGTGTCAGACCAGAATATCCCACATAAAAAAAGTTTTTCAAAATGGATATTCTGACTTATCGTCCGAATGATATAGTACATGCCGCCTTAATAGGATTGAGAATGTAATTTCATAGTGTTTGGAAAAAAATGTCCCACAGGAGATTGCGGCGTCAGCAGTGAAAGTGATATCTTTTGAATGAGACACTGCTATGCAATTATGTGACCCTAGTATCATTGAAGGAAAGTAAGATGTTTGAATGGAAATAGAAACACTATTTCTGATTCATTTTCCTTCTGGTTTTATTGTTTTTATCGGCGAAATAGTTCAGAGGCCCACGAGCTCTTAACCCGATCCATTTTCATTTCAGAAAAAAACTAATTACTATGGAGAAAGAAAGTCCAAATTTTTAGTCCCAAAACTATTTAATTTAAGTCAAGGCATTTTAAAGTCAAAGCTGAAGAACTGTCTTCTCGATAAGATGTCATAGTAATAGGTAAAATGTTTATTTTTTTGGAGCAAGTGGTACACTCAGCGTGTCTACCAAGGTGCTGGCATTACTTGGGCATCGTAGAATGAACTTTATTAGAATGTAAATAGGTTATAGTTTTTATTACACGAGTGGTGCGGATACTTTGCCGGACGCGCTGAAAGTTTACCTTAACATATTTACGTAAAAATATTAGAATGTAGCAAGGTTTATTGTTTGGATTGTTGTTTTGTAGACTTTTGTTGATTTATGTTATAAAAAGCGAGCATATCTCGCCATTAAACTGTACAGTTTGGTGAGAAAATTATGTACAAAAACAACAAAAACTGTTAGACAAATAAATAAATTTAAAAAAATTATGATCTAAACCGAACTGTTAAAGGGATGGAGCTACTCGTGAAGCCAAAGTTAAAGTTAGGAAATTAATCACCGGCATGAACTACTATCAGATGGAACAATTGCTACGTACAGTTGTCTAAAGACTAAGCTAAACACTCTCACTAAATTTTATCACACACGACACACATAACACACTTCACACATAATACTCTCTCAAACACTTATTTACACATTTCACACTCATATACATACAACACACTCGCACTTCAACTTCATGAGAACGATATGCAGATTTAATTTATTTAACTATTATTGGAGTAATGGTTTTTGTTTGATAGCCACGATTCAGGCTCTGCCTAGTGTGGTTTCACTGTTATTTTTGTAAATTGTAAGTTGAGTTGCTAATAAAGTTATTATTATTATTATTCTCTTTCTTCATTGTAAACACCATATAAATTACATTTTTAAATATTTTTTTGACATTTCAAAAGTGCCTGTAAATGGTTTATTTGAAATAAAATGCTTTGAATCTTTGAATCTTTTAAACAAAATCATACAAAAATAGTACCCCACCGGTATCGGGAACAGGGTCCAAGCAACCGGCGGTCAGGGCTCCAGAGAAAGGAACCTCCTAACAATGCGAGCCGTGTCCAGGAGTACTGCTTTCTGAATCAAGCCCTTGATCCAGTCGCCTAACGCGAGCCTCCTAAGGTGTTGGTCGAGGCTCTTGGCTATTAATATTATTATTTAGAGTATCTAGCTCCATCCCTCTTTTTCGCGCATAACTGACATTTTAATTCGTCATGGTAAGCCCCCAGACCTGTTTTATAAAACTAATAGTTGTGCCCCGCGGTTGCACTCGTATCTTTGGTTGCTGCTTCGCTCTTTTTGGTCGTAGCTTGAAATGATGCAGTCTATAGCCTTCTTCGATAATGGGCCATCCAACACTAAACGTATTTTAAGATTTGAACCAGTAGTTCTTGAAATTAGCGCGTTCAAGCGAGCAAACTCTTCAGCTACATAATATTATTACTACAAATTACTCGTATTATTTAAAATACTTATTTTCTTGTCTGTAAATTAATGTCAATTTTTTTTTAATCACGCCTGATTCTAGTAGATAAAATGTTTTTTTATCATATTTCCGAATACCATGCGCTAGAAAATGTACAAAATGTAATCATTTTCTCACTAATCTGTCACACTGAACTGATATTAAGGCTAAGATTTTCCTCAAAATTGAACATGGCCGTTATTTATTTACAAAACGTCGTCCCAAAATAGGAATAGCTTCTGTGTGGGGTGCGTTCACAACACTTACACAAGACTAGATCCCGAAAAATTTTTGCATCAAAACAATTGTGCGCGTACACTTTTCAATGCAAAAAAATAGCAACAACAACTTTTGAAATTATCAAAATTTTTACACACGCACTTAAGGAAATTATTATATTGTAATTGTAACAAAAATCTGATATTAATAGAATCTAGCATTATAAGAATCTGGCGTTTATAGAATCTGACATTTGTAGAATCTGGCATTCATAGAATCTGGCATTTTAAACTCGTCTGACATTTGTAGAATCTGAAATTGGTCGACTAAACCATCCCGAATAACTATCTGTAGGTCATAAATATACTTGTTCCGCACGGGAATCGAACCCGCAACATCCATTGTTGCAGCAACTCGTTTAATCGTGTGCTATATGCGTAATATTTTCACTCATCCGTTTACAGTAATCTACACTAATATTATAAAGAGGTAAAGTTTGTTTTTTTGTTTCTAGGAGGTAATCTCTGGAAGTACTGGTCCGATTGCTAAAATTTTTTCACCGATAGAAAACAGCTTTATTCCTGAGTGACATAGGCTATATTTTATGTACGTAGGCGAAGCTACGAGAAAAAGCTAGTTATATATATATATAGCATAGGTACATTTAAAGCCTATTATCCACAGACGAGTAGCTTCGTAGACGCATAGTTGTCATTATATGTCGTCCGACTGGATTGTCACATTTGATTGAAAACGTACCCGTGTAATCGCGCGCCTCGTGGACAGAGTTCAGCCCCCCTAGCCAAGTTGCAAACGATAAACGTGAACGCTTAGTAATCTCCAATAGATTTTCAACTTTATACCTAAGAGCATAAAGTTGAAAATCTATTAAAGACTACTGAGCGTTAGCGACCGGAACGAACGAAAACACTATGTAATCTTCAATAGATTTTCAACTTTATATCCAATAACATAAAGTTGAAAATCTATTAAAGAATACTGAGAGTTTACGTTTATCGTTTGTGACTTGGCTAGGGGGGCAGTACACTTTCCTGCTCAAGCTGCCTGGCGTATTTTGAAGCGTCTAGTAAGCACGCGTCCGTGGACACCAGACCTAAATACATATATACAGGTAGGTATAGGGTTTATTATACCAACATATTAATGCCTCACATCACCGAAACGGCTGAACCAATTTTAACAAATTGCTAACATTAGAATGAAATGGCACCCCATACGTTCAAACGGATCTCATTGATTTTTAATATGAACAATTTGACATCAAGTTATAAATATACGTATGTACGTACCGAGATATATCAAAAAGGCTTCGTTTTAATTATTACAGACTTTTTATTTCTGATAAAGTCGATTAACTACAACCTAGGGGTCATTAAGTCAAGAGTGAATAGGTTACTTCTAGGCAAGCGTGCTCCATCGTCGGCCACATCATCGCTTACCATCAGGTGAGATAGTGGTCAAACGCGAGCCTATCAATAAAAAAAAACTTTTTACTTTATGTTTAATTAATGAATTTTCCTCTTAAAAAGTTTTAAGAGGAAAATTTATTATTTTATGTGCACATTAAGTTAGGTTTACGAGAATTGGATACCTTTCCAAATCGTTTAAACTGCCTTCTTACAATTTAGTATATTAATTTATTACTCATAGCTGCTATCAGCGGCTTCGCTGGCGTTATAGTAGAAAATTATCCCAAGGGAACATACTCCCGAGTTACAAAGTACCCTATGTACTATTTTAGGACATGGTCTACCTGTGTACCAAATTTCATCGAAATCCGTTCAGTAGTTCGAGCGTGAAGAGGTATCAAACATACACATACTCACATTTAGTCTTTATAATATTAGTGTGATGAATTAGCTGTTTTACTGGCTTTAGCACTGTTGGGACTCAGGCCTCCTCTCTAGGAGAGGGAATGGGCCGTAATCCACCACGCGGGCCCAGTGCGGGTTGGTGGATGTCACATGTCTTCGAATTTTTTGGTTCTAGGACATGCCGGTTTCCTCATGATGTTTTCCTTCACCGTTTTGAGAGCAGTGGTGATGAAATAAATTACAAAAAGTAATGCCCCTGGCTGCGTTAGAACCCGCGCCCTACAACTCGTAAGTCGGGGCCGTTACCACTCGGCCACCACTGCTCACTACTACTGGCTTTACTGGCTTTACAAAGTTAGAATTAGTCGCTAAAATCATGATAATAATAAACTTATCAAACTAATCATCCTACATGTTGAGAACCTCGTGAAAGCTGAGAAAGAAGTTAATTAAATATCTCAGCACACGAGGTTGTCGACAAGTGCAATGCGGACTAGCGGACTATACCGCCAACAGCCTGACGGGTAAAAAAGCCTAATTGACCACCTATAGAAGCTCTCTTTGCGCGGTTGGATCAAGGACACCCGTACAGAGGGCAGATCTCCTCGATAAAGCTCTTAATAAACTAGTGCGCCTCACCATCAATGATTGCATCACTGCTTACCATCAGGTGGGATCGCAGTCAAGCACTGGTTTATATCAATTAAAAAAAAAAAAAATACGGCTCGCGTTTTGATGAGGTTCCTTTCTCTGGAGCCCTGCCTACCATCGGTAACTTGGACCCTGCTCTCGACATTGGCAGACTACTATTTTTTTAATTAAAAAAAACAGTTTGTGAAGTGTCTGCTAATCTGTGTGACAACATTTCCTAGTGCTGATACCATTGACTCAGAAAGGAATAATTGTATCTTTTTATATGTATAATGTTGGTTTGTAAGGCACCTTTGTGGAAGAGAAATAAATGTGTACGTTTATTTATTGAAACTTTATGCACGTAACACTGTACAAAGATGGACTTAATGCCTTAAGCATTTTAAATCAGTCGATCTTTGGATGGGGCAGAAACATAACATGGCAGGTGCAACTTAATAAATAGACAAACAGAAAATATATAAATACAATACTAAATACATTTTTAGATACAAACATATAAATAAGTAATGTTATTGTGAAAAAACAAATCCAACCAATCAGTGCTGTGATGATATCGGCTGGTCGCCATCCTGTCATATCCTGTTATGTTACATTAGTATTGTTTGATCTAAAATTCCACTTTCCATCGCCAGTCAAGCCGATTGCAGATTAGAGTAGAGTAGGTTCTTATTTACCTACTAAATACCAAACATCAAACAATCCGCACAGAAGCGTAACACATGTTGTTTCACAATCAGAGTAGAAAAAAGGTTGAATATATTAAAATATACATTGATTGTGTGACTGTCTGTCACTTATTCCAAATTAATAACAAGAAATTATATTTATTTTAAATACCAGGAATGGCGCGGGGCCACTTGGACCCTCATGAGTTGTCCTTTTAAAGAAAGGGCCGATAGAATTCTAAAGAAACTATTGAATTATGGGATTTCTAATAACGCACATGTGCTAGGCAAGTTGTTAAGAATCAAGCAACCCAAACCTTTTGAGAAACAATTGAAAACTATACAAAAACCGTCATAAAAACTTGTTAGCAAACGTGGGAGTTGCTAGGCGAAACTGAGCCGTAAAGCGAGAAGGCAGGGTGTTGGCTCGGCGACGATAGGACACTCGGCTTCGGACGAGGGTAGGGCTCTGACGTCCAGCAGGAAAAGCGAACTGACTCAGTAGATATTGTAGGGCTACATAATGTCTCGTTGTAATTCTTAGAAGTGCTAGGATTGTGATCCAGTATTAGATACAAGTGGACTAAGTCCAGTTTAGGCTTGCATAATATTTATAATACAGATCCGTGTGTGAGTTAGAGTACGAATGGATGGGCGTTGGTTGTGCGTAAGTAGTGTGTAAGTACGCGAGTGAATCTTAGCGACTGTGTTGGTGACCGAATGGGTGAGTGTTAACTCTTTTATCCTTATACCATTCCTTGACAAGGTGACTTAAGCTTGCGGTTGGTGTTAGGGACTCGGAGAAAGCCTTCCTTTGGAGTGAACTTGATATTAACTTCTTAGGGGTGGGCTCGACACTGATTTCCTTCGGGGTGGACTTGACCTCTTGCCGGCCGGCGTACCTACTTGACGCAACTATGACTGAGGCACTGCCGATTGAAGGCTGAACCGAATATATATTCGTTACATACTAGAGCCAGTTTAAGCTATAATAAGATCACAAACCACCAAACGTTAGCGACGGTTACCTCCCCCTATGGACTGACTGACAGTAGAATACTTTGCATTGCTCTTGATATGCGCACACTTCCAGGGAGTGGGGGTAGGCTTCACTAACAGCCTGAACTGCATTGATAGTCGTTCTAAGGAACGCTAGGGATCGCATCTCGTTAAATCAACCCGGCCCCCGTAGGCCAGCCTCTGATACAAAAAAATAATATTTAACGAGAGACGAAACTTGGACACATCTCAGAAAAGTTCCGCAGCTAGGCATAGCTCGGAGGTGTGTAGGTTATGTTGTCCTCACCCTGGGGCAGAGTAAGGAAGTGAGAAGTGTCGATATATAAACCACTTCGGCGTCTAGCGAGGCAACTGTAAAGAGTTCTACGGCGACTGACGATGCGTCACGCTTGTTTAAATCTTGTATTGCATTGGCGATGGTGGATAGGTCGTTATAAGGAATTGATTGTTATAAAAGTGTGTCTTATCCAATAGCAGAGGCCTCACAACCCTTTGCCGTAGGATTGGTCAGGACATGCACGGGCGAAAGGGAACAAGGTAATTCTAAAATAATTTGGTTTGCAAATACAAGCGTCACGTGTCATATTCCCTTTTGTAGCCCTCTCAGTCCCTTAAATTTCATAATTAAAAAGAAAAGTAGATTATCCTTCCTTATCCATGGATTCCCAATCCCAATTGTTTAATTTTGTTTTTCTCTACCCTATCCCCGTCCCTTAAACTTTCTAAGTCGGGACGTGGTGATAAATCTCCTGGGAGTCCATTACTGTGGTGGAGGTCTGTCCAGGTCATCGGGATGAGGACCACAGAATGGGGCGGGGAGGTGCCCCATTCCTCCCATTAGTGGGAAGCCGACCTTCATACCTTCATGTAGGCAAATTCAGGAAAAACGAAAATTTTATCAGCCTAGGGTCTTTTAGGAACAGTCACATATGGTGCCGTGACCAGGATTCTCGTCATTAAATGTACTGATTCACTTCAGTGCAACGAGAAACGATATTTATGGGTTACTACTAAAATAACACAACGTAATTTTCTAGAGATATAAAATGATAGGACTATTTAGACGTAGAAAGAATTACAACGGCTAGGTAAAGATCTGAATTTTGTATGTAGTTGAATCCTTTAACTACGTACTTACATAAATATATACTTTTATAGCAGGTTCGATTCCTGCATGATTTGTTAGTTTAGGTATATAATTTTATTTGTAATGAATTTTGGGTTCGATTCCCGATTAATTCATTGGTTGATAAATTCTGGAGTTCCTGTGCCACGGTTGTGGGTTCAATTCCCGCTTGACTTATAATGATTTATTCAGTTTCAATTTCTTTGTGTTATCAGGGTTCGATTCCCATGAACACGGAGACATATGTATGTAGATTATAGCTTGTATGAATGTGTGTTTGTGTTTATATGCTACAAATAATGGGTTCGATCCCCATGCTTATGTGAGGAGGTAATGTTATGTACCTAGTTAGTGTAAATAGTTTCAGTAATAGGGCCCTGATCTAATGTCAGAGTGGGTTCGACTCCCTGCAATCATAAGCTTTAAATCTGAATGAATGTTTGTGAAAATGAAATGTGGTTTTGAGGTTGAGATCTGTATGTGCGTTAAGTGAAAGGAATAGACATGAAATATAATTTAGTACCTAGGATTAACAAACGTGTAGTTTATCTACACCATGGTAATTCGTTTACAACGAAAGTAGTAGGCATATCTTTCAGTGATTACATTATAGTAGGATATTCTAAATACTGCCATGTGGATGGGTGGAGAGGGAGAGGGAGGCCAAAGAAAAGATGGATGGATTGTGTGAACAGTGATATGAAAGAAAAGGAAGTTAGTGATAGCATGACGGTTGACAGGATAGAATGGAAGAAAAAAACATGTTGTGCCGACCCCAAATAAGATGGGACAAGGGCAGGAAGATGATGATTCTAAATACTGCCAAGTCTGCAGCGTATGTTATATTATTCGAATAGATACTTGTGTGGCCTTATTATAAATTCCAGGATATTTAAATCTTCACATCGCTACGACAACGCAGTTACTAAACTTGCAGTTTGTGCGTTGCGTTTAGCCTGTAGTTCATCTGATGGCTGACACCACCTGATTCCAGTGATTGCTGTAGCGAAGTCCCTGTTGCGAAGCTAAGTTTCACTTTTATAAGACCCTTACGTTACTTCGCGTATGATCTTTGTTATGACACTAAATATTAGTGATTAGGTTTACAGAAATAAAGGAACACTGCTGAGTTTTGGTCAGTAAAGGTCTGACGGTCCCTCGCGCTCCACCCAGAGCGAGAGGAGTTAATTGATTTTATTTCGTAAATGGGAAATCCAATCTAAAAGAAAAAATAATGGCGTAGGTACCGCACAATTCGCGTCACAATTTATACCAGTGATTAATCTGATTTATATTAGTAAGAACGAAGGAGGCATTATCAGGTTTCTCAAAGTGCCCACGTTTATAGGAAATAGACATTCTCTAATGAATAGATATTCATCTCAACTCTTCTAGGATACCCAAAACTATCTGTTCTAGCAGAATCAGTATCAATAACTTTCTAAAACTTGTTGCATTTCAGAACTATTCTATCCTCTTAGAATCAGAGGGGGGTTATTGCGTCTCAGTGAAATAAAATCTAATATTTTTATGTGCGGACTATTCCAGCTACTCTTGGAGTCGATCTCAGCAGCTGACTCAGCGTGAAGGTGCTTAAAGGATGGCCTTTGTCCTGCGACAACTGCGATAGGCTGAGTTTAGAACGAGCGAGCACCGTAGGTACACGTATAGCCCTAGAAGAGACCCTGGTATGTAAAATTAAACTATAAGCATGCACAGGTCTACTGAAATGCAGTTGCTTGAAAAATGACAACAATACTAAGTCGCAGAAAAATCCCTTTATAATAGTTACACGTCGACTGCAGGTTAGATGAGGCGCTGGTGTAAAATAAAAACATAAACATAAGGTCTCATAAAACCATGATTTTTCGATATGACAAGAAGGTATAGGTATTATTCAAAATAACCCTTCGTGGTAATTGGGTAAAACTAGGTTTAGATATACCAGCTATGTATCGAATGAACGTCAGATGGGCCTGAGAACGTTTTATAGAACTAGGTATTGAAGTAGGTAAAGCTACTGTGTTTTGCCGTACCTGTCATGTGGTATTTTAGGTACTAGTTTCTTATGACACTTATATAGGAACTCTAGCGCTGACTAGGTTTTATCGATATATAATTTACTCAGGACGACCAAATATATTTACCATATAGACCGGCTAAATTGAGCCACTTAAATGTACCTTAAGTGTGTATTTTACGACTTGACATTCTGTCAATTAGTTTAAGAATAACAAAAAATTGTTATCCGTTTTAAAATAGCGTAACATAATATGGGACCTCTTGAAAACTCATTTAGCCTGAGTTTTATGGAAAACAAGCCCACATTTATGTCCGCCATGTGGCGAAAGCAATATTTTGTGCCCATTGAGATGCCATATTCATCACAATTCTAAAAGTCATTAACGAAATGACCCGACGCACATTTAAGGCACAGAAAAAATTTTTGTTGCCACAATGTTGCCGATCCTTATGAAACAAAAAAAAAGGGGACTGTTTTAAAGTTTCTTAAACTCAATAGGCCAATAAAAAATAGGGGCTGAATACATGCTCATTGTTTTGAGTGAGGTTACTGGAGAAGGGTGATAAAACCACGTAAGCAAACAGTTGGTACACTGAGGTAGGATAAAGAGTGAGAACTTAGCCATTTTGATGGACTATAGGTTGAAATAGGTAAAGCGATTGTGTTACAACCCATGGGTGACACATAGCCGAATTATGGCCGACAACAAACTGGAATAATTGTAGCTGGATTCCCATCTTGCTGGAATAACTATAATGATTAGATTTTAGATTATTTTAACATACCAAAAGGGTAAAGCTCTATAGCATTCTGTAATTGTTTAATTACAATGCAAAGTTTTTGGATTTCCAAATGTTTTCTTTGGATTTTAATCCTATTTCATAATAACATGTATGTAAAACAAGGTTACAGACGTACATGTATATTAATTTGGTATTATAATGTGCCAATTTTAAGGGATTATGAATGATATAGATTCATATAATAAGCATAATCATAGGTGAATGTAGTCACTAGAGGATGATTCCTTGTAGACGTCTAGTACGTTAGGAAATCTTAGCAGACATTTTATCTTATTGGACTCATGTACCAGTCCAATTAGATTATTAGACTATTTTAACCCACCAAATGGGAATAGGAATCTATATTAGATTTAATGAGAATGAATGGTTTATCCTATTGTGAAAGCTCATCCGCTTTACTACGTCACGCGTCTGATTTTCAGAGGGGGGAATGTGACTGTCTGTCACTTATTCCAAATTAATAACAAGAAATTATATTTATTTTAAATACCAGGAATGGCGCGGGGCCACTTGGACCCTCATGAGTTGTCCTTTTAAAGAAAGGGCCGATAGAATTCTAAAGAAACTATTGAATTATGGGATTTCTAATAACGCACATGTGCTAGGCAAGTTGTTAAGAATCAAGCAACCCAAACCTTTTGAGAAACAATTGAAAACTATACAAAAACCGTCATAAAAACTTGTTAGCAAACGTGGGAGTTGCTAGGCGAAACTGAGCCGTAAAGCGAGAAGGCAGGGTGTTGGCTCGGCGACGATAGGACACTCGGCTTCGGACGAGGGTAGGGCTCTGACGTCCAGCAGGAAAAGCGAACTGACTCAGTAGATATTGTAGGGCTACATAATGTCTCGTTGTAATTCTTAGAAGTGCTAGGATTGTGATCCAGTATTAGATACAAGTGGACTAAGTCCAGTTTAGGCTTGCATAATATTTATAATACAGATCCGTGTGTGAGTTAGAGTACGAATGGATGGGCGTTGGTTGTGCGTAAGTAGTGTGTAAGTACGCGAGTGAATCTTAGCGACTGTGTTGGTGACCGAATGGGTGAGTGTTAACTCTTTTATCCTTATACCATTCCTTGACAAGGTGACTTAAGCTTGCGGTTGGTGTTAGGGACTCGGAGAAAGCCTTCCTTTGGAGTGAACTTGATATTAACTTCTTAGGGGTGGGCTCGACACTGATTTCCTTCGGGGTGGACTTGACCTCTTGCCGGCCGGCGTACCTACTTGACGCAACTATGACTGAGGCACTGCCGATTGAAGGCTGAACCGAATATATATTCGTTACATACTAGAGCCAGTTTAAGCTATAATAAGATCACAAACCACCAAACGTTAGCGACGGTTACCTCCCCCTATGGACTGACTGACAGTAGAATACTTTGCATTGCTCTTGATATGCGCACACTTCCAGGGAGTGGGGGTAGGCTTCACTAACAGCCTGAACTGCATTGATAGTCGTTCTAAGGAACGCTAGGGATCGCATCTCGTTAAATCAACCCGGCCCCCGTAGGCCAGCCTCTGATACAAAAAAATAATATTTAACGAGAGACGAAACTTGGACACATCTCAGAAAAGTTCCGCAGCTAGGCATAGCTCGGAGGTGTGTAGGTTATGTTGTCCTCACCCTGGGGCAGAGTAAGGAAGTGAGAAGTGTCGATATATAAACCACTTCGGCGTCTAGCGAGGCAACTGTAAAGAGTTCTACGGCGACTGACGATGCGTCACGCTTGTTTAAATCTTGTATTGCATTGGCGATGGTGGATAGGTCGTTATAAGGAATTGATTGTTATAAAAGTGTGTCTTATCCAATAGCAGAGGCCTCACAACCCTTTGCCGTAGGATTGGTCAGGACATGCACGGGCGAAAGGGAACAAGGTAATTCTAAAATAATTTGGTTTGCAAATACAAGCGTCACGTGTCATATTCCCTTTTGTAGCCCTCTCAGTCCCTTAAATTTCATAATTAAAAAGAAAAGTAGATTATCCTTCCTTATCCATGGATTCCCAATCCCAATTGTTTAATTTTGTTTTTCTCTACCCTATCCCCGTCCCTTAAACTTTCTAAGTCGGGACGTGGTGATAAATCTCCTGGGAGTCCATTACTGTGGTGGAGGTCTGTCCAGGTCATCGGGATGAGGACCACAGAATGGGGCGGGGAGGTGCCCCATTCCTCCCATTAGTGGGAAGCCGACCTTCATACCTTCATGTAGGCAAATTCAGGAAAAACGAAAATTTTATCAGCCTAGGGTCTTTTAGGAACAGTCACAATTGTAAAGGACGGCACGGTTGATATCTGTCGGGTATGAAGGACGGCACGGTTGATATCTGTCGGGTATGTCACCGTTCGGGAGAATCAATTCGCCACTTTATCAAACAACGCAAAATGAAACTACGCTTTGTTTACATTAATAAAACTTGCATACGTTTTATTTTGTGAGTCGATGTTGACGAAATACTTGACTCAGGGGCGTAGCTACCTCCGTATCAGCCGTATCAGTGTTACGGGGGCCCCGACGTGTACCCCAATTCGTAATATGTTATCCACAACCTTAAATTCTCTTATTGATACAAGGGCAGTAGTTAATGAATAATGACGAAATGGTAGGCTGATCTAATAGTTTTTAGCTCGCTCAGCTCGTTCTAGCATTTTCTACATAAGGCGACAACAAAAACTCAACCTATTTAAGTATCTTCAGATTGATAAAATAAACGAGTTCATTGTCATTTTCGAGGCCTCTCAAGGCACTATTTCACTGCTAGTAGAAACTATTTTGTACAAAAAAACAAACTTCAAAAACATTTGATATGGGGCCCCAATAAGACTAGCTATGCCACTGTACTTGACCATCAATTTTTACCTTCCTGCACACAGCACACAATATTTAAATCTATTTCCAAATTGTATCTCGATTCGATCTTAAGGGATAAACTACTAAAATTAAACACGAAATGTTTATTCAATTGTAAAAATGCATTTAGATTTAACATTTCATATTTTTGCGCGTAATTTGACGATAATGCTGGACGCCAAGTTGCTCTGTGATCAATTGGTCATGTACCTAAATAATAGCGCTGAAATTACAAATTAAAGTAACATATACTCGTATACATCAATTCATTAGGTTTTTTCATTATTATGGATAGGCTCGCGTTTGACCACTATCTAACCTGATGGTAAGCAATGATGTGGCCGATGATGGATCATACTTGCCTAGAAGTAACCTATTCACTCTTGACTTAAAGACCCCTAGGTTGAACACTGACTCCATCTGAGAATTCAGGTGACAGGTGATACTTTTTAGTTTACATGACCTTATGATGTTATATCATGGCGGCTACTGTATCGCTTATTTAAAAATAGATAATAAAGTGATCATTTTGAAATGGATATTGTCATTTTATGAACATAAACATGCAGACAAACAGTAAACAGCTAAAAGCCATGACTGATAGAAAAATATATAGAAAAAAATAAGAAAGAGAGAAATAAAGAAAATGAGAAAGAAAGAATGAGAGAGAGATAGAGAAAAAGAGAGAAACAGAGGAAATGACAAATAAAAATGTTTATTTGTATCTCACAAACACAATGTATTAAAACAAAATGATAATTAGTGATGATAATTTAAAAAAAAAAAAAACAAAACAAATGATCAAAAATCATACATGTTACTGATAAAATAATTTCGTGTCTAAGCGACAATTTCGCTACTACATAATATTTATTTACTTAATGTTTGCTCACTGGTACCAACTGCAGATGCAGCTTAGTAATGCAGGTTTTCCCTGACTGAGTTTAATTTGATTCTTGGCTTCCTTATTCAATGTCTAGCTTCAATTTAGTATTCAATTCTCATTCGACAATTTTGAAAGGGGTTGATTTACAAAGCTGGTGGGGTCAGATAAATTAGATTGTGACTGTGGTAACAAATGACTATCTATGTTTATTTTTTCCAATACACTTCCTGCTCTTATCTATACTGGTTTTAGACACCCAATTGACGCTTTTCCGCACTAGTATTGTATTTATCGTATCGGGCTAGGCGTTCAGCGCGACCACGAGTCGCCGATAAATCCCCGTTTATTTATGTGTGTTTTGATAGTTTGAATCTATATCTATACAATGCGTTCCAAATAAGAATAGGATCGATTGCCATGTTGTGACGTCACGTCATACTTTCAAATCGCTGTTGAGCAAAATTGAAGAACTCAGAGATGAGCAAAGTTGAAGAACTGGATTCTGATTAAACTATTTTCGTTCACAGTTCGTAAATAAATTAAATTTAAAAAAAATCTTGTTTTGCTCACCATAATAATTCTTCGATTTGACAGTATGGCGTGACGTCACAACATGGCAATCTATCCTATTTTTATTTGGAACGCATTGTACATAGTATCACGGGACTTTCACCAACAAATTGCTTAGATGGTGTTATGTTATGATATAAGAACTAATAATTTTCCCCAAAAAAGGAGAGTATTGTCCTTAAACTCCACGCGAACGAAGTTGCGGGTAAAAACTAATATTGAATAAATGATAAATCTTTTATCATAATTATGTTAAAAATGCTACCGATATCTATTTTGCTATGTTGTAGAATCTGATATTTTATGTAAAATAGTGCCATTATTATAAGAAAATTGTTAAATTGCTTAATAAAGCCGACACAATATTTGAAATTAAACTACTAGGAACACATGAATGTGCTTTGATTTATTTCGAACCTTGCTTTTTTTCTACGTAAGTTTTTATATAGCGTCAACCTTTTTTTATCTAAGTGTTAAAGCTAAATAGTTTCAGATCGTTTACTACAGCCATTTCTACTCTATGAAAGTACTCAAGTTTCTAGTGCATTGCCTACAAGCATTAGAGTACCATTTAGGAAAATAGATTAGATACTTACGCACTTAGTTCACTTATAGTGCTTACTCGAGGAGTCATTTAGCTGATCTAATAGTTAAATAGTAATCTGGTTAGTGCTGATGCATATTTGAAATAAATGTTTGTAGACAACGTTTTTGGGTTAAATCTTTTTTTTTCCACAACTATCACACAACGCCGTCTAGTCCCAAACTAAGCAGAGCTTGTGTTATGAGTACTAGACAACTGATAAACATACTTGTAATTTCTAAATACATACGTATTATAGATAAATTACACCCAGACACAGAACAAATGATCGCGCTCATCACACAAACATTTGTCCTGGGTGGGAATCGCACCCACGACCTCCGGCATAGTAGTCAGGACTACTAACCACTAGATCAACAGGCCAGTCAAATCGCACTTACTAGAGATATAGAGATGAACCGCAGATGATGTTACCGCAGTTGTTGAGTGATACAAATATTTGTATAAACTACATATAGTTCCGGGTCTACTTGTCTTGTGTATATGAGTTTATATATGTTTTTAAACGCACCCACGACACAGGCCATGGTTCGGAGCGAGGAGGAATTGCAGGCTGTCACCTCCTTCTGCAAAGCAGTAACGCTAGAAAACGGTCGCACGCGTGAAGGAACGGACATCCTCACGCCCCAGCCGCCGAGACCCCGACCCTGATTTCCAGGTACGGTAAGCGTGGGCTTGCGGACGACAAGCAATGGCTAGTTTGCCGTCCGATCATCCTGTAACCATCCGGACCGAGCTTTGACGGCGCGTAGTGTTCCGCGCGCGCCTCAAAGTGATGTCAGCAAAACTGTAGGGGCCCAGTAGGGCCGAAACCTACTGGGGCCAAGGGTTGACTTCCGAAAGGGAAACCTGGGGTCCTGGAGCGCAAGACAAATTATGAACTGGTTTTAGTCAGTAAAAGTCTGACACGCCCTCACGCTTAGCCCTAGAGCGAGAGAAATCATTGGATGATCTCCCACTTTAAAAAAAACCCACGATACAGAAGTAATTCCTAGTCAGTGACAAGGCTTTAAAAAAAATTATACAGTTCGAATTCAATGGTGATTTACAATACCTATTTGCGATTTTTTTGGCCCATTAACCCAACATACTCACTTGTCTTGATGGATATTATTCAAAAATTTAGAAAGATGGTCGGGTAAAGTGCTACCAGGCTAGCAGAAAATGCGAGAGACAAATGAGTTTGATCTCGGGATAAACAATGCTCAAGATAGAGTACTGTGGACGTGTTAAGTTAGTGTAAATGTTACTGTAACGACTGAATTTTGTTACTGTTTGTTTTAGAGGACAAATTGTGTTGTGTGGATTCGAAGTTTTAGTTGCATTTGTGGGATGGTTAAAATTATCCTTCTCGTTTCTGTTCTCCGTATCACCTTCTCAAAGAATAAAGTAAGATGAAAGCTGTGTTCACAGTTGTTGTAGCCACCGTAAGCGTGGGCTTACGGACGACGAGGAATAGGTAGCTCGTCGTCCACCCGTCAGGTAAGGACCAGGCCCGTGTCGATGATACACTACGTGTCATCAAAGAGATGTCAGCCAAACTGAAGGGGCACGGGTATGGCCGATGCTTACCAGGGGAGCAGGTTGACAAAGAGTAATTGAGCGAACACGGGTAGATTTTAGTCGGTAAAGAAATAAAAGTTCAGAGCAGGAGAAGATATTTAATAATTTCCCAATAAAAAAAAAAAAAATGAGACGGCTGATATGATTTATCTACAAGCAATGTACAACCTAACAGAAAACGAAAACTTTATCTCGAGTAATATCAATGCCGCATCGGTTATGACAGTGTACTAAATAACGCAATGTGTATTGATAAATCGTTGCTCATTTTACGAAATGTTTCATAAAAGTTTATGTTACGGCGCGAATTCTTTCGATTTATTCCCAAATACAGGAAAAGTTTCGAAGCATAAAATATTCCTGGTTCTTATATCAAGGCTGTGGTGGTGAACTAAGTTTTTCTTGAAAATGTTGGTAAGAACTTACCTGACATGTTTACCTTTTTGAAAGGTTTATGAGTCGAAAACCGGGAGAAATATAGTATTCCTACTTTGTAAGGGCACAGAACCGAATGCTTCGTTTTTTTTGTTATTAACATGCTCGAGCTTGACTGCCTCACCTGATGGTAAGCGTTGATGTGGTCGACGAGACACGAATGAATCGGTTACTTCTAGACAAACGTGCTCCATGCACGCTTGCCTAGAAGTGACCGATTCATTCTTGTCTTGAATACCTCCAAGTTGCAGCTAACAGGAAACACAGATTCTGGCAGGAAATTCCGCTTTTTAACCAGCTTTCTAAGAGGAGGAGGTTATACGGTCGGCTGTATGAATATTTTTTTTTATCAATTGTAGATTGATTTTGTAAATTATTGTTTTATTTGAAAGATTATACTCCCGAATTGGTCCCATAGAAATATTGTTAGAATCTGATGATGAACTTCGAAGATATGGAGCGGTACTCCTCATAGGATCATAGCAGAACTATAAAATTGCTTTGTTTATACGTGTAGTCAATCAAATGATTGACTGAAGGAAGAGGGGGAGAGGATATATTGAACTGATTTGATGATGAAGCCGGTAGGTAAGCAAGAGAGCTCTGTAATAAAACAATGTAAACGTGTTTGGGCTTATTACAATTGTTTTGAGACATACTCTAGCAATAAGGTACCATCGAACTGATCTGATCATGGAAGATAGACACGGAAACTCAATGTATTCTAGCCCTGGCGTGGCCTTTTGGAATTGTCATGTAATGTAGGTACTCGGTCTATAATTACTTTTAATTATTAAATTCTATAGGTATTTTACTATAGAACTTGCACACTAATTAGTTTTGGCTGCGGGGTACCACTACTAAAAGGTGTAAAATCAAAATTTCACAATCAGCTGTATACATATAATGTGATGCGCGATGTATCAGTGACACAACGCTGCGCCGTATAAAATTAAAACGGGTACATATTTGAATGTCGAACATTAAAATACCTACGGGTAAAATGTCAACGTACAAAACATCGGAAATTTAAATATCGATTGTATCATAATATCGAAAATGGTTAGGTATACCTAAGCTTAAAATGTCTATCATTGAAATGCCGGGTGATAAAAATATCTAATGATTAAAAATATCGATGGTCATTATACCTAAGTTCGAAATGTCAAGATTTAATACACCCAAGTTCATTTATGTTTACGTTAAAAATATCTATAAAAGAAAAATATTTTTTGATTTGCGTAAAAATTGTTTTATTTTGAGAAGTAACGCTCGCGTGCGGTTGGTCACAGTTCTAACCTAACCTAATCTATTTCACCCAGTTCAAAATGACGAATCATACCTACAATTTCCCGCAGAAATGTTTTTACCATAGTCTAATTATCTAGTCGCAGGTAGATTTTATGATTCATCATTTTGAACTGGGTGAAATAGGTTAGGTTAGGTTAGAACTGTGAACAACCGGGCGTGAGCCGAGCGAGCGAAGCGAGTGGTGCCGCGGCAGCGGCCGGCGAACGCTACGTCCAAGTAGCTCGCTGATTTTATTTTACCATTTTCTAATTATCTGGGTTTTCGCAATATCCGAATTATCAAATTACCCTGTGACATACAAAATAAATATTCAATATTTAGGACATTAAATACTCTGTACTTTCGATATTTAGGTATTTTGATGTCACTTTTGTAGATAATTAGATTTTAGATATATTGGACGTAGGTAATCTAACCATTCGACAATATAACTTACGTTATTTTATTTTTCGGTTATATGGCATTGGAATGAGCCAAGTGCAAAACATTTTACATGTGCATCTTAAGGTTCGGAAGCTTTGCACTCGATCGAAGTCATGTGGTATCCCACATTACTTAACGGAGGACCAGAAACGACTGCGTGTTCCGTGGTGCCGTAAAATGATAAAAAAGTTTAATGGAAGACAATCATTGACTGTCTATAATATCGTGACAGGTGACGAAACCTGGGTCTTTACTTTTGAAGATTTGCCGACTTGTTTTTAAAGACAAACTTAGAGGCACACGTGAATGCGTTTCATAAAGCCATTGAAGAGGTCACTGAAGAAGACTGGTCCAACTGCTTTGTACAGTGGTTTCAGCGAATGCAAAATGGTTATAAGTAAGTACTATCGCATCGCTGCTTACCATCAGGTGGGATCGCAGTCAAGCACTGGTTTATATGAATTAAAAAAAGAAAAAAAAAATACTGCGACCACGTACCGGAAGACGCAGCGTTGAAAGGCCTCCTCGTCCGATGGTTACGAGACGCACAGGACCGTTCGTTGTGATGACACTTGGGGAGGCCTATGTCCAACAGGGGACGTCTTTAAGCTGAAATGATGATGATGATGTGATGAGCTCTGTCTGCCTGTTAAGCTTTCACGGTTAAATTATAAGGAAGGACATACGTTACTTTTTATCTGGCTTCGACTTCATGTATGCAATAATCAACGTTCACGGGGACGAAGTCGTGGGTAAAAACTAGTTATTATATATGTCGCAGCCGTATAACACGCCATATTATAAGACGGCGCGCCGCATTGAAAAATGTTTATTTTAATGTAATAATATTATAATGTTTTTTTATTTATTTATTTTTAAGAAATATCAAAAAATTTACCTAAACGTAATAATAATAAATCTTCAATTTGAACAAAACTCATATAATGTTAGTAACAATAATCTTAAACTACTCGTAAGTGTCAGTAATTAAAATTATAGTACGGCACAAATGTAAACTACAGCAGTGAACAATGTATGGACAGTCCACTATCTCTGTCAGCTATCATGCTCAGGGCTCAGAACCCTTCGAATGCACCCTGCTGCTGCTGTGTGAATGCGGCTACATTTCGTTCAGCCGGATTTTAATCCAGTCAAATAGCGCTGCAATAGCGTTTTTAATACATACATACTCGTATAAAATAGTTTATCCGAGTTATGTAATAAGACCCATGTAAAATGGGATTACGAAAATTTAAAAAAAAATATTACTCTTTTTAGGGATATATAAGCTTGACCAAGTGACCGTAGGCGTGACGTCATTATTAGTTTACCCAGGGTTCCGTAGTTACGTGTCGCGCCGTGCGAGGAACCCATGTGTTCTATATGTAGGTACTAGGGACCCATAGGGATGTGTCACTTACAAAATTAAATTAAGAGTTGTTACTACGTCATGTTTGATCCGATTAGGGTAATAATCGATGAGTAAATGCGCGCGTTGCCAGTGAGTGTTGCCAGTGATGAAATATGGCTCCGAAACGTGGTCGCTTACAATGGGCCTCATCAGAAGACTTAAAGTCACCCAAAGGGCAATGGAAAGGGCAATGCGCGGAGTTTCCTTGCGTGATCGAATGAGGATATCCGCAGGAGAACCAAGGTAGAGAATGGGCAGGGCACATTGCTCGCAGAACTGATGGCCGTTGGGGCCGAAAGGTTCTGGAATGGCGACCACGTACCGGAAGACGTAGCGTTGGAAGGCCGCCTACAAGATGGACCGATGAGCTGGTAAGGGTTGCGGGAATCCGATGGAGGCGAGACGCACAGGACCGTTCATTGTGGCGACACTAGGGAGAGGCCTATGTCCAACAGTGGACGTCTTTTGGCTGAAATGATGATGATGTTGATAGTGTGGTAAGTGTGATTATGCTTTTGTTAATTAATTTAACGATTAAAATTCGAAACAGTGACTTTAAAATTTTATAAAGGCATAAGTTGATGAATGTGTTTGTATGTTTGTTACTTCTTCACCTCGTACAGCTAAACAGATTTGGATAAAACTGTGCACACGGGTAGACTATGTCCAGAAATAGTACATAGACTTTATCTTAGGAGTACTACTATAATGTGGAAAAAGCAGCTAGCTATATACATAGGTATACTAAAAATAAACATATATTTTTAACAGGGCGGGTAACTCATTTCTAACTTTTTACGCTCCGTCGATTTGAAAAATGGATTTTCCTCTGTAACGTCAGAATGTTGAAGACATAATTATCCGAGTTCAACGACTTCACTGACCGTAACGATGCTAATTACTGCCTATTAACTTCACGAACTTCATAATTTTCTCGAGACTTCTGCGGCCCTAGTAGAGGAGATCTTAAAGCGATCCATTTGACGACCTGAACTGAACTGTTAGAGGGATTGAGCTATATTTTTATAACCTTATAGGTGTATGGCGGGATAAAACGGAACAAGGACACGGAAGCAGTTAGTTGGATTTCATTTAGTAGATTTAAATGAGTGTCTCTTTTGAGTAACTACTGTTTAACCCAGCACTTTTTTCGAATCCTTTTTTTCAACGTTAAGGCCAAAATAAGGGACACTACCGGTTTTACTTTATGTAAATCCATGACAACAGGTGTTAATGCGGCGCATTCGATACATGGACTGAAGAAATCAAGATTGACTGTATAATGTTGTGATGAGATCCTGTGATCCGAGATCACGATCACAGCCTAACGATCGCGATCGAGATTGACTGTGTACGGGCCGCCTATAGCTCCATTTGACTGGTCTGTTGGGGCTGTTGGTCTAGTGGTTAGTGTCCCTGACTGCTATATCGGACATCGTGGGTTCGATTCCCACCTAGGACAATTTTTTGTGTGATGAGCACGATCATTTGTTTGGTGTCTGGGTGAATTACGCCACCACTAGAAGCTAGAAGCGGCGACAAAGGAAGCTGAAGCGCGCGACAGCCACTTGTCTTTTTAACCGATTCGCGCAGCATCATAATAGACTCTGACGAAGAAGCGTGTGACGGCGTTTTGAATCGGCGTTTAGTGGCCGGTTCGGGCCACAAGAAGCGAGCAGCGGCGATTTGGAGCGTGTGGCGGCCACCGGCGACAACTGTGAGCGGTGAATCCATAGGAAATGTATGAAAACTATAGGAAATATAGCATTTTGTGGTTTTGGCCGGTGGCCCGTGTACAGCGACCCTTACAGACAGTCACAGTGTCCCATCGAGAAATAATATATTAGTAATTATATCGTATTCACGCTTGTAATTTTTAAGATTGTAATTTTTTTTTATTGTTCATAGGCGCACTTGACCACTATCTCACTTGATAGTAAGCAATGATGTGGCCGACGATGGAGCACGCTTGCCTAGAAGTAACCTATTCACTCTTGACTTAAAAACAACTAGGTTGTAGCTATCAGGAAACACAGACTCCGGCAGAGAATTTTACTCCTTAGCTGTATGCACAATGAATGAGTTCCCAAAACGTTTTGTGCGTATGATTGAGATGTCCACCACTTTTATTTTAAGTTTTTCGTTATTCGTAAAATACATATATTCAAGGGATTTGAATTGGGCACCTAATTACATTTTAGAGGTATGTGTAAAGTACTACATACCTCAATTGAAAAGGGAGGATCCTCCGACCGGACGGGTTTTGTATCTGGTCCGGGTATTCAAATATTTGAATTTTTCAATATAAGATAATTGATTTCCAGTTGTTGTATATTATGTTCTAATCGCTCGGAGAACTCTGATACCTTAATGCAGGATTTTAGTTTCTATGTGGTGACATAAATTTCACTACTATATTTTCCTTTTTAGGGTTTCGTACCTTAGAAGGAAAAAGCGTCACTTTGTTGTCCGTCAGTCTGTCTGTCTGTCTGTCAAGACCCTTTATCTCGGGAACCCGTGATGTTATCCAGTTGACATTACAACCATATACTCAAGTCTGCGGTCCCTTGAAGCTGTGAAAAAATCAAACTTCTGAGTTAACAATAAAAAAAGTTATGGCAGTTTATGTCGCAAAAAACGTGTATTTCGACACTCTCAAGGGAATCAAAATTCATAGGATACTTCCAGTTGACCTAGAATCCTGAAATTTGATATAAAGCAAGCTATCATAGCACAAGTATAGGAAAAAATCTGAAAACTGTAAATTTGTAGTTACTTTTTTTGTGATTCGGAAAAATCTTCATAACTCAAATTCGGGAATTGAACTGTTTTCATAGGTAAGTTTGTACGGAACCCTCAGTGCGCGAGTCCGATTCGCACTTGCCCGGTTTTTTTTTAATTTTTGTGATATTTGACGCAACGCAATACGCCTCTGTCACACTTTTTGTACTTTACTTTAATGGGAGGTTCTTTTTATACGTTGTCGGTATAAAAAGAACCTACCATTAGTGAAATGTCACACGCCCTTCAATACTTTACCGAAATAGAAATAGAATATATTATGAACATATCTGTTATTTTCTACATATATCCAGCTTGTTATAAGAAAAAATATATCTAGGTATATAAGGAGAAACTGACTGACTGACATATCAACGCACAGCCGAAACTACTAACTACTGGGACTAGGAGCGTGGAATTTTGTACAAGGCTTCCTTTTGTGACGCAGGCGAGCACTAAGGCCGGTTTTAGTGTTCGACCGACCGTCGGTGCGTACCATCGTTCCGGACGATACGCATAACCGATCGTCAGTTTCTAACCTTCAGTGCTCTCCTGACCAACCAAACTGGCTGGACTGGTACAGTCACAAACACGTACACGAAATGGACGCGTTTACAAATAATATTCACACACAACTATCACACAACGCCGTCTTGTCCCAAGCTAAGCAGAGCTTGTGTTATGAGTGTTAGACAACTGATAAACATACTTAAATATTTCTAAATACAACATATTATAGATAAATTACACCCAGACACAGAACAAATGATTGTGCTCATCACACAAACATTTGTCCTGGGTGGGAATCGAACCCACGACCTTCGGCATAGCAGTCAGGGCCACTAACCACTAGACCAACAGGCCAGTCAAATGGTCGGTTCACCAATCGGTGTAGCACTGAACGCGTTATTTGTTTCCATAGCGCGTCGGTCGACCGACGGCACGCATGCAGACGCGCTTGACCGTCGGTCCTCTTACGCAGTACGAATTATTAACTGCAGTCGCCATTTGTCATGCTACGAACGCAATAATCGTCAAAATCTGGGAATTGTGTAATCTTATCGTGAATGAAGTATTATGTTTTAAGGGCAAAAGATTGTATGTATGTTTGTTACTCTTTCACGCTCAAACAGCTGAATAAGATTGGATAAAATGTAGTACACAGGGTTTTTTATCCCAGAAATATGTTCCCTTGAGATAATTTTCTACTTTTATGGGCGAAACTGCTAGCTGAAGTTAGCTAAACATAAACCGAATAATATAGGATGTCCTACACTAGTCAAATCCAACACCCTTATTAATTGATTATACTCATTAAGTACTTACTCACACAATTGAATGTGAAAATATATTTGGCCCATATGTTACAGCACCTTCCTTTCGTGAAAAGACTCATCGTCCCATTCATATATGACAAGCGGGTTCCTGTAACAGAATATGTCTTCATTGTACGGAGGACATTGTCATACCTCTCCTAACTCTTGACCTGATTTGCGTCTGGAGAGCGTAACGCCTATGTAATGAAATGTCTGAGCATTCCTCATGTTACTAGGAGAACATGTTGATAAGGAACTTAGTTTTATGGCTTTTTTTTTGTTATTGGCGTGGGGAATCATCCAATAACTCCTGACATTCTGGGTGGAGCGGCTTTAATTTATTTTTTAATTTTATGTTTTGATACAACCTTTTTTACACAATTTATTTTACTGTTTTTAGTATTTGTTGTTATAGCGGCAACAGAAATACATCATTGGTGAACATTTTAACTGTCTAGCTATAACGGTTCTTGAGATACAGCCTGGTGAAAGACAGACTAACAGTGGAGTCTTAGAAATAGGGCTTCGTTTTTACCCTTTGAGTTCGGAACCTTAAACAAAAAAAAAGAAAACATACTGATAAGGCAAGTTGCTGAAAATGCATTTACGTAGCTGAAAAATATATATAAAAATTGGTAAAATATGCTGCATTAATAAAAAAAATGAACTCAGTTTTACATGGTACAAAACAAAGTTGCTTCCCACATCTATCTTTCTGTTAATTCTCTACTCCTGAATCACAGCTCGGATTTTGATGCGGTTTTTACTTTTACATATAAAGTTATATTAAACTTATTAATCCAAGTCAAATCAAAATTATCACATTTCAAAGTGGTGTTTAAAAATACGAAAATAACCCTAATATTTAATACGCAATTTACTTTAACGGATTCATTTATGGTTTTATAGTATAAATAAAATAAAATAAATTTATTTCAGACTAATTTCAATGTCCATATTAATAAAGTCGGTTTGAATTCATAAAATAAGATAACCAGACCATATCCCACCTTCCATCTTGCTTTACGGTGGAGGTGTGCCCCGCTTGGGCGGAACACCGCCGTGTCCTCGTGGAGGCAATTGGCGGCAGCGACCTTTCGCGTTGGGCCCTGGTTCAGGCTATGGTCCGAAGCGAGGAGGAATGGCAGGCGGTCGCCTCCTTCTGCGAAGCAGTAATGTTAGCGAAGGAGGAGGCTGCACGCGTGAGAGAACGAAGGTTCTCTCGCCCTGGCCGCCGTAATTCCGACCCCGACTACCAGCCACGGTAGACGCGGGCTTGCGGACGTCGAGCACTGGGTAGCTCCCCGTCCGGCTGTTCGGTAATTAACCGGACCGCTCGCCGTCCGGCTGTTCGGTAATTAACCGGACCGAGCCCAGTCCTCAACAGCGCGTAGTGATCCTCGCGCTCCTCAAAGAGATGTCAGCAAACCGTAGGGGCCCAGCAGGGCCAATGCCCGGTAGCTAGGACCGCGGAGAATTTCTGAAAGGGAAACCCGTAGTCCTAGAACGCAAAGGGTAATTGAAGGATACAGGTGTGGTTTTAGTCAGTAAAAGTCTGACACGCCCTCTCGCTCCACCCAGAGCGCGAGAAGTCATTTTGATGATTTCCCATCTAAAAAAAAAACCTTCCATCTTGCTTCACGTACCCTGTCAACTGTTCACATTGGGATCTAATGACAGCGTTAGCGGACGGCATTGCCGTGGCCGAATACTGGGCCAGACAAGGAAAACAAACTATTTTTGACACGCTAAGAAGAAGAAGTTGAGTCGTTTGCGTATTTATTTTATTACTGCAATTTAAAGTTAACTTTTACATAATATGGAACAACTTCTCAGCTGTCATAAACTAAATTACCTGGTGGACTAAATATAAGTACCGAAACGAAATTGTGAGATTTCTAATAGAAAAAAAAATGAAAATACCGAAAAAAATATAGTTATTAATTTTAATAATTTAAACATTGGATTGGCACAATGAAAAATAGTTATTTTTAATATTTAGTGTAAAAATACATGTCAAAAGGTTAAAATATATTAAATGGTATAAAAATCCGTTCAGTGGACAAGGGTCCGAGTACAACAATGCCATTCTAGCTATAATGCTTTTATCTCAGCAAATCACATTTTGAGTTACCCACAAAAGAATAGCGTTGAATTTCAACCAACCCTACGAAATTTAACCTACCAATGCAATAAAACTACAGCTTAAACACATCGGTAGTGAATTTTTGACTGATTATCTTGGCATCAAAAAACAAAAGCTCACCAAATATCTACTTAAACTTCAGTTCAAAAACGGCAAAATAAACCTTACGGCCACTCCACTAGTGGTGCATAAATAAACTTTTAATTTCCATTTCTGTGCGAAAGTACTAGGAGTCCATACGCGAGGAGAGCTTTCAAGACGGTGCTCACGGAACAACTGAAGGATGCAATTATAGAGCGGGCAGAAAACAAAGAGATGCCAAGTCATGTGTAGCTAGTAGCTACTCCACCAGCCAGAAAATAGTACTAGGCAAGCAGAATTTATAAGAGCTAATACTTAAATACTTGGAGGCGTTGGAAATTCTGTAAATTACACACTTTCCAGGCGTGAAAGTGTAATTTAAACGTTTCTAAATGAAGAAAATGAGGTGAAGCAGCATTTAATTTGAATTATTAGTATGAGGGTTTAATAGCCACAGTTTTATTTATATTTACTAGCTTTTGCCCGCGACTTCGTCCGCGTGGAATAGTTACTTTAGACATTTTTTTTTTAGGATTCTTATTTTACAAATAATACACACTCTGCTGTAGTTTACTGCATATAATGACTTAAAAATTTTTAGTGTTCCGTACCTCAAAAGGAAAAATACGGAACCCTTATAGAATCACTTTATTGTCCGTCTGTCTGTTTTTTTGTCTGTCTGTATAGAAAAAATAATATGTATATAGTATAAGTAAAAATCTAAAAACTGTAAATTCGTTACATATAATTACGTCACAAAACATTTTTTTTGCGATTTGGAAAAATCATCGTAACTCAATTCGGGAATTGAACTGTGTGCATAGGTAAGTTTGTACGGAACCCTCAGTGCGCGAATCCGACTCGACCAGGCCCGGTTTTTTTTATTTTTGTGAGAACTTCAGTTGGAGTTATTTTTAATTTAATATAACATTTTTATAAACTATGTTTTTTGTTTTACCATCTTTGGTTAACACGTAAAGATTTTGCGGGTTTGATACTCGTGAGCATGCGACATAGAGTTGCCCATGAGAAAAACAGTTTTTTTCCAAATGTACACCTGCAACTTTAAGCGTCTGTCCTTGGGCTTTATTAATTGTTATTGCGAATGCTGCTTTGAGCGGAAACTGTACTCTTTTAAACTGAAATGGCAAATCTGTCGGAATAATTGGAATACGCGGAATTAAAACATTTTCTCCTCTTGCCATTCCAGTCATGATTGTAGCTTTTATAACGTTGCGTCACAGATGAGTGATTTGTAGTCGTGTACCATTACATAGCCTTGGTGCGTCAAGGTTTCTCATTAATAGGACTGGAACACCAATTTTCAGTCTCAACTTGTGGGAAGGCACTCCTGGTATTTCTAAAGAGTTGAGAAACTCTATAGGGTACGACGTCACTTGTTCAGTGTCTAAAACATTATCTACTGAGAGGTACTCAACAACATCCCCTTCCACGTCTGACATAATAAGTTCGTTTATCTGGCCTACTGTCTCATTTGTCGGTGCCAAAATTGCCCTTTCACACAACCATTCTCGATTGGCCATATTTATGTCAAGATCAGGATAGACTTTTTTTTTTAAATCATCTGTGTTTTCGACAGTTTGACAGAATTCACTTCCCAGTGTAATCATGCCGTTACTGTCTGTTGGCATACTACCGTCTCCGATGTTTAGAAGAGCAGCCGCATATTGTCCTGCTTGATAATCATTATGTAGTTGTACACGCATATTTGTAATCAGACGAACCTTTTTTACGTGTACCCATAATACGGACGCCTTCAAACAGGCATTTATTTCATCTGCCGGTGTACCCCTAGTAATAACCGGTAGGGTCTGTCTGAAGTCACCAGCTAAAAGTACCACCATCCCTCCCATGATAATCTGGTTACTTTTTACATCCTTCATTGTGCGATTTAGTGCTTCAATTGCTCTTTTGTGAGACATCGTACACTCATCCCAAACCAACAGCTTACACTGTTGGAACATTCTTCCGCGCTCACCGCTTTTGCTTATATTACAAACAGGCATTTCCTCATGAGCTAAGTTCAATGGCAGTTTAAGAACTGAGTGCGCTGTTCGTCCCCCACTAAGAAGTGTAGCAGCAATTCCAGAGGAAGCTACTGCAACAGCAACTCCTTTATCTTTCCGGATTTGAGCTAAAAGTAAGTTTAAAAGAAAGGTTTTGCCAGTACCTCCTGGAGCATCTAAAAAGAACAAACCACCTTCGCCACTGGTAACTTTTTGCATAACTGTGTCAAAGACTAATTTTTGTTCGGTATTCAAAAGTGGAAGAGCCTCCGTTATTTGTCGCTCTAGAGAAACAGTATCATAATCTAGTTCTCGCATTAAATCACTACTAACTACCCCAATTCTTTGTGGTCTGCTCATCCCAAAGTCAGATAAATTTTTTCCAGTAATAGTTATTAATTGGTCTTCAATCTTTGTTAGCGCGTCATTGTAAATTAAATCATTGTATGAAATATTCGGATTATTGCCTTGTAGTCTGTGTAAAATATCATCCGACATATCATTTTTATACTTTTCCCATAATTGTTGAGGGTTTGAAATTCCACATGTTGCTAGTAATATAGCGAAAAGCTCTCTCACCTTAGGCGCAGATCTGCACTGTGCAGCCTCTTCCAGAGTTATATCCCACTGATTGTCATTCTCTAATAATCCTCTTGCCTCACATGCCTCTCGGAATGTCGAAAATTCCTGATCATTGTGCTTTTTGAGATCTTTGAAAGAGGTTGGCCCGCGCACTTGGTGTAAAAGTATTCTCAAACAAAAACATTCCATATTACTAATGTGGACCGTGTAAACTCGACCTAAGGCATCTCCTGATTTGACACCAGGCCAATTCTGAACAGGTGCTCCTTGAATACGGCGTTTCCATTCTCTCCTTGTTGTGTTCCAAGTATAATATCTCGGTACCTCAACATAGAGAAGCGTTCTTGCAAATTCATCTCTTGTACAGAGATCAAAAAAAGCGGTGAGTGTAGTTTTCGGAGGAGAAGACAGTCTCTCTTGGAAATTGTTTTCACTAAAATAGACACGTTCGCCATTTTCTAGATGCACACTGAGATGTGTGACAGTGGGGTGCCTTTCGTGTAACGGGAACGCTAAGAGACGCCACACGGCTTCGTTACTACTGACATAACGACCAGACTGATATGTTTGAACTTCATCTACGGGGTTAGCGACCTCTGTGTTCCTAAAATTAAATATAGCTTGGTCGCTACCTTTGTTAATATATTTGCAGATATATTTGATAGCGTGTACTGAACTGCAAACCTCGACATTTATATGGGCGTTAAACATTTTTGACAAAATAGGCGAATAAGGGACCACCCAACTATTATCTATAGAAACGTAACTACCATTTCTGAGTTTTACAGATGCCGTTTGACCTCCGTCTACTGGTGCTCTTCTACGGTACAGCGGATATCCGTTGTCATTGTGGATAGTCTCTTTAATAAGCTTGCGAGGATATTTTTTTGTGCATTTCCCATCCTTCATGCAAGGACATTGGGGATTTTCAGGACCGCATGGACCATGAATCATATTTTTAACAATAATTTCATGGAGTGTCTTATCACTATTTGGATCCGGTATTTCAGCGCTGATGATTTTATCTATTTGATCGGGTCTCAACTTATCTTTTAACCATACTAAAATATGCACGTGTGGTAGGCCACGCTTTTGCCATTCTATCGAATACATGAAGCACAATACTTCTCCAAATATTTTTCCCTTGGTAATGACAGTGATTAGCTTTTTAACTTTCAATCTAAAAACTCTCGCAACTATATCATGTCTATCAATAGCCTTTTGTCCCTGTAGCAACTCATCAACAATTTCAGCCCAACTTGGGTTACACGTGAAAGTAATAAATAAATCAGGACGACCATATGTACGTACATAAGCAAACGCGTCCTGTGTGTATTCATGTAAATACCGGGGGCTATTTACAAATGAAGACGGTAAAATAACCATTTTACCTAAATTATTAGGATTAGTATTACCGTCACTTGTTACAGCGTCTTGAAGATGGATGTAGTTCTCCGCTCTTAATTTGTTTTGATTTAATGATATGTATCGTAACCGTTCGCTTTCCACTTTTACGTACATGTCAACATAAAACTGATTGGCCAGTTGTCTGCATCGTGATATTATATTAAAATCATTTTCTCGAATCATGATACGGTATGCATAAAAATCCATACACGATACTTTTTTATTGGGTAAAGGCAAACCTGTCACAGGATTTATTTGCGGTATTTGAAAGTAATACCCCTCTTGTCCTTTGCTGAATATTAATGGATATTGCAATGCGTCGTAAAATTTGTGTGTGTCTGGTACCCTGGTTAATGTGTCATTACGGGCGTGTAAAATAATGTCACGGGTAACAAACTGTTCACCAGAGACTACGGCTGCGACTTCATTGATCAATGGTGCATTATACCGTCTTTCATGTTCCCCACTTGGCGTACGGTCAGGGTGTATAACCAACTTGTAATCTTCTCCCGGCATTCTTTCTAATGCTGTTTTGAAAGTGTTAATCAGGTTGTTATGATCATGTAACATTCTTTGAATTTTTAAAACGGTATCCCTTTCAACTCCCATAATATTTTGACATCTGCGATCAACTTCGCTATTTTCGTCTCCCATGAAGTAAATCTGTAAAAATTTTGGCTGATCATTTGTAGGCCGTAAAGAGCCAATCCTATGATAAATCTGACCTTGGATTGTAAACGTAGTGGAAAATCCAGGCATAACAACCTCATTGTCTACTCCAAACGACGTCATTTGGAAACAACAATTATATTTCCTTATTCTGTTCAAAAAACGCCGTGACTCATTACTATCGTACAGAAATAAGGATTTTAGGGGTTCCTCAGGCTCACAAAGTGATGGAAGTGAAACTTTACCACCAGAACAACACATACACGGAGTTTCCTCTTTCCATTTTAGTGCTCCACAATATGTACACTTCTTATCCATCCGTCCTATGAGAACTAATCGATGATTAATATAATCGATCAAAGGGTCATAATCAAAAGCAGCGTCTAGAAATGCCTCCCATGTACTACGTGTAAATGCATTTCTCCTTTGTAACTGTCGTTCAGCATTTAAAACATGTCGTCTTTGTGATTCTTCATGGGAATCTGCAGCGATCAGGGACGCATGACGTTCGGCATCTAAAAGCCGACGTGTCAGAGTTTGCTCTGATGTTTCAGTAGCTCTTTGAGATGCGTGGCGCACGGCATCTAATCTTTGCCGTGCCTGAATTTGGTCTAAGGTCTCAGCGGCTCTTTGGGATGCGTGTCGCTCGGCATCTAATCTTTGCCGTGCCTGACTTTGGTCTAAGGTCTCAGCGGCTCTTTGGGATGCGTGTCGCTCGGCATCTAATCTTTGCCGTGCCTGACTTTGGTCTAAGGTCTCAGCGGCTCTTTGGGATGCGTGTCGCTCGGCATCTAATCTTTGCCGTGCCTGACTTTGGTCTAAGGTCTCAGCGGCTCTTTGGGACGCGTGTCGCTCGGTATCTAATCGTTGTCGTGACTGAGTTTGCTTCAAGGTCGCAGCAGCTCTTTGAGCTGTGTGACGTTCGGCATCTAAAATGTTTCGGGTCTGAGTCTCTTGTAATGACTCCGCAACTCTTAATGAAGCGTGACGTTCGGCATCTAAAATTTGGCGGGTCTGAGTCTCTTCTAATGACTCTGCAGCTCTTAACGAAGCGTGACGTTCGGCATCTAAAATTTGGCGGGTCTGAGTCTCTTCTAATGATTCTGAAGCTCTGAATGAAGCGTGACGTTCGGCATCTAAAAGCCGTCGCGCTTGACTTTGTTCTTCAGTTTCAGCAGCTCTTTGAGATGCGTGACGCTCGGCGTCTAAAGCCAAACGTGTTTGAGTCTGCTCTTCAAACTCTTGGCTTCTTACAGCTTTCGCAGAGCGAGCTCTGCTAGAACTACGTGCTAGATTTGATTTGCGTTTTCTAGGCATATTATAATTTAAAAAGCACGTAATTAAACAAAAGATCTTTTGACTTACAGGAACTAAAACTGTACCCAAAATCCGTTCTTACACTTTAACTTCAACTCTTCATTAATGGCATTTGTGGAAAAGACACCACAATTTTGCCAATAACACGTGCGAACTATTAAAAGACCATCAAACGCTGGAGATAATTCGTTATCACGATTTGATAGCTTTGACAATTGCGTTGACATCTTTTTGATTATAGTGATGTCTCCGAGTTCGATTTTGTAAAACCGGCAATTTAAATAATATAAATAGAAAAGTCGAACCAAGTTACCGATAGTATGCTTTATAATGCAGTCTCATACGAATTTTAATGGATATAGCACCTTCTAATATGTGCCGAATTTCAACTGATTGCTTTGAACCGACACCGGTACGAATGCTATATCCACTAATCGGTGTTGGTTGCATACCCAGAAAAGCGCTGGGCTATGGTTAGCCACATAGAAAGGACGAAACAAACAGAATAACCCTCGCCATCCAATGCACAATTACAGTTCGGTGCCCCAGAGACTTAAAAGACTTATCGTTTATATTAAGTCTATCAATCGGTTTATTTGAACTTTACTGTGTGCAAAACTATTCGCTAGAGTACCTAATTCTATATTGTCGTCTGAATTATCATAAAATTTTGGCCAAATTAATAAAATAACCTTGCTTTTGCTAGACTTCAAATCTAAGATTTGAAGTCGTAAGTTTGTAAGTTTAAATTTTAATATGAATATATGAATATGAGTCAGATGTTTGCATTTGTCAAATTGCCCTCGGGAAATATTTTGTATTGCTGAGCATAATTATATTTGAAATAAAAAGACTATTTTTACGGATATTTCACAGTCTTTTGGTCAATATCGGTTGCGGCACCTCTCTATAAAAAAAATATACAAATATCATATTTTTCGTAAAACTATCAGTAAAGAATCAATGAAAAAAAAAAGTAGTAAGAACGCATAAATATATAAGAATTTCTTGAAAAAAAATACAGCAAAATAAAATAAAATAAAGTAATCACTAAAAAAAAAATATCTGAGATTCGAAACACTACCCCCCTACACGCCGGTCTAACACTGAGACCTCTGTGCTACGGTGATCGTTGGTTTTTGGCTAAAATAGGTGTTCTTATAATAAAAGTCATCATTGTCTGCTTAACCCTTTGTCGATGATAGCGTGATGATTTTCATCTAAGATATTAAAATAGTAGCTAAATTAAAAAAAAAATTATTTTCGTTTCACCGCTTCGATTTTATTACGTGTTTTGATTACTTTTTACAAAAATATGAAGTAAAAATGTCTATGATGTGTTAAAAATATGCTAAAAGGCCTTTTATTATTATAATCGAAGTACCATCGTATATTATACACAAAAAAGACGACAAAATACTCACAAAAATTATTACTATAACTGGGGATCGAAGTCACGGCAAAAGTCGTTCAATGCCGACATTTTGGAATATTGCTCACCCCCCATAGCAAATAGCGTGATAATTTATAGCCTATGTCCTTTCTCAAGCTCTATTCTATCTTTGTACCAAATTTCATTAAAATCGGTTCAGCGGTATAAGCGTGAAAGCGTAACAGACAGACAGACAGACAGACAGACAGACAGACAGACAGACAGAGTTACTTTCGCATTTATAATATTAGTATGGATTATGTAGCCGTTTAATGTATGATGTGTACTTTAATCCGTTTAGATAAAGGCTAGTGAGAATTTTTTTAAATTGTTTTCGTGTTATTTTCAGTGTACCTTACATACCTCTTTTGATCTTCTTGGAAATAATTATCGCTAATAGAAAATAGCAAATATAATTTTACTAACTGTCCCCCGGGTTTCACCAGCGTCTTTGGTTACTACTCCGCTACTGCCGTATTTGTACTGTGTATTTTAAAAATATCTTTCTATTTCTTTAAATTAATTTGAAAATGATAGAGAGACAAGATGACGTTTATTGTTAAATGCATTTAGAGACTGGCTCCTGAGATACAAGTACCTACCTACTTATTTTACTTAGTTTAGGAGTCGAATGTTCATTTTATTTCCATTGATCAGTGTTTGTACAACTAATATATTTGCTCATGTCATCATAAACTGTTACTGTGTAATGTAAATGTACAAATAAATTATTATGATTTATTATTAGTGATTTGGGGTATCCGCTGGGCTCCATCATCCATATTGTCCGAAGGAGTTACCATGGCCCTCAAACGCTTGGGGCAAGTGAAGGAATACAGGTAGATTTTAGTCAGTAAAAGTCCCTCCCCCTCCCCACTCTCTCTCGCTCTACCTAGAGCGGGAGCTATTATTTGATAATATGGCACTAAAAGCTACAAGTGGGTCTAACTATTATGTTGACAATGATAAAACAAGATAAAGTAGCTTTTTTAATACACTTACTCGATACACTTACTCTTATGCCTACCGTTTTATGGCACGCAATTGACTGTTTTCTGCACTAGTACAGAAAAGTGCACGAGCTTTCCCCGCCACAATTTATTGTATTTATCGCATCAGGCTGGGCGCTAAGCGATCCCCACGAGATGCGCGTCAAACCCCGTCTATATATTTCTTCAAAAGTGTATTGAAAAACGTCGTTTGATGCACGTGGAAATTTGTAACTGCAGCACTCGGCTCCACAACACCCCGTTTACGGCTCAGGTGGATTCCGCCTCAGCCGCTTAGCCGCTCTTTTCTTCACTTGCATCAAAATGTACTATTGTTAATGGTGCTGTTTTTCTAACTTTCTGTTCAAATCTAGTTGACAAATAAAAATAAGAATGTTCACCTAAACTCGACCCCAAGTGCATCCTTCAGAGCGTGCTACTCTCTAGGTAAGGCACCACAATTAATTACCAAGGCGTTATCCGCGCTTCAATAAAAATAAAAATATTTAAAAACTAGTTTTAAAGCGCCACCTCTTCTTATTTACCAGGGCATTATAAAACGGTGGAGTTTAAAGAGGTGGGTGTATTGTGGGACGCGATCTGTTGGTATAGGGATTTGGTTTCAAAGAGCAGGGGCTCAGTAAAGTAGGGGTATTGTGTTTTGAAAAGCGGCAATTTTAGCGAAAATGTCTCCTGGATTTTTATGAAAACCTGCCTTCTCTCTCTCATATACCTACTTGTAAAAAAACTTTCTAGTTTTAAATATATATTCAAAACCTATAGTTTTGAGTGAGTTGAAATGTGCATCAATCGCATTTGGCAAACTAGTGATAGAAAAAACTGGAGCATTGACGAACGCGCGCCTAGCGTCGCATGGGTCAGGTAATCGCACTGTGTAGCAAGTTGAGTGTAATAGGAGACATTCCTATATTGGTTGACATGTACTACTAATTTTTTAAGAACAGTAACTTCAGAACTAAGTGTTTTTTTTTTAAATTAAAAGTAAATAACAATATTTTTACATAAGAACTAATTAATTACTTAAACTAAACCTAACTTCACTTTTTTTTTTAATAAACAAATGCAAAATATGCACTTGGACGTGAATTTGAGTACCTACCTATTAACATAAATCGGATATGAATAGGGCGACAGATTTTCAATCACTGATTTTCCATCAGTAGAAATAATCAAATATTCTTTTGAAACTGATGCTTTAATTAAAAAAGTAATTTTGAAAGCGGCAGCTTTTTATTAGATATATTTTTATTAGGGATCCGTACCCTAAGGGTAGTGCTAAAACTCCACTGCCCGTCTGTCTGTCAACATGCTGTATCACATGAACCTTGATAGCTAAACAGTTGAAATTTTCACAAATGTTGTAAGTATTTCTGTTGCCGCTGTAAATTGTGTAAAAAAGTTGTATAGATAATGGTACGGAACCCTTCGCGTACGAAGGGTTTTTCATATATAATTCAATAAATCAGTCAAAGTTTTTTGGTGGAATATCGTTTCAGGTATTAATATTATCGTGATAAACAAACAAGAGTACGCGATATCATGTGAAAAGGATTGATTGCAGCCACTTCGAACTTTTACTCATGTGGAAACTTTTGGTGTTTCCTCGTAAGAACATTTATCACTTGTATTCTCTTTTTAGAGGTAGGCATAAATCTAAGGGATGCCACAACGTGTGTACAATCTAAGCAAGACATGAGTAATAAAACATTTTTTTTAGCTTCGAGAAAGTTCCTTTTCGATACACTTATTCGAAAATCCGCTCTTATCTCTATCGCTTTTAGGCACGCAATTTACTGTTTTTCTAGTTTTTAGTGCAGAAAAATGCTTTTTTTTTCGGTGGGAAAATCATCTTATGATATCCCCCCTCTTGGGCGGAGCGGGAGATAGTTTCAGACTTTTACTGACTAAAAACCCACTCCTGTTCCTTCGTTGCCTTTCGTACCAGGGCCGAGTCTTCCTTTCAGAATCAGACCCTTGGCCCCAGTAGACTTCGACCCTGCTGGACCCCTACAGTTGCTGACAACCCGTTCGTCGACGGCGCGCGTCGACGCGCGCCGTCGACTTGGACGTCGCACTGGGCCCGCGTAGTCAATTATGGCCCATTCCCTCTCCTAGAGAGGAGGCCTGAGTCCCAGCAGGGACATTAAAAGGCTGATTATGCTAAATAAATGGTTCTAATGAAAATGGTACTGTTGAAACTAGGCTCAAGGACTTAGGCACAGTTTACGGGGATGTGTTGCTTAGCAATATAATCTCAGGACACGCTGCATCGTTGGTGACGCCCCGGTCGTCAAGAATGCAGAGTGATTTCCGACTACCATAGGACCTGGTTTGCAAACGACGCGTCAAGCAATGGATCAGGCTTGAGTCGACGCGTGTTCTACGCAAGAGAGAGAGAGAGTAGTAGAGAGTGGCAATAGAACGCAAAGGGCAACTGAAGAACGCAGGCGCGTTTTAGTAAGTAAAAGTCTCACACGCCCTCTCGTTCAACCCTAGTTTTAATACTTTATATTTTTCAGTAGTACGACATTCCTTTCCAAAAACCAAATGCCATACTATCCAATTATATTATCTATCAAATTCAAAACCTATTCCAAATTAGCAAAAGGATTTTCCTTATAACTTTGTTTTTTACTATATAAAGATAAAGAAGACGGTTAGCACAACTGTAACACTTAACTGTGCCGTCATCATCTTCCAGCCCTTGTCCCGTGTTATTTAGGGTCGGCGCAACACGTTTTTTTCTTCCATTCTGCCCTGTCACTCGTCATGCTATCACTAACTTCCTTTTCTTTCATATCATTCTTCACACAATCCATCCATCTTTTCTTTGGCCTTCCTCTCCCTCTCCATCCATCCACATGTATGCTCATAGCTCTTTTAGTAACATGCGTTTCATCCCTCCTCTTTACATGACCATACCAAAACAAACGATTCCCCTTCAACTTTTCAGTCACTGCCGCCACTTTCAAACTTCCTCTAATATACTCATTTCTCACTTTATCTATTCTCGTCACACCACACATCCAACTCAACATTCTCATCTCCGCTACATGCAATCTTTTTTCATCCGTCTTTTTCACAGCCCAACATTCTGATCCATACAGTATGAAGGAACAGGAATGGGTGTTTAGTCAGTAAAAGTCTGACACTACTTTTCGCTCCGCCCAAGAGCGAGATTTGTCATAAGATGATTTTCCCACCTAAAAAAAAAAAAACCACACATCTATCTCAACATTCTCATCATCATTAACACTTAACTGGGTCATACGAATAAAAATTACCTACTCTGCAAGCAAGCATAGTATCAATAAAAAAGATTTAGTTCAGAATTTTAACCCAGAAGTACATTAAATACTAGTTAAACTATCAAATTAGTACAAATAGCTTCAATTATTGAATATTCTAGAACAAGTTATACAATACTAATGAACTTGTTTGAAATTGTGTTGTAACAACTCGCTTTAAATGTTTTACTAACAAAACAAACCATTGGGAAATGTAGACAGGGTTATTTAATTCAGTTTTCGGTTGTTTCAATCGGGGTGACTATGAACGGGTTATTCAATTTGTTTATTCAACTTTCTAGGGTCATTTTCGTGATGAAGGGTTGAAAGTATTATTTGTTGAATTCGTTTTATGTTACGGTTCACAATCTTTCGACAATTTACTATCTCACGAGATTATAATCTAACGGTATTTATTTAATGACATTATTATATTTACATATGTACATAAAAAAACTTCTAAACTTTATTGAATTAGTTGTTAGTAGTTGTTGTGTTGTTGTTGTTTGTTGTTTGTATTTCTCAGGACCTTTGGGTCTTGGACTTTTGGAAGGCGTACAAGAGGCCATTACCAGCTCACCGAGGCCCCTTAGGTCACACTTTTCATGGAGCGTGGTACTAATCGACGATTATCTCTGTACGCGTTATTCAAGCACCTCCAAGGGCCATCCATAATTGGTAGGAAATTATTTTGTCATAATATGGAAAACAAAGATATAAAAGTTTTTGAGCCGCATCAGTAATGTTAATCGGAACTGTAACCTTGAAATGCGATTTGTAATAAGGCGTGGTTTGTCGGACGAAGGGTATAGACATTCATTACAATTCAAATCACTTAATGTTTACTATAATCTTACTTTTAGTTCTCATAAAATAATCACTACACAATAATTACTACTACAAAATAGGCAACACAAGTAAGTCACTCCACTGAACGCGTAGCGCACACGTGTTTTCGACCGAGGCTATGATAATACTGCGTCTCCGTCATCGACTTACAACGCACTCAGTGTTGCGTCAGAATGTCGTGGCCAGTCACGTGACACGTCACTCTAAACCACTAGCACCACTCTAAACAACTAGCACCATCTCTGATATCTTTGAAAACTAATTTAAACACAAAAGCCTTTGGAGCTGGTCCTCGATCTGCTTAGTAACTATAGGTAGCATTATTCCTCATTATATCGTTGCTTAAATTTCAACTACACTTAGATAGGTCAGAATCAGGAACTTTTCTGCAGAACTGATAAACATTTTAACAGTACATAACTCAGTTTAATAAAAAAACTGAGTTACGTACTGTTTCTCTGGCAACACGACTGAGTTACGTGATTTTGTTGTGACTTTTCTATATAAGACTGACGTACGTATTTGTTTTTTGTGCTATAATTTGTGTCACCATTGTTTCGTACAGGAGTGTGATTTGTCAAATGCTATGTATTTTGATTTCCTATCGAATCACATACGTAACGTATTTTATATAAAAAAATATTTTCCTAAATCATATCAAAAATAATATATCAGGGCATGCAATTGGACACACATTTTCACTGTTTTTCATACTACCACTCTTACGCGATTATGACGTTATTACACATTTTTCATTAGATATTTTGGAAACACAGTATCTTGTTGATATTATCTAGGCTTCTATTGAAATCAATTTATAAATTTGTGTAAAACTAATCCAGTAAAGATCTCTGAAAATCTGCTATTATGCATGAAGAAATTTGACACTTTATAATTTACTCAAAAATTAAAAAAGTTTAAAAAGTATAACAATAAAAGCCTTGTAAATTTAATCAAGATTCTGAATGACGATAATTTTTTCAAAAACTTTCAAGTGTTTAAAAAAAACACGTATTTCCTGGAACAAGTTTTGTAAAATATTCGAATAAATCACGGAATTACCGAACGCTAACATAGTGTTCAGGCGTTATCTCTTTTTTCATGTTGCCTTTTTGTCAAACATCGCGTTGAATTGCGTTAGATGAAGTAACAAGCTTTTAAACTATGCTCGATAATGACGATAGGCAAGTGAAATAGGACCCTCTTAAGCGACCATTATGTGTTTTAGAGGAAAACATTATTAAACATTTTACAAAATCGTCATTTTTGGAGGGTTTATTTTTAGTAATAAGTATTAATTAAAGCAAAGGAATAAATAAATGGAATTGAAATAGAAATATTGACGACCAACGATCAAATAACACCGCGTAGAAAGCGTGGCTATGCTGCTACGCCGTAGCACTCTCGTAGCAGTGTGTCTTATCCGAACGAATATTATGGTAACGTCCTTGATTCTAAAAACACACACATTGTTATTCAAATACCGTACTATAAAATTAATCTTACAACGTAGTCCTCCATAAAATAACCCTCAGTCCTCCATTCATCATCATTTATATTTGGCAAACAACCCAGGAAGAGTTTATTATGTAAATATTTTTTTCAAAATTAAAATCTCTGCGATGTTATGTGACCCTGGTACCTTCGTGTCCGCTGAGGGTACGATATGAGATGACAAATGGCGCTAAGGTGAAAGCGATGTGGCACAAAATGTTTACCTCGGTTGTTTGTTTTTTTGAGTGGGATTAGAATCGCTTTTACACAAATTATTTTTGATTTGTTCATTAAAAAATTTGGTAAAATGCTCTGGTTTCTGTGGTCTAGTAGCTCATGAAAATAAGAAATAATGTATGTTGGTACTGTGATTTGATTGGATGATTTCATTTCATAAACTACTAAAAACTTAATTAACTAAAAACAAAAACTCCTAAGTATTATTTATTATTATGGATAGGCTCACATTTGACCTCTATCTCGCCTGATGGTGAGCAATGATGTGGCTGATGATGGAGCATTCTTGCTTAGAAGAACCTTAAAAACCCACAATTTTTAGCTACCAGGAGACACAGGCACCAACAGGGAATTCCAATCCTTAGCTGAACATACAATGAATGTATAGATCTCAAAGAGAAAATCACAATTTTTAATCATTATCATCATCATTTCAACCGAAGTATATCTACTGTTAGTCATAGGCCTCCCCAAAGTGTCGCAACAACGAACGGTCCTGTGCGTCACACATTCATCGGATTTCCATGACCCTCACCACACTATTACTGTATTGACTTTCGTCTCAGAAATTGAGAGACCGATTGTGTCAGAGTTTATTTATTTACTAGCTTTTGCCAGCGGCTTCGTCCGCGTAAATGTTGGTTATTGCGGACGTGAAGTTGAAGTCGAAGACGGATAAAAAGTAGCCTATCGTCCCTTAGCTTACAACACCGCTCAAGTCAAAAATTGGCGGTTTTCACATTTGAATGCCTTTAGATGGAGCTGCTCATTGCGCGTCTAACCATTGGTGACATGATATAGACTTCAGCCAATCAGAAGCCATAATTCGAACTGCAAATTTCACATTTGAATGCCTTTAGATGGAGCTGCTCATTGCGCGTCTAACCATTGGTGACATGATATAGATTTCAGCCAATCAGAAGACATAATTCGAAAAGTAGTGATAGCATGCAAATTGGCTGCCCTCTCAACACCGCACAGTTTTTTTCGTTTCCTGTAAAGTTGATAAAAATGACTTATGCGGTGTTGTTAGCTAAGGGACGCTATGTCCATCTTTGGAGTTCAAGCTTCCTTCGTACTTAATTTTATCAAAATCTGTTCAGTAGTTTACCCTGAAAGCGTAATAGACAGATAGGCAGACAGAGTTATTTTTACATTTATAATATCAAGTATGGATTATATACTTTATTGTACACCTCATAATGCGGACAGGATAAAAACTAAGTGTACAATGGGCGGTTTTATCGTACAGGGCAATCTCTTACACAGAACCTCAAAAGTTTCTTAAAAATTTATTTCTTAAAAATCTTCTTAAAGAAATTTGTTTTTAATCAAGCTCGCTAGCTCCTCTGACTTGTACCAAAGCCACGGGTACGATGACGAACCCTTTATGGTTTAGGGCTCTTGATATGTGCCCTTACATGAACAGATTAAATTATTAATTGGAATTTAACATAATTACACAAAAGACCTTTTGTGTGGTGTTTTTTGTCATATACAGTGTTTTGGTAAATACTAATTAGGTTAGTAACTACCTTACTTGGTATTATTATTATTATGAGTTTGTTCTTTTCCTCTGTAGGACAAAGGCCTCGCTTTCATTCTTCTCTATCATTAGCTGCTTCTGACCAATCCTTAAGGTAGAAGTTTAACTCGTCAAATCATCTCCTTCTGGGCCTAAAGTGTCACCGTTTCATGTTGTTTGGGACTGCAGACTACCTATCTATTGGGCACGCCATAATTATGGCGGTAAGTCTCCTCTTTGAGGGGGTGACTGGAGAGACACAGAATTTTTATCATTCTATTCTGCTTTAACCTTTCGTATGCCGTAATTAGAGACACAATTAAAAAGCGATTGTGTCTCGCGTCGATCCGCGCACCGGGCATTCAATGAGTTAAAAAGCATTTATTAATATGGCGATATCGTTTACTAAAAAAAAAAAAAAAATTTTTTTGCCAAATTGTAAAGTAGTTTGTTGGTACCTCCCGAATACAATATTAAAATATGTATCCGATTAAAATATGTTTATCACTTGTGCCTTTTTCATCAAAAACCAAAGGGTACTTAACTTTAAACATGACCTATTATTTAACACTATATCAAAATATTGCAGTAGCACGAAAGCCATAACTATTTTATTTGCGTAACAAAGGAACAATTCATGCCGGTAAAGCTTCATGCATCTATGAGCAAAATTATCCTATCTCCATACCCAGGCCATGATCCAAATTCGTTCAGCCGCTAAAGGGCATTCAATTATCCAAACATACGGACTTACACAATTATAGTAGGATAACATATAACTAAAGTAAATCTGTATATAATTATAAAAGGAGAAACTGTCTGACTGACATATTTATTTATTTATTAAAACTTTATGCACTTGTAATGAACACTGTACGGATTTAATGTCTTAGGCATTTTTTACCAGTCGACCTTAGGGTGGTGCAGAAACAAAACATGGTAGGTGCAGCTTAATGGTAAAGAAACAGAAAAGAAATACAATAATAAATATATACTTAGATACATACATACAAATTAACAATGTAATTAATTATGAGAAATGAATCCAACAAATCAACGCTGTGTTCTTTTTAAATCTTTATCTTGGAGCTTTGTCAATAATGACTATGTCGCTCCATCATAGCCAAATTTTGGATTTTATAAAATTTATCTTAAAATATGATTGTAGTATATTTTGTAAAGTAGTCTTGCTTCGTCTGACGTTGGCTTAGATAAGATTACACCAACTTCCTGCCTACATATCAACGTACAGTTGAAACTACTGGACCTAGGAACGTGAAATTTTGGACAAGGCTTCATTTTTTGATGTAGACGAACACTAAGAAGGAGTTTTTGAAAATTCAACTTGGAAGGAGGTGAAAAGAGGGAATTTCGTTTGAATGCCAAATTTTTATTCCTTGAGCCCATATACTTGAAACTTATCACAAACAGTGACTCAAGTTTCGCTTCGTCGTTTATACCGCGTACATCGAAGGACTGGAACAATTTGCCTGCTGCGATCTTCCCGTCCAACTATAATTTAGGTGTCTTCAAGGCTAGAGTGAATAGGCTCTTAATAAACTAGTGCGCCTCACCATCAATGATTGCATCACTGCTTACCATCAGGTGGGATCGCAGTCAAGCGCTGGTTTATATCAATTAAAAAAAAAAAAAAAGTGAATAAAAAGGGTTTATTATTCGTGTTTCAAAACACCCCATAAAAATGATTTAGGGAGTGTTAAAGGTTGGTTGGTGAGAGTAGTAGTGGCCGAGTGGTAACGGCCCCGACTTTGTTGCGGGTTCAAACCTAACTAGGCGCATTACTTTGTGTTATTTATTTCATCACCACTGCTCTCAAAACGGTGAAGGAAAACATCGTGAGGAAACCGGCATGTCCTAGAACCAAAAATTCGAAGACATGTGACATTCACCAACCCGCACTGGGCCCGCGTAGTGGCCTATTCCCTCTCTTAGAGAGGAGGCCTGAGTCCCAGCAGTGGGAACATTAAAAAAACCGGCCAAGTGCGAGTCGGACTCGCCCATGGAGGGTTCCGTAGCAGCAAGTAACATAATAATAATCTTTGTATCAGGTTCATATTTGGCTTGCGCAAGTATGACCACGTTTCTGAATTTCGTACTAGGCTCAAATAAGGTAAAATGCGGTTTACGATTTATGACGTACTAAAAAAAAACTACTGACCAGATCTCGTTCAAACCAATTTTCGTTGGCAGTTTTTATAGTAATGTACATCATATATTTTTTTTAGTTTTATCATTCTCTTATTTTAGAAGTTAGAGGGGGGGGGGGGACACACATTTTACCACTTTGGAAGTGTCTCTCGCGCAAACTATTCAGTTTAGAAAAAAATGATATTAGAAACCTCAGTATCATTTTTGAAGACCTATCCATAGATACCCCACACGCATGGGTTTGATGAAAAAAAAAATTTTGAGTTTCAGTTCTAAGTATGGGGACCCCCAAAATTTATTGCTTTTTTTCTATTTTTGTATGAAAATCTTAATGCGGTTCACAGAATACATCTACTTACAAAGTTTCAACAGTATAGCTCTTATAGTTTCGGAAAAAAGTGGCTGTGACATACGGACGGACAGACGGACAGACAGACAGACAGACAGACAGACAGACAGACAGACAGACAGACATGACGAATCTATAAGGGTTCCGTTTTTTGCCATTTGGCTACGGAACCCTAAAAAGGCTGATTATACTATGCTATTATGCTAAAGGTTGTAGGTAAGGGAGAATTTTATTACCTAGTGTTGATAAACTTGAAACTTGGCACAAATTCTAATCAAAATGAAAAATAAAGACTGTTTTTCAAAACTACCCACTAAGAGGTTAAAGTTTTTATGGAACCGTTTTCGCAAACGAAGTCACTGACAAAGTGCTAGTATGTGATATACCTGAAACTGAACAACAAAACTGAAGTGAATACAGAGTAATTATTTGAATAAAGTCATTAGCGACGATACGCTTGTGACAGCGAGCGTAGCTCCACAGAATGTAGAGTATCCCTACTCTACATGTTACAAGTAAACAGTGTGTATAGGTTTGTATGCACGCCAGTGTACGGCTGCTGGAAAGAGCAACATTTTTAGGGTTCCGTACCTCAAAAGGAAAAATATATGGAACCCTTATAGGATCACTTTGTTGTCCGTCTGTCTGGCTGTCAAGACCCTTTACCTCGGGAACGCGTGGAGGTATCGAGTTGAAATTAAAATAATATACTCAAACCTGCAGTCCCTTGAAGCTGTAAAAAAATCAACCTTCTGAGTTAACGAAAAAAAAAGATACGGCCGTTTATGTAGCAAAAAACGTATATTTCGACACTCTCAAAAGAATCAAAATTCATAGGGTCCTGAAATCTGGCATGAAACAAGGTCTTATAGTACAGGTATAGGTATACATCTGAAAATAGTAAATTAGTTGATACGTCACAAAAAAAAAATCGATTCGGAAAAATCTTCGAGACTCCCATTCGCGATTTGAACTATTTACATAGGTAAGTTTGTATGGAACCCTCAGTGCGCGAGTCTAACTCGCACTTGCCCAGTTTTTTTAAGGTGGAAGATAATCAATAACTTCTCCCACTCTACGTGTCAGACTTTTGCTGACTTAAACCTCACCAATGTTATTTTATTTTAAAAGAAAAGAAAGGGAACCCAGGGATCCCTTCATGAATGAGAAGAAGTAAGCGATAGATTTAATTTATATGAGGATTTTATAAGATCAATCGTTAATTACCGGATACTTAGAAGAGTTAAACTATAAAGTATCAAAGATATACTATTCAATTTAGTTATTTTTTCATTAATATTTTTTTTTTCTCGCTGCTAAAAGTTGGGTTACACGCCTTATTTTCTCCTATCCTGGTTTATTTCCCACTGCTGAGCCTTCCTTTATCCTCTTATACATTTTAGTCTTGCATAATCTCCGGGTTACACATTAGAATAATTTAAAACCTATTATTTTTAATAATTATTTTACACAAGCATAAAATAAATTTACACACCAACTACACTAATCTCCCGGGTGCCACCACCGTGTGGACCGCCCGGAGGACACGGTGGAACATACGGTAGAGGTGTGCACCGCTTGGGCAGGGCACCGCCGTGTCCTCGTGGGGGAGATCGGCGGCAACGATATCTCGCGCCGGGCCTTGGTACAGGCCATGCTCCGAAGCAAGGAGGAGTGGCAAGCGGTCGCACGTGCACGCGCGAGGGCGCGGCCCTCACGCCCCAGCCACCGGGATTCCGATCCTGATTTCCGGACACCATAGGCGCGGGCTTGCGGACGGCGAGCAATGGGTAGCTTGCCGTCCGACCGTCCGGTAACCGTCCGGATCGAGCCCAAGGCGTCGACGGCACGTACTGTTCCACATGCACCTCAAGGAGATGATAGCAAACCGTAGGGGCCCAGCAGGCTCAAAGCCTATTGGGGCCAAGGGTCTGATTCTAAAAGGAAGGACTCATCCCTGGTACGAGAGGCAACGAAGGAACAGGGGTGAGTTTTTAGTCAATAAAAGTCTGACACTATCTACAAAAAAAAAATCTACACTAATCTAAATAACTACACAACTCATTAATCAGTTCAATCTACCCAGTGTCTGGAACGAAAAGAAACTAATGTCTGATTCATTTAATTCATGACGCGTCGATAGTAATTTTTTTTACAGACACTGGGGGTTAAAGAGATATATTATTATGTATTGGATTCAAAACTTATCTCTGAAACAAAACTCGATATATCACGAGCTCGACACAGTATGTCACTTGTCACTGTGGCTTGAGGTCATAGTTCGGCTTTGCTGTGAACATTTCTGAGAGCGACTTCTAGCTAATAGAACCCTGGTACTCTCTCTGAATACTAAACAGACTCGAAACTTCTATAATAGTTATCATACATAGACGACGAATGTTTGAGCAATTTGAGGGAAGTATGAGTTTCGGCTTGATTGGGTTGAAATACGATAATATGGGTTAGATAGAAATGTATACTGAGATGACGGTTGATGGAGATGTATAGAAAATAAATATATAGCTAAGTATAACAGTTGTTCGAGTTGATCTTCAAAGTTAAGTCACGCTTACCGGGGTCGGTTTGTGGATGGGTGATTATTCTAACATATTGAGATTCCACCGTGCCTCAGAAAGCTGTTCGTCATTGCTGTCACTTGTAGATCTTCGACTGTCGATAGGGATAGTGAAAAGCCAGAAAATTTGATACCAGTTTTGCCAAGTTATCGTGTTATCTAATTGCTGGCTTGCGGAGGTCAGCTAGGCGTCACTTCATGTGAAATAGTACGTATATAATTGAGAAAAAAAAATTGGTCTAGGCTGAATATCAGTTAAGGTGCCCGATTTGAATACAACACAAATAGTTTGTTGTAACGGCAATATGTTATGACTAGAGAGAGATTACGCAGAGATCAGCGATGCTTTCCGAGATACGCTTCCTAAAAAGTTTTTAATCGAAAACCAAATAACATTTTGCCTGACCTCGTAATCAAACCCAGGCCCCTACGTTTAGTGTCGTTGAAACTGTGTGTGCCCCTAATATAGGTAAAAGGGTAGAATGATGATCGATTTACTTCATTTTATGAGCTGCCCGTTGCCGGAACACTTTGAACAGAGTTAACGAAAAAAGTTCAGAAATAAAATGTCATGTCTCCTCTCCTTCATTCACTCTTACTACACAAAATGGCAAAGAATAAAAAGAGAAATGTTAAACAGCGGCAGCACTCCCTCTCTCTTAAAGTGCACCTCAGTAATATCCGAGGACTGCACTCAAATCTCGTCGCAGTCCACCACCATCTGGAGACTGAGAAACCTGCTCTTTTTTTTCTTTCGGAGACGCAGAGCAGTAGTCCGTCAGACGTGTCGTACTTATCTTACCCAGGGTTTACCCTGGAGCACCATTTTAAACCACGCGCGGGTGTATGTATGTATGCCCGGGACGACATCTGCTATCGGCGTCTCCGCAATCTTGAGGACTCCAGGTACTCCACGCTTTGGGCTTTGGTGGACACTGGCATAGATCAAATTGTCTATGCTTGTGTCTACCGTTCGCACAGTGGTGATCAGGAGACAACCAGGCTCACACAGCACCTTAGTGAGGCGGCGGATGTGGCTCAGCAGCGGTACCCTTCTGCCCAATTGGTGATACTGGGGGATTTCAATGCCCACCATCAGGAGTGGCTCTTCCCATACCAGTGCACAGACCATGCTGGGCGAGAGACGCGGAAGCTAGCGCTAGCGCTAAATCTCACCCAGCTGGTCCAGGGGGCTACAAGGGTGCCGGATGTTGAGTCACACATGGCCAATTGCTTGGACCTTCTGTTGACTACAGATCCGGACCGGTACTCAGTGTCGATATCTTCACCAATAGGTAGTTCCGACCATTGTCTGGTGAAATCTGTATCCGTCTATTCCCCGCCCGATCCCAGCCCAAGAGGCACCCGGCGGGTTTGGCGATACAAGTCAGCAGATTGGGATGGTATGCGTTCTTTCTTCGCATGCTATCCTTGGCAGCCTACTTGCTTCTCTTCCGCTGATCCGTCGTTGTGCGCGGACGCAGTGTCGGATGTGTTGCGTCGGGGGATGGAATATTACATTCCATTCTCTGATGTAACAATGTCTGACAAGGTTCGTCCTTGGTTTGGCGCCGAATGTAATCGCGCTGAAGCGCTTAAACATACGACTTACCAAGAATGGGTTGACGCTCGTAGGCGCAAGGCAAGTGACGTGACTCAAAAAAAGAGAGGCTATAATAGGGCTGCCAAATCCTGCAAGAAGGTGATGCGGAGGTCTCGGTTTGACCACATTAGCCGAATTGGGAACAAACTTGCTTCATACCCAGCAGGTAGTAAAGCGTTTTGGTCCCTGGCTAAATCTGTTGAATCGAACTTCTGCCGTCCCTCACTACCACCACTGCTGAAACCCGATGGGTCGCTGGCCCACACCGCTGAGGAGAAAGCAAATCTATTTGCCTCTCTTTTTGCGGAATCTTCACGTCTTGATTCCGGTAACGCGCTTCCCCCTGCCTTTCCTGAGCAATGCGAGACGACTATGGCAGACATACGCATCCATCAGAAGGACGTCCGTAGGGTGCTACGTAACCTTGACGTGAACAAAGCCAGTGGTCCCGACGGGAGACCGGCAATTGTTTTAAAAACTTGTGCGCCTGAACTGTCTCCGATCCTGACACGCTTATTTCGTCTTTCGTTTGAGGCTACAAAAGTACCGATGGCTTGGAAGCAAGCTAACGTGCAACCCGTGCCCAAAAAGGGTAGTCGGGCTGACCCTGCTAATTACAGACCTATCTCGGTAACGTCCATTCTCTGCAAGAGTATGGAACGAGTGATCAATAATAAGCTCCTGGCATACCTAGAAGCTAATGACATCCTCAGTGATCGTCAATACGGCTTTCGCCGAAATCGGTCAACTGGGGATCTTCTAGCGTATGCCATTCACATCTGGAGCGAGGCCATCGAGAAGCATGGGGAAGCACTTGCAGTCTCCCTTGATATCTCGAAGGCCTTTGACAGGGTCTGGCATGATAGCCTTATTGCTAAGCTTCCTTCCTTCGGTCTGCCCACTGGTCTGTGTGACTGGATCGCAGACTTCTTGAGGGGGCGATCCATCCGAGTGGTTATTGATGGCTGCTCGTCCGGTCAAATGGAAATTAATGCCGGGGTCCCTCAGGGGTCGGTACTCTCGGCAACACTGTTCTTGCTGCACATAAACGACCTTCTTAAACCCGGTACCTTTGGGTATGCAGACGATAGCACTGTTGCTGAGAGATACGTGTCCGATGCACGTGCTAGTGAGTCACAGATCCAGTCTTTCCGAGAGGCTATGGTTGAACGCTTGAACTTTTCCTTGAAGGCAGTATCCGACTGGGGCGATGACAATCTGGTCAAGTTCAATGCTGCTAAAACCCAGGCGTGTCTTTTTTCCGCCAAACGGAGCCAATTCCACCCGGCTCCATCATTCCGGGGTGTAACCGTGCCGATAACCAGTGCCCTTGAGCTTCTTGGGGTTACGTTGTCATCTACCCTCAATTTCGGCTCTTTCATCGAGGCTAAAGCTCAACAGGCTGCCAAAAAATTGGGGATCTTGGCCAAGGTGAGACAGTACTTCACGCCGGAACAGCTGCTCAAACTTTATCAAGCGCAAGTTCGATCGTGTATGGAATACTGCTCTCATCTTTGGGATGGGTCTGCCAAATACCAGCTTGATGCTCTGGAGTCAATTGAGAAGCGAGCCAAGAGAATCATCGGTGATGATGCACTTGTCGAATCAAAACTCCAAAGCCTTGAGCATCGACGCCGAGTTGCTGGCCTGTCGGTTTTCTATCGGTTACACTTCGGGGAGTGTGCGTTGGAATTGCACAATTTAATTCCACCAAGTCCGTTCCATCATCGGACCACTAGACGTACGGCGTTGCGCCATCGATACATGGTGGACATCCCACCCATACGTACAAAGCGTTTTGGGAACACATTCATAATGCGTACAGCTAAGGAGTGGAATTCCCTGCCCGAGTCTGTGTTCCCTGATAGCTACAACCTAGGGGTCTTTAAGTCAAGAGTGAATAGGTTACTTCTAGGCAAGCGTGCTCCATCGTCGGCCACATCATCGCTTACCATCAGGTGAGATGGTAGTCAAACGCGAGACTATCAATAATAAAAAAAATAATAAAAAAATGTACCAAACCAACTTGCCAATATAGAGTAGGAAAGTCTGGGGTCAATTGAAACGTGAGTCAATTGAAACTAATTGAATAATTTAAAAAATGGTTAGTGACAACAGTGCGGCGTCCAGGGGGGAAAGGACTTATTTATTTATTTATTAAAACTTCATGCAACACAAAAGTAAAAAGGCTGACTTAATACCTTAGGCATTCTCTACCAGTCAACCTAAGGCGGTGAAGAGAAAAATATGGCAGGTGCATAAAAATATAAACATTTCCTTCTTTCTTCTTTTCTTTTCTTTTCTTCTTTTTTGAGGACTTCCTGTTTTTATGTGAATATGTGGTTTTTTGAACATTAAAAGTAAGTTTATTTAATGTTTTTAAAACCGATTGTTTCTGTTTTAGCGTATGTCAGGATCGTCATTTTTATGAATATACCAGTTGGATTTTTTTATGGTCATATCTATCTAATTCAAATAGTTTTTTTGTTATTTGACTAAATGGGCGGGGTCAATTGAGTCGTGTTCTATTCACCCCGAGTCTCGTGTAGTAGAACTAATACAAAAAAACAATGACAGTTTCAGCACTATTATATTTTTTCTTCTCAGTCGTATACTCCTAGCGGTGTGGTCTTGGTTATGGATCGTCTAGTAGGTTGGTTGCGGTTTTTGCGAGACTTCTCCATCTTTCTCTATTCGTGGCACTGCGTGTTCATTCAATGAGGAAACTCTTCGAAAATGATTTAATGGGTTCTGTCCATCTGGTAGGTGATCATCCGAGAGAACGTAGGCCCTCTACACTTTCCTATTCTTATCGCTTACTCTACCCTATCCCTTACTTATTATATTAGATATACTTAAAATCATGTCTTGAATCTTCAGTAAAAAAAAATATTCTCTGTCTACGTCGATAAAGCAAGCTCTAGGCATCCATAGCCTCGGTGAAGTATGGCACTTCAAAAGGAATCAGTGTGGAAGTAAGAATGTTCCTGATTAGTTTATCAGTGCTGTGGACCGAAGATATGAATAAACTAATACTGGTGACTTTGTGGACGCCGAGGCCTCCCATACTGATGGGAAGAGTAACTTGATCCAAAGCTCGATCGTCCAAGGTCATATTTAAAATTAAAGTAAGTGTATGCCGGATAATTTGGTCCATTTTATCCAAAAGGTGAGGGTGCTTCCATAAGTGGGAAGCACGAAGGAAATAATTATATTAATTTAGTACCGAAACAACAATAACGAATTAGGGTAATGGCCGAATGCATGTTAATTTGGAGCAATATTTCCGAAACGTCATTAAAATTTTGTATTTTTTCCTCCACAAAACTAAGAAAGGAATTCTCAAAGATTGGGGACCCAAGGAGACGAAGAGAACTTTTTTTTCGTAAATTATTTTAAAACGTATTATCCTGGCACGAGGCTAGAAAACGTTAAGACAGTAATAACGTATGTGCGTCGGACGAGCACCTATTAACCCAAAGCTATTCGCTGTACTGGATTAAATTATATCTTTTACTACACTGTTTACAAGTACAAAGGGATCGCTTTTATGTGTCACGCTGTCAATATAATCTGAATTAACTTTTAGAAGATATTCTCATTTACATAGAAAGTTAGTGACCTATCCGTGGCTCCGCGATGCGACCACGGACGCGTACCTTCATAGTCGGGTATTCGTCATTACACGCTTTTTTTGTCGGTGGGAATATCATCCAATGACATCCCCCGCCCTTGGGCGGAGCGGGATATAGTGTCAGACTTTTACTGACTAAAAAATCTACTCCTACTCCTTTTTTGCCTTCGTTTCAGGGCCCCAGGTTTCTCTTTTCCATCACCCATGGCCCCAGTAGGCTTAGACCAAGCTGGGCCCCTACGGTTTTGCTGACATCTTGAGGCGTCCGTGGAACACTACGCGCCGTCGACAACTTGGGCTCGGTCCGGACGGTTACCGGACGGCCAGACGGCGAGCTACTCATTACTCGCCGTCCGCAAGTCAGTGCCTACGATGGTTGGAAATCGGGATCGGGATCTCGGCAGCTGGGGCGTGAGGGCCGATCTCTCACGCGTGCGGCCGCCTCCTTTGCTAGCATTACTGCTTCCCAGAAGGAAGCGACCGCCTTCTACTCCTCCTCGCTCTGGACCATGGCCTGTACCAAGGCCCGGCGCGAGATATCGCTGCCGCCGATCGCCCCCACGAGGACACGGCGGTGCTCTGCCCAGGCGGGGCACACCTCTACCATATGCTCTACCGTATTCTCCAGGCGGTCAACACAATGGTGACACCCAGGCGTTTCTTCCGCACGAATCCGGTGCAGGACCCTCCCGAACTTACCATGTCCGGTGAGGGCATCCGGAAGGTAAGGACTCCGTGAGGTCTTTCCAGCCACGCCTCAAAGATGGGACTTACCGCCATAATTATGGCGTGCCCAACCTAATAATTAGGTATCAGGAAATCGCAAAATTGCAGATGATTTTTTCACTTTGCCCCTTTCAAATTTATTTCGATAGTGACGTTTACACTTAACCATTACACACTCAGAAAAAAATCCGAATTAAAATCAACTCGTAACTTACTTTTTGAAAATTCAACAAGCTTAATTCAGACTGAAATTAAGTACAATGAGTCGATTAAATCCCCCGAAAAAGTACTCGATTACTGTAGCAAATTATTGTAATTGTCGATGTAGATAGTGACACACATCAATACTTTAAAGGTGACGAAAACTTGCGTAATTGCATCAGGAATGAAGATATCCGCAGGAGAACCAAGGTTACTGACATATTCCCGATGTTTGTCTGTTATCAAATTTTGCAAATTAAATTTGATCACATGGAGTTGATCTAATGATGGAACTGGAAGATGGCCATAAGAACTCGGTAATTAAACGACATAACCCCATTGAGTTTGGGCTTGATTCGTCTTGACGAGTACTTTGGTACTAGATGATAACCTGATGATGGAACTGGAAGATGGCCTTAAGAACTCGGTAATAATAACCGTATCGTGTTTCAACTTTTTGGAATGGTCTTGATGAGTATTGATCATATTAGATATACTTATATAATTAATACTTATCATACCTTGTTATATATAATTAATGCTATAATAACTTGTTATGAAAAAAATATTTTCATTAAAAACTTGTAATCAAAATTAAGTTCTGATTATGGGCATAAATATTATAGGCGACCATATAGTGATTTTGGTATTTTCATCGAGAACTTAAGCAGTTTAAAAGTGATAAAGTGGAACTGGTGAAGAAGACCAGGAATGGCCAATGGAACTTCACACTCACATAGATATCACAATGAAGAGAGTTAAGCAACTGTGACAATATAAATAAATCAATAGTTCTGAATAGCATAGCATAGTCGGCCTTATAATGTTCCCACTGTTGGGACTCAGGCCTCCTCTCTAGGAGAGGGAATGGGCTGTAATCCACCACGCGGGCCCAGTGCGGGTTGGTGGATTTCACATGTCTTCGAATTTTTGGTAGTTATGTTGAAAATAGTATCATCGAAGTGATCGGATGATGATGATGGAGCCGAAAGGTAGGCACTGGAACTCCATAATTAATCAATGTATCCTAGCCGTTTTTGGGCTTATTAGAATTGTCATGAGATGCACTTTGGCTATAAGGTACTATCGAACTGATCTGATGATGGAGACGGAAGGTGGAAGGTAGACACGGGAACTTCATAATACAACAATGTATCCTAAGTGATTGGGTTAGTAAAAGTGTGTAATAAAAATCTTTTTACAAAAAAATAATAAAAAATAACCGCCTTCACTCAAAAAAAATAAAAATTAAAACGATAAAAATAACTTTAGTTTCGGAGGGCGGTGTTTAATAAAAAAAAAAAAAAAAACAATATCATAAACACTTTTTTTTGTAAAAAGATTTTATTGTCAGAATTATTCATTATTATTGTAGACAAAACTGACTTTTCGCTGTTATTATTAACATTTCTTTCCAACAATGGAAAACGGTTTAATATGATTGTGTTTTTTGGCCCTCTATCATGATTATTGTCCGTTTCTGCGAAATTATAGTTTCAATCTTCCTTATTTTCAAGATTTCATTATCCCCAACCCAAGTTTTGGCGCCTGTTGATTAAGTTTTCGTACCAAAATTTTCTTGGTAGCTGAAAGTAAGATGAAGTAATAATAGCAACATTTAATTTTTTATGCAAGGAAGGTCGCCAAACTAAAGTGGCAGTGGGCAGGGCACATTGCTCGTAGAACGGATGGTCGATGGGGCCGAAAGGTTCTAGAGTGGCGACCGCGCACCGGAAAACGCAGCGTTGGAAGGCCTCCCACAAGTTGGACCGACGACCTGGTGAGAGTCGCGGAAATGCGGTGGATGCGAGACGCACAGGATTGGTCGTTGTGGAGACGCTTGGGGGTGGTCTATGTCCAGCAGTGGACGTCTTTCGGCTGAAATGATGATGATGATGCAAGGAATACTAAATCTCAAGTTTTATCACACCAAAGATGGTCATCATATCCGGAGCCTTTTCCGAACTAGTTTGGGGTCGACTTTCAGTCTAACCAGATGCGGCTGAATACCCGTGTTTTACACGAAGTGACAGCCTATCAGACCTCCAAACCCAGTTGTTGGGCAACACGGTACTTCTTGGATTGACTGACGGACTTACTAGCATCTGACTACTTGTAACGACAATCAAAGATGTACTCATTAGTGGATAAAGAAAGAAAGAAAGAAAGAAATAAATAAATAAATAAAGAAAGAAAGAAAGAAAGAAATAAAGAAAGAAAACATTTATTTGAGACTCGCACAGGACAAACAACAATAAAATAAAAAGTAGCTATTAATCTATAAATACTTAACTTAAAAATAATAGAAAAAACAATATTAAAAAATAAAAATAAAAGACCTGTGCGAGGCCAAAAAGGCTCCCACAGGAAAAAAGAAAAGAAAAAAAGAAAGAAAGAAGGAAAAAAGGATAGAAAGGAAGGAGGAAAGGATTTCAGATGTCTTAATATTTTTGGTTCTAGGACACGCTGGTTTCCTCACGATGTTTTTCTTCATTGATTTGAGAGTGTTGGTCAAATAAATTATTAAATAAAGTAAAGCGCATGGTTGAGTTTGAAGCCGCGACCTACAACTCGTAAGTCTACTACCACTGGATGAAAAATGATTTCACGATTAATAATACGAAACAAGACATACTACAGAATAATCTATAGTGTCTCCAAATTCTCAGGTTCTTCTCCGTAGTTCCACACACTTCTTCGCTGTCCTCGATGTTCCCCGTAGCGTAGATGCAAATGTTTAGATATAGCGAGTTTCAAAACTTCTATGGCACAAGTTCATTCATCTTCAACAAGTTTTTTTTTGTGGATTTTATAGTACGGAGATATTTATCAATTAAAGTCATTTTCGATTATAATTTAGGTGTCTCCAAGGGTAGAATGAATAGGCTCTTAATAAACTAGTGCAGTGCACTATAAATGATTCCACATTTCTCTTGTATCGCCAGTGCGTTTATGAACACGATCTCACATACATAAGAAAACACACGTAGACCCGGAACAATTAGACGTTGGTCATACATACATAACCATAGATTACACTCTCCGTGAACCGTGCGTTCGCGTTCGTCCGTTTGTCTATGGTTTTGACAAATGATTTTGAAGCGCGGCGTCAGGCGTCTGTCTATGGTTCATTATTTACTGCATTTTATAAATATTTTTCTAACACATGACACATTTTACCATAAATTCACGCTTTTTACCAATGTTATGTATTTATTATTTTTCCTATGTTTGTTTTATCAATGTTTGTGTTTATTGTTTTGTTTCGATACCTATATAGTTTTATTTAACCTCCGTGAGTGTGACCGTGGCATCACCGCGGGCCCTAACAGAATACCAGCGCTGCGTTATTTTAAATATCGCAGTATATGCTGAGTTAGGCGCCTTTTTGACCTTGCACAGATCATACAGTTATTTTTTTATAAGTAGGTACTTAATTGTAATATATTTTAATTCAAATGTATTCTACTGTTTTTTTTTAATATTACTGTATGTGTGAGGTACGAATAAACGTTTTTTCTTTCTTTCTTCTTTCTTATACAAATAAGCAAGTATGAATCGAACCTGCGACACGCGGCACAGCAACCAATCACTCAACGATTGTGCCAAAGTCTGTGCAGTCATTTATAAAAAAAAAACCAATTTAATCAGTATTGAACAACCTACTAAACGCCTGTAAAATGAAAAAGTCGCGATGTTGAAATCAAACACAAAATTAATTTAAATCGTAATGAAACCAAGTTTGTTAACGATTTGACAACTTTTGAACACGAGTTGGCAATTTTCACTTTAATGTTTTCCGTTCAGCTGTCGCCTGATGATAATTGGTGATAACTGGTTTTAATAAGTAGGTTTTAATTGGGATATGCATACATTTTTTATTGCTAAATTAAACAAATATGGGCAAACGTGGGCAGGACACATTACTCGCAGAACGGATGGTTGAAGGGGACGAAAGGTTCTAGAGTAGAGGCCACGTGCTGGAAGACGCAGGGTTGGAAGGCCTCCCACAAGGTGGACCGATGACCTGGTGAGGGTCGCGGGAATCCGATGTATACGAGCAGGACCGTTATGGTGACACTTGGGGGAGGCCTATGCCAAACAGTGGACGTCTTTCAGCTGAAATGAACGATGATGATGAAACAAATAATAATAAATAATAATAACCCTGCCTATTGTAGGTACACTTATTTTTGATAAATATTTGTCCTGTAATAAGTTAAGGTGTGCAATAAAGAAATAAATAAATAAATAATCGAAGCTGTCGTTGCGCGGCTGGATCAAGGACCTGATACAGAAGGCAGTACTCCTTGATACTGCTCGCATTGTGAGGAGGTTCCTGTCTCTGGAGCCCTAACCAGCGGTAGCTTGGACCCTGCTCCCGACACCGGCGGACTACTATTTTTTATATTTTTAAATGTTTTTTTTTAAATTATTTTTTTAAAGAAATATTTAAAAATGTAAATTATATATAAATAAAAAAAATAAAGAGATAATAATAAATTCCACAACTTTCACACAACGCCATCTTGTCTAAAACTAAGCAAAGCACACGATTACACCAAAACACAGAACAAATAAATGATCGTGCTCATCACACAAACATTTGTTCTGGGTGGGAATCGAACCCGCCACCTCCAGCGTAGCAGTCAGGGCGACTGACAACTAGACCAAAAGAGAATTTTTAAAATATCTTCATCAACAATAAAGTTATAAAACTTGAAAGCGCTAATAAGAAAGAGAAGTCCAACATGGACTTTGACGTCAACGTAAATCACGCTCGCACGGCTACCATGGAAAACATCTTAGCAAGAATGACAGCCTTCCTAGCCAAGTTACAACCGTTTCATTTCGATTCTCTTTTCGTCGATCGCCTCGAGTAGGCCACGCCTCCGACTCCTTTATTCTGACGTCACCTCAACGCTCAGTCACGTGATCAAAACAAAGGAATAGGAGGCGTGGCCGACTCGAGGCGATCAACGAAAAAATAATCGAAACGAAACGGTTGTAACTTGGCTGGGTTGCAGATATAAAAAGATCAAAAAAATCTCATAAAAATCATCGGTGATCTGAAAATTTTCATACCTAAAAACGATACAAAAAATATTTCTTACATTTTATTTTTAAGTGTGAGATAGATAATCCTTTTTCACCAAGACAACGCGCCCTGCGTTGTCTTGGTGAAAAAGGATTATCTATTTCTGCATCTCATATCGATCATATGACGATATCCGCAGGAGAACCAAGGTTGCCGACATAGCACGAAGAATCGCCAAACTTAAGTGGCAATGGGCAGGGCACATTGCACGCAGAACAGATGGCCGTTGGGGCCGAAAGGTTCTGGAATGGAGACCGCGTACCGGAAGACGCAGTGTTGGAAGGCCCCCTACAAGGTGGACCGATGACCTGGTGAAGGTTGCGGGAATCCGATGGATGCGAGACGCACAGGACCGTTCGTTGTAGTGACATTTAGGGGAGGCCTATGTCCAGCAGTGGACGTCTATCGGCTGAAATGATGATGATGATGATGATATCGACACACTCAAATGACTGTCAAATAACAACTGCGCGTTCAAAATGGCTGAAACTTTGGTGAGTAACAGTCAAAGGATGCACATTTACATCTTTTATTGACGAGTGCTGCTTGCTATCTTCACGTTGGGTCGGAAACTTTTCAGACAACCCACGCACATATTTGTTTCAAATTGTTAAATCTTGTTTGCTTTTTTATCATCTTTGATTAATATAGTTTTCACAGTTAGTATTCTACTTGTGTATATATTTATTAATAAACTGGTTAGTTAACAATTATTTTTTTTTTTTAGCATTTTCCATATTAGCAACTTGATGAGATCCGTAAAAAACTTGATCACCCATCTGCAGACCGGACTCAACCCTTGGAGATTTACTCGAGTGGCCATTATGAGTCAGCTTCTCATTCAGAGGAAAAAGTATTATAACTTTTGAAGTATCTTCAACACTATATTAAACTACGAGAGTTACCTATAAGTTTTTTTTTGTAGCCACTACTATCCCACTGCTGGGCAAAAGCCTCTCCAAGTCCTTCCAGACATTCTTCTCCCGCACCGTCTCAAACCAGTCCTCGTGGTACGCGTCCAGATCATCTCGCCATCTCTTTCTAGGCTGGCATTGACGGTGCTTTCCCTCTGCAAGAACCCACTGCGTAGCAACACCTTCCCAGCGGTCGCAGTGCATACGGCTGACGTGACAATCCCAATCTTAAATATATCAATAAAAACCCATTATTTAACTGGCACCTAAGTCATAACTAACTAAAACCATTTTATCTATTTCGGAAATGAAAGCATCCCACACGTTAGATTAAATGATGTTAACTTTAAAAATAACCATAATTATGGTATTTCCAGGGAGCGTATTATTTATCCTTATCTCTATAAAGTAGTTATCAGTTTGCGCGGTTCAGGAAAAATTTACTGGTGCAGTGGGTGTAATTGACGAGCTGTAGGAAAAAATTGGTCAGAATGACTCGTTTCTTGAAAAGAAGGTTGACACAAAACCTGGTTAGTCTCCGGCATAGCTTAGCACGAACCCTATCACAGCTATTTTCCCGCCTGGAGGACACAGTGGAGCATACGGTAGAGGTGTGCCCCGCCTAGGCAGAGCACCGCCGTGCCCTCGTGGGCGCGATCGGCGGCAGCGATCTCTCGCGTCGGGCCTTGGTATAGGCCATGGTCCGGAGCGAAGAGGAATGGTAGGTGGTCGCTTCCTTCTGCGAAGCAGTAATGCTAGCAATAAAGGCGGCCGCACGTGCGAGGGAACGCCTCTCACGCCCCAGCCGCCGGGATTCCGATCCCGATTTCCAGCTACTGTAGGCGCGGGTTTGCGGACGGCGAGCAATGGGTAGCTCGCTGTCCGACCGTCCAGTAACCGTCCGGACCGAGCCCAAGTGGTCGAAGGCGCGTAGGGTTCCACGCAAGCCTCAAGGAGATGTCAGCAATTCGTAGGGGCCCAGCAGGGTCGAAGCTTAGGTACTGGGGCCATGGGTTAAGTGAAAATGAACCATGGGGTCCTGGAACGCAAGGTAAAAAAGGAACAAACGAGTGGATTTTAGAAAGTCAAAGTCTAAATGATTTTCCACCATTGAAAAATTCAGGTGTCATCGAAATGTCATTCCACAAATGATTATCTGGGTAACTAATTTAACCAGTATCGATGTCCAAATTAAAAGATGGATATTTCAAGTACCTATAAATAAAGACTAATAAATAAAGAACTCATAATATACTTAACCTTTTAGTCGGGTACAGACTGCTGTAATGTAACATGCAATGTAGCGCGCAATGAAAGAATTTGTCGTCCACATTATCGCAATGTAACAGAATTCCCGTAGTGTGGACGCCTTGCGCGTGCGAACCGTGCACACTACGCGCGCGAACAAAGCATTTAGAAAGAAAGAATGAAAGAAAACATTTTTATTTGGCGTACAATGAACAAATAAGGAAGTATTAAAAACTTAATGGTACTGGCCATGGTCCGAAGCGAGGAGGAGTGGTCGTCTCCTTCTGCGAAGCAGTAGTGTTAGCAAAGGAGGAGGCCGCACGTGCACGTGCGAGGGAGCGGCCCTCACGCCCCAGCCGCCGGGATCCCGATCCCGATTTCGGGCCACCGTAGGCGTGGGTTTGCGGACGGCGAGCAATGGGTAACTCGCCGTCCGATCGTTAGGTAACCGTCCGGACCGAGCCCAAGTCGTCGACGGCGCGTAGAACAGGAGTGGGTTTTTAGTCAGTAAAAGTCTGACACACCCTCGCGTTCCGCCCAAGAGCGGGGGATGTCATTGGATGATTACCCAACCGAAAAAAAATGCGTATGGTACATGCTCGGTTCGTGCTCGCGCTGCATGCCTTTCATGTTACGTTACAATAGTCTATACCGGACTTTAGCCTTTGCCCTATGTGGGGTATATTCAAAATCGTTACAGATAATTACTGTCACAAACAATATTTGTGAAACCTAAGACTTCTCTTCCAGGGTACCATACCCTAAACATGAAAACCAGAACCCTAGTAATAACTAAATCTCCACTGTTCGTCCGTCCGACTGTCCTTGCCGTTAACTTAAAGTAAAAAATGAAAATTCGCAAAATATAGGCCTTGGATATAGGCCTGTCCCAAGTGTCGTCTTGTAGGTATCGGATTCCCGAAGAATCGCCAAACTTAAGTGACAGTGGGCAGGGCACATTGCTCGCAGAACAGATGGTCGATAAAAGGTTCTGAAGTGCGAACGGAAGACTCAGCGTTGGAAGGCCTGTCTCAAGGTGGACCGATGACACGATCACGGTCACGGGAATCCTATGGATATAACTATATTAAATTATTTTGTTAGTAAATACGATTTAAAACCTATTTTAGTAATACTTCACTTCACTCTCATGTACCCAGAGACTACGTTCACTTACTAGCACCAATAATGTAAATCGTAACCATAGCGCCTCACTAAATGACTGAAGACTGAACATCCAAAATACGCTTAGTTTGGGAGACAGTACCAGTACCTATAGCACATTACATTCACTTGTGTCTAATAAGTCACCTTGTGAACTGTAACCTTGCGATAATAAAGATTATTATATATCAGTATGATAGAGCAGTGGTAGCCGAGTGGTAACGGCCCCGACTTACGAGTTGTAGGTTGGGGGTTTAAACCCAGCCAGGCGTATTACTTTATGTAATTTATTTCAACACCACTGCTCTCAAAACGGTGAAGGAAAACATCGTGAGGAAACCGGCATGTCCTAGAACCAAAAATTCGAAGACATGTGACATTCACCAACCCGCACTGGGCCCGCGTGGTGGATTACGGCCCATTCCCTCTCCTAGAGAGGAGGCCTGAGTCCCAACAGTGGGAACATTGTAAGGCCGACTATGCTATGCTACGAGTATATATCAGTATATCTCGAAACCCTGAGATCCCGGACCTTTGGAAGGCGTACGAGGAGCCGAAACCAACTCGCAGAGGCCCTTTAGTCACTTTTAATGGAATGTGATATTAGATTATTATATTTATTTATATTTAAATACATATTTTATACATTTTTAAATATTTCCTTAAAAAAAACATATTAAAAAACATATTAATCCATTGGCCGTCACGACTATTGGTACAATGACTGCTGTATCCACTTCCCACATGTCGACAACTTCGCGAGCCAAGTCAAGATACTTAGTTTGCTTATCTTTCTCAGCTTTCACGAGGTTCTCGTCATGAGGGACCGCTATATCAACAATCACTGTACGACGTTCTAGTCGATCTATCACCACTATATCAGACTTATTGGCAACAATAGTCCTGATAGATTATTATTATTATTACTTCATTTTGCACTATATTGTCTTGTAGTACTTGTCCATGGAGCGCCGCAACAAGAAGATTCTTGGTCACAGGGCGTGGGCCAAGAGTAGAAGACTCTTGGCCCAAGCCCTGCTTCAATTTTAGGAGCCAATAATTTTATTACTACAATCATTAATATACGATTAAATAGTTTATCTTTTGATCAAATACCCTTATTTATTTGAGCTGTAGGAATTACTGCATTCTTATTATTACTATCTTTACCTGTTTTAGCTGGAGCTATTACTATATTATTAACAGACCGAAATCTTAAGACGTCTTTTTTTGATCCTGCGTGAAACTTTTCGGTACTCGCACCACAAACTTCTTAAAATTGACATTCCGGTGCGACCCCAGCAACATAATCGTTTTTACGTTAATCCGACTCGCACCTGACCGATTTTTACAGTTTTGATGACTAATGGGACGCCGAGTTATCAGTGTAAGAGGAACAGGATGAGAACTGTTATCAGGGACGTTTTCTTATCACCAGTACGCATAAAAATGTTTATTTTCTAATTATGAATTTGGGTTTAATAACTCAAAAGCTGTCACCAGTAGCGGTCGCATCTTTGTAGAAATAACTTTTGATTCTAAAGTACAAAATGTGTAAAGCGGTGTGTGTGCTAGGCTTACTGGCGTTTTGTGTGGGGATGACGCACTCTTGGGGTGAGTACGAATAGTATGGCTTATTTCCTCATTATCAATGTGGTCTATACATATATACGAGGGACACTCAAACGTTTTGAGAGACTCAAAAACTAACTTCTATGGATAAAATGAGTGCGCGGACGCGTTGTCATGGTGAAGCAGTACCCCGCGGAACCCGGTGTTCGGTCGCTTGTTGCTTATTGCAGACAAAACTTCTGGCAGGCATTTTGTGGTATACCATTCGGCGTTGATGCTGCTTTGGTCTCGTAATGGAATTGAAATCAGATACCCCGTCAAAGTGAAGAAACTAGCGATCAAAATTTGCCAGCGCTTCTCGATCGCTTCACTTTCGTAGGCATTGGTTCGTTTTGAAACAGCTAAACTGTCGATTGCCGCTTTGTTTCTGGATCGTAATGATAAATCCGGAATTCGTTACCTGTCACAATGTCGCAAACGTGCCGAGACGAGCCTGCTTCAAATTTTTGAATCATATCACGGCGCCACTCCACACGGGCCTGCTTCTGAGCTTCGGTAAAGTTGTGCGGCACCCAGCGGCAAACTATCCTCTTCACGCGATGTTGCTTGTGTAGAATCTTGTGAACGCTTCCCGAGAAAATCTGCAGTGTGTGCTGAATATCTTCGTATGTAATTCGCCTGTTTTCTTGAATAATTTTTTACTGCCAGCACACTTTCTAGGACGACCACTCCTTTGTTCATCTCCCAAAGTAAGGCAACCGCGCTTGAACTATCTATACCAGCGGTAGATAGTTGCTTTTGAAGGTCCTTCATCCATAAAAGCAATTTGAAGTCGATCAAGTGACTCATCAGGTTTTAGGCCACATTTAAAATCGTAGAAAATCATCGCACGAAAATGTTCTCGATGCAGATCCATTTTTAAATGAGACACAATAATTTGATTTGGCTCTCGAAAAAATGTAGACGGAAATTCAAAATTCGAACAATGGTATTTTGACTTTTAAATAACCAAAGTTTTCAAAATAATTACAAGTGTGTGTGCGTAAATTCGGAACGCTGGGTGTCATAGAAAATAGCTAAATGGTCTTCTATCAATTGAACGGCCGCAGCAAGCAATGCTTAATTTAATCTATTCATGCGCCGATTTTGTTTAAGATCATCACAACGTTTCCCTTCACGGCGTCATTACCTTCCGCATGACGCAGGTCCTCACCGGACATGGTAAGTTCGGGAGGTTCCTGCACCGGATTCGTGCGGAAGAAACGCCCGGGTGCCACCATTGTGTGGACCGCCCGGAGGACACGGTGGAGCATACGGTAGAGGTGTGCCCCGCCTGGGCAGAGCACCGCCGTGTCCTCGTGGGGGCGATCGGCGGAAGTGATCTCTCGCGCCGGGCCTTGGTACAGGCCATGGTCCGGGGCAAGGAGGAGTGGCAGGCGGTTGCCTCCTTCTGCGAAGCAGTAATGCTAGCAAAGGAGGCGGCCGATCGCATGAGGCAAAGGTCCTCAATGGGTGGCTCGCCGTCCGATCGTCCGGTAACCGTACGGACCGAGCCCAAGTCGTCGACGGCGCGTAGTGTTCCACGCGCGCTTCAAGGAGATGTCAGCAATCGTAGGGGTCCAGCAGGATCGAGGCCTATTGGGGCCATGGGTGATGCGAAAGCGATCCCCGGGGCCCTGGAAAAATGGCAAAGAAGGAACAGGAGTGGATTTTTATTAATTAAATGTTTGACACTATCTCCCGCTCCGCCCAAGTGCGGGGGATGTCATTAGATGACTTTCCCACCCGAAAAAAAAACGTCTCCCTAACGTATACGTTTCCTTACGTTTCGTTTTCGTTTGTTTCGTTTTAACGTTTCTCTGAAATCTGGTATATTATACTCCATTTCAAATAAGATTATATATTTATACATGCCTTTTTTACTGTCCGTTCAACTGATTTTGATTTCTATTCTGTCAGCAACAAGAAAACATTTCCAAAATGAAAGCTATCAAACCAAGAACACGTCATTGATATTGCTTGCCCTTTGAAATGCATAGCTTCTACGTTTGAACTCTTAATAGCTTTCGTGGTTATAAATACAGTGATATTACAGAAAATACAAGACACAAAGAAACCAATAAATACCTAATTTCGAAAAAAAAGAATAACGTATCCTTAATATAAAGTTTATTTGAACTTATATTTCCAAGTCAATCCAAAGATATAACCCTCTTTTAGGAGTGGCTGGAAAGGCAATACGGCGTCCTTACATTCCGCATGACGCAGGTCCTCACCGGACATGGTAAGTTCGGGAGGTTCCTGCACCGGATTCGTGCGGAAGAAACGCCCGGGTGTCACCATTGTGTGGACCGCCCGGAGGACACGGTGGAGCACACGGTGGAGGTGTGCCCCGCTTGGGCAGAGCAACGCCGTGTTCTGGTGGGGGTGATCGGCGGCGGCGATCTCTCGCGCCGGGCTTTGGTGCAGGCCATGGTCCGGAGCGAGGAGGAGTGGCAGGCGGTCGCCTCCTTCTGCGAAGCAGTAATGCTTGCAAAGGAGGCGGCCGATCGCGTGAGGCAGCGGTCCTCACGCCCCAACCGCCGCCGGGATTCCGATCCCTATTTCCGGCCACCGTAGGCGCGAGCTTGCGGATGGCGAGCAATGGGTGGCTCGCCGTGCGACCGTCCGGTAATCGTCCAGACCGAGCCCAAGTCGTCGACGCCTCAAGGAGATGTCAGCAGCTGTAGAGGCCCAGCAGGGTCGAATCCTACTGGGGCCAAGGGTCTGATTCTGAAAGGAAGACTCGGCCCTGGTACGAAAGGTAACGAAGGAACAGGAGTGGGTTTTTAGTCAGTAAAAGTCTGACACTATCTCCCGCCCCGCCCAAGAGCGAGGGATGTCTTAAGATGATTTTCCCACCGGAAAAAAAAACCCAAAGATATAACACTTCAAAGCAACTCGTTTTAAAAAAACGGCAATTTCATAGTATTCAGAGTAATATATTTTATATAGATTAATTCAGAGTACTATTTTATTTTAGTAATATTTTATTTTGTTTTAGACTTTGCCGTAAGCCTAAAAGACCAACTTGTGTTTTATACAAACGGCATTAAAACAAGAACCATAAATTTAACTTCACAAAACCTGACAGCACTGGTTTACGATGACATTCGCCAAACGATTCTGTACGTCGACAAACAGAGCAACAATGATGCTATATGTGGATATGACTTATCTAACGAAAATTACAAATGTTTCATCAAGAGAAATGGGCGTAATATTCACGGCATTGCTTTCGACACGGTCACAGAAACAATTTATTTTACCGACACAAATGAAAGAAGTATTAATTTCATTGCATTGACACCAAGATTTAATGACAGTGTTTACGGAAATCTTTTATTTGAGCTGGATAACCTGAGAATTCCGACTGATATCGCCGTAGATAGTTGCCATGGGTATGTATTTTGATAGTTTAATAATCAAAATTCAAATATATATTCGAAAACGTGGCATTTACAAATCCGCTCTGGGCCAGCGTGGTGGATTACAGATCACTCCTAGATAGGAGGCCTGAGTCCTAGCAGTGGGAATATTAAAATGCTGAATATGCTATGCTATGCCATGCTAATAGTCAAAATCGATTTAATTTTATAATGTTCAATAGTTACCATTATTTTATTTGCAGATACATTTACTGGTTCACAGTCCAATACAGTCAATATTGGGAGATTTCTCGATGTCGATTTGATGGTACCAAGCGAGAGACATTTCAAAAAAAAAAATTTGAATTATTCAGCTTGGCTATTGACCTACAAATACAGAATATATTATATTTCGGTTACTATTCTGATCATAACGTCAGGATGGTATCATCCGGATATAAAACTAAAAATGAGTTAAGAGGTATACACAATCATATTTTATTCAAATATTTTTCTGAATCTCGTACTCTAACAAAAGTATTGACTGTCTCAAAGGATTATATCTATTATATAAACAGCAGCCAGAACAGTGATACTGTTTGGCAAATAACAAAGAACGTGAGGTTTGACGAACCGAAAGAAATTATAAGTTTCCACAGAAATACAACACTCGGTATTGTAGCTAACTATAAACTGGTTGATCAAATCAACGGCCTCCAAGATTGCGATTCTCTGTCAAGTCTGATGCCAACAACCACAGAGGTATCTGAGTACACCAGTGAGCGATCCAGTATTTCAGTCTGTGAGAATTACTGTCTTCATGGTAACTGCAGCTTCAATGATGAGGGACTTCCTATATGCAGGTAAAAATTTTACAGTTCTGCTCAAAGAGATATTGTGTTTAAGATACGTTCCTAAATCTAAGTCAGTCATAAGTAGTATTTTTTTTTCTTAACGATATTAACATTATGTAGAAAATTAAATAGAATAGAAAAAATAAACATTAAAAAAAATACGATTATAAGTAATAGCCAAAAAAATGGTAACAAAGTCCTAAATAATTAACAATACTTATGAATAATTACACAATAAAAATAGAATGTTGAAGAACTATAAAACTTCACATGTCCAAAAACAAAACTGTCAAAAAGTTTAATTCATTAGAATAATATACAAAAATAGCAGTGGTGGCCGAGTGGTAACGGCCCCAACTTACGAGTTGTAGGTCACGGGTTCTTACCCAGCCAGGCGCATTACTTTGTGTAATTTATTTTATCACCGCTGCTTGCAAAACGGTGAAGGAAAACATCGTGAGGAAACCGGTATGTCCTAGAATCAAAAATTCAAAGACATGTGACATTCACCAATCCGCACTGGGCCCGCGTGGTGGATTACGGCCCATTCCCTCTCCTAGAGAGAGGAGGCTCGAGTCCCTGCAGTGGGAACATTAAAAGGCTGATTATGCTACAAAAAGATCAACAAAGTCACATAATACGCAATAAAAAAGTAATAATCCAAATTCCAAATGATCAAATTCGAACTGTACTCTGTAAAACAATGTAAAAAAAAATCGGTAGGATAGAATGATATACTCTTACTCACTCTCTCTTATTCACTCTTCTTCTCTTCTTAGTCATTCGAACCAATTAACACCATATGGTTGCAATATTATCATTCCAGCTGTGACGCTGGTTATTCTGGAGAGAGATGTCAAGTCAACGCGTGTGACGGACATTGTTCGAACAACTGTACCTGTTCCTTGAACGAAAAGAGCGAACCAATCTGTCAATGCAAAGGAGATTATGTAGGCGATAGATGCGAGGTGTCGCCCTGCCTGAATTATTGCTTACAAGGCAGCTGTAGTGTCAATGATGATGGACTTCCTGAATGCAGGTATTTTTTTTTTATAGTATATTTTGATACAAGTGGAGAAATTTTGCCATTGTGACCGAGGCGGTATTCACCCGAGCCTTGGCGAGGGTGTTTTGGAGCCGAGGGCTACCGTGACAAATTTTCACGTGTACCAAACGACGTTTTTCATTACACTTATGAAGACGAAACGGAGGTTGTCACGCGATTCGTTGGGTCACTTAGCACCCAGCTTGATACAATAAATACAATAAATAGTGGTAGAGGCGAGCTCATGCATTTTTCCGCACCAGTGCGGAAAAGTAAATTGTGTGCTTAAAAGCGACAAGCGGGTTTTTAAGTTAGCCTATTGGAAAATATATTGTACTGCTTCTGATGTATTTCTTTTCAAAATACCTGTATTTGACATAATCTCTGTTACAGTTGTTATGACGGCTATTCCGGGGACAGGTGCGAAGTCAACGTGTGTCAAGGATATTGTCTGAATAACGGTGACTGTTCCCTGAACGAAGAGAACGAACCTGTCTGTCAATGTAATGGTAACTACAAGGGTTCAAGATGCGAAGCTGATATAAGTGACAACAGCCCAAATTACGACGCAGAGAAAAGAAACCAAACTCTGGCTTATTTACTGTCGATTTTGCAAAATCCTTCCTCAAAAATGTATTTAACTGTTGAAATTTAAGATACTTAGTAAGTTACGTACTTACATAGAGGCCTATAAAGCATAGATATTTAGCGGCACGTCTGTTGAGCGATAGGCTGCTGTACTGCGTGTTGCAGAATCAATTCACCACTCCCACAAATGTTTGTGGGGAAATAGTTCGATTCCCGAATCGATTCAGGAATCGAACTATTTTCATAGGTTAGGGATTATTTGTAGTGTATAAATAACGCGTCGTGCGCGAGTCTGACTCGCAATTATCCGTTTTTTAGGGTTCCGTACCTCAAAAGGAAACATCAAAATTCACAGGGTACTTTCCGTTGATCCAGAATCCTGAAATTTGGCATAAAGCAAGGTCTTATAGCATAGGTATAGGAATAAATCTGAAAACAGATAAATTTGTTGTCACTTCTGTTAAATTTTCGAGACTCCATTCGGGAATTGAACTACATAGCTAAGTTGGTACGGAATCCTGAGTGTGCGAGTCCGACTCGCACTTGTCTAGATTTTTTAAAATTATCAAACCCGTAGTAAGTACAACTCACAACGTAACTATTTACTTCTAACTAGCTGACCCGGCGAACTTCGTACCGTCTAACAATTAATGAATGTAGTATATCTATCGATATAATCAACTAAGTTTATGTAATATAATAATATCAAGTTACACACAATTTTAATGTATAAAAAGTTATCTACATCGATTACGTATATTTTACGTGATGCATGCACAATTAAAAACTTTTACAGATTTATTATATGTATATTTATTTTTAATAAAAAATAATATTATAAAAATATATATTTTTTTAATTTAGCTGCTCACCTGAATTTTTTTTTTCTATTACTATGTGTTTGCGATGACCAAGAAAGTCCTTGGGTCCTGCGAGACCACTCGCGCACAGATATCTGCCGTGAAACCATTTGCACCCGGGTTTGCTTCCGCTCTCTCCCAATTCATTGTAGAGCTTATTTTCAATTTTTACAGACTACTTTAATATAAAGAAGTTTGATTATTTACTCTCTTGGATAAATTTTCTACAATTTGAATTCATAATATTTTATAATCTATGCTCTGCCATTTTGTTTTTCGGTTTCACATTTACCGCGTAATCAGCGTACGCGCGGAAGCCGGCTTCCGCTTGGAGATTTATAGGTATAACACAACCAAAGGCCAAATATTTGTAGTCTGACATGGAAGCATCATGAAAAAAACTGGACCACGCATGACATTTTACATAGGCACATACGTGCATAATGTGCATATACTCACGAAGTTTTTCTTAAGGAGTGGAAAGACACTACAGTACTCGAGCTACTACGATCATTACATATTCCTTTTGCTTCGTTTAATCATCATCATTTCAGCCGAAAGACACCCACTTTTGGGCATAAGCCTCCCCCAAGTGACGCCGGCTGACAACAAACGGTCCTGTACGTTTCGCATCCATAGCATTCCAGCCACTCTTACTAGGTCGTCGGTCCACCTTGTGGGAGGCCTTCCAACGCTGCGTCTTCCGATGCGCGGTCGCTATTCCCCAACCTTTGAGCCCCATCAACCATCTGTTCTGCGAGTAATGTGCCCTCAATTAAGTTTGCATTATTTTTCTAATCCGAAAAATACGAGATCTATGTATTCGAACCTTTGGCAATAAGGTTCGAATACATAGATCTCGTATTTTTTCCACTTTCGTGAGTCGTGTAACCCTCGCTCAACAGTTGTTACCTTTTAGAATAGTAACGAATACGTTGAGGTCAAAGTATTACCTTAGACATCACAAACATAACTCACTTTCAAATGGATGATTCTTCGGGTTATGTCATCTACCTTAGTTCTCCAAGACACTGGTATGTAGGACAAAACAATATCGCGCAGCTTCCCGAATAATCGTCGAATCCGACTCATCCGGGCAGTGGCCGTATCAGATTAGACGATTGACTTATTTTTTTGTTTTACCTACCTAACTCATACTACACTCATACACATACACACAACACACTTTTAATTTTAGTTTTGTTTTCCATACAGTATAACGACACTAGAGATAAGTTTTTGTTGAAAATTGTGAAACTGACCGTAAACTACCTCCTAAAATACAGGTATACCTAGCTTAAGAGTATTATTTATTGTACAGATTTACCAACATAAACGGTAAAGTATTTTTGTAACCTCAAACTCTGTATGTTTATGGTAAATAAAGATTTATTATTATTATTATAACTGGACCGTCTGTCACAGGTAAATGTAATCGTCTACAACTTCTAGTCCAGATTCTTTGATCTTGATAGGAGTGGGAATGGGGAATGTAACAAGTGTGTTAAAAAACCATATTACATATGGTGTTTTAACACACTTGTTACATTGATAATTAACTACATAAAAAAAAAGGTAATTTACTCTTCTGCAGAACGTTTTTTTTTTGGAATTAACAAACATAAGAACACTTCTGCCCATCCTCCTTAACATTACCCCTAAATCACCTTTCACGAATCTCACAGGTAGTGAAGTACCTCCTTACCTTTTCCGGGAACTCAGAAATCAAATTATTTTGGGAAATTGACAACCTATCTGACACTTATAGAGACGTGGTCTTTATGCATATATTGAGTACCTATGAAAACATTCAGCCAACACAAAACTACTAACCACTAAAAATGTGCGTATAGTTAAAGATTGTTATTTCCTATCGGAGTCTGTGTTTCTTGATTGCTACAACATATAGATCAAGAGTGCATAGTTTTTTTTTTTTAAATTTTATTTAGTTTATTCAAAATTTGCTTAAATAACATACATTACGAAAATTCTGCCAAACTTTAAAATAGTTGGTCGGCAGTGGTTCTCGTTACACGTTTTTACAAATTTTGTTAAGACGTGACAATAAAGAAGACAATTTTTTTTGTTTGGGGAATAGGCCCACCACAAATTGTGGCGTATAGCAATGAAATGCACGTTAGTTTATTCCTTATAATCTTTAGATTACATTGGTAATATTAGCAAAACTTTATGTAACTGGAGTACCGTGAAATACGACAGTCAAAACATGACTCTCATAATAACCTAAAATCTCACAAGAGCGATTGTCTAATGAGTGGATAGGTCTCCTTGGTATTTTAAGTTAAAATAGTGCACTGTTCAATAATATAGGTACAGTATAAAACAAAGTCACGTCTGTACTACGTGACACAGACTTTGATGTGATTTACACGATTTGATAGACTTATTCATGAAAATGCGAAGATGTATTCATTTCGCAATAGCGCGGCTTTTGCCGGCCATTGACTGTAGATCTAAAATAATAAGGTGATGTATTTTATGCTGGTTGTGTAAGGAGAAAAAAAACCACATTATAGGTACATCACAAGTATTTATTACTGTTCATCATCATCATTTTCAAAGTCATCTCTTAAAAGCAGTATTTCATCTAAAAAAGATGCAGGTGGCTCAACCTCACCTTGATGCCGCGCCCAAGATAAAAACCACACTATACACATCACATATGCACAGCAGCCAACAGTGCGTCTGCCCACTGAACAATTACAACAGTATCCAGCAAGAGCAGTTTCAACATTCCGTTGAAATCGTGCTGCACAATTGATACAACGGCTTTGTGAATTATGCATGTATCTACAGATGCCATTTTCATAAAATCTTTCCAATAAAAATACGAAAAGAACAGAAGAAACATGCAACTATCTAGTAATCGGAAACAATAATAATGTTGTCCTTGTCTGTCAGTGTCAAACTGATTGAAACTGGACCACAGAGCATCTGCAACATGCTATTAATTACGTTTCGTTCCACGGTGATTTTTAAAGTACGTTACTTGATATTTGTGTTAACCATTAATAACAGCATTAAAAACAAGTTCGCTGTACCAATTAATTATTATCTCTTGAAACGCATTTTAATCCGATGTCACCGCTGCGCACTGTAGTAACATATTTTTTTTCACGTTAAAATAAACTTGAAAACGCTCCTAAACAAGCATTTTTTGCCGTAACAGTTTTTTACTATTATTTCATTATTCCGGTTAGATTTCTATATAATTTTTGGTCTGTTAATTATAATAAGATGATCGCTTTTTCCATGTGTAATATGATTAATAAACGTAACCGTTTAATAGTGGGCCCAAAAAAATTGTCTCCTTTATGCTAAGCTAACAACAGTCGTGATAATAAATTTAAGCTAATAACATGAAATAACCAATACACCCACGAAATCAAACAATCCCACATCCTACATCCATGAACAATTTTCACTGTTTATGGATGTAAAATGCGGGGCTTGCTTGTTACACAATCCACATGGCCACGGACACAGTGACAGATAATGTTTTTTTAGTAGGTATTTTTTTAAGTTGGTATTTAAATTTAGCACATGATAACAAGTTTGGAGGTAGCTCATTCATAAATATCGGTGTAACATATTTCCTCGTGCGTTAACCAAAATAGTTACTTACTTTAGGAACAGCCAGTATATTTTGTTTAGATAGACGAGTTGGGTACATATGCCTACGTTCCTTTTTGTATTCTTCATTATTAAATTGTTCAGACAATATGGTTTACTTTATTTTTTTAATGAATCGGAACCGTTTTACAAATTTTAAACAGTTTGTCATAGTTTTTATTTGTCCACAAGTGGTTTTAGTAATCTAATCTGCATAATTTTAATTTTATTTAAGTGTGTAGGAGACCATATCCACCCAAACCGTAATCAATAACTGAGTCCGCCAGTGCATAATACAGCGTATACATCACTTATTCCTAACAACTTAGTATTTTAGGCTACTTCTAGGCAAGCGTGCTCCATCGTCGACCACATCATCGCTTACCATCAGGTGAGATGGTGGTCAAACGCGAGCCTTGTTTTATCTATGACTAATTCTAGGTACTTGTACGAGGTATTTCTAAGCACATGCATTGGCAGTGTTGCTTGTTGTTATGTAGACATTCGTAAAAAAAAAAACTTATGACCTTTCACTTCAACTAACAGATTATTTTTATTTTTATGATAATTATGGCGAGTGAATCAGCATGCACTTAGTTTTACTTAGATCTATTATTATGCCATTATCATGAGCCCACTGAACAATACTGTCAATTTCTAGGCAAACATTCTCCATTATCGACCACTTTCGAAGTAGGAAATCATGTAATGACAGTACCACTTTAAATAGATTTTTAGTTGCCCTTTGTATTCCAGAGCTGCGGCGACTTTTTCGAAAATCCCTGAATAACATTAAATATGACTTATAAATTAATTAGTCTATTATTTGTTTCTCCATTGTCACTTTATCAAACGTGCCACAACCAGGGCGCCATGTCTAAGCAAAGTGTTTAATAACACAATAGCAATATTATAATACTAAATTGACTATCTTGTAAGAAGTTTATCGTATCTATATAATATTATAGCAATCCATAATAATTAAATAAACGCTAGAGCGTTGAATATCCTGCCACAGTCTGTTTTCCTGGTAGCTACAACTTGGGTGACTTTAAGCCAAGAGTGAATAGGTTACTCATAATACTAAGCAAGCGTGCTATGCTGAGTTAGGTGCTTTTTTGGCTTCGCACTGATTATACCGTTCTTTTTTTCATTGTGTATTTTTAGTTTATACGATTTTGTGAGAGCACGAATAAACGTTTTTTCTTCATTTTCGACCATATTATTGCTTACCATCAGGTGTTTTTTTTCAATTCATTAAACCCCGAGCATTCGCTCGGTCTTTGTCTTTCTATTGTGTCTCTAATTACGCTACTCAAAAGGTTAAACGTTACAGACTAGTGCTTGACTGCGATCCTACCTGATGGTAAGTAGTGATACAATCGTTGATGGTGAAGCGCACTAGTCTATTAAGAGCCTAATCACTCTGGCAATTTCAAATATGTAATACCATCAATGGCGGTTCAGCAAAACCTTGTAAAAGTTCACAAATGTCTTTCCGAGTAGCTTATTTTTTTAATTCCTCTTCTTAACTATGCAGGTTAGTAGACATTACGAAAGCTTTCTTTTTAATTTGTCTCCTTAGCTTGCAGGCTGCTCACTTATCCGACTACGGAAAAATAAAGAAACAAAAGAGACAAAATAAAAAGTTTTTTTTTTTTGGTTATTTAGTTTAGTATTTCGGCATAAAAACAGCAATATCACACAAATAGCAATAAATCACCTCGTACATCCCACTAGCACTATTAAGCTGCCCTCAAAATGGCTGTTTCCTTAAATTGCCTCCATAGCTTATACGAGATGATACGCAGATTCAATGCGTTCTTTCCGTTCCAACTTGGTTTGAAAATAACTGATAGTTGTAAACAGTATTTTATAAGTTAATTTAAGTCTGCCGTCCTCATTTATTTATGAAATAGCAAATTTTGTACAAACCAATCGAAACCTATTCAAGAAACTATCAGACGTATATATTCGTAATCGATGAAATAATAATAAATTTTGTACCAAGAGACAGTAATGGAACAGTTTTTTTTTTCCACAACTATCACACAACGCCGTCTAGTCTCAAGCTAAGCAGAGCTTGTGTTATGAGTACTAGACAACTGATAAACCTACTTACTTATATATTTCGAAATACATACACATTATAGATAAATTACACCCAGACACAGAACAAATGATTGTGCTCATCACACAAACATTTGTCCTGGGTGGGAATCGAACCCACGACCCCCGGCATAGCAGTCAGGGCCACTAACCACTAGACCAACAGGTCAGTCAAATTATGCGTACCAAGGTCAACCACGCCATTGATGCGCAAAAATATTTTTTGTTTAGCACCAATCATCTATAATAAAATCACAAAACCAAACAGACAAATGCCTACAGCTCTATTTAAAATACATTAAAAAAAAACCTTTTTACAAAATAAAAAAACAACCGTCTTCATAAAAAAAACATTAAAAGGATCAAAATAACTTTCGGAAGTAGGTTTTTCTCGGTATTGTTTGTTTTTTATTTAACACCAAATTCCGAAATTAAACTTATTTTGATCCTTTTAGTGTTTTGTTTTAGTGAAGTCGGTTGTTTTTTTTTGTAAAAAGTTTTTTTTTTTACACTTTTTAGTTGAAACAGAGTGCCTATTTCTCATGACGATTCTAATTAACCCAAACACTGCTAGGTTACATTGTTTTATTATAAAGTTCCTGTATCTAACTTCCACCTTCCGGCTCTATCATCAGATCAGTTCGATAGTACCTTATAGCCAAAGTGCATCTCATGAAAATCTCAAAAATCAAATCTTTTGTGGTTTATTCTAAACCAAATATGTTGTTTTGTACGCCATAAATGGCAAAACATGCAGATCTAGCTGTTACTTTAAAACCTTACACATATCATGATGTATACTCATGTTTTACAATTAAAATATAAATATATTCTAACTTCGTTATTTCTATCTTGACTCTCGTGACTTCTCGTGCTCTAGGGTGAAGCAAAGGGCGTGTCAGAAGTTTACTGACTAAAACCTACCAGTGTTCCTTCATTTGCCCTTTACGTTCTAGGGACACGGTAAGTCTTTCAAACGTTCTCGCAGAGCTGTATCCTAAAGCGGTCTCCATAGTCCTGTGTGATTCACGGCAATTCAATTTGGTCGCGAAGTCGTCGCGAAAAACATGTCCCTCAACATTCGCTATCGTTCACAGCTGGTCGAGAATGGATGCCGAAATATGCACTGCTGTCGCCGTGACCGGCACCGGGTCTGGCGCGTTACTGATTTCACGCGTGAGTGTGGGTGCGCTTGCGTTCACGGGAGGTTTGTGCCTCGTAAACCCTTTGACGCGGGCGCGAAATACCGACGCTGAACGGGGAACAAAGCGTCAAAAGGTGCGAAGCCCATGTATGAGCGCGAAAGTCATCTACAGTCGAAATTTGCGGCATTCACAGGTGTTCATGGCGCGAATGGGGAGCCCGTTTAATATCATGCAAAAGTATCTTTCTTTTTTAGGGTTCCGTACCTTAAAAGGAAAAAAACGGAACCCTTTGTTGATTGATTGATGATCACTTTGTTGTCCGTCTGTCTGGCTGTCAAGACTCTTTATCTCAGGAACGCGTGTAGGTCATGCTCATCATCATCATTTCAGCCGAAAGACGTCCACTGTTGGACATAGGCCTCCCCCAAGTGTCACCACAATGAACGGTCCTGTGCATCTCGCACGCGTGGAGGTATCGAGTTGAAATTAAAACCATATACCCCGCGTATACTCGGGTCTGCGGTCCCTTGAAGCTGTGAAAAAATCAAACTTCTGAGTTAACGGAAAAAAAGATACGGTCGTATAGGTCACAAAAACGTATATTTCGACACTATGGGAATCAAAATTCATAGGGTACTTCCCGTTGACCCATAATCCTGAAAGGCATGAAGCAAGGTCTCATAGCACAAGTGCAAATATAGGAAAAAATCTGAAAACTGTACATTTGTAAATAGGTCACAAAAAAAAATTGCGATTCGGAAAAATCTTCTTAACTCAATTCGAGAATTGAACTGTTTTCACAGGCATGTTTGTACGGAATCCTCAGTAGGCAAAGAGTTTCATCTTTCATCTGAACATTTGCATCTGAATCACTGAAATGTTCTGAAGCAGTGATATGTAAAATTTGGAACATTTGGAACATCGGCTCAAAAGATACAAACGTAAAATTTGAAACATCGGCTCACAAGATGTAAACGGAACATTTGGAACATCGGCTCAAAAGATACAAACGGAACATTTGAAACATCGGCTCACAAGATACAAACTGAACATTTGGCTCAAAAGATACAAACACAGACACAGACTATTAAGAATCGTGATCTGTTACGTTGTGTCATATACAATAACAGTTTTATTTAATTGAATTTTGATTTGAGAATAATTTAAAGCAGATATTTTTAGTTCAGGTCAATAATTATATTTACACTATTTAAAAAGACTGCAAGTCACTTAAAGTAAAGAGTGTTTCAGTGTTCCAATATTGTTCCAAATGATGTATATAAAACATTACTGCTGTTCCAATCTTTCGGAACACTAAAATGTTTCGGAACAGTGAGTCGGTTCAGTAAAGAGTTACACACGCCTATTTCTCGCACTTGCCCAGTTTTTTTAAAATTTTTGATAGTCGCGCGTGTTATATATAATGACGAATGTCATTATATATGACGTAGATAAATCACGAATTTTAATGTTTCACTAATATTGTTTGTTGTATTGTTTACATTGGTAACATTTATGCAGTTCAAATCAAATTTAAAAGTACCTACCAAGATTAATGAGTAATATTGTTGTGTATACAAATATAAAACTTGAAACTTAGACGTATTGATGATAATCCTATAAATTATTTCGTAATTATTAATGATCATGAAGCTATATCTCTCATCTTAAATTGATATTTTATTGTAATAAGTTGTTTGAGTTGATTAGTACAGAACTGTCAGTCGGTATTATATTCTTTGAAAATATAAGAACTAAGAAATACAAACCAAGTGTTGTAAAATTGCTTAAATGATCTTATAATGTTTTAAAACTGTTTAAATATGTAACAATTGTAATTAAAGACCTATAAAATAAGTTAAATTATGGTAAACTGTGATTGGTGGAAAATGGCGGGATATTATTATTTGACGTTTAAAAAAAGATGTCCATCCACCCGTCGACAGTTTACTATAAAAGGGTTTGTGACCTTTTGGTGATATAATAGTTGTGATCCAGCAAAGCTCACGTAAGTTGATTAATATTATATCTTGATTATTGTTATTATTGCTATTGGTTGTATTGATTCTGTGTATGTGTCAAACTTTAACTCTGTTATATCTAAATTATGTTATTAAGTATTCTCTAATGCTTATTCGGCTTACTATTATGAAATGTCCCAAGACATAGAACATAGAATTTCTTAAAGATGTTATTGTGATAAATCATAATTAATGATGTTGTAAAATGTGCCTATAAAATAGTATAATTGAAGCTACCATGGGTTTTCTTGCTTGTTCTTTCCCATGACGACCTAGTTTTGGAACAAGCAACTAGTTATTCGATTAATTGACAAGCCTATTTTAAATAAATACTTGGTCTTGTCTTTCTGTGCTTTTCTTCATAAAACCCTTTCCCTACACACCAGTCATAGGAACTTTGATACACAGTAAATAACCGTTATCCATCATGACAACTTAGCATAATATGTAGGTACATATAAATATATTAAATCAATATAGTTATTCCACCGCTCCTCCATAATTCTAACATCAGAAGTGGGATAGACATTGTCCTAGTTCATAACTGATGAATTTTATTTTGTTATTTTCATGAACTACGTTGGAGAAATATGTGAACCTTTGGAAGACGTCCTAGACGACGCTTCGGCGAGTGAAGATCACGTTGTCGCCCTGCCGCCCCTGGCAACGGTACTGGGATCTAGAAGCTGCACGAGCATTGGGATCTGACCGAGCTGTGGATCTTCAAGCTACTGCATCTGCATTGGTCAAGGATTACAGGAAGTACTTGCAATTGGCAAAGTCGGTAAGACCTTCATAGGCATTTTATTTATCTGGAGGATGTAAATATCTGTGAATGTTGAGTATGAGATACCCAACATTGTTGTAAAAAATTTTTTATAGATAAACGTAAAACTGTTCCTGATACGAAGTACTAGGAACAGTTCCAAATCGTTTACCAGGAACATAACAGGGTAGATTTATTTACGTGAAACTAAATAGTAACACTTTGCTAAAGCTACCTCACCGTAATGAATATTTGATATTTTTTTCTTTTAAGCCATTTCACGAATGATAATAGATTTATTAAAGTCTTTATTTGATTTAAAATGTTCATAAATATTTTGATTACCAGTGGGTATCCTCCCGCTCCGCCCAGAGCGCGAGAAGTCATTTGTGTGGTTTCCCACCGTAAAAAAAAAGTGGGTATTTTTACAAAGTATATTAAGCCTAACAAATGATTAACGTGATATCGTCGTTAGCTTGTGTGGGTAGGACTCTAGTTTAACTAAAAATATTCTCATTTACAAGAAACTTTTCTTTGCTTTGTCCTGTTTGATAAATTTATAAAGTGATGAAATTAACAGTACTGGCAATTGTTTCATGATATAAATGGTTTTTAAGAAGAATAAGTGTACCCTCGGTTTTAGTCGAATTCAGTGATTGTTACCTGCAGATATATATAAAAAAAAAAAAAAAAATATTTTGTGTCGGTCAGTCATTGACCTTTTTAGTAATTTTCCGTTTGAAATTATTAGTTTTGAAAGTGCTTAATTTGTGATCTGAACTAAATAACTGATGTCACAGTGACATAGACTTTAACTTGGTCAAATATTCTGATTTCTATGAAAGTATGGACAGACAATTCGACGTTCGGAACAATTTGCAATAATGTCAGATTGACCGAGCGGTATATTATTGTTTTTATAAAGAAAACGGATTAGTGTTTAAACTAGATATTTTGAATTAATTATTCCTAGAGTAAAAACTTGAACTATAGGTATAGGCGAAGTTGCTATCCTATATGTATTCAGGTTTATGAAGAGGTAATCTATCAAATTAAAGAACTAAAAAGATAAAATGTTCCGCTTCAAAAGGACTGAATGTTTTTCTGAATATGATAGTTTTATTGCCAACCGTATATATTTATATATAAATAAGACTGACTTTGACCGTTACTTTGACTTTAACTTTGACTAAGACTGACTGAGACTTACACTAAGACTGACTGAGACTTTGACTTGACTAAGACTTTGACTTGACTAAGACTTTGACTTGACTAAGACTTTGACTTCTAAGACTTTGACTAAGACTGACTTTGACCGTGACTTTGACTTGACTAAGACTAAAAAAAAAAAAAAAAAAAAAACTGGATGTGCCTGTGGCTATGCCTGTGGCGAAAAAAAAAAAAAAACTGGATGTGCCTGTGGCTATGCCTGTGGCGGAAAAAAAAAAAAACTGGATGTGCCTGTGGCTATGCCTGTGGCGGAAAAAAAAAAAAAACTGGATGTGCCTGTGGCTATGCCTGTGGCGGAAAAAAAAAAAAAAAAAAATGGATGTGCCTGTGGCTGTAAAAAAAAAAAAAAAAATGGATGTGCCTGTGGCTATGCCTGTGGCTGTAAAAAAAAAAAAAACTGGCGTGGCCTGTGGCTGGCCTGTGCCAGTAATATTTGTTTATTTATTTACTGTATACTTATTGTACACCTCATTCTATAAACAGGATTAACACATATATCCACATATAAACAGGATAAACACACATAAATACGATAAACAGAATAAACATATATATACCTACACATGTAAACACACATATATACACATAAATATATAAATACCAACAATGATATACCAAAAATGTAACCCAAAGTACATAAGCTGTATGACAAATGTTAATACATAAAATTACAATTTAATTTATGTTACTATCGTGTAATTTTTTTGTTATGTTATTATCGTGTAATTTTAGACTACTCTAAATGTACTTCGAGAACGAAGTACTTGTCAGAAAGGCCGTGTTATATATAATGACGAATGTCATTATATATGACGTAGATAAATCACGAATTTTAATGTTTCACTAATATTGTTTGTTGTATTGTTTACATTGGTAACATTTATGCAGTTCAAATCAAATTTAAAAGTACCTACCAAGATTAATGAGTAATATTGTTGTGTATACAAATATAAAACTTGAAACTTAGACGTATTGATGATAATCCTATAAATTATTTCGTAATTATTAATGATCATGAAGCTATATCTCTCATCTTAAATTGATATTTTATTGTAATAAGTTGTTTGAGTTGATTAGTACAGAACTGTCAGTCGGTATTATATTCTTTGAAAATATAAGAACTAAGAAATACAAATCAAGTGTTGTAAAATTGCTTAAATGATCTTATAATGTTTTAAAACTGTTTAAATATGTAACAATTGTAATTAAAGACCTATAAAATAAGTTAAATTATGGTAAACTGTGATTGGTGGAAAATGGCGGGATATTATTATTTGACGTTTAAAAAAAGATGTCCATCCACCCGTCGACAGTTTACTATAAAAGGGTTTGTGACCTTTTGGTGATATAATAGTTGTGATCCAGCAAAGCTCACGTAAGTTGATTAATATTATATCTTGATTATTGTTATTATTGCTATTGGTTGTATTGATTCTGTGTATGTGTCAAACTTTAACTCTGTTATATCTAAATTATGTTATTAAGTATTCTCTAATGCTTATTCGGCTTACTATTATGAAATGTCCCAAGACATAGAACATAGAATTTCTTAAAGATGTTATTGTGATAAATCATAATTAATGATGTTGTAAAATGTGCCTATAAAATAGTATAATTGAAGTTACCATGGGTTTTCTTGCTTGTTCTTTCCCATGACGACCTAGTTTTGGAACAAGCAACTAGTTATTCGATTAATTGACAAGCCTATTTTAAATAAATACTTGGTCTTGTCTTTCTGTGCTTTTCTTCATAAAACCCTTTCCCTACACACCAGTCATAGGAACTTTGATACACAGTAAATAACCGTTATCCATCATGACAACTTAGCATAATATGTAGGTACATATAAATATATTAAATCAATATAGTTATTCCACCGCTCCTCCATAATTCTAACACGCGCTTGACCATTATCTCACCTGATGATAAGTGATGATGTGGTGCACATTTGCCTATTCACTCTTGACTTAAATACCCCTAGGTTATAGTTATGAGCAAACAGAGTCTTACAGTAATTTCGGTTCCTTAACTGTACGCATAATGAATGTGTTCCCAAAACGTTTTGTGCGTATGGGTGGGATGTCTATCATGTACCGGTGGCGCATCGCCTTACGTCAGTTGGTTCGACGATGGAACGAGCTTCTTGTACTACTAGATAAATAATAAACGAGTATTGAGGGTTCGCCCACTCTGCGTGGAGTGAGAGGAAGTGTTACTGACTATTACTGACTGAAACCTACCCGTGTTCTTTGAGTTGCCTTTTCCAGAGCCGTGGTTACTCTTTCCTATAATCCCTCAGCCCTGGTAGACATCTTCCCTTACGAACATCGTCATTATGAATGCACCCACGATACTGGAGCAAATCCTATAGGTAGTATTTAGTATAGTAGTGTGGGGCTTTAAATAAATAAACTGTATGTTGAACCATAGCATAACGAGCATTCAACCGTTATTATCAAATGGACTGCGAACTTAAGTTATCCGAATATTTTTAAGTATATTTTGTTACACCACACTATATATAGTGTTTCTGGGCACGCTATAATTATGGCAGTAAGTCCCCCCTTTGAAAAGTGGCTGGAAAGACCTCACGGCCTCCTTACCTTCCGCATGACGCAGGTTCTCCCCGAACATGGTCAGTTCGGGAAGTTCCTGCACCGGATTCGTGCGAAAGTAACGCCTGGGTGTCACCACTGTGTGGACCGCCCAGAGGACACGGTGGAGCACACGGTAGAGGTTTGCCCCGCTTGGACAGAGCATCACCGTGTCCTCGTGGGGGAGATCGGCGTCAACGATCTCTCGCACCGGGCCTTAGTACAGGCCATGGTCCGAAGCGAGGAAGAATGGCAGGAGGTCGCCCCCTTCTGTGAAGCAGTAATGCTAGCAAAGGAGGAGGCCGCACGTGCACGCGCGAGGGTGTGGCCCTCACGCGCCAGCTGCCCGGTTCACGATCCCGATTTCCGGCCACCGTAGGCACGGGTTTGCGGACGGCGAGCAATGGGTAGCTCGCCGTCAAGGCCCGCTAAGGGTCTGCTTCCGAAAGGAAGACTCGGCTCTGGTATGAATGGCAATGGAGGAACAGGAGAGGGTTTTTAGTCAGTAAAAGACTGACACGCCCTCCCACTCCACCCCAGAGCGAGGGATGTCATTAATGTTTTTTCCACCAAAAAAAAAGAAAATAAATATATGTAGTGTCTCAATCTGCTACACAATACATTTACCTGATTACGTCAAATATATCACCGGAATTTAACTTCACTGTCGCTTTTCTTGGGCCTCCTTAGAAGGCTTCAAGTCACTCAAAGGGCAATGGCTCTCCATTGCGATGATATTTCAGATTTTTTTAACTCAAGATTAAAAATTGTGGTACAACCCCTCAGCTCTGGTAGACCATCTGCCCTAACGAACCCTCCATATCTTAAGAGCTTTGAAGTATTTAATGAATATTCGTTACGCAAATACAGCGAACACAAAATTACAAAAAAAAAATATACTGATGATGTAAATAAACAAACAAAAAAAAAAACAAAAAAAAAAGCGTTCTGAACTCCTCATTATACGAAAACAAAACATCGCCTTATCATACTCTCGTAATTATCCGCTTCTCTACCACTTGACTTTTAATATTAAGTCACTTCGGGTCTTTGGTTAATGGCGAACCATAAATTATTTCGAGCCACGACGCTCTTTAAAAATACTCTATTGTCATTTTTTATCTGTGAGTTTTTTTTTCGTCGTTAAGTTGGCAGTTAAAATGCTAATGTAGGAAAACGTCTGATAGTAATGTTAACGAATATGTTGAGTGCTTCTTTATTTTAAAGGCAGTGATACACATGCCTGTAACTGTAAAAATATATATTAATAAACCATAGCCCTATTATCTTTGTTCTCCATATGTCGCAATAGTTTTTCAACAACCGGGGGTTGTCCTTGGGTGCACTAGCATAGCGCGTACAGGGATAATCGTCGGTTGGTATCATGTTCCATTATAATTATCTAAAGGGCCTCTGCGAGTTGGCTTCGGCTCCTCGTACGCCTTCCAAAGGTCCAGGACCTCAGGGTCTTGGGATAAATATTGAAAACTATAATAATAATATTCCACAACTATCACACAATGCCGTCTAGTCCCAAGCTAAGCAGAGCTTGTGTTATGGGTACTAAACAACTGATAAACATACTTATATATTTCTTAATACATACATACATAGATAAATAACACCCAGGCACAGAACAAATGATCGTGCTCATCACACAAACATTTACCTGAGTGGGAATCGAACCCACGAGCTCCGGCATAGAAGTCAGGGACACTAACCTCTAGACCAACAGGCCAGTCATGGTCTCTCAGTCAGCTCACTGTCACAAAGTATGCAAGTAGCTTGCATGTTAGAAAGCATGGGCGTACATAGGTTCTGGGCCAGGGAAGAGCAAATCAGCAAAATATTTTTATAAGCACAGTCAAATAAATTAACGTAAATTAAACAAGGTGAATTTTATATAAATTCTTCAATTATACAATAACTATTTTATAATTAACTTTCAAGGGTCAACCATTTTGCTGAAAAAATGGTTTATGACGTCTTCCATGAATAAATCGAACTTAGTGTTAATAAATTTTATGTACACTGAGTATATAAAGCCTATTTTATCTATCTTTGGTCATAGTCGATCTTAGCCACGTTTTCACGCATCTAACTGTGCTGAATGATCTTTCAATTGTAACAGTGGAATAAGGCATTACCTGTGCAGGCGGAGGCAGCTGCCCACCCTTGCTCCCCCTGGGTACGCCCATGCAGAGAGCTATATAGCATATTTTAGTGCAAGTTATAGGCGTGTGTTTTTTTTAAATGAGAAATCATCCAATCTTTCCTCCCGTTCTGGGTGGAGTGAGAGGGCGTGTCCATTTGCTGACTAAAATCACACCTGTGTCCTTTGGTTGCCCTTTGCGTTCTAAAACCACGGGTTTCCTTTTAGCAAATCCCGCGGCCCTAGCAGGCATCGGCCGTAACTTCGGAAGGTTTCTGCATCGAATTCAGGCGGAAGAAACGCCCGTGTGTCACCATTGTATGGACCGTCCGGAGGATACAATAGAGCATACGGTGGAGGTGTGCTCTGCTTGGGTGGAACCGCTCGGCCATCTGGTAACCATCCGAACCGAGCCCGAGTTGTCGCCCGCCTCAAAGAGATGTCAGCAAAACCGTAGGGGGCCAGCAAGGCTGAAGCCTACTGGGGTCATGGGTTCACTTTCGAAAGGGAAACCCGGAGTCCTCGAAAACAAGGTAAAGAAGGAACATAGGAGTGAGTTTTAGTCAGTAAAAATCTGACACGCCCTCCTGCTCCACCCTAGAGCGTGAGAAGTCATTGGATGATTTCCCACCTAAAAAAAAGGGTTATTTAAGTTTTATTCCACTTTATTTAGTCTTGCAGTTCCTACCAAACCTTTTACTTTGTCAGATAAAATAAGTGTTGCAAAAAAGATAAAACGCGTAATCCTATAAAAGATCCCTTTTAACTCGGAGGTTTCAGCAATCGCAAGATGGCAAAGTAAGCATAGGTTAATGTTAATAAATCCGATTGTGTATCTCAGTATTAAGAGATTCCAGGAATATGGCTGGTGATATTAGGGAAACAGAAATGATAGGAGATTAAGGTTACACTAGTCGACACTTTTTCCATACAAACTTTGGGGGGGTATTACTCCACAGTTTGACATTGTACATCTGAAGTAAAACATGATATGGTTTTATCTTATACTTAATTTTGTCTGTACGGAAACAGAAAAACAAAAATAATTTCCGTTACAAAGTTATGAGCCAACAAAGTTTTATGTTTTTAGATGATTTTAACGCAACTTTAAGTGTAAAAAAGTAACAAAAATCGTATGAAATCTCAAAAGCTAAGTCGGTATCGACAAACTTTTATTATCGAAGAGTTCTATACAATTTATTTGTATTAGATTTATGCAGTGGTTTTTTCATAAAACTCGATTTTCCAAAGCACTACTCTCAGATTTTACGCACCGTCTAATTTCAATATCAGATGAGACATCGCAAGTTTTGGCCTCACCCATTAGCGAGTTCGAGCCCGCGACTAGTTCAGCCTTAAGGCGACGGCGACAGCTGAATTATCCATACAAACGTAATACCAAAATAATTTGCAGACTGAGCATATTTCCACCATATTATGATGATATTCGGATTTAGACAATATTTATCTAGGTTCCTACGTTTTTCTTTAAAAAAAATACTTACTTAAAACGAAATTAAAGCAAATTTCATTTCGCATATTTTTATACCGTAAATGGCATGTTTTCATTTTGTTTTTTCTGTATTATAAACAACAATATTTCTAATATTGTTCACGTAGGAACATAGCTTATATTATCAAGTTACAAATTACAGAAAAAAAATTGGAAAAACATTAAGTTTTCATTCATCATTTTTGGTATTACGGAACACATCCAAATTTATCCCAAATTTCCAAGAGTTAGTAGTGCTATCGCGGCAAGCGACACGTCAGTGTCAGTGTGTGCGTGACGTCAGTGTCAGTGTGTGCGTGATGCCGTGATGTTATTACTTCGGTCGCGTTGTAAATTTTATTGCAATAATATTTCTATTGACTTTCTGTATTCCATTTAATTTTACTAAACTTCAAATGCTTAGGTACTTTTTTTTTGGGTGGGAAAACATCCAATGATTTCTCGCGCTATTGGACGGAGCGCGAGGGTGTTTTTTTTAACCGACTTCAAAAAAAGGAGGAGATTATTCAATTCGGTTGTATTTTTTTTATCATTTTTTTTTATGTTTGTTACCTCAGAACTCCGTCGTTTATGGACTGATTTGCAATTTTTTTTTTCCTTTATAGGATATGCTTCCAGATTGGTCTCATTTTTTTTTAAAAATCCAGTTCTGATGATGGGAACTCCTCAAATATTACAGGCAACCATATAGTGATTTTGGTATTTTCATCGAGAACTTATTAAGCATTTACAGTCAAAAAGTAACATTTGATGAAGTGGAACGGATGAAGAAGACCAGAAATAGTCAACGGAACTTCATACTCACATTGATATCACAATGAAGATAGTGAAGCGACTATGACAAAACAGATAAATAAATGGTTCTGAATAGTTACGTTGAAAATGGTATCATCGAAGTGATCTGATGATGATGATGGAGCCGGAAGGTAGGCACTGGAACTCCGTAATTAATCAATGTATCCTAGCCGTGTTTGGGCTTATTGGAATTGTCATGAGATGCACTTTGGCTATAAGGTACTATCGAATTGATCTGGTGATGGAGCCGGAAGGTGGAAGGTAGACACAGGAACTTTCTAATAAAACAATGTAACCTTGCAGTGTTTTGGGTTAATTGGAATCGTTATGAGAAATAGGCACTCTGCTTATAAATGGTTCGCAACTGAAAAGTGTAAAATAAAAACTTTTTACAAAAAAAAACCGACTTCACTAAAAAACACTAAAAGTATCAAAATACTTAACTTTAATTTTGGAAGTCGGTGTTAAATAAGAAACAAACAATACCGAGAAACACTGACTTCCAAAATTAAAGTTATTTTGATCCTTTTAGTGTTTTTTAGTGAAGTCGGTTTTTTGTGTAAAATTTTTTTTTAGGTGGGAAAATCATTTAATGACAAATCGCGCTCTTGGGCGGAGCGAGAGATAGTGTCAGACTTTTATTGACTAAAAACCCACTCCTGTTCCTTCTTTGCATTCGTCCCAGGGCCCCGGGTTTCGCTTTCACACTACTCGTGGCCCCAGTAGGCTTCGACCCTGCTGGGCCCTTACGATTTGCTGACATCTCCCTGACGCGCGCGTGGAACAGTATGCGCCGTCGACGACTTGGGCTCGGTCCGGACGGTTACCAGACGGTCGGACGGCGGGCTACCAATTGCTCACCGTCCGCAAGCCCGCGCCTACGGTGGCCAGAAATCGGGATCGGAATCCCGGTGACGGTTGGGGCGTGAGGACCGTTGCCTCACGCGATCGGCCGCCTCCTTGGCTAGCAGTACTGCTTCGCAAAAGGTGGCGACCGCCTGCCACTCCTCGCTCTGGACGATGGCCTGTACCAAGGTCCGGCGCGAGAGATCGCCGCCGCCGATCGCCCCCACGAGGACACGGCGTTGCTCTGCCCAAGCGGGGCACACCTCCACCGTGTGCTCCGCCGTGTCCTCCGGGCGGTCCACACAGTGGCGACACCCGGGCATCGCTTCCGCACGAAAGCGGGAGGGAGTGTCAGACTTTTACTTACTAAAATCGACTCTTATATTCCTTCGTTGCCTTACATTCCAGGGCCGGGTTTTCCTTTCAGAAGCGAACCCATGGCCCCAGTAGGCTTCGACCCTGCTGGGCCCCTACGGTTTTGCTGACAGATGATGTTGGTTTTGCGGTCTCCTTGAGGCGCACGTGGAACATTACGCGCCGTCGACGACTCGAGTTCGGTCTACAAGGCTGGACGGCGAGTTGCCCATTGCTCGCCGTCCGCAAGCCCACGCCCACATTGGCTGGAATTTAGGGTCGGGATCCGGCGGCTGGGCCGTGCGGCCCTCGTGCGTGTGGCTGCCTCCTTCGCTAGTATTACTGTTTCGCAGAAGGAGGCGACCACCTGCCATTCCTCCTCGCTCAAAACCATGGCCTGTACCAGGGACCATCAGCGCGAGAGTTCGTTGCCTTACCGAGCTGGAATCGTCGACGTCGCGTAGTGTTCCACGTGCGCCTTGAGGAGATGTCAGCAAAACTGTAGGGGCCCTGGATCAAAGGCAAAAAAGGAACAGAGTGGGTTTTCTTTGTCAGCAAAAGTCTGACACGCTTTCCGTTACTCCCAAAAGCGGGAGAAGTCATTGACTGATTTCCCACTTATAAAAAAAACACTCGGCTCCATAACATTTTCTGATTTGTTAGTGTGTGCTAGTTATCCTAATATGTTGAAATATCGGCACGGTAATGAAATTTCCAAAAAACGCATAGCTAGCTAGCTAGTCTGTACATTCACTAACGATTCCCCAAAGTATTAGGCAAAAATGAAGCAAATAATAAACATACCTAATTTTACTAACAATATTGTAATACGCTCACATACACACACAGCTGCGCGCTGCGTCAGTCGCTCACTTATTTTTGTCAAACAGAGATAGCTATATTCCGCGATACGCGTCAACTTGTAGTTGCAAGCCGTGTCCGCCGACCCCTTAAGAGTCGGTTGTAGTTACAAAGTATTTTGTGTGAAATCTGCCCGGGTCTATGTCGATTCCGCGGCCTCGTAACAGCGATTTTATTTTTATTAAAAAAAAAAGCATTGTTTCTATTCAAGATTTTTGTTTTTGCCAGACCCCTTTAAAAAACCGGGCAAGTGCGAGTCACACTCGCGCACTGAGGGTTCCGTACAAACTTACCTATGAAAACAGTTCAATTTCCGAATTGAGTTACGAAAATTTTTCGAATAGCAAAAAAAGTTTTTTTAAGTTTTTTTTTGATGTAACTATAAACTTGCAGTTTTCAGATTTTTTCTATATTTGTGCACAGCTCGCAGACCTGAGTATATGGTTTTAATTTCAACTCAATACCTCCTCGCGTTTCCGAGATAAACGACAGACAGATAGAAACACAGATAGACAGACAGACGGACAACAAAGTGATCCTATAAGGTACCATTCTTTCCTTTTGAGGTACGGAAAACTAAAAATATGCTTAATTATTTTATGTAACTTTTAAATATTTACGTTAATCTATTTTATATACACGTTTGAAATTGTAAGTTAGGACCTGATTCGTGATATTGTTTTTATGGAGCCAACTAATTTATAACATGTTTTGATTTTTGCCCAACGGCGGTCATAAAATATGGTCAATTTTAATAAAACATATTTTTTCATGGTTGAAATTGACAATTCACTTTTACCTATTACAATATAAACTTTCTTCTTTGGCAACAACCACATGAAATACTATTTAATAGTTTTTGAGTTAATCGTGACCAGACAGATAGAGAGACGCAGTGGACGTTGTTTTATATTATTTAAGGAGATCCTTGGAATATATAGCGTCTCGATGTTGTGTATAAATATATAAATTAAATATATGTAAGCAAGCACATATAAACAAACGAGTCGTTCCCATCTTTGTTGTAGACACAAATAAATTAACTCCAACTTTACATGCGAAAGTTCTATAGAAACAAGTATTTCCACCTCAGTGTCTTAACCACAGGTAATAAATATTAACTAACACCTGTAAATTAAGCAGGAGAAAATGTTTGTTAAGCTACCCTTATAACGCTAGCTTTGGTTCGTGACGTCACCCGCCTGAAAAGAGTTCGGGACGTAACGGGATAAATCGTATCTTATGTCTAAATCCCGATCATTTACCAGCTTTTTAAAAGTGAATCCCCATAATATGCCAAACTCTGAGTCCCAGATATTCATGTGTACCAAACAACTCAATCGGTCTAGTAGGTTCGGAATAAAATTGGCTGTGACAGACGGAAAGACAGACACGAGACATTCTATAAGAGTTCCTTGTTTTTTTATTTGATTTTTGGATCCTAAAAGAAGTGATAAAAAGCTCCTACAATCAATTTTTTACCAAAAATCTTTCCTTTTTGACTTCGTGTTATCTTTGTGAATGCACAACCGTTCGAATGACAAATCGTTGTGATTCCCGCCGACTTTACACCTATAGAAACGAGTTTTTGTGTTCCATTACCGATATTTGTCATAGCAATGTGATATATCGGTATTTTTATTGTGTAGAATCTTCCGTACTGAGATTTTTTATTAGGACTAAAGGAAAATTCTTCGATAATGTCTGGACTCAAGTTTGAACATGATTTCTAGGCCTAGACTCTATCAGCCTGAGGCTCTACTCGTATCACCATCATTTCAGCCGTAAGACCTCACCGAAGTGTCGTAACAACGACCTGTCCTGTGCGTCAAGCAGCCATCGGAATCCCGCGACCCACACCAGGTTATCGGTTCACATCCAAACCTAAGGCTTATAGCATAAGCATAATCAGCCTTTCAATGTTCCTACTGCTGGGACTCAGGCCTCCTCTCTAGGAGAGGGAATGGGCCGTAATCCACCGCGCGGGCCCAGTGCGGGTTGGTGAATTTCGCATGTCTTCGATTTTTTGGTTCTAGGACGGTTTCCTCACTATGTTTTCCTTCACCGTTTTGAGAGCAGTGGTGATGAAATAAATTTCACAAAGTAATGCGCCTGGCTGGGTTTGAACCCGCGATCTACAATTCGTAAGTCGGAGCCGTTACCACTCGGCTACCACTGCTAGCCTAAGGCTTACTGGCAGAAAATGAAATCAGGGTTCAAGGTTGAACATGATGTTTACTGGTTTAGGTTCCCTAATAACCTGAAGCTTCATCGTCATTTCTGCCGAAAGACCTAACCCAAGTGTCGCTACAACGAACAGTCCTGTGTCCTTTACCTGGTCATCAGTCCATATTCAAGTCTAAGGCTTCCAGGGAGAAAACTCAAATTGAGTTAAGCTTACTTTTGACAATGAATTCTATTTTTTTCAGGTCGTTTAATATACCAATTCAATATACCCGATACTAATGCTAGAACTACACTGCGCACACGTGTGCCACACACACCGTTCAGAGCGCGTCGGTCGCCATACATTTCATATGGAAACTAGACTTGTAGAGCTACACTTGATCCACGCCACGCGACGTCGTTCTACGTACAAATCAGGCGCGTTACCACGGTAATATTATCTATACAGTATTGTAAATCGTCCGTATCTTTGAAATAAATGCCTACAGCCGCGCGGTACGTAAACATGCGATAGGGCTGTCCGCACTATGGCTGCCCGTCTCCAGCTTTATAATTACATTTGCCTACTTTGTGTTTTCATTTAGTTTTGTGATTGTAAATATACTTTTTTTATATAAACAAATAAAATACTTTGAGAATTGAATAGGAAGTGTTCAATATTTGCGACCGAAAAATATTTGCGCCTCGACTGAGACGTACCTACGAAATGCTTTATTATTAAATTTTAAAGTACAAAAATCCGCATTCTAATATAAAGCTTAATTAAAAATTGTTTTGGGAAACATGGACAAGGTGGAGAAAAAGGAATATCTTTTACTTGGTTTTAGATACCTGCAGCTACTTTACAATTTATATGTTTGGTTTTAAATGAAGAATTCATGCAACCAAAAACAGCACAATATATCCTACTCGTCATATTAAATATGTACTTGAACTTATTTTTATTGAAAAAATCGCGGGGCACAGTCGCGACTGCCTGCACCCCGAGCGCACACCGAGATCGAGGCGCGTAGGTATAGCTCGCGTTTCGTCCGTTTGTATGAAGTTGGAATACTGTATAAATAATATTACCGTGGCGTTACACGTGTGCGTCGGGTGTAGCTCTAGCTTAAATTCTCCTATTTTATTCTTGTTGTTTTCAACAAACAAGTGGGGATTTTGTCATGTCCTTGAACAATATTTTTATTTTAAGTCGACTAGAAAAATATTGATAGTGAAATTGGAAAAACAAACAAAAGTAAAATAAACACAAATAAAATTGCGTAGGCTAGGTCTGTTTCGATGAAAACAATTTCAATGATTTTTTTTAATTGGTGTTTATTTGTTGTTATTATAGTAGGTATTTATTTGTTATTTTTAGTTTGAGTACTTTTTTTAATATTTTTTTTTTACGGTATGGTTGGTTGCACTGGATAAGTGATTGGATGCTGCATGACAAGTTCGATTCTCGCATGGAACAAGTATTTGTATGATCTAAAGTTGCTTGTTTGTGAACGCACCAACGTTACATGTAACTAAAAAAAACCTTCTTTTTTCTTTTCACTCAGGGTGGAGCGAGCTGGAGTATTTTCACAACCCAAACCACATGTATTCCTTCAGATGCCCTTTGCGTTCGAGGTTTACTGTGACTCTTTTGAACAATCGTGCAGGCATCGGCCTTAGCGGGCTCCATCAAATACAATCTAAACATGCATTTAGAACTCCGAATCTGACTACTACCCGAACACATGCTGGTGGACGGGTTCCTCTACGTCGACTTGCAAAAATTTATAATAACCACTTTTGTCACCTGGATATCTTCTTTTTGTCTCAAAGCATTTAGAAAAAATATATATTGATAGTTTATGCGCGGTTATAACAAAGTAGAATGTGATTAGTACCTAAACTTATATAGTATTTAAGAGTAATTATACTTACCTACCTAGTCAATAATGTTTACAAGTAATCTGTGGAAACGTCGTGAATTGTACATTTACCCATACGTCAAACCATATTTTATTGTAATAAATATTGTAAATTTATTTGTTTTTTCGTGTGTCAGACTTTTACTGACTAAAACCACACCTACGTCCCTTTAATTGCCCTTTGCGTCCCACGATCATGGCACTTATAGAAGTCAATACATTGCTCTAGTAGGATTCGGCCCCGCTGGGCCTCAAGGGTTTTGTTGATATCTCTTTGAGGGACGTGTAGAACTCTACGCGCCGTCGACGATCTGGGCCTCGGTCCGGACGACTACCGGACGGCCGGACGGCGAACTACCCATTGCTCGGATTTAACTGTTTTTGCATTTTGACAATTGGCGATTTCTGTTATACTTTCTTAAGTATAACAATGTTGTTGGAGTATTATTGTATTTAAAAGTGATGAAAACGTATTTCGAGGCTGTTTTTTCTTGATATGACACCTGAATAAAATAAAAAATAAAATAAATCTGTGTATAAATCTACATAATTATATAAACGCGAAATACCACTCACTGATTAATCACGAAATCTCAGAAACTATAACATATACAAACTTAAAATTTGGCAGGTAGGTTCCAGGGTGCAGACATCCGCTAAGAATGTATTTTATGAAACACCACCGGGGTACTGGTTATGGTACCCCCTTATGTTACCCAACATAACGGGGTAAACCGGGGTTTGGAAGTTTGTATGGAGAAACTTATTTTCACGCGGGCCAAACCGCTTACCGGATGTCTACACCCTATAAGAAACCTACCTGCCAAATTTTAAGTTTGTATATGTTATGGTTTCTGAGATTTCGTGGTATATAGGTAGTGTGTAAATATCTAAAATAAGCAAACCTTTCTGTTATTCCCACACAGGTTAAAAAGTGATTTATTTCGATGACATTATACAAGATTTAATGTTTTTATTGATACTATGTTTTACCATGTGTGTTTAGGCTCTTATACAACATGTATTATAAACGCACAAGCTAAATCTGCTACAAAATCGATTTTGATTATTTTTAAATTATATAGTATTTTTTTATCCTAAAATAACCAAGAATTAATATAGGATATCTTGGTTACGTACCGGAAGACGTAGCGTTGGAAGGTCTCCCACAAGGTGGACCGATGACCTACTGAGGGTCGCGGGAATCCGATGGATGCAAGACGCACAGAATCGGTCATTATGGCGACATTTGGGGGAGGCCTATGTCCAACAGTAGACGTGTTTCGGCTGAAATGATGATGATGATGAAATCTTGGTTACATCACTAGCGTGTTTGTCTGCACGTGCGTAGATACCAATACCGCTGGGCTACCAGTATAGATAATCGGTTCCCATCTTATTTGCCTAAAATTATTATAAGTAATTTATTAAAAAGAGCACTACCTAAATCCAAGTGAGAGCAGTGGTGGCCGAGTGGTAACGGCCCCGACTTACGAGTTGTAGGTTGCGGGTTCAAACCCATCCAGTCATCCAGTCAAAACATTAAAAGGCTGATTATGCTATGCTATTATGCTATGCTGATAATCGAGGAATTCTTCAAAATCTAAACGACAAATAAAACGGTGTGACACTATAAATCATAATTTGAAATCGTTTCAATATTGGAAGTCGGTAACAATTTCTCATATCGGTGGCAGGCGCCCGATATGAGATCGCGTCGAATGCGGAATATAAACTGAATTTCAGCGTCAACGTCGTATTTAGGACGCTAAGTATTGCGACTGAAATACCTGGGTACAGCTGCTGAGAATAACTTTACTTGAATTTCATTTTTGCGACAGTACTTTTAGTAGAGTTTAGCTCCTTGGTAAGACCGACAAGATCGCCAAGCGCTATGGCGATAGGTCCGCCATTGTACCTATAGATTTGAGTTTGTCTAAAAGTTTTGTTACTATTTAGGTGTATAATAAAATGTATTCTATTCTACTCCTGAGTTGAGCTAGGTACACGAATACTGACAAATGCTATCTATCACTGACTTAGACAGGTCCATTCAAATCTGTATGGTTCTTTCCTCAAAATACCATCTCAGACACTAGTCTGCATGTTTCAAAATATGATAATTAATAAATACTTTGCCTCTGAGTCTCTAAGCTCGTGATATCAAAACAGTATATAGGGTGACTGGCAATTAGTGTACGATACTTAAACACGTGATTGTGCTCATGATAACAAACAATTTTTACTATGGGAGCAAAGCCGAAATCGCAAAAAAAATATCAGCTGTTTAGTACATTAGGCAAACATAAATGTACAGAACAGCTGATTTTTTTTCGCGATTTCAGGTTTGTTCCCATAGTAAAAGTTGTTGGTTATCATGAGCACAATCACGTGTTTAAGTATCGTACACTGATTACCAGTCACCCTATATATATATAAATAGTTTGCCTTGTCATCCAAGTTAAGTAAATCAACTATCAGTAACCATCAAGAAGTTCTTGATTTTTCTTTGCCCTAAATACACAAAAACATACAAACATTGCAAGTAAAATAGTAACTTGTAAATTACCACACTTTTTCTTCATTGTCATCATCAATTTAGCTGAAAGACGTCCATTGTTGGACATAGGCCACCCCTAAAGCTGCGTTCCCACTATGTTGTAACGGTTAATTTATCGTTGGACGAGTCTCCTCTCTAGCTGTTCCCATTATAACTACTATTTGTCGGTGCCACGACAGATAATCCATCTAACAATTAGTTTCGTAAACTAATAATATCGTCACCGGAAACGCAAGCGGCACCCTACCGCTTGGACACGATCGTCGGTAGAAGGGATGCAGCGAGGACTGGAGGGAAGACCGAGAGGTGCGGCATTCTACCTCGGACAGCCTCGGCATACGCTTAGTACCAACGCACGTGTTTGTTTCCTTTTGTAAAACCGTTATCAAAATAAAATTATTCTGATTCAAATTATCTTTCGTTCGAGTACCCAAGTCAGTGCCCACACCTACCAAGATCTATGTCGGATCGTGATGAAGATCCGATGTTTCGCATCTCGGCCACCCTTGATGCGACAAATATATAAGCCACGACTCTTAAAACTACACGATTATCTGTCGTCACGACAAAGTGGGTATGCTGCCTTAGTGTCACCACAACGACCGGTCCTTTTCGTATTCATCGAATTCCCGCGACCAGAGAACATAGTACCAAGGTAAAAAGTATTTTATATCCTATTTCAAAATATGGTCTACCAGTGTGCTTAATATCTTCCAACTTGTGGAAGGCCTTCCACCACTGCGTCTTCCGGTACGCAGTCGCCACTCCAAAACCTTTCGGACCCATCGACATTTATTTTGCGAGCATAGCTTCCTGTCTACTGCCACTTAGACTTGGCGATTCTTCGGGCTATGTCGGTAACATTGGGTCTCCTGTGATCATCTTCATGATCCTGATTTACACATACACAAATACATACACATTTTTGACACTTTTTAAAGAAATCGGAATAAAAAAGTACTAGGCAAATATGAGCTAGTTTAACATCGACTTTTTAATTTTTTAAGTAAAAGAAAATATAAACAACAGTTACTAGTAAAAAAAAGTACTAGGCGATCATGAGCTCAAAGAAGCTCCTCCGAAAAAAAGTCTAGGCGGAAGGTTACGGTCACATTATTATAAGGAAGTCAGTACGCTAAGAACACGTACTGTCTTCCTTATAATAATGTGTATTGTATGTATTTGACGCCTATCGATGCACGCGTTTTCTTATTTATCCTACTTATTGGTTTGATTTTGTATAGGAAGTAAAATATCTGTATTGTATTGATGTTCTTAGATGTTAGTAAAGGCGTACCTTTTTTTTAAGGCGGGAAATCATCTTAATGACTTCTCTCGCTCTTGGGTGGAGCTAGAGGTCGTGAGTAAAACCACACCTACGTTCCTTCAATTCCCGTTTTTGTCCCAAGGCCATGGTACTTTCAGAAGTCAACACATTGCCCTAGTTGGTTTTGGCCCTGCTGGGCCTCAAGGGTTTCGTTGATATCTCTTTGAGGCACGCGTAGCAAACTACGCGCCGTCGACAATATGGGCCTCGGTCCGGACGGCTACCGGACATTCGGACGGTGAGCTACCCATTGCTCGCCGTCCGCAAGCCTACGGTGGCTGTAAATCGGGATCGGGATCCCGGCGGCTGGGGCGTGAGGGCCGTTCCCTCCCGCGTGCGGCCGTCTCTGGCGCGCTAACTGTACGCGTGCCTCAAGGAGATGTCAGCAAAACTGTAGGGGCCCAGCAGGGTCGAGGTCTACTGGAGCCATGAGTTCGCTTCTGAAGGAAAAACCCGGCCCTGGAATTCATGTTAGGAGTGGGTTTTAGTCGGTAGAAGTCTGACACGCCCTCACGCTCCGCCCAAGGGCGAAAAAAGAAAAAAAACCATGTCCTGGTATCGCACATAAAACACATACTTTTATCCGAGAAATATATTTTCTTGGGTGAATTATCTGCAATCTGGTGGAAGCTACCGTTTAAATAAGGTTAATTAAACCCTATAAAAGTCCACAATTGTGACTGTAACTTAGATGGTCAGTTAATGTAAAAACCTTAAAATTTATTAATATTATATTGCTAATTAACAAATAAAATGGTCCTGTTCGGCTCAGTTGGTCGATTTATTTGTCTTTATGTCTTTAGCAAATGTCTAAATTACTTTGTAGATAGGTAGAAGATATCTATTACAGCGCTGGTAAACAATTACTTTAAAATACGATAAACAAAACGAAGGTTCCTATTGAAGTACGTAAGTTAATTTAGAGGTTTATAATACAAAATGCTATTAGACAGTCATAAGACTGTCTGAATATTTTTTTTTTAGTAAAATAAAGTTTATTATTATTAGTTTATTAGAATAAAGTCATTTTTAACACGCTTTTATTAGCTTCACTTGTAACTAACTATGTATGTAAGAAAATCTTGGAATCTTAATTTGACCCACTTCCCGGTCTTCGATTAGGATGAAATTTTGCACACGCTCTGAGTTCTGATGACAATACATGACTAGCTAAGAAACGTCATTACAAATCCAATATGGCGGCCTCCCCAAGATGGCGGACTGGCTGTTTGAAATCCACCCCCATGATATGGGTAACAAATGAAAGGGTTTGCTGTCAGGAAAACGAAAAAAATAGTCACGTGACTTAAATCCAATATGGCGGACGTCCAATTTTGTAATTTTTAGTGCGTGCTAAAAGCATGTTTTTTAGTTTTTTAAACTATTTTATTGATGGCTTTTTCGTCTATGTACTGGGCAATTTTCTACCCGAGACATTTGTATAATACATATATACACGATTCAAAAGAGTGTCCATGGAATTTCTTTACATTATTCTCCATAGATATCTAAGCTTTGGGATGTGCAATTAGCATCATTTTTCTGACTGACACACTTCGTGACAATTCAAAAGTGCATGTACTTAAATGGTTTATCGAAATTAATGCTTAGATTGATTAATTGAGTTTTAGGCACTTTTATGTTACAGCTTTGTTGCATATAAAGAAGATCCATTTCTAAATAAAAAATCTACAACAAAAAAGAAGTATTAGAGTTAAGAGTTAGTTAAGATTGTGATTTTGGTAGCAAGATGATTGAATTGACCGTAATCTTTTAGGAAATAATCTGTACGAATTTCTTCTTTCTGTGCCTTTATGAATAATTAAACAATTTTATCACTATGATGCACCATGTTACCATCACCACTAACCACCCACTGAAAGCATAGTTTTTCTATTCAGAAATAAGAATTTGTGCCCACCTATGCCACGTATGCAACGCATAATGACATCTTGACTCTTAAATTTGCTTGAAAATAGATGACTTAGAAACATACTTAAGTGAAGTACTTAAAACAGAGCTGGTAATTTGTCAGATATATCCAACTACAGACCTATTTCTTTGGCAACAATAGTTGCAAAGGTGTTTGACAGCATTCTTAACACACAATTAAACAAACACATCAAGTTGCACGATAACCAGTTCGGGTTTCGGCCGGGGCTGTCTACAGAAACTGCAGTATTGTGTTTTAAGAGTGCTGTTAAGTACTATACTGAGAGAAGCACCTCTGTGTACGCTTGCTTCCTCGACCTTTCTAAGGCCTTTGACCTGGTCTCCTACGATATCTTGTGGAATAAGATGAGATCATCTCAGATACCACCAGAGCTTATTAACACCCTGAAGTTTTGGTACGGGAACCAGGTGAATAGCGTGAGGTGGGCGGGCGCGTTGTCGGACCCATACAGATTGGAATGTGGTGTGAGGCAGGGGGGATTGAGCTCTCCCACCATTTTTAACCTCTACATTAATGGGCTGATCGAGGCGCTCAGTGAGCAACATGTCGGTTGTCACATAGATGGCGTCTGTTTTAATAACATCAGCTACGCGGACGATATGGTGCTGCTAAGCGCCTCGGTCTGTGGTCTCAGAAGGCTGATGAGGATCTGTGAGGGTTATGCAGCTGGTCATGGGCTGATCTACAATGTGAAGAAGAGTCAGTGTATGGTCTTTCAGGGTGGGCAGAGAAAATTAACAGTAATGCCACCCATAAAACTTAATGGGTTTCTTTTAGAAAGGGTAGACATTTTTAGATACTTAGGCCATTTGGTGACGCCTACCCTGAAGGATGATGCTGACATTGAACGGGAGCGAAGGGCGCTGTCGGTAAGAGCAAACATGGTGATTCGCAGGTTTTCGCGGTGCTCAGCTGAGGTGAAAGTGACTCTTTTTAGAGCTTACTGCACTACACTGTACACGTGCAGCCTGTGGACCGACTACACGCAAAAATCGTACAGCGCCCTTCGTGTCCAATTCAACAACGCGTTCAGGATGATGTTGGGGCTCCCCCGCTACTGCAGTGCATCGACAATGTTTGCGGAAGCGCGCGTGGATTGTTTTTATACATTAATGCGCAAGAGAGGCACGTCGTTGGTGCATCGAGTGCGGGGGAGCGCTAACAATATGTTGGCCACGCTTGCAGAGAGACTAGACTGTAGCATTATAATGCACTGTTGTTTGCGACACGTGACAGGCTTGTGACGTAATAAACAATTTATTGTAATTTTAATTTAATTTTGATTTAATTTTGATTTAATTTTGATTTAATTTTGATTTAATTTTGATTTAATTTTGATTTAATTTTGATTTAATTTTGATTTAATTTTGATTTAATTTTGATTTAATTTTAATTTAATTTTAATTTAATTTTGATTTAATTTAAATTTAATTTGATTTAATTTTGATTTAATTTTGATTTAATTTTAATTTAATTTTAATTTTATTATTTAATTTTGATTTTATTATTTAATTTTGATTTTATTATTTAATTTTAATTTTATTATTTAATTTTGATTTTATTATTTAATTTTGATTTACATTCTCGAATTAACTAATTGTATTTAAATAATTATCAATTTATTTATTTGCATTAATATTATAATATGATTTGTTTTAATTGATTTTAATTTTACAAACTGAATTTAATTGTGACTGTTTTGATTATTAGTTTTTAAATTTGTATATGAGTCAATGTTACTCGCAATAAATATATTATTATTATTATATTATTATTATTAAGTACATACGTCCCACGTAAGTCGTCATCTAGATGTCATATTGCGTAGCATACCTACGTTACATACGTGGGCTCAGTTTGTCTTTAACTTCAAGTTAGCATTTGACGTATGACCGTATGAGTTATGCGTCATTATGGAGAATTGTCTGAAAATATGGCTCAAACATAAGAACTTCAAATAGGATCACTCTTAACACACGCGTTGAGCTCGCACGTTGCTACGCGTCGTAGCACGGTGCTACGCCGTAGTTGGTCCATCGGTACGGTTTTTTTTTTTTTTTTTTTTTTTTATTGGTGGGAAAATCATCTTATGACAAATCCCGCTCTTGGGCGGAGCAGGAGATAGTGTCAGACTTTTACTGACTAAAAACCCACTCCTGTTCCTTCGTTGCCTTCGTCCCAGGGCCACGGTTTCGTTTTCACACTACCCATGGCCCCAGTAGGCTTCGACCCTGCTGGGCCCCTACGATTTGCTGACATCTCCCTGAGGCGCGCGCGGAACAATACGCGCCGTCGACGACTTGGGCTCGGTCCGGATGGTTACCGGACGGTCGGACGGCGGGCCACCCATTGCCCGCCGTCCGCAAGCCCGCGCCTACGGTGGCCGGAAATCGGGATCGGAATCCCGGCGGCGGTTGGGGCGTGAGGACCGTTGCCGTTGCCTCACGCGATCGGCCGCCTCTTTTGCTAGCATTACTGCTTCGCAGAAGGAGGCGACCGCCTGCCACTCCTCCTCGCTCCGGACCATGGCCTGTACCAAGGCCCGGCGCGAGAGATCGCCGCCGCCGATCGCCCCCACGAGGACACGGCGTTGCTCTTCCCAAGCGGGGCACACTTCCACCGTATGCTCCACCGTGTCCTCCGGGCGGTCCACACAGTGGCGACACCCGGGCGTCGCTTCCGCACGAATCCGGTGCAGGAACTTCCCGAACTTCCCGTGTTCGGTGAGAACCTGCGTCATGCGGAAGGTGAGGACGCCGTGAGGTCTTTCCAACCACGCCTCAAAGAAGGGACTTACCGCCATAATTGTGGCGTGCCCAGCACTGGGTTGCGACAGTCGCTGTCGCCATTCCACCATGAGATCCCGCCGGAGTTCTTCCCGCCATGCCGCGACTTGGCGTGGCAGCGGAGTTTCGCCCCGGCGTTGCATCTCCATGCGCAGATCGTGCATGTGAGCAAGGCCTGTTGCTACCAGATCCCATGGTGGCTGTCCAGCAAGGAGGCTCGCCGCTTCGCGGGAAATCGTCCGGTATCCTCGCACCATCCGTATGGCCATGACCCTCTGACATGCGTTCAGCCGGGCCGCCGGCCGCTTCCGCAGCGCCGGCGCCCATATCGGTGCACCATAAAGGGCCATGGACCGAACGATTCCCGCGTAGAGCCTCCGGCAGGAGGCGTCTGGACCCCCAAGGTTGGGAAGGAGCCGCCCGAGGGCAGCCCCAGTCCGATTTAGTTTGGGAGCCAGACGTCGGAAGTGCTCCTCGAAATCCCATCGGCTGTCGAGAACGAGTCCCAGGTACTTCATCGTTGACCCGACGCCGATGTGGACTCCTCCTACCGTCAGTTGGGAACCCGGTGGTGGCGCGTTCCGAGGGCCGTGAAAGCACATTGCCTCGGACTTGTGCAATGCCACCTCGAGTCCCAACTCCTGGATCCTGCCCACGACTGTCGCAACCCCGCGTGTCGCTAGTTCGACCGCCGCTTGGTACGACTCTCCCTGCGCCAGGACCAGCGTGTCGTCTGCGTAGCAGACCACGCTGACCCCGCCAGGGAGGTCGCCGCGCAGCACGTAGTCGTATCCGATGTTCCACAAGGGCGGCCCTAGTACCGATCCCTGCGGAACACCGCACGACATCTCTCGACGTTCCCACTCTCCCTGGTGACCAGGGTAGATGATGTACCTGTCCGACAGGTACGCCTCGACCACACGACAGAGGTAGTCGGGCGTCCGGTGATACCGGAGTGCCCTCCTAATGCTACTCCAAGGCAGGGAGTTGAAGGCGTTGGCGATGTCCAAAGACACCGCCACGACACACCTGCCCTGGGACACTGCAGCCCCCGTCGTGAGAGCTCGCACGCGCATGATGGCGTCCACCGTGGAGCGCCTCCTGCGAAAGCCGAACTGGCCGTCCGCTAGGTCCGGCCCCACCCGTGTTAGGTGCGCGACGAGGCGGTCTGCAACTACTCTTTCAAAGAGCTTGCCCACCTCGTCGAGCAGCACAATGGGCCGGTACGCGGACGGAGAGTCCGCAGGGCGCCCCGGCTTTGCGATGAGGACCAGTTTCCCCGTCTTCCAGCGAAGTGGGAACTGGCCCCTCTCCATGCATGCGCTGAAGAGCCCTCTTAGTCGAGGCCCGAGAGCCTCCATGGCCAGGACCCAGGCCTTCCCAGGCAAGCCGTCGGGTCCTGGGGCGGTATTTTTGGCACTCAGCCTTCGTACCGCCACTCTCATCTCTACCTCGGTCACCTCTGGAGCGTTGTCGTCGTCGTCGCCATCGTGGTCCGCGTCGGACACCGCTGGTGGCGGAGCCATGGGCGGGGGAGAGTATTCCCCACGCGCAGGGAACAGAGTACTCACCACACCCTCCACAAGCTGGGGCCGGAGACTCTGCGTCAGCGGGGGAGCCCAGGGGGGAGTTTGTCCCGCACCACCTTGTAGGGGCGTCCCCATGGGTCCCCATTCAGAGTCCCCAGCCACACGTTGCGGGCCTCGAGCTTGGCCCGCCTTATCTCCGCTCGGAGGGTGCGCTTTGCCTCTCTGTATCCCTCGTACAGCTCCGCCTCTCTGGCCTCCGCATCCGGTGGACGGATGCGGCGCCTGCGGTATCTGGCATACCGGCGTCGCGCGGCATTGCACGCGTTGCGCAGTGCCGCAATCTCCGGCGACCACCAGTGTACCTGGCGCTGAGCACGTCCAGGACGGACTCGGGGCATTGCCGCGTCGCAGATTTGCGACATGGCCTCCCGGAACCACTCTGCCTCGACGTCGATATCGACAGGCCTGTCCGGTGCTTGCACCCAGGCCTGTACCGTCGCGGCTTCCAGGAGTAGCTCCCGGTCCATCTGCCTCAGCGCCCATCGCGGACCACAAGGGTTCTGTCGGACCGGCGCGGTCGAGGTTTGGGCGGAGACGTCAAACCGGATGTACCGGTGGTCTGAGTACGTCTCCACCCCCTCCATGACGCACCAGTCGACGACACGCGGCGACAGAGCGGGGCTGGCGAACGAGATGTCCACCACGGAGTCACCCCGCATCCGCACACACGTGGGGACAGAACCCCGGTTTAGGATGACCAGGCCTGTCTCCAGAGCCCAGTCCTCCACCATCCGACCCCGTTGGTTCGTGAACCGGGAACCCCAAGCCAAGTTCTTGGCATTGAAGTCCCCGCACACGACCACGGGGAGGGAACCAAACCCAGCGACGACGTCTTTCAGCTCCATTAGGGTCCATCGGTACGGTGAAGTTGTATGCCCGAGTCGTCGACGGCGCTTAGGGTCACCGCACACGGGCCACATGCCACAGCCACAGACGCCGCCACGAGAAGCTAGAAGTGGCTACAAAGGAAGCTGAAGCGCGCGACGTAACTGCTGCCTTTTTTAACCCATAGTATAGCGCAGTATCATAGTGGACTCTGACGAAGAAGGTTTAAATGCGCGAGTGGCGTGTGACGGCGTTTTGTATCGGCGTTTCGTGGTCAGTGTGGGCCACAAGAAGTGAGCAGCAGCGATTTGTAGCGTAAGGCGGCCACCGGCGTCAACCGTGTGCGGCGAATCCTTATAAAATGTATGAGAACTATAGGAAATATGCCGGTGGCGAAGTTTTGTGGTTGTGGCCGGTGGCTTGTGTGCTACTCTTATTGGTCCACGCCCACCACAAAGAGCAGCAAACCATATGGGCCCAGCAGGGTCGATGCTCGCTGGGACTACGCGGGAATTTCTGAAAAGGATACCCGTGGTCCTAAATCGCAAAAGACAACTGAAGGAACATAGGATTTTAGTCAGTAAAAGTCTGACACGCTTTCTCACTCCACTCTAGCGAGGGAGAAGTCATTCGTTGATTTCACACCTTAAAAGAAAGATATTGTACACTTTCTCTACGAAATCAAACCAATAAGTAGGATGAATAAGAAAACACGAGCGTCGATAGGCATCAAATGCATACATATTTGTACAATACACATTATTTTAAGAAAGATGGTACGTGTTCTCAGCGTTTGTGATTGAACCTTCCAGCTGAACTTTTTTTGGAGGAGCTTCTTTGAGCTTATGATCGCCTAGTACTTTTTTATTACTAGGGTCACTGTTGTTTATATTGTCTTTTACTTAAAAAAAAAGTCGACGTTAGAATTTACGACTACCGATAATCCAGAATTATCAAGACAAAATGTTTTTCTCGATAGATAATGTTAGCTGATATTTTTCTATCTCAGTACTCATAAAAAATGATGAAGAAAATTAAATGGTTAAAGACTGCTTTTACAGCAATACACTTTATGTACATAACGGTTAGGTTCATTTTACATAATTTATGTAAATTATTCAACTATTCGCTATTTACAATTCAATGTATCCTTTTCTTTCAGCTGTGTGACTGTAGTTTGATATATAAAGGTGGGTCTACGCTAGAGGAGCCAAACACGGGCGCAAATTCATGTAGTGTGGACCGACATAGGCTTACTGTCCATGGACGCGTATTCGTCATTATACGCTTGGTGTACGCCTGCGTGAAACTTACATACAAAACTATGAAACTGAGTCGACGAAGCGGCAGCGTCGTGCCCTCGTGTCGCGTCTATGAAGCTACGCGTCCATGGACGCCATAGTTTCGTAAGGAAGCTTCACGCAGGCGTACACCAAGCGTATAATGATTTAATAACACACATTTCCTTACATAATATCTATTAATACTGTAACATGAAAATATTCTAACATCAACCACTTTTTTAAAAGAGTAACCATGGAGTTTCTTGCCGGTTTTTCTCCATAGGAATCGACCAATTTGGAACCGTGCGCTAGCTTCTGACGTTTTATAAGTTCCCATGTAGGCCTATGTGATTTTTTTTTTTTATTTGATTTGTTTTTTGATTAAATGACGAATACACGTCTATGAAGCTACGCGTCCATAGACAGTAGCCGTAGTTTTGTAAGGAAGCTTCACGCAGGCGTACACCAAGCGTATAATAACGAATACGCGTCTATGAAGCTACGCATCCGTGGTTAGTGGGCCTTACAAGCCTTGAACGAACGCGCTTCGAGCGTTTGTTTCGTGCTCGACTGTGCTCCGCCTATTGTTGGTATTTTGACGAACACACGTTCCAGGACAGTAATCGTTGGAGGCTCGTTGTGTGTCCTCACTTGGCACCACGAGTAGAGTGGCTCGGCTTATGCTCAGCTCGTGCATGACTCCTCTAGCGTGGACCCAGCTTAACAAGTACTGCCAAAGAGCTCTTGTCTCACTCTTTGAATTTAAAGTTTCTATTGTAGTAGCTTTGGCTTGGTTACCCCTATGAGAATTGTCAGTTGGAAAGTACAAGGTTTTATTACGTACGAGATTCTGGCAGCGGTGTCGACCGAAAGTTGAAAACTATTCCAAGAGAATATACTTCTAGGTTAAAAAGTATATTATATCCAATTTCAGAATAAGGTCTACTAGTGTGCTCAATTTCTCGCAGACTTGAGTGAAATCGATCCACCTTGAGGCCTTCCAACGCTGAAAGAAGAAAGAAAGAAAAACACTTAAAAATAAAAACGTTTACTTAGCACACAGATACACACAATGACGTAACAATTATAAAGAAACACCACACACCACTCACCACGCTCCCCCGCCATCACCCATCACAGATGATAAGACCACTCGTCGGCCAAATCATCGCTTATCATCAGGTGAGATAGTGGTCAAACGCCAGCCTATCCATAGTAAAAAACAGGGCAAGTTTGAGTCGGACTCGCACACTGAGGGTTCTGTATAAACTTACCTATGAAAAGTTCGAACAGTTAGATTCCCGAATTGAATTACGAAGATTTTTCCGAATCACAAAAAAAGTTTTTTTTTATGACGTAACTACAAATTTACAGTTTTCAGGGTTTTCCTATACGTGTGCTATAAAACTTTGCTTCATGCCAAATTTCAGGATTCTAGGTCAACTGGAAGTACCCTATGAATTTTTTCCTTGAGAGTGTCGAAATTCACTTTTTTTGCGACATTAACGGCCTTATCTTTTATTTTTTCGTTAACTCAAAAATTTGATATTTTCACAGCTTCAAGGAACCGCAGACGTATATGGTTTTAATTTCAACTCGATACCTCCACTCGTTTCCGAGATAAAGTCTTGACAGTCAGACTGACGGACAACAAAGTGATCTTATAAGGGTTCCGTTTTTTCCTTTTGAGGTACGGAACCCTAAAAATAAACTTAAATATATCAACATTGTGTGGAGTTTTTGGCTGGATTTCTTCGGGTGAAGTTCAGTGGCTGTTTTAATTATTCGTAAATTGATTCCTAGTGGATATTGTGATGTAAAATTGGTGTACTTTTGTATCTCAAGTGTCTGCGCAGCTGGACAATATGTGGAATCATTGAAAAAGGCGCGATCTCGGTAAAATTGAGCTGAGAATTTTATTGTAGTTTTAGCTACCTCAGCGAAATTTACTGAGAAGGCTGACTCGATACATTTTCTGCAAAATACTACAATAGGCCCAGTACAGCGTAAAGCCAGGCCACTACGTAGTAGTTACCTGACGCTGGCTTTCAACTGAACCTTACTACGAGTCTACGGATGCTACGTCTTCCCGTACGCTGACGCCACTTCAGGCCTTCACTTTTCAGCGTTATCGACCATCTGTTCTGCGAGTAATGTGCTCTACCCACTGCCATTTAAATTTGGCGATTCTTTGGGTATATCAGTAAAAAAAATATAGTTAGAAAGAAAGAAAGAAAGAAAGGAAATATGTTTATTTGGTACACCATGATTCATTATTCAACAAATTTAAAAACTAAAATTAAACATAAAAAAATAAAAAAAAATAAGTAGAAATAAAATTAACGATACCTATCAAAAGGTCTCACGGCTACGCCAAATAGGTTCAGTTCAGCATAATGCCAGACAACTACGTAGCAGTTGCCTGACGCTGGTTTTCAACTGAACCTTAGAGTGTAGTTACGGATGCAAATCAGTTTTTTATAAGGGAATTAAATAAATAAATATATAAGTATATAATTATGCATATATTACTGTATTCAAAGGGATAAATCATAAATAGATGTTTAGTGTTAGATGTGTAGGTAGGTATGTTTATGAGTAAATATCGCCAACTTCAATAAAGCTAGCTTGTTAGTTGACTAGACAACAGAGCCAGAGTAGTTTTACAGCGATTTCACGTGACACAAAGCGTTATCAAACTAAAACCAAATAAAAGTCCACATAAAAGTGACAGTAACTTTAGTAACCGGACTAAATCACAAATTTTTCAACATTCAACTGTGATAAATTGCATTTTAGCGGTGTTTCCAGACATTTCGACGTCCATGTTAGTTTGAATGGTCGACAAATGGTACAATTTGTCCGGAGGATCCAAATATCTCGGATTGTTCGCGTCGTTGTATGTTACCATCGTTTGCTGTGGCGACAAAAAGCTAATGTTGATTCACTGCCGCCATTAAGATGTCGATTTCGTTCTCTTCTTTCCGATTAAGCCGGGTTTTTGGCGTAATAAATCAGTTTCTTCAGATTACACGAAGAAGAAGAGCTGCTTTTTGTGGGAATTGAAGACGGATCCAACTATTTTTGTGACGGCCGAGTTAGTTTTGTAATTTAATGTTGTATTACTTTCTTCAGAAACTTTAAGCGGCGGAAATATAACCTTGTTGATAGGTATAAAAAAATGCTCAACAACCCCACAAAGAAAAATATCAAATTTCCAATAGTAATGAATTTGAAATTCAGACAAAAGACCGAAAATTATTATGAAAGCAGTTCTCATCATTCGGTGCGTACTTGGTAATTTTCCGACTTCATTGTTCGGTTGCATAATGAGTTAATGTCTCAATTGCTCTTCTGATGGAGCACCGTTCTTTGTGTTTTTAGGGCTCTGAATAAAAAAAAACACGTCAATTGTGGGTTCCCCACGCTCGCTTATATGTATAGCATAGTCGGCCTTATAATGTTCCCACTGCTGGGACTCAGGCCTCCTCTCTAGAAGAGGGAATGGGCCGTAATCCACCACGAGGGCCCAGTGCGGGTTGGTGGATGTCACATGTCTTCGAATTTTTGGTTCTAGGACATGCCGGTTTCCTCACGATGTTTTCCTTCACCGTTTTGAGAGCAGTGGTGATGAAATAAATTACACAAAGTAATGCGCCTGGCTGGGTGTGAACCCGCAACCTACAACTCGTAAGTCGGGGCCGTTACCACTCGCTCTCACACCACTGCTCTCACTAAGCGCGCCTATATGTATAAGCTATTTTATTACAAATTGTTTTTAAATTTTATGTACAATCGCACTTCATATTATGAAGGCGAAAGTTTGTGAGTATATTTGTATGTGTACTACTTTTTCACGATGAAATTGCTGAAGGGATTTGGATAAAATTCAGCACACAGGTACATTACGCCACTCAATATAGCTTTTTACTGGTGAAAGACTTTTAAAAATCGATTTTTGTGATTTTAAAGTTAATTTATTACAAAGAAAAATCTTAAAATATAAGTCTTTACTCTTTATCATTTTGTAGTATGTGTACTAGCTTACCTGGCAATCGTTTTGGCATAGAAATGGAGAGGGCCACTGTTTTCACCTAGGGGAATAGATTATAATAATATGTTAGATATAGTATTGATGTTATGTAGATGCTCGTATGTTCATACATAGATATCTTAAATGTGTATTTAAAAAGTCATACTTTTTTTTTTCTTTCAAAAATTATTTTTATTATCTTTATTTGGGTATTAAATATAACAAGAAAAATAAAAACACTTAACTAATTAAAATTACATAATATATACACAATAACTCCTACATCAAATAAGGCGTGAAAAAATTCCTCCGCATCGCTGTCGACTGGAAGTGTGCTCAAAAGACTGGCGGCATTGCCACGTTGTATGGCAATGCTTAATCTCTGACCGAGGTAAAAGCCAGCCCTTTGGTCACGCGAAGTGTCAACTAGCCGTTTGGATAATTCTTTAAAAAGCACATGAGCACTCGGACCCCACGGCCCAAGATTCTCAACCCCAAACGGCTCAAAAATATAACTACCAACGAGCTTGTTATATTTTCGCCGCTTGAAAAAAGTCATACTTGCTTTATAATTTACAATCGAGACATTACGAGTTTGTTCCTCGTGTTGACATTATAATTTGACTACATTAATCTCGGACATATTATTATCTAAAGGGCCTATTACACTACGCGATATTCAACACATGATATTCAGACTGTCTTATTTTTTGTTCCGAGTAAGACCGGTCTAACCCTTATTACACTACGCGACATCGACTAAGACTGTCTGAATATCAAGTAGTCAAATAGGCCCTTTACTCATTATTATTTACTTGTTAAAATGTTTTTGAATTCGTATAAAAATTTTGCCTAAATTGGTAGAACACATTAAACTGCGTATTCATATATCATCCAGAAACGTATTGGTTTATTGTGGTGTGTTCAGCAATAAAGATTAGTAGACTTTAACTTTGACAACATGACGACACGGTTCTATTTGCCAAGCAATTTATGGGAGGCCCTTAAAGAGTGAGTGACATTGGCAGTGAACACAATAAAGGAGAGGTCAATGACTGGCACGTGACCGAAATAAGACGCGTTTACAATGGTGGGCGATGACGTCACGTGTTGGGATCTATGTTTTCAAACATATAGGGTGACTGGCAATTAGTGTACGATACTTAAACACGTGATTGTGCTCATGATAACAAACAATTATTATTATGGGAGCAAAGCCGAAATCGCGAAAAAAATATCAGCTGTTACTGAACATATACATACATACATAGCATAGCTGTTACTGTATATTTATGTTTGCCTAATGTACTGACATTAGGCAAACATAAACGTACAGAACAGCTAATTTTTTTTTCGCGATTTCAGGTTTGTTCCCATAGTAAAAGTTGTTTGTTATCATGAGCACAATCACGTGTTTAAGTATCGTACACTAATTACCAGTCACCCTATATATCATAAACTCACGCCTTTTTGTCACAGGGGTACGCAAAAACTACAATACAACAACTTCAATACTAATATTAGAATACAGAATTTATTAAGGATCAATATCCATTTATCCAATAACTTTCAAATTATTATAATGCTCGGACAGTCACAAAAAAAAAAAAAAATAGAAGATGAAGCTATTTGCACGTTCTAAAGAATAAATTTCTTTGGAGAAGAACGTGCAAGAAACTTTGGAGTTTCTTGCTGAATGTGTTTTTTTAAACTTAAGTCCTTGGGGACTTAAGGGTTTAAAAAAAAAACATATTTCCTGGAAAAAGTTTTGTAAAATATTCGAGTAAATTACGGAATTACTGAATGCTAACAGACAGTTTTTCGTGTTGCCTTTACGTCAAACATCGCGTTGGATTGTGTCAGATGAAGTAACAAGCTTTTAAACCATGCTCGATGCTGACGATAATACTACCCTCTTAACTAATTTTCGTTGAGATAAGCCACCGTAACCGATATTTGACAGGGAGGATCAATCTAAATAAATTATTTCTTTTGATTTCAGGTACAGTATCACCATGACACTGCGACAAAAATATACCCTTGAACCGAACGACAAGGCGTTGAGGAGATTCAGAAGGTTAGTTAGTCAGTCAGTCAGGTTTTTTTTTTTTTTTTTTTTTTTTTTTTTCGGTGGGAAAATCATCTTATGACATCCCCCGCCCTTGGGCGGGGCGGGAGATAGTGTCAGACTTTTACTGACTAAAAACCCACTCCTGTTCCTTCATTGCCTTTCGTACCAGGGCCGAGTCTTCCTTTCAGAATCAGACCCTTGGCCCCAGTAGGCTTCGAAACTGCTAGGCCCCTACAGTAGCTGACATCTCCTTGAGGCGCGCGTGGAACAGCACGCGCCGTCGACGACCTGGGCTCGGTCCGGACGGTTACCGGACGGTCGGAAGGCGAGCCACCCATTGCTCGCCGTCCGCAAGCCCGCGCCTACGATGGCCGGAAATCGGGATCGGAATCCCGGCGGCGATTGGGGCGTGAGGACCGTTGCCTCACGCGATCGGCCGCCTCCTTTGCTAGCATTACTGCTTCGCAGAAGGAGGCGACCGCCTGCCACTCCTCCTCGCTCCGGACCATGGCCTGTACCAAGGCCCGGCGCGAGAGATCGCCGCCACCGATAGCCCCCACGAGGACACGGCGTTGCTCTGCCCAAGCGGGACACACCTCCACCGTGTGCTCCACCGTGTCCTCCGGGTGGTCCACACAATGGTGACACCCGGGTGTTTCTTCCGCACGAATCCGGTGCAGGAACCTCCCGAACTTACCATGTCCGGTGAGGACCTGCGTCATGCGGAAGGTAAGGACGCCGTGTTGCCTTTCCAGCCACTCCTCAAAGAGGGGACTTACCGCCATAATTATGGCGTGCCCAGCACTGGGTTGCGATAGTCGCTGTCGCCATTCCACCATGAGACCCCGCCGGAGCTCTGTCCGCCATGCCGCGACTTGTCGTGGCAGCGGAGTTTCGCCCCGACGTTGCATCTCCACGCGCAGATCGTGCATGCGTGCAAGGCCTGTTGCCACCAGGTCCCATGGTGGCTGGCCAGCAAGGAGGCTCGCCGCTTCGCGGGAAACCGTGCGGTATCCCCGCACCATCCGTATGGCCATGACCCTCTGGCACGCGTTCAGCTGGGCCGCCGGTCGCTTTCGCAGTGACGGCGCCCACACCGGCGCCCCATAAAGGGCCATGGACTGTACTATGCCAGCGTAGAGCCTCCGGCAGGAGGCGTTTGGACCCCCAAGGTTGGGCAGGAGCCGCTTGAGGGCAGCCCCATTCCGATTCAGTTTGGGAGCCAGACGTCGGAAGTGCTCCTCGAAATTCCACCGGCTGTCGAGGACGAGTCCCAGGTACTTCATCGTCGAAGTCAGTCAGGGTTACGACACTATTTGAAAGAGTTACCGGGGTCCTGAAACGCAAAGGGCAACAAAGGAACACAGGTGGATTTTGGTCAGTAAACGTTAGTTATTTAAGAATACCTAACATCGAAGAAAGGTTCATCATCTCATCTTCCTGCCCTTGTCCCATCTTACTTGGGGTCGGCACAACATGTTTTTTCTTCCATTCTATCCTGTCAACCGTCATGCTATCACTAACTTCCTTTTCTTTCAACATCGAAGAAAGGTTACTAAACTAAAATCTTCTGATATACATATCTTCTGTCCGTTGCATAAACAGGACGAATGTTGTTGTACATACATTGTATCTCATTGTACAGGGTATACAAGAAATTCTACTTGGGGTGCGATTGGTTGCGGTGAACTCTCGCTCCGGGCCCTGGATCAGGTCATGGTCCGCAGCAAGGGCAAATGGGTGGCGGTCGCCTCATTCTGCAATGCTGCAATGCTAGCGAAGGAGACGGCCATACGCGTGAGGGAACGGACGTCCTCACGCCCCAGCCGTTGAGACTCCAGCCATTGCAAGTGCAGGCTTGCGGACGACGAAGTAGCTCGCGGCCGTCCGGTTACCGTCAGGACCGAGATCAAATGCGTAGTGTTCCACGCGCGCCTCAAAGCGATATCAGCAAAACCGTAGGAGCCCAGCAGGACCGATGCCTACTAGGGCTTAGAACGCAAAGGGCATCTGAAGTAATAATATATAGGTAATAGTAATATAGGTGTGCTTTCAGTCAGTAAAAGTTTGACACGCCCTCTCGCTCTGCCCTAGAGTGGCAGAAGTCATTAGATCAATGAAATGTGGAATTCTGTCTATGGGCCTTAGTTGCCTCAAAATAAAGAATTATTATTATTATTAGATGATTTGTTACGTCAAAAAAAGACGATATAAGTACAAGATATATTTCAATATGTTCTTTTTTCTATTTCTGTGTGAATTGTAGGATTTTGCTCGTTACGTATCGTAATGCCTTGTTAATTATTCTTGGTGCTACTTACGAGTACACACAACGCTCAGTTGCTTTCAGAATAAACACTATAATAACATTTATCACAGGAGTTATAAAGGCTTCTTTTACGCCCAAACGAATGAACGCATTCGGATGAAACTTTACAGTAATATAGCTTATACAATAGAAAAATTTACAGTCTAATTTATAATGGGAGAGAAGTGCACGATCCAGGCGGACGATGCCACTGTAAGAGACTAGTATATTTATAAGTCACGGATAAACGTACATACTATAATGAAGATTTTTTTTTTTCGGGTGGGAATTTCGTCTAATGCTAACATCCCCCGTTCTTGGGCGGAGCGGGAGATAGTGTCAGACTTTTACTGACTAAAAACCCGTTCCTGTTCCTTCTTTGCCATTTTTCCAGGGCCCCGGGGATCTCTTTCGCATCACCCATGGCCTCAGTAGGCATCGACCCTGCTGGGCCCCTACGGTTGCTGACATCTCCTTGAGGCGCGCGTGGAACAGTACGCGCCGTAGACGACTTAGGCCCGGTCCGAACGGTTACCGGACGATCGGACGGCGAGCCCGCAAGCCCGCGCCTACGGTGGCCGGAAATCGGGATCGGAATCCCGGCGGCAGTTGGGGCGTATGGACTTTTGCCTCACGCGATCGGGCGCCTTCTTTGCTAGCATTACTGCTTCGCAGAATAATAATAAAAAATAGTAATTGGCACCAGACCACGTTCGAAACACTACACTACAGTCTAAATCGCCAATCGTTAATGTGACTCATAAAACTGCCCAACTTAAATGGGCCTGGGCAGTACATGTTTGCCGCATATCCAACCAGCTGTGGGCTCGTAAGACATGGAATTGGTGCCCAGACACAGTGATATGGGGCTGCGGCAGAACACGAAGGAGATGGTGGGCAACCTGCCCGCCTAGCCAAGTTACAACCGTTTCGTTTCGATTCTCATTTCGTCGATCGCCTCGAGTCGGCCACACCTCCGATTCCTTTGTTCTGACGTCAACTCAACGCTCAGTCACGTGATCAGAACAAAGGAATAGAAGACGTGGCTGACTTGAGGCGATCGACGAAAAGAGAATCGAAACGAAACGGTTGTAACTTGGCTAGGGGGGCTGGATACCTTGAGAATTGAAAAGAGAAAGCGAGGAACCGTGATCATTGTGAAGAATGAAGCGAGGCCTTAGCCCAGCAGTCGGACAATACGGGTTATTTATAATAATATAATAATTGACTTTTTTTTAAGGTGGGAAATCATCCAAAGGACTTCTCGTGCTCTGGGTGGAGTGAGAGGGCGTGTCAGATTTTTACTGACTAAAACCACACCTGTGTCCTTCAATTACCCTTTGCGTTCTAGGACTACGGGTTTCCTTTTCAGAAATTCTCCGCGGTCCTAGCTATCGGGCATCGGCCTTGCTGGGCCCCTACGGTTTGCTGACCTCTCTTTGAGGAGCGCGAGGATCACTACGCGCTGTTGACGACTGGGCTCGGTCCGGTTAATTACCGAACAGCCGGACGACGAGCTACCCATTGCTCGACGTCCGCAAGCCCGCGTCTACCGTGGCTGGTAGTCGGGGTCGGAATTACGGTGGCTAGGGCGCGAGGACCTTTGTTCCCTCACGCGTGCAGCCTCCTCTTTTGCTAGCAATATAATAATTGATTGGAGAAATATTTGAGTCTGTTGACGTTTCTTTTTACAAGAATAACGATTGTTAAAATAAACTATTTCCCATATATTGACACGGAGGGATTTTGGTAGCGAATATCAAACATTTTGGACATTTTTACATCATTATCCCTAATAGGTTGTCATTGTGTCTAGGTTCTTTGATCGCTAGTGTCACTAGTGCCTATAAGTAGACATCTACAATGCCATAGACATATGAGCGTTGTTAGCTCAGAGATAAATCTGAAATATCTACTCTGTACCTTCCTTTTGAACGTTGTCATTAAGTACATTATTTCTCTGATTTCATAATTATATATTGTTTGTATTATATGCAATTTATTAGTATATGTATTTTATACACCGTGTAATTGACAGGTTGGCAAAAACTGAAACAGTAGCTTCATGACCATGATTATGACTGAAAAACGTTGGAATTTTCTTCAGGAAAATTGTCGAATTTTCCGACCGTTTTTCAACTAGATTTGTGTTCTATTTATTTGTTACAACAAAATCCAGCCCAAAAACACAATTTTAGTGAAAAAAAAGCAAAAAAACTTAAATTCGGCAATGTAATCGTAAAAGAAAATTCATACAACTCGCGGGGAATCAGCTGTTAGCCGTAAAAGTTTACTGAACTCCGTAGTACCTACGACAGACAGAGACAGCATACCGCTCGCTCGCTCGCTCCTTTTGTGTGGTGCACGGGTCGTGCGGCTTTGACGCGCCGACGCGGCGACGCTGCTAGGGTTGTACCGCGTACGTAATTTAATACTTGTAATTCTATTTTCTTTATGTAAAATGCTTTAATAATAATTAGATACTCAGGAGTATGATTACTTTACCTATTATTTCTTAATTCCAAAAACCTTATTTTAAATTGTTTGCTTTAGACAATTTAGTGGGACATAAAACATAAAAACAATGTGTCAATATTGCCAGATTCACATTCTACCTGTCAATCCCTGAGCGAAAGCCGGCGTTCGCGCGTGTAGTTACGAAAAGCTTTGCTTATTTTCGATTTTTACATACTATAATGAAAACTTCTTATTTACGTTCTTGAATAAATACCCTATAAAAAAAAACTTAATTTATAATCTATGCGAACGCCGACGTTTGCTTAGTGTTTAGAAAATGCGCAAAATCGCGCGCATGCTGCTAGGGGATTGACAGGTACTAGGTTTAAACTTGGAAGCAGAACCATGAGTAAAAGTTACAAAAGATAGCGGTTAATAACAATGTTTATCATACGATTACGATACGATTATTTTTCAATACCTAGTTCTTCATCTTTATCTCAATCGCAGGCCGACCACTGTAACTACTGCGCCATGGGCACCTCGACTAACGTACTTACTATTACCGAAATAAAAATGTTTAATTTCATACCATGTGGGCAGCCCTAATTGCTACACGTGTCACACACACTCTCAAAGGTGTGCCGACAAACGAAACCATTAGCCGAGGCGCTTTGCCGCCATTTAATTCAGTTTGCCGCGATTGCTGGTCAATGCTGGTGCGTTCTGGACGTCTATTTCGTTTTCTTTCAACTGTCGAGAGTTCGGGACTGTGTATTGCGTTCAGTTGAGTTGTGTGTTTTTGTGTTGTGTGGTATCGTCATGAATCGGCGTAATGAAACGTTTAGTGCTCGCGAATATGGCCAGATGTTAATGTGCTTGGGTGAAGCTAGAGGAAACGCGTCGTTGGCATTAAGGCTCTATGTTCAAAGACACCCAAATGAACGACATCCAGCTAATAGTCGTACTATCACAAGGGCATATCAACGTGTTTTAGAAAATTTACCTATTGTGCCGCGTCAGGAAGGTTCTGGAAGGACAATCCGTGCTCGTTCTGAGCAGGCGATTTTAGATGTTGTCCGTCGAAATCCGCGTTTGGGAACCCGTACTGCTGCAAAACTTGTAAGGCGTAATAACGGACCCCGTGTTTCACATCGTTGAACCAAAAACTCAATGAGGATGTGACAATGATACCTCGTCTCCATGCCGAAACCCTGCGTAGAGCACAACTGTGCGTGCAGCTCGGAGGCAACCACTTTGAGCCATGCCTTATACGACCCGAGAGACTTTAATTTAGGTAAGTGACTATTTTAATTTTTGATAGGTTTTGAATTCGTGTTAAAAATTTTTGATAGGTGTGTTTGTGTGTGTAGTGTACTATGTATTTATTCCAAACTGGTACTTCGGGACGTGGACCTTACGTCCCGAAGTACCTACCTATTAGTATGAATGAACAATGCGCGAGGTACAGGGTCGCGCGCGTATCGATATATTCGTTATACATTGCGTAGCCGAAATAAAATTGAAAATTGAAAAACGTTCACCTATCATTTCCGGGAAAATATTTCACTATCAAAATATTAACAATACCAGTCTGAATTCATACTTTTCGTTTTTGCCAACCTGTCAATTACACGCATATTTAAATAGTACACCACGAACTACCTGCGAGTCTTTTTTCTCCTTCTCTGTCAAATCCATCCAAAGGTTGTCTGTAAAAATCACTTTTAGCGATAAGACCGCCCATTGTGACACCCTATTAATTTTATGTTCCTAATGTAATTTGAATTTTTGGTGTACAATAAAGAATATATCTACACATCATAGTCAAATGGGTGTTAAAGAAAGAAAGAAAGAAAAAACGTTTGTTTTGTTCGTTGTTGTTAAACTCATTAACAAAAAATAGTATAGCCACAATCTTGTGACGCGATTCCAACCTTTCGACACTTAGGGTGAACGTGGTCTTCATCTTTTGTTCTCCACGACCTCTTCTACCTTCGTGGCACTCCACGAAGTTAGAGGAGGTCGTGGAGGACAAATATTATGTAAAAATAACAAAGACTAGTTTCTACCGGAGGCCTCGTCTACGTAAGAAATAGATGTGATAAATATAAGTGTGCATCTTTTTTTTTTTTTTGTGTTAAAATCATCTTATTACATCCCCCGCTCTTGGGCGGGGCGGGAGATAGTGTCAGACTTTTACTGACTAAAAACCCACTCCTGTTCCTTCGTTGCCCTTCGTACCAGGGCCGAGTCTTCCTTTCAGAATCAGACCCTTGGCCCCAGTAGGCTTCGACCCTGATGGGCCCCTACAGTTGCTGACATCTCCTTGAGGCGCGCGTGAAACAACACGCGCCGTCGACGACTTGGGCTCGGTCCAGACGGTTACCGGACGGTCGGACGGCGAGCCACCCATTGCTCGTCGTCCGCAAGCCTGCGCCTACGGTGGCCGGAAATCGGGATCGGAATCCCGGCGGCGGTTGGGGCGTGAGGACCGTTGCCTCACGCAATCGGCCGCCTCCTTCGCTAGCATTACTGGTTCGCAGAAGGAGGCGACCGCCTGCCACTCCTCCTCGCTCCGGACCATGGCCTGTACCAAGGCCCGGCGCGAGAGATCGCCGCTGCCGATCGCCCCCACGAGGACACGGCGTTGCTCTGCCCAAGCGGGGCACACCTCCACCGTATGCTCCACCGTGTCCTCCGGGCGGTCCACACAGTGGCGACACCCGGGCGTCGCTTCCGCACGAATTCGGTGCAGGAACTTCCCGAACTTACCGTGTCCGGTGAGGACCTGCGTCATACGGAAGGTAATGACGTCGTGTTGCCTTTCCAGCCACTCCTCAAAGAGGGGACTTGCCGCCATAATTATGGCGTGCCCAGCACTGGGTTTCGATAGTCGCTGTCGCCATTCCGCCATGAGATCCCGCTGGAACTCTTTCTGCCATGCCGCGACTTGAGAATCAGACCCTTGGCCCCAGTAGGCTTCGACCCTGATAGGCCCCTACAGTTGCTGACATCTCCTTGAGGCGCGCGTGAAACAGTACGCGCCGTCGATAAGTGTGCATCTAATGAAAGCGCGACCTGGAGTTTATTTTTTAAATAAAAATGGCAACATTATTTAGCTCTCACAAGCACGTTAGTCTGTGATTGCAATTGTCAGTATATTGTAATAGAGATTTATTTTTTAACAATAATTGCTCTATCATGAGTAAAACAATAAAAAGTTATGTGCGAAAACTGCCACATTATGATCAGTAAGTTTAAACAAAAACAAGAAGAGATAGAAGTTCTTTTCAAAGGAAAACGTTTACATGCGATCTCGGATTTTTAAGTTAGTATGACATTATAATCTTGATCATTGTTGACTGACTATTAGACATATATTATTATAATATGATGATACGTTTTTCTTATGTTTCTTAATCTTGGAGATATTCAAGGACTCTGCGAAATAATAAAAAAAAAAATGTTGAAATGTTAAGAAATTTGGAGAAAAAATCTTTACACTTAAAACTAAATTCTGAGAAGAAATATTTTTACTACCGTGCTTAAGAGTAGTACAATACGTTCAAAGGCGGTCGAGCTTATGTAATGATAGATTTGCCTCGATCTGGTAAGCCATCAATGTCTTCAACTACAGTTGAAGACATTGATGGCTTACCAGATCTTTAACTACAATTTTAACTACAGTTAACATCGTAAAAATAAAGGAAATACTGACTGAAAAAGTGAAATACCTCTTTCAAGTTTGAGAGAGTTAACTGCTGAACTTTTTGTGTCTCACTAGTTCCGATTCGTACCATTTGAAACAGTCACTTACGTATGTATCATTTCTGAAGGAAGCACACTTTGAAGGCGATCAAATAAATTTGGAAGAATAACTAACATTTTGTGTATTATTGACCTTTCCCGGTACTTTCTTGACAGAGTAGTATAATGGAATATACCAATAAATCTTTACTAGTTTTTTGTGTTGTATTGGTTATTATAGCCCACAGCTCGTTAGACATGCGTCAGATATGTCCTGTCCAGTCCCATTTAAGTTGGGCAGCCTTTTGAGCCACATCAACGATTTGCGTTTTGGTTAATTTAACAAATAGTAGTAGTATAGTAGTTTAAAACATAGTTGCTGCTCTCTTTTAGATGTTAGTCAAAGAACAAGTCTGTGCACCATAAGTCAGAATGAGAATACACATGTCAATCAGCTTACGCTTCATTGACATGGGTAAAGTACCCTTAAATAGTTCCTTCATGGACCAGTAGCTTTTCCAGGCATTTTCTGTTAGGCGCGTTATTTCTTTGTCTTGTCTTGCCCGGAAAGAGACTACTTGGCTTAAGTGGATATTCTTAGAGGTATTGTATATTCTCCCCGCCTACGTGTATGTTCGTTTTGGAGCAGTTGATTACTTATTTATTTATAACATATAAAGGCGGACTTAGGCATTTTCTACCAGCCGACCTTAGGGTGGTGCAGAAACATAACATGGTAGGTCTTCGTCATATTCATCTTTAGTCCAACCTCAAGGCTCGGCATCGCTAAGATCTTGTAGCATTTGCTCTAGTCTGGTGGCTTTAGGAGAGAAAAGGACAAAATCATCAGCGAAACGTAAATGAGTTAACCTCGCTTCGCCGATGACAATGCCCTTCTCTTCCCATTTGACTGCTAATATCTGAAAGACTTTTTCCAGGGTAATGGTGAACAACTTTGGGGACAACGGGTCGCCCTGTTTGATTCCCTTAAGAATTTCAAACATAGGACCTAATCTCTCTAACTTGATGGCAGCTGTGCTATGGCTGTATATATTTTGTAGTAGCTGTATATAAGTGGATTCGAAATTGTTGTTTTGTAAGGGAATTGAACATTGCAGAGTGTGTGATGCTGTCAAAGGCGTGTTGGTTGCATTTTTAAAGACTTTGTGTTCCTTAAATTAGGAATATAGTTCGTAAACAACTATTTTACGATTGTTGTAAACAAAAAAAAAATCAAGTATCACAATGTTTTTCTCCTACTATGTCAGTATACCACATTCAATATTTTTTTGATTTGACCTCATTTTCTCAGATCGAGTTTTTATTAGGCAGACAGACAGATTATAAAAGAGCATTTTAACAAAAAGATTTTTTAAATCGGTCTAGCTGTTTTAAAGATTACTACGCTACATACAAACTTACAAAATTAACCTTTTTTATTTTCATTTGGTACATAAAAAATAAAGTACCAGCTAGTTTTACAATAAAAAATATTTGTTTTTATACTAATAGCTACTTTAGTGACTCTATTGTCTGCAAAACACCTTCGCTGGTATGGAAACGTCCAAAGACGTAGTGTGGACCACGTAGTTCAGATCCCACTACGCCTACCAGAACAAAAAAGAGGTAGAAGCCACCCACCATCGACCTGGTGGTCAAATATAGAGATTGATTGCCAAAATTGACAACCCAAATTAAAGCCACTTGGCGGACGAACGTGAGGAGACCCAACACCAAATAATGGGACCAGGGAAGGAAGAAGATTATCAGCTACTCTATTAAGTAATTTCAAAAAGTGGGCCAACTATCCGGCTTTAAGCCAAACACAAATTAAAATTATATTTTCCGTTTACAAACCTAATTTCAATATTATAATATTAATTGACAAAGGACTTTGTTTTCCCCCAAATAATAGCTAAGATTTTAGCAACAAGAATTTTCTGAGTTACCAGGACAACATAAGTCTAAGTAAGTAGATACGACTATAAAAGCTTAATTGAGCAACTTAAAATTGAATGAAGAAGATTGCCATATTTAATACATTTATTCAAGTATTTCACTTGTTGTCAAGTACTATTCAACTCTGCTAATATACTGAATAAATAATCAAAATGCCAGGATTTAATTTAGCATAAAAATAGCTCTCTTCAGTCTCGGAATATGTTTTTCAATTATATTTGTTAATTCCTAGTAAAAATTCTGTTGTACTAATTTCACATTCCGATGTGATCTTTTCCTGTGTAAAAATTAAGAGGGCCTTTTTCGGTCTATGTGTCATCAACGTGAGCATGGTTGAAAAGCTTGTTGATTCATTCAACGCAATGTTTTATAAAGATACAACGCGAAAAAACAAAAATAGTTCCTGAACGCTCGGTTGGTATTCGGTAAATTCCGTTCCTCATTCGAATATTTCGTAAAATTTGTCCCAGTAAATACGTGTTTTTTTACGTTACGTTAAGAAGGGCCAAAGTTCATGTAAAGTTTGTGATTTTCAGAGGTCTAAGTACTGTATTGGTTTTAAACAAATTCGTGTTTTGCTTTCAATAAGAACCTAGACAATCAAAGGTTCCATCCAAAGGTTGTCTGTAAAAAATCGCTTTTAGCGATAAGACCGCCCATTGTGACACCCTATTAATTTTAAGTTCCTAATGTAATTTGTATTTTTGGTGTACAATAAAGAATATATCTATCTATCTATCTATCTAGACAATAAACACAAGATATCTGTGTTTCCAACATATCTAGAGTAAGATGCATAATAACCTCATAATCACATAAGAGCGGTTGTGAGAGAAGTATCATGAGTCGGGTGCTCTCAAATAGGTTGATAGAAGACATATATTTATTTATTTATTTATTAAAACTTAATGCACTAGTAATAAATACTGTACAAAGGCGGACTTAATGCCTTAGGCATTTTCTACCAGTCGCCCTTAGGGTGGTGCAGAAACAAAACATGGTAGGTGCAGCTTAATGGTAAAGAAATAGAAAAGAAATACAATAATAAATATATACTTAGATACATACATACAAATTAACAATGTAATTATGAAAAACGAATCCAACAAATCAACGCTGTGATGATTACACCAACTTCCTGCGAATGTGCTCACGTGCCACGTTAAAAGTGAACCGACTGGACGCCATCCTGATGTTCAGCGGGAGCGCATTCCAAAGAAAGATCGCCTGGACAAAGAAGGAGGACTGGATAAACCCAGAACGGTGTGTGGGATATCGTAGAAGACGATTATTGGTAGAACGGAGATTTTTATTATGACCAGAGCAAAGAAATTGGATTTGAGAAGTCAAATAAGAAGGAGAAGAAGGTTTATCCAGAAAAGAAAACAAGGTAGTCAAGGCTCTTAGCGCTCTACGCTGTCGGATGGGTAACCAATTTAAAAGAGAACGCTGCTCAGATACATGATCATACTTACGAAGGTTGAAGACAAATCGAATGCAGTATATCAGTATATATATCAGTGTTATTGGTTGCTGTATCACAACTGCATAGTAATTCAGTTATGATACAGTACAGGTAGAAACTAGGCATCGATATTTTTTTTGTGGACTTCTATATTTTGTAACATTAATCACATATGGGATAGTTTTTGCGGATAAGGGAGTGCTAGTCCAGGTTGTTTGATCCAAAACGACTAGACTTCGATAGTCTTCTATATTGTATTTCTAGATAAAAAGTATCCTATGTGCTTTTCCACGACATGGTCTATCCGTGTACCAAATTTCTTCCAATTCTGTGCAGTCGTTTGAGCTTGAATGCGTAACAAACACACAAACACAAATCTTTTTTTACATAATATTATTTTGTGTGATAATATGTACCTACATCTTTACACAATGAAACCTAGAAACGATGTTTATTCTTTTTTACTACGAAAACACATCACAAACTCCAAACCTATTGACAAAAGTCTGCCAAACCGATCCGGAAGCGATAGGAAGTTAGCACGAAGTCGCGCCATCGGATGTATAAGTAGTCCCAATTAATTAGAGTCGGGGACTCTTTGAGAGTTTTAGCCGACTCCGGAATACTTCGGATTACCGATATATTATTTATACGGAAGAAAAGGTTAGAGTTCTTTGGAAGTTGTCTAAGGAATGTAAAAAGGACTCAGATTGTTTTGGAGTGAAAATGTAACTAATTTATATGTATTTTTTTGCGGTGGCTTCATCATCATTATCATCATTTCAAGCTGAAAGACGTCCACTGTTGGACATAGGCCTCCCCCAAGTGTCGCCACAATGAACGGTCCTGTGCGTCTCGCGTCCATCGGATTTCCGCAACCCTTACCAGGTCATCGGTCCACCATGTTGGAGGCCTTCCAACGCTACGTCTTCCGGTGTCTTTGCCCGAGCGAAAATAGGTTTCTCCATTCAAACTTTAGGCCCATTTTTTCGTCCCCTTAGGGGCTAAATTTTGGAAAATCTTTTTTTAGTGCTTGCCGACGTTATAGATGGAAACCTTGTGTAAAACATCACTTTCCTAAACTTAATAGTTTTGACTGTGCGTTGATATATCAGTTAGTCAGTTTCTCCTTTTATATATATAGATTAGCTGGGGCCAGTGGCTCCACTCGCGTGACAGTAGAAAGTTATCAAAAGGGAACACACTCCTGGGTAAAAAAGTATGTCACATAATCTATCTGAACACCAAGTTTCATCGAAATCCGCTAAGCTGTTCGAGCGTGACGAAATAACAAACATACAAACACACAAACTTTTGTGATATAGGTTAGAATTCTGAAAGTCTCACCTCCATTCATATTAAGGAGGTTTTTTATTATTTTATTACAAGTATTTGCTAAACTGCGCTTCACAGATCGTTTACGTTCCGACCGTCCGGTAACCGTCCGGACCGAGCCCAAGTTGTCGACGGCGCGTATTGTATCACGCGCGCTTCAAGGAGATGTCAGCAAAACCGTAGGGGCCCAACAGGGTCGAAGCCTATTGGGGCCTTGGTGATGCAAAAGAGAACCCCGGGGCCCTGGAACGAAGGCAAAGAAGGAACAGGAGTGGGTTTTAGTCAGTAAAAGTCTGACACTCCCTCCCGCCCCACCCAAGGGGAGAGAAGTCATTAGATGATTTTCCACTTTAAAAAAAAAGAAGGCTGCCCAGCTTAGGTGGAACTAGGCTGGGCAGGACATGTCTGCCTTATGCCAATCGAGTGGTGGGCCGGTAAAACACAAAGTTGGTGCCCTGAAATGGTCGCGGTAGACCAAGACGGAGATAGCGGGACGAGTTAGGTGTCTTCCTTAGGAATTGGCAAGAAGTGGTGCAGAGCTGGGAACAATGGATGGAATAGGGGGAGGCCTTTGCCCAGCTGTGGGACAGTATAGGCTGGTTATAATAATAGAGCAGTGGTGACCGAGTCGTAACGGCTCCGACTTTCTTTTTCTTATGAAATCCCCCGTTCTTGGGCGGAGCAGGAGATAGTGACAGACTTTTACTGACTAAAAACCCACTCCTGTTCCTTCGTTGCCTTTCGTACCAGGGCCGACTCTTCCTTTCAGAATCAGACCCTTGGCCCCAGTAGGCTTCGACCCTGCTGGGCCCCTACAGTTGCTGACATCTCCTTGAGAACGGCCCCGACTTACGAGTTGTAGCATGCATTACTTTGTGTAATTTATTTCATCACCACTGCTCTCAAAACGGTGAAGGAAAAAATCTTGAGGAAACCGGCATGTCCTAGAACCAAAAAGTCGATAACATGTGACATTCACCAACCCGCATTGGGCCCGCGTGGTGGATTACAGCCTATTCCTTCTCCTACAGAGAGGGGGCCTACGTCCCAGCAGTGGGTAGATTAAAAGGCTGATTATGCTTATGCTATAATAATAAAACTGATGTTAAGATGTTTTTCTTCCTTAAAAAAAAAACGGCAGAAAAATCACGCTTGTTGTATGGGAGCCCCCTTAAATATTTATTTTATTCTGTTTTTTAGTATTTGTTGTTATAGCAGTAACAGAAATACATCATCTATGAAAATTTCAACTGTCTAACTATAAGGGTTCACAAGGGGCCTGGTGACAGACGGACAGACAGATGGACGGACAGTAAAGTCTTAATAAGCGAAGTAATAGGGTCCCGTTTTACTCTTTGGGTACGGAACCAATAGACCCAAGCTTCTAGACTTATTTATATTGTGTCACAACTCACAATATGCATCATCTCGAATCTACATCAAATGTCAATATTATTCGTGAAGACGTCGGAAAGCATCTATTTCTGTTTATAAAATAATACAAACAGCGGGTTGCAATGCTTGTTTGAGTTTGTGCTTACTGGGATTGTTTTTGACGTCAGGATCTAAGAGATGCACGTTCCTATCTGATCGGCTAGGGAGATGGTGGGATGCTGTTGTGTTTCCAAGTTAGTGGTTTTTTTTTTATTCCTGGCTCAAGAACCGCGTACCGCTTGAGAGTCACGGCAATGTAATGGATTTTTTTAAAGATGGAAAATCATCTAATGACTTTTTCCACTCTAGGGTGGTGTGGGAGGACGTGTCAGAACCCGGGTAACCTTTTCAGAAGTCAGCTCCAGTAGGTGGATGGTTATCCTATGGTTTTGCTGACATATCTTTGAGGCGCGCGTAGAAAAAAACGCGCCGTCGTTGACTGGGCTCCGTCCTTACCTGCAGACGGCCGGACGGCAAGCTAACCATTCCTCATCGTTCACAAAGAATCTAATTACCTTGTTGTCCTTTTTTTAGCAAACCACTAACTTCGGCGGGATTTTTCGAAAGAGTTACCGTGGCCTTGGAACGTAAAGGGCAAGTGAAGGAATAAAGGTGAGTTATAGTCAGTAAAATTCTGACACTGTCTGCTCTGAGTGGGAGAAGCCAACTAGTAAAAAAAAAACTGGGCAAGTACGAGTCGGACTCGCGCACTGAGGGTTCCGTACAAACTTACCTATGAAAACAGTACAATTCCCGGATTGAGTTACGAAGATTTTTCCGAATCGCAAAAAAAGTTTTTTTTTGTGACTTAACTACAAATTTACAGTTTTCAGATTTTTTCCTATACTTGTGCTAGACCTTGCTCCATACCAAACGGGTTTTTTTTTTTCGTTAACTCAGAAGTTTGATTTTTACATAGCTTCAAGGGACCGCAGACTTGAGTATATGGTTTTAATTTCAACTCGATACCTCCACGCGTTCCCGAGATAAAGGGTCTTGAGAGACAGACAGACGGACGGACAACAAAGTGTGAGCGTGTGAGTGTATGTTTTCTTATATGGGTTCCGTTTTTCCTTTTGAGGTACGGAACCCTAAAAACAACAATTTACTTCGGATGAAATATAAACAGATAACTAAGAAAACGCTGACGGAAAAAGCGTTAAGCATAACAAGCATAATCAGCTTTATAGTGTTCCCACTGCTGGGACTCAGACTGGAGCTGGAAAGAGCCGTAATCTACTATGCGGGCTCAATGCGGATGGGATGTCACATGTCTTCGAATGTTTGGTTCTAAGATATGCCGGTTTCCTCACGATGTTTTCCCTAGAAGGTTAGGGAGCAGTGGTGTTTATTTGATTGACATTTTATTATTTCGGTCAATTTCTCTGTGTGGTTCTCTCCTCAAAAGACTACCTCAAAAAATAATCTACATAGTGTTCATATGATTTGACCACTACACACGTCTGTTGTATGGACTTTAAAAGAGATTAACCTCTGAGTTTGTTTCGATCTTTCTTCTCATGGTACCTAGTCCAATAGGAAAAACCGGGTTTATCTAGTTTAAACTGCAATTGTGTGAACCGCCCGGAGGATACGGTAGAGGTGTGCCCCTTTTGGGCAGAGCATCACCTTGTCCTTGGGTTGGCAGCTACAAAGTCACCGGGACCCCAACCCCGATTTCCAGCCATCGTAGGCGTGGGCTAGCAGACGACGAGCAATGGCTAGCTCGCCGTCTGTGAATAGTGTTCCACGCGCGCCTCAAAGAGATGTCAACAAATTCTTAGGGGCCTAGCAGGGCTAACGCCTACTAGGGCCATGGATAGTCCGAAAGGGAACCCTGGGATCCTGGAACACAAGACAAAGAAGGAACATAGGTGTGGTTTTAGTCAGTAAAAGTCTGATACAGGGGGTATCAGACTTTGCTCTGGCCGCTCTGCTCAAGAGCAGGAGAAGTTATTGGATGATTTCCAATCATAAAACAAAAAAAAAAACTAGTTTAAACTGACGAAAAAATTGACGTGTAAAACCTTTTTATAAAACCTATTTGAAAAATAAATATTATTTATCAGTAGCGACCGTTTACAGGGAAAAATCTCGTTCGTAACGCAATATTCCAGTAATTTTATAGTCTGTCTGACATTAAATTGAATAAAGAAAATATATTTTTCAGGTCACTCGATCGTTTTCTTAATGTTCGTAAAACTTTAGAATAAGCTGAGAAGCCTCGTAATGGATATTTCTTGTCTAAAATCTTTTTTTATTTTTAAGGAGGCTCACTTGTTTTATCATTGAAACTTTGCTTCTTGTTTTATTTCATTTATTTTTTTATGGTAAGTGTCAGCCTCCAGAAAATTAAAATTCAATCACGTGACACTAATATTATAAAGACGAAAGTTTGTGAATGTGTGTGTATGTTTGTTACTTCCTAACCCTCGAATGGATTTCGACGAAACTTGGTACACCGCACCGGTAAACCATTTCCTGTCATGTTTTCCTGTCATTACTGTTTTTAATTAATTTTGAATGTTGACATGATGAGATATAAATAATTTCGAATTAAATGGTCTCTAAGTTTTATAGTAAGTGAAATCCTAGGTATTTTTATGTGTGATGATCTATTATTTTTTATTTTTAGTTTTCAATGTTATAAATATTTGTACGCCGACACTTACGGCTAAACATGACTGGACTCAAACAACAAATCTCAATCTTGCATGCTACTGTATGTATACAATGTTTAAACAAAATATAAAGAATATCTTATCTTATGTTATCTTATCTTATCTAAAATAGCTTTTTTATAGATAGGAAATCATCAAATGACATCTCCCGCCCTTGGGCGGAGTGGGCCCACTTATAATTGCCTTACATTCCAGGGCCGGGTTATCCAGAAGCGAACCCATGGCCCCTGTAGGCTCCGACCCTGCTGGGCCTCTACGGTTTGCTGACATCTCCGCGCTGTCGAAGACTTGGGCTCGATCTGGACGGTTACCGGGCGGTCGGACGGTGAGCTACCCATTGCTCGCCGTTCGCAAGCCCGCGCCTACGGTGGCCAGAAATCGGGATCGGGATCCCGGCGGCTGGGGCGTGACGGCCGTTCACTCACGCGTGCGGCCGCCTCCTTTGCTACACTCCTCTTCGCTTCGAACCATGGCCTGTACCAAGGCCCGGCGCGAGATCGTTGCCGCCGATCGCCCCGACGAGGACACGGTGGTGATCTGCTCAACTGCTGTGGTACACCTGTACCGTATGCTCCACCGTGTCCTCTGGGCATTTAAGAAAGAAAGAAAGAAAACATTTATTTGAGACTCGCACAGGACAAACAACAATAAAATAAAAAGTAACTACTTAATCTATAAATACTTAACTTAAAAATAATAGAAAAAACAATATTAAAAAATAAAAATTAAAGACCTGAGCGAGGCCAAAAAGGCTCCTACCTCAGCATATGCTGCGATATTAAACCAAAAAGTAAAATAACGCAGCGCTGGTATTCTGATAGGGCCTGGTGATGCCACGGACACACTCACGGAACACAGAGACAAATAAGATAATAAAAATAATAAAATAAAATATACTAAACATATAGACAAATCACTATTTAACCATTCATACATACGCCCGCGATGCTCCGTTATGCATTTATCTATAGCAGACAAACGAATGGAACGCGCGGGCGCAGATGTAGGCTATAGTCTGTGGTAATGGCCAAGTAATGGCCGGCTGTCAAAATAAGAAAAACAAAAATAAATAACAGCTCAAATAAAACGATTTTAAGTAATAAACTGGAAAATTAAATAATGTGCATACAAAATATAAGTGTTGTTTGTTTTTACTGTATTTAGCTGACTGTGACTGTAGTGAAGCAAAGAATGAAAGTGAGTAGTGAAAAGTGAAGTGTTTAAAGCGTAAGCTTTACTTATTCTTTGGAAGTGTTGTGCTGGTCGCAAGAGTAATGCCGATAAAAATTGCTGCTTAGTAGGCACATGGAACTTAAAAATCATCACACAAACTGCGTGCTGACCCAGGGTAAGTTCATGTGGTGGTTTCCTTTTGCGCCAAAAAAAAATCAGCTGTTCAGTACATTTATGTTTGCCTAATGTACTGAACAGCTGATATTTTTTTCGCGATTTCGGCTTTGCTCCCATAATAAAAATTGTTTGTTATCATGAGCACAATCACGTGTTTAAGTATCGTACACTAATTGCCAGTCACCCTATATACATAGCTGTGTACATATTGTATGTTACATACATACTTTTTATCCTATGAGTAGGTTCCCTTGGGATAATTTTCTACTACAAGCAGTAGCTAGCTCATATTATAAAGCGAAGGTTTGTATGTGTGGGTGTGTGTCTTTGTTACTCTTTGACGCTCACGGCTGAAAGGATTTGGACGAACTTTGGCACACAGGTAAGCCTTGCCCTGGAACAGAATACAGGATACCTTTTATCTAGGAGTATGGTCCCTTTCTTTTTTTTTTTTTTTTCGGTTGGGAAAATCATCTAATGACATCCCCCGGTCTTGGGTGGAGCGAGAGATAGTGTCAGACTTTTACTGACTAAAAACCCACTCCTGTTCCTTCTTTGCCATTTTTTTCCAGGGCCCCGGGGGCACTTTCGCATCACCCATGGCCCCAGTGGGCCTCGACCCTGCTGGGCCCCTACGGTTGCTGACATCTCCTTGAGGCGCGCGTGGAACACTACGCGCCGTCGACGACTTGGGCTCGATCCGGACGGTTACCGGACGATCGGACGGCGAGCCACCCAATGCTCGCCGTCCGCAAGTCCGCGCCTACGGTGGCCGGAAATCGGGACCGGAATCCCGACGGCGGTTGTGGCGTGAGGACCGTTGCCTCACGCGATTGGAGGCCTCCTTTGCTAGCATTACTGCTTCGCAGAAGGAGGCAACCGCCTGCCACTCCTCCTCGCTCCGTACCATGGCCTGTACCAAGGCCCGGCGCGAGAGATCGCTGCCGCCGATCGCCCCTACGAGGACACGGCGGTGATCTGTCCAAGCGGGGCAATGATAGCAGTTTTTAGTGTTCCGTACTTCAATATACTAAGGTCGGCGGTCCCTTGAAGATGTGAAAAAATAAAAAAAATAGATACGGCCATTTATGTCGCTAAAAACGTTTATTTCGACACTCTCAAGGGAATCAAAATCCTAACCTCCTACCTAACTCAATACCGGAACTCTAATACCACGATGACAGATTTTGAATTTCAGTGAATATGTGGTGTTGTGAATGCCGCTACAGATTCCCCTAAGACCCGGTATAAGTCCTGGCTCTGTATATTTACTGTTTGTTACTAATGTTTGTTTAGTAAAGTAGTATTAAGCATAAGCATAATCAGCCTTTTAATGTTCCCATTGCTGGGACTCAGGCCTCCTCTCTCTAGGAGAGGGCATGGGCCGTAATCCACCACGCGGGCCCAGTGCGGATTGGTGAATGCCACATGTCTTTGAATTTTTGGTTCTAGGACATACCGGTTTCCTCACGATGTTTTCCTTCACTGTTTTGAGAGCAGTGGTGATGACATAAATTACACAAATTAATGCGCCTGGCTGGGTTTGAACCCGAGACCTAAAGTAGTATTACTATGAAAAAAAAAAAAAAAATTACACAATGACGAAGGCCTTTAATATGTAAACCTCATTTTTATTCCGAAACAGTGTTTTTGAAGCAATATTTGTTCGCTGTCAACATCCAATGTCGAGTACATATACTAGGAAAATATGAAAATAATAAAATCTCAATGAAAACACGTAGTGTGGTGTCACGCTTTGTGTTTCCAATTTACAAAGCGCTATTATTTGCTGGTAGCGCGTCGATGCTGTATCGATACCAGCGAACAATTACATGCAAGCTGTATAAGTTTATGTAATCCTGGTACCTCATCGCTTTGTTACGGGTGCAACGAGTTGAAAATTATCTTTTGTTTTTAACAATACTTGAAAATCTATTATTTGAGGGATTATGAAAATAATCAACAATTTAACTCTCTTAAGCGTCAACAAATACTGTATTTATGGCTAACATAATATTGCACGTAGTGGAGATGAGAATGTTAAAATGGATGTGTGGTGTGACGAGAATGGATAAAGTGAGAAATGAGTATATTATGGTAAGTTTGAAAGTGGCGCCAGTGACTGAAAAGTTGAAAGGGAATCGTTTGTCTTGGTATGGTCATGTCGAGATGAAACGCATGTTACTAAAAGAGTTATGAGTTTACATGTGGATGGATGGAGACGGGGGGGGGGGGGGGACCAAAGAAAAGATGGATGGATTGTGTGAAGAGTGATATGAAAGAAAAGAAAGTTAGTAATAGCATGACGAGTGATAGGGCAGAATGGAAGAAAAAAAACGTGTTGCGCCGACCTCAAATATCACGGGACAAGGGCAGGAAGATGACGATGATGATGATAAATCAAATCACGAAATATTTAATTGTTTACGTGAAAGATTGTGCACACAACCTTTTACTCTCAAAAACGGAGAATGTACACTAGTCTATATGGAAAGAAAAACACTACCAACAAGTAACTCTGTAGAATATTTGGGTCTGTATACAATATTACTTTTAGTATATGCGAAACCTGAATATAGTTTGTTCAGAATCAGTAACTGAATCGATTTCAATCATTTTTACACCATGTTATATTTTATTCCCAAAAATATTCATTACACACACACTACGTACAACACAGGTCACGGCAGGTCATAGCGGGCATTAGGCGCCAGCGCACAGCTGGGTGCGGAAGCAAAACAACCCCTCAGTCGCCAGTATGGCCCGGTGACCATGTATTTGTGCGGACAACCTGGTAACATAACAAGCATATAACTTTGTGATTTTTCACGATACAGTTATGTTTTTTTTTTTTAATTTTATGAACTAGTGCTTGACTGCGACCCCACCTGATGGTAATGAGTGTGTAAGTAGTGATGCAATCGTTGATGGTGAGGCGCATAGTACATCTTGTACATAGATTCTTTACATAAAAATACTAGACACGTGTTTCGGGTTTCTCATAAACTAAAACTAATGATGTATATGTAGGTATATACCGAAGATTAACATAGGGTAACTATATCAAGGTAAAGGAAAAAAAAAAAACAATACTATATATGACCTTCTCTTGGGTTTTAAAACGCAAATCACAGCTATCTCTTTCTGGTCTATAAAGATATCATAAAACCAGTGTGGATTTATGGTTTAGAGCTATGGAATTCTGCCAGGAACTACTACAGAGACCTTTTTTTCACATCCCCCGCTCCTGGGTGGGGCGGGTGATAGTTTCAGACTTTTACTGACTCAAAACCCACTCCTGTTCCTTCGTTATCTTTCATACCAGGGCCGAGTCTTCCTTTCATAATCAGACCCTTGGCCCCAGTAGGCTTCGACCCTGCTGGGCCCCTACAGTTACTGACATCTCCTTGAGGCGCGCGTGGAACAGTACGCGTCGGTCGACGACTTGGGCTCGGTCCGGACGGTTACCGGACGGTCGGATGGCGAGCCACCCATTGCTCGCCGTCCGCAAGCTCGCGCCTACGGTGGCCGGAAATCGAGATCGGAATCCCGGCGGCGGTACTACAGAGACCTGGAATTCCAAAATATAACCCGGACTATGATGTCCACGAATACCTAAAGATGCTCACAGTAAAGGATAGAGTAAACAAACACCACATCTGATTATAGCTAGATAAGCCTGTTACAGATCATATTTATGGAATAAGTGGAAAATAATGAATCAAAAGACTTCTCCTGCTCTGGGCACCCTTCGTTCACAACCATGACGCGTATATCAGCATCACTCAGCTCAACCATTTTGAAGGCAACTGAATGATCCAACACACTAATGTCAGGAGGGTCACTATCGTAACCCTATCTCGAAGTGTCGCCACTGTGTGGACCGCCCGGAGAACACGGTGGAGCACACGGTGGAGTTGTGCCCCGCTTGGGCAGAGCAACGCCGTGTCCACTTGGGAGCGATCGGCGGCGGTGATCTCTCGCGCTGGGTCTTTGTACAGGCCGTGGTCCGGAGCGAGGAGGAGTGGCAGGCAGTTGCCTCCTTCTGCGAAGCTGTAATGCTAGCAAAGGAGGCGGCCAATCGCGTGAGGCAACGGTCCTACCGCCGCCGGGATTCCAATCCCGATTTTCGGCCACCGTAGGCGCGGGATTGCAGACGGAGAGCAATGGGTGGCTCGCCGTCCGATCGTCCCGTAACCGTCCGGACCGAGCGCAAGTTGTCGACGGCGCGTACTTTTCCACGCGCGCCTCAGGGAGATGTCAGCAAATCGCAGGGGCCCATCAGGGTCGAAGCCTACTGGGGCCATGGGTAGTGTGAAAACGAAACCCGGGGCCCTGGGACGAAGGCAACGAAGGAACAGGAGTGGGTTTTTAGTCAGTAAAAGTCTGACACTATCTCCCGCTCCGCCCAAGTGCGGGATTTGTCATTAGATGATTTTCCCACCTAAAAAAAAAACCCTGTCCCGAAGAATTGCTATAATACAGTAAGTAGTAAGTGTATAATGGTTTGTAAAAATAAATAGATTAGTTGTTGTATGTTCTCAATATTATTATGTAATAGTTCATTTTTAAGATTATTCTATGTATTTCGTCTATGGGTCTTAGTTGCCTGAAAATAAAGAATTATTATTATTATAACTCCGGCCCAATCCTGATGATATTGAAGCTGCAGAACTAATACGATGATCACTTCCGATAAAGATAATCCTGCGTCGAAAAAAATTATAATTCTTTCCTATAATTTCAACCTTATTTGTTACATAATAAAGACACATCTTACTTATACATAAGCCTTTATCTATCAGTCATGGTACCAGGCAGACATAGCGTCGACATGTAAATCAGATACGGTTGCGCATACCGAAGGGGTCAAGTTGTCCCGCACAAAGCCATGTGTCAAGTGCTGGCCGAATCATTTATATGCGTTAAGGAGGAGATAAATGGTAGGAAGGAGGAAGTCTCAACGATCTGTAAGTTGTAAATATGTGGATGTGAGTTCAGTGCTACGCTATTTGAAAATGTGCTTAGTTGTTTTTGTTGCACAGTTTATCAAACTATATAAGTAAAACTTTAGAAACTGTTTTGCGGGAAATATAACTGGCTGGGTTTTGAAGACACTGAAGAGAAATGTAACCAAGATTGTGTGTAACTAACATAATATGATTTAAAAGTGTCCATAGAATTTCTTGTATGTTCTTCACCATAGAGATTTACATTTTGGAACGTGCAATTTAGCTTCACTTTTTTTTTATTGACCGACATTTTGACAATTCAAAAGTGCCTGTAATTGGTCTATCTATCTATATATATAATAAATCTGTAGAAGTTGTTAGTTGAGCGCCCATCACGACAAATGTACGAAATCGATGTAAATAACTTTTATACATTAAAATTGTGTGTAACTTGGTATATTACTTAAGCTTTGTTTCGTTGTAATCGGTTGACTTTATCGAAAGATAATTATACTATATTCATTGACTATTAGATGGTACGAAGTTCGCCGGGTCAGCCAGTGTTTGAAATAAACGTTTCTGATTTATAATTAGTAAGTTCTTAGCAGCCCCCCTAGCCAAGTTACGACCGTTTCGTTTGCGTCAAACGCCTCGAGTAGGCCACGCCTCCGATTGCTTTTTTCTGATGTCATCTCAACGCTCAGTCACGTAGTCAGAACAAAGGAATCGAAGGCGTGGCCTACTCGAGGCGTTCGACGCAAACGAAACGGTCGTAACTTGGCTAGGGGGGCTGAAGTTTTTAGCGGGATTTTTTTGAGTGAAGGCAGTAGCATTTTAGCTTGAGTGTCGTTATATTCGTCATAGTTGTGAGAGTGACACTGGGTACATCAAAATAATAAAATGGTGGATTTTTGTCAATTTAAATATGTTTTTTTTTGTGACAGTCAACTAGGATATCAAAATAAAGGGCTCGAGACGACTATTTCAATTTTTTTTTTATATTAGCTTATTTTGTATTCCACTGTTAGGCAAAGGCCTCCTTTTTCTCCTTCTCAGTCTAAGGCAATCTCTGGTCAAGTTTGCCCCACGAACATGATCAGATCACAGCACTTTCATTGCGGGGCACGCCATAATTATGGCATCCGTAAGACGCTGGTTCTCACCAGACATAGTAAGTTCGGGAGGTTTCTGCACCGGATTCGTGCGGAAGAAACGCCTGGATGTCACCATTGTGTGGACCATTCGGAGGACACGGTGGAGCTTATGCTAGAGGTGTGGGCGGAGCAGCGCCGTTTCCTCGTGGGGGCGATTGGCGGCAACGATCTCTCACGACTTTGGTACAGGCCATGGTCCGAAGCGAGGAGGACTGGCAGGCGGTCGCCTTCTTCTGTGAAGCAGTTATACTAGCAAAGGACGCGGCCGCACGCGTGACGGAACGGCCCTCACGCCCCAGCCGTCGGAATCCCGATACCGATTTCCGGTCACCGTAGGCGCGGGCTTGCGGACGGTAACCAATTGGTAGCTCGCTGTCCTCCCGTCCAGTAACTGTCCGGACTAAGCCCAAATCGTCGACGGCGCGTAGTGTTCCAAGCACAGCTTAAGATGTCAGCAAAACCGTAAGGGCCCAGCAGGGTCTGAGCCTACAGGGGCCATGAGTTCGTTTCTGAAAGGAAAACCTGGTGCCCTGGAATGCAAGGCAACGAAGACACATTAGAGTGGGTTTTAGTCATTAAAAGTCTAACACGCCCACATTTCTCACCTAAATAAAAAAAACACATTCACCGTGAAAATATTACTATTACAAAAATATTACTCACTAAATGTAGAAAATAAAAAGAAAGTTACAGTGTCAAAAAACCCGATCGCAAAAAACAACTAAACAGTTTTACTAGAACGAAAGAAGGAAAGTTAAATAATTCTCCTTATTTTTATATTTCCACAAGTTTCACTTATGAAATCAACTCATCCCAGGACTCACACCGTATAATGTAGAAATTTTCTGACGATTCGGTATTAAAGATTCAAAGCATTTTATTTCAAATAAACCATTTACAGGCGCTTTTGAAATGTCAAGAAGTCAGTCAGTCAGAAAAAAAAAATGCTAATTGCACATTCTAAAGCGTAGATCTCTATGGAGAAGAATGTGCAAGAAACTCCATGGACACTCTTTTCAATCATGTTATAATATTAAAAATGTCGGTTACATGTTTCTTGTCGCTACTATCATGTGAGAACAAAGTAAATAAAGTAAAAATAAAAACTAAATATAGATATTAAAATAGCAACTGGCAGCTAAGAGATGACCAGTCTCAACTGACAGCACCCGGTCACGGACATGACGCAAATATTAGCACCACTCAGCTCAACCATTTTGAAGGGAACCGGATGATCCAACACACCTGCCACTATTTATTTATTTATTTATTTATTTATTTAATCTTCATGCAACATTATTGTACAAAGGCGGACTTAATGCCTGAGGCATTCTCTAACAGCCAACCTAGGATGGTGAAGAGACAATAATATGGTAGGTGCATAAAAAGAAATTTATATGCGAAAAACAAGAAGGTACTTATACATATAATTAAAATACACATACATATATATTTAATAACATCATTTATCAGTGAGACATTTAAGTGAGCATGACAAACTCTCAACTGCCATGCTCATTTATTGAGATTCGGACACCAATAAATACACTGTTTAGTACAGTCAGATAAGAAACTGTAACATTCCAACGATTACATTTCACCACTAACTTCTCATTCAACCCCAATCTCCCCGACCCTACACTAATCAATAGTAGCGCATCTGCTGGATGTGGCAATAAATCAGAACTTGCCAACTCGGTATCTGCCACATCTGGCATGGACGGCGCTGTCTCCACGATCCACCTCTTTGATGACTTACGACTTACGAGCCTACTTCTCAGATATGTAGGCCGTTTAGATGAATGTGTCTTTAGGGCACGCGATTGATGTGGTCGGAACACTTGAAGCAGGGGTTGAAAGAAGAAAAAGAAAAGAAAGAAAAATATTTTATTTGGCTAATAATACACACTGTAGAAACAACATTTAGAATATTGCGTTTGACCACTGGATGCGCGTATACTACTAATATTGGAAGTGGACTGTATTTTGCGGATTAGCGTTTCTCAGATAATGTACTTGACAACTTGCATTAGATGAATCTTATTGAAGCCGTTTAGGATTAGGAAGCAGAGAAAAACAGCTCGTATATGGTAGGGGATTGCACTAACCTTTTCAACTCGGAGGTGTCCATGTGCCAGCCGCTGATGTTCTCTGGATTTCGCGATTCCTGCTCCAGTGACGAGGAGATTTAACACTCACTGAACACTGCACAGTTCTCAAGCACAAGCGTTAGCGGTTTTAGAGTCTTTATCGGATAAGTTCTACAATAACTAATTTTTCTTGTAAAATTGCGCGGGACGTCGTCTTAGCGTTGCGAGCGGTACCGAGCGAGTCTATCCGCGATCTCTTTCTTTGAGGTTGTGCAGGAAAGGGATGCAAAATGGGAAGTGTTGCAAGTTGTCACACAAACAAACGCGGTATTTAATTCTATGCGGCTAATTACGGAACTAATTTTTACGCGGCAATTACCAAGCGATATAGGCGCAACCAACCACTATCTCACCTGATGGTAAGCGATGATGTGGCCGCATTAAAATTAAAAAAGAACTCTGACACACACTGCACACTCTATTCTGTTGGTTGAGCGATTAGCTGCTGCGCTTCATACGTGTCGCTAGTTCAATTCCCTACAAATATTTGTACGACTTTCAGAAAGTTGTTTCGGGTCTGGTGTATGTGATTAGTAATTCCTGCAATTTTTTTTTTTAATACTGTGAATCTAAGGACGTCAAATATATACCGCTTAGGATTTATTTTATTATGTGTATAGCTTTTAGATCTCGACAATCAATAAAATTTAGGTTGTTGGTCGATATAGAAAACCAATAAACAATTTGCCTGCTGCGGTCTTCCCGTTCGATTATAGTTTAGATGTCTTCAAGGCTAGAGTGAATATGCTCTTAATTGCAATCGCTGTCAAGCGCTACCGTGTTAACATTTAGCATTATGCTGAGCTGAGACCTTTTTGGCATTACTCAGTATACTTTTTGTTTAATTTTAAGATGTGTTCTGTTTTTGTAATGCCAATAAACGCCAATTTCTTTTTTTTTCTGTTCTTTCATAAGTATGTATCAATTAAAAAAATAAAATAATAATAATAAGCATAGTCAGCCATTTAATGTTCCCACTGCTGGGACTCAGGCCTCCTCTCTAGGAGAGGGAATGGGCCGTAATATACTACGCTGGCCCAGTGCGCGTTGGTTGGTTGGTGGTTGGTGTCTTTGAATTTTTGATTCTAGGGCCATGCCGGTTTCCTCACGATGTTTTCCTTCACCTTTTTGAGAGCAAAAAAAAAACTGGGCAAGTGCGAGTCGGACATGCGCACTGTGGGTTCTGTACAAACTTACCTAGGTAAATAATTCAATTCCCGAATAGAATCTCGAAAATTTTTCCGAATTGCGCAATAAAGTATTTTTTTTTGTGACGTAGGTAACAACAAATTTGCTGTTTTCAGATTCCTATACCTGTACTATAAAGCCATGCTTTATGCCAAATTTCAGGATTCTGGGTCAACGGGATGTACCATATGAATTGTGATTCCTTTGAGTTACATGTTATAAATATAAGTTTTTTTCGACATAAACGGCCGTAACTTTTTTTCGTTAACTTCGAGGTTTGAGTTTTTGTCAGATTCCAGGGACCGCAGACCTGAGTATAAGGTTTTTAACTCGATACCTTTACGCGTTCCTGAGATAAAGGGTCTTGACAGACAGACAACAAAGTGATACTATTAGGGTTTCGTTTTTCCTTTTGAGGTACGGAACCCTAAAAAACAGAGAAGAGTTATTCAATTATATTTTTTTTTTTAATTAACTGTTGTTGTAAAAGAAAACTACTGTGCGTTATAGTTTCTTTTAAATATAATACAATCATGATTCAAAATCTTTGTAGCGCCATCTGTCCCAAAGCAATTGCAACCTTACCACCAATATTAAGAAGAAACTTGACAAGGTAGACATGTCGCACCCGTGACTCGGGCGATTAAAATACTTAATAGTGTCTCTCTGCGGTTAGATATTTTTTCTTGCACATTGGCGGAATTCGAGAGGGTGACACTAAGTGTGTTGTCCTCTGTGTAACTTGTGCCGGTTCTCCAGGGCGCTGCTTGAGACTGACCATCGACTATTATGTATGTATGTTGCACAAGTGGATATTTGATCAGTCTGTGGGTGGCGTCTCTGAGTGCGGCTTTGCGTACATTTGTTATCTTGGGTATACCTGTTAAAACAATTGTATGTGTTAAAATAATTAAGTAATAAATGTCTAGGAATAGGACAAATTTGTTTAACTTATTTCACTTCTAACAACTTAAACCAACGCGACGATTCAAAACCTTTGCGGACAAAACACAATAGATTCGTAAAACAAAGAACTTTCCAGCCGTTATATCTAAGTAAGCGTAAGTTTTGTGTGGTGGGGTGTGGGGTGTGGGAGTGGGGTGGGGCAACTAATTGCTGTACTTTAGTTAGTGTTAAATATTATAGTATGTATACAAACTTTTTTTAGCAAACTTGGCAATAGGGCTATCTTTGATTTTCTAGATAAACACTTGTAGGTTTTTAACCGACTTCAAAAAAAACTTTTTATAAAAAAATATGTATATATTAAATAGTTTTAATAATAAATAATTTTAGTGAAGTCGGTTATTTTATTTTTGGAAAAAAAAATTATTTCACACTTTTTAGTTGCGATACACTTATAAACAGAGTGCCTATTTCTCATGACAATTCCAATTAACCCAAACACTGATACGTTACATTATTTTATTATGAAGTTTCTGTGTGTACCTTCCACCTTCCGGCTCCATCATCAGATCAGTTCGATAGTACCTAACAGCCAAAGTGCATCTCGTGACAATTTTAATAAGCCCAAACACGGCTAGGATACATTAATTAATTACAGAGTTCCGGTGCCTATCTTCCGGCTTCATCATCATCATCAGGTCACTTCGATGATACCATTCTCAACATAACTATTCAGAACCATTTATTTATTTGTATTGTCATAATCGCTTAACTATCTTCATTGTGATATCTATGTGAGTATGAAGTTCTGTTGGCCGTTTCAGGTCTTTTTCATCAGTTCCACTTCATCAAATGTTACTTTTTGACTGTACTACTCTATCAAGAAAGTACCGGGAAAAGATCAATAATACACAAAATGTTTGTTATTCATCCAAATTTATTTTATCATCTTCAAAGTACGCTCCTTCAGAAACGCCTACGCCAACGAATAATCCAATCATCAAAACATTTTTTAAATGCTGTTTCCGGAATTGAGTTCAATTCTAGCCGCGAATTCTCCTTTATGTCTTCTACCGATTGAAAACGGGTGCCACGAAGTGGTAATTTGAGTTTAGGAAAAAGAAAGAAGTCGGCTGGAGCCATATCTGGTGTATATGGTGGTTGCTCGATGGTATTTGTTGAGTGTTTGGTCAAAAATTCGTTCACAATGATAGCCTTGTGCGAAGGTGCATTATCGTGGTGCAAAATCCAAGAATTTTCTTTCCACAAAACTGGCCTTATTCATCGAATTTGCTCTCTTAAATGCCGCATAACGCTCAAATCATATTCTTTATTTACCGTTTGACCTTCCGGCAAGAATTCCAAGTGCACAACACCGCGATAATCAAAGAAAACAGTAATGCGGATGCTATTAAGACTTTGACTTTTGATCGACTTTGGCGTGGTTTTTTCGGTTTCGGTTCAGTTGGAAGGCGTCACTCCGAAGCGTTTCATGAATGTTGGGTCAGAATTGACTCGTTCTAGCATGTCCTCAGCGACTCTCATGCGATTGAGTTTTTGGAGAAAATTCAAGTCTTTTGGGACTAGCCGAGCGGTAACATGTTTCATACCCAAATGATTAGTTAAAATGGTACGGATCGACTCGTGAGATACAGAAAGTTCGGCGGCTATCTCTCTCAAAGTTGAATGAGGATTTTCTGTCACTATTTCCTTCACTTTTGCGATGTTAACTTCAGTTGAAGACGTTGATGGCCTACCAGAGCGAGGCAAATCTTCCATCACATCTCGACCACTTTTGAACGCTTTGCACGTGTTTTTGGTAAAGTCGATTCACCGTAAGCTTTCTGTAACATTTTCAGTGACTCCGAACACGAAATTCCATTGGTGATGCAAAATTTAAGACAAACTCTTTGTTCGATGTTTTTGTCCATTATGAAATTCGCAATACACACTAGGTATGATATAAATAAAAACAGCACTGTATTTAATATAAATAACAGATGCAACTCGAACTCCGCGCCAAAATGGAAAACAGTTGTGCCAATCCACCAACAAAAAAAAAAAAAAAAAATGAATTTGGAACCATAAACAAATCTTCCATTCCCGATACTTTTCTGAATGTATATATAACCCATAATATTAATTCATGCCTGTAATATTTGAGGAGTTCACTCGATTCCTCATGGATTCCATCATCAGAACTGGATTTTGAAAAAAATGGGACCAATCGGAAAAAATATACTTTAAAAAGAAAAAAAAAATTGATAATCGGTCCTTAGACGACGGGGTTCTGAGGTAACACACATAAAAAAAAATAATCATACAACCGAATTGATAACCTGCTCCTTTTTTTGAAGTCGGTTAAAAAAGGAGGGGATTTACGACCATGGGTTTCTTTTTCGGAAATTCCCCTTTGGACATTGGCCCTTTTGGACCCCTACGTTTTGCTGATATCTCTGCGATGCACATGAAACACTACGCACCGCCATAGGCGACTCGGGTTTGGTTGGTCCTTATTAGACGAGCCACCCATTGCTCCTCATCCACAAGCCCGCGCTTACGGTGGTAGAAATCGCGAAAATACGACTCTCCTTTCCCCTTTTTTGAATTGAGAATCATTAAATAACTATATCACTTCGCCAGGAGCAGCAAGGCTTATCAGGAATTTACTGACTAAAATCCACATGTGTTCCTTCAGTTGCCCTTTGCGTTCCAAGCGGCAACTTTTAGGAAACATTCTCGCAGCCCGACTCTCCACTCCCCCTACAAGAACCTACCTTATTTATTTTAGAATCACGTCAAAACGTCAAATATAAGATATCAATCAAGATACTTTGGTAAAATGGAAACTGAATTTTCCAATTAGTGGAGGTAACATTAACTGGCTTGTATTGGTTTAATAACCACGATTGGTTTTAGCTATTTTGGAAACTAAAACAGGTAAAAGGGCTTACCTTAGTGGTGCCAGTGGTGCTTCCTTTAGAGGGATAAGACTTGAGGCGAGTTGAGCTGGTCGGGAGAATTTTATATTGTAAAATCAAGTTCGTTTCTGAAAGATATTTAAAGAAAATATTTGGGTAATATGTATGTGGGATTTAGGGATTGGGAAATAAACCAGAGCCTTTTTATCAACGTCTTATATTACTTCTTTAGCACACGTTTATTGTACCAACACCATCATCCTAATGTGTCATTTTTGGCTTTTCCCGTCATCCTTTCTCTCTTTTTCACACTTATCATTCATATAGCTTTTTTTTTTCGGTGGGAAAATCATCTTATGACATCCCCCGCTCTTGGGCGGAGCGCGAGATAGTGTCAGACTTTTACTGACTAAAAACTCACTCCTGTTCCTTCGTTGCCTTTCGTACCAGGGCCGAGTCTTCCTTTCAGAATCAGACCCTTGGGCTCAGTAGGCTTCGACCCTAAATATTACTACGACTTCACTGTCTGTCTGTCTGTCACCAGGCTGTATCTCATGAACCGTGATAGCTAGACAGTAGAAATTGTCATAGATGATGTATTTCTGTAACCGCTATAACAACAAATACATACAACATTACACACTGGGATATTTAACTACTTTATTTTAGTAATGTTAAGTTAAAATGAAAAGCTACAAAAATAAATAAAAAGTGAATTCAAAACGTCGCCTGCAGCGCAATACAGCCACTTTCACCTTAACACCTTAAATTCAGCAGAAGTTTTCCTAACTGCGGTTCGTACCGGACAGCGGACCGTCCGGACACCCGGACACCCGGAAAGGGTAGGTACGGTCAACAGCAGAATTAAACGCTTGGCAGGCAGCTTGGTGATTGCAGTTTGATTGTTAAGAATTCACAGAGAATGCTGAGACGCACAGGACCGTTCGTTCTGACGACACTAAAGGTAGAACTATACGGCGCACACGTGTGCTACGTACGCCGATCTGGGCGCGTCGGTCTCCATACATTTTATATGGCAACTAGACTTGTAGAGCTACACTAGATCCACGCCACACGACGTCGTTTTACGTACAAATCAGGCGTGGTCAACGGTCTAATGTAGTTCTAGCTTTAAGGAAGGCCTATGTACAGCAGTGGACATCTTTCGGCTGAAATGATGATCGTAATGATGATGCTGTTGCCTATTCTCTGGTGAGTCCCTTAATCATCTTTTACGACCGAGAAGTGTTGATATGATGCTGCTCTTGGCGGCCGATACTATACGAACGTACACTGCGTAAATATGACTTGCAAATATGGTAAATGTATTTCGGGGGGTGTGCGTCGGAATTCTATAACCTAATTTCGCCTAGCCCGTTCCATCATCGGACCACCAGGCGTACGGCAATGCGCCACCGGTACATGGTGGACATCCCACCTATATGTGCGTACTGCTAAGGAGTGGAATTCCTTGCCGGAATCTGTGTTTCCTGATGGTTACAACCCGGGAATCTTTAAGTCAAGAGTGAATAGGTCACTTCTGGGTAAGCGCGCTCCATCAGGTGAGATAGCGGTCTAGTGAGAACCTATCAAGAAAAAAAAGTGAGCCTTATCTCAGTAATCTCACTAATAATAGGTCTTTACCTATGAAATTGTCGTTTTCTAAAACGGGTTGCTTTGAAGTTTTATATCTTTGAATTGATTTGTAATTATAAGTTCAAATAAACTTTATATTAAAGGCACGGTAGGTATTATTTTTTCGAAATTAGGTATTTATTAGTTTCTTTGTGTTTTCTGTAATATACCACTAACTTTAATATACTTCAAAGCAACCCGTTTTAAAAAACGGTAGGTGACCTTTTATTAGGATTTTTTTTATTAAAGTGTAGCGACATCTATGGCGTCACATAAGAACTAATCCTGCATCGCGCAATCAAAGTTCTCCGCGCGATTGGAACATATAGAACAGCCCGAAATCATCTATCGGGCAGTAGCCCACCAGATATAACACCCGTCTGGTTGGAGGATCCTCCCTTTTCAACGGAGGTATGTGGGGCTTTACTCTCTGTTCCACATACCCCTAAAAAAGGATAAAGTTTGTGTGTGTATGTTTGTTACTCTTTCAGGCTCAAACATCTGAACAGATTTTGATAAAATTTTGCTTACCGGTAGGCCCTTGAAATATAGATACATTATATTCCGGGAGTATGTTCTCTTGTGATATTTTTTTATTACATTCTATAAGACGCCAGCAGCAACTAGTTAATTATAAATACTAACTTAATATAATATAAGTACTTCTAGCATCAATTGACAGTCGTGTTGTTTATGTTCCTAACTATTCACCTTAAATATCTCACACACACACACACACGCCCTCACATACCATCACACACATACACCCAAACACAACTTATATTCACTTAAATACTAATACTGAATTTAACAATTTTATTGTAAACATGATCTGTTATAAGTAACCTACCGCATTTAATAATGTGAGAGTACATAATGTATAAAAATATTACTATCTCCGAATGAGAGGGAGTCCTGGTGTCCTGAAATACAGGCCTTACGTCTAGCTTTGGCACCAGTCTCCAACAGTATAACATTGTAATTGTAAAACTGCAGTTATGTATTGCTTTCTTTATACTATGTAAATATACCTTATATTGTGGTGAGAAAATAAATCTTATTATTATTCACTACTTCGCGACCAGGCTAAAGTTGAGTTAGATAAAAAACTACTCATAATTCTTAATTCAGGAATGGAGGTAAATATTAGATGATGTGGTGCTTAGTATATCAGTTTATATATCGTGGCCAGATCTTAGCAATTGATCACTTCATGATATGGCCAACTAAAACTGGACAGATCGTTTAAACGTTAACATTTGATGGTATGTCAGTCCTCGTTTAGTAGGATTTCAATGATACTAAAAGGTCTAAAGAAAGCAGGCCAAATGAAGATTGCAATATAATCTAATGTTTAAAATGATCTGGCCAGTTTTACTTGGCCATATCATGAAGTGATTTTTTCAATTGCTAAGATCTGGCCACGACATACCTATACATAATTATACTCACTAAAATCATTAACAAAACTTTCTAACTTAGAGAAAAGCTTAAAATGTGCCAATTTAATAAAAACTTGACGTTTTACCTTGTCTCTATATAGTTATGGTGATGGTTGTAATGAACATAGTTATGTAACTACATTCATCTCATTACCGCAAATATAATTTTTGTTTCCAAAAATCGATACCACAAAATAGATTGGTACAGAAGTCAATCTACATACAAAGTGCGCTCGAGCAACGCACACATAGACACCTCTCACGGACACGATATCTCGGCTCAATTCAGCTCAATGCGAGCTCGAGTGCTATCCGTTTGAGACACGCGTCTGTGAAATTATTTGTGGAAAAATGGACCAACAAAAAAAAACTTATTCTAACTGTTCAGTGGACGGTTGTTTAAATTCAACATTAAACAGTGAATTGACGTTTTTTTGGCTACTAACTAGTAGCCAAAAAAATGTCAATCGTCAAAACGTCGTTGTTTTTTCAAACGTCAAAAACGTCAAACAACTGTTTCAGAGAGGTAAGTAGATATTTGCTTCATAAATTGCTACAAGTATGTTCAGTTGTTATCATAGAACATTACTATAATCTATTATATTGATACGTATAGCTATACGATATTTGCTTGTATTTTGATGGTTTGTTTTAACGTAACACAGAACAGGCCCCGCGCCGAGAAAGAAGAGATGATTATGTGACCATGTAATATTTTTACAATTCAGATTAGGTAGGCATTTATCAACGCGCCCGGTCGCACACGGACAGTTCGGCGTAGGTATGAAAAGTGAAATACATACATGAGATTGATTTCTGTACCTATCTATTTTGTGCCGATACTGCACTGCAAATTGAAAAAAAACTTTAGAAAATTATTGAAGTTTGCTGGCTACCCTGAAGCATTTACCTTATGAAGCAGAAAATGTTTGAAATAAAGTAAGTTCTTTTTTTATCGTGCTTGTTAGTGATCCTAAGTTTTCTACTAGTTTTCTGTTTTTACCCGAGAGAACTTGTAATTGGCTCTATGTCGCATATACAATTGTTATCCATTTAGTAGTGTATTTATTTTTCAGAATCAAAACGAAACGGTTGGAACTTAACGTTGAGATGATGTCATTCCCATACAGATATGATTTCATTTCTATACAGTTGAGATGATGTCATTTTCTACTAGCGTTTACGATTGTAGATTATCAACTTGGCCAAGCCTACTATAGGCCATACAATTATTTGTTCCGTCTGTTTGAATATCGCTCAACCACTATGCCAATCATACCGTCAATTTGCTATGGCAGTTTTTTCTCCTACGATTAAATAAATTAATAAATATTGTTGGATTGTCCAACTGTCACCTGTTATTTGTCATCTGTCAGTTTCATCTGTCACCTGTCAGTTTTATCTGTCATCTGTCAGTTTTATCTGTAATCTGTCAGTTTTATGTGTCACCTGACAGTTTTTGTCATCTATCAGTTTTATGTGTCATCTGTCAGTTTTATCTGTTACCTGACAGTTTTAGCTGTTACCTGTCAGTTTTATTAAACAGCCCTCAGAATTGCATAACCACTTTTGATGCCGACTGTACCACCCGTTTTGTCGGACACCCTACAGTCCGCGTTCACCGGGTTCTCGCTCGGTATACTAAGCTTTTAACCGTATTTTGTTTTTTCTTTGCTCGGATTTAGAAGCCTGATATCCGGCGTTGAGTGAACTGTGGTGTGATTCGGAAGTTCTCAAAGGTTTTTATTTCGAAATGTTTTTTATAAGTAGTTGTTTTGTTTTCTGGATATTTGGATTCAAAATCGCAATGATTTTGAAGTTAGTCGACAGCGATGTGGAAGAATTTTTTGACGCCTTATTTTAGTTTGTTCTTAGTTAGTTGAAATTAGTGTAGAGTTTTTATTATATATTTTTTATTTATTTTACTGTGATTATAGTTAGTTGAGTATTTTAAAAATTTAAATTATTCATGTAAATAAATACAATACATTATAAAAATATATACATACTGCATTATACTAAAAAAACTGGGCAAGTGCGAGTCGGACTCGCGCACTGAGGATTCCGTACAAACTTACCTATCTAAATAGTTCAATTCCCAAATAAAGTCTCGAAGGTTTTTCCAAATCGCATTTTTTTTGTGACGTAACAACAAAGTTACTGTTTTCTGATTTATTCCTGTTTGCCAAATTTCAGGATTCTGGGTCAACGAGAAGTACCCTATGAATTTTGATTCCCTTGAGACTGTCGAAATACAAATTTTTTGCGACATAAAAGGCCGTATCTTTTTTTTTCGTTAACTTAGAAGTTTGATTTTTTTCACAGCTTCAAGAGATCGCAGACCTAGGTTTTAATTTCAACTCGATACCTCCACGCGTTCTCGAGATAAAGGGTCTTGACATATAGACAGACAGATGGACAATAAAGTGATCCTATAAGGGTTCCGTTTTTTCCTTTTGAGATACGGAACCCTAAAAAAGGGTTTTGACAGACAGACGGACAAGAAAGTGATGATTCTATAAGGGATTCTTTTTCTTTTAACGTATGTAGCCCTAAAAGTCAAAAGAAAAAAGCTGAAAGTCGACGATAGAATTACCAAGTTCTCTGACTAAAAATTAGGATCACTTTCTAAAAAATTAAGGTTTTTTTTCTATTCTGAAAGCGGCTTAACTCATTTCAATATTTAATTTGGAGTTAGTTTAGACTTGATTCTGAAGATATTCTTGGGTTTATTTGCTCCAAAACTCTAATTTGAAGACCCGTCATCATAGAGGTTACATTAGATTGCATAGATATTGTTTAACATGATGCTGTAGATAGCATGGTCAATTGAGACTGGTCATCTCTTAGCTGCCAGTGGCTTAATTCAATTTCTATTTACAAATTTTTCTATTTTCTAATTTTAACTAATTTGTATTTTAATTTTTTTTTTTATTATTATTACTTATCTACATTGTGCTCACTTAATAGAAACGACAAGAAATGTATAACCAAGATTTATGTAACTCATAAAATGACACTTTTTTCTTGAACAGTTCTGCTGTTCAAGAAATAACCTAACCATCAAATAGATAACTTAGAACCAATAATTTCGTACACGTATTTCTTAAATGACAGAAATTATGACAGATAGAAAATGTGACAATGTATATTATCTTATTGCTCGTGACTGTACATATACAAATAAAAGTATAATATTAAATTATAAGTTAAGATAGTTATGTATGTTATGGCTTGTGACTGTACATCCTTTGTTGGAGATCCTTAAGAGCGTCCTTTTCGAGGTACATTTTCATACAACCGCTCTTACGTGATTATGATGTTATTACACATCTTCCTCTAGACATTTTAGATACAAAGCTATCTTGTGGATATTATCTAGGCTTCTATAAAACTCAAAATAAAAATTTCTGTAAAACATAATGTAATAAAGACCTCTGAAAATCTGCTATTTTACGTGAACTTTGGCCCTCCATAATGTATTCATATATTAAAAATATAAAAAGTACATCAATAGAAGCCTTGCACATTTAATCAAGACTTTGAATAACGACAACTTTTCTGAAAAACTTTTAAGGGTTTAAAAAAGACACGTATTTCCTGGAGCAAGTTTTGTGAAACATTCAAGTAAATCACGGAATTACCGAATGTCAACAGAGTTCTCAGGCGTTATCTCTCTTTTTTTGCATTGCCTCTTCATCAAACATCGCGTTGGATTGCGTTAGATGTAGCAACAAGATTTTAAACCATGCTCGATGTTGACGATAGGCAAGTGGAAAAGGACTCTCTTAATAAATAAATAGTTATACTTTTTTATTTAAACAGATCAAGAAGTATCTACATAAGACGAAAGTAAAATGATTTTGAAACATAATACAGAGCTATTAAAGTTGTTATTAAAATGAACACGAAACAAAAAGGAAAGCCGTTCATCATATAATTCTTATAATTGATATCCATTTTCTCGCTCACCTCACACGTCGAGGCAGTGAATGACATGTGCCTTCACCCGTCGCCTCTCGTTATTGTTTCACGGTTCATTCGGTTTTCTCCTGTTTATTTTTGTTCGTTCCCTTAAACGTAGGGTAAATGTATTATTAATATTATTGATGATGAGTTAGAAGTCGATGTTACAAAATTACTATAACAAAAAGAAAATATAAGCAGTTATTATTTACAAGTTTATCTTAACTATCAGTCATGTCTTTAGATTTGAAACAAACAAAATTCCCTACTCTAAGATTTTTAATTTTCTATATCTACCGTTCCCGCTCTATCATTATTGTATGTAAGTATGCAATTTAGCTTCACTTTTTTTTTTGGACTGACTGGCATTTGTCTATTTAAAAGTGCCTGTAAATGGTTTATTTGAAATAAATGCTTTTGATTTGACAAATATATCAGATACATATTTTTTGTCGCTATAACAATACAAGAAACAATTTGCGTCCGATCTCACCGATCACTGATTGAACTAGATTTTATATTTAATTTATGTTATGTTTATAAAATTATTTCTTTAAAAATTGTATCAATCGTTTGGTATATTAACTGATCGTAATAATAAAATTATAGATTCAGTTGTTTTATCATGTAAATGTTAAAGATTTTGTAATATATATTTACATTCATATAAAAGTGAAATACCACTCACTGATTAATCACGAAATCTCAGAAACTATAACACCTGCAAACTTAAAATTTGGCAGGTAGGTTCTTTATAGGGTGTAGACATCCGCAGAGAAACGGCTTTTACGAAATTCTATCCTTAAGGGGGTAAAAGGAGGGTCCAAAGTTTGTATAGAGAAACCAAATTTCACGCGGGTGACGCCACTGGCAACTAACAACTAGTTATATCATATATTACTAACCCGAGAATTTGATATTAACTTCAACTTAATACCTCCACGTGTTCCTGAGAAAAAGGGTGTTTACGTTCTGCAAAGTGTACCTAAGCAGGTTCCGTTTCCGCCTGCTGAGGTTCGAAACCCTAAAAAGGTAAGGTTACAATTTTTTTTTTAATTGCCTATACTGTTCCACTGCTAGGCAAAGGCCTCCCCAACTTCTTCCAGGTATTCTTTTCTTGGGCCACCTCGAACCAGTCTTTGCGGTAGGCATCTAGGTCGTCTCGCCACCTCTTCCCAGGTCGACCTCGGCGGCGTCGTCCATCTTCAGGTACCCACTTTGAGGAGGTTATAATGTAAATTATCCAAATTCTGTCCACAATGACGTAACCCGACAAAACATTAGATATCAGCTAAAGAAACGTCATAACTCCATAAGTATTTGCCAAGCATTCACTCAGCGATACTCTGGAGTCTCATAACGCAATTTGTGATGTTCCCTCTCGTCGTGTAGTTGTGCTAACTCCATTACAAAGTTGTGCCGGCTTATCCTAAGTTTTAATACGCCCGCAGCCTGCCTGATTGTTTTTTTAATCGATAACATGAACATTATATAGTCTTTTAATAATAGTTTTAAAGTTGGAAAGTATGGAGATAGTTGTAGGGTTCTTTTTATGGTGGAAAATCATCTAATGACTTCTCGCGTTCGTTCTAGGGCGGAGCAAGAGGGCGTGTCAGACTTTTACTTTTTTTTTTTTTAGGTGGGACAATCATCTTATGACAAATCGCGCTCTTGGGTGGAGCAGGAGATAGTGTCAGACTTTTACTGATTAAAAACGCACTCCTGTTCCTTCGTTGCCTTCGTCCCCGGGTTTAGTTTTCACACTACCCATGGCCCCAGTAAGCTTCGACCCTGCTGGGCCCCTACGATTTGCTGACATCTCCCTGAGGCGCGCGTGGAACAATACGGGCCGTCGATGACTTGGGCTCGGTCCGGACGGTTACCGACGGTCGGACGGCGGGCTACCCATTGCTCGCCGTCCGCAAGCCCGCGCCTACGGTTTTTTTACAAGAGTTTTGAGTGAGCACAAAGTTTCGGCTTAATAATGTTAGTCTGAACACGATTAGAAATACACTTAGCGCTATTTAACTATACAATTACTTCTCGACTTTTCTTTGCTTTAATATGCATGTAAACATTATATTAATTTGTTTATTTAAAACTTCACTGTGCAACACAAAGGTACAAAGGCGGAATTAATGCCTTATGCATTCTTTACTAGTCAATCAAGAGTGGAGGAGAGATAACATGACAGGTGCATAAAAAAAGGAAAATATGAATAAAAAAACAGAGATACGAAAGTATATAATAATAAAAATAAACATACATATATTATATATTTAAAGTAAAGGTGTTTTGAGACGTCTCCGCTATTTGTGTCAGAAATCAGAAACGTTTATTTCAAATAGACCAATAACAGGCACTTTTGAATTGTCAAAATGTTGGTCAGTCAAAAAAAACAAATTGCACGTTCCAAAGCGTAGATCTCTATGGAGAAGAACGTGCAAGAAACTCCATGGACACTCGTGGATGTGTAAAAAATAATTCCGCAACTTTCGCCGGTAACCTATGGTGACCGGTGGCCGTCCTGATATCGAGAGGAATGCATTGCATTATACAGCTAAACCATCCTCAAGAAACAATATATCATTTAAAAAAAAATTATGATAATCCATTGAGTAGTTTTTATAATATGTAAAGATAAAAAAATGTTGATGCTCATGTTTAAAATGTTCAAAACATCTAATTTTAACTTTCATAAAACACTTGCCCATTCATGAACAGATTATCCCCCAAACTAAGTGTACCCAAAAGTTAATTAACTCAATTTAATATTAACGTGACTAAAATATATTTCGAACTTTTAATTCCAGTTTATTTAGTAAAAAATAAAAGGATTTAAACCCACTTTTAGTTTTTGTAAACTCGTTTATTTTAGAGAGCACTTAATTTGATGATAGTTTTATGGCAGATGAAATAATATTATAACTTTGTCTTAGGTTTTTTTTTGGGTTAGTAATTCGTCAAATAGTTTATTTAACCTCCGTGAGTGAGACCGTGGCATCACCGCGGCGGGCCCTAACAAAATACCAGCGCTGCGTTATTTATTGTTTTAAATATCGCAGCATATGCTGAATTAGGCGCCTTTTTGGCCTTGCACAGATTTTAAAGTAATTTTTTTCATGCTTTCATACTTTTTGTAATTCTACTGTATGTGTGTGGGGTATGAATAAATGTTTTTTCTTTCTTTCTTTCAAATAATTTCTCTCGCTCTGGATTTAGCGAGAGTGAGTTTCAGACTTTCACTGACTAAAACCTACTCGTGTCTCTTCAGTTGCCCTTTGCAATCTAAAACCACGGGTTTCAGTTTTTCTGAAATAACATATATAATAATAATACTTTGTATCCAGGAAGTATGTTTCCTTAGGACAGTTTCCCACATACTTTTTAGGGTTCCATACCTCAAAAGGAAAAAACGGATCCCTTATAGGATCACTTTGTTGTCCGTCCGTCTGTCTGTCTGTCAATACCCTTTATCTCGGGAACGCGTGGAGATATTGAGATGAAATTAAAATTATATACTCAAGTCTATAATCCCTTGAAGCTGTAAAAAAATCAAACTTCAAAGTTAACGAAAAAAAAAGATACGGCCGTTTATGTCGCAAAAAACGTGTATTTCGACACTCTCAAGAGTTTCAAAATTCATAGGATACTTCCCTTTGACCTAGAATCCTGAAATTTGGTATGAAGCAAGGTCTCATAGCACAAGTATAGAAAAAATCTGAAAACTGTAAATTTGTAGTTACGTCACAATAAAAAAAAGTGCGATTTAGTAAATCTTCGTAACTCAATTCGGGAATTGAACTGTTTTCATAGGTAAGTTTGTAAGGAACCCTCAGTGCGCGAGTTCGACTCGCACTTGCCCGGTTTTTTATTATTGATAGGCTTGCGCATGACTACTATATCATCTGGTGGTAAGCGATAATGTGGTCAATGAAGGAGCACGGTTGCCTAGAAATAATCTATTTGCTGTTGACTAAAAGACCTCTAGTTTGCAGCTATTAGAAAATACAGATTCCAACTGGGAATTCCTCTCCTTAGCTGTACGCATTATGGCCGGGAGCTCCTCCTGGAAGCCGAGATCGTGCAGGCCTGGGTGTGATCACTGGAGAGGCCATGTCTGAGATGTATAATGTGGCAATGCCCCGGGTCCGGCCAGGACGCATTCGGCGCCAAGTGTACTGGTAGACACTGGAGTATACGCCTCTGCTTGAGAAAGAAAGCTGATAAATATGTGCTCAAAACGTTATATGCGTATAGGTGGGATATTCACCACTGATGTGTAGTTTCACGCGTGTAAAGCCGCTATGAGAAGCTAGTAATTGTTAAAAAAAATTAAAGTTTTAGTTAGAAATACTTGTATGTTGTTTAATTCTTATAAACAAATAAAAGTTGTGCTACACTAACGACGGAGACGCACATTACGGTCCAACGGTCCACCGCCGGGATTCCGATCCTGATTTCCGGCCACTGTAGGCGCTGGCTTGCGGATGGCGAGCAATGGGTAGCTCGCTGTCCGACCGCCCGTAACCGTCCGGACTGAGCCCAAGTCGTCAACGGCGCGTACTGTTCCACGCGCGCCTCAAGGAGATGTCAGCAACTGTGGGGCCCAGCAGGGTCGAAGCCTACGGGCCAAGGGTCTGATTCTAAAAGAAAGACTCGGCCCTCGTACGAAAGGCAACGAAGGAACAGGAGTGGGTTTTTAGTCAGTAAAAGTCTGACACTATCTCCCGCTCCGCCCTAGAGCGGGGGATGTCATAAGGTGATTTTCCAACCGAAAAAAAAACGCTTGTGCGATAAAATTTCAATTTACGAAAATAAACAAAAGTTGAACAGGGTTACCAACAGCAATATTATAATATCTGATATAACTTTGGTTTTAAGTTAGAGATAATCCCAAGTGACAGCCGATAATATGGGTATTACCTACGTGAATTTCAAATATTGAAATCGTTTTTGAGATTGAAAAGTTTGTCATAATAATGTTTTTCTAAGGGTGTGCGTACATATGGCGAATGTGCCGCTAGTGACCGTACGTGCAGTTACTGGAATTGTTTGGTGCGCCTTTTTAGCTTAACTCAGGCATGGTTTGTGTTGCACGTTCTGCTCGCGCTTTGATTTGTACTATATATGTGCTAGGCGTATAATATAATATAATATTCCACAACTATCACACAACATCGTCTAGTCCCAAGCTAAGCAGAGCTTGTGTTATGAGTAGGTACTAGACAACTGATAAACATACTTATATATTTCTAAATTCATACATATTATAGATAAATTACACCCAGACACAGAACAAATGATCGTACTCATCACACAAACATTTAATTTTATCCTGAGTGGGAACCGAACCCACGACCTCTGGCACAGCAGTCAGAACCACTAACCACTAGACCAACAGGCCAGTCGAAACCAGTATAAACGCAGGGCGATCGTACGCGTCTCTTGCGTCGTTCGCGAACGGCGCAAAGTTGTCGCGCGAAGGATTCCCGGGTGGCGCAGCAACGGTGCACGAACTTGAAAAGCAAGCACGCAGCTCGTGAGCGGGTCACTAGCGGCACATTCGCCGGATGTGAGCACACCCTAACGTTAACAGACAGTTTTTAGTTTTGGAACTTCTCACCAAGAATTTAATTTAATTTTTATTTTTCTTACTACTATTAAATTGTGGGATCGAACTAAGCTTTACTTTGTGCAATTTATTTAATCACCACTCGATTGGTCTCCAAACGGTGCGAGAAAACTTTGCAAATATTCTTCTCGTTCAAATCAAATGATGAATGATGTTCAATTTATGAATCGTTACGCATATTTGTTTTTCGTCAGTTTAAACTACATAGATAAGGCCGGTGTTTCCTAGCTACCCTTTGGAAAAGCACCGAAACAAACTCAGAGGTCAAAGTCTCTTTTAAAGTCCATAGAGCCAAAATGTAATGGGTAATAGTAGATTATGTGACTAGGGGATAAAGCAGTGTCTTTAAGTCGCGGGTGGCGGATGTTGAATTCCGAACGAAACGAAGGTTGCTAATTTTAATCCCGAACGACAGTGAGGGATTTATATAATTAACTCCCGAGCATTGCGAGGGAGTTAATAAAGAAACCTGAGTGAAGTGAGGAATTCAAGCCGCCCAAGACAAAGACAGCTTTATCCCCGTGTTGGATACTCTAATTTTTACACCATCTGTGAGATAATTAAAAGAAAATTTAGTAAAAGAAATCATATAATACGGAAATATAAGTATTATTTACGAGTTAATCTTAACTATCACTCAAAATGTTTTGAGATTTGAAACAAACAAAATTCACTACTCAAAGATTCTATAGTTTAATCTATAACGCTCCCGCTTGTTCATTACTTTTTTTAGAAACTTTTTTATTGTTTTTTTTTTTGTTAGTGGCCAGTTTGTTTGAATAAACTTGTTTGATGCACTACATTTTAATTCACATAATGCTCACGGTTTTTCACGTTCCAAATTCAAATCTCATTATTCCCTAGAGATCGCACATACTACATTATCTCCCTAGGGACATAATGACTTGCTTTAAGTGATGGTTGTATGACGTATAAAAGGGCATTATCGAGCAGGTGGTGTAAAAATTATATGAAAACCATGCAAATTAGTGTCTGAGTTGTTTTTTTGAGGAAAGAACCACACAGGTTATAGTAGACCTGTATAGCAATTCTCACTTATTTTTGTATCCTACTTTTTCCTTTCAACTTGACACTGGGTACTAACATGTCAAGCCGCCAGCCCTAGACAATAGATATGGTGACACTCATGACATTCCTGACACTTGCGACACACGACACTCACTGTCTGTGTCACTGGAAGCCGGAGTTTTGGCTTTAATAATGTACTAGGTGTCTTGAATGTCACTTAAATATCTTGTGATTTTTGTATTTCGTCTGTTAGAATAAAAGGGTTGATAAAAAACGATGTTGGATGTTTTTTAGGAGGGATATCATCAAATTACCTTCTCCCACTCTAGGCGGAGCGTGTGTCAGACTTTTACTAACTAAAACTACACCTGTATCCTTCGCTAGCATTACTGCTTCTGTGGGCAGGGCACATTGCTCGTAAAATGGATGTTCGATGAGGCTGAAAGGTTCTAGAATGGCGACCGCGCACTGGAAAACGCAGCGTTGGAAGGCCTCCCACAAGGTGGACCGACGACCTGTTGAGAGTCACGGGAATGCGGTGGATGCTAGACGCACAGGATCGATCGTTGTGGCGACGCTTGGGGGAGGCCTATGTCCAACAGTGGACGTCTTTCGGCTGAAATGATGATGATGATTACTGCTTCGCAGAAGGAGGCGACCGCCGGCCATTTCTCCTCGCTCCAGACCATAGCCTGGACCAGAGCCCGGCGCGAAAGGTCGTTGCCGCCGATTACCTCCACGAGGACACGGCGGTGCTCCACCCAAGCGGGGCACACCTCCACCGTATGCTCCACCGTGTCCTCCGGGCGGTCCACACAATGGTGACACCCGGGCGTTTCTTCCGCCTGAATTCGATGCAGGAACCTCCCAAACTTGCCATGTCCAGTGAGGACCTGCGTCATGCGGAAGGTGAGGACGCCGTGTTGCTGCTCCAGCCACTCCTCAAAAAGGGGACTTACCGCCATAATTGTGGTGTGCCCAAAGTACATACCATTGAGTTATTAATAGAACAAATCTGATTACTTACGGTTATTCCTGCCTATACTTCGCTTAATCCAACTGTATAAACGTATTTCATAAACATCGTCTCAGCGTTATGGGGCCCTAGTACCTTGACATATAACACGACCTGTCAGCCCGTGTTACTCGATATCCGGATCCGTCTTTGACAATGTCTCACATTTCCTGGAGTTCGGATATTACTGTCTATTAAAAGAACTCTATCGATTACACACTTTTATTTTCTTGGATTGATGAATAACCGGTTATATTTTCTTGTCTGTAATTTCGGCTGTGGAAATTCTGAATTTTCCATTTGATAAACTTTTTGTCAAGGAATATTTAGAGAGGTATGCGGAAGAGGGTATGAGGTACCGCAAACTCTATTGAAAAGGTTCCTCTGAACAAGACATAAAGACCAGTCTTCGTATCTGGTGGGCGTAACAGCTCGATGGGGCGAGAGGCAGACTTCTACTAACTTAAACCCACCTGTGTGTGTGTCCTTTGCGTTCTAGGACAATTATAAATCTTTCAAACAATCCTGCAGTCTTGGTAGGACTCGATGGTGATTTTCGATCTGTTGAATCTGCACAAAATTACAGGAGGTGGTTACAAAACTCGTAAATCTATCTATATACTTCGTATATAAAAGAAAGTCGTGTTAGTTACACTATTTATAACTCAAATTAATAGAATATTAGAAAATTGGTGAGGGGGTAGCTTAGAACCAGGAGACGGACATAGTAGAGTAGGGTAGAGTAGGGTAGAGTAGGGTGGAGTAGGGTAGAGTAGGGTAGAGTAGGGTAGAGTAGGGTAGAGTAGGGTAGAGTAGGGTAGAGTAGGGTAGAGTAGGGTAGAGTAGGGTAGAGTAGGGTAGAGTAGGGTAGTGTAGGGTAGAGTAGGGTAGAGTAGGGTAGAGTAGGGTAGAGTAGGGTAGAGTAGGGTAGAGTAGAGTAGAGTAGGGTAGAGTAGGGTAGAGTAGGATAGAGTAGGGTAGAGTAGGGTAGAGTAGGGTAGAGTAGGGTAGAGTAGGGTAGAGTAGGGTAGAGTAGGGTAAAGTAGGGTAGAGTAGGGTAGAGTAGGATAGAGTAGGGTAGAGTAGGATAGAGTAGGGTAGAGTAGAGTAGGGTAGGGACGTTACGGTGCGACTCCAGCAGCTGTACCCTTAGTGCGAACTCCGCCTTGTCAAAGACATCCGCTTTATAAAATGGCAACGTAATAGGTAGAGATCTAAAATGTTTGTAATACAAGCTACGTTTTTAGAACAGCAAAGCCACCAACTATCATTGTTGTATAAATATAGAAGAAAAGCTGAGTATCAGCTATCAGTTCGATCATTGTGTTTGCTTCCAATGCAGCTCACGTTCCAGATTAACAATCGATATAATTAGAGCCTCTGTGTTGGCGGAGGGTTCCTTGCCATTGTGCTAACTACGATTTACAGAATCGTGTAGCTTTTATAGTGTTCTTGGATAATTGTAGACGCCAAGAATCTAATACGGCACGGTTAGTGCAGTGGTGAAGCGATTAGATGCTGTCACGGGTTCGATTTCCGTACGGAACAAATATTTGCATAAATTTTAGTACTGACGTAAATTTTTGCATATCTTAACGAATTTCCGTGGCTCCTGAGATAGTTATAAACTGTATTACAGGAGCCAGTTCATTCCCATAATATGGATACAATTTTGTCAACATATTCATGATTTTTTTTTCGAAATGTAATAGTAAATTTTAGAAATAAATTATAATTTAGATTACTGTCATAGTTGATGTCAATAATTAATATTATAAATACATTTAACATCAAGGTCACATTTAATAATCCAATAATAAAATTTGAAATAAAATTAAAATTGACGACAGAAACCAAAAATAAAAATAAAAACAAAGATAATTTAAAATTAAAGTGTCTACAGATAGTTGTTCTGGGTCTGGGTGTCTTCTGTATGTGAGTTTACACTTTTGTGCGCACCCACGATACAGGAGATAGATAGATAGATATATTCTTTATTGTACATAAAAATTAAATTTACAGTAGGAACTTAAAATTAATAGGGTGTCACAATGGGCGGTCTTATCGCTAAAAGCGATTTTTTAGAGACAACCTTCAGGCAATTTATAGAGTGGAGCAGCGCTTAAAAAATAGTTTAATGTATTGCAATTCTCTATCGTAAATCATAAAAAAATTTAGACTTAAATTCTCATAATATGTCTTATAAATGAGGACATCCGGGCCTTTGGAGCTGACGGCCTAAGGAAATAAACTTCAAGACCCTTCTCAGGTCTGAAGATAGGTGTAAAAATAGAAAATTATGTATCTTATATTCGAGATATGAAATTTGGGTATTATACTCGTATAATGGTGCCGTTTTATTAAGGTGCTCCAGAATAAGCCGCGAAATTCAAATTTCCTGTCAAAATGTCTGAGATGCGGTGTACATTTAGAAGTTGGTTGGGTATTCACGATGTGTGAGTGCGAGAGGCAACAGTTCCTGACTGGTCGTTTTAGCCTGGCATTTCTGCCCCACTCTTGGGCAAAAGACCCACCTCCAGTTTTCCCACCTTCTGTGAAACCACGCTTTCTCCTTGTGTTTCTGAAATCATCATCATCAACTTCCTGCTCTTGTCCTGTATTACTTGGGGTCGGCGCAACACGTTTTTTTCCTTCATTCTGTCCTATCAACCGTCATGCTATCACTATCTCACTTTTCTTTCATAATAATACTTCTCGAGAATCCATCTATCTGAAATATTACTTCCTAAATAAATAACAGTCTTCCTAAATAAATCTCACCGTACTGGCTTTATGTCCAACTCATACGCTGTTTCCACCATAAGACTCTGGAATGTGCTTCCCCTTGACATCAAAAAAGCTGAAAGTTAATTTTCCTTCAAGCGTAAAATTCGGAACTACTACTTGAAGTGCTTTCAACCTTAGTTCGGTCTTCGTCAGAATTATTGTTAAGTTCTCTTAATGATTTTATATTTTTCATAGTATTTATAAGTTTTTAGTTTTAGCATATTATATGTATTTTATTATTCTATATAACTAATTTTTTATTTGTTTTTCTGTTTGAAGTACCTGTTATTTGTTTATTGTGCAAACCTACCACAGTGTTGTCTTTTTTAACCTAAAGGTTGACTGGTAGAGAATGCCTTGTTGCATTAAGTCCGCCTATGTACCACTAATGTACATGAAGTTTAAATAAATAAATAAACAAAAGTTTTGTTAGTAGCAGATTTCCTGTGAATAACTTTTGAAACCATTTTTTTAATAGCCTATTTTGTGTTTCACGGCTGGCAAAGGCATCCCCTTTCACCTTCCAAACCTCTAGAGCGATTTCTGGCCAAGTTTTCCCCGCAAACAAGATAAGCCCCCTAGCCAAGTTACAACCGTTTTCGTTTTGATTATCTTTTCGTAGGTCGCCTCGAGTCGGCCACGCCTCCGATTCCTTTGTTCTGACGTCATCTCAACGCTCAGTCACGTGGTCAGAACAAAGGAATAGGAGGCTCAGCTGACTCGAGGCGACCAACGAAAAGAGAATCGAAACGAAACGGTTGTAACTTGACTAGGGGGGCAGATCGTCAAACCACTTTCGCTGCGGTCGGTCTCGATGGCGAAACAGATATATAAGAAAATATTTATTTATCAGACTGTTCTAGATCTTTTCAAATATCTTTCGCTCTCTCTGCTATAAATGAGATCTAGCAGCAGATATTTTATTCGACTAGGAAATCCGAATGATATCTATCAAATGTGTTGCAAATTAAATAAATCTAAATAACCTAGATTTAATACTTTGTAGAAATGCTTACTTTTCTGATTGAGGGCTCACATAAATTGCTCAAGGAGCATTTTCGTTCAGAAATAAATGTCTTTTCGCGTAGTACGTCAGGATTAGTTTAAAAAACAGAGAAAGGAGTGTTATGTTTGTGTAGAAATCCGCAGTGTATTGTGTCCAGCCTTTTCGGAGATTAACTCTGGGAACAAACAGACAGGCAGACAGACCGACAGATAGATAGACCGACAGATAAACAGACCGACGGACAGACCGACAGACAGATATACAGAATGACAGAACGACAGACCGACAGATAGTCAGACCAAAATATAGACAGAAAGACAGACCGATAGACAAACAGACAGACAGACCGACAGATAGTCAGACTGACATATAAACAGAAAGACAAACCACGTAGACAGACCGACAGACCGACAAATAGACAGACAGACAGACCGACAGACCGACAGATAGTCAGACCGACAGATAGACAGACCGACAGATAGACTGACTGACAGATAGACAAACCGACATACAGACAGACCGACAGACAGACTGCATTTTTGCTATAGGTATCGAATATACTTTCTTATGCATTCAGTAAAAAAAAAAAAATACAATAGTACGTATAATTAAAGAAACTGAGATTTACCTGTATATCTTACTAAAACAAGATTGTCAGTTTAGTATTATAATATCGCTATTGTGTCCCTAAACCCTTTGCTTAGACATGGCGCCCTGGTTGTGGCATGTTTGATAAAGTGACAATGGCGAAGTAAATAATAGCTCGACAAATTACATTTAATAATGTTTAAGGCCTTTTATCGCGGCCCTGGAAAGCAAAGGCTAACTGAAGGAACACGGTTTTTAGGGTTCCGTACCTGGTAAAAGGAAAAAACGGAACCCTGTCTGACATCTCACACTCTTGGGCGGGGCGGGAGGGTGTGTCAGACTTTTACTGACTAACAACCCACTCCTGCATTCCTTCGTTGCCTTTCATACCAGGGCCGAGTCTTCCTTTCAGAAACAGACCTTTGGCCCCAGTAGGCTTCCACCCTGCTGGGCCCCCACGGTTTGCTGACATCTCCTTGAGGCGCGCGTGGAACAGTATGCAGTATGAAAAAAACTTGTGCAACACTTAAAAAAAAATGATTGTACCACCACATTTCTTTCGAGAACTTAACAAGGTAGTGTTCCGTAGCCAAATGGCAAAAAACGGAACCCTTATAGATTCGTCATGTCTGTCTGTCTGTCCGTCCGTATGTCACAGCCTCTTTTTACCGAAACTATAAGAACTATACTGTTGAAACTTGGTAAGTAGATGTATTCTGTGAACCGCAATAAGGTAGTATTATGTTCTAGAGTTGGAATAAAACCTCGAAAATTTATTTTAAATAAGTTTGGATACAGGTTTCCAGAAATCTTTATTTCAAGCAAATTTTGTTATGCTACTGCATAGTATACAAAGACTAAAATTGCGTTGTACGTTTGTGTGATAAATGATATTTATTTCGCAAATAGGCTTTAAAAACCACTTTTAGGCGTCAATTTTTTTGTCATATTAAACTAGATGAGGCCGATGTTTTGTAGCTGACTACCCTGAGAAGAAACACCGAAACAAAATCAGGGGCTAAAGTCTGTTTTAGCAAGCCTGTGTGTGTTTGGTCAAATAGAAAGAAAGAAAGAAAGAAAGAAAGAAAAAAAGAAAAACTGTTTATTAAACTGTTTAACTGTTCAAATCGTTTGAGAATCATGCAGATTAGTGTCTGAGATGGTCTTTGGAGGAAAGAACCACACAGATTTGACCACTCAAATCTGTGGGGTTGATTGCTTTTCAGGAATACTAAGGAGCTTAACGACTTGACTAACAATATTTTGACTGACCTGTTGGTCTAGTGGTTAGTGGCCCTGACTGCTATGCTGGGGGTCGTGAGTTCGATTCCCACCGAGGACAAATGTTTGTGTGATGGGCACAATCATTTGTTCTGTGTCTGGGTGTAATTTATCTATAACTTGTTTGTATTTAGAAATATATAAGTAGGTTTATCAGTTGTCTAGTACTCATAACACAAGCTCTGCTTAGCTTGAGACTAGACGGCGTTGTGTGATAGTTGTGGAAAAAAAAATACCAAGGAAAGGCCATTTAGGTAGGCCGCAGAAAATACTCAAATTGCCAGATATACTTCAAATTTACTGAAAAGCAAAAAAAAAACAATCCAGACAGTCCTCATATTCACAAATACAAAATAATACATATATATATATAATATATATATAATTATGTAAATACAACATGCTTTCCAGTTTCTTACTAGTTTTACTGTGAATGATTAATGAATCCGTCCGCTTTCATTGGAAGTAGTCTTAGAAAAATAAACTTTATAGTAAGATGAGCGAGAAACTTTGATATCTACTTCTAATGAGGCGGAGGAAACGTGAGCCTTGGAAATAAGATCTTTTCACTTACTGATAAACCCACTCTTATCCCTACCGTTTTTAGGCACGCAATTTACGCACTAATGCGGAAAAGTGCGCAAGCTCGCCCCCGCCACAATTATCGTATCGGGTTGGGCGTTATGCGACCCCCACGAGTCATGCTTTCACCCGCACAAGTTTGGGCACGCCACAATTATGGCGGTAAGTCCCCTCTTCGAGGCGTGGTTGGAAAGACCTCACGGCGTCCTCACCTTTCGCATGACGCAGGTTCTCACCGAACACGGTAAGTTCGGGAAGTTCCTGCACCGGATTCGTGCGGAAGCGACGCCCGGGTGTCGCCACTGTGTGGACCGCCCGGAGGACACGGTGGAGCACACGGTTGAGGTGTGCCCCGCTTGGGCAGAGCAACGCCGTGTCCTTGTGGGGGCGATCGGCGGCGGCGATCTCTCGCGCCGGGCCTTGGTACAGGCCATGGTCCGGAGCGAGGAAGACTGGCAGGCGGTCGCCTCCTTCTGTGAAGCAGTAATGCTAGCAAAGGAGGCGGCCGATCGCGTGAGGCAACGGTCCTCACGCCCTTACCGCCGCCGGGATTCCGATCCCGATTTCCGGCCACCGTAGGCGCGGGCTTGCGGACGGCGAGCAATGGGTGGCTCGCCGTCGGACCGTCCGGTAACCATCCGGACCGAGCCAAGTCATCGACGGCGCGTATTGTTCCACGCGCGCCTCAGAGAGATGTCAGCAAATCGTAGGGGCCCAGCAGGGTCGAAGCCTACTGGGGCCATGGGTAGTGTGAAAACGAAACCCGGGGCCCTGGGACGAAGGCAACGAAGGAACAGGAGTGGGTTTTTAGTCAGTAAAAGTCTGACACTATCTCTCGCTCCACCCAAGAGCGGGATTTGTCATTAGATGATTTTCCCACCGGAAAAAAAACCCCGCACAAGTTGTAAGTGTATTAAAAAACGTCGTTTGATACACGTGGAAATTTTTGTCACTGCAGCTCTCGGCCTCACCTATGGCTCGGGTGAATTTCGCCTCGGTCGTAATGACAAACTTTCTTCACTTATAATCAAAATGTACTATTTTACCTGTAATAGAAATTTTAAAAACATACTAAGTTTGTAAGTATTTTAAAATATCCGGTTAAAGTAAACCAAAATGTGATAAATTGTTCTAACAAAATTAATAAATAAATTTATTATTACTTAATATAACTAAATAATTAGTTAAATTAAATCAAAGATTGTTTTGTTTAATTGCCTTTTGAATTCAGCTACTTTAATTTATTAATGAATTATAATTTAAAGAAAAATATATATTTTTAAATTAATTAATTATACAGCCTTCTAGGACCTTTTTTTAAATCGGTTAAAAAATAATGCTTTGTTAGATACCAATAATATGGTATTAAAACGAAAAACCTAATCAAGGGTTTCTTTCTATTGACCCCTGTATCCCTATTCACCGCGTTGTAGGTTTGTTTCTATAGACTCCTGTGTCCCCATAGGCCCCGTTTATAGAAGATTTGTTTCTATTGACCCCAATGTCCTTATTCGCACTATTTGTAAAAGGTTTGTTTCTATTGACCCCTGTGTCCTTATTCGCCCCGTTTGTAGGTTTGTGTCTATCTACCCCTGTGTCCCTTTTCGCCCCGTTTGTAGGTATTTGAGCAACGAAAACTGCTCAATTCAACCGAATGGAATAAATATTGGATTGGACATATTGATAGTACAAATATTCGCGTGCCAGCTAGAAACTGATTTTAAACTGAGCTTCAAATGTTGACTTTTTAATCTTTGCTCTGAAACTGGTGTCAAGTTTGTGTCATATGATAAAACTTTTAGTGCAAACAAACTTTTATTTATGGCAAACTTGGCGCGTTTTTGAACTGGTATGAGATTTTTTTTTACTTGGTTTAGGCAACAAAGCTGGAAGGCACAGGAAGCGATCAAAACTTTCGTCTAAAAAGAAATTGCGTTGCTGCCCTTTTTTAAGGTGGGCAATTATCCAATGATTTCTCTCGCTCTGGGTTGGAACGAAAGGGCGCGGACCCATCACTAGTAGGCTTTGGTCCTGCCGGGCCCCTGCTGCTAGTTTTTGCTGACATATCTTTGAGGCGCGCGTAAAACACTACGCGCCGACGATGACTCGGGCGCGTTTCGGACGGTTACCGGACGGCCGGACGAGCATTGCTGCTTTTAGGATCCTGCCACATATGCAAGCTTGAAGAAACTTCTTTCTTGAGACGCCTATTATACCTAATTATAACCTCAAAACATAACATGGCCGAGAGAGAGGGAATGGGATGTGGTTGCGTCCTTCTGCGAAGCAGTAATGCTAGCGAAGGAGGCGGCCGCAAGAGTGAGTTAATGTAGATCCTCACGACCCAGCCAACCTTGCACATTTAATCAAGATACTGAATGATGAATAATTTTCCAAAGTGTTTTAAGGTTTTGAAAAAAACACGTATTTCCTGGAACAAGTTTTGTGAAATATTTGAGTGAATAACGGAATTACTGAATGCCAACAGAGCGTTTGGCAGGCCTAGCAAAGTTACGACCATTTCGTTTCGAATCTCCTCCGATTTGTTTGTTCTGCCCATATAACTTAACGTTGAGATGATGCCATTCCCATACATTTGAAGTTTTTTACTAGCGTTAACGATTGTAGATTATCAACTCGGCTAAGCCCTCAGGTGTTACATCTGTTTTTCGCATTGCCTCTTTATGAAAAATTGCGTAGGATTGTGTTGTCTTCTCAACCATAGCTTGGTCTTAGTGTATAATTTTAGAATATATATGTATTGTATTATTATAAATAACTTATTTTTTATTTTATTTTCTGTTTAAAGTTATTATTTATTTATTGTGCAAACCTACCACAGTGTTGTCTTTTTTAACCCAAAGGTTGACTGGTAGAGAATGCCTTGTTGCATTAAGTCCGCCTATGTACCACTACTGTACATGAAGTTTAAATAAATAAATAAACCAACAAGCTTTTAAACTATGCTTAGATTGACGATAAAATTGGGAAGGACTCTCGTAAGTTGAATTTCGCGGGCTACCTGCCTAACTGCTTTACTCCACCTGTTGCTATGTGACCTGCCTAACTCCATTTGAGTAACTTATTTTCCGATATCAAAGACCTGGTTTTCCGGCATCAGAAGAAACTAATTCTTTCACAAATAATTAGGGCAGCATGATCCGTTCTAATCAGATTTAGCGACCCATATCAAAATCATACAGAAATACTTAGATATATTATGTATTCTATATATAACGGCATTTATGTATAGGTAGTGTATAGTCCTCAGAGACAGCTAGCTAGCAGATTAATTAGTTTTGTGCTATATTTTTGTTGTCTGTTCGTTTTTCTTCATTTTCATTCTTCAAACTTTATTCACATATTACTTTAGTTGATCTGCCCAAGAATAGTTTTAAAAAAATTGGCCAAGTGCGAGTCAGACGCACACGAAGTTTTTCATACGAAAATATTTAAATTGTGTAAAAAACGTCGACAAAATAACGTTTCTGTTATACCCCCTTTGATTTTTAACTTTATTTGTTGTTGTAGCGGTGTTAAAAATATATATTCTGTGAAAATTTTAACTCTCTAACTCTTACGGTTTACGAGATACATTCCGCTAATAGACGGACAAACAGACAAACAAACTGACGGACGGACACCCAGTGGAGGCTTAGTAATAGGGTCCCGTTGGCACCCTTCGGGTACGGAACCATAAAAAGTCAAAATTTATTTTATTCAGTTTTAACATGGAATTTTACTAATGACTGCCAATTATGTAAAAAACAGTATTAGCACGCGGGCCTCAAAGAAATGTCAGTAAAAACTTAACTTATAGGTTATCCTTGTAACACGAGCGGAACCACGGACAGAGGCTGATATTCTATCCATGGTCGGCCTGGACACTTCCACTATTAATATGCTTTCCTAGTACACTTAGATATCAGACACAACGATACAGTTTCAGTGAAATTCATCTTAAAGTCATTATAATTATTGTTGTTATTACCCTCCCACAGTTATGCTCTCCTGGTACCCCAAACGGTTCAATACAACACTTTATCAGAATCATATCTGGCGTTGACACGGTGACAAAAGCCGGTATCAGTATATCTTTACCGATTAATTCTGTAGGCAATTAATCAGGGTCCCTTCCTGTCTCCAATGAAACAAAATTGATGATGCCACTTCAGTCGAAGTCTTTTTTACTTTAGACTTTAGAAATGTTATATTAAAATGTTCATTGTTTTTTTTAGGTACTGGGTGTTTTCTATATTTTGGAGTTGGAGTGAGTGTGAGTGTTTCAATATATTGTGCCTTAGACTTTAGCCACCAGTAACTTTAAGTTTACTAGAGCTCTATGTTCTTTTGAAAGGTTATTATTATTATATACTATAGTACTTGATTGCGATCCCATTTGGTGGTAAGCAGTGGTGCTAACGTTGATGGTCGCATTAGTTTATTAAGAGCCTATGTTATCAATATTAGGTAGAAGTTACAAACTTTTTATGATGTCCACTGTTGGACATAGGCCTCCCCCAAGTGTCGCCACAATTAACCGTCCTGTGCGTCTCGCATCCATCGGATTCCCGCAATCCTTACCAGGTCATCGGTCCACCTTGTAGGAGGCCTTCCAACGCTACGTCTTCGTGTACGTGGTTACCATTTCAGAACCTTTCGGCACGGTAATATTATAGATAATATTACCGTGCTTTCGGCCCCAACGGCCATCCGTTCTGCGAGCAATGTGCCCTGCCCATTGCCACTTAAATTTGGCAGTTCGTCGTGCTATATCGGTAACCTTGGTTCTCCTGCGGATATCCTCATTCCTGATGCAAGGAAACATCACATGTGAAAGAAAAGAAGAAGAAAGTGAAGTTATCATTACATACATATTTATAAAGCAAAGTCCCCTACCGTGTCTATCTGTTTGTTCGCGATACACTTAAAACCACTAAACATATCACCAAAAGACAGAGTGATTTATGAGGAAGGTTTGGGTATATAATACATGCATATTATCGTTGAAAAAATCGGAGATATTCTAAGATTTCTTAATTTAATTTAATTCGAGAAGAGGGGGTGGGTCGCTATTTAAAATAATAAAACCAGTCAAGTTATGCTTGAATCTGGATGGTACGCCTGTATTGTCTAAAATCTTCAAAACCGTTTGCATCTTACGAGTATCCTATTTGCTTTGTGTTTGTTTTGACTGGCCGGTTGGTCTAGTGGTTAGTGGCCCTGACTGCTATGCCGGAGGTCGTTCGATTCCCACCCAGGACAAATATTTGTGTGATGAGCACAATCATTTGTTCTGTGTCTGGGTGTAATTTATCTATAATATGTATGTATTTAGAAATATTTAAGTATGTTTATCAGTTGTTTAGTACTCATAACACAAGCTCTGCTTAGCTTGAGACTAGACGGCGTTGTATGATAGTTGTGTGACAAAAAAAAAACAATCTGGCCTCTGTGATCTGGCATAAGATTTATTTACTCCTGACTACATATTCCAAGCTGGGGCCGTTACCGTGACGTACTAAAATGTCACCCATACGAGCGAGAAAGAAGGATGGAGCTATACACCCTATATAGCTCGATCTCTTTAACAATTCAGTTTAGGTCATAAAATGGATAGCGTTTTAAGAACTAGTGGTATCTGAGCACAATCTTACATAGCATAATCAGCCTTTTAATGTACCCACTGCTGGGACTCAGGCCTCCTCTCTCTAGGAGAGGGAATGGGCCGAAATCCACCACGCGGACCCAGTGCGGGTTGGTGGATGTCACATATCTTCGAATTTTTGGTTCTAGGACATGCCGGTTTCCTCACGATGTTTTCCTTCACCGTTTTGAGAGCAGTGGTGTTGAAATAAATTACACAAACTAATGCGCCTGGCTGGGTTTGAACCTGCGATCTACAACTCGTAAATCTGAGCCGTTACCACTCGGCCACCACTGCTCTCCTTACATAAGCTTGTCCTAATAAAAAGCGTAGTGCACACTACAAAGAAAAAACATCCTTAGCCCACAAAATCGTCACATAAGCAAGGCAGCCACTCTTATGAAGCGTTCTTCGTGGCAGGGTTCATTAGTGTTAAGGTACTACCTGACAAGGCTCGAGATGTCTCTAGAGTATCTCTTGTACCCGCAGCCTAACGTCACGTAAACAAACCTTTAAAGTTGGCTTCTTACTTCTATTTTTTTTTGTAGTTTATACAACATGTAACTAGAAAAATGCTCACCCTTATGGCGACTACACCAATTACTTTGGGTGGAAATATTATACTATACAACATTAGTTTTAGTATAAGCGAAAGCCGAAACACGTGTAGTATTTTTACCCGACTGCGCGACGTAAAGGAGGGTAATGTGTTTATCAGTCAATGTATGTATGTATGTATGTATGTTTGTTTCTATGTGGCGTTCTAGAGACCAAATGCGTAGGCCGATTTTGATAATTCAATCGATTCGTCTTAACCTTGCGAGTGTCACTAAAGACATGACAGTAATCAAAATTCACCACAGCTACAACCAGACGCCATATTGTCAAAATGAAAAAAAAAGTCGATGAACTATGTCAAGTGGGGTGTCGTTGAATAGGTATTTTAAAATCATCTTTAGGTTCCTTGTATCATTTTTCATTTTAAATAATAGTTTAGGATATATAACGATTTAAAGTTGTTTAACAAAACAATCATTCTCGCTAATTTTCGTACTTATTGATTTAAGTTTTTATTTCAACTATAAACGATATACAAACAAAAAAAAACGGTGAAAAAGCATGAAGAACAAATATTTTTGGTAAAAAAATAACTTTTATTCATCGCCAAGTCGCCGAGTAAAAAAAAGTTTACCACCAAGCTCGATAGATGGCGTTGTTCATTTGATGCACGTTTGTAAATCAAATCATTCGAGTTTTCCCATCTACTAGACAGGTCGATGAACATAATCAAAAGATGACAACTATATTGGCAAAAACTACTAGGTTGTATAAATTACATGCAGTTGATAAATCAGTAGAATCGAAAACATATGGTCAAAAACCGAAAGATGTATATGTTTCTGATTATCCTAACAAAACTGAAGGAATCGTTAAATATTTAACAATCGGTTTAGGATCACGAGTTATGTTACGAAGAAATTTGAATATTACCCATGGTCTTACATGGTTAACGGAGCAATGGGTGTTATAAGGACAATTGAGTGGCCAGCTCTTCGGAGGGACCAATTGGAACCCGGAGAATTGCCACAAGCTGTTTATATAGAATTTGACGACAAAGCAATTAAAAACAATGTTCCTGGAGTAGGAATCAGAATCGAACCATCGACGACAGAATTCGATACACTTCGCGGACAAGGTAAAATAGAGCGAAAAATGTTGCCATTGATATTGTGCTGGGGTGTAACTGTACACAAGCTCCAAGGAACTACTTTGGACCGAGCTGTGGTTGACTTAAGTTCACGCATTTTTGCTAAAGGTCAAGCATATGGTTTTGAGCCGAGTAAGGTCTCTAGAGGGACTTATCATCAGTAGTTTAGACCACCGCAAGTTACTTAATAATCCCCACGATATTTACTCCCTCAATGAAATGACTAGATTGCGAAATTTACCATCTTATAACGAAGTCAATGAATCGTAACTAAAAAGTATAAAATAAAATAAAAATATTTAAAGAAAAACAAAATACCCGACTGCGTCGAAACTAATTTTAAAAAATACGTGAAAAAATTAACTTAAATAAAAACTAAAAAGAAACAAAAAAGCCAAGTAGTTTAAAATTCTGTTATGTAATACTAAATAACTACACAATTGAAATAGATTTATAATCGATACACACATAAAACAAATCATAAATTCTAATGCAGAACAGAACGACTCACAGTCGGGGCCCATTCAAATTTTACCAATCAAATCTTTCCAAGGGGCCCCAACTGTGAGTCGTTCTGTTCTGCATTAGAATTTATGATTTGTTTCTGGGGTCAGCAAAACCGTTGGAGCTCAGCAGGACCGCATAAACATAAAACATAAACGGAGAATTTCTGATTTGGAAACCAGTGGTCGTAGAACGCAAAGGGCAACTGAATGACTCTACTCTGGAGCGAAAAAAGTCAAAAATACACATTTTGATCTATGTGAAATTCGCACTTAATTCAGACAGACAACTTGGCAACAGACTATGAACATACAAACGTTTTATTGTACTCAAAATCACGCACGGGGACAATAAATCTCACGCTGCATCACAGCAATGCTGGATGTATGAGATTTATTTACGAGCAAGACAACTGCCACAAAGTAAATAGGTTCCTACGGAAATTCGACTCTATACTCTCAACGAGCAATTATAGACACGCTAAACGTACAACAAGAACTAGTGTACTTGTGACCGGCATTTTTTGAAATTACCATACTTTAAATGATAAATAATATTTATTTTGTAAATAGGTTTTTTTTAAAACACTTTTAGACGTAAATTTTTTCGTCAAATTAAACTAGATGAGGCCGGTGTTTCCTGGCTGACTACCCTGAAAAGAAACACCGAAACAGACTCAGGCGTCAAAGATTCTTTTAAAGTCCATAAAGCGAACATATTGTAATGGTCAAATCTTTCGTTAGTAATTATTCATCCATCCTTCCGGGGTGTAACCGTGCCGATAACCAGTGACCTTGAGCTTCTTGGGGTAACGTTGTCATCTATCCTCAATTTCGGCTCTTTCATCGAGGCTAAAGCTCAACAGGCTGCAAAAAAATTGGGGATCTTAGCCAAGGTGAGACGGTACTTCACGCCGGAACAGCTGCTCAAACTTTATCAAGCGCAAGTTCGATCGTGTATGGAATACTGCTCTCATCTTTGGGATGGGTCTGCCAAATACCAGCTTGATGCTCTGGAGTCGATTGAGAAGCGAGCCAAGAGAATCATCGGTGATGATGCACTTGTCGATTCAAAACTCCAAAGCCTTGAGCATCGACGCCGAGTTGCTGGCCTGTCGGTTTTCTATCGATTACACTTCGGGGAGTGTGCGTTGGAATTGCACAATTTAATTCCACCAAGTCCGTTCCATCATCGGACCACTAGACGTACGGCGTTGTGCCATCGGTACATGGTGGACATCCCACCCATACGTACAAAGCGTTTTGGGAACACATTCATAATGCGTACAGCTAAGGAGTGGAATTCCCTGCCCGAGTCTGTGTTCCCTGATAGCTACAACCTAGGGGTCTTTAAGTCAAGAGTGAATAGGTTACTTCTAGGCAAGCGTGCTCCATCGTCGGCCACATCATCGCTTACCATCAGGTGAGATGGTGGTCAAACGCAAGCCTATCAATAATAATAAAAAAAAAAATATATTTTGTTAACATCTCATTTATTGATAGTTGTAATTATTCATATTTTTCTTGTTTTTTTTTTTTATATAGCCTCTTTTTATAATGTGAATGTGAGAACTCTATAGACTCCATGAATTCTTACATTACTTCCTATTACGGTTTCCTTTGTTAATATGATTAGTTTTATTATGCTTTTGGGTACAATATTGACTGGTCTACACAACAGTGTAGGCCAGTCAATAAGAACACTTTAAAATATCTATTAATACTGTAATAAAAAATATTGTAACATCAACCACTTTAAAAAAAAAAAACTATGGAGTTTCTTGCTGGTTCTTCTCCATAGAAAACGACCAATTTGGAACCGTGCACTAGCTTCTGACGTTTTATAAGTGCCCATGTAAGTCTATGTGAAATAAAAAAAATTGAATTTGATTTTTTTGAAATCATATAAGAACCACGCAGATTGGTGTTAGAGATGGTCTTTTGAGGAAAGAAGCACACAGATTTGGGTGGACCTGTCCAGTCAGTGCAAGCATTTGACTACTGAGGAGTTCAATGACGTTACCATTTATGTTTGCGAGAACCTCTTTCGCGCATTTATATGGAACTGTCCTTCTGTCATATATCTAGTGCAACTAACATATGGCATAAGATAATAAGACCACGTATGACCTAGTTTCCCTATCTGGGTGTTCTTCAATGAAGCAAAAATGATTTATATGGGATGAGGAATTAACTGAGAGTTGGGTACTTTTACAATTTTATCGAGATTTTTTTGGCACGTGTGTTGTTTTAAATTTACAGGTAGGAATATAAGTTTGATAGGAATGTGAGTCCCTCAAAGTAAAGGCATTGTTTGGCGTTTGACCACTATCTTACCTGATGATAAGCACTGATATGGTCGACAATGTAGCACGCTTGCCTAGAAGTAACCTATCCACTTATGACTTAAATTAAGCCCTACAGTTAGAAATAGGTACCCCACCAAGGGACGCTCTGTCGGCTTATCTTACTAACGACCGTCGTCGTCAACACATTGCCGCCTGAACGCAAATCAAAAATCATTTCACAACTTGCCATATCCTCTTTCCGCATATCTATATATATAAAAGGAGAAACTGACTGACTGACATATCAACGCACAGCCGAAACTACTAGGATTAGGAGAGTGAAATTTTGCACAAGGTTTCCTTTTATGGCGTAGGCGAGCACTAAGAGAGGATTTCCCAAAATTCACCTCCTAAAGGATGAAATGGGGGTCCAAAGTTTGTATGGAAAACCTACTTATGCGCGGGCGAAGCCGCTGGCAGAAGCTAGTCGGCTATATATCTCTCTCGCGTTTATTCTGCCAGGGTCCAAATACTCCATCTCGTCAGTTCTTCTGTCACCTATGCACGCCAAGCATTGAAGAGCTAAACGAGATGGAGCGCCTACCTACCTATTCACAAACACACGACCCTGGCGAATAGGATACGAAAACTCTTGTGGTTAAAGGGTTAAAGACCATACATGGGTTTTAGCTATAAGAAAACGCAGACTTTAGAAGAGAATTCCACTCATTAGCTGTACACACAATGAGTTCGATCCCATTGTATTAAAACAAATTCATCATCATCATCATGATGATAATAATAATAAATTTCATTGTATTAAAACAAATTAAAGCATCAAAAAAGAAACGAAGGTCAATAAAATAAAAATACTTGATCAGCAGGCTTAGACGATAGAACATTTTGATACAAGTGGAGAAAGTTTGTCATTGCAACCGAATTAGCCCGAGCCTCAGGCGAGTGTGTTATGGATTCGAGTGCTGAAGTGACAAATTTCCACGTGTATCAAACGACTTTTTTCAATACAATGACTTTAACTGTGGAGAAACCACGTGGAGCTAACAAAAAAGTCTAAGCGATGAGTTATTTCAACTGGCTAAATATTATTTTTAGATGTAATCTAGTAGTCTGTATCTGTATGTAATATATCTTTCTTTGGCTTCATTTATCACGCCTTTCAAAACTGCGTTTATTTTCAATCAGTATCTCAAAATCTCATCAATCCAACAATACAACATCTAATAAATAATAAATGACTTCTAAAACTATCCTGAACACCCATTTTTCATTCTCAAGAAAAGAAAGAATATTTCGAAGTACCCGCAGATTGTGCACTTCCATAAATCTTTTAGTCAGTGTTCACAATGAGGCGTCTGTCAGAGTGACGTCAATTTATTGCGTCAATATATTGACGGGGATGGTAGATAATGGACGCTCTTACACTAGAGACAGGCTCTTGGTACGTTGAAGTTGTCTTTAGACCGCACTTATTGGTTTTATTTAAAGATTAACTACGATAAAGTGCGAAGTTTAAAATAATTTCGTATCCTCCTTTTTGGTGATCGCCGGCGGTAGCCTTTTTTTTATTGATATAAACTAGTGCTTGTCTGCGATCCCACCTGATGGTAAGTAGTAATGCAATCGTAGATGGTGAGGCGCACTAATTTATTAAGAGCCTATTCACTCTAGCCTTGAAGAGACCCAAATTATATTCGGACGGGAAAACAGCAGCAGGCAAATTATTCCAGTCCCTCGATGTACGAGGTATAAACGACGAGGCGAAACGCTTGGTCCGGACCGTAGAGGTTTCAACAACGTAAGGGCGGATACTCGCCGTTCGCCGGCTTGTCCGATGGTAGAAATGAGATGGTGGAATCAAGTCATGCAATTCCTGCGCACACTCTCCAAAATGCATCCTGTAAAACACCGAAAGGCTGGCCTTCTTCTTCGAAGCAGTAATGCTAGCGATGGAAGTAGCAGCAAGCATGAGGGAACGGTCATCCTTACGCCCCAGCCGCCGAGACCCCGACCTCGACTATCAGCCACACACGAAAATAATCCAGTAAAGATGTGACGTCATTTATTACCAAACGTGAACAATCGAACAACATATTTACGTTAAACACAAAGGCCGAAAATATCGACACCATACCATAATATACCATAGCCGACATACCTTTATAAGTGAGGTGTTCCATCGAATGCTGTCAATTTATTCCAACCATATTGACATAGCAGTCGCAAGCATAAACAGAAGAATCGATTGAGTGTTCCCAATCTACTGCAGTTTAAAATAAGTGTTAGAAGCAAACATTGCCCCTTGATGTAATGCTAATGGCAGCATATTTTTTTTTTCTTCGTTTTAATTTAATGTGGTAATGCCAACAAAATTAATTTTCTTTATCTGGGTGGTATTATGTAAACACAGAAAATTGTGAGCGAGGTAAAAGATTGTACGGCCGGTCTTCTTGGTCACAATGACAAAAAAAAAACAAGTAACAAATTCTTTTTTTACTTTTTAAACCACAAGCTGACTCGTAGACTCCTTCCCGTTCTACCCAGAGCGAGAGTAGTCATTTGAAGATTTTCCATCTAAAAAATGCCGTCCAATAGAGAGTCTCTTGTAGCATTTAGTCACTCTATATTGAGTATAAATACTTAAATTTTGTGAAGTCTCTAATCTGTTATTTTCGTATGTGGCTGATAGTCGAGGTCGGGGTCTCGGCGGCTGGGGCGTAAGGATGACCGTTCCCTCATGCTTGCTGCTACTTCCATCGCTAGCATTACTGCTTCGAAGAAGAAGGCCAGCCTTTCGGTGTTTTACAGGATGCATTTTGGAGAGTGTGCGCAGGAATTGCATGACTTGATTCCACCATCTCATTTCTACCATCGGACAAGCCAGCGAACGGCGAGTATCCACCCTTACGTTGTTGAAACCTCTACGGTCCGGACCAAGCGTTTCGCCTCGTCGTTTATACCTCGTACATCGAGGGACTGGAATAATTTGCCTGCTGCTGTTTTCCCGTCCGATTATAATTTGGGTCTCTTCAAGGCTAGAGTGAATAGGCTCTTAATAAATTAGTGCGCCTCACCATCTACGATTGCATTACTACTTACCATCAGGTGGGATCGCAGACAAGCACTAGTTTATATCAATTAAAATTAATTTTCTTTATCTGGGTGGTATTATGTAAACACAGAAAATTGTGAGCGAGGTAAAAGATTGTACGGCCGGTCTTCTTGGTCACAATGACAAAAAAAAAACAAGTAACAAATTCTTTTTTTACTTTTTAAACCACAAGCTGACTCGTAGACTGCCAGGGCGGGATTGTTCTAAAGAGTTACCATGGCCCTCGCAAAGGACAACTGAAGAAACACAGGCGGTTTTTAGTCAGTAAAAGCCTGACTCCTTCCCGTTCTACCCAGAGCGAGAGTAGTCATTTGAAGATTTTCCACCTAAAAAATGCCGTCCAATAGAGAGTCTCTTGTAGCATTTAGTCACCCTATATTGAGTATAAATACTTAAATTTTGTGAAGGCATAAATTTATTTATTTAACAATTCATGTACACACATAAACTGAGAGACAAGAAGAAGGAAAACAGAAAAATAGGTATAAAAGGATGCTTACTTCTATAAAAATATCTTCCAGCATACGAATTGAGAAAGGAGAATTATTATCAGTCCATTTTCTATGTCTTTGGGCGCAAGTAATAGGTGTGACGCATCTGCGCGTATTCTAGGCATTGCTCGGTGAACATCTACATTCTTTGGAAGGAATTGTGGTGGAATAATGAGGTGTTAAATAAATAATACGTAGCTTATTTATATTATTAATTCCGTGGAATGTTTTGATATAGTTCAGTTAAAAGTATTTTTTTTTTTAAATTGGCGTGAGAATGAAACGGAGATTATTTTTTATGGGCGAATTTGAATTTGCCCCTGTAACAGTGGCTTAAAATTGTAGATTTTAATTATAACTCAATAAATTTAATACATATGTGTTAAAGTCGCTAATAATATTTTAATTAACATATAACTTAGGACACTGGCCTGCAAAAAACTTAAGAGAATTTGTATTTCGCTTACTGCTCTGAGAATTCATCTTAAAGGAATTAGTTTATGTTAATCAATCTTCTTAGAAAGCTCAGTGGTAACAGCCCCGACTTACGAGTAGTTAGGTCGCGGGTACAAACCCAGCCAGGGTGACTGGTCTTAAAACCGTGAAGGAAAACATCGTGAGGGAACCGTCATGTCCTAGAACCAAAAATTCGAAGACATGTGACATCTACCAAACGGCACTGGGCCTATGTTGTGGATTACGGCCCATTCCCTCTCCTAGAGAGGACGACAGTTCAGTACGAAAACGGACTTGCAAAAATACATCAAAATAATAAATGCTTACAAAGACATAAATTCTACAGATAAAAGAAATTTGACTCCACGCTCAGAACACAAACGTACATCTAGCCTAAACAAGAATAGAACGCCTACAACAAATAAAAAGCAATTACGCATAACATCACAGGAAATATTCGGAACGCCTGTAGTAGTAAAAAGCCAATCAGACGTATTGACGATACAGGAAACAAATTACAATGAACAATTAAACAACGCAAAAACCACAAAAACTACTGGAAATAATAACATGGAATGTACTGAGATTACAAAATTGGAAAAGAACCATAATTCGAACAAGAACGTCTTAGAGGCTAGTGTATCACTGCAAAATCAACAGAAAAACACCGAAGTAAAATCCTACACTAAAAAACAGAACGCTGTAAAAAATAAATCATCAATACACACCTACGAAAATCAATCTCCAAACGCGGAATGCTACAATGTTAAGAGGAAAGTCATTATTATTGCTGATCAGCAGGGACGCTTCGTTCAGAGAATCCTTCAAAAACTATTAGGAAATAAATTCTTAGTTATATGTTTCTGGAAGCGAGGGGCAACATTGAAACAAGTTTTAAACACCGAAAAATCAGAAATAAGTTTATTGGGTAAAAATGACTTTGTAATTGTACTAGGGGGAGTCAACGATAAAAATCCAGTTGAAATTCAAATCAGTTTGATAAATTTCTTAAATAATACACAACATACTAATGTGATTGTTTCTGAAGTACTGTATAATATTCATTTGAATGTAAAAAAGTTAAATTGTGAATTTAAACTTATTTGTTCTCAATACATTCACGCAACATACATAGGCATGAATTACTCAATGTTTATTCCAGATTATAGTTCTTTGGCATTACATATATATCTCAGTTGACACTAAGGGAAATTTTACGGATTGCTTATAAACAAAATTTTGATAAGTATTCGATGGAAAAGCTCAGCATTGATACTGCTCCAACGTGTACTGACAGATGTACTCAAACCGAAAATAATGAAAATTCAAATCAACAAAATGAAAGTTCTCATACTAATAATGATTTTTTTCCACTATAAACATTTAAACATTCTGCACCAAAATATTAATGGTTTGATTACTAAATTAGATGAGCTAAATGTACACTTGTATTCATTAAGTAAAAACAATAACGAAAATCCCGTTGACATTTTATGCATTACCGAACACAATATGACCCCGGAAGATACTAAAATACTTAAATTGCAAAATTTTATATTAGGAGATTTCTTCTCACGTAAAACCCGGAATGGAGGGTCGTGTATAATGATAAGAACAAACCACAAATTTAAAATTATTTCCGAAGCCAGAGCCTTAAGTATTGCAAATGTTTTCGAATGTAGTGGTATCGAACTGACGGACCACAAAATTATAATATTATGCATTTATAGACCACCTAAAAATAAACGAGACATTATAGATCTATTTTTTTCTAGACTAACAGAATTATTGAGTAAAATATCGTACACAAACAAAAAAAATATAGTGTGTGGCGACTTTAATATTAACAGATTTGAGAAAAACAACATATCCAGACAATTTGAACAACTACTATCAAGCTTTAACCTAACATTGACAATAAATCAACCTACTAGACTGAAACGTACTACAACCTACTAGGACGTGTATTGATAATATAGCACATAATATCAGAGGTTCAAAAACAAAAGTACTGGAACTTTCACTATCTGACCATACAGCTCAATTATTGACTTGCCCAGTAAAGAAAAGTTACTATATTACACACTGGTTTAAAATTAAACGCGACTATTCCGAAGAAAATATATTAAAATTTATAGAATGTATTAAGAATCTCAGCTTTACCGAATGCTACACTAATGATGACCCTGAAAAAAACTTTGACAAATTTTATAATTTATTTAGACTTTTTTATGATTTATGTTTTCCTGACACACGTGTAAAAATACCAATTGCCAAGAAGCCTGCATGGTTAAGTAAGGGTATACGAATATGTTCGAAACGCAAACGCCAATTATTGTGGAAGTATAGGCTGACGTCAAATCCAAATGATAAAAAAAATTTAAAGACTATTCAAAAAGACTCAGAATTATAATTAAAAAAACCCAGAAGGCCTAAAACAGTTATTATATTAATTCAGCTGCAAACAAGGGAAAAGCAATATGGAATATAATAAATAATTATAAAACAGTAACTCCGAAAGAAAATATTACACAAATAAAAGTAAAAGATAAACTAGTTACAATGCCTAAGGAAATAGCACAATCATTCAACAACTACTTCATTGATGAAATACAATCTACTGCCAGAGGCTCAGTTACAAAAACCTATAATAAAAATTCAAATTCCATCTTTTTAAAACCAACCAATCCACATGAAATAGATAAAATTATAAAAGGACTAAACAACACCAATAGTACAGGGTATGATAATATAAGTACGAAAATAATAAAACGAGTGTCTAGTCACATAGCTCCAGTAATTAGTAACATTATTAATCTATGTCTAGAACGTGGAGTTTTTCCTTCAAAATTGAAAATTACGGTTATAAATCCTTTATTTAAAAGAGAAGATAGAGAGGATATGCGTTTTTACAGACCGATTGCATTAATACCAGTGATGGCAAAAATTTTCGAAAAGGTTATATATGATAATTTATATAATTACTTTGAAGTCAATAACTTATTTACTACTGAACAATTTGGCTTCCGTAAAGGAAGATCAACCAACGATGCTCTTTTTAATTTTCTTAAGAAAGTAATGACTGGATTGGATAGTAAAAAACAAATGACCGCTATTTTTATGGATATGACTAGGGCTTTTGACCACGTTGACCATAATATCTTACTTGACAAATTGGATAGATATGGGATAAGAGGGAATGCCTTAGATTTGATTAAGTCTTATTTATCAAACAGATTTCAAATCACACGAATAACGAAAATAGATAAGGACACAAAATTCGAACATATATATATATGTCGGACCCTAAACTTGTTAAATTTGGCGTCCCCCAGGGAAGTATCCTTGGGCCTCTTCTATTCATTATATACATTAATGACCTACCAAGGTCTATAAACCAAGACATTATATTGTTTGCTGACGATAGCACGGCTATTTTTGCTGATAGCGGTCAAGAAAATGTTGAAGTACAGGTGAATAAATCTCTCGAAGATATTATAAACTGGCTGATAATAAATAATTTAAAAATAAATATTGATAAAACAAACTATATGTCCTTCACAAATAAAAATACAAAGTCGAATAAAATCAATGTAAATTATAAAGGCAAAACAATAAATCAGGTTAATTGCACAAAGTTCCTAGGAGTCCATATCGACTCGGAACTTAACTGGAAAATCCAAGTAGACGTTGTCTGCAAAAAACTTAACCAGTTTTCATATGCTCTCCATGTCCTTCGAAAAGTAGTAAATGAAAACGTATTACTGAATGTTTATCATGCGTACGTGGGTTCTACACTAAAATATGGTATATAATAATAATAATAATAATAATAATAATAATATTTATTTCCAAAAATAAAATGGTGACAAAAACAAGTAGGTACATAATTATTGGTACATAAATGAGGACATAGTAAATAACTACTGGCTCCCAAACTAGGTTTATAGCCTGTGACTTGGGAGTCAGTTATACGTTCATTAAGATTAGGTAGGTACTCAACAATAACTTTGTGTGTTCACCAACAAGTTTTATTTTTATCTTTATTAGCAGTATAGCGACAAAACTTGGAAATTAAATATTAAAAAAGAAAAATGGTAAATAACAAGTTAAGGAAAAGGGATTGTGTGTAGTGTGGATGTGTTAGTGAGCGTGTGTGTGCGTGTGTGATGTGTGACGGACGGTGTATGTAAGTGTGTGTTTTGGTGATACCTACTTTAAGTTAAAGTCAGAAGTAAGTTTTCTGTTTCATCGTATGTTTGTGTCAAAAGCCACTTTCTCAATGTACTTTTGCAGTGATGAGAATTTAATTTGTATATCTGGAGTAATTTATTAACTTTATTGTATAAAAGATAGCTAAGATATGTAAATTGACGTTTTGCAAAGGCGGTACTATGTCTTACCGGAGGAAAAACAATATCGGCGCGACGTTTGGAACTTAAATGGGGTGGTACTTGTCGATGTTTTCTCAAAACGCATTGTAATACATACAGTCCTCTCACCGATAATACCTTGGAATCCCTATAAAGTTCCACTGTGGGGTACCTGAAAGGCTTGTAAAACATAACCTTGAGAACGGCTCTCTGAGCTCTCTCTAATTTCAGTAGATGAGTTTTACAAGCTCCACCCCAGGCCGGCAAGCAATATAGGAAAAGGGACTGGCAAAGTGAGAAGTACACCAACATAAGAGTATCTTGATCGGCCGAGTCTCGAAGTTTTTTGAAGATGTAGATTAATTTTCGTGTACGGACTATTTGGCTATCTATGTGGTTATACCAACTTAGATGATTATCTATCAGCACGCCTAAGTACCTTATGCTAGGTGTAAGAGAAATAATAGGACAGGAACAAGAGGAATTGGAAAATCCAGGACAGGTGTGAGCTCGGAGAGCAGGAGCGGATTTGGGCTGTGATATATTAGTTAGGGAGAAGGAGACTACTTTAGTTTTGTCCGAGTTCAATGTAAGAAGGTTTGTAGACAGCCAAACCATAACAGTGTCCATTGCCATTTGAGCAAACCTTTCTGATTCATCCCAATCCTTACCATGTATAAGCAAAGCTGTATCATCAGCATATGTAAAGATAGAACAGTTAGTTAGAGGGATCTTACATAGATCGTTAATATAGATGAGGAACAACGTAGGCCCCAAAATGCTTCCTTGTGGAACGCCATATTCGATCCTAGCTCTATCACTTATCACATCATCAATCTTAACATGCTGGTAACGATTTTGCAAATAACTCGCAAAAATATCCCGCGCAATGCCACGAATCCCCACGCGTTCCAGTTTTGATAAAAGTAAAAGTATATTGTGTTTGGGTAACTCTACTAACAGAGAATTTGCATTTAAAGCCCAAAAAAAATGTATCCGAAGTATATGTGGGCTTAAACAGACCGATTCATGCAGAACGGAATTCAGAAGATTAAAAATCTTAACTCTAGCGTTAATGTATATGTTACAGCCAAAGTAATTAATCTGGATATTATGTATATTATCTAGCCATTATTTATAATGTCTACTCAATTTAGATAAAGTGATAATTGACACGGAATTAATCACATTAACTAGCAATTTTATATAATATCTTCCAAGACTTGGATAATGTAATAAAACAAGTAGGTACTGTTAAGGTTTTTATTAAGAATTAAAATGACATTGCCATAGATAATAATTCTACATTAATTAACATTGTTATAATGTAATTAAACTTTCTAAAGTAAACTTAAAGCTTACTAGCCGTTAAAAACAACAAAAAAGAACAGAGATTAATACAAGTATTTGGTATCTATCGTTGAAGACTACAATAATAAAATATTTAAAATGAACTGACATTCATTAATTGAGTCACAAGTATTATTTATTGTTACAAGTAAGACTCAAGTGACATTTTGAGTTACACAAGAGGTTTGACTTTTAATATTAAGAATTAAAATAACATTGCCATAGATAATAATTCTACATTAAATCAAATTGTTTTAAAGTTATTTAACTTTAAAAAGTAGAAAAGCTCACTAGCCATTAAAAAAATTAAAAAAGAACACAGAGATCAGTAAAAGTACCTATTTGGTATCTCTCTTTAAAGACTATAATAATAAAATATTTAAAATGAACTGACATGAATTAACTGGGTCATAACATTTTATTTATTCTTACAAGTAAGGCTCTTGTGACATTTTGAGTTACACATGAGGTTTGACTTTTTACATTTACACCTATTAGAAACGCATTCTCCAGTACAATTGCAGTGCTGAAATCCTTGGCCGCCAAGATGTGACTCTTTTTTTGCACATTCTCTGATGGTAACTTCATGTCGGGGAACGATATCAATTGTAATAAAAGTTTATTTGCAGACAGTGAACTGATTTCTTGCGTAAAGTTGATTTAGAATCCCATGCTTGGTGCCTAACTTATACATTCCTTCTGTCTCCTGAGAAATTATAACAGCGATAATGTTTCTATCATCGGCTTTGGCACGGTCTACGTCAGGAATTTTTACTACTACGTTATCGCCTATATTAGCAGCAGGATATTTTTGCGAAGATAGAGTCAACATTTTATCTGCTTGTTTTTTCAGAGATTGTCCAACTAATTTTCTGATGTTTCCAATGTCTTCTTTCTTTTTATCAAGAGCAATTACTATTTCCTGGCCACTTTGCGTTATATTTGACGGATCTGTAGTATTTCCTTGGTTTTCGGTATCGTTATCAGGGTTTCCTGTCAGATTATCCGGAATCTCATTTTGCGAATCAGTGTTTGAAATTTTAGTATCATCATCTTCATTAATCACAGCGTCGGTTATATTGGGTTCGGTTTGCCTCTCCTCATTCAACTGGTTTTCGTCTTCATTCAATATAGATTCTAGCTCTTCTTCTGTTGACAGTTCAACTAGCGCGTCTTTAGGAAGACTATTTAATCCAACTTTAGCTTTACAGCCAAACATTGCTTCGTAAGGGCTACGATTTATTCCTACGTAATACGCTCTGTTCTTCATAAATTGAATAAAGCGTAATCCTTCAGACCATTTCGTCGTCTTGTTAGATTCCAGCCAAGTACAAAGCATCTTCTCTATATCTTGGTTAGCTCTTTCAACAGACCCTTGTGATTGAGAATGTCGGGGTTTGCCATGTACGATTTTTAATTCCGGCCACATCGCACAGACTTCTTTGACCACTTTGTTAGCAAATTCTCTACCATTATCGCTTTGCAAAATACTAGGCGCTCCAAATGTAGTAAAAATGTCCAGTAAATGATACGCTACCTCCTCTGCTCGCTTACTTTTTAAAGACCGCAGCTGCACGAATTTTGTTAGGTGATCTTGATAGACCATGATGAATTTATAATCACCATCACTTTGTGATTGCATGTCTATGAGATCTATTTGGCACCTTGAATTAAGTTCGTTGCTGATAATCGGTTTTACAACAAGACCTTTTTTTGGCAAACTTTTCTTTTTCAGACAAGATTCGCACAGATTCAAATACACTGTGACGAGTTCAGCAGTTACATTTTTATATCTTAATTTTAACTCTTTCATCATTCTGACTCTACCGCCGTGTCCAATACTAATATGACAGTCGTGGATTATTTGAAAAGTTTCGTCTAAGTGAGCATAGTAAATAATGGGATCACCTTCGTTTTTCACCGGAATTATTAGTTTTTCTGATGCTCCAATTTTGACGACATCGTATCTTGATAGGCGCTGGTAATCTTCAGGTGTTTTCTTAATAACCTTGTTCTTTGATTCTTTAACTTTTGAAATTAAAGACAAATATTGATCACATGTAAACAACTGATTATTTTTTCCTTTACTTGCAATGAGTACAGTGATATTTTCATAGAAACGTTTTTTCATTTCATCTGCCATTATTAGACACTGATACGAATGTAAAAACTCGCGGAAATTGCGGCACGCGCGGCGCGACCTCTCATAACAAAACGATGACGACCACTGTTTGCGTCAGCTACAAGATGGCGGCGATCACGCGACGCGGCAGTGGGATGAAGAGCGGGAGGGGTAACAAGTCAGTTAGACCGTATTTATTACTTTGGCTAACTTTGACCCGCTATTATGAATAAAATCCGGATGAAGTGATTAATTTATCATATTGTCTAGTCAATTTTGTTATTATATATAATGACCAGTCATTATGTATAATATCTATTTAATCACTATGACTGTAACATATATATTGGAAGCAGCCTCAATCACAAAGCGCGATATCAGTAATTATGAGACAATGAGAAGTACAGTGACAGGGCAGAATGGAGGAAAAAAACATGTTGCGCCGACCCCAAATAACACGGGACAAGGGCAGGAAGATGATGATGATGATGATGATGAGAAGTACAAGACATAAAAACGAACTTAAGGCAGCTAAAAGTAGAACAATTAAGTTTAAATCAAGCATATTTGGTATGGGTGTCAAAATTTATAATAAATTGCCAGATTTTATTAAAAATGTTGAAACATTAACTACTTTTAAATACAAACTCAAAGAAGTACTGATACAAAAAGTATATTACACAATCAATGAATTCCTAAATGACAAGTATTTTGACTGAAATATATCTAAGTAGGTTTGACAGGCAGGCGGTTATTTTATGTTGAGATATTTGAATGATTTTATTATTTTTCAGTGAGTTTACCAACGAATTTATTTTTTTATATGTTATTCTTACTTTGACATTTATTTACAATTGTATCTTGACATTATTATTTAACAAATGACATTTTTACTTCAATTCTTCAGGTGACATTATCAACTTCATTTAATATTTTTCTTTGTTATTTGATACGGTGAAATAAATAAAACTTAATTGTAATATTATCTAATTATAAATAAATTTTGCAAGAAAATGTATTATTATAATAATAAAGCTCGTCATTTGCATGCCTCAAGGTATAATATGGTTGGACTGTAATATAATTTCAATAACTTTATGTAATTACCCATATTAGCAAATAAATGATTATGAATTATGAATTATGAACGTAAGTGGCAATGGGCAGGGCACATTGCTCGCAGAACAGATGGCCGTTGGGGCCAAATGGTTCTGGAATGGCGACCGTGTACCGGAAGACGCAGCATTGAAAGGCCTCCCACAAAGTGGACCGACGACCTGGTCAGGGTCGCTGGAATCCGATGTATGCGAGACGCACAGGACCGGTCATTGTAGCGACGCTTGGGGGAGGCCTATGTCCAACAATGGACGTCTTTCGGCTGAAATGATGAATGATGATGATCTACCCATTTTACAGAATTTGCAAACTTTCCTTTAATCAAACATACCTTACATGCATTATCTTCATACAAGTACAGAAAACTTTGTAATCTCTGTTGTCTAGTAAATATATGCGAGATGGTAGGTAAAATACCGAGGCGTAGGCCATCTTTTTACTCAGAAACTTCCGTGTTTTAATCTGATCTTTTAGCACAGTGGTTCCTAACCTGTCGTACGTGGACCACAGGTGGTCCGCAAGAGCCAATATATGATCCACGATAGATTTAAATCCAACTGAAAAGTTTCATTGATGCGAATTGGTTTTAAGTTCCAGACGTTTTGCGTTTTTAGGGTTCCGTACCTCAAAAGGAACAAAGACAGACAGACGGGCAACAAAGTGATCCTATAAGGATTATAGGATCACTTTGTTGCCCTGTCTGTCTGTCTATCTGTCAAGGCCCTTTATCTCGAGAACGCGTGGAGGTATCGAGTTGAAATTAAAACCTTATACTCAGGTCTGCGGTCCCTTGACGTAGTCAAACTTCTAAGTTAACGCAAAAAGATACGGCCGTTTATCTCGCAAAAAACGTATATTTCGACACTCTCAAGGGAATCAAAATTCATAGGGTATGTTCCGCTGACCTAGAACCCTGAAATTTGGCATGAAGCAAGGTCTTATAGCACAAGTATAGGATAAATCTGAAAACTGTTATTTTCTAGTTACGTCACAAAAACGTTTTTTTTTTTTCGGAATATTCTTCGAGACTCGATTCGGGAATTGAACTATTTACACAAGTTAGTTTGTACGGAAACCTCAGTGCGCGAGTCCAACGCGCACTTACCTAGTTTTTGTTTTAAGTAATAGGCGTTCGTAGTCGCAGTTTGAAATTTATTATTTCTTTTTTATTAATATTGTAGCGAGTAGGCAAGTTCACTCGCACGACTCAACGCAGCACAGGATCACGCGATTTTACGTCAGAGCGTGCCGTGTGCAAAACAAGTTGCAAAGCTCCTCCCGCTTTATGACGTCAGCCGAACTTAACGCCGCCTTTAATGACATGGCGTCCACGCATCTTTTGTCCTGGCGCTAACGAGTCAAGATGGCTGCGGACCCGGCTATTGTCCGCGCTAACGAGTGGGCGTCAACTCCTGCGCAAATCGGTCAAGTGCGAACCGTTATTATTATTAATTACCTTGGAAGTCGTTTACTATAAATTTCGATGTATTTTGTACGAACATTCATTACTGCTTCTTACCTTGTAACTGCAATACAACTTTGTCGCTTTCGCTCAGCATTTTATTTCATCGCCTATCGCTTCATCGCTTCTTCACATATATCTAATAAGTATATATTGCAAGTAGTATATAGCTTATATATATACGGAGTACTATACTACTTCACTGGTGACCACCGACAAGCGTTCGCGTTCCGGATAGAAGCCTAGAAGCCCAAAGCCTGGTGAACATCGACCATGACGGACAAAAAGGAGGAAGACAAGGATTTCTTCATGACGTACCGAGTGGGGGTTAGAATTCCACCTTTCAACGCCGAAGATCCACTGTTATGGTTTGCGCAGCTCGAGGGTCAGTTCGTTTTCTCCAATATAACCACGGATAGCACAAAGTTTTACTATGTGCTAGCGCAACTGGAGCCCCAACACTCAGCTGAAGTACGCGACCTTATAGTTAACCCTCCCGCTACCGGCAAGTACGAAAAGCTGAAGACAGAGCTGATCAAACGGTTGTCCGCCTCACAGGAGCGCAAGATCAAGCAACTGCTTATGCACGAGGAGTTGGGAGACAGGAAGCCCACGCAATTTCTCCGCCACCTGCAACAGCTAGCAGGGCCTACTGTCCCGACCGATTTCATCAGATCCATCTGGTCCAGCAGGCTACCCGCGAATCTGCAAACTATAGTCGCAATGCAAGCTAATTCCAGCTTAGAGGAGGTAGCAGAATTAGTGGACACCGTCAACGACATCGTTCCAGTAACCAGGCAAGTTGCCGCTACTGGCATGCCAGTGCCTGGGCAAGTAGCTAGCTCGCAACCTGCAACGAACCCACAAGGCAGCGCTATTGAAGCATTGACCCAGACTGTGGCTGAGCTATCGCGGAAGCTGGAGGTTATGAGCGCGCAGTTACGTCATAGACCATCACGTTCCCGGTCAAGAGGCAGGTACAGACGGAACAGCTACCGATCGCAATCCCGCTCGAGAGATAACCGGTACTGCTTCTACCACAATCGATTCGGCGACAAGGCCCGCAGATGTACAGAACCGTGTGCCTATAAGTCGAAGCCGGTAAACCACAAAGGCAGCCAGTAAAGGCGGATTACGACTGCCACGCAATATCGAGCCGCCTGTTCATTACGGATCGCAACACGAAGATACAATATCTCATAGATACGGGTTCAGACCTGTGTGTCTTCCCTCGATCCGCTGTTCGGGAGCCACGCATGAAGACGAAGTACGAGTTGTTTGCGGCAAACGGGTCAGTCATCAGCACGTACGGTTTTCTTCCCCTCACGCTGGACTTTGGACTTCGCCGCGCATTCACCTGGAGATTCATAGTCGCTGACGTCACCAAACCCATAATCGGAGTCGACTTTCTAGCTTACTACAATCTGATCGTCGACTGCCGAAACCAACGTCTCGTAGACAACCTGACGTCGCTCGAAACCCAGGTACCTCAGTACAAATCTGCCGAAGCTATATCGTCCATCCGCACCACAACCGAAGACAGCAACTACCATCGCATCTTGAAGGAGTATCCAGACCTCACTCGTCCCGCTGGCAAGCCAAGCGTACCCAAGCACAATACACTGCACCATATACGCACTACGCCTGGACCACCGGTCTCAAGCCGTCCGCGTCGTTTGGACCCACAACGCCTCAAGATAGCGAAGCAGGAGTTTGAGGAGATGCTGCAAAATGGAACGGCGCGCCCTTCGGAAAGCGCCTGGTCCTCGCCGCTGCACTTAGCGCCCAAGAAGAACGATGGCTGGCGTCCATGCGGGGACTACCGCTCGTTGAACGCACGTACCATACCGGATGTCTACCCTATCAGGCACCTGCAGGACTTCACTCACGAGCTGGCAGGCAGTACTGTCTTCTCCACCATAGATTTGGTAAAGGCCTACAACCAAATCCCGGTCTACGAAAAAGATATTCCCAAGACGGCAATAACAACACCATTCGGCCTATTCGAGTTCCCCTACATGACCTTTGGACTTAGGAATGCCGCCCAGACTTTCCAAAGGTTTATGGATGAAGTTTTGCGAGACCTACCCTTCTGCTATGGATATCTTGACGATATACTGGTCTTCAGCAAGGATACCCATCAGCACCAACAGCACCTCAGAAAATTGTTCGAGCGCTTGGTCAAATACGGCGTCCTATTAAATACCAGCAAGTGTATTTTCGGCCAAACTGAGGTGAAGTTCCTGGGATACAAAGTCTCTGCGTCAGGAACTCAACCTCTAGACTGCAAAATCCAGGCCATTCAAGACTTTCCAGTGCCAAAGACGGTCAAGGAACTAAGGCGATTCCTTGGAATGCTAAATTTTTACCGCCGATTTGTTCCAGAAGCAGCTTCTAAACAAGCACCTCTCAACAAACTGCTCGCAGGTCCTAGAGTCAAGGGAACACACCCAATCACCATGACTCCAGAGCTACTAGAAGCCTTCAACAGCTGCAAACAGAGCCTCTCAGAAGCCACACTCTTGGTGCATCCGGACCCTTGCGCAGAGCTCAACATCCTGACGGACGCTTCTGATACAGCAATCGGAGCTGTACTGCAGCAACGAAGCAAGTCGGAATGGCAGCCGCTGGCATTCTTTTCGCGGAAACTTAGCCCTTCGCAGAGGAAATACAGCCCGTACGACCGAGAACTGCTAGCAATATACGAGGCAATACGATATTTCAGGTTCATGGTTGAAGCACGCGTATTCCACGTCACGACAGACCATAAGCCGTTGACATATGCGTTCGCACACCCACGCTCAAACTGCACACCCCGTCAATTCAGGTACCTGGATTATATAGGCCAATTCACAACGGATATAAGGTACATAGCTGGTAAGGACAACGTGGTTGCAGACACCCTTTCGCGCATTAATGAACTTCATCTGCCCTTAGATTACCAGTCCCTGGCCAAGGAACAGCAAACCGACACCGAACTGCAGAACCCGCTGAGAGATGGATCATCTTTGAAGCTGAGGAAGGTGAAACTACCCGAAGCTAATGTTGAGATCTACTGCAACGTAACGGGTACTCCACGCCCATATATCACAAGATCGTTCCGCAAGCAGGTATTTACTTCCCTTCATAACCTCAGCCATCCAGGGCGAAAAGCAAGCGTACGGTTAGTCACGGAAAGGTTTGTTTGGCCAGGAGTTAGAAAAGACTGCAGACAAATGGCAAAGGAATGTGAAGCGTGTCAGAAGAGCAAGGTGACACGCCATACCTCAGCCCCATTACAGGCTTTCAAAACACCTTCAGCACGTTTTCGCCACATACATCTCGATTTGATTGGCCCCTTACCATTGTCCTCTAACTACAGGTACTGCCTCACGATCGTCGACCGCGCAACACGTTGGCCTGAAGCGTACCCACTGCAGGACATCACCGCAGAGACCTGCGCCGCCGCTCTCACCACAGGGTGGATCGCCCGGTTCGGCTGTCCCGAGCATATCACCACGGACCGCGGCAGGCAATTTGAATGCCGCACCTTCAAGAACCTAGCCACCCTTATAGGTGCCACTCATCATCTAACCACCTCTTATCATCCAGCAGCTAACGGCCTTGTTGAGAGACTGCACCGCCAGCTTAAGGCCGCAATCATGTGCCATGCGAACTCCAGCTGGACAGAAGCTCTTCCATGGGTGCTCTTAGGCATCCGCAGCGCATGGAAGGAGGACATAGGCGCAACAACCGCAGAACTCGTCTACGGCGAGCCACTCCGCTTACCTGGACAGTTCCTGACAGAAGCCCCAAAGGATGTCGTGGACATGAGTGACTTGGTGGACAGGTTACGCGCACACATGACCAAGCTTACGCCCCAACCAACGTCTTGGCATGCGAGCTCCGGCCGCCCCTTCTACATCCCGAAAGACCTTAGCACTGCAACCCACGTCTTCCTGCGCGAAGGTCCAGGTCGAAGATCCCTAAAGGCCCCATATACAGGTCCACACCGAGTCCTTGCTCGAGAGCAGAAGACAGTGGACATCGAAGTACACGGGAAGAGACAGAAGGTGACCATTGACCGTGTAAAACCAGCATACATGGCGACAGAGGATCTAGAACCAGTTCAAAATCGACCTCAAACTCCAGAACCAGTGCAGCCAGATGACACAGTCAGAAAGACAAGAAGCGGCAGGACAGTGAGATTTCCTGATTACTATCGCCCGTAGTCACGGTCTCGCCGGGGGAGTAGTGTAGCGAGTAGGCAAGTTCACTCGCACGACTCAACGCAGCACAGGATCACGCGATTTTACGTCAGAGCGTGCCGTGTGCAAAACAAGTTGCAAAGCTCCTCCCGCTTTATGACGTCAGCCGAACTTAACGCCGCCTTTAATGACATGGCGTCCACGCATCTTTTGTCCTGGCGCTAACGAGTCAAGATGGCTGCGGACCCGGCTATTGTCCGCGCTAACGAGTGGGCGTCAACTCCTGCGCAAATCGGTCAAGTGCGAACCGTTATTATTATTAATTACCTTGGAAGTCGTTTACTATAAATTTCGATGTATTTTGTACGAACATTCATTACTGCTTCTTACCTTGTAACTGCAATACAACTTTGTCGCTTTCGCTCAGCATTTTATTTCATCGCCTATCGCTTCATCGCTTCTTCACATATATCTAATAAGTATATATTGCAAGTAGTATATAGCTTATATATATACGGAGTACTATACTACTTCAATATAAATAGTTACGTTTACTTTTGGACTTCAGGTCCCTGCTACAAAAAAAACCAAAGTGGTCCCTGGTCAAAAAAAGGTTGGAAACCATTGATTTAGCTTGAGTAGGTGTTTCCTTAGCGCTCCATTAGAATGGTTTGCAAAATGAAAATATCGTGAATAATGGATGGGGTTTCGAAATTAAGAATTTGAAGTTTACCACCTAGGTACATTATTTGTCTAAGTCTGCTTTATCGATTTCGATGAAACTTGGTACACAGTTGGACCATGTCATGCACTTTTTTTTTAGGTGTGAAAATCATCCAATGACATTCTCAGCTCTCGGGTGGAGCAAGAGGGCGTGTCAAGCTTTTACTGAATAAAAACCTGTTCCTTTTTTGCCTTGGTCCCAGGGCTCCGGGTTTCACTTTCCTACTACCCATGGCCCCAATAGGCTACGACCCTGCTGGGCCCCTACGGTTTGCTGACATCTCCTTGAGGAGCGCGTGGAACAATACGCGCCGTTGACGACTTGGGCTCGGTGTGGTCGGTTACCGAACGGTCGGCCGGCGAGCTACCTATTGCTCGCCGGGCCTCCCCCAAGCGTCGCCACAAAGACCGTTCTTGTGCGTCTCGCATCCATCGGATTCACGCGACCCTCACCAGGTCGTCGGTCCACCTTGTGTGAGGCCTTCCAACTTTAAGTAGGTACTTAAAAAATAAATCCAGAATACTAAGTAGTAAAACGGATTGTTTTTAAATAATAAAGCAATCTGGCTCGAGTTTCTGCTCCAGTAAATAGATCAGATGTGGATAAAATGCCGTATCGGATTGCGAGGAAAATTTAGATAGGTCATCGGCTCGTAGCCACAAGTGTACGTGTACGTTCTATACGCTCCGAATAGCGATCGCGAGTGAGTGTACCCACATTATTTTATCCGTACGGACCGTTGTTCAAAATAGGCCAACCGTTTGTGCTGTCGTTGGTGCAAAACCCTTTGTACCTGCGTCAGCACAAGGGGAAGGCCTGCCCCGCGCTCTCCTCGGTGTGGAGACACACCGAAGCGGTCACGGAGGCTTAGCCAAACCAAGATGCCCAAGCCCGGAGCCCGCAGTCCTGCGGGCCTTAAAGACGCTGAAGGACAGGAAGAGAAAGAAGATGAAGAAGACCGACCAGTGCTGGACAGGGCGACGTCGCTTCCTAACATAAAGGGAGTGCTGTCTGGCCCGTCACCGCCCGGCCAAACAAAGAAACCGTCGAGAAAGAACGTTGAGAAGAAAGAGGGTAGAAGAATAAAACCTGCCGAGCCTCCAACGGACGTGAGAAATTCTCCGTTCTTTCTCCACCATCAGCACCAAGAGGCGTCCGTAGCACACAAGGGGCATGCTACATATGCAGACATTGCTGCCCCCACAAGTACGCAACACCACGCTCCGCATTATGAAGCAATGCGCACAGCCACAAGAGCTCCTCCAGTTGCCCCTACTAGTGGCGCTACTAAGCCGACACCGGCTAGACCGAGAACACGCACAGCACAAATAGTGCAAACTCCGGCAGCAAGGCCCGAGCGCCCCCCACCGATCGCCGCTCATTCACCCGCGCAAGCCGTAGCGGCATCCCGCGACCGCCGCGCGCCCCCCGCGCCCGCCTCGCACCCACCCGCTCGTCTGACAGCGGTGTCGCCGGGAGACCATAGCGAAGCGCCGCGAACTGTTTCTCACAGTCGAGTGACGCGATCCGTAGTGCAAACAACGTGTGCTACGCAACAAACGCAGTTTGTCGTTCAGACCGCGCACCGCCCGCTGACCGCGAGCATCGGGACCGTATCTAGGGATCCAAGACTGAGATCTGCGACTGTTTTACCGGCCCTACCAGCTACGCCCCCGTATTACCAAGCACCCGCGCAGCCGCGCTCGTCCGCGTTTGACTCGCCCGCGATGCTTTCGGCCTGTTCGTCGCGCGCGGGCTCGAGTATGTCGCTCGCCTCGTGTAGTGATGGTGAAGTGCGCGAATACGGGCGACTTGACACCCCGTTGTCCCCTACCCCGTCGGCAGAGGACCTGGAGGCCATGACCAGGCCACAAAGGAGGAGACGGAGCTCGGACGAGACTATTGGAGAAGCCAAGCGCTACTGCAGCGAGCGCTCTTCCATACCGGATGATACCAGTGGGGTAAGTGTTTTGGCCAATGCTACCCCTCCTCTAAGTGCAGCTCCCAGTCTCGGCGTCGCCGATTCGAACTCGGCGACGAAAATAGATTCGGCTAGTAAGAGCAAGAAGCAACGCTACCCTCCGTTGGTAGTAGAGAAGCTGCCCAACTGGGCTGCCCATTTTAGGGCTATTGCTGCCAAGCTCGGACGCCCACCTAATGCACGCCCCTACGGCTCTGGTGTTCGTTTCTCGCCGGAGTCGGAAGAGGAATACCGACTTGTGCAGCGTTACCTTACCATGTTGGAGAAAGAGAGTGGGATCAGCTGGTTCGCATACTCTCTGCCAGCGGAGAGACAAATGAAGGTGGCCATCAGGGGGCTGCCAGCCGATACGGAGCCGCAGGAGATCGAGGAGGAACTCCGCGCACTTGGATATGAGCCGGAGTACGTGCGTCACATAAAGGGACGACAGGGAAAACCCGGCTGTATCTTTCACGCCGTGTTGCGACGCACAGAGAATGTGCGCCGCATCTTTGACACCACCGTGTTTCTTTACATGCGGGGTGTCAGAATAGAGGCATGGCGTGGGAAACGTGGGCCCGCACAGTGCCATCGGTGCCAGAAATTCCGGCACTCATCGCACCAGTGTCACCGTCCGCTCGCCTGCGTCAGATGTGGAGAGGGGCACGCAGCCAGGGACTGTCCACGGCCAAGGGAAGAGCCTGCTACCTGCGCTAACTGCGGTGGCCCGCACCCGGCGTGCCACGTGAGATGCCCGGTTTTCCAAAGGGAAACACAGAACAGGCGAGCGGGAACTGTCGCCATCACAGCCAACTCGACACGCCGACAACAAACAGCTGACGAGGTACACACACATGAGAGGGACCAAGGCGTGTCGCTGATGGCGGCAGCCAACGGGCCCACGAAGCGTGGAGAGGCCACCTCCTCAAGGTGGAGGAAGCGGAACCGGGGGGGAAAGGCAGGAAAGACCAAGCCCCCAGCGACGCAAGAAGAGATTCCCAAACCTACCCCTAGTCAAGGGAGGGCGCAGGTTGTGAGGGGGAAAAAGAGCAAAAGCGCTGACGCCGGCATTGCTCAGGCGGGGAACCCCACCTTCACTACCACCCACGCCACAAACCCCACCTACAACACCGTCAGGGGTATTAAGAGCGCCGACAACAATGCCGGTGCCAATAGAAACGCAATAAGCAACGATTTCACAACCTGCGCCATACAATTGCTGATGGACCTCATCAAGGCCATCAGGCAGGGTGAGAGCCCGGAGCAGGTTATCCTCGATGGCCTGGCACGACTCCTCACCTTGTGCCATGGATAGGCCATTGAGGATAATTCACTGGAATGCCCGCGGCTTACGGGAAAAAGTCGCCCCACTCCGCCACCTCCTGCGGGAACAGGATGTCGACGTGGCGCTAATAAACGAGACGCACCTGGGGCCTGAGGATGAGATCAGCTTCCCAGGTTTCCTCGTTTACCGTAAAGATGAAAGGTCGGCACACAACGTCCGATACCGTGGTCTGGCAGTATTGGTGAAACGTAGAGTCGTCCATCAGGAGGCCCCCCCGCTGTCACTTAACACACTGTATGCGCTTGGCGTACAGTTGTTGGTTGCCGGCGAGGACATAAGAATCTACGCTTGTTATAAGCCGCCCGCAACTCACCTAGACTTGTCAGAGTTGCGGGCGGTACTAGACGCCAACGAGTCACCTGCAATCCTCGCCGGTGACCTAAACTGTAAACATCAAGCATGGAACGCTATCCAGCAGAATACCGGGGGGAGACGGCTCTTCGCAGACGCGGAGGCCTTCGGCTACACAGTGTCCGGCCCCGAGACGCCCACCCATTACCCGGACAACCACTTGCAGATGCCAGATGTGCTGGACATTGTGGTCCACCGAGGGCTACACTGCCAGATCACACAACAGGTGATCGACGATGAGCTACAGTCGGACCACCAACCTGTGCTTGTCGTCCTATCGGGTATGCCGACCCGACTGAAGCCACCAGCGCCACGTCGATCCTTGGACTGGAAAAAATTTGCTGAAAAGCTCGAGACCACAACGCCGACTCGGCCTATCGCTGGCGCCGCGGACGTTGATTCACTAGCGGATGACGTCACTGCTTGCATACAACGCGCACTAGAAGAGGCGACAACGACATCGCGGGCGCAGGGGAGAGGGCTAATGCCGCCCCTACCGGCCCGAGTGCGTACGTTGATCACAGAAAAGAGGCGCCTCCGCAAGCAGTGGCAACAGTTACGCTGCCCAACACTGAAAACGCAGCTCAACCGTCTCGCGGAGAAAGTGAAGGCCGAGCTCAAGGCAATGGCCACCGCGAGCTGGGAAGAACGTATTGATGCCGCGGAGGGCGATTGGGCGTCAGTACATAAACTATGCCGCCAACTCACCAACACCCCAGCTCCGGTGCGCCCCTTACTTGCAAGCGACGGGGCCTTGAAGTATGTAGCGGAGGACCGGGCGGAGGTCTTTGCTGAACACCTGGAGCGTCAGTTCCAACCGAATCCGACCACCGAGCGCGACCATGTCGCAGCAGTCGAGCGACACCTAGAGGACTACTTCGCTGCGCCGATAGCTCAAGACGAAGACCCGATATTCTTCTCGCCGGGCGCAGTTAGACGCGCCATTCTACGTACAAGTCCCAGGAAAGCCCCCGGTGCCGACGGTATCACCAACACAGCGCTGCGCCACTTGCCTTACCGTACAGTTGCGGCACTGGCGCGCCTGTACACGGGGATACTGCGCACGGGGGTTTTTCCCACCGCCTGGAAGGAAGGGCGCGTCATTATGTTGCCCAAGGCGGGGAAGAATATCCTGAAGCCAGAGAGCTATCGGCCAATCACCCTGCTGCCAACAATATCAAAGATATTCGAGTCGCTCCTGCTACGGCACCTAACACCGCACATTATTCCACGACCGGAACAGTTCGGGTTTCGGGCGGAACATAGCACGACGCTTCAGTTGTCGAGGGTACTGCACCTGCTGTCTGCAACGATGAACAAGAAGGAGTACGCGGTGACAGTATTCCTCGACATGGAGAAGGCCTTCGACCGGGTTTGGCACCAAGGTCTCATATATAAACTGGCCACGTCAGACACGCCCCGTCGCGTTGTAAGAGTGGTCTCAGCTTTCCTGAATAATAGGTGTTTCAGGGTGGTGGTAGAAGGGGCCACATCTGCCCCCCGACCAATCGCAGCCGGCGTACCCCAAGGCTGCTGCGTGTCGCCAGCGTGTTACTCACGGTACACCGACGACATCCCTACGACGCCAGACTCGACGCTCGCGCTGTACGCCGATGACGCCGCGTACATCACTACATCGATGAACGCAAAGTACGCGGCTGTAAAGATGCAGCGCGTCCTCGACCTCATCCCCGAGTGGCTCGCCAAATGGCGACTGTCGGTGAACGTGAGTAAGACGCAGGCAATGATTACGGGATCCACGCCCCTCCCACCACGCCTGAAACTCAGCGGAGCCGACATCGAGTGGACGCCCCGGGTCAAGTACCTGGGCGTGACCATCGACCGTCGGCTCACTATGGGACCGCATGTCCATAGGGTCGCCGCGCAAGGCAGGGTCGCCCGCAACCTCCTTAAACCAGTGCTCTCGTCCCGACTCCCGGTGCGCGTCAGGTTGGGCGTGTACAAGGCGTACGTGCGTCCAATCCTGACGTACGCCGCACCTGCATGGTTTGCCCTCACAAGCGAGGGAAACCGGAAAACGCTCCGCGCGCAGCAACACCTGGCGCTGCGGACGATAGTGGACGCCCCTCGCTATGTGAGGAATGACGTAATCCAGCGTGACCTCGGGATTGAGAGCCTGGATGAGTTTGTGCGGCGCCTCGCGAAGGGAATGTTCGCGCGTGCCGACGCCTCAGCTTGGCCCCACGTCAAGCACCTGGCGCCCTGGCACGCGCGCCCCCCTGACGCGAGACCCTTGCCCCGCGACCTTATTGTCGACAGCGACTCCCCCCCCCCCCCCGGATTGACGCCTGAGTAAGCCGTACCAGTCTACACGCGGCTTACTCAAACAATAAGACTCCACACCTATTCTCACCCCGACAAGCGTCGTGTGCTAAGTTAATATAGGCACGACGCGAGTCGACCACACATTCGCAACTTTACACACGCTAGACTCACGCACTGAATAGATAGCGCAAGTTTACTATTCGGTGCACGTGCACTGAGCGATGTTACACAGTACAATGCCGCTCACACACATACATAATCGTCCCTGCGGCCTGAACCGTAACCGGCTCGCTCTGGAAGCGGGTTAGGAGGGGGATACATTTCCTACTGTAGGTCCGTAAAAAGCCGGCACACTCGTCGCAGGTCGTCCCCCGCCGGGCTTCCCCTCGGGGTCTCACCTGGCGGAGACTGACCGCCGGTGTGTCGTGAAGAGTCGGCGCTATGGGAAATAGCGCCGTGACGTACCTACAGTATACTCACACATACAAAAACACATGGGTGCTTCAACACCTAAAAAGTCAAGCCATAGTGGCTACTCAATGACGGGCCCATATTTATGAGCCACGGTTGGACCCCGCGGCCAGAGGGCGAAGCCCTGAAGCCGCTTGCCACGCCCCCTGACGGGGACGTAGCGACTGCCACGACGAGGAAAATTCTATTACTATTTAAAACCGATATTGTTTTGTTTTTAAATGTCATTGTTCCTTTTTTAGATTTTGAAGAAAAGAACAAAGAATTATAAATGAAACAAACCAGTTATTTTTGTTATTGTCATATCAATAAAGCGTAGATACATTTCATCATCATCATCATTTCAGCCGAAAGACGTCCACTGTTGGACATAGGCCTCCTCCAAATGTCGCCACAATGACTGGTCCTGTGCGTCTCGCATCCATCGGATTCCCGCGACCCTCACCAGGTCATCGGTCCACCTTGTGGGTGGCCTTCCAACGCTGCATCTTCCGGTACGTGGTCGCCATTCCAGAACTTTTCGTCCCCATCGACCATCTGTTCTGCGAGCAATGTGCCCTGCCCACTGCCACTTAAGTTTGGCGATTTTTCGGGCTATGTCTGTAACCTTGGTTCTCCTGCGGATATCTTCATTTCTGATTCGATCACGCAAGGAAACTCCGAGCATAGCCCTTTCCATTGCCCTTTGAGATACCTACATTTTAGATACATTTAGCTTGAACGAATTGGAATCATAGTTCTATTTCTATCAAGTGTTTGAAAATCAGTTTTTTCTAAATTTGATATAAACTAGTGCTTGACTGCAATCCCACCTGATGGTAAGCAGCGATGCAATCGTTGATGGTGAGGCGCACTAGTTTATTAAGAGCCTATTCACTCTAGCCTTGAAGACACCCAAATTATAATCGGATGGGAAGACCTCGGCAGGCAAATTGTTCCAGTCCTTCGATATACGCGGTATAAACGATGAGGTGAAACGCTTAGTCCGGACCGTTGAGGTTTCAATAACATAAGGGTGAATACTCGCCGTACGTTGGGTTGTCCGATGGTAGAAATGAGATGGCGGAATCAAGTCATGCAATTCCCGCGCAAACTCTTCAAAATGCAACCTGTAAAACATTTGCGGGTCGATGGCATAAGGAGTAAATTTTCTTCATTACATTCCTTCTCTGGCCGAGTTTTCGGCCACGGCATTCCGTCCGCTGACGCTGTCATTAGATCTTTACATGAACAAAGTAATGTAGTCCGCAGAGAGACGCCACACAAAAACTGATGGGGACCAATCTCCAAAGGTTCTTAATCAGTTTAAAATTTAGAATTACAGGTTCTCACTGATGGTCGATGGGACCGAAAGGTTCTGGAGGGGTGACGGCGTAGCGAATAGCGCAGCGTTGGAAGGCCTCCTACAAGGTGGAGCGATGATCTGCTGAGCGTCAAGTGAGAACGATAGATGCGAGACGCACAGGACCGGTGATTATGGTGATACTTTGGGGAGGCCTATGTCAAAAAGTTCATGATTTTTCGGCTAAAATGGTGATTTTTTTTTTAATTATTATTGATAGGCTCACGTTTAACCACTATCTCACCTGATGGTAAGCGATGATGTGGCCGACGATGGAGCACGCTTGCCTAGAAGTAACCTATTCACTCTTGACTTAAAGACCCCTAGGTTGTAGCTATCAGGAAACACAGACTCCGGCAGGGAATTTAACTCCTTAGCTGTACAAAATAAAGTGATAATAGCGATCTCTTCTTCTTTTTGCCTGGCTAGACCGTATCCCATTTCATCGGCCCTCCTTGTCTTACTTCTCTTTTGAGCACGATTTTGTGCCATATCTGTGTCGAAATAAACTTCTTTAAAGTCTCTTTAGACCTTAGCGTCTTCTGTCAAGTGGAGGGTCTTCTACACGTGCGCTTATTCGTAGGCAGTTTAAGGCAAGCTTCACCATATGACCGTCTGGGCATTTTTTCACTTGATTATGCCACCGTAAACGCTTCTCTTTGACTTTATATGATAGCCAAAATACAGGCTTTGCCTAGTTTGGCTACAGATGCTACTATATTTATGTATTTACTTACCGCACCACATAGGTATGTAACAAAAATGTTGTAGTTTTTTTTGGCTAATAAACATTATTATTCATGTGAATACCAGCGCTGCGTTATTTATCGTTTTAAATAACGCAGCATATGCTGAGTTAGGTGTCTTTTTGGCCTCGCACTGATTTACCTTTTTTTTATTGTTTATCTTTAGTTTATACCATTGTGTGAGTCAAGAATAAGCATTTTTTCTTTCTTTCTTTCTATTATTATTTATCGACTATCGGGGCAACTTTAAAACTGCCTCTTGTGTACTCATTACGGATTTTATCTAACAGCAAAGCATGAGCATTTCGGTTGAGTGCGTTTAAGAGCGGTTTGCTGATTAAATGATGATGATAGCGACGAGGAAAAATATATTTTACAAGGGTAATGATTGTCTAAAAAGCCCAAAATCCATCGAATCGTCATGCACTACTAAAATGTCTCGTGTTCAATTCCAATAATTTTAGATTTCTGACAGTGTTTATCACAAATAAAATGTCACTTTGTCCAAAATTCCCAGTTACAACGTCGAGTAATCGAAAACTCAACAACTCGATTATTAATTGTTTACAGGCTCTGTTGTGCGATTCACGCTTGACTCGACTCGATCTTGCGCGGAAGCTAATGACCCGCGAAGCTTAGCCTTGCGATGCGGTTATCGAGCACTCGTAACAATTACATAATCGATTCTTGTTTTATCACACGCGAATTTCGAACGTTAAGCCTTTATTTCTGTGTCGTTATGGATCATTGTTGTGTAACAGGAAGACTGTTTTTCAAGGTTTACTGAATAAAATGCTTCAATGGATGTACGGGGTTGATTTGCATTTTGATTTTTTTTATTTCATGTTATGAAATATATTTTTTAAGATTTCTTTAAAACGCGGACTCTATACAAAGACTCCGCTGTCCGTCCGTCTGTCTGTCCGTCAGGCTGTATCTCATGAACCGTCATAGTTAGACAGTTGTTCACATAATGATGTATTTCTGTTGCCGCTGTAACAACAAATACTAAAAAACAGAATAAAATTAATTTTTAATTGGGCTCCCATATAACAAACTCGTTTAAAAAAAACAATGGTACAGAACCCTTAGTACACGAGTCCGACTCCCACTTGGCCAGTTTTTTCACCTTAGTTTTCATCTACACTAATATGTTGTTAAACAATTGATCTTTAAGGTTAAGCTACGCTTGTCAAGGTCAGTCTGTAGATGGGTGACCATCAATTATAAGCCGAGACGAGAAGTCTCGTGTCTTGAAAAACACGCTAAGCTGTCGGTACCGGCCATCATTTATTGATCTTTGACAGTCGTTATATAATAATAAATAATATTAATACATTTATTTCGGACGTGGTCCATATTTTGTTAGTAACAATTATCTTAAAAACTAATATTAGTAGGTATTAACAACACAAATTAAATAACTATACTTACTTCGACAGGAAGCTGCACCCATCTTTGCAGCATGGGGTACTCCCACCTATCTTCAAGAACACTCAGTATAGCGCTGGTGCTGCCAAGTACGTGAGTGAGTAGGGAGGCACATCTCATCCTGATTATGGCGGTAAAGCCATCAACCCGCGCCTCAGCAAACATCCCTGAAGCACTGCAATACCACGGCAGCCCCAGAGCGAGGAGGAGTGGCAGGCGGTCGCCTCGTTCTGCGAAGCAGTAATGCCCTCGCGGCCCAGCCGCCGAGATTCCGATCCCGATTTCCGGCCACCGTAGGCGCGGGCTTGTGGACGGCGAGCAATGTGTAGCTCGCCGTCCGACCGCCCGGACCAAACCCAAGCCGTCGACGGCGCGTAGTGTTCCTCGCGCGCCTCAAGGAGATGTTAGCAACCGTAGGGGCCCAGCAGGGTCGAAGCCTACTGGGGCCAAGGGTCTGATTCTGAAAGGAAGACTCGGCCCTGGTACGAAAGGCAACGAAGGAACAGGAGTGGGAATTTAGTTTTTACAAAAAAAAAATTAACTGACTTCACTAAAAAAAAAAACACTAAAATTATCAAAATAACTTTAATTTCGGAAGTCGGTGTTTCTCGGTATTGTTTGTTTCTTATTTAACACCGACTTCCGAAATTAAAGTTATTTTGATCGTTTTAGTGTTTTTTTTACATTGAAGTTGGTTGTACTTTTTTGTAAAAAGTTTTTATATCGACTAGAGCTCACGGCACTAAGTTCTAAGTGCAGACTAGTGTTTGGAATCGAATAAAGATGTTATCCTGTTTGATCTCGATTTGCCTTTTAGGCTTCTCTACGTCTTTAGAAATAGGATTTTTGTTTTTGTTGAGCATTCTACAGTAAGTACCCTTTTATCATCTCCTTAATTTTTTTCCTCTGGCTTTATCCAGAACTGGAAGGGTTTTTTTGAGGTAGGCCATCATCAAACTTGTGGACTGATTTTGAATTTCTGTACTGAAAATTCTTTCACCAGTAGATTTTTACTTTAACACTGATTGACATCAGTAGCAAAGGAGGCGGCCGATCGCGTGAGGCAAAGGTCCTCACGCCCCAACCGCCGCCGGGATTCCGATCCCGATATCCGGCCACCGTAGGCCCGGGCTTGCGAACTGCGAGCAATGGGTGGCTCGCCGTCCGATCGTCAGGTAACTGTCCGGACCGGGCCTAAGTCGTCGACGGCGCGTACTGTTCCACGCGTGCCTCAAGGAGATGTCAGCAACCGTAGGGGCCCAGCAGGGTCGAAGCCTACTGGGGCCATGGGTGATGCGAAAGAGATCCCCGGGGCCCTGGAAAAATGGCAAAGAAAGAACAGTAGTGGGTTTTTAGTCAGTAAAAGTCTGACACTATCTCTCGCTTCGCCCAAGAGCGGGGTATGTCATTAGATGATTTTCCCACCCGGAAACAAAAAAACACTGATTGACATAGATATATATTTACTTCCATGCATTCATGCAGAAACTAGTAATTACTACACGAGATCATGATATTATGGACGTCAATAAGATGATAAACGGAAGGTTAGACACGGAAAGTAACAGCCCGTTGCCATGACGACCGGTCGCTAAGTTTTCTGCTTCGTAGCGTTTCTATTTTGTGTTGTTTTGTGGGTGTTAACAATTCATCCGGCATTGTACCAGAGTCGCAGGAATTTCTGTGTGAGTGGTATTTTTGCTGTATGACTTTTGTTAAATATAATATTTTTGTAGATGAAAATACTTACAGTTTTATTAGACACAATAATTGAAAACTATTCTAAATTAATTGTGTTTTGTTAATGCTTTTAACTTGGATACTAAGTCCTTTATGCCATTTTTTTTTGTATGAATAGTTAATTTGTTTACCATTATAATATTGATGTACAGTTTCTTCATCTTATAGTTTTTGTAGTATTTGACAGCAAATGTATCAGGTTAACCTTCTTAGCAAACTTTGCTAAGGTAGTCAACACTACAATAAAATTCTCAGCTCCATTTTACCGAGATTGCGCTTGTTTCAATGATTCCACATATTGTCCAGTTGCGCAGACATTTGGTACAAAACTACACCAATTTTATATCACAATATCCACTTTGAATCAATTAGCGAATAATTAAAATACTGAAATTCACTCGAAGAAATACCGCCAACAACCCCATACTGATAATTTATAATTTTTATCACGAACATTAGAATCTTAATCTTAGTCTTACAAGATTGTTCAAAACAGTCACCGCGGTCCTTGAACGGAACGGGCAACTGAAGAAACACAGGTGGGTTTTAGTCAGTGAAAGTCCCACACTCTCTCTATGAGTTAAGTTATTTGATGATTCCCCACTAAAAAAAATCTCGATCTCAATCTGTCTAAAACACATCCAACTTTTTAATATTTCATAAAGTTTGTAATTCAAACTGCGATTTAAACGCTTTTGAAGTTGATTTTTTGGTCAAATTTCTCCTTAGAATTAACTAGTCACTTTAAAAATTAGAATTCAACTTATTGCGGAATTCTCAAGATTGCCCATTCCAAAACAAATGGATGCGTATTTTAATAGGAATGTAGAGTGACCCAATTTTATTCTATTTTATTTGATTTTATTATTTGACTATAACATATTTATTATTATGTAATTTTTTAATTACCTGATTGATTTTATTTTATTGTGTTTATTTTTGGTGTAATTTGAAATTTTATAGTTATTAACATATTTTTAAGTAAATATTGTTACTAACCCATTTAAGAGTGAAAAACTTGAAATCAATGATATTATTAATATTGAAACCGCATGTAAATAAATCGCATCCAATTTTCTATTCTCAAAATAAACGTAAAATAAAGCAATAAAATAATAACAAAGGTACGTCTTCCAAAATAATCTACCAGGGCGGTATAAACATTTGGAGCTATTACGAGAACGAACGACGACACTAATCTTAGCGGGTTACACTTGAGGTTACACTACAGGATGTCACTTCTCAAACTGTCACGCATCTATCAAGGGCCCCCTCTTATCCGTTAAGCAGGTTTGTGGGAATCACCTTCAATTTACTGCGACACTAACATACAGAGTGGTTGCTTTATTTAATATTAATTTATAGGTAACCGAGTTTAATTTTGACCAAAGGGAAAGATTTTCCGATTACGTATGGTCATAAAAATTGTTAATTTATCGTTCTTATACATAATGTAGCTTCTGCCAGCGGTTTCGCCCGCGCGATAATAGGTTTCTCCATATAAACTTCCAACCCCCGTTTTACTTCCTTAGAGGAGGAGTTTCGCAAAATCCGTTCTTAGCGGATGTCTGCACGCCGTTAAGGAACCTACCTGCCAAATTTTAAGTTTGTAGGTGTTATAGTTTCTGAGATTTCGTTATAAATCAGTGAGTGGTATTTCGCTTTTATATAAAAAAAAGCATAAAGCATAATCAGCCTTTTTTAATGTTCCCTCTGCTGGGACTCAGGCCTCCTCTCTTTAGGAGAGGGAATGGGCCGTAATCCACCACGCAGGCCCAGTGCGGGTTGGTGAATGTCACATGTCTTCGAATTTTTGGTTCTAGGACATGCCGGTTTCCTCACGATGTTTTCCTTCACCGTTTTGAGAGCAGTGGTGATGAAATAAATTACACAAAGTAATGCGCCTGGCTGGGTTTGAACCCGCGACCAACAACTCGTAAGTCGGGGCCGTTACCACGCGGCCACCACTGCTCTGCGCTTTTATATACCTATATAGATTTAAAATTCATCATTTTTTTTCTAACAAGGGCCAGTTGTTTAAAAGATGGACAGTGTCTAAAACCCGACTGCAAACAACGACATAAAAGTTTGAAACAGGTCACTTTAAGCAGTCAGCATTTTAGTGAGTAATGCTTTTGAAATTGTCTTTTCGATTCCTACATTTTGATACTGTACATAACTATATTATAACGAAAAAAAACTTTGGTAGACCGTATAGTACCACACCACACCACACACCACACTACACCACACACCACACCACACACACACACCACAGTGTTGTCTTTTTTAATCCAAAGGTTTTTTTTTTTTTTTTTTTAATTTATTTATTTAAGGAACTTTTAACTAATTGTTATATCAGTTCCATTTCCATTTCAACAAATTGTTATATCAGTTACATCACAATTACAGAGTAACTAGTGAGTAAACTAAAATAGCTTCTGGCGACATTGGTTTGGTAAGAATAACGTTAAATATACCTAAATCTAGCTTATTTATATTTAATTCATTAATTAACGAACTTCTTTCAGACTCATTCCTGACACACTCCAACAGAAGGTGATGGACATCTTCTATTTTATTATGACAAACTAAACAATTCGGAGAGTCCACCATTTTCATTAAAAATGCAAAGGCTCTTAAAGGCATATGTCCGGAACGAATCCTGAAAGAAGTTACTAATGTTTTTCGACTAACTTTAAAACTACTAAACCATGGGGCTCGAGGAGGCTCATTTTGAATTGTTTTATACCATATCCCTTTATATCTCGATTTATCACCAAAATATTCTTTCCACTCTTCATAACAATAGCTTCTGAATTTTGATAAAATTTCCGAATGAATTGGTAAAACATAAATCTCTATACCTGACGTTACTGCTATCTTAGCCAATCTATCAGCCTCCTCGTTTCCTTGTAGACCAATATGTGACGGGATCCACTGCAAGATTAAATTAACATTATTTAAAAGAGATGCTTGTATTTTGCGCAAAACAGCAAAGGCTATGGGTACACCTCTGAGTCCAGAGGCACACCGAGCCAAATGTTGGAGCGCGCTCTTGCTATCCGTGAATATTACTATATTAGTGTGTTGTAATGTGGCAACGTAGGATAACGCTTCGGAAATAGCTAACAACTCTGCTGTCATGATAGAAACTTTAGATACAATGTTGAAACATCCACTTGTTTTGGTGACGGGATCATAGAAAGCCGCCCCAATCTTAGAACTCTTAGAACCATCGGTGAACAATTTGTACCACCCACTATATGTGCAGTTTAATTCTTGTAAGACATCATTTCTCAAGCAATTACTTTCGTATGAACTTTTGGGCCTATTGACACTATATAGATGAATTTTAATTACATTTTTAATTGAGATATTGCTACACCAAGTATTTAATTTAAACATATCTAATGGATTGGTCGAGTACATTTTTTCTTCCTTAATAATATTATAAGTATTCATTAGCGAAGGTATTTTTTTGTTTGTCCAGTATCTGTGGGTAGTAAAACTTCCAAGATCAGACAAACATTTACTCGTCACACAATTGGTCCACGATTTAACCTTAAGACAGAACTTAAATGCTAAATATTTACGTCTTATATGTAATGGGGGTAAGCACAACTCACTTTCCATCACATGAATAGGGGTAGTTTTAATGAATCCACCAATAATTCTCATAACCTTATTTTGAATTTTGTCTAATTTATATAATCGAGATTTAACACTACTATCATAAAATATGCTGCCATAATCCAATCGACTTCTAATTAAGGATATGTACAAAAGTCTTAGTTGTTGTGGATGCATTCCCCAGTTAGAACTAGCTAATACTTTCATAATATTCAACATTTTCTGACATCGTTCATTAAGTTCATTGATATGTTTGCCCCATCGAAGTGAACTGTCTAGCCAAACACCTAAATATTTTATACAATCAGCTGCTACTAAAGGGACTTCTTTTACATATAATTGAGCCTGTTGCCTTCTATATCCTCTACTGAATAAACAAACTTGTGATTTAGACGTTGATAATTCTAAACCTATAGCAGATAACATCGCCACAATGTGATTTAATGACAATTGTATTCCATTAATACTATCATTTACTTTTTCCGAACTAATAAAGAGGACGAAGTCATCAGCGTATTGACACACTTTAACGATATTGGTATTATTAATTGAGTAACAAATTTCTAGTGTTACAATATTAAATAATAACGGAGAGATTGGATCTCCCTGTGCCAACCCTCTATTAGTCCACCTAATGATACCACCCTTCTCATCCGTGTCATCTTTAACAATTAGATGTCTTTCTTTAAGGAATTCCCATAAATAATTACATATTCGACTGCCTATTTTTAACTTATCTAACATTTTAACTACACTGTCAATTAATACGTTGTTGTACGCGTTCTCTATGTCCAAGAAACACGCTAAGGTGGGTGTGTTTTTAGTAAAACCCAACTGTATATTAGTTATCAACTGCGCAAGAGAGTCCAAACATGATCGACCCCTCCTAAACCCGGTTGTACTAGGAGATAATATACTATAATGTTCGATAAACCACTCAATCCTTTTAGTCAGCATTAAATGAAATATTTTACAAGGGCAAGATATTAATGAAATTGGTCTTAATTTTGAGTTACTCCCAATTTTAGGTATCGGAATTATTTTTATATTACGCCATTCATCAGGGATACATCCAGATACAAAAATGTTGTTATATATATCGAGTAAAAATTTTTTTGCTACGTTAGGTAGGTTATATATCATGGAATAAGTGACATTATCATCTCCAGGGGCTGTATCTTTTTTTTTTAAACATGCCTCCAATTCTTGTAATGTAAACTCTGATTCTAATGTCACATTATTTGAAGTAAACAAGGGTTTAGGAGTAAGAGTTGAATCTGGGGCCAAACTATGCAAAAGCTCACATTTTTTCTCAATAGAAACGTAGGTCCCAGCTTGTCTGTATCCCTTAATCCACTTCATCTTGCGCCACATCTCCGATGAAGTTACGGTGCCATCAATCGAAGTGCAGAACTCTTGCCAACAATTTATCTTAGCTTTTTGAATTTCCTTCTTAGCTTTTAAAGTTATATTCTCCAGCACAGCCAAATTCGACGGCGTCGGGTTGTGTCTAAATTCCTTTAATGCAAGTCTTCTTTGTGCCACGATTTTAGAAAGGTTAGGGTTCCAATACGGTTTAGGCTTAAAACTGTTTTGTGGGTCTTTACAAATTTTAGTATGTGGAATATTATTATCAGCAGATTTATCAATTATAGAGATAAAGGTCTTATACATTGCCTGAATATCGCCTGATACTATATTAGCACTAATATCGCAGAATAACCGTTCTACGTCTTTTTTATAACCTGACCACTTCGCCTTTTTAAAATTACGTTTACTAATTGCATGAACAGTATCTTTATAATTCATTTTAATTTTTATCATTAGATGATCACTCCCCAAGTTGTCATTTAAGACTCGCCAAGAAAAGTAAATTGCTATATCGGATGAAGAAAAGGTGATATCAGGAGATGACTGTTGCAAATTATTATTAACAAATTTTACCCTAGTGGCACTGCCATCGTTAATAGATATATATCCGTATTCTAATGCTGCGTCTATAATTTGATTGCCCCTTACATCGGTTTTATAGGACCAATTTGAGTGATGTCCGTTAAAGTCACCGGCTATGAGAGTTTTGTGAGAACACAACGAAAATAGTTCATCCCAATCACATTGCTTAGTTTGGATCGAGGATGGGCAGTAGACTGAGACAATATTTTCCAGGTGTTTACAATTTTTGATATTTACATGGAATATTTCAATGCCAGTATTATTAATACTAGATACTTTTAATTCAGAAGTAATAGATTTATGTAAAATGATTGCTACTCCGCCATATCCGTCAGCTCGGTCTTTTCTATAGATGTTGTATTGGGATAAATTTAATGGACTATTTTGTTCTAACCATGACTCACAGATGAAAGCTATGTGTATTTGTTCTTTAAACAACAGTGACTCAAACTCGGTGATTTTGGGTCTAATACTTTGCGAATTCCATTGCAATATATTAAGATTAAATAATTTTGATTTAGGTTTAAGACTGCGAGCATTCCATTGTATCATGTTTAAATCAACATTAGTTTTTGAGTGATTAACCATTATCACTCAAAAACATTTTAACTATCACTGGTAAGTCTGGCAAAAGGTTAGTAAAAAGTGAGGTAAACCAGTCTATACAAATCTTAATAATGGCTTTGAGCTTATCGACTACACTATCCTTCTTTTCTTTAATGAAGTCCTTAATTCTTTGTATAACTTCACTAAATGACCATGATTTCCAATGTGTCTGATCCTTATTTTCTGACCGTAACGACTGACCAGTAGAGCCTTCAGCTGCTTTTTCTGAATCTGAAGTCTCCAGTTCCGCAATTACATTATTTGCTATTTTATAAGGTACTTTCTTCTTCTTGGTACTTTTCTTTTTGTTTTTTATCTTGTCTGAACCTGAAGGAATATTAGTATCGATTGTTTCCATGTAAACTTCTTGTAAAGAAGATACTGAGTCTTGCTTGCTTCTTTCGGATGCCTGAATACTTCTACATTCCAGGATTGGACTTGGATCACGTACAACTCTTGGTGTATGGAATGAGGGAGACTCCCAATACTTTGATAAGGCTTTTTGATAAGTGTAATTGTGCTCTGACATCAATTCTCTGATACGCTTTTCTTTTTTATACAGAGGACACTGTTTCGACATTGCCACGTGGTTGCCTGAGCAATTAGGGCATTTGAATGTAGTTGTATCACAAGTATTATGGTAGTTAGAACACTTTGGGCATACTATTTTACTTGTTGGACACATTTTAGCAATATGCCCAAATCTCCAGCATTTGGAACATTGCGTTACAGGAAACGTATACGGTTCTACTCTTATTTTCAACTCAAATAGACATACATGTGAAGGTAAGGAAGAACCTTTGAAAGTTATTCTGAAAGTTTCACTTTGAACCCATTCATCTCCATCTTTTTTATTGAGTCGTTTAGCTGATACAATTTCCTTCTCACAATTCATATAATCCACGAGTTCTTTTTCAGATAAGCCCAATTCGATATCTCTAATAATTCCGTACGATAGACCAACCTCCCAGGTTTTTTGTATTCGCCAACCAAGGTCACTAAATACCGGACAACAAAGAAAATTTTCTGCACTATTTTTGTTACTAAACGTTACCAGCAACTTATATGGATTAATATATTTAATTTTGTCAATATCCATTATCTTATTTTGTTTTAGTAATTTTGCAAGCGCAAATTGTTTGGGCATCTTTTCTTTGGAAGTTACAGTGACTTGTATTGGTGATTCCACAGACATATCCTTGCTAAGTTTTGCCTTCTTCTTAGAGTTGTTTTTACTTACAGTTTGCCAGCATTCTAGATTATTCTCAGATCTTGGGCGTTTTCCCGCTGATATTATTGTATTCATTTCTATAACGTTATTCAATTGTGTTTGGTCATCTAATGTATCAATGTTTAAGTTTGCATCATAATTCTCATATTGGTCTTGATCACTATCCATTAAAAACTGCGTAACTGCACTCGTGACGCGATTCCGGCCAAGATAAATGCATGCCGATAGTAAAATCGGTTTTTTATTCGATTTTATACTATTTTATATTATAATTTAAGATTTTTATGCACTGACGTATTATGACGTTAGATGACAACTGAAAATCCAAAGGTTGACTGATAGAGAATGCCTAGTTGCATTAAGTCCGGCTATGTACCAGTACTGTACCTACATGAAGTTTAAATAAATAAATATAGTGCCAGTAATGTTTTAAGGGTGCGATTACTTTGATATTTATTTTGCAGATAAGTTTTAAATAATACTTTTTTTATCTTCAGTTAGAAATAGATGAGACCGGTGTTTCCTAGCTGACTATCTTGAGATCAAACACCGAAACCAACTCAGAAGTTAAAGTATCTTTTAAGGCCTACGCAGACCGGGACGGCGCACACTAGCCACTTAGATACTGCATTCCAGCGCCTTGCCACGGCATGCCGCGTCACGTCGAAGCATGCCACGGCAGCTTCTACTGCCCAATCATAAGTAGCGTTTTGATAGAGTGTTGGCGGGCGTTGGCGTCCTTCAGCATGCCATTCCCTACCACAGCGCGCCACGGCATCCTGCCGCGGGAGCCCGTAACGCGTCTTTCAATGCCGTGCAATGATATCCCTTTCAACGCCACGGGATCATTTTAAAGCATAGGAATTTATGTCATATTTCTATTTCGATATAGTTGAATGTCCATTGGTAAAAATTTAAATCCTTTGCCCTGCCGTCCCGGTCTGCGTGCTTTAGAGTCCATACAGGAAACATGTAATGGTCAAATCATATGAGCACCATGCAGATTAGTGCCTGAGATGATCTTTTGAGGAAAGAACCACACAGATTAAAGTGGACCTGTCCAGTCAATGCAAGCATTTGTCAGTATTTGTATAGCTCAACTCAGGACTACTAAGGAGCTCAACGACTTAACGAACAATACCAAAGGAAGGACATTTAGGTAGGCCGCCGAATATACTCAAAATGCCAGACTGGTTAGAATTACTCGAAAAAAAAAAACAATCCAAATAGTTTCAGTAGCAACAACAAGGACATAGCATGGATTGGAACCCATTTAATGCACCCGGTTTGTAATAGGCGCCTGAAAATGGCTCTACACATTATTAGAAATTATCGCCGTGACCTAACGATGTTATGGTCGGTTCTGGCCTGACCAAATGCGGCTAAATGTCAATATTTTGTACATGGAGTAGCGAACTGGCCTTTGTAACCAAATAACTAAAGTTAGGAGCTATTTATCTATGTTTTATTTATTTACACATATCACATTATTACAATTATTTTGCAAAAAAAGGGCTAATGTCGATTTCAATTAATTTGATTGTTTGACGTAATCTGTATACTTTTATTCGTATAAATTAATATGCATGCAGACAATTTTTGAAATTTTTAAATCGATAAATTCCATAAAATCAATGTAAGTACACGTCCAAAGAATAAGAAGTGGTGAGCAAAAAGGACAAGGAAGTGTACAGTATCTTTCTATTTCATCAGAGTTACATATTAGTATGTATTATTTTATTATATTATTTAGTATGTATTTTTGTGATATTTATTTTATTATGTCTATGAATATAATTATAATAGTATAACTTTTTTTATTTTTTGCATGTTATATTATTTCATTGTTAACTATGTATTTATTATTACACACAGTGTCTACATTTCTATTTTCTCCAACTCTCAAACTCTCTTGATGTACAATAAAGAATATATCTATCTATCTCCTTTCGCAGGTATGCTGGAGGAGATTTCTTTAGAAATAAGCATCACCTTTGTACTATTCTTCTGTTTCCTTATTCTTTTCTATTATTATTGTGTGTACATAAATTGTTAAATAAATAAATAAGGAAAATTTTTTGAAGTTACAAAAGTAAAAACTTACGTAAGTACGTTACCTGATTCTTGCCAAAATCACAGCTTACATCCTTCTGCAATGGCTTTTTTGCTAGACCATATCTTAAAATAGCACATAGTAAACTAAAAACCCAGGAGTATGTTACCCTACAAAACATCATTGTTCAATAAATAATTAAAGAAAAGAAATATTTTAGATTAGTTTAAAATAAAAACACTTTATCTACCTACAAGTTTCCTAATTGATATTCACGTACAACTCAACAAAGGCGAGGAAAACAACCCTTTCAAAAGGCACGTGTCAAAAACTCACTCGTCCAATAAAAGCACATCCTGTACATCAAAGAAACTTAGCCAAAGCCGTGTTATTAAGCGCGGAGTCTAACAAACTTATTTGCATGTTAAATCTGTCACATACGCCACTGAATTAGTCATGGTATTAGTCATAGACCACGGAACGTCAACCTGGCTTTTTTTTTAATACTAACTGCCTCCAATATCATTCGCCTGTTGTCAGTGTGTGGTTAGTGGCCCTGACTGCTATGCCGAAGGTCGTGGGTTTCATTCCCATCCAAGACAAATGTTTGTGTGATGAGCACGATCATTTGTTCAGTGTCTGGGTGTAATTTATCTATAATATACCTATATATGTTTAGAAATATATAAGCATGTTTGCGGGTTCAATCCAGCCAGACGCATTACTTTGTGTAATTTATTTCATCACCACTGCTCTCAAAACGGTGAAGGAAAACACCGTGAGGAAACCGGCATGTCCTAGAATCAATAATTCGAAGACATGTGACATCCACCGCGTGGTGGATTACGGCCTATTCCCTCTCTTAGAGAAGAGGCCTGAGTCCCAACAGTGGGAACATTATAAGGCCGACTATGCTATGCTAAGTATGTTTATCAGTCGTCTAGTACTCATAGCACAAGCTCTGTTTAGTTTGGGACTAGATGACATGTGAAAGTTGTGGAGTATTTTTATTATATATTATTATTGAGACTACAATTGTTTGCAAAAGTCAATTGGATGCTTTCTTAACTCAAAAAAATAAATAGCAAACTCTTCAGCTTATAATATTTATTTGTGTAGATTTGTGGTGACTTCAATATGCCGAAAATGCAAGTGCTCATAGCCACTCGCCGTGACACTCAATGACACGATCAATTTGAGGAAAGTTTAGACAGTGCCACCTCTAATGTCCCGCTAAGGCGCGTCCGAGGTCTGTGGTATTAGCTTATTCAAGTGGTATTCATGCAATGTGAACTAATGTAAACTAAACCTCTGCTTTTAGAGAAGAATGTTGAATGAATGGTATTAATTTCGAATAGAGTTGGTTTGTGGTGTAAACTTATTCAGTTTTACTCAGTACTTTAATTTAGAGGTTTTCGGGACTGTTGTGACCAATGGGCAAGTGTTTGTTTAGCAGTTACTTGTCTTATACTATTTTTATTTATTTATTAAAACTTTATGCACTAGTAATAAACACTGTACAAAAGCGGACTTAATGCCTTAGGCATTTTCTAACACTCAACCTTACGTAGTGATTTTTGTTGACTATTGTTATTCAATTTTTCGATGGCATAGTTGGCGCAGTGGTTGAGCGTTTGGTTGCCGCGTTGCATGTCCCTGGTTCGATTCCCGCACGGAACAAATTTTTGTATGACCTACAGATTCCAGTCTGGGTGTCTTTTTATATGATTTTACATGTTTGTAAATGCACCCACGTTACAGGAGTAAATCCCAGAAAGAGCCAAAGATTAAAAAAAAATATATTCAAAATATTTTATTTTACATAGCCTTAGATACATATGAGCACTTATAAAATGTCAGAACCTAGTGCGTTTCCTATGAAGAACCGGCAAGAAACTCCACGATATTATAAATTTATCATCTCATCATTTCAAAATTGCAAGACGTCCACTGTTGAACATAGGCCTGTGTGTACAAAAGACGAACGAACGGTCCTGCGCGTCTCGCATCCATTACGTTCCCACAACTCTCACTTCGTCGTCAGTTCACCTTGTGGAAGCCTTTCAATGCGTACGTCTTCCGGTGCGCGGTCGCCACTCTAGAACCTTTCGGTCACATCGACCATCTGTTCTGCGAGTAATGTGCCCCGCCCACTTAAGTTTGGCGACTTATCTTCGTTTTTTTTCATATTAAATTATTAAAATATTAATAGCTATGAGAGGAAAGTGTAGAATAGTCAACAAGCAAATACAGAACAAAAATGAGGATCAGAAAACAAAAAAGATCTATGAGCCTTCGGAGCTTACAACATTCTCACATTCACATTATAAAAGAAACTACATAAGCCTAGTAATAAACGACATGATCATAATATAACAGTAATAAATCACAAAAGTCATTACTGAAGTTAGTCAGAGTGATATAAATCGTTTACAAGAAAATAAAGCAAAGATGGAGCAGTTAACAGACAATGCAGTTAATAAGCTATTACGAATGCTTCATGTGTAGATGGACTCATTCTCCAACAAGCTTGTCTTCAACGTAGTCTTTAATCTTATTCCACTGATTGCCTCGTGTAGTTCTCTATCTATCTATATATAAAGCGAAAATTAAAAGTGAAATACCACTCACTGATTAATTACTATATCTCAGAAACTATAACACCTACAAACTTCAAATTTGGCAGGTAGGTTTCTTATAGGTTGTAGACATCCGCTAAGAACAGATTTTACGAAACTCCACTACTAAGGGGATAAACGGGGTTTGGAAGTTTGTATGATTAAACCTTAATTTTCATAATTTGTCCAGTTACATTTTACAAACACATGAAAAAAAAACAATTTAACTTATATACACCACTAATTTTTAATTAGTACAAATATTTAAAGGGTTTATTAGAAAAGGTCTTATTATTATTTAAGTAAAGTCTCAATAAATAATATTCATAAACAGCAAAGTTATTAGCGTTTGTTTATATCCCAAAATGTTACTCAATTTATGGAAATATTGCACAGGCTTAATATGAATGAATAAATGACGATCAAAATGAAAAAACACTGCACGTAGTATTTTCTAGTAGCAATTGTTATGAATGATTGATTCTATTATGAATTTTCCTATTATGACAAATATTTATGGACAATTTTGGGGTTTCGTTTTTTTTTTTTACTTTTGTTCATAAATATGATCAGTAACGGGGACGGATAGAACCCCATTTTTTTTTACTATGTAAAAATAGTGGTGTATTGATTGCTGTAAGATTTTAAGGTAAAATATAGGGCAAAATATATTTTAAATAATTAAAATTATTCTTAATTAATATCAGGATATAATATACTTGCTAGGGTTGCGGGAGTAATCGAAAGAGTCACACAGCCACGGCCCTGAAACGTAAACGAAAACTGAAGGAACACAGGTGGGTTTTATTCAGTTAATATCTGACTCTCCTTTTCGCTCCACCCAGAGCGGGAAAAAATATTTGATTATGTCCTTGCCAAAAAAGATCGTTTTACAATGCGTTATTTCCAGTTAAGAAATAAATATTAACATGTATTTGATATGAACCATTTATTAAAAGCTTAAACAAACATGGCAAGAATGTTTGTATTTAAATTTGTTTAGGGCAAAGACAGGCACTCCTAATCGATTGAACTTTTTTTTTGTTGACTTCTCCCAAGCAGTATCAGACTATTACTGACTAAAACCAACTCCTATGTTCGTCCTTTGCCTTGCATTCCAGGACCACGGGTTTCTCTTTCGGAAGCGAACCCATGGCCCCAGTACGCTTCGGCCCTGCTGTAAGGTTTTTCTGGCATCTCTTTGAGGCACGCGAGCTATCCACTGCTCGTCGTCCGCAAGCCCACGCCTATAATGGCTGGAAATCGGGTTCGGGATCCCGGCGGCTGGGGCGTGGCGTGAGGAAGTCCGCTCCCTAATGCGTTATCTAATTATTTTTCAAAAATCCCTTATCGACCCGCGCGTTGATATGTCAGTCAGTCAGTTAGTCAGTCTCTCTTTTTTATATATATAGATAGATCATAAAAATCATCACAATAAGTTGGCACACGCATATAACTATAAAAAGGTAATGAAGAAATATCTTTATGAATAGATGATTGATTTCTCTATCAAATAAAATAAGATCAGAATGAGATAGAATCCCTACGCATCCGAGAGGATATTCTTATACAGATTCCAAGATATCGACGAATGGTATTACCGTTCGTTTCAATTCATTTCTCCCATTGTGTCTGGAAATATTATATTCTTACTGGAAGGCTATCGCCTCTATTCAAGTATGTTTTCCTGGTAGGGAGAGGTTTTATGTGATAGCTAGTTCTACGTTCATGTTAGTTTTCAATGAATAATATTAGAAAACTAGCTTTTGTCGCGCAGTATTAATCATCATCATTTCAGCCGAAAGACGTCCACTGTTGGACATAGGCCTCTCCCAAGCGTCTCCACAACGAACGATCCTGTGCGTTTCGCATCCACCGCATTCCCGCGACTCTCACCAGGTCGTCGGTCCACCTTGTGGGAGGCCTTCCAACGCTGCGTTTTCCGGTGCGCGGTCGCCACTCTAGAACCTTTCGGCCCCATCTACCATCCGTTCTACGAGCAAGGTGCCCTGCCCACTGCCACTTTACTTTGGCGATTCTTCGGGCTATGTCGGCGACCTTGGTTCTCCTCCGAATATCTTCATTCCTTATGCGATCACGCAAGGAAACTCCAAGCATAGCCCTTTCCATTGACCTTTGGGTGACTATACAGTATTAATAGTAGGTACATCAAGACTACTCACAAGAGCTCAAACACGATGAGGTTATTTTGTGCGCTCATTAGTTCCTATATATCATATATATATAGTCCGATAGTGGTCCGACTCTATCATCAGACCAGTACCATGGTACGCTCATGGCTCATGCTCAGTTCAATCGGTTTGGGCACGCCATAATCGGGGCGGAACTCTCTTTGAGTGTGTGGTAATTCCACATGACGCAGGTAAGTTCAGGAGGTTACTGAACTTAATTTGTGCGGAAGAAACGCCCGGGTGTCACCATTGCACGGACCACCCGAAGAACACGGTGGTGTTTACGGCAAAGATATGCCCATATTGGGCAGAGCAAGCACCACCATGTCCTCGTGGGGGCGACCTCTCACGCCAGGCTCTGGTAGAGGCCTGGATCCGGAGCGAGGATGAATAGCAGACGGTCGCTTCCTTCTGCGAAGCAGTTACGCTAGCGAAGAAGGTGGCACGCGTGAGGGAACGGACATCCTCACGCCCCCGCCACCGGGATCTCGACCCCGAATTCTTGGAGCTCGTGGGCTTACGGACGACGAGCAATCGGTAGCTCGCCGTTGAGCCCGAATTGTCGACAGCGCCTAGTGTTCCACGCGCCTTAAAGAGATGTCAGCAAAGCCGTAGGCCTTGCGTGAAGCCTACTGAAGCCATGGCACTTCCAAAAAGGGAACCCTAGGGTCCTGGAACGCAAGGGAAAGAAGGAATATAGTTGTGGTTTAAGTCAAAAGTCTGACACACACTTTCGCTTTGTCAGAGCGGGAGGAGTCATTGGATGATTTACCAACTTAAAAACAAAAAAAAAACTTCAAAACAAATGAAACTAGAAGAATCTGTAGGCCATATGTTACCGAACCGCTTCCCAACTTCATTGTACAAGCATTACATAAACATCTGAATAAAACAAGACCGCGGTCGCTATCTCACTCCAAATTCCTCGGTAACTTCAAACTTTAGCGTTCCATTACTCCGTTTGTAGCATTGTTATTTTAACGGCATTTCTTGTTGCTATAGAAACGAAGCAATGGACTATCAAATAGGGCTTTAGGTTGTTGGAGCAGAATTTTCTTTGGAATTGTGAACAGACAAAGAATTGGGAAGGCCACAGATACAAATGTATCTACAGTTTGTTTCGAGTAAAAATAAAGGTGCCATTTGAAACTCAGCTGCAGGCTGCGGATGTAGGCTGCGAATGCAGGCAGCACACGCATGACATGAAGCCGTTGCCTGCATCCGCAGCCGCGAGTGATTGCGAGGCTGGCTGCACGTGCTGCCAGTCGCATATCTACGATGCAATCCAATATGAGAGCTATCGGCTCCGAGTAGTGATTATTTCGGGACTTGTCTAAACGGTTTTAATATCCGTACACCTAATTATTAGGTATCAAAAAATCACAATCTATCTGGCTATGGGTTCTACAATACTTCTACGCTACTCGGTACATTATACATCAACCGCTTTTATACAATGCTTTCCTGGTATATGATTCTCAATACCCCACCAGGATTTTGGTATGCACATTTTTTCTACTCAGTTTTACTAAACTTGTACATAATTATATAACTCATAAAATCACCAATAGATTAATCTCTTTTGTGCCATGCTTCACTAGTAAGTGAGAACCTGTCTCAATATCTGGCTTTTATTCTATTTTATTCTTGCAAAAGCTACATTATTTTTGAGTCCTTTTTGTCTCATATTTTCCTGGTACTAGTCTTTGTTTCAATTAGGTTTTACGTAATACATTTTAAATGTTGCTGTTGGTGGCTCAAATCTACTATTTATAGGGCCAGGGGCCGTATTACGACCTCTTAATTCCAGTCAGTTTACGCCTTAAACTGAACTGCCTTGCTTATCCGTATTATGACATCTTATTGCCAGCCAGTCAGTGGTCACGTGACCCTTGGCCGACTTCTGCACGGATATTGACTGGAAATTCCGTATTATGAGCAACCAAATGACATTTCATAGCTTGCTGAAATGTCAAAAATTGTGTCAAACAAACCATTCAGCGGGCTTATTATGACCTTTCTAAAATCCAGTCAGTTTCCAGGCAAGTCAGTTTACGGCCGTAAACTGACTTGTTCTTTTTCGTATTATGACGTACGTTATTCTGACTGGATTTATCCTGGATTGTTGTCTGTGGCTGGTTTGCACTGCCTTGAAAGATGGCGTTCGAAAACATCAAAATAAAGGTTACCGGTATTTACGGTTTTTAAATTTTGAATAAAATATTGTTTATTAATGAAATGAATGTAATTTTGTAACAGAAATCGAGATTAACAACGAGTTTAAAAAAGAATTATGTATTATTTCCGTAAATACAATGTCATAAAGTTGAAAATACAGCATGGTCTCACAAACTTCATTTCTGAACGTACTGCGATAAATGCTGACCCGCCAAAACAAAATTGTGTGTACGTACTCGAATAAAACCTTTTTAACAATATTTTTTCAAATAATGGCGTAAGTAGTACCTACTTTATTTATAATTATCAAATTAATTGTTGCTCTTTATTTTAAACTCTAAATAAACCATTGTTTTTTAAAGAAGTGCAAGGAATGAGGTTTCACGTCGTCGCCGGGTATCCTATGAGCAATTAGTGTTTGTGGGAATTTTTGAACTCTCATAGGGACTTGGCCATAGGATACAATAAATCAGCGCAAGCACGCGATTTTTCAAAACGGATGTGGGTGTCTATGTCAGAAACACTGAAATCTTTGGGGGAAGGTGCGAGCAAGGACTGAAAAGGGTGGTCTAACGTGAGTATGTTACTTATTTACTAAACACGGTGTTGTACACCTTTTATTAAAATCTTTATCATTCTAACATTTATCCTGGTTGCATACATGACAGAGCCCGTGGGATGATACAACCTTTATCCTTGATTTGGCGAGTATGGTTACTTTTATTTAGATATGGGGTAGGTACTTAATAAGAGTGTAATATATTTGATAATTGTTTTTAATTGATCGGGTCATACATTTATTAACTTAAACTTAACTACATATCTAAAATAACTTTTCAAGTAACAGCAAAAAGCGATTGTCCTCTCAACAATATTTCTTGTCCGGACATGCACACTAGTGTAGTAAGCTTCAGGAGTATCCGGGGTGGCATCAGTTACTGGTGTCATCATGCAACGTCTTAATGGGTACCCAGAGTCACCTAGAAATAATTAAAATATCACCATACTTATAATTTCACAAATATATTGAAATTTTTATATCATTTGTATAAACAAACACAGAATATAATGGAGTAATTTTGAAATAATTACATAACAACAGACCCCAAGGAGTTAGAAATAATAATACTCCTAAAATATATTTACATACCAAGTAATATTATATACCTTCATTTCTGCTAATAAATTCCATGTGCTCCTTTAGGGGATGGTTTGCCCAGATAAAAGAGTTGTGGGAAGCTCCACTAAAACTAGCATCCACACTGACTATTTGCATGTCTGCATTACTAATCTAAAATTAAAATTGTTTCAGATTAATTCCAAAGAAATGAAGACTAAAGAAGAATATTAGTTTTATTAAAAATTACATACATTTACAAAATTGGATGTTTTAATTTTGAAAAATCTTACCAGTTGGACATTTAGCGAGTGACACTGTTTTCTGCAGTAATATCTTTCTTCATTTTCGACTGGACGTACAATTGCAACATGTGTTCAATCAATACACCCTAATACTCCCAGCATTTTAAACTTATTGAAGAATCTAAAATGGAAATATGTATTTATATAGATAGGTTACCTATGTATCTCATTTACAAGAAAAAAACAATAATATTACAATTTTTTTTTTGCTTGTTTTTTTTTAACAGTACTTTAGGGTCATTAGCACCTTCATAAAAAGCAAAGCAACTGCAGCAAGGCATCATAGAGCACTTCATGTGAGCTGTGGGAACCTTACAATTACTAACCTTTCTTTCTATTGATAAATCCGACGCTCTTGTAGACCCAGTAGCTACATTAGGTCTCAGTTCGTCACGTAAATTGTAAACTAATTGTTTACTAAGCCTGTATCGCTTTAAAAACAGAACCATATCAATAGCAAAAGGGTCACTAAGATCTCGAAGACCCGTCCTTTGCATTTTTGCTTCGTTGTTCTCTTGTGACGCATCACTTTCAAGAAATTCGAAGATTACCAACTCATCACACATACTTAATGTTTTATTTAACTGTCCAAATAGATAAAAATATAATAAAAAGTCAAAACAATTCACTAAAAGTTACTAGAAACTGGCGTAAACTGAATGGTTTGTTTGACACAATTTTTGACATTTCAGCAAGCTATGAAATGTCATTTGGTTGCTCATAATACGGAATTTCCAGTCAATATCCGTGCAGAAGTCGGCCAAGGGTCACGTGACCACTGACTGGCTGGCAATAAGATGTCATAATACGGATAAGCAAGGCAGTTCAGTTTAAGGCGTAAACTGACTGGAATTAAGAGGTCGTAATACGGCCCCAGTTTACGCCAGTTTCTAGTAACTTTTAGTGAATTGTTTTGACTTTTTATTATATTTTTATCTATTTGGACAGTTAAATAAAACATTAAGTATGTGTGATGAGTTGGTAATCTTCGAATTTCTTGAAAGTGATGCGTCACAAGAGAACAACGAAGCAAAAATGCAAAGGACGGGTCTTCGAGATCTTAGTGACCCTTTTGCTATTGATATGGTTCTGTTTTTAAAGCGATACAGGCTTAGTAAACAATTAGTTTACAATTTACGTGACGAACTGAGACCTAATGTAGCTACTGGGTCTACAAGAGCGTCGGATTTATCAATAGAAAGAAAGGTTAGTAATTGTAAGGTTCTCACAGCTCACATGAAGTGCTCTATGATGCCTTGCTGCAGTTGCTTTGCTTTTTATGAAGGTGCTAATGACCCTCAAGTACTGTTAAAAAAAACAAGCAAAAAAAAAATTGTAATATTATTGTTTTTTTCTTGTAAATGAGATACATAGGTAACCTATCTATATAAATACATATTTCCATTTTAGATTCTTCAATAAGTTTAAAATGCTGGGAGTATTAGGGTGTATTGATTGAACACATGTTGCAATTGTACGTCCAGTCGAAAATGAAGAAAGATATTACTGCAGAAAACAGTGTCACTCGCTAAATGTCCAACTGGTAAGATTTTTCAAAATTAAAACATCCAATTTTGTAAATGTATGTAATTTTTAATAAAACTAATATTCTTCTTTAGTCTTCATTTCTTTGGAATTAATCTGAAACAATTTTAATTTTAGATTAGTAATGCAGACATGCAAATAGTCAGTGTGGATGCTAGTTTTAGTGGAGCTTCCCACAACTCTTTTATCTGGGCAAACCATCCCCTAAAGGAGCACATGGAATTTATTAGCAGAAATGAAGGTATATAATATTACTTGGTATGTAAATATTTATTTTAGGAGTATTATTATTTCTAACTCCTTGGGGTCTGTTGTTATGTAATTATTTCAAAATTACTCCATTATATTCTGTGTTTGTTTATACAAATGATATAAAAATTTCAATATATTTGTGAAATTATAAGTATGGTGATATTTTAATTATTTCTAGGTGACTCTGGGTACCCATTAAGACGTTGCATGATGACACCAGTAACTGATGCCACCCCGGATACTCCTGAAGCTTACTACACTAGTGTGCATGTCCGGACAAGAAATATTGTTGAGAGGACAATCGCTTTTTGCTGTTACTTGAAAAGTTATTTTAGATATGTAGTTAAGTTTAAGTTAATAAATGTATGACCCGATCAATTAAAAACAATTATCAAATATATTACACTCTTATTAAGTACCTACCCCATATCTAAATAAAAGTAACCATACTCGCCAAATCAAGGATAAAGGTTGTATCATCCCACGGGCTCTGTCATGTATGCAACCAGGATAAATGTTAGAATGATAAAGATTTTAATAAAAGGTGTACAACACCGTGTTTAGTAAATAAGTAACATACTCACGTTAGACCACCCTTTTCAGTCCTTGCTCGCACCTTCCCCCAAAGATTTCAGTGTTTCTGACATAGACACCCACATCCGTTTTGAAAAATCGCGTGCTTGCGCTGATTTATTGTATCCTATGGCCAAGTCCCTATGAGAGTTCAAAAATTCCCACAAACACTAATTGCTCATAGGATACCCGGCGACGACGTGAAACCTTATTCCTTGCACTTCTTTAAAAAACAATGGTTTATTTAGAGTTTAAAATAAAGAGCAACAATTAATTTGATAATTATAAATAAAGTAGGTACTACTTACGCCATTATTTGAAAAAATATTGTTAAAAAGGTTTTATTCGAGTACGTACACACAATTTTGTTTTGGCGGGTCAGCATTTATCGCAGTACGTTCAGAAATGAAGTTTGTGAGACCATGCTGTATTTTCAACTTTATGACATTGTATTTACGGAAATAATACATAATTCTTTTTTAAACTCGTTGTTAATCTCGATTTCTGTTACAAAATTACATTCATTTCATTAATAAACAATATTTTATTCAAAATTTAAAAACCGTAAATACCGGTAACCTTTATTTTGATGTTTTCGAACGCCATCTTTCAAGGCAGTGCAACCCAGCCACAGACAACAATCCAGGATGAATCCAGTCAGAATAACGTACGTCATAATACGAAAAAGAACAAGTCAGTTTACGGCCGTAAACTGACTTGCCTGGAAACTGACTGGATTTTAGAAAGGTCATAATAAGCCCGCAGATTTGTAACTGTTCGGCTTTGGAACTTAGATGACATAATGGTCTACATAATCCTCTGAGATTAGCAAGTAATGGTGTTATTAATTAGGATGCAGAACGAGGTACCTACCCACAGATTACTTTGCAGGATACTATTTATTTTGCGAAATTACCTATTCATCTATTATAGATCTAGAGTTTACATTCTCGCAAGATTTATCACAATCTGACGGTGTTTGTAATTATAAACACCGTCAGATTCTGATAAATCACAACATACATACGATTGTGATAATTATACCATGACGTAAATATATATACCATGATTACCGTGTAGCTATTGTGTTGTGTTGTATTAATAAATGGAAATGCTATGTTTCCATAAAAACATTTAATTTATTCAGGGAAAAACAATGACATTGTTTTATATACTCTGGAGGAAATGTAAATGCCATACAAATTTAATTTATTTAATTACAATGTATTCAATGATTTAACGCGTTGAGTACTACCTACTATTAAACGTGACCTACTTACTTATAAAACGCCAGTTTATTATTATTAAAAGAGAATAATAATGTATGTAGGTTAATAATAAACTTAAATAACAACCAACTCTTTATAATAAACCTAACGTTACTGATTAAAAAGCGATATATAGGATTTCATATGGTAATAGCTTTTGCCCGCGGTTTCGCCCGCATACATTAACTATAGCCTATGTCACTTAAGAATAAAGCAGCTTTCTATCGGTGAAAAAAATTCACAATCGGACCATTACTTTCAGAGATTACTTCCTACAAAAAAAAAACATAAAAACAAAAAAAAACTTTGCCTCTTTATAATATTAGTGTAGAGAAAATTAAAGTGAAAAAAACCGGCCAAGTGCGAGTCGCACTCGCACTCGTAGAGTTCCGTACCATTATCTAAACAACATTAGACCCTATATTATAATCCTTTTTTTAGTTTTTAGTATTTGTTGTTATAGCGACAACAGAAATACATCATCTGTGAAAAATTTAATTGTCTAGCTATTATGGTTCATGAGATACCACCTCGTAACAGACAGACAGACGGACAGTGGAGTCTTAGTAATAGGGTCCCGTTTTTAGCCTTTGGGTACGGAACCCTAGAAATTACATTAAATAGCGTGGAATCTCTTAACTCTCACTTTTAGAAAAAAATGTTGCATTGTTCTAGATAGACGAATAAGAGGTGATTTCAGAGGTTGGCCGGTAAAAGCAACACTTTGGCTGGAGTCAAAGTTTATCAAGAAGACCTTGCTCAGGAGAGGAACGGACGATATATAAAAAAAACCTAAAAAAATGTAGAATATATGCATTGTAATAAGAGCTGATAGTAATAAGCTACTAGTATTTAACAGGCAAACATGAAACTATGACAGTTATAGATTATACTATGTCTTGCCAATGGAGGTGTTAGCTCCTGGATTAATTCAGAGTGTTATGTCGACACCGTTCAATTCTATGCATGCCTAGTACTCGGGTTATTCTGTTATAAGCTTGTATAATGGAGATGCTTCGGCGGACGCTGTCTGGGCTGGCATTGTCAAAACTTGTACAAACTGTTGTGTCACTATTTACTTGTACTATGGTACAAAAAACTTAGTAGAATCTTTTTATCAGATTCTGATTTTGAATGGCAAAGATTACAAATTTTATTAACATTATATCGTATCTTCGATAACGCTTCCAAGGCGATGATTCCTTGGTAGGTGGCTTGTACAGAAGGCAAAAAATATAGGAGCTGGCCATAACTCTTGCTACTTATCGTTTCCAGAATTCGATCTTGTTGGTTTTGATTATGATGCTAAGATGTTGTGTGTGTGAATGTGTGTGACTCATGGTACCAACTGTCATAAAAACTCGAAATACGATTATTGCTTTGGAATTCTATTTACACGGACACAAGCATTATTATATTGGGAGGCGATTCTCGCCAGAGTGAACGAGCGAGAGGTATAAATGTTTAGGCGAAGAAACTTTTTTTATATTCTTTCGATTATCGTATGTTCGAGACGAGAAACTCGCCCCGTTTAAAGGGCCTTAAAACCCGGAGTGTTTACTACGAGGGTTACGATGACTCCTTCGAACAATCTGCAGCCCTGGTAGGCGTCGGCCTAACAAGTCAATGCGGCGTCAATCTGGGCTTGGTCCATACCGAATGGTCGGACGACGAGCTACACATGGCTGTTCGTCTGTGGCTGATAATCGTCCTGCGACTCCCGACGACGATGGGGGCGTCTCCGGCGGAAGGTAAATAAACTGCCCAGTTCTTACTTTGTTATGGCTTAGTAAAGAAACACTGTTTTGGTTTTTCGATGGATTTCAGTTTTAAACTGATATATAGCATTGCACAGGCTTCCTTCTGTAAGGCCAACTGAATATCAAGCATACTCAATGTACTCGTAATACTTAATATACTTTTATGAGAGCCTCATAAAATTTGATACATACAAATCAACACTGAAAAGTTTGAGTAATATTTTTTAACCTGATTCAGCTATATATAAATTTATAACTTCAGGCCGTAGTTCGAAGTGTCAGTGCCGTCATTGTGTGAAAGAGATAATACTATTCATCCTCTATAACTCCATCTCTCTCTTACAATCATGATCATTTTAAAACGTCATAGCAGAGCCCCAGCAAACTTTAAACAGTAATAAGACAAATTAACCGACTACCATTAGGGAACTCGGTTATAACATGCTTCGCTCAATTCCGCAATTTACGAGGAAATTGAAAATTATTTATTCAATAATATAATCAACCTTTTGAAGCAAATATTAACAGACCCGCTTTCATTTGTAACAATAGTCAGCTAAATAATATGATTTCGTGAACAATGTAGAATTCGTTCTACACGTTTGAAATGAGAAGAAAATGTTTATTCACAATTATTATGGAATTTATAAATACTACGTGGCTATGTGAGCCTGGTATAATCAAGCTAAATTGGGTACGAAATAATTAACCCAGATCATTATGTGTATGTTTGAGTTTTCTAAAAATATAACCTTTATTGTTACATTTACTTACTTGAATTTTATATTAGTAATGTAAAAGACGTAGAAAACATAAAAGTATTACTGGCTTAAGAATGTACGGATAACGTAGCAAGATTAAAGTACAGAGATTGTGAAGACAATTTATTGTGCAGCATTTCTTAGCCACTGTGTACAGAACCATGCATCTTACCAGATAAACCTCTCGACAGACAAAGGAATTGCATGAAATACAAATAGTTTTATGAAACACTGCAGTTTTTGAAAAAGTAGTATTTCAGCTAGTGGAATATATCAACTTGAGTTGATTGTTGAAAACCGTGGTGAAAAGAAAATTTTGTTCACTGTAAATTCTGCTAATTTACTAGTTTTGTTTTTTATTATGTTTGAAAGACTTGCGTTTGACCACTATCACTAGGACGGACCACGGCCCTGGTTCAGGCCGTGGTCCGGAGCGAGAAGGAATGGGAAGCGATCGCCTCCTTCTGCGATGCAGTAATACTATAGGAGAGGGCCGCAACCGTGAGTTAAAGGACATTTTCACGCCCCAGCCTCCTGTGAATGGTCCAAGGCCACCGTAGATGTGGGCTCGTCGTAAGCGCATAGTGTGCGCTCCACGTTCGCTCAAAGAGATGTCAGTAAAACCATAGGGGCCTATTAGGACTGAGCACGCTATAATTATGACCGTAAGTCCCCCCTCCTTGAGGAGTGGCTGGAAAGACCTCACGGCGTCCTCACCTTCCGCGTGACGCAGGTTCTCACCGGACATGATTAGTTCGGGAAGTTCCTGCACCGGATTCGTGCAGAAGAATGTCGGGTGCCGGGTGTCACCACTGTGTGTCCTCGTGGGGGAGATCGGCGGCAATGACCTCTCGCGCCGGGCCTTGGTACAGGCCATGGTTCGAAGCAAGGAGGAGTGGCCGGCGGTCGCCTCCTTCTGCGAAGCAGTAATGCTAGCAAAGGAGGCGGCCGCAAGCGCACGCGTGAGGAAACGGCCCTCACGCCCCAGCCGCTGGGATTCCGATCCCGACTTCCGGCCACCGTAGGCGCGGGTTTGCGGACGGCGAGCAAAAGGTAGCTCGCCATCCGACCGTCCGGTAACCGTCCGGACCAAACCCAAGTTGTCGACGGCGCGTAGTCTTCCACGCGCGCCTCATGGAGATGTCAGCAAACCATAGGGGTCCAGCAGGGTCAAAGCCTACTGAGGCCATGGATTTGCTTCTGAAAGGAAAACCCGGCCCTGGAATAAAAGGCAACGAAGGAACTAGGCATGGGTTTTAGTCAGTGGAAGTCTGACACGCCTTCCCGTTCACCCCAAGGGCGGGAGATGTCATTGGATGATTTCCCATCTAAAAAAAAGGTGCCCATGACCGACGTCGGCTAGGGAATCGGGATTTTCTTAAAAATGCAACTGAAGGACACAGGTAGGTTTTAATCAGTAAGAACGGGAAAAGTTATTAGATGGTTTCCCGCCTCAAAAAAATACATTCTGTAGTATAGAAAAGCTTAAAGATTTAAAGATTTATAACAGCCGTGCGAAGCTGAGGCTTGTCGCTATTACTTTATTTGTAACTCGCTTTTGCCCACAGCTTCGCCCGCGGACATAAAATATTGCCTATGTCACTCAATAATAAAGCAGCCTAGCAGCTTTCTATCGGTGAAAAAATGTTTGCAATCGGACCAGTACTTTCAGAGATTACCTCCTACAAACAAGAAACAAACTTAACGTCTATAAATTTTAGTGTAGATAGTGTAGATTCTTTTCGAACAAAATGGTGTCCTTGACCGGACTTAACAACGACAAACGAAAGGCTTTGTTTGCGGAAATCCTACGACTTTTTTTCTGTCTTATCTCTTTTAGATTTTGCTGCCACATGTGCCGATGCAAAGCCGATGGCTTTTCGGTTTTGCTTACATAATGTACTGTTTCCGTTTATATTCTCCTAGTACATTTAATTGGCTTCTTCGGTTCTAATGTAAGCTTGGATTTGTTTATTAAAAGCAGATAAAGATAAAACATCAAATAATTTCTCACGCTCTGTGTGGAGCGAAAGGGCGTGTTAAACTTTTGCTGACTAAAACTCGCCTGTGTTTCTTCAATTGCCCTTTACATCCCAAGGTACAGTAACTCTTTCGAACAATCTCGTAGCCCTGGCAGGCATCAGCCCCACCGGGCCCCGTCAAACTGACAGGACATTTGAAATCTTCTTTTTACAAGCTTTTACTTACCTGTCCCGATGTTTGTTTGCCTGTAATCAAATCCTGCAAATTTTTGTCCCATTTCGCGGTTACCGATCGAGCTAAAATTTTGCATGCTTATGTAGGTAAATTAGATGACAATGCAAAACTATTATGAAATTGAATTGATCTGATGATGGAACCGGAAGGTGGCCATAGAATTAGGACTCGTTTGATCCGTCTTGACGAGTCTTCTTCTTAGCGTATCGATGGCAAAACTAGTTAAATTCCTTGCCTGGCCCAGTATTCGGCCACGGCAATGCCGTCCGCTGATGTCAGTCATTAGGTCCCTACGTGAACAGGGCACGTCATGCAGGATCGAAGGTAGGTCATGGTCTGCGGAGAGACGCCGCACAAACACTGAAGATCGGAACCGTCCGAGAACCCCCATCTGTGGAGATTTTCTTTGCTGCGCCCAACTTGGGAGCGGAGTCTGTTTAGAGTTTTCCAGGTGGGCCATGGCAACTCTTTTTTGAAGTCAGTCGCAAAGTGCACTACACATTCCATTCCTTATAATGCCTTCAGAGTTTTTTGCCCTTGAAAACCAAAATTTCCCTCGCTCAAACACTCATTCAGCCCATCATTGACTACGCTGATGCCTGTTATTTGGATGTCACCGAGGAGCTTTTAAATAAACTTGAGCGTTTGCAAAATATTTGTATTCGTTTTGTTTTCAATCTTAAAAAGTATGATCATGTCTCAGGCTTTCGCAAGATACTCAAGTGGCTCCCTATTCGACTTCGCAGGAACTCTCGGATATTGTGTCTGCTATTTAACATCCTTCACAACCCTAAAACGCCCTCCTATTTGCGGGAACGCTTTTCCTACTCACGTCCCTCTGATGCACCTTGCAGATCGCATCTAAAGAATCTCCTAAAATCCCCTCCCCACTTCACTGATTTCTATTCCTACTCCTTCACTGCGCACGCGGTACGGTTGTGGAATTTACTACCGCCTGACATTAGGGGCTGCCAAACTATTGCAGTTTTTAAAAGAAGAGTGAAAGAACACTATCTTTCTATTTCGTCATAGTTGCATATTATTATGTATTATTTTATTATATTATTTAGTATGTATTTTTGTGATATTTATTTTATTATGTGTATGTATATAATTATAATAGTATATCTTTTTTCTTGTTTTAATTTTTTTTTTTTTTGGATGTTATATGTATTTTGTATGTACCAATTTTCCTTTTACTTCTACACACTGTGTCTACATCTCTATTTTCCCCAACTCTCCTTTCGCAGGTATGCTGGAAGAGATTTCTTTAGAAATAAGCATCACCTTTGTACTATTCTTCTGTTTCCTTCTTCTTTTCTTGTATTTATTATTGTGTGTACATAAATTGTTAAATAAATAAATAATAAATAAATAAACTCTTATTCAGGAGAGAGGATCTCCGACGGCTCGACAAAATCATCAGGAGGTTTAAAATTCTCCCGCCAGAGGTCGCATCTCTCCGGTCTCTCAGTCTTGACGAGTATTTTGGTACTAGATGATGGTAACCAGGGTCTGATTATGGAGCTGGAAGATGGCTATAGGAACTCATAAATAAGCACAATAAGATAACCCTACCGTGTTTGATCTTTTTGGAATGGTCTTGATGAGTATTAATTATATATACGCTATCACAGAGTACGAAACGAATATCTATTCTTAAAGTTTAATCAGACGTTCAAAACTACCCATCATGTTTACAGACCATTTTGCATCGCGTCAAGTTTTACACCCTCTCTTAAAATTTACGTCATCTTTATTTGTTATTATTCTACATAGTAACATTCTAGCATCTCTGTTTTGTACATTGTGAGATTTCATTAAGACATGTCTTTGCGCCCCAGCCGCCACAACAGGAGAAACCACGGGCGTCGGGAATCGCAGAGCGATCTCCGGCCACCCCGAAGGCACGGGCCTGCGGATGAAGAATAACCTGAGCCCGAGTCGTCGACGGCGCGTGTTTCACGCGTGCCTCAAACATATGTCAGCAAACCATAGGGGTGCAACAGGGCTGATACTCGCTAAGGCCACGGGAAATTTCCGAAAAGGTAGCCTGTAGTCCTAGAAAGCAAAGGGAAACTGAAAGACTCCACCCTAGATTGGGAACAGTCAAAAGATAAACGATGCCTGCAAGGTCCATGGATTGGTTCTGTAAAGGATAAACTCATAGTCCTGGAACACAAAAGGCAACTAAAGGAACATAGGTGGGGTTTTAGTCAGTAAAAGTCTGACACGCCCCTCGCGCGAGAGATATAGTAAGATTATTTCACGCCTCAAAAAAAAACCATGTTTTACAGACCATTTTGAATCAAGTTTTACATCCTCACTTAAAGTATCACGTCATCTTTATTTCTTATCTATACTTATAAAATGCTTTGTCTTAACAGACTGACTGACGGATCAACGAACAACCTAAAACTTGGAGGGTATTTTTTTTGTATAAAGTAGATAACCGATAAGAAAGATTTTTTTGAAATTCTACCCCTAAGGGTGTGAAAAACGGGGACAAAGTTTTTATGGGACAACGTGATTCCTTGGTCCAATCTACTTCAAATTTTGCGTGAACATTTTTTTAACAATATTGATGGAAAACGACGTACGTATTTTACTGAAATTCATCCCCTAACGGGGTTAAAAAGGGGTAGAAGGTCTATATATATGAAAGGAGAAACTGACTGACATATCAACGCACAGCCGAAACTACTGGGACTAGAAGCGTGAAATTGCACAAGCTTTCCTTTTATGACGTAGGCAAGGCTTTTTCAAAATTCACCCCTTAAAAGGATGAAACGGTGGTTCAAAGTTTGTATGGAGAAACCTACTTTTACGCGGGCAAAGCCGCTGGCAAAAGCTAGTCTTTCTACATAGTAACAATCTAACAACTCTGTTCCTACATAGTAACAATCTAACAACTGTATTCCTATATAGTAACAATGTAACAATTATATTTCTACATAGTAACAATCTAACAACTCTAATTCTACATAGTAACAATCTAACAACTATATTTCTACATAGTAACAATCTAACAACTCTAATTCTACATAGTAACAATTTAACAACTATATTTCTACATAGTAACAATCTAACAACTCTAATTCTACATAGTAACAATCTAACAACTGTATTTCTACATAGTAACAATCTAAGCACTGTATTTCTACATAGTAACAATCTAACAACTATATTTCTACATAGTAACAATCTAACAACTGTATTTCTACATAGTAACAATCTAAGCACTGTATTTCTACATAGTAACAATCTAACAACTATATTTCTACATAGTAACAATCTAACAACTCTATTTCTACATAGTAATAATCTAACAACTCTGTTCCTACATAGTAACAATCTACCAACTCTATTTCTACATAGTAACAATCTAACAACTCTGTTCCTACATAGTAACAATCTAACAACTCTATTTCTATATAGTAACAATCTAACAACTCTGATTCTACATAGTAACAATCTAACAACTGTATTTCTACATAGTAACAATCTAACAACTGTATTTCTACATAGTAACACTATAACAACTATATTTCTACATAGTAACAAGCTAACAACTCTGTTTCTACATAGTAACAATCTAACAACTCTGATTCTACATAGTAACAATCTAACAACTCTGATTCTACATAGTAACAATCTAACAACTGTATTTCTACATAGTAACAATCTAACAACTGTATTCCTACATAGTAACAATCTAACAACTATATTTCTACATAGTAACACTATAACAACTATATTTCTACATAGTAACAAGCTAACAACTCTGTTTCTACATAGTAACAATCTAACAACTCTGATTCTACATAGTAACAATCTAACAACTGTTTTTCTACATAGTAACAATCTAACAACTATATTTCTACATAGTAACAATTTAACAACTGTATTCCTACATAGTAACAATCTAACAACCCTGTTTCATACAATATGAGATATCTTTACGACACGGTTATTGTTTCAAATCGCGAGCTTAGATGAGATTTTATTGGTGAGAGGTTGTATAAAGTAAGGAGTGATAACTGAAGAGAGTAATAGTATAGTAGTTGCAGATCTAGTGTAGTTTAAGTTTTATTACAAGTGTTTCATTACTACTGTTGTTGTGAATGCAATTCTAACTATGTCAAATGTGATTTAGTGAGAAATGGTGAAAAAATAATCATAGCTTCAATTTTATTAAGAGCTTTAACACAAATATAAATAAAGCAGTTCAGCAGTGGTAGCCAAGTGGTAATGGCCCCAATTTGGGGGTTCAAACCCAGCCAGATGCATTACTTTATGTAATTTATTGCATCACAACTGCTCTCCAAACGGTGAAGGAAAACATCGTGACGAAACCGACATGTCCTAGAACCAAAAATTCGAAGACATGTGACATCCACCAATCCACACTAGGCCGGCGTGGATGATTACGGCCCATTCAAGGGAATGAAGAAGAGAGACATAGGTACTATATACCATATAAGAAGACCTGAGTCCCAGCTGCGGGCACATTATAAAGTTGATTATGCAATTATGCTTAAATTAAGATTACTAGGTTTAGTAGGTTAGTAGACCAGTTGAGGTAGATTACTTGGAATCGTGTTATGATAAAAAATATTTTTCAACGCACTACTCGAAAACCCAAAAATCTGTTAAACCTACTTGTGTGTGTGATTTATTGTATCAAGCTTGTCGCTGGGCAGCATCACTTCGAGCCGGGCAGCTCTTAATAAGACATACGAAAAAATAAACTAAACATTGAGTATGTTTATAAGGATTTGCTTATATTTTTTGAGTGTGTTTAAAACCATCGCTTAATCCACGTGGGCAAGACTCGGCTTCGCAGTCGAGTCGAGAGATGAGGTGGTGTCGTCACCACCTCACCTTCCGCTCGGGCGTTTATTCCACCTTGTTCGGCAATGATAATAATAATAATCGGTCTCTAAAAAAGTCGTTGGCCCATTCAAGTAAAATATTTTATAACAATTTCGCTGTATTTTTTTTCCGCTGTAAGTCTAATTTTTTCATTCCAAAGCCAGTTTTATCTATTACTGAAAGATGGATACTAAAAGAAACGTAAGCGTTGTGGCCCAATTTCGTATCTCAGGATAATGGGTCCAGGGGATTCGGGATAAGCCATGAGATGAGCTAATTTTTTAAATTAATTATTTCTTAGGACCTAAAGAATTTTCATTGGGAATTTCTTTTTATCTTATATTTCATTTTAAAAGTCCGCACCAATGGATAAGTAAGTACTAGTAAAGCCTTCTTGAAGGTATTTTTAATTTTAATTGTTTTTCTTATTACTCGAACTATATAGAACTGGTTATTATAATTGCTCTTACTGTTACGTCCAGAATCCACGATCATCAGAATCCCAAATAACGATAAAGACGGGTTCACACCAGCATCGAGTCGACAGTGAAGTAGCTGGGACTCACCGGTGGAGCATCATGGAACAGTTCCGACATTTGGCTCCCAGACTGGGGCTGTCTTCAAGTGGCTCCTGTCAAATCTAAGAGTTCAAACGCCTCTTATCTGAAGCTCTACGTAGCTACGGAGCCCCATACGCCTCGTCGTTTATACCGCGTATATCGAGGGACTGGAATAATTTGCCTGCTGCGGTTTTCCCGTCCGATTATAATTTGGGTCTCTTCAAGGCTAGAGTGAATAGGCTCTTAATAAATTAGTGCGCCTCACCATCTACGATTGCATTACTACTTACCAACAGGTGGGATCGCAGTCAAGCACTAATTTATATCAATTAAAAAAAAATACAGAGCCATAAACCACACGACCCCCGTGTGGTTTATGGCTCTGTATGGGGCTTCGGCGTGTTTTTTTCTTTTTTTTTTAACTGTGTAATCATTTTTATTTTGACTCGGTAGCTATTTAGATACTTGACTACATATATTTTCATATTATAAATATTTTACTACCAAAACAAATTAATATCTTTGACAACTAAATGACATGTTAAGTACACTCCGGTGACAAATATTATGCTTGAAAAATATCTGTCATTTGTATCAAAGATTTCACTTAGTAATTTCTACCCTAACTTATGATTACCCTAATGAAGTTTACCGTCTAATTGCTGAGTAGGTATAACCCCAGATTGTAACGTCTACAATTCATAAAGGGGTTCCATCATTTTGTGATTTATTAACCAGCGTGGGACGCGTTTAATGTTTATTTATTTATTTATTTATTTATTTATTTAATAACACATACAATTGTTTTAACAGGCATACCCAAGATAACAAATGTAGTCGCAAAATAGGTAATAATATAAAATAAGTAATGTTATATTTCTTCTCCTTGCTTCATATATTAAAATATTTCTCTTAGCTTAAACAATACGTCTGATGACAGATTTAAATGAAATATTGGTTGTTATGACACAATTTCTTATTATTAAAAGATATGTGTATTTGTCACTTGATTTTGTTATGTAACTAATTTAATACTAAAACAAGAAAAATAACTCCCGAGCATTGCGAGGGAGTTAATATTTTAGAATGTCGTAGAAAGTTATCTTATGGAAACAGGGATAAAATATGCTATTCTAGAACATGGTCTACCCCTGCGATAAATTATATTCGAATCCGTTCAGCTGTTTGTGCGTAAAGGAGTAATAGACACACACGCTCACAAACATACTAACTGTGTCGCCTTTATAATAATATTGAGATTTTTTACAGTCTACAAGAAAAGTTAAAAATACAATTATTTATTAGGATAAAACAATTCCACAATTTTTGCTTTTTTATGATTGTAAAGTGTTTTATTTGTCACTTCTCATGTAATATTTTGAATTTACAAATTCAGTAAGTATAATATGTTTTTTGATTATTTAATTACTTTTGTAAGTTTGATTTATTTATTTGAATGAATTTAATACACCCATGACTTATATAATTTTAATGTGGAGTTTTAATTCGTAATTTAATTGTATACAATATATACATGGGAATTTCATGTCGGGTAATGTGTATGTGTATAGTTACAGAACACAATTTTAAGTATTCTAATAACAAAAAAAATATTTTCTGAGTATCTATACATATAATAAAACAGTAAAATGGTGGAGCGTTGGTATTAGTTGGCGCAAAAACTACTGAACCAATCCTGTTCAAATTTTGCATACATAATCCTTATAGGCCGGGTCAACTGTTAGGCTACATATTATCACGCTTTTTGCTATGGGGAGTGAGCAATATTCCAAAATGTCGATATTGAACGAGAATCGCTCTAAGTTCGATCCTCAGATACAGTTAATATTTTTGTGATTGTTTTGGTGTTTTTTTGTACATAATATAGAATGATATTTCCAGAACAATAATAAAATGGCTTTTTATGTATTTTTAAATTGCCATCGACATTTTTATTTGATATTTTTCCAAATATTTCAGTAAAAACCCATCAAAACTCATATTAAAATGGAACCGGAGATAAAAAATACACTTTTTTTTTTTAATTTGGTTAGGAATTTAAGGTCAAAAATGAAAATCATCACGCTATTTGGTACAAGGAGTCAAGCAGACAAGCAATGACGTGTATTTAAGAACGGCTATTTAGAACTAAATTCTGCAAGGACCGTGGCGCAGTAGTATAGTGACGGATCCGCGTTTGCTATGTTGCGAGTTCGAACCTCGCATAATTTTTGTTTTTTTTTTTTTTTAATTGATATAAACTAGTGCTTGACTGCGATTCCACCTGATGGTAAGTGGTAATGCAATCGTTGATGGTGAGGCGCACTAATTTATTGAGAGCCTATTCACTCTAGCCTTGAAGATTGTGATTGTTTTCTTATATTTTTTATTTATTTATTGCTTTTTTTAGTACTTTAGGGCTTTTATTTTTATTTTGTAAGTTAGTTTTAATTACGTTATTATTAGATTTAAATGTATATAAAATGAATAAATACAATTCATCTGTGAAGTAAGTTTTTATACGTATTATTTGTATCTCTAGAAAGTAATCAATTCGTATTAATATCAAAGCGAATTAAAAACTTCATTGATTTCTTTTACAGTACTACATCTTATTATTTTTAAATTTAACTTCAGAACTTCTATCATCACTTTAAAGACAGCGCATTGGGAAGGGTTTACACCGTTCATCCCAATAATGGATAGTGTCATTATTTTCGATGATTGCTTCACACTGTACGGGCCCCAACGTCATCACGATCAACACTGGGACGACACTGACAGTGACGGAGGCCAGCATCACCGATAGCCCCAGACGACTGCGACATTTGTTTGCCATTATTTTAGTATTTTGTGGAGTCATAAACCCAGGTCGGTTGTGGGTCTTATGGTGGAATGGCAACAGCGACTGTCGCAACCCAGTGCTGGGCACGCCACAATTATGGCGGTAAGTCCCCTCTTTGAGGAGTGGCTGGAAAGACCACATGGCGTCCTTACCTTCCACATGACGCAGGTCCTCACCGGACATGGTAAGTTCGGGAGCTTCCTGCACCGGATTCGTGCGGAAGAAACGCCTGGGTTCAACCATTGTGTGGACCGCCCGGAGGACACGTTGGAGCATACGGTAGAGGTGTGCCCCGCCTGGGCAGAGCTCTGCCGTGTCCCCGTGGGGGCGACCGGCGGCAGTGATCTCTCGCGCCGGGCCTTGGTACAAGGTATGGTAGGAGCGAGGAGGAGTGGCAGGCGGTCGCCTCCTTCTGCGAAGCAGTAATGCTAGCAAAGGAGGCGGTCGCACGTGTGAGAGAACGGCCTTCACGCCCCGCCGCCGTCCCGATCCCTATTTTCAGACACCGTAGGCGCTGGCTTGCGGACGGCGAGCAATGGGTAGCTCGCCATCCGACCTTCCGGTAACCGTCCGGACCGAGCCCAAGTTGTCGACGGCGCGTAGTGTTCCACGCGCGCCTCAAGGAGATGTCAGCAAAACCGTAGGGCCCCAGCAGGGTCGAAGCCTTCTGGGGCCATGTGATGCGAAAGAGAACCCCGGGGCCCTGGAACGAAGGCAAAGAAGGAACAGGAGTGGGTTTTTAATCAGTAAAAGTCTGACACTATCTCACGCTCCACCCAAGAGCGAGGAATGTCATTGGATGATTATCCCACCAAAAAAAATAGGTCGGTTGTGGGTAAATTATCGCCATCATCTGTCCGAAGACTTTTTACGTGCTTTAAGGTGTACTACTGAGGGTGACATTGAACAGAACAACGAACGCGTTTCGAATAGTTGTCTAGGTTCACTTCAAGACGTGGTCATTTCTATCGGTGGCAATCCACTGGACTGGTCGGATATGGATTACCGGCTCCGCAATCATTGGCATATCAAGGTCGAGGAAATCGGGGTGATATCGTCAATGATCTCGACTCACCTCAGAACAAAATGTCCCTGCATTTTTAACATCGTCGCGTTAGGCTCAGCCAAGGTAAAATATTTTTCATTAATGCTCCAGGTGGAACAGGAAAAACATTCGTTGCCACTGGCATCCTTGCAGAAATAAGGTGACAAGGCAAAATAGTGATTGCGACTGCCTCTTCTGGAATTACTGCCACACTGCTTCCAGGGGGCAAAACAGCGCACGTAATGTTTAACATTCCCATCGATTTAGAGAGCAACGAAATGCCAGTGTGTGGGCTATCACGCAACTGTGACAAAGGTTGGGTACTCAAGGATTGCTCTTTAATCGTATGGGATGAATGTACTATGGCGAATAGAAAAGTAGTGAAGGCTGTAAACAGAACCCTGCAGGACATACGCAGGAATCAAGATGTGATGGGAGGTGTCACTGTTTTGTTTAGCTGCGATTTTCGGCAAACTTTGCCTGTGGTGTCGCGAGAAATTAGGGTTGACGAGATGAATGCTTCGTTGAAACGATTAAATCTATGGTCACGAGTTTACAGACTGCGCTTGACCAATAACATGCGAGCTCAGTTGGGTGGATATACTCAAGAATTCTTGGACGTTCTTTTAAAAGTTTGGTGAAGGCAACTTACCAGAAGAGAGCTCTGAAGTGCGCCTACCAGAGACTCTAAGCAAAGTAGTTCCCACTATTGAAGAACTAATTTGTCTGGTGTCCGGGGACGTCGGTCGAATACCGCTACAAGAGAATTCTTGGGTGTGTGAACGGGCCATTTTAACACCCAAAAATGATCAAGCTGCAGCAATTAACGAAAGCGTTCTTTCGCAAATTGATGCGAATGAAGTGGTATTTCTATACTTCTATAAATACTGTTTTAGAGCAAGATGACGCTATATATTATCCCGTAGAGTTTCTGTATTGGAACGGCAAGTGGACTCCCGGCGCACACTATCCAGCTGAAGGTCGGTGTCCCGATCATGCTGCTACGGAATTTAACTCCACCTAAACTATGTAACTGGGCCTAGCTCAAAGTCATCTCTCAAATATTATTGAGGTGGAAATTCTAAAGGGTTGTGGCGTCGAGGAAACAGTGTTTATACCCCGAATACCACTAATCTCTCACAATTACCCCTTCTAATTCAAGCGTGTGCAGTTCCCTGTAAGCGTATGCTTCGCAATAATAATAATCTAAAGGCTGCAGGTGTTGATCTCAGGACAGCTGCTTCTCACACGGATAGCTGTATATCGCTCGCTCCCGCGTCACCAGTCCTGAATCTCTGTACATTTCGGCTCCTGAAAGTAGGACTAGAAATTTGGTTTACAGAGAAGTTTTATAAGAAAAGTAAAGTTTTGGTTTATGATTTATCCGCAAAAACAAATTGTGTTAGAAATATAATGGTTATTTGCGGACGAAGTCGCGGGCAACAGCTAGTATGAAATAAATAAATAATAATTATAAGTATGACTGAAAGTTCCAGTATATATTAATCCATCCATACTCATATTATAATGTAAATCTCTCTGTCAGTCTGTTTGTTCCCTTTTATATATTACGGCTACTTAACTTACTAAAATAAACACAATGCTTTGGTTGACATTTAAGAGACCATTATTTTACATAGACTCCACACATATTGGCAAGCGTGCTCCATCGTCGACCACATCATCGCTTACCATCAGGTGAGATGGTGGTCAAACGCGAGCCTATCATTAATAATAATAAAAAAAAAAATTTTTGTAAAAAAACGGATTCTTCACAAGAGCAGAATTTGTCACTATGTCGCTTTCTGTAAGATTTGAGGTTCCATTAAAAATCTACATAATTTCGAACTCATATGTGATACTCGTTTAGGAGTATATACCATAACTAATTGACTGGGTGTAAACCTTATTACTTTGGCCTTCTTGTCATAACTAGCTTTCTAACTTGTGCTTTTTTAATATTAATTACGGCACATCGTGACAGATGACTTTTCAGATTATGACGTCCTACGTAATCTAATTGATTTTTATTTTCCAACATTTATTGTCATATCTGTTTGAAATGTAGGTATTTTTTTTTTCGTTGGGAATATCATCTTATGACATCCACGTTCTTGGCCGGGCGGGAGATAGTGTCAGACTTTTACTGACTAAAAACCCACTCCTGTTCCATCGTTGCCTTTTGTACCAGGGCCGAGTCTTCCTTTCAGAATCAGACCCTTGGCCCCAGTAGGCTTCGACCCTGCTGGGCTCCTACGGTTTGCTGACATCTCATTGAGGCGCGCGTGGAGCATTACGCGCCGTCGACGACTTGGGCTCGGTCCGGACGGTTACCGGACGGTCGGAAGGCGAGCTACCCACTGTTCGCCGTCCGCAAGCCCGCGCCTACGGTGGCCGGAAATCGGGATCGTAATCGGAAGAATACTCAAGAGCATCCCCTTAAGTTCCAAGATCTAAGCGTTGAGCACAAACATGAGTTTTGACAACCGCACTGAGTCACTTGTAGATAGTTCATCTCCACACTACGTCTGTGTCCCTAGTACCAGGCCTGGCGCACTTCTAACTATAGGTATAGAAATCTGCCTACGCCCGCGGCCTCTCTTGCGAGGCTTATTTCGGTAGAGTGTCACACGCGTGTTCGATTTTCCGCTTGACCCGTGCTAACAAAAAATATTTTTGAATTCTTTACCGAATATTCTATCGAGTTTTTATTTCAAGTATTTGCGACATTTTTCACGTAAACGAGTCAATGACCTTAAAATCATTTCATATAGTAGACCTCCCAGTACTAGTGACTACCTGACTAATGCAAGGTCAACATAATTGGAATTATATCTTACAAAATGTTAATTATTATGTATAATAACGTCTTAAACGACCTACCTTTTAAAAATTACATATGAACGCAAAGCTAACGCACATATAAAACCAACAAAGTCATATACACTTCATTTTAATTACCTATTTCATTTGTTTAGATACCTAACTAAATGTAAACAATCTCTTGACACTTCTATGAGATGACTTTTAAAAACATATTTTTTAAAGTATGGATATAAGTAAATAGGTAGAAATCAATTAGGTACCTATCTACCATATAATTTTAGAAAATCTGATTATATTTTATGTAATAAAACGTAACTACCTATTTCACATTTTTCAAAAACACACCAGTCCTAACCCTATAAAAAGAGCGGCCTGTTCAAAGGCGCATAACGGGCATAATAAAAGAGACTCTCGTCACGCGGACTTACGGTGCATTTTGATTCGTTACGAGCGCCACTGGATCTAGTAGGCTAATAAAATCAAGGTCGTGTCCGTGCCGTGCAATGTATTATGGACATTATCGCTGTTGTTAGTAGGTTTAAATTCGTATGTTGGCTATCACGGAGTGCAATTTCTGTACTTGTACTATTTCTTATTCTGTGCTAGTACTCGTATAATCCTCGAAATTGTCAGGGATTTTACAAAAGGTCTGTTTTGGTTGTTTTATTGCTCCAAGTTTACGTAATTTGGGTCACGTGTAACATAACTATAATGATGACTACATTAACTGAAGAGTTAGGTAGGTAAGTTAAGGGCTACGCAGACAGACGTGACATGTAAACGACAAGTATTTTTACTGTTTCGTAAAACACTTTCAATTAAAATCGTTGTTGCATAGTTGTGTAATTATTGTACTATGCGATTTAAATAAGAATAGGAACGTCAATGACCTCTATCGGTCAAATATCACTTGAAAAGTACGCTTTGTAAAGAAAACTTATTTTCGTATCAATATTTTTTTTTTAATTTGTTTAATCGAGTCTAAGTTAAATCTAAGTCAGTAAATTTATGGTGGAATGGCGACAGCGACTGTTGCAACCCAGTGCTGGGCACGCCATAATTATGGCGATAAGTCCCTTCTTTGAGGAGTGGCTGGAAAGATCTCACGGCGTCCTTACCTACCGCATGACACAGGTCCTCACCGGACATGGTAAGTTCGGGAGGTTCCTGCACCGGATTCGTGCAGAAGAGACGCCCGGGTGCCACCATTGTGTGGACCGCCCGGAGGACACGGTGGAGCATACGGTAGAGGTGTGCCCCGCTTGGGCAGAGCACCGCCGTGTCCTCGTGGGGGCGATCGGCGGCAGCGATCTCTCGCGCCGGGCCTTGGTACAGGCCATGGTCCGGAGCGAGGAGGAGTGGCAGGCGGTTGCCTCCTTCTGCGAAGCAGTAATGCTAGCAAAGGAGGCGGCCGATCGCGTGAGGCAACGGTCCTCACGCCCCAACAGCCGCCGGGATTCCGATCCCGATTTCCGGCCACCGTAGGCGCGGGCTTGCGGACGGCGAGCAATGGGTGGCTCGCCGTCCGATCGTCCGGTGACTGTCCGGACCGAGCCCAAGTCGTCGACGGCGCGTAGTGTTCCACGCGCGCCTCAAGGTGATGTCAGCAACCGTAGGGGCCCAGCAGGGTCGAGGCCTACTGGGGCCATGGGTGATGCGAAAGTGACCCCCGGGGCCCTGGAAAAAATGGCAAAGAAGGAACAGGAGTGGGTTTTTAGTCAGTAAAAGTCTGACACTATCTCTCGCTCCGCCCAAGAGCGGGGGATGTCATTAGATGATTTTCCCACCCGAAAAAAAAAAAAAAAAAGTCAAGAAAATGATTTAAGTAATAATTGGATACAGAAACTGTTTTCTTTCTCATTTCCATTGTTGGCAACAATTCGTCTTCTTCTTCCATTCGCCACTACACTGACACTTCACACAATGCAGAGATGAGGAAAATTGAAGAACTAAATTTTTCGTTTATGATTTGTAAATATTTTTTTTTTAAATGTCTTGATTTGTTTTGACAGCTATGACGTCACAACATGGCGCTATACTGTGCCAGTCTTTGGGAGCCTTCAAAAATTTAAAAAGGTTGTGACGTTTTGGTTTCAAGGTACTAAAGCCTTATAAAATTCAGAGTAGCTAAATAAATAAATAATTTAAAATTAATTTAAATTTCACGGATTACGCTAAAATATAACTTGTCGTATTCCAAGGGGAGCCCAAAGAAACGATGGATGGATTGTGTGAGGAGTGATATGAAAGAAAAGGGAGTTAGTGATAGCGTTACGGTTGACTGGGCAGAATGAATGAAAAAATAAACGTGTTACACCGACCCCAAGTAACATAAGACAAGGGCATAGGAAGGGCAGAAAAATGATGTCGCGAAAATATGATTTAGCACATTTGTATTGACACGATATTTCGTTAAAAAAATCGATAAAGTATCGAGCATGGATTTTACAGATATACGTATAATATTATCTAAAAGTCGTGACGAATTTCTTTAAAAATCACTGTGTTTAATAAGTTTTAGGTAAAAAAAGAATTAAGAATTGAAACCGTTACTCTCAATTCCAAAACCATTTACAACCATTCATTTTAATAACTCGAGTTCTCTTAACATTAAATTGTGCATTCAAAACTCCGCAACTTGTTCCCTAATTAGCATTGTTTAGTTAATTCACCCACCGCGCTGTTCCATATAATTGTTTTAGTTCATTAATGTTACATCTCTTCTGCGGTTTTGCTGTCCTGGTACATTTAACAGTTGAAATGTAAATTGCTAGTGTGGAAGATTAATTGATATGGGCTACGCTTGCACCCTAGATAAATATAATAACCTAATCCTTATTATACGCGTAATTTGTTGCGCCATTAAAGACGTGATTAACGTACAAACTTATATTTTTTGGTGTTTAATACCAACGACTCACTCCGGCTTCGAGCGGAATAAATTTGTTTTTTAATTTTCCAAAAGAGTCTTTCAAACGAGTACAATAAAACAAGGCAACGTCATTAATACGTTAACTAAGAAAAAATTGGTTGCCTGTAAAGTCGGTATACGGGCGAAAGTTTTACGTGACAACGACTTTGAGTGGTAAAATCTTTTTATGTCTGTCTCTCTCGCTCTTACGCGTTCGCGCTCGGACGCGTGCCTCTCACTCGCTCTCATTGTGAGCGCATAACGTGAGCGGAGCGTAACGCAGTTTCTTGAAGTGTCACCCGGCAAACCAATTTATAAGACGTTGTCACGTCAAAACTACTTGATTAGATTAAACACTGAAAAGCACGTTCTTTTTATAATTTATGAAAAATTTGAATATAGAATCCACTAATCAGTAACGATTAAAAAGTTTTATAAATAATGTTGTGTGTTTTTGACGTGACAACGTCTTATAAATTGGTTTGCCGGGTGACACTTCAAGAAACTGCGTTACGCTCCGCTCACGTTATGCGCTCACAATGAGAGCGAGTGAGAGGCACGCGTCCGAGCGCGAACGCGTAAGAGCGAGAGAGACAGACATAAAAAGATTTTACCACTCAAAGTCGTTGTCACGTAAAACTTTCGCCCGTATACCGACTTTACAGGCAACCAATTTTTTTTTTTATTAATTATTATATGGGTAGTACTAGGATAACATGAAATAAAAGACAGTTTGCTTACTAATACAGAACTGTGGCCAACATTTTTAACCAGAAAAATGAAGTAACACTTTTACTCGACTTCGCAATTTCATCAGGACGCTTGTGCTTTACACACATAGTCGCGATTCTTAGAAAAATGTAGCACTTGACATCACATTAGTAGCAAAGAAAATTCACAAAGCAATAACACCATCGTCTCACTTTCCATTGCGTTTAATAACCGTAAATAAATCGTTCTATATTCTGTAAAATGTGAAAATTGCCCTCGAAACCGACGAAATAATAAAAAATAATGGTGTTTTTATTTAAACACGGCGAAACTCAAGTGGGATGGAATTTTTCGCGCCTACAATTTGTTCTGTCGGGCGAGCCGTTTGCACTTTATTTTGTCAAGATTTAGGGGTAATGGAAACGGTAGAGGTACCAGGAATGTAGGCAACGTGAGAAGGTTAAATTATATTGTAGGGTCATATTGCTAGTAAGACATGAAGGTACTGAGCTACTTCAAAATAATATTGGTGTCTTACTCGGTAATTTACAAAGAAACAAGGTTAAATGTCGGTATTGTATTTATGTATTTTACATTATTTATGTTATTTTACGCCGACAGACATAAATCTTATCTCCATCTAAAGGTTGTCTGTAGTCCTATGCGATAAGCGATATTGTACACTTGTTTATATAAATGTTTGTCCTGTGTTAACATGAGGTATGCAATAAATTAAATTCTTGCTTTTTACAGCCGTAGTATCTTATATCATAGAATATTCTAAGTCAATCAATCAATAAAAAACGTTTATTTGAAACTAGCTTCTGCCAGCGGCTTTGCCCGCGTTACAATAGGTTTCTCCATACAAACTTTGAACCCCCGTTTCATCCCCTTAGGGGGTGAATTTTGGAAAATCATCTCTTAATTTTAATCGTGTACACTAACTACTCCTTACCAGCACTCTCTTAAAACGGTGAAAGAAAACATCGTGAGGAAACCGGCATGTCCTAGAACCAAAAATTCGAAGACATGTGACATCCACCAACCCGCACTGGGCCCGCGTGGTGGATTACGGCCCATTCCCTCTCCTAGAGAGGAGGCCTGCGTCCCAGCAGTGGGAACATTATAAGGCCGACTATGCTATGCTCTCTTAATGCTCGCCTACATCGTAGAAGGAAACCTCGTGCAAAATTTCATGTTTCTAGTCCCAGTAGTTTCAGCTATGCGTTGATATGTCAGTCAGTCAGTTTCTCCTTTTATAAATATAGATAAATCATTTGCAGGCACTTTTAAATTGTCAAAATGTCGGTCAGTCAAAAAGTGAAGCTAAATTACACGTTCCAAAATGTAGATCTCTATGGAGAAGAACGTGCAAGAAACTTCATGGACGAAGTGGTTCTATCGCTTAAAACTTATTTAGTAAATTAATATCTACCATTTCTATACCAACCCGTTTCGGAAATAGAGGATGATTTATGTTATACTATGATAGATTTGATATACATAAATTATATCGATATTATTATTATAAACCCATCCAGTAACCGCTATATGCTCGTTATTTTGTTTGTTTGAGCGCCTTCATTCGGTGAGTGTATGTTTTATTCAGCAGTCTTTCTCGTCAGCTGATGTTTCGAAATAGAGCGATCACTAGTTTGTTTGTTTGGCTATATAATTATGGCTATATAATTATACATATTTATTTTAGGAGAGATTATTACTTTTTTTTTCATTTATTTGGTTCTAAATTTATACAAGTAATAATACAGATGATGCAAATCATAAATTCGTTAGAATTTTTTGAGTCGATGGGGCCGAAAGGTTCTTTTTTTACGTGGAAAATTAAATGAATTCTCGCGTTCTGGGTGGAGCGAGACGAAGGGTCTGATTTTTACTGATTATGATCCACAGTGTTCCTTCGGTTACCCTTTTTACAAGGGCTACAGTAACCCCTTCGAACGAACCGCAGCCCATTTCAGTCTAAGTCTATTTTACTGAAATCTCTTTGGGACATGCGTGGAACTCAACGCGCCGACGACTCAGGCTTGGTCCTAACTGGACAGCAAGACAACCCATTGCTCGCCATCCGCAAGCCCGTGCCTATCGTGACCAAAAATCATCCTGCATCTTTTTTCGCACAGGTCATTGCGGTTACACTTAGTAGATTAAAACAGCTTTTATCCAGATTTACTATCACTCGTAAAAACATTAAAGTCCTATAAAAACACAGAAAACATCTTCTCAAAGTCAGCGAAAGTGTTTGTCTATCTGCCTTGTGTTATCTTTATCTCCAGAGAAGGGTTGGCAACATGCCACGACACTTTATCTCCGGCTTTACACCTGACATGTTGCTCTCTGTGCGCTTTAAATATAAAGGCACGAACAGAAAATTGTATCCATTCACTTAGAAATACTTACAGTTTGAAAACAGAACTAAACTGAATTTTATTTTTCTGGGTTTGGTCTAGCTAGATGGCGTTAAACGTCCTTTTCGAGGTACATTTTCATACAACCGCTCTTATGTGATTATGATGTTATTACTCATCGTTATCTAGATATTTTGGATACACAGCTATCTTTTGGATATTATCTAGGCTTCTATAGAAATCAAAACATAAATTTGTATAAAACTAATCTAGTAAAGACCTCTGAAAATCTGCAATTTTACGTGAACTTTAGCCCTGTATAATGTACTCATTTATTGAAATTATAAAAAGTACATCAAAAAATGCCTTGCACATTTAATCGAGATTCTCAATGATGACAAATTTTCTGAAAAAATTTTAAGGGTATAAAAAAAAAAAACACGTATTTCCTGGAACAAGTTCTGTGAAATATTCGAGTAAATCACAGAATTACCGAATGTCCACAGAGTTTTCAGGCATTATATCTCTTTTTTTTTTGCATTGCCTCTTCATCAAACATCGCTTTGGATTACGTTAGAGGAAGCAACAAGCTTTTAAACCATGCTCGATGTTGACGATAGGCGAGTGGAAAAGGACCCTCTTAAGTGTATTAATCATGATCACACTAATATAAGTCGAAAGTTTGTCCCACACTCGCATGGTTGAGCAGATTTCGACGAACTTGGTACACTTAAAGGGAAGACCATGTCCTGAAATAGTACATGGATACTTCTAGCCCCCGGATTATGTTCCTTTGGGACCATTTTCGATTTTTATTCGGTTATTTGTATAACCTTTTGAGTGCGTAATTAGAGACACAATAGAAAGACAATGGCGCGTGAACGCCGGCGTTAATGCGGGGATCAACAGCATAATTTGATATATATGTATGTTATTATTATTATTTTTTAAGTTATGTGTCATGTTTGTGCAAATAAACTGTTTTTCTTTCTTCTTTTCTTCTGAAGCCGCTGGCAGATACTTGTAGTAGGTACACTACAGCATCATCATCATTTCAGTCGAAAGACGTCCACTGTTGGACATAGGCCAAGTGTCGCCATAATGACCGGTCCTGTGCGTTTCGCATCCATCGCGCGTTTCTTTGCGTGATCACATCAGAAACGAAGATATCCGCAGTAGAACCAACGTTACAGACATAGCCTAAAGAATCGCCGAACTTAAGTGGCAGTGGGCAGTGCAAATTGCTCGCAGAACAGATGGTCGATGGGGACGAAAGGTTCTGGAATGGCGACCACGTACCGGAAGACGTAGCGTTGGAAAGCTTCCCACAAGGTGGACCGATGACCTGGTGAGGGTCGCGGGAATCCGATGGAGTAGGTACATATTTCCAGTAAAATCAGTGCAAACAATTTACTTACTTGTCCTTCCCTGAAGTCTCCTTTTTGAAGTAAAATGGTGTCGAGTCTCGGGTCGTGAAATTTTAAAGTTCTCTCGACCTTACATTCTTAGTATAATTGCATCTTGATGTACATTTTATAGTATGTTTTTAAAATAATCTGAGTTTTATATCAAGTGAGAATGTTGGTCCTTTTAGAAGCAGTTTTACTGTTTAAATAGGTAATAGTTTTGAATGTTGAATAAATTTATTAAGGAAAATACAACAATTTTTTTTTTCAATATTTTTTTTAAATATTTTTTTATATACATATATTATTAGCTACACATATCTTATTTGCTTTTTAAAATACGATCCTATAGTTTTTAAAATTAATGCGTTATCAGTCTTTTAATATTCCCTCTGCTGGGGCTCAAGCCTCTTCTTTAGGAGAGGGAATGGGCCGTAATCCACCATGCGGGCCCAGTGCGGATTGGTGAATGTCATATGTCTTCGAATTTTTGATTCTAGGACATGCCGGTTTCCTCACGATGTTTTCCTTCACCGTTTTGAGAGCAGTGGTGATGAAATAAATTACACAAAGTAATGCGCCTGGCTGGGTTTGAACCCGCGACCTACAATTCGTAAGTCGGGGCCGTTACCACTCGGCCACCACTATGAGCAGTGGTCTCCGAGTGGTAACGGCCCCGTATTCGGGTGTAACGGATTCGTATAATCATCATCATCATCATCATTTCAGCCGAAAGACGTCCACTGCTGGACATAGGCCTCCCCCAAGTGTCGCCACAATGAACGGTCCTGTGCGTCTCGCATCCATCGGATTCCCGCGACCCTCACCAGGTCATCGGTCCACCTTGTAGGAGGCCTTTCAACGCTACGTCTTCCGGTACGTGGTCGCCATTCCAGAACCTGTCGGCCCCAACGGCCATCCGTTCTGCGAGCAATGTGCCCTGCCCATTGCCACTTAAGTTTGGCGATTCTTCATGCTATGTCGGTAACCCTGGTTCTCCTGCGGATATCCTCATTCCTGATTCGATCACGCAAGGAAACTCTGAGCAAAGCCCTTTCCATTGCCCTTTGGGTGACTGATGAGGCCCATTGATTCGTATAAATTGAAATTAATTTAAAATCAAACACAACAAATATTTCTATGGCCTACAGATAGACTATTCTGAGCCTGGATGTCTTCTGTATGTAAGTTCACATGTTGTGAACGCACCCATGGTACTAGAGTAATTCCTAGTATGGGACATTTTTTTTTAAATAAATTATTTTTATTTAATACCACAAGTGATTTTAATATGGTTTCTAATTTAATTACCCAACAACACCCACAAGTTAAATTTTTAGGCGTAGGCACGATAAGTTTCTTCCAAAAAAACAAAATCATATTTTTATAACATTATACCAGCTATTATTCTAGCTATCAATAACATAAAACATTGCTGAGAAAAACTTAATAAGTATGGAATTTTCTAACTTCATAATAACAAAAGAGAAAAAAATAACTCAAGGACTCAATAAGTCCTTCCCACGTAAGAAACCTTCGCACATCAGACGCCATTTTTCTTTCTTTGCGGATTTAAAATAGGTCGTGATAACGAGGAGCTTCGATGAAAAGGAACAACTTATGTTGATCGAGTAGAATGAAACTCGTAAATATTTTGTTTTACATGTAAGGGAATTTTACTGAATATTCTAATGTGAACTAAAGTGGCAGTGGGCAGGGCACATTGCTCGTAGAATGGATGGTCGATGGGGCCGAAAGGTTCTAGAGTGGCGACCGCGCACCGGAAAACGCAGCGTTGGAAGGGCTCCCACAAGGTGGACCGATGATCTGGTGAGAGTCGCGGGAATGCGGTGGATGCGAGACGCACAGGATCGGTCGTTGTGGAGACGTTTGGGGGAGGCCTATGTCCAACAGTGGACGTCTTTCAGCTGAAATGATGATGATGATGAATTTTCGAAAGAGTTACCGTGATCCTGGAGCGCAAAGATCAACTGAAGGACGCAGGTGAGACCTAAACTAACAAACATATATACAAACAAAAGCATAAGTATAATCGGCCTTTTAATGTTACCACTGCTGGGACTCAGGCCTCCTCTCTAGGAGAGAGAATGGACCGTAATCACGCAGATTTGGTGTGTGTCACATACCTTCGAATTTTTAGTTCTAGGAAATGCCGGTTTCCTCACGATGTTTTCCCTCACTGTTTTAATAATAGTGGTGTTGCAATAAATTACACAAAGTAATGCGTGGCTGGGTTTAAACCCACGACAGGTAATTGCCCTGTTTGGCCACTATTGCCTTCATACAAACATTTCAAGTTAAATAAAAGTTTGTAAAAATTGTTTTTAAAAGAATGGAGTGACACCAAAATAAAGTTTATTTATTTATTATTATTTATTTATTATATCCTTTATTGTACACAAATACAAACATAAAAGGAAACTAAAACACATACGTACATACAATGGGCGGCCTTATTGCATTCCGCGATCTCTTCCAGGCAACCTGGAATGGACAGTAATTGCCTGGACAAGAAATGGGGCTGTCATTGGTGTGACAAAACCAGCATTAAACATATTATATTATAATAGATACACAGATATATACATATTCTATATAATAGATACATATATACATACATAATTCTACTGATGACTATCGGTATTCACAGCGACAGGTAATGTTCCCTAACGAGTCTTTTAAAAACAGGCAACGATTGAGCGCGTTTAATTGTGTCTGGTAATTCATTCCACAGACGAGCAGCCCGGACAGTAAATGATTTGTCATAGAAAGTCATGGTATGGATTGGCAATTTAAGTCGCAAGTTCTCTGATGATCTTAACAAAAAACAATTTAAAATGCCAATAACCCGAACATGTCAATTTCTTAGAAAACAAGCTGTTTATACAGACTATCTGTACTTGTCTTAAAACTGCAGATCATGCTGTGAAACTACTCCAGTTTATTAATGGTTTTCTACTAGCTTCCTCACTTGAAAAGCTGAGGAAAGTTAGTTGCAGTGAAAGACGAATTCTGTGCTTGATCTATTTTCTTAAGTCACGTGACGGTTTTCGGCGCGAATTTTTCGAATGAAGTTTAGTGGTTGTGTTAGATAATATACTCGAAAATTGATATCTAATATATATTTTGAAAACCAAACTTAAGTGGCAGTGGGCAGGGCACATTGCTCGCAGAACAGATGGTCGATGGGGACAAAAGGTTCTGGAATGGCGACCACGTACCGGAAGACGCAGCGTTGGAAGGCATCCCACAAGGTGGACCGATGACCTGGTGAGGGTCGCGGGAATCCGATGGATGCGAGACGCACAGGACCGGTCATTGTGGTGACATTTGGGGGAGGCCTATGTCCAACAGTGGACTTCTTTCAGCTGAAATGATGATATATTTGATGTAGTTTATAACTCTAATGTCTATACAACTGGAATCATTGAAACAGATGGTCCTGCGATTTCGGTGAAATGGTGCTTAGAATTTTTATGTAGTATCTATTAACTACCTCAGCGAAGTTTGCCAAGAAGGCTGTCTGAATTTTTTTTTTTTTAATTTTTTTGTTTGCTAATACTGCAAAATAAAATTAGAATTTATTACAACCGCATTCTAATAGCATAGCATAGCATAGTCGGCCTTATAATGTTCCCACTGTTAGGCCTCCTCTCTAGGAGAGGGAATGGGCCTTAATCCACCACGCGGGCCCAGTGCGCGTTGGTGGATGTCACATGTCTTCGAATTTTTTGGTTCTAGGACATGCCGGTTTCCTCACGATGTTTTCCTTCACCGTTTTGAGAGCAGTGGTGATGAAATAAATCACACAAAGTAATGCGTCTGGCTGGGTTTGAACCCGCGACCTACAAATCGTAAGTCGGGGCTGTTACCAATCGGCCACCACTGTTCCTCAAAATTTCATTATAATGGACAACTAAGTAACTGTATTCTGTATCAAAAACTAAATACGCTTCACTTGTCGGTACTTTCTTAACTATTCAGTGGCTTGTAATTGGCTTTCTAGTGATTATGGTTTCCTTTTTTTTGTCGGGTTTTATTAGCTGTAAGTCCTCCATGTACTAAATAAATAAATAAATAAATGAACTAATTGTGCAAAGATTTTTAGTAAGATGTAATAAATAATTTTTGGCGTCAAGTAGATCTTGACGCATTATAATAAAATATATCGTATTATAAATAATTGGTACTCACAGTTATACTATAAATCACATAGGTATACTTTTTATATCTGTATTACGAGACATTTTTCTTGAGTCTAGACGAAATTTCCCGAATATTCCACTGATCACAAATGATCCCATGAAATATGTAGATATGTATAGGGTTAAAAAAATCTGATTGTAATCTCAATGAAGAGACAGAAATAATTTGCAGATACCAACATCCATTCCCTAAGTTTTTTTGAACGAATCTTCCTGCAATATATTGATTCGGTTGCCATAGCGACAGAAAAAATATAAGAATGTTAGTAAAGGTTGCCGCACATGGGCCACCAGCCACAACCACAAAACGCCGCCACCGGCATATTTCCCGTAGGTTTCATACATTTTATATTGATTCGCCGCACACGGTTGACGCCGGTGGCTGCCACACGCTACAAACCGCCTCTGCTTGCTTCTTGTGAACCGAACTGGCCACTAAACGCCGTCACACGCCACTCGCGCATTTAAACCTTCTTCATCAGAGTCCATTATGATACTTCGCGTACGAGTTAAAGAAAAGTAGCAGCCACTGGCCTCAAGTGGCTGTCGCGCGCTTCAGCTTCCTTTGAGGCTGCGCCTAGCTTCTCGTGGCAGCGTTTGTGTCTGTGGCATGTGGCCCATGTGCGGCGACACTTAATAATTTGAGGTTAACGTACTTAAAAATTTTATAAATATAGGTTTGATGAAATATTGAGGCTCGTGCATGTGTACAAGGACTGTTGGCCATCAAGGAAGCTCGCCGATTCGTGGGAGACCGTGCGGTATCCCCACACCACTCGGATGGCCATGACCCTCTGGGACGCGTTCAGCTTTACCGCCGGTCGCTTCTACAACGCCGTAAACGTGCTCCGTAAAGGATCATGGACCGCACGATCCCCACATAGAGCCTCCGGCAGGAGGCCTCTGGACCCTCTAGATTGGATGCCCTGGTCCGCTCCAGTTAGGGAGCCAGACGTCGGAAATGATCCACAAAATTCCATCGGCTGTCGAGAACGAATCCTAGGTACCTACTTTATCGTCGACCCGACACCGATATGAACATCTCTAGTCCCTTTCAGTTCAGGTGAAATCTGTCCAACCTTTCAAAATCATTAGCTATAAATAATACTGCACCACGTGATAGAGAACAATAAACTAGATTTTTCAAGCGAATACACTCACGTAAAAAGTAAAATTTATTGCTATCCGGGGACCTATTTATACGGGATAAGGCAACCCGTTGTTTTTCCGTCCGTCTGTGAGAATTTGGACTTTTATTTTAAATATTTATTTGAAATTAGTTTCAAATAAATGGTTGTAAGTTTGAATTTCAAAAGAATTGCACTATGGTTGCTACGGCGTAGTCACGTAGCACAAGATTATGACGTCATAGCTACGCTGCTACGGTTTAGCATATAGTGGCTACATTTTTAATTCAGAATACGAGATAGCTATCTAATGGAACAACCAACTCTTTGTCATACGAGTCAAAGTTCAAATTACATTGCAACCCATACGATTTGAATCCTTAAATAAATAGTATTATTTGAGGAAATTTTTGATGGGTTCCGGGATTGTTTGAAAGAGTTACCACGGTCCTGGAGCGCAAAGAGCAACTGAAGTAACACAGGTGTTTTAGTTAGTAAAAGACTGATTTTCCCTCTCGTTCCCTCCAAAACAATGTACAATGTGTACGTGAGCGCATCACTTCTTAACGGCTGCACGTATGTGGCTAATTCTTTATTTATTTTATTAGTAATTTATTTTATGTACAAACAAATGTATAAGATAGAAAACTGCAAGCTATCGAAAAAAATTGCATCCAGGCGAAGCCGGGGCGGGCAGCTAGACATAGTTTGAGATAGAAAACTGCAAGCTATCGAAAAAAATTGCACTCGGGTGAAGTCGGGGCGGGCAGCTAGTCATAGTATAAGATAGAAAACTACAAGCTATCGAAAAAAATTGCACCTGGGCAAAGCCGGGGCAGGCAGCTAGTCATAGTATAAGATAGAAAACTGCAAGCTATCGATAAACATACACCCGGGCGAAGCCGGAGCGGGCAGCTAGTCATAGTATAAGATAGAAAACTGCAAGCTATCGAAAAAAATTGCACCCGGGCGAAGTCGGGGCGGGCAGCTAGTCATAGTATAAGATACTGGTCCTCATTATAAGTTTTTATTGTCATTTCCAAAAAGAATAGCCATGACTTGCCATATTTTTTCCAAGGAAACTGATCGTTTATTGATGGATCGTATGCTCGTATATTAAGTTCCGTATTTTCCTCTTACTCGTGAAGAAAATGGCTAAGTTAGTTCGAACCAAGAAGTTTGACCAATTCACAGCAATATTCGTTTCTGTATATTCACTACTATCGCTCTTTTGATCCCCGGCTACTGTACGAGCCTGAATCGTCGATGGGATAATGTTCCACGAGCACACAACACAGCAAGGCCGATGCCCGCAAAGGCCACGCGAGAATTTCTGAAAAGAAAACCCGTGGTCCAAGATCGCAAAGAGCAACTGAAAGTACATATGTGGGATTTAGTCAATAAAAGTCTGATACACCCTATATCTCTACCCTAGATTGGGAGAAGTCATTAGATGATTTCCCACCTCTCAATAAAACCTCTCTTTTATTCCATCTGTCTATTTATTGGAGTTTGGTTTCCGCACTTAATCCATGATGAACTATTATACTTGGGCCATGGTAGCCATCATGTGGCAGGCTTTATTTCATCCAATAGCAATGTAAACCTTCCCAGCTTGTTCAGGGCGTCCATGAGGAAATTAAGTGATCTTGGGCGATCCAATTTCTCTCAATTATATCAGTACGTCATCTGTCAGAATTTTGTCAATCATTTTGTGGTCGTCTCTTTTGGATAAAGCTTCTGCTGGTAGACCACAGCATCGGACTCCAGTCTAATCAGATGCAGTTGCATATACGTATTTTATATGGTGCGACTTCCTATCTGACTTCCACAACCAATTGGGTAACACAATACACAAGATTGGTGTCTTTTCTGGTTTTCGACAATCTGTAGCGATTGTTAAAGGTAGACAAATGGCAATCGGAACCTATAGAGGACGTGCTTTTTGAGGCACAGAGGAATCTCGGTATGATTAGATAATCTCCCATCTATAAACTGACCATTCTTCACCTTGAAGATCAACTCAAATATTAAATCGCAATATCGTTTTCACTAGACTACCAGGGTATCAGAAACGTGAAAGTATTTTGGCGAGCCCAAGTCGTCGACGGTACGGACTGTTCCACGCGCGCCTCAAGGAGATGTCAGTAAGCCGTAGGGGCCCAGCAGGGTCGAAGCCTACTGAAGACTCGGCCCTGGTACGAAAGACAACGAAGAAACAGGAGTGGGTTTTTAGTCAGTAAAAGTCTGACGCTATCTCTCGCTCCGCCTAAGAGCGGGGGATGTCATTGGATGATTTTCCCAACTACAAAAAAAAAAAAAACTGTAGACTGACCTTTCTTTACCTTGAAGATCAACCCATGTGGCTGTTACTGTTTGTCGTTATTTTACGTAATAACAACTCAAAAATAAAATCCTCAAAAAACCATGGCTTTAGATATTAAATTGCAATATCGTTTTCACTAGAGTACCAGGGTATCAGGAACGTGAGAGTGTTTTAGAATTTCCAGAAATAACGGTGTAAAATAAAACGCTCTATTCACCTTTATTTTTCCCGCTATTTCGGCGTCCCGAACAATTTGCTGGCAGTATATTTTTGCGGGGTATCAGTTACTCGAGATAATTTAGGTAAACCGTATTTTTTTGGGATTTTAGGGCCTGTGCACACCACATTTTTTAAACGCGCCGTTGACGCTCGTTTTAGAAACGTGCGTCGACAACATGCTTTTATCCTATTGAAGCCATTGAAGGTCTAGAGGCTGCGTCTGACTCGCGTGCGCATCGCGTCTAGCATATTCAGCCTTTTTAATGTTCCCACTGCTGGGACTCAGGCCTCCTCTCTCTAGGAGAGGGAATGGGCCGTAATCCACCACGCGGGCCCAGTGCGGGTTGGTGGATGTCACATGTCTTCGAATTTTTGGTTCTAGGACATGCCGGTTTCCTCACGATGTTTTCCTTCACCGTTTTGAGAGCAGTGGTGATGAAATCATCGCATCGCGTCTATATCGCTACAAACGCGCGTCAATGGCGCGTTTAAAAAACGTGGTGTGCACAGGCCCTTAGGTAAAATATTATGTCCGGTTGAAAGTGTTTGATTGACTACGATTCAATCTGAGGTTTGATATGCGGGATTTTTCGAAAAGTTGCCGTGGTAGAACACAAAGGGCAACTGAACTCAGTGTTTTAGTCAGTAAAAGTCTGTCATTCCCTCTCGCTCCACCCAGAGCTAGGAAGGTTGTTTGATGACAAAAAAATGTAGGAGGTAGATTTGATTGATTTGATTTGTTTGGTGTAATAGACAAAAGGTAACGTGTCGAGTTACTAACTAGGAAAGCCATAAGTTCGTTGCGGATTTTGTATGTCGATCCTTCTTGTTCATCATGTGAAAGAAATTTACTTTAAAATAATGCCAGCAATGTACTTAATGTCTTACAAAACAACATCATAACCTCGCTTTTCAATAACACATATTCAATAGTTATTTTCGTGGAAATATTGGTCCCTAGGTCCATACTTCAGCTCTTTTGTCTCCAAAATAACGCACGAGTACACCTTCTTTACTACATGAGCCCCTAATACTATTCATCGGAAAACTTCGCTCAAACAAACTTCTACTGAATTCGTATGAAATTCGTACAAATAAGCTTTATATTTCAGTGGCTATGCGTGCTTGAACACCTGAATATGTTTATTGAAAAGAGAGCGAATTCCTCGAAGAAAAACCGCCAGAGCGAATGTTTCTGGAGTACAATGTTAATTCAACTACTGAAATGTTGTGTTCGGTTTGGAAGTCGATCAATTGTTGTTTATTATGTTTTTGTACTAAATTTCGAGGCAGTTTACTTTTGCTTTTATTTTTTATTCATCTACAGGTTTTAATTTTATTTTAACCTCCTTTATCCGCGCGCGTATGGTCTCACAGACCGAAAGTTTGGAACCCATTTTTGTAATGGAGAAAAAAAACTACAAACATTAAAATAAAAGCGTTATAAGCTGAAATCTATACCTACTATAATAATAATAATAGAACTGAAGAGTTTTTTTTGTTTACTCGTGTTAATCTGAGGAACCACTAGATTTAATTCAAAAATTAGCCCATTTATTGAGGAAGGTTATATAACATCAGGCTACGAGCAATAGGAGAAAAGCAATAACTGAAGATGCGGAAGAATCCGCAGGAACAGTTAGTATATACAGATGTTATATAGTTTAACTACGTAAAGAATATACAGAACAAAAACTTACACACAAAAACTTAAAGAGGGGAAATTGTTTGCGTATTAAAATTTGTTTGCAGAAAGTTATCTCTAGAAATACAGACTTAATTACGAAAATCTTTACTCCTAATCGAAAGCCACACTATTGATTAATGCCATAGGCTTCATATATCTGAAAAAAAAAAACAACAAAAGGTGTACGTTTCCTGTTCCTGTACAAGGTCCCGGGAAAAAAACCATAAGTGAAATCGAGTATCCTTGGTTTTCCTGCGAATATCTTCATTCCTGATGCGATCACGCAAGGAAACTCCAAGCATAACCCTTTCCATCGCCCTTTGAGTGACCATCTAATGAGGCCCATTGTGAGCGACCACGTTTCGGAGCCATATGTCATCATTGGCAACATGTCAATGATGACACATATATATAGTCATAGACTTTCGTCTTGAGAAACTGTGGTATGTTGGATGAAAAACCGCGCAGCTTCCCGAAAGCCTCTTGTACACGGTCTTTCGCCGTGAAAATCTACGGTTAATTCGCCGTGTGTAGGCACGGTCGTCAGTGTTGTATGGATCACTATGGAAGCTTGTAGACGTGTACGGCGGCGCCACGGCACGGCGCCGCCGCCGTGTGCGCCGTGCCTGCTCCTCGGCGCGCCGCGGCTACGCACGGCGTGATTTTCAACAGTGTTGTATGGCAGCCCACATTTGAAGACTCAAGTGTATGAAATACGCCATATTCCTCCCTTTTGTCTAAAATCGGATGTATCCAAAACCGTCTTTCCCTATTTTTTACTTTTTTCAGTTTCCTATATAATTATGTAATAAGCAACGATAATCTTCTTTTTCGTATGAAAATTCATGACGCACGTCCTGCAGAACTCCAGATAAAACGCTACTGAGCCGTACTTGGCCGATGTCTCGCCCGGTGGTTTTGCCGTGTCATGTACAAGCTCTCACGTTTTTTCAACTGTACGGCTAACACGCCGTACGGTTGAACAACCGTGACGTGGACAAGAGGCCGAATGCTACCCAGCCGAGTGTTTGCATTTATTTCATTTGAATTGAGCAATTTATGTTATAACGGCAGCAGATCACGTTTCTCATTGCTTGTAAAAAAAAAACTCCCTGACTGATTGTACCGCAAACGTTTATCACGAGTAGTCAGTGGACGGATGTACTCGTAATAAATGAAAAAAGTTTGTATCATGGAGACTACGCAACTCTCTGATTCCGGGAATATAAAAGTGACTGTATTCTATAAAGTAATAGGCAGAGTTGTAGTGTATATGCCAGGTCTTAGACCCTACTAACTACTTTCTTTAGACCTTTTATTATTATTGAAAAAGTGAAATCCTACATTAAAGATATAGCCAATCGAGGATTGACATATTATGAAATGTTAACGTTTAAACGATCGGGCCAGTTTTAGTTGGCCATATCATGAAGAGGTGAATTCTAAGATCTGGCCACCACATATTTTATATACACACACATAATCAGCCTTTTTTTATTTTTATTATTTTTTTATTATTGATAGGCTCGCGTTATAATGTTCCCACCACTGGGACTGAGGCCACCTCTCTTGCTAAGGGAATTTGTCATAATCCAGCACGAGGGTCCAGTGCAGATTGATGAATATCACATGTCTTCGAATTTTAGCTTCTAGAACATGCCAATTCCCGATTTATGATAGCGTTCTTAAATCAAGAGTGAATAGGTTATTTCTAGCAAGCGTGATCTTTTGTTGACCATAGTGATAAATCGCGAGCGAGTTGGAAAAAAAAAACCTAATTTCTGATGGATAATCGGCTTCTTTATGGGATCAAAATTATGATGGTAAGTCAATGTTTACTGGGGCCATGGGTTCACTTCTGAAAGGAAAACCCGGCCCTGGTATGAAAGGCAAAGAAGGGACAGGAGTGGGTTTTTAGTCAGTAAAAGTCTGACACACCCTTTCGTCCACCCAAGAGCGAGAGATATCATTGGATGATTTTGTCACCTGAACAAAAAATGTTAATATTTTACTGATCGACACTTTGCGTGATCGGAGGGCTGGCTCGTTGTTCGCCCAAATAATTAGCATTGCCATTCACCGTGGCAATGCTGCCAGTCTTCTGGGTACATTTCTGGATGACAGCGATGTGGAGGAGTACTTCGACACCTGAGTGTATTTTGTGTTTTGTATTATCTGTGCATAGTTAGGTTTAGTATAACTGTTTAGTTATAGAGATGTAATAAAGAGATACGCTAAAAAATCTAACATAATTATATATAATCTCACGTCTTTATCCCAAGGGAAAAATCAACTATCAAAATAATTAGAACTCGTGCAGACAGACTATTATGCTACAATCGTTAACTCTTTAATCCTACTCGCCATTATATAATTTCTGCTCAAAGCCGGGTTCAGACATTCACACGTATGAACAAACATAAGTTAAAATTCATGGAGCTTAACCGGCGAGGCTCTGTCAATTCGTTAGAGTTGTTACATGCGAAACCTTTTGTTAGGACATTCAATTGTCAACCAAAAAAAGTTAGATAAGTATTCACGTGGATAGAATATTGAGCGTTTTGTTAAAATGTTCACGGTTTAATAGAGTCCTTCGGAAAGTTTAGGTGCTTCACTTGTAAATGGTACATGTGTGTGATAATGGACGTGGACGAAGCGAAAGCAGTACAATGTCCTAACATATTATGGGATCCTGGTAGTACTTAGAAGCATGTGCGGTTCTGTAGTTTAATCGAAGTTAAATTTTTTTTATGTTCATAAAATAACTTCTTTTGCTCTATTTTTTTTTTTATATAGTTGGCGCGAGAAGTATCAGATTTTTACTGTCTAAAACCTATCCGTATTATTTTATTTGCCCTTTGCATTCTAGGGCTATGATAACTCTTTCAAACATTCCTGCAGTCTTAGTAGGCATCGCTAAAACTGAAGGGAGCCAGTAGCTTTCTTAAGTTTTATATTATTAAGCTCATATCCTTATCCTAGGAAAAAGTTATGAAAGTTAAAAAAAAAAACCATACACAAACGTATCGATTTTTTTTTCCACCACCACCACGGCCCTGGAACGTAAAGGGAAAATGAATGAACAGAGGTGGATTTTTTGTCAGCAACAGTCTGACGCACCCTTTCGCTCCACCCAAGAGCGCGAGATGTCATTTGATGATTTCCCATCTTCAAAAAATAAACTCGGACGAGCGTGATGTCTGAGCTATGGCTTTGGCTAACCATGTTGGGTTCGGTACGCCATGCGCCAGTACAAAAATTGCAAATTTAATTAATGTAGATAATACTCAGAAGTGAAATGGAATTGACGCCAAAGGTTCGGTTCAGATTCACTCGGTTTCCGCCTTCCTAAAATTATGTCGGCGACTGTGTCTATTGTTCAAGGAAAGGGTAACGTCAAAAGGGTTATTAATACTATGAAGTGATAGAGAAGGGATCAAAGCATTTGATTTATTTATTTATGCAGACAATTTAGCAATGTCTGGGGTGACAAGAGTTTTGAAATAGAACTTTCATTCTATGTTTTTGAATACTAATTTCCGTACATACGTGTAATAAACATTCGAATATCAGTCCTATCTAATGTCAGCGATAATCAATACCAACAAAAATCAAAATGTTTAAAAATTTGAATTGAGACTCTAATATTGAATTGAGATTGAGAGTTTAATTTTTTTTTTCTTTTTTTTTCAGGTAATCATAACAGCTACTATGGTAAACTAAAACAGACATAATGAGTAAGTAAGATACTTTTTATAAACAAATCCAAAGGAAAAACAAGAAGAAAGCATAAGCCATCTTAAAAGACGACCGAGTACCAGGACATCATAAAACACACAGACATCAACACCCCATCTGAATCTGTTCCGTCCCGCGAGGTTTCGCCTGACCACAATTGGGTCAAGCCACAGTCCCACAGTCCCTTTAACCATGGGTACGTAGTATGAACCATTTTAACTGATTTACACAACTTGCTTGACATGTCACATTACTAAAACTGGGTTTAAGTAATTAGACTACATTTCTCTCTGTCTCAGGGTTTACCTTGTTTAAACTCAAAAATCATCCTGTGTTTATAAACTGTTCGACATTTTTTGTATCGTAATCTATTAATATTTTTTTAATAGTCAGATAATTTTGAACTGAAGGATAAAAAATATGGCTGTTTGAGATATTTTTCAGTACTAAATACTATACTGTCTACTTTATGACGTCATCAATTCTTAAGATAAGACCCATACTTCGTATTGCAAACTGTCATACATCATCGCCCATGATGTACTAGGGTAACATAAACTCAAGGAACATCAATCACTGGTCTTGCAAGTGGCGCGTCCCCACATAATAGATAGTGTGGTGAGCCGGTGACACGTCATAATATCCTATGTTGTTGATCGACCGGTCTAACAGCTAACTGTATTGTTGGTAACTTGGTACTTGGTATCACTTGCGAGTTCCGTCGGTCAAACGTCCCACATGTTCGTTACCTACTCGTGCCTGTTATACAAGTGTATAATAATGTCTATTGAATATCAATCTTACACGCTTCTGCGATCCTAATTATTCCTTCTGTATCAGATTCAACATAGTGGTGATATAATCGATTAGGCAACCTACAATTATTAACTGTCTACCTATATTTATTCGACCAGCAAATTAGGTCTCTATGCTTAATTGTCTTGCTCCAACGCCATGGAACTCAATCCCTTTGATAGGCCTCATCATCATCATCATCATTTCAGCCGAAAGACGTCCACTGCTGGACATAGCCTCCCCCAAGCGTCGCCACAGCGAACGGTCCTGTGCGTCTCGCATCCATCGGACCCCCGCAACCGTTACCAAGTCATCGGTCCACCTTGTAGGAGGCCTTCCAACGCTACGTCTTCCGGTACGTGGTCGCCATTCCAGAACCTTTCGGCCCCAACGGCCATCTGTTCTGCGAGCAATGTGCCCTGCCCATTGCCACTTTAGTTTGGCGATTCTTCGTGCTATGTCGGCAACCTTGGTTCTCCTGCGGATATCCTCATTCCTGATTCGATCACGCAAGGAAACTCCGAGCATAGCCCTCTCCATTGCCCTTTGGGTGACTTTAAGCCTTCTAATGAGGCCCATTGTAAGCGACCACGTTTCGGAGCCATATGTCATCACTGGCAACACGCACTGGTCATAGACTTTCGTCTTGAGACACTGTGGTATATTGGACGAGAAGACACCGCGCAGCTTCCCGAACGCTGCCCAGCCGAGTCGGATTCGACGATTGATCTCTTTCTCGAAGTTAGACCTTCCCAACTGGACCGTCTGTAAACGTAGTCGTCTACAACATCGAGTGTAGAGTCCCCGACCTTGATAGGAGTGGGTGCTACATGGCTGTTTACCATGACTTGATAGGCCTATTATGGCCAAATAGATTGAGATAGATATTCTGTAACTTGATATACCTACATATACGTGGTTATTTGGTGTGCCAAGCAAGTTAAGTTTACAATGTGATTTAATGGTGTTCTGATACTCAACTGCATGCAAAATAAACAATTTAACAATAGAACTTGAAACTCTTTTTATTAGAAAATACTTCATAAACTCAATTTGAAAATAAAAAAGTTTGATTCTATGCAATAAATGTAGTTATTCCTAGACAGTAAAAAGTAAATCTGTTTTTTATAAAGAGAGAGAGTGACATAGAGCTATACAAATAATCCCCATATCTTTCTATAATAGAACAAAGATACTAGGAGATCATATTCTCTAGAGTTTTAAAAAAAGCCATCGTCGGTTTTAATGCTAACTTTATAAACAAAACGTCAGTAACAGGGAAATTATGCAGAGATCCCTCCAGGCGTTACTTTGTTCCTCCAGACTGCTTTTTATCGTTCGTAAATATTCTTTTCAGAGTTTTTAATTTTTAAACACGGCTTTTAATCATTAGGTCATGTTTTTATTCTTCAACCTTAGAATTAATTTCAAGATAACAACTTGACATTGATTCACGCCCTAAGCGGGAGAGCGTGTCAGACTTTCACTGACTAAAACCATACCTGTTTCCTTTAGTTGCTTTTTGCGTTCTAAGACTACGGGTTTCGTTTCCAGAAAATCCTCGTGGCTAGCGGGCATCGGCTCTGCTGGGCCCTACGATTTGCTGACTTGTCTTTGAGGAGTGCGTGGATCACTATCGCTGTCGTCGATATAGGTTCGGTCCGGTGGATTACCGCATGGCCGGACCGCGAGCTATCCATTGCTCGATGTCCACGAGTCCGCGTCTACCGTGGCTGGTAGTTGGGGTCGGGGTCTAGGCGGCTGGGGCGTGAGAATGTTATTTCCCTCGTGCGTGCGGCCTCCTCCTTTGCTAGCATTGCCCGCCTGCCACTCCTCCTCGCTCCGGACCATGGCCTGTACCAAGGCCAGGCGCAAGAGATCGCTGCCGCCGATCGCCCCCACGAAGACACGGCGGTGCTCTGCCTAGGCGGGGCACACCTCTACCGTATGCTCCACCGTGTCCTCCGGGCGGTCCACACAATGGTGGTACCTGGGCGTTTCTTCCGCACGAATCCGGTGCATTATCCTCCCGAACTTACCATATCTGGTGAGAACCTGCGTCATGCGGAAGGTAAGGACGCCGTAAGGTCTTTCCAGCCACTCCTCAAAGAGGGGACTTACCGCCATAATTATGGCGTGTCCAAACCTAGATAAAGTGACATTCGTTCTGCAAAAACGATTGCTATAAGGTCCAAAATGGGGTTTTATTTCAGGATTTATTCAAATAAAGTTCAGTTCAGTTTCAATCATTCACAAAATGATTGATATTGATTTAATTTTGTATCTCAAGTGTCTACTTATCTATAGTGTACTTACACAGTAATGTGTAATCATTGAAACAAGCGAGACTTCCATTAAATAGAGCTGATTTTATTAACCGACTTCAAAAAGGAGGAGGTTCTATGTTCGGCTGAATGTATGTTTTTTTTTATGTATGTTCATCGTTTTCTCAGTCAATTGTGGACCGATTTTGAAATTTTTTTTTCGATTGAAAGGTTATGCTTCCAAGTTGGTCCCATAAAAATATTGTTATGATCTAATCATGAACTTCGAAGATATGGAACAGAACTCCTCATAGGAACACAGCAGAACTGTCGTAATAAGTAAAATTGCTTTATTTATACGTGTAGTCGATGACTGACTGAAAGAAGAGGGGGAATATATTGAGCTGATCTGATGATGAAGCCTGAAGTTAGGCACCGGAACTCGGTAATAAATTAATGTAATCTAAGCGTGTTAGGCATTATTAGAATTGTCATGAGATGCACTCTGGCTATAAGGTATTTAAGTATGGCTGAGGGGTACTTTTTAGTTGGTACCATAACTAAAAAGTGTAAAATAAAAAACTTTTTACAAAAAAAAAAAAATACAACCGACTTCTATGTAAAAAAAAAAACACTGAAAAGCGCAAAATGACTTTAATTTCGGAAGTCGATGTTTCTATAATAATTTTGTCTTTTCGTTATTTAACACCGACTTCCAAAAAAAAAACACCGACTTCCGAAATTAAAGTTATTACCTCAGTAAAACTTGACGAGAAGCCTGACTCTATACATTTTCTGCCTAATACTGCAAAAACATTAGAATGTGTTACATCTACACGCTAATGGACTGTAATGTGTACCAAAACCTAAATAACATACCTATATATTTCTAAATACATACATATAATAGATAAATTACACAAAGTGATTGCTTGTAGTTGATTGCTTTTTTTTCCTTTTCAGTAATTTTAACGTACTCGTATGTCTGGCAATTTGAATATTTTCTGCGGCCTACCCAAATGTCCTTTCCTTGGTATTGTTCGTCAAGTCGTTGAGCTCCTTAGTAGTCCTGAGGTGAGCTTTACGAATACTGACAAATGCTTGCACTGACTGGACAGGTCCACTCAAATCTGTATGGTTCTTTCTTCAAAAGACCATTTCAGACAAATCTGCATGGTTCTCATGTGATTTGACCATTACATATTTACTGTATGGACTTTAAAAGAGACCTGAGTTTGTTTCGGTGTTTCTTCTCAGGGTAGTCAGCTAGGAAACACCGGCCTCATCTAGTTTAAAAATGACGAAAAAAAAAATTGACGTGTAAAAGTCTTTTTTTAAACCTATTTACAAAATAAATATCATTTATTTATTTATTTATTTATTTATTTATTTACTTCATCTTACATCTATCTTTACAGGTTTTTTTTGCCTTTATTTATCATAAAGACACAAAATAAATGATCGTGCTTATCACACTAACATTTGTCTTTGGTGGAAATCGAACCCACGACCTTTGACATAGCAGTAAGGGCCAATAATCACTAGACTTGCTATTATGCTATGCTAACAGAATTTTCAGGCGTTATCTCTTTTTTTGCATTGCCTCTTCATCAAACATCGCGTTGGATTGCGTTAGATGAAGCAACAAGCTTTTAAACCATGCTCGATGTTGACGATAGGCGAGTGGAAAAGGACCCTCATATGCGATTAAATGGTTATTATTATTGTTATAAAAAAAAAACAAATCTAAATAATACAATCTATATCTCGTCACATTTTCCCCAAGCAAATAACACGTACTTATGAGAATGATCCCAAGACAGAGTGGTTCTGCATCGAGCCGTCGACTTCTCATCATTTTGGGCGAATCTCAAGTACTTCTTGTATATTTTATCCCTGAACCGTTCTGAGGCCCTTATTTAGATTCGTGGCTCCTACTATGAGACCACAAAATTTATTGTGAGTGAAAGAAAAAATGTTTATTTGTGAATTGCTTTTGAGATGTCTTTTTTTTTAAATTGTAGATAGGCTAGCGTTTGCCTACTATCTCACCTGATGGTAAGCAATGATGTGGTCAGCGATGGAGCGCGCTTGCCTGGAAGTAACCTATTCAATCTTGGCTTAAAGACCCTAGGTTGTAACTATCAGGAACTAGCTGCAAGCACAACAAAAGTGTTCCAAAAACATAACTGCATCACTGCCGATGATCTTCTTGGCTCGCTTCTCAATCGACAGTATAGTAGTGCATCAAGCTGCTATTTGGTTAGATAGATCTTTGGTAGAGATAAATATATTCATCAAATAACTTCTTCAGCTTTGGGTAGAGCGAGAGGGAGGGTCGAACTTTTGCTGACTAAAACCTACCTGTGTTTCTTTAGTTGCATTTGGCGTTCCAGAGCCATTATTTTTTTTTTCGGTGGTAAAATCTTACAATGACATCCCGCGATTCTCTCGCTCTTGGGTGGAACGGATGGTGTGTCAGACTTTTACCGACTAAAAACCCACTCCTGTTTCTTCGTTGCCTTTCATATCAGGGCCGATCCTGGATTATTGTTTCGAAAAATTCCGAAGCCCATTTGTTCTTTACACATCAACTTATTGAAACTAAGAATACAGTAAACTAATACAAAGCTAAAGCGTTTGTTTATTTTTTTGAACGCATTGGTGTCAGGAAATACTGATTCAGATTAACACTGTTTTAGTTTTGAAAAGCCTATTTTATCGAAGAAGGTTATATGTATAACATATCGCTATGACATAAGGGTACTGCAGTTGGGATTCTGCTAGGGCCTGCTGTGATGTCAGAGATGCACACATGGAACGTTGACTGTGTATACTAGCTAAAAAAAACATTATCAAAGATAATGAAATAGACTAAACACATAAAGGCGTAGATTTATAATAATATATTGATATGTGTATGTGTAAATAAAAAACAAATCTATATATTTAAAAGCGAAATAGCACCCACTGATTAATCACGAAATCTCTGAAACTATTTATAACACCTACAAACTTAAAATTTGGCAGGTAGGTTCCTTGTAGGGTGTAGACATCCGCTAAGAACGGATTTTACGAAACTCTAACCCTAAGGGTTTTTTTTTTTCGGGTGGGAAAATCATCTAATGACATCCCCCGCTCTTGGGCGGAGCGGGAGATAGTGTCAGACTTTTACTGACTAAAAACCCACGCCTGTTCCTTCTTTGCCATTTTTTGCAGGGCCCCGGGGATCTCTTTCGCGACGGCGAGCAATGGGTCGATCGCCGTCGATCGACCCATCATATATTCATATCTCTCAAAATTCCAGCTGTCTAGGTTCATGAGAGTAACAGACAGACGGGCAGCGCAGTGATAGCAATAGGGTCCCGTTTTTACTCTTTGTGTACGGAATCCTAAAAATCAAAAATGTCAATCATTTCACTAAAAACACATTAAATAAATTACGATTTAAATAATATTTTTGATTGATGTTAATTTTTATTTGTCGTGTAATTCGTTAAGGAAAATGATGAAATAGGCATAACATTGTGACTGTCCAGTGTGTTATGAATGAAATCGTTGTCTTTCGATTTTCAATCGAGAGTCAGTGTTCAGGGCGTCCGAGAGCTTTTCACCATTAATCATTTTCACCAAAATGAAGCATCTGAATTCATTGTAGACTTCACGTAAATATAACTTTCTTATTCAGATTCTTGTGATGTTTCTCAAGATATATCATAAAGGATATTTTATCATATTCCCTGGATACGTTGTAGTTTAACTATGAAATTTGTTTTTTTTTTTTGTGGTAGAACTTCATTATCAGTACAATGGATAATTTTGAAAAATATCCAGGAATATTTCATTTTGATATAAGTGGAGTAAGTTTGTCAATGCGATTGAGGCGAAATTTACCCGAGCTGCATATAGTGTTATGGAGCCGAGTGCTGCGGTGACGATTTTCTACGTGTATCAATCGACGTTTTTCAACACACTTACGAAGTAAAAAAATAAACTGGGGTTGACCGGCTACTCGTTGGTGTCGCTTAAGGCCCAGCCTGATACGATAAATATTATAAATTGCACTAGTGCGGAAAACAGTAAATTGCGTGCCTAAAAGTGGTAGGGATAAGAGCGGTATTTTGAGTAAGTTTAGTGAAAAATATGTATCTGTATTATCTTAAGCACCGAGTTCCTATTACGATGTGGCAATTCTAATATGACTCCATTGTAAGAAAGAGATGGAGCTATAGCACTATCCTTTTTATGCAACGTATTCATGCTGGCAATGTGATGTCAAAGTACTCTTTTGTGGTACAGGGGCCGTATACCGAGATGCCTAAGCGCCTACTGGAAACTGCATTATCAAAATGATTCGTACTAACCGTATCAGTGTCATCTTTTGCTTAGTCAAATTGATAACGACAATTCTAACTGTGGCTGTGACAGCCGACATTGGTGCTCAGTACACTTTGCGTACGCAGGGTTATTATTAGTAATAGCTCGCCATCCGACCGTACGGTAACTGTCCGGACAGAGCTCGAATCTAGGACAGCGTGTAGTGGTCCCGCGCTCCTCAAAGATATGTCACTAAACCGAAGGGGTTCAGCATTGCCGATGCCCGCTAGGGTTGAGGGATTTTCTGAAAAGGAAACCCGTAGTCCTAGAACGCAGAGGGCAACTAAAGGACACAGGTGAGATTTTAGTCAATATAGGTTAGACAAGCCATCTGTTTTTCCTGATGGCTACAACCCGGGAATCTTTAAGTCAAGAGTGAATAGGTTACTTCTAGGTAAGCGCGCTCCATCGTCGACCGCATCATCGCTTTCCATCAGGTAAGTTAGCGGTCAAGCGCGAACCTATCAAGAATAAAAAAAAAAAAAAAATCGCGCTCCAACCTAGATCGATAGAAATCATTAGATGATTTCCCACCTCGAAAAACGGGCTGTTATTTAATAATAGTGTTTCTAGTCATAGCCAGCGCAATAATTCCGCTATCTGTGGTTTGAGTGCTGGTAATATAACTTTTGACGTTGGCTTTGTGTTTGAACGTAGAAGAATACCTTTTTAACCATTTGTGATTATCTGTGGTAAAGCTGCCAATGTAGCATAATGGGAGGTTTTTGGCGGGATTTCTTCGAATAAAGTTCAGTGGCTGTTTTAATTATTCGTAAATTGATTCCTAGTGAATATTATGATGCAAAATTAGTATAGGTATTTCAAGTTTTTAAAGAGTTTCCTTGTGTGATCGCGTCCGAAATAAAGATATCCGCAGAAGAACCAAGGTTACAGACATAGCCCGAAGAATCGCCAAACTTAAGTGGCAGTGGGCAGGGCACATTGCTCGCAGAACAGATGGTCGATGGAGACGAAAGGTTCTGGAATGGCGACCACGTACCGGAAGACGCAGCGTTGGAAGGCCTCCCACAAGGTGGATCGATTACCTGGTGAGGGTCGCGGGAATCCGATGGATGCGAGACGCACAGGACCGGTCATTATGGCGACATTTGGGGGAGGCCTATATCCAACAGTGGACGTCTTTCGGCTGAAATGATGATTATGATAATGATTTCAAGTGTCTGCGCAACTGGACGATATGTAGAATCATTGAAACAGGTGCGATCTCGGTAAAATGGAGCTGAGAATTTTATTGTAGTTTTGGCTACCTCAGGCTACGATACATTTGCTGCCAAATACAAAAAAAAAACATTAGAATGTGTTGCACCCACATTCTAATGGTAAACTGAACTATTCATACGAAGACATGGCTTAAAAGACTTAGTATCCAAGCCAAAAACATTAACTAAAAAAAATGTAGCATAATGGTGGGTGACAGTTTTCTTGTTTAAATGGCAATCGTTGAGGTAGGACGCACAATTGGTCTCTTGCAATATTATAGAGACAAGAAATAATAATAGTAATAATCCACAACTTTCACACAACCCCATTTAGTCCTAAACTAAGCAGAGCTTGTGCTATGAGTACTAGACAACTGATAAACATACTTATATATTTCTAAATGCATACATACTATATACATACATTACACCCAGACACAGAAATATAACATAATTATCATAATTTTTTTTTAACACAATTTAAAATGAATGTCCATGGAGTTTCTTGCATATTCTTCTTCATAGAGATCTACGCCTCTGTGCAATTAGCATCATTTGAATGGCTGATTTCTTAACAATTCAAAGGTATTAAATATATTATTTTATTCTGAAGTGAGCTGTTTTATTACAGTTGTATTTTACTGGTGTTTTCTTTTTTTATATATATCAGTCTAGTAGTTTATATATTAGAAACAAAAATGCAAATATTCCTCTTCATAATAATAGTTAAAATTTATAGATAATTTAAAATAAAAAAGTAGGTAACACATTTTTATTTTCAATTTAGTTCTAAAAGAAAACAATTTTCAAAGCCCGTGCATTTTCTCTATAATCGTTGACTAACTCATAAATTCTCTTAAATTCTCATAGCAATTGAAGGCTAACTTAAGTAATCTATCAGAATTATTTTGTGATGTTATAAAACAACATTTATCTGCCTAAGTGACTTTTACGTTTCTGGAACGGTCATAAAAACGCCTCCTTTTCCTGATACCCTAGTAATCGCGTTACACCCATCCATCCTTCCGAATTACGATGGTAGCATATTTTTTCTAAATAATTGACATAAGGTAACCCCGTGGTTTTTCTCGTGGCGATGCTGTTTTTTGAAATAAAAAATCATCATTCTTAAGGATTTTTTTTTTCAATCAAAACCCTTTTTACAGGTACTTTTGAATTCTTAAATAGTGAGTCAGTAAGTCATTTCAGAACGTGTATCTCTATGGAAAAGAAGGTGCACAAAATTCTAGGAAAAGTCATCAATACACTTTGAACGTTGAACTGACATGCGCATAAATATTTATGAGTTCGATTCCTACCCGTTGTACACATTCAAGGGTATTTGGAGGAGTTAACAGGAAGAATACGCAAGGTCATTAAAATAAAACCGTATGAATTGTTTTGAAATAGCTCTATATAAGGTAAGTAAGTTAGAATGTCTTATTCATAAAGAAAATCTAGACTGGTCTTTACAAGTTATCATAGTCTACTTAACTATACCCAGACGAAACAAATACAAAACATAATGGTCAAAGAGAGCCATTCCCTTGAGAAATTAGTAGGTGTGCCCTAAAATTGTGTCTGAAACGGCCGCTCGTTTGTAAGATTAGGTACTAAGCTAGCAGAATGGCTAGGTACCTTGTTGACCGAGGACTGACGTGAGTGGGCACTATCATTCTCGTCGTTAAATGTCGAATCGTGATTATTTGTCGTTTGGGAAATATTTCGAAGTTTTATTTTGATCAAACGTTTTTGTTAATTTAATTAAAGTGGATACTTTTATACAAGGTTAAAAAATGACTGCCAATAATTTGTAGGAATGCCAAGAAGTTATCAGTTACTAAGGCCGTGTTTTTGATCCGTAGTTAAGTCAATCAATAGTTAAAAATAGTATATATGGTATGAAACTAATGCGTCGCATTGGAAACACTATTCTGCGCTCCGAAACATGGGTCGTTCTCGAGGCTTAAAAGACTGCCCAGCTTTAGAGGGACTGGGGCTAGACTCGTATAATCTGCCGTATGCCGATCAAGTGGTGGGTCCGTAAAACATAAAATTCGGCACTATTCAATGTATTGTTAGCTTGGTCACTGATCAAATAAATTAGCCTTGAAAGTAACTTTCTTTAACTAAAAACCACCCTGTTCCTTCAGTAACCATTTGCTTTCCGAGGCACGGTAACACTGAAACAAAACTACAAAAAAAAGCTATGACGCTAATATTATAAAGGCGAATTTTTGTTAGTGTGTGTATGTGTGTTACTTCTTCACGGTCGAATCAATTGGCACACGGGTAGACAATATCCTGGAATAGCAATTAAGATACTTTTAATTCTAGGAGTATATTCCTTTGGTCTTGATTGGCCTGTTAGTCTAGTGGTTAGTGGCCCTGACTACTATGGTCTAAAGGTTGTTTGTAAAAAATCGCTTAAGCAATAAGACCGTCCATTGTGACACCCTATTAATTTTAAGTTCCTTTTGTAATTTTATTATTGGTGTACAATAAAGAATACTTATATCTATTTATCTATGCCGGAGGTCGTGGTTTTGATTCCCACCCAAGACTTTTTAATTTTTTTTTAGACAAATGTTTGTGTGATGAGCACGATCATTTGTTCTGTGTCTGGGTGTAATTTATTTATAATAAGTATGTATGTCTGTAACATAAATGTTTATCAGTTGTCTGGTACTCATAGCACAAGTTCTGCTTAGTTTGGGACTAGATGGCGTTGCGTGAAAGTTGTGCAATAAAAAAAAATACTTTCAAGCGGGTGAAACCGTTAGCAGCAACTAGTTCCATAATATTCCTAAATCTAGAAATGGCTCTTGTAGATATGACGGCAGACAAGGTATGTTTTATTCCGGGAAATCGAGCCAATTTCGCAGTAAATATACTAGGAACGTAGGAACCGAAGAACTTTGACAGTTTTACATTTGTGATTGCCAGAAATTGAGCTACGGCAGTGCTAAATATGTTCGACGGGAAATTAGCGAGTTTTTGAACGTGAGCTGATCGTTCGTTTCGTTCGTTGTAACTGATGAGATTTTTAGCTGTCTTGAAATGGTTTACTTAAGACATGCTGACCATTTACACATATCGTTTTCGTTTAAGATTTTAGGAGTTTCAGCAATATTCCTACATTTAAAAAAAGAGTTTTTAGTACATACTTAAATTTTTGTTAATTTGTCTGTCTGACAAGATGGGTATTTTTGCCAAATTACACGCCACCGGCCGCGCTTGACCACTATCTCACCTGATGGTAAGCAACGATGTAGCCGACGATGCAGCACGCTTGCCTAGAAGTTACCAATTCACTCTTGACTTAGAGATCCCTAGGATGTAGCTATGAGGAAACACAGACTCCGGCAGGGAATCCCAATCGTTAGTTGTATCTTTAAAACTTGCCATCTTTGGTTCGTTTATCTCATTATCATCATCATTTCAGCCGAAAGACGTCCACTGCTAGACATAGGCCTCCCCCAAGCGTCGCCACAGCGAACGGTCCTGTGCGTCTCGCATCCATCGGACCCCCGCAACCGTTACCAAGTCATCGGTCCACCTTGTAGGAGGCCTTCCAACGCTACGTCTTCCGGTACGTGGTCGCCATTCCAGAACCTTTCGGCCCCAACGGCCATCTGTTCTGCGAGCAATGTGCCCTGCCCATTGCCACTTTAGTTTGGCGATTCTTCGTGCTATGTCGGCAACCTTGGTTCTCCTGCGGATATCCTCATTCCTGATTCGATCACGCAAGGAAACTCCGAGCATAGCCCTCTCCATTGCCCTTTGGGTGACTTTAAGCCTTCTAATGAGGCCCATTGTAAGCGACCACGTTTCGGAGCCATATGTCATCACTGGCAACACGCACTGGTCATAGACTTTCGTCTTGAGACACTGTGGTATATTGGACGAGAAGACACCGCGCAGCTTCCCGAACGCTGCCCAGCCGAGTCGGATTCGACGATTGATCTCTTTCTCGAAGTTAGACCTTCCCAACTGGACCGTCTGTCCCAGGTTAACGTAGTCGTCTACAACTTCGAGTGTAGAGTCCCCGACCTTGATAGGAGTGGGTGCTACATGGCTGTTTACCATGACTTTGGTTTTGTCCATGTTCATTTTAAGTCCCACTCTTTCGGAAGCTCTACTGAGGTCACCAAGCATTGTACTGAGCTCCTCCGTAGTCTCAGCCATGACTACTATGTCGTCGGCAAACCGAAGGTGAGTGATGTACTCGCCATTGACATTAATGCCTAGCCCTCTCCATTCCAAAACCTTGAAGACATCCTCCATTGCTGCCGTGAACAGTTTCGGAGAAATAACGTCTCCCTGCCTCACACCCCGCTGCAAGAGGATAGGTTTCGAGGTCTGGTCTTGTAGTCGGACTGACATAGTGGCGTTTTTGTACAAACACTTCAGCACTTCGATATACCGATAGTCAATTTGGCACCGTTGGAGAGACTGCAGTACAGCCCAAGTTTCAATCGAATCAAAGGCTTTCTCGTAGTCCACAAACGCTAAGCAGAGAGGCTGGTTATACTCCTCAGTCTTCTGTATAACCTGCCGCAGCGTATGTATGTGGTCCACGGTGATGAAGCCTTTTCGAAATCCGGCTTGTTCGGGAGGCTGGAAGTCGTCGAACCTGCGCGCGAGACGATTCGTGATGACTCTGGAAAACAGCTTGTAGACATGGCTCAGAAGCGAGATGGGCCTATAATTCTTAAGCAGGGCATTATCGCCCTTCTTAAAGAAGAGTACCACCACGCCTCTGCTCCACGCCTGTGGCGTTTTCCCCTCGAGTATGACGGAATCAAATAGCTTCTGAAGGGCCTTAAGGACCGGTTTTCCACCCGCCTTCAGGAGTTCGGCCGTAATTCCGTCCTCACCCGACGCCTTGTTGTTTTTCAGCTGCTTCAGAGCCATCCTAATCTCGTACAGGCTGACGTCCGGGATATCTTCGGTATAGTGTCGTGTCGTTTATCTCTTACAACGCAAAAGTAGGTACCAAGGCGGACTTAATTAATGCCTAATGGTGCGTCCAGACTTGGCGAATGCGCCGCTCACGAGCTGCGCGCGTGCTGCTCCCGTGCGGTTACAGTCTAAGTTTGGTGCGCCACTCTAGTGCAGCTCCAGCAAGGCTCGAGTGAGGCGCGCGTTGCGCGCACGCTTGGGCGGAGCACCGCCGTGTTCTCGTGGAGGCAATTGGCGGCAGCGACCTTTCGCGTCGGGCCCTGGTTCAGGCTATGGTCCGAAGCGAGGAGGAATGGCAGGCGGTCGCCTCCTTCTGCGAAGCAGTAATGCTAGCGAAGGAGGAGGCTGCACGCGTGAGGGAACGAAGGCCCTCACGCCCTAGCCGCCGTAATTCCGACCCCGACTACCAGCCACGGTAGACACGGGCTTGCGGATGTCGAGCACTGGGTAGCTCGCCGTCCGGCTGTTCGGTAATTAACCGGACCGAGCCCAGTCGTCAACAGCGCGTAGTGATCCTCGCGCTCCTCAAAGAGATGTCAGCAAACTGTAGGGGCCCAGCAGGGCCAATGCCCGGTAGCTAGGACCGCGGAGAATTTCTGAAAGGGAAACCCGTAGTCCTAGAACGCAAAGGGTAATTGAAGGATACAGGTGTGGTTTTAGTCAGTAAAAGTCTGACACGCCCTCCCGCTCCACCTAGAGCGCGAGAAGTCATATTGATGATTTCCTACCTTCAAAAAAAAAAAAAAAACGTAGCTTCTTTTGCGTTTGAACTATGTATGGCTACCACGAGTGGTACGAGCGCGCCCCCTGAGCCGCTCGAATACGGCGCGTAGTTTACGCGCGAGCAGCGCAGGGCGTACGAACGCACCATTAGGCATTCTCTACAAGACAACGTAGGGTGATAAAGAGAAAGTATGGCAGATGCATAAAATAAAGATTATTTAAAAAACAAGGGTACAAAAGTATGTATAAATAAACATACTCTAGTCTATATATTTTATCCATATTAATATTATACACGTGAAAGTAACTATGTATGTCTGTTACGCTTAGGAACGGAGTAAGCTTGAAGCCCAAGAAAGGACTAGGCATATAGTTTTTATCTGGCTTCGACTTTGTATCCAAAATAACCGACATTCACCAGGACAAAGTCACAGGCAAAAGCTAGCATAATATAATAAATTGTTTGTTGTATATCATTGTATAATTTGGTATCCATTACGTATGCTTACTTTTGGTGGTAAGAGAACTTATATTATGGTCTGCATAATATAAGTTCTACTTACCACCAAGTACTTGAGTTCTTGACAAAATTACTCACAACAAATACCACACCACACAAAATTTACTTAAATTTGTACCAGAGAAACAGTTTACGAGGCAACATTAATTTTTCACTCATATTACATTATCCTGGTCACAATGGTGGCCGGTATATTAATTCGCATACGTCGCCTGGCGAGGGGCCAAATCCCAATGGGTCAGCCATGATAAAATGTTTTGATTCATGACTTTCTACCGGTTATGTGAGCCTGGTACTAGATTCAGTTAAGAAGTAGAGGGGGAGTTATAATGGTTTGAGGGTTCACTTTGCATGTTTTAGTGATCGTAAGCCGGAAAGTATGCAAACTAGTAACTAACCTTCAGCTTCAGCTGACAGTAATTATCCTCATTCTTTAGGGCTTATTCTATTCATCTCCAGTTGATTTTAAGATACATACGAGTAGATATAGTAGTATGGCGATAAAGAAAGAAAGTCGTACTTTTTTTTAGGTGGGAAAATCATCCAATGACATCCTTCGCTCTTGGGCTGAGCGAGAGGGCGTGTCAGACTTTTACTGACTAAAAACCCACTCCTGTTCCTTCTTTGCCTTCGTCTCAGGGCCGAGTTTTCCTTTCAGAAACAAACTCTTGGCCCCAGTAGGCTGGGCCCCTACGTTTTGCTGACATCTCTTTGAGGCGCGCGTGGAACAGTACGCGCCGTCGACGACTTGGGCTCGGTCCAGGCGGTTACCGGACGGTCGGACGGCGAGCTACCCATTGTTCGCCGTCCACAAGCCCACGCCTACGGTGGCCGGAAATCGGGATCGGGATCCCGGCGGCTGGGGCGTGAGGGTCGCTCCCTCGCGTTTGCACGTGCGGCCTCCTCCTTTGCTAGCATTACTACTTCGCAGAAGGAGGCGACCGCCTGCCACTTCTCCTAGCTTCGGACCATGGCCTGTACCAAGGCCCGGCGCACGAGAGACTGTTGCCGCCGATCTCCCCAACTAGGACACGGCGGTGCTCTGCCCAAGCGGGACAGATCTCCACCTTATGCTCCATCGTGTTTTTCGGGCGATCCGCAGAATAACTTTACCTCTACATAACATTAGTTAGGTTCCCTCACGAAAAAGTGACATATTATGTCACGAAAACTTCTTGTAATCTGCTATAAGTAGGATTCTAGTGAAGGCCCCGGCTAGACCTCTTTTTATCGAACCATATGTAGACCGTCGTCCGAAAAATGAGTAGAAACGATTAATCTTAGGAGACATGTTATAATAAGAAAGATCATTGAATGTTGATGAAAGACGAATTCACTGACGAAGGAAAATCGCGTTAACTTTGTTTTTTTTTTCATACTCAAGCCTCAGCTGTCAGTCGCAAGTTGAAACATGTACATTACTTTGTGTATTTTATTTCATTACCACTGCTCTCAAAACGGTGAAAGGAGGAGGGCCATTTTGAGGAAACTGGTAAGTCCTAGAAACAAAAACTCGAAGAAAGAGAAGAGAGATGTGACATCCACTGGGCTCGTGTGAAAGATTACATTCCATTCCCTCTCCTAGAGAGGAGGCCCGAGTCCCAGAAGTAGGAACATTATAAGGCTGATTTTGCTATGCGCTCAAGCCTCAGATACATTAGGGGACAAAGTGACCTCCAACATAACGCGCAACGCTGTTAAATTATCCAACAATATGTTCCGTGTCTCGTGAATGTGTTGTAAAATTTTGAGGCAAGTTACGGGATACTGGGCATTTTTTTTCTGTGGGAAAATCATCTTATGACATCCCCCACTCTTAGGCGGGGCGGGAGATTGTGTCAGACTTTTACTGACTAAAAAAACCACTCCTGTTCCTTCGTTGCCTTCGTACCAGGGCCGAGTCTTCCTTTCAGAATCAGACCCTTGGCCTCAGTAGGCTTCGACCCTGGGCAACGTTGCAGCGTGACGTAAATTTAGCGCTGCGCATCATGTTGAGGGGCATTTTGTCCCTTCATGTATCTGAGGCACATGATACAGATTTGGTTCACCTTAACTCAGGACAAATATTTATAAAAATAAGTCTACAATGCACGGTTTATTGTACAAGGCAATTTCTTACAGGCAACCTTATTACTCGTAAACCCTTGATGTCATGGAAACCCTACAATATACTACATTATGATATGGCCAAATGTTACCTAATTGAAATATTATGAATCGTTGACGTTTAAACGATCTGGCCAGTTTTAGTTGGCCATATCATGTAATGCCACCATTTCATGATATGGCCGGTCACATCATGAAGTGATCAAGTCTAAAATCTGACCACGACTTAAATAACACTTGCATGTAGGTTCAAATGAGGTATTCTAATTCAACTATTTCTGTTTTATATTTTTTCAAGGACGCCTCTGGATCCGCCACTAAAAATTGCTTCCGTATCATCCCTAAGTGACCTCTTCTACGAAACACCAAACATGAACCCATCTATCTCCAGTGATGTTAGCTTTAATGTTGTTTTTCAGCCATCTTCAAAGTTCAAACTGTTTTATATGTAAAGAAGATTATCTAATAAATACAATTTTACCTCACACAAGGTACCTATAAACGGAGCTTATCCAACCAAGCCTTTTATCGAAACTGTTAGAAAATTCATAAAGGAAGATAACCTCTTATAAACTAAAGGTTGCACAAAGGGATGGATTTTACCATTACACGACTTTCTTGAGGAAACTTAAGTGTATTACGAACCCATAAAAGGAGGATGTTCAATTTTAAGCCTTAGTTACACTGGGGGACAAAATGTCCCCCAACATGATGTGCGACGCTCAATCAATGTGTCGCTGCAACGTTGCCTAGTTTCCCGCAACTTGCCACCATGTTGAAAGCCTCAGATGCACTAAAAGCCAAAACGTCTCTCAACATGCCGCGCAACGCTGTCAAATTGTATAACATTTTCCTGATAGCTACAACTTAGGGGTCTTTAGTCAAGAGAGAATAGGCTACTTCTAGACAAGCGTGCTCCATCGTCGACCACATCATCGCTTACAATCAGGTGAGATGGTGGTCAAACGCGAGCCTATCATTAATAAAAAAAAAAACAGCAGATCTCGCGCCAAGTGAATGCATTGTAAAATGTTTAAGGATAAGTTGCGGGACATTGGGCAACGTTACAGCGTTACGTAAATTGAGCGTTGCATGTCATAGGGGACATTCTGTCCCCTAATGTATCTGAGGCTTTATGATGCATCCTCGTGACGCAGGACTTGTTCTTGAACAATTTGATGTTCCCTCGTGTGTCTGAGTCTTTATGAGGAACAAATGTGTATTAAAACCCATACTTTGATACAGTTGACGGTACATATGTCTTTCTCTATTTGTGTAAGTCCTTACTCATTAGTTTTGACGATAGAATTTATTGAAAGGTTTTATGTGTATTCTTATAGTTTTTATTTTTATCTTGATATGTTCGAGCTTGACCACAATAGTTTTATTATATGCAAAGCGGTCTACGGCTTTTTTTAATTATATTTTTTTTAAGAATAAGTAACTCCATTTTGGATGTAAGTACAATACAGTTATGTTCTATAGAATTTTTGACGGGATTTTGTAAAGTGAAGTTCAGTGGCTATTTTGATTTTTCCCAAATTGATTCCTAGTGGATATTGTGATGTAAAATTAATATAGGTCGTCACAACTGGACAATAATGTAGAATCATTGAAATATGTGCTATCTCGGTCAAATGAAGCTGTATGTTATTGTAGTTTTGACTACCTCAGTGAAACCTCCCGAGAAAGCTGACTCGGCATATGCCGCGAAATACTGTAAAAACATTCATCATTTCAGCCGAAAAACGTTCACTGTTGGACATAGGCCTCCCCCAAATGTCGCCACAATGACCGGTCCTGTGCGTCTCTCATCCATCGGATTCCCGCGATCCTCACCAGGTCATCGGTCCACCTTGTGGGAGGCCTTCCAACGCTGTGTCTCCCGGTAGGTATGTGGTCGCCATTCCAGAACTTTTCGTCCCCATCGACCATCTGTTCTGCGAGCAATGTGCCCTGCCCACTGCCACTTAAGTTTCTTCGGGCTTTGTCTGTAACCTTGGTTCTCCTGCGGATATCATCATTTCTGACGCTATCACGCAAGGAAACTCCGAGCATAGCTCTTTCCATTGCTCTTTGAGTGACTTTAAGCCTTCTGTAAATGAGGATGAGGCCCATTGTAAGCGACCACGTTTCGGAGCCATATGTCATCACTGGCAACAGCCAGTGATGACATATACGCACTGGTCATAGACTTTCGTCTTGAGACACTGTGGTATATTGGACGAGAAGAGATCGCGCAGCTTCCCGAACGCTACCCAGCCGAGTCGGATTCGACGATTGACGTCTTTCTTGAAGTTGGACCTACCCTACTGGACCGTCTGTCCCAGGTAAAAACATTAGAATGTGTCATATCCGCATTCTAATGAAAGTCAAAGTTAACTCGAAGAGGCTGTAAAAGTTAAATACTTTCAAAACTTGACACTAGCTAAATGCTCAAACCGTACGGAGCCAACACGAAAAAAGAAGTGTTCGCATTTTTCGACTTTCTCCTTTTTCTCATGTTTTTCTTTCGGAAATCCTAAAGATATTACCTAAATCAGATTACCTTTGAGATGAATCCAATTTACTCGTACAAGTATTTTGTAATTCAAACTAGCTGAGACCGGTGTTATCTAGCTGACTGACCTGTGAAGAAATACCGAAACAAACACAAAAGATTGCTATCGGTAATACTCAAATATATTGAGCAAACATCAAAAAAAAAAATCATTCGTTTAAAAAAAACATAAGTCATTTTCAAAGAAAGAAAAAGATCTCATAATGTAGATTGTCGATAAATGTCTGAGGTGGTGTTTTGAGTGATGACTATCTAATGGTGTGCAACTATCTAATTAAAACAAAATAATTAAAAAAAAAAAAATTAAAATTTCTTTAATTTAGACCCAATAGTCCATACATTGTTAGTGTGTTAATAACAGAAAGTGCTTAAATGCTATGTTAGTGTTATATAACCTATAGCTAATTCCACCCAGTGTCTCTGGATGGGGCAATCCGGCCTGATAATCCAATTGGGTGATAAATTCATAAAAATCACATAGAAATGTAATCCCCTCGAGCGCCGATTGACTTGAATGACCTTGAAAAACGCTTAATTGTCGTACTGTACACGGTGTATGAAATTTATTCGGCCAAAAATGTTGGTCTTCATATCTTCGTTTTTCCTGGAAAAGACCAGAACAGGTTATTTTTTTTTGTTAATTTAGTAAAAAAACGCGCAATTACGTAATAGCATAAATAGCATAATCAGCCTTTTAATGTTCCAACTGCTGGGACTCAGGCCTCCTCTCTCTAGGAGAGGGAATAGGCCGTAATCCACCACGGGGGCCAGTGCGTGTTGGTGGATGTCACATGTCTTTGAATTTTTGGTTCTAGGACATGCCGGTTTCCTCACGATGTTTTCCTTCACCGTTTTGAGAGCAGTGTGGTGATGAAATAAATTACACAAAGTAATGCGCCTGGCTGGGTTTGAACCCGCGACCTACAACTCGTAAGTCGGAGTCGTTACCACTCGGCCACCACTGCTCTTCGTTCTAATAATAATAATATATAAATAAGGTCATACTTAATTCCCCGCGCGCGAGGGGTTGAGTATGACATTATCCCCTTTTGGTTTTAAAATATTTCCCTGTAAAATAAAAAGGATAAACTAAGTAAAAGTTTATCTTTACGCCTTCGAAGTTATGAGGGAAAATGGATTATTTACAGGTACCTAACCCATGACCACATCACCGTAAAATGTATTTACGATACGAGGCACGAATATGACACTATTTCCCCTTATAAACGTAAACCAAGCAAAAAGAGTAAGGAAGGGATATATAGATGAACAGGTTCTATAGTTTTTGCTGATCCCCATGAGTAAAGGCGTGAGTTTATTTTGTTTTTATCATAATTTTATGTTTAATATACCTAACAGGTGACAGGAGAGACAGTGGTCTATAAGCCTATTAATAAATAATTTAAAAAACTGATGCTGCAAAATGCCATCTGGCAACTTTGGACTCAGTGGTATACGAAAAGACTAATTGGTGATCCAGATTTGATTAACGTGAATCTAGAAAGCAGCACAGGCCAGCCAGCCAGATTTTCGGTATTTTAAAGGATGTATTTTGTAGTGTGCGCAGAAATTACATGACTAAATTCGCCATTACTTTTCTATAATCGGACAACCCGACATACAGCGTGTGTCCACTCTTATGTTGTTAACATCTCTACGGTCCGGACTAAGCGTTTCGCCTCGCTGTTTATACCGCGAACATCGAAGGATTGGAACAATTTAGAGTGAATAGCATAGCATAGCATAGTCGGCCTTATAATGTTCCCACTGTTGGGACTCAGGCCTCCTCTCTAGGAGAGGGAATGGGCCGTAATCCACCACGCGGGCCCAGTGCGGGTTGGTGGATGTTACATGTTTTCGAATAAATTTTTGGTTCTAGGACATGCCGGTTTCCCCACGATGTTTCCTTCACTGTTTTGAGAGCAGTGGTGATGAAATAAATTACACAAAGTAATGCGCCTGGCTGGGTTTGAACCCGCGACCTACAACTCCGTAAGTCGGGGCCATTACCACTCGACCACCACTGCTCTCAAAACTGCTCTCAAGAGTTCATAGACTCTTAATAAACTAGTGCGATTCACCATCAACGATTGCATCACTGCTTACCATCAGGTGGGATCGCAGTCATGCACTAACTTATATCATTAATAAAAAAATCTGGCAAGTGCGAGTCGGACTTGCGCACTGAGGGTTCCGTACAAACTCACCTATGAAAAACAGTTCAATTCCCGAATTGAGTTACGAAGATTTTTCCGAATCGCAAAAACAAAAATTGTGACGTAATAACAAATTTACAGTTTTCAGATTTATTCCTATACTTGTGCTATAAGACCTTGCTTTATGCCAAATTTCAGGATTCTGGGTCAACGGGAAGTACCTTATGAATTTTGATTTCCTCGAGAGTGTCGAAATGTACGTTTTTTGCCACATAAACCAAAGTATCTTTTTTTTCGTTAACTTACAAGTTTGATTTTTTTACAGCTTCAAGAGTCCACAAACTTGAGTATATGATTTAAATTTCAACTCGATACCTCCACGCGTTCCCGAGATAAAGGATCTTGACAGACAGACAGACAGACAGACGGACGAACAACAAAGTGATACTAAGGGTTCCGTTTTTTTCTTTTGAGGTACGGAACCCTAAAAACAACATTTTCAATGAAATTTCACTAGGTACCCCAAACGTGTCCCCCAACGTGTCTGCCATACTTACCCTGTTATTGCTTCGCTATATTATTTCCGGAACGCGTCAACAAAAATGTTTAGAATTACTAATTTGTTCTCTAAGTGGTGCGGAGGCGTTGCCAAGTAACACGGATAAAACGGGACATGCATGCCAAGGAGATTATTGTATAGGGCTGGGCTGCCTCGAGGAAAACGTACCGGGAAGTTGGATTGAGTTCTGAAGGGTCGCGGGTTATGAAATGGAGTTAAGAATAGTGTTTTTTTTATCGTAAAGTTAACTTTAAATTGTTGGCTAAGTTGACTGTTCACCGCTCACATTTCTATTCTGAAAGAGCTTCGCATCACACAAAGGATTTCATCCGCAATGAAAGCTCTTTGGTACGTTTAATGGAGCAGCCCCCTTAGCCAAGTTACAACCGTTTCGTTTTGATTCTTTTTTCGTTGATCGCTTCGAGTCGGCCACGCCTCCTATTCCTTTGTTCTGACCACGTGACTGAGCGTTGAGATGACGTCAGAACAAAGAAATTGGAGGCGTGGCCGACTCGAGGCGATCGACGAAAAGAGAATCGAAACGAAACGGTGGTAACTTGGTAAAGCGGCAGGAAAGAGTAGAGTCAACGTTCTCACGGCCGATCGCCCAACAGACGGTCAGACCTTATTAAATCATCTTAGAAGTGTTCACGAATCTTCATTGAATATACACGCAGTGCCACGTATAGAGAAAGATGGTGAAGTCTTGCAAAAGCCGCAACAAACCTACCGGATGATCCATAACCACGACCATTCCACCAGGAGTGTATGACCAAGAAGAAAAGTCAATTGCTTTCGACAGAAAAATGTCGGTTGTGTCTACCAGTAAGAATTATAAACTAAGACGGTAAAGACTCACAAACTACCAGGAGACTAGAATCTTAAAGAAGTCTTTATGAGTCTGGAATTATGACTTATAATTTCTAATACTAAACTGCTAAAAAATAAGGCATAATGGTGATAAAATTGATCATCTGCTGTTACAACTGCACGAAATGCATTCTGCCATTAACTAGATAATATATGATCTTGATCACAGCATAAAAGTTTCTATTCCCTATTAAGTCACCTGACACATTACAAATCGGCTTCCATGTACTCGCCGATAGCCTCACACGTAGAAGCCACATTTTAGTGTCTCAGGTGGCTGGACGACGGGACGTAAATCCTGGGAAATTGGGACGTCCCGCAGACACTTGACATCACTAGTTGGCGGTATCGAACATCAGAAAGGATTGAAGGAGACCAAATGGAGCGATACTATTGTGTTCAAATGCGTTTTCGTACTTTTTTCGATTGTGTTTGTTTTGAAATAGATAGAAAACGATTTGGTACTAGTCTTAGGTGATGTACGAGTATTGAGCTCGAGGGAATGTGTCGTAGTTTCTCGTCAGTTTTATTTAGTTGTGAGATTACAGATGTATCTATCCATTTGAATGGAAATAATCTTTAGGTTTTTTCGGGTGCCTCTAGTGAAAGGATTATTTGACGTTTTTGTACAAGTGGTTTTTATACAGTTGTCGATATGTATGTTTGGACATATTTATGAAAAGATGGTCTTTCAAGTCCAAGTCTTCTATATATTTTTTTTTTTTGTTTTGGGAATTAATCTAATGACTTCTCACTCTCTTCCCTAAAGCGAGAGAAGTCATTAGATTTCTTTTTTCCGTTTAAATCAGTGTGTTTTAAACATTTATACTTTCAACAATAACCATTTCAAAATTTTGCCAAAATCTTGGCAAGTTGTCTGCAATTTCCATTAAACAAGGGGTATAATGGTATCTGTGCAAATTCGGGGTGGTCAAGTAGCGTTGTTACCGTAATCCCTACATTACAACTAACTATTACAACGCGCCCCGGGATTACATTTACATTTTATTACAAGCTTGTTTTACGAATTTGTGGGAGGGTTTGAACATAGGGGCCAAAATAAGCAGGTTCTTTTTAAGCGCCCATCTTTAAACATTTTAAAGAAAAGTGCCTTCTAAATAAGAAATTTTTTAACTTTATCTGTTTTTAACACTTAATTGTAAAATGATAACACTTTATTACAATATGATCAATTAAGCATTTTATCTTTAGCATTTACGCGAGCCTATCAATAATAATAAAAAAAAAACTCAAAATCCAGTGAAATATGAACCCCAACAGGATCACACTATGAGCGCTGAAAAAACCTCTTTTCTAACGTTATATAGAGGAAAGATTTGATTTTATGTTTGCTTGTTTGTATGTTACGATTTAACTCAAAAACTACTAAACCGATTTTTAAAATTTTTCCACGAGTTGAAAGCTGCTTTATCATTTAGTAACATAGGCCTATATTTTCCATTTTCACGCAGATGAAGCCGCTGGCAAAAGCTAGTCTCACATAAAAAAAAGTAATTTAAGTTTTACATTTTTTTTCGGCTGAATTTTTTTGAGATAGAAAGAAAAAATATTCATTTGGCGACAGTCACCAGGCGAGAATAATAAACAATTATCAATCAGATTTTCCTGTCTCCCTCAAACATCGTAACATCTTAATCATGACTCCAACCTCCCATATCTTAATATTAAGGCTTAGGCTTACCGTAATATTCTTCATAAAAATTGCACCACTCATCAACTTCTAAACAGCGCTTCATTACACGGGTCCCATGGGGTAAATTACTGTTATCGCGAAGAACCCCTACCTAACGATGTGTCCGCCATCTTATAGGAGTCAAGCGGGGCTGCTAATATTAAAAGAATGGAAGTGAAGTGGATGTGAGATAAAAGGTGGAAAATCAAGGTCAGTTATAATAATAATAGATAGATAGATAGACGCTGTGTACACCAAAAACAAAATTACAATTATAGGATAACATTTTAATTATGATTTGTCTGGTGTTTTCTTCATAGCAACCAAACCAAACCAAATTTATTGCATGCTTCAATGAATTAATGAATATATTTTTTTTTAGAAACTTTACTGTAACTTTTTATTTCAAATTTCATCTTTCTATTTTTAACTTTTTTTTTAAGCTTTTTGACATTTGATTAATGTTTGTTTTTTTTTACCTAATTTATTGTTTTTCTTTAAAAAAATTAGTTGTTTTTTTTTTTCGTGTAATCAGGACTTGTTCATGTACTTTTTTGTGTTTTTTTTTATTTTTAATTTTTAAATGCTGTATAATGGATTTAAGCTATTATAGCGATAAAATAATGTATTTTGTATATTTACTACAAACTTTGGTAGTAGTTGTTAATGTTAATATTGATTAATAGCATGCAAATAAGTATTTATAAAAAAAAAATGTTACAATAATATATTTATTTTAGCATGCAATTAAGTTACAGATAATTAAAAAAATATATCAAAAGAAGTAAAATAAAGGTCATTGCGTAAAACTGTCCCCACCCACCAACATATTTGGAACAGGTATCCTTCGAAGCGTCAAGTTGAGCAGAGTTTTTTTTTATCATGGCGACATACCTTAAAAGTATAGGGTTTAGATTTTTTAAAACATTATATTTTAACCTAACCTAACCCAAGTGTTTTAGACATTAAATATACTCATAATATAGTACTGTCATACATTTTTGAATGCGGCTCGGCAAGCCCTGTACGATTGTACAAAAATATTTGACAAAGGACATTGCGTAAAACTGTTGCCAAAAATGACATCTGTTTCAAAGCGTCTAGTTGAATAAAGTTTTTTTTAGTAACGTAAAGTATGGGGTTTAGGTTATATAAACTATTTTTATTTTAACCTATTCTAACCTAAGTACATAATTTCCCATATACCCTATATATTTTAACAACCAAATCAGCTGTTTTGTCCTTGTAGATAGGAATGAACTGTGTTTCCAGATAGCTACAACTTAGGGGTCTTTAAGTCAAGAGTGAATAGGCTACTTTTAGGCAAGCGTGCTCCATCGTCGACCACATCATCGCTTACCATCAGGTGAGATGGTGGTCAAACGCGAGCCTATCATTAATAAAAAAAAAAAAAAAAAAAATGAACAAACTGACATGTATCCCATGTCTGTTTGAGGGTGGGGACTGTGGCCATATAAAATCTAGCATCCTCCGTTATCAATCTAGAATATCATATTGAGTAAAAGCGTTTTTTTTTATTATCGTTCGTGTCGCGTTTAATTACTATCTCATCTAACGGTAAGCGATGATATGGTCGACGATGGAGCACGCTTGCCTAGAAGTAACCTATCATTATCTTGACTTAAAGACCCACATACGTTTTGACCGATTTTTGTTATGCACACGGAATCATGCACGATTACATGTACTTACAGTCTTGTTAGATTTTGTGACATTTTTTTTTAAATTATCTTTGTGTTTTATTATTTCGTACACATCTAACGCTAAACACCTGTTTATTATTTATCATTTATCACACATTAACATTTATATATATTTATTTACCTTACACATAATACTAATAAGTAAATAACCACCGTTCACTCTAAATAAGGTTCAGTTGAAAACTAGCGTCAGGCAACTACCACTGACTACCATGTACTACTTGCCTGGCATTTTTGCTGAACTTCCTATTTGGCGCAGCCGTGAGACGCACATTGTGACGCACATTCGCATTACAGCTTTGTGCGGGAGCCCTATGTTCGAAAAACAGAGATCCCGACTTATACAAGAAAACAATGCATCGTCCTTTAACCTTTTGAGTGCGTAATTAGTGACACAATAGAAAGACAATGGCGCGTGAACGCCTGCGTTAATGCGGGGATCAACAGCTTAATTCAACTGTAAAGTTAAAAACAGTTTCTAAAAAATAAAATCCTTGTATGAAAAATATTTGCCCTTGACATAAGTAACATCCTCTTTCAGAATAAACACTATAGTATACCACAGTGTCTCAAGACGAAAGTCTATGACCAGTGCGTGTTGCCAGTGATGACATATGGCTCCGAAACGTGGTCGCTTACAATGGGCCTCATTAGAAGGCTTAAAGTCACCCAAAGGGCAATGGAGAGGGCTATGCTCGGAGTTTCCTTGCGTGATCGAATCAGGAATGAGGATATCCGCAGGAGAACCAAGGTTGCCGACATAGCACGAAGAATCGCCAAACTAAAGTGGCAATGAGCAGGGCACATTGCTCGCAGAACAGATGGCCGTTGGGGCCGAAAGGTTCTGGAATGGCGACCACGTACCGGAAGACGTAGCGTTGGAAGGCCTCCTACAAGGTGGACCGATGACTTGGTAACGGTTGCGGGGGTCCGATGGATGCGAGACGCACAGGACCGTTCGCTGTGGCGAAGCTTGGGGGAGGCCTATGTCCAGCAGTGGACGTCTTTCGGCTGAAATGATGATGATGATGACTATAGTAAACAAAAAACACTGACACAATTGTCAGTTTTTTTTTTCTTTTTTTATCTTATGTTGTATTAAATTTTGTTTTTACCGTGTGTGTATCCTTGCGTATCAAATAAAATATTTTTCTCTCTTTCTCTCTTTCTTTATTTCTTTCTTTGCGTACCGCAGATTGTCTAGTTAGCTGAAGCAATGCTTTGCTGCACGAAATCGCATTGCAGCGATTTACATCGCAGATTCTTGCGATGTGGCGTCGTATCACATCGCATTACAGCTTTGTGTGGGAGCCCTATGTTCGAAAAACAGAGATCCCGACTTCATCCTTTAATTCAACTGTACAGTTAAAAACAATTTCTAAAAAATAAAATCCTTCTATCAAAAATCTTTGCCCTTGACATAAGTAACATCCTCTTTCAGAATAAACACTGTAATAAACATAAAAAATAATGCTATAAACAAACGATAAACTGCTTTCTCAAAGCGTTATGTTGTGCCTAAATGTTTTACCGAAATAAAAAGTTCAACTAGGTATTTATTTTTCTTTCATATGGAAAGTTTATCCACTTTTAGGGTCCTTTTTAAGAATATCGAAGGTCCTAAAACTCCATTCTCAGGATGGATTATATACTGTGACCTTTTTCTATTCAGTTTAAATGGGCATTTAAAAAAAATATAAATTAATGCTTTACTGCGATCCCAACTGATGACAAGCAATGCTGCAATCGTTGATGGTGAGGCACACTAGTTTATTAAGAGCCTATTCTTTCTAGACTTGAAGACACCTAAATTATAATCGGACGGGAAGACCGCAGCAGGCAATTTTCTTTTGATTTCCATAACAAGAAAATAAATTGTCCAAAAGATGATTTTTTTTTTACAAAGGACGGTGCAATTTGCTTATTGAGGATGTCGGTACAACGAGAGTTGCAATATTTACTTAAAAGTGCATTTTTTTTTACGTCTGAAATCGCAGTATGATTATTAACCACCGTAGGCACGGGTTAGTGGTGGTGAGTAATGCGTAGCTCACCGTCCAATAAGGACCAAGCCTGACTGCTCGTTGTGTTCCATGAGCACCTCAAAGAGATGGCAGCCTAAGTGTTTGGGCACACTGGAAGCGTCTCAAACATATTAGAACTTCATTTGAGTGTCCATAGTAGGCACGTGGGCGTGGGAATTCAGGCCATAGCTCGTTCATACAAATGGCCATTGTGAGTGCTTGGGCGACGAGCGGCAACCCTGTCTCTGCCCCCGCGCCGCTCTCCGCACCGCGCTATCTGTGTGGCCAAGCACTAAGTGATGGGACGCGCTAAGACCAATGCTTGCCAGGCCGATGTTACTGCGGCCCTGGAACTAAATCTCCTTCTCTTTCCAGCCAGAGTGGAAGAAATCCCGCCTTATCATAACCAATATAATCAATATTTTTAGCACTTTTGTGGACAATCTTTTTTTTCATCGACATTATCTATTAACATAATGCTAGTGATATTCCCCTAGGACATTAACGGAGCTAAGATACCAAAATAATATGAAAGAAGTACCTACTTAGGTACTTAATCTTAAATTCTTCAAAAGTAAACTAGAAAAGCCTAAAAAAGAAATCACTATTTTTCTAGACTTTCACAGCAGCTGGAAGAATCATAAAAAAATACACAAATAAAAAAACAGTAAAAATTTCTCTGAGACTCCACGTTTTAGGTGCAAAGTTAGTATTAAATTACGCCCAGGCCTTAAGTGTGCCAAGGCTGTGAAAATGTTAAAAAGAGTTACCGAGGCTATGGAACGTAAAGGGTAACTGGAGAAACTCAGATAGGTTTTAGTCAATGAAAGACTGACTGTTCCTCTTGCTCCATCCAGAGCAGAAGAAGTCATTTGATAATTTCTTTTAATTAAATTAAAACCGGTTAACTGCGAGTCGGACTCGCGCACGAGGGGTTCCGTACCGTGCGTAGCAAAACAGCAAAAAAAAAACACGTTTGTTGTATGGGCTCCCATATAATTTTCTTAATTAGTAAACTAATAAAATGATTTTTTTTTTATATAACTATATTGTTAAAGATTCTATTCTCAAAAAATACAAACCAGTAAGGTTTGTGTTTTTTGTTTAATAATTCTATTAGAACTGTAGAAATTGTCAAGCTTCGAAATAGACTCTGAAAGTAAAATAAAAAAAAAACTCTATTTACTTAAGTGAATATAGTTCACAAGCGTGCTATTAATTTTAATAAAATCCTGCTTAACTATTTAGACAAGAACATTTCCTTATGTTATTGGTAAATCACATGTGTGTACAATAAATTATTAATGGATATAAACGGGTTTGAGAATCATGGTTTTTGGGCCAAATAGCGCGTAATTTGGAGTGAACGCTCGTGTTTGTTGTTATTGCGGCAACATAAATACATCATCTGTGAAAATTTTAATTGTCTAACTATTACGGTTCATTAGATACAGCCTGGTGACAGACTGACGGACAGCGGAGTCTTAGTAATAGGGTCCCGTTTTACCCTAAAGGGTACGGAACCCTAAAAAGGACCTTAGTGTGAGACGTAACTTGTATCTGTCAGCGGAAAGTTGCAGACTTCGTATTGGAATAAATCTGTATCTTTATAATTCTTCTGTACGCGTGTTTATCACCTATCTCCTCCCAAACGGGTTAACTGATATAGATGAAACTTTGTGTGAATATTTGAATGAGTCCTTGGATTACAATAAAATAAAATAAATAATAATAAAAACCCTAATCTAATTACAACTAACTAAAACTAAAGTATGGCGTCAAAAAACTCTTCCACATCGCTGTCGACTGGTAATGTGCCCAAAAGACTGGCGGCATTGCCACGCTGTATGGCAATGCTTATCCTCTGTCCGAGGTAAAAGCCAGCCCTTGGGTCACGCGAAGTGTCAACTAGACGTTTTGACAGATCTTTATACAACTTGTGAGCACTCGGACCCCACGAACCAAGAGTTTCAACCCCAAACGGTTCGAAAATATAATTTCCAACAAGGTTATTATATTTTCGCCGCTTGAGGTTCTCCGCAGCCGCAGCGGCAGCACCAGCACAACACGACGAGTTAGGAAGATGGGAAGGCGCAAGAGTATCGACACAAGTAGCGTCCCATACTAAAGGCCTACCCATCTTCCATGGGAATAACGACATGCCGTCCGGTCTCTTGCCATCGTCGCGTGCCAGGCCATGGGGTTCCAATACGGCTGGAACGCCGACGGAGACAAGAGCACGTCTGATGATGTCGTTGATATTCGCGTGTCGTGCTATGCGACCCGCACTTCGGCTGCATGACAGACCGTGGTGTCCGAGGCTGTTGACGACTTCGCCACAGTGACAGCGATGAGGAGAACAACAGGGAGCGCCTAGACGTAAGGAAGCAGCGAGGCGGAAAGTATTATCATCGAGCAAGGTGCCTATGTTCGACGATGGTAGTGCGTGAAGCCAGAGACCCGACTCCCACTCTCCCACAGCCAGCAGGCGCGCACGCTCCGCAGGAGCAGTAGATGTTTCAATCAAGTTTTTTTTAACTACTTTGCAGAGCGGCTCATCCCACAGTCTTTGGGAAGATAGTTCATCGGGCGGATTAGAATTCGGGCAAGCGAGTCTCCAGGTATCTATAGCTTCGACGAAGCACGGCACATTGATATCAACCAGTGAGGAAGATAGGATATTCCTGATTAATTTCTCAGTGCCGTGAACCGAGGATATAAAGGCTGGTAAACTAATACTAGTAATTTTGCGGAAGATCATGAGCACAATCACGTGTTTAAGTATCGTACACTAATTGCCAGTCACCCTATATAGGGTGGCTAAGCGATCGCAAGCGCGCTCACGCGAATATCAAACAGCTGTTTTGTTATTGTGATTAAACTAATGAGTTTAGAAAAAAAGTTTTTTTTGGGAAAGTTGTTTGTAATCATGAGTACAATCACGTGCTTAAGTATCGGTCACTAATTACCAGTCACCCTATATTATGAAAAAATCGTTTTTTATACGACAAATCACATGCAAATTCATTAGTTTCCAACATAATCGTGTCTTATTTAGAAATTGTTAACGAGTGTCCCGCACTAGGAATTACTTCTGCATCATGGGTGCGTTCACACACATGTTAACTCACATACTTACGAAGATAATTGACACCCAGACCCGGAACATCTATTTACAAAGAAAGAAAGAAAAAAAAAGAAAGAAAGAAAGAAAAACTGTTTATTCGCGCGAAATGACGCAATCTTAAAACTAGCTAACAAACATTATCAATTGAATAGGGAAGATATGCGTCACATCCGCGCAAAACGGTGAACGCTCAGCATAAAGCTGCGGCCTCACGCATTATGCGATGAGCTCACAGCGCTGTTATTCAGCGTGAGCCGGTGGCGGTGTTGACATAAAGACGCCCGAACGGTGCAGCGTAACAACGAGATTTGGATAGAAAAAGGAAATAAAAAAACTCTAACTGAACTAACTCTATTCTTTTCTCTCTAACTCTAACTCTATTTGTGGGCCATACAAATATTTGTTCTGTACGGAAACCGAATCCGCGACATGCAGGACTACAGCCAATCGCTTAATAACTGCGCCATTTCTTTAAATTTTAATTTTAAATAGAAATAGAGCAATAGTATAATACAAATTCATTAGATCCAAGGCCCCAAACTGGCTTTTTGAATATTCACGAAAATCGTTTTGGCATCTGCGCTACGAATACAAATAAATAAATTTCTCTTTTATAAGGTTCCGGCCCTTTGGGTAAGGTAAAAATGAGACCCTATTACTAAGACGCCACTGTCCATCTGTCTGTCACCAGCCCCCCTAGCCAAGTTATAACCGTTTCGTTTCGATTCTCTTTTCGTCGATCGCCTCGAGTAGGCCACGCCTACGATTCCTTTATTCTGACGTCATCTCAACGCTCAGTCACGTGGTCAGAACAAAGGAATAGGAGGCGTGGCCAACTCGAGGCGATCAACGAAAAGATAATCGAAACGAAACGGTTGTAACTTGACTAAGGGACTGGCTGTATTTCATGAATCGTGATGACTAGACAGTTGAAATTTTCACATAATTATGATGTATTTATGTTACCTACTGATATAACAGCAAATACTTAAAACATAATAAAACCAAATTGTGTAAAAAAAAAATGTATAGATAATGTTATGGACCCTTCGCGCGCGTGCCCGACTCGTATTTGGCCGGTTTTTTTTTAAACTTATCAGTATTGTATCTTTTTGATAACTGTATAGACGTTTGGTGTCTATGTTTTGAATGATAGCAATTGTTTTTGGTAGCCTGTATCTCACTTGATGATGTTGACAAAGGTAGTGCATGAATGCCATGTAGTAGTAACTTAATTTGTGAATAGAAAACTATCGGGTCTATTTGTGATTTCGAAACTACTAATGATGCTACTTACAAAAGTGTGTCCAGCTTAAATTGTTTAGTTTTATAATGAAGCTATTATTAGGGCGGATATCCCACCCTTATGTACAAAGCGTTTTGGGAGTAGGAACATTCATTATGCGTACAGCTAAGTAGCGGAATTCCCTGTTGGAGTCTGTGTTTCCTGATATCTATAACCTAGTGGTCTTTAAGTCAAGTGTAAATAGGTTACTTCTAGGCAAGTTGGCCACATCATCGCTTACCATCAAGTGAGATAGTGTTCAAACGCGAGCCTATCCATAAAAAAATTTAGGTGTGTGTTAGATAGGTACTGTAGGGGGGGAAGGCGCAAATGAAAGGCTTTTCTGTATTCTTGAGAGTATTATTTAGATTATAGCTTTTAGCTCCTTCGTTCTATATTTTACAATGCCGGACAAAACGATAGAAAGGGAGACGTACGGTAAGTTATTTCGGAGCAAAATCCCGCTTCACCACGGCGTTCTATCCACAATCGAACGACATATATATTTGATATGTAAAATATAGAATGAAAGAGCTATAATCTAAATAATACTCTCAAGAACATAAAGCCTTTCATTGCGTTTCCCCCCCCCCCCTACAAATATCCTCGTCATGTATCTAAAAAATATAATGATATAAATGAAATTAATATAAACTTGGATTTGAGTGTTGATAAAAAAAAAAACTTAGAGACCTCCTTTCCTCATATCGAGAGATGATTTTTGTAAATTATGGTTAGATAGGATTGCTGCTAATAGGCGATTTAGGGATATAGTACATGTAAATAGATTAAAACCATTTCATGTCCGATTGTAAAGTGAAGTCATTATCGTGAATCAATACAAATATTCAATGAAATAAGTGTTTCATTGCTAGAAGCCCTGAATTGAAGATCCTGGTACTGTCGCATAGAGAGTGCGACAGTACCTATACTTAATAATAACGCATTTATCCCGCGTTTCAGCCAAAATATAGTCATTAAAACTTAATTGAATGGTTGCTGGTATAATTCTAAAGATGTAGCGAATAATTGAAAATTTATATGTAGGTATTAGCAAAAACCAGCAAAAACTAAGAGAACGCAGAGAGGAAGTGGTGACTACGGTCCATAGTAGGCTGCGAGCCATGGGTAGCTCGCCGTCCGGCCGTCCAGTAAGGGCCTAACCAGGGTCGAAGGCGCGTTGTGTTTCACGCGTGCCTCAACGACATGTCAACAAAATTGTAGGGGCCAGTTAGGGCCTACCAGGGCGGCAGATTGTTCAAAGAGGTTACCGCAGCCCTCGCAATAAAGAGCAACCAAAGGAACACTGTGGGTTTTGGTCAGTAAAACCCAGACACTCCCTCACGCTCTGCCCAGAGTGAGAACAGCTATTTGTTGATTTCCCATGTAATAAAAGGGGGAAAAAGGGTGGAGTTTATATTTAAGGCAGATGAAATGACCCCATAAAACAAATAAGCAGAATGGAATACAAAACGGACACATTCTTCAAATATTAATTTTATATAAGTAAGCGATCTATCTACAGCTTTTTATGTGTTACATCCTCATCCATCACTAAAAAGGCAACGCCATTCCGAAAAAAATATCTTGCCATAAGAGCGCTGAGTCACCATATCTGCCATAAAACATACAGAATACTTAAAGTGTTTGTGATATATAAGATACAGAAGTTCCTCTCCATCCAACGAGCTAAAATGCGCGCACACATAGACACGTTTCATGCAGGTATAGCTAGTGCAAGCGCTCTCACGGCTGTTGTGTTGTCAGTTTGAGATCCTCATACGTACCTAGAGTCTATGCGTGCCTGGTACCTGCTTCTATTTTCACCGATTTGTTCCGAATTCAGATGATGAAGAAAATTAACAGATAAAAAGCTTAATTTATAATTGGGGCGATTTTAAAACAAAATGTTTCACTAGCCTATGAAACCAACCTGTGGTTATCATCATAATTAATCCTTCTGATCTCGTGCCATTCATTTGCGGTTCGCGTAGCATTTCCACTTTTTCCACAAAAATATCTCAGTCTCAATTATCTTCTCTTTCGTTTTTTTTTTCTTTTTACTGAGGTGAATTTGGAACAAATCGGGGAGAACAGATGTACCAAGCATGCATAGATGCGTTGTATTTACTAGTGTTGCAACAGAACTCTGCTTCCGCTTCCACTTCTGCAAAAGTTCCGCAAGCTTTTTCACTTTCGTGTCCGTTTCTGGTTCCGCAAACTTTATAACAGAACTCTTCACAAAAGTATCAAAGGGGAATGAAACTTTTCCCATACATTGCTGGCATGTATTTTTTTTTTCTTTTTGCCTAGTAAAACCTAGGCCATATCTTAAAAAGACTGTAAGTATGATAAATCGATAGCAAAAAGAATTATGTCTACCAGCCGTAACCAAACGAAGTTAGAGACTGTAGCGACATCTATGGCGTCACATAAGAACTAATCCTGCATCGCGCAATCAAAGTTCTCCGCGCGATTAGAACATATAGAACAACCCGAAATCATCTATTGGGCAGCTGCCCACCAGACATATCACCCGTCTGGCCGGAGGATCCTCCCTTTTCAACGGAGGTTTGCGGGACTTTACTCTCTGTTCTGCATACCTCCAAAAGACTATTTAGTATATTGCTATAGTTTTTTACCAGGCGTTATTTTTCTTAAATAAAAATACTATAAGTCTGATATTGTAAGTTTACCATTGTTAAATATAGTTTTAGTTTCGATTTTTATGGTGAGTAATATGTCAATTACTATCAAAACACTAACGCGTATCCCTCCGATTCGTTTATCACTTATTCCTTTTACTAGTTTTAGTGATGAAAAATTGCGAGTGTGGAAAAAAATTAACAGTAATAACCAACTCAATCTATTTTATCATTGGAAACCTCAAAATATTACGTATTATATTTCCATTTCATTATTATATAACGAAAATAGGTAACGCCTGACAAAAATATACTAGAAATGTTTCTATACGTATCTTCGTTCGGTTACGGTTTAAAGACGTGGTTATTTTTACTATTGATTCCTCGTATTGGCCTCTAACATATAACCTAGGTTTCATTTCTGGCGAAAAGCAAAAAGTAAAACATGCTAATAGTTTGCTTGTTAAAGGCCAATCCTTTTGAAAGTACTCAGTTTTTGATACAAAATATAGTCATTTTGTTTTCTAATGTAGATGTAATACATTCACATATTATATAATTATAATAATAATAATAATAATAATAATATTCCACAACTATCACACAACGCCGTCTAGTCCCAAGCTAAGCAGAGCTTGTGTTATGGGTACTAGACAACTGATAAACATACTTATATATTTCTAAATACATACATTTATAGATAAAGCAGAGAGAGATATATTAATGATTTTACATAATTATGGCCCGGTTGTGTAGACACAAAACTATTCCAGTACTACACCACAATGCCTATTGGAAATCAATTTGCGAATAAAAACAGCTATTGAAATTCACTCATAAAAATCCCGCCAAAAAAACACTGCTGTTATACATACAATCTTGTCGATCTTCTGCACCTACTTGTTCTTTGAACACATTTAAGAACATACCATACCGCTCCCTCCTACATCCCATAACATCCAATACATCTTTATCAGAAATGATTAATGAGAACTATAAGTTCAGGATCACTGATGCCGAATATACACGAATATTTCCGAGGTCCCCCGAACGTTTGACTTATCAAAATTATTATAATTGATGCCTCAATTTATATTCCGTTGTGGGGTTAGTAATTAATTTTGTCGTGAAATAGATTAATTTTGGTTCGGTTTAGTTGGTTAGAATATTGTTGAAATCGGTGTTTATGGCTAGATTATGTTATTATATTGATACTGACTTGAAAATAAATTACAAATGTCAAACCCCAAAAAAATGACAATAAATTAAATTACAAATGTCAAACAAAAAAAAAAATAAAAATAAAATGTCAATAAATTAATAAAATAAAATGTCAATAAATCTAATTAAAAATGTAAAAAAAAAATATTATACATACTACCTACCTGGTAAGGTACACGGGTATAGCGGTATGCTATTCCAAGATATAGTCTATACCTTTGATCTATACGTGTGTCATACATTCAAATTCGTTCGGCGTTTGAGCATGAAAGAGTAACAGACACACACACACATAGCACATATAAACATTCGAAATTAAAATGTGATTTTCTATGACACCTGCATATTCATTCAGTCCTAGTAACCACATAGTGTATAATATATTTGTTATTGTAATTGTCCTGCCTAACTTATATTTTAATTTATGATAATCTGGAACAATGTCTAAGAGTGTATTTGTCTGGTATTGGGCGTTGATAGCTGAGCTACAGTATTTTACTTTTATCGCTATCTTTGTTTTTCTCATGTAATTTGTAAACTTAAGTAGTTCCAAATAAACTTTATTATTGTTATCCTGGTAGCTCGCCGTCCGACCGTCTGGTAATCGTCCGGACCGAGCCCAAGTCGTCGACGGCGCGTACTGTTCCACGCGCGCCCCAAGGAGATGTCAGCAAACCGTAGAGGCCCAGCAGGGTCGAAGCCTACTGGGGCTAAGTGTCTACTTCTGAAAAGAAGACTCGACCCTGGTATGAAAGGCAACGAAGGAACATGAGTGGGTTTTTAGTCAGTAAAAATCTGACACACCCTCTCACCCCGCCCAAGAGCGGGGTATGTCATTGGATGATTTTCCAACAAAAAAAAAAGCCCTTTAGGTGACTTTCAGCCTTCTGATGAGGTCCATAGTGAGCGGCTACGTTTAAGAGCCATATGTCATCACTGGCAATAGGCATTGGTCATAGACTTTCGTCGTTAGATACTGTGGGCACAGCCCCCCTAGCCAAGTTACAATCGTTTCGTTTCGATTCTCTTTTCGTGGATCGCCTCGAGTCGGCCACACCTTTTTTTATTTTTTATTGTTTATAGGCCACTATCCGCCTCCGATTCCTTTAATCTGACATTATCTTAACGCTCCGTCACGTGGTCAGAACAAAGGAATGGAAGGCGTAGCCGACTCGAGGCGATCCACGAAAAGAGAATCGAAACGAAACGGTTGTAACCTGGCTAGGGGGCAGGAATCAAGTATAATACGCATAATCAACCTTGTAATGTTCCCACTGCTGGGATTCAGGCCTCCTCTCTAGGAGAGGGTAAGGGCCGTTTTCCACCAGTGCGGGTTGGTGGATGATACATGTCTTCGATTTATTAACCCTAGGACATGCCGGTTTCCTGATGTATTTCTTCACCATGAAATAAATTACGCAAAGTAATGCGACTGGCCGGGTTTGAACCCGCGACCTACAAACTCGTAAGTTGAGGCCACCATTACTCACCGGGACTCATAGGGATCAAGTGCATAAAGATAAATATTATCATTGAATAATAAGATCATTTAAGTAGAATACAGTGTCGGAGAGCTTCAGTCCACCATAATATCAAGCTTAAGGTCGGGTCTCAGAGATTCTAAGCGGATTAGTAGCGTGGCCCCAAAGCTCGCGATTTCAGATGGAATAGCTTTTCAACGCAGCTGAAGCATTCTCTTAATAAGAATTGAATTACGTTTTTCAGTTTAGCTTTTAGTATAATTTAAATCTTAGACAGAAAAAAAAATAATCTGACGTCGACCATTTTTGGTCTTTTGGGTAACTGGAAGGTTGCCTATTAAAATAGGCTAAAAAAAAAAAAACAGTACTGGCTGAATATAAACAAAAATTTGAATTTAGAAGGCATCAGGATTATTCAAAACAGTGAAGGAAAACACCGCACCCTTAAAACTAAAGTGAAAATACAGTCAAATGGGGTGAATAGAAACAAAACTTCACAGGGTATTTTCACGATATTTGAATATTTTTTGCAGCATTTAACTATATCAATTTATTAATGAATTGTTATTCTAAAAAGTCGATACTTTGTTAGAAGCCGATAATATGGTATCAAAGTGAAAAACCAAGCCAAAGTTTTGTGTCTATTCGCCCCTGCGTTTCTTTTCACCCCGTTTTACGGTATACCAAAAAAGTGATTTTTCAGCAGTCATAAAATTTTCAATGTACTTATTTACTCGTTAAGAAGTTGCGAATCAACTATTGCAACAAAGACTTTGACAATCAGATTACAAATGTATTGTGTTAGTTAGATTGATAAGTTAAAGGTTTACCAAAAAATGGCAATTAAATACGTAAATTCAGTATAGTTTCACTTTTGTTTTATTTAAAATTCAACGTTAAGAGCGACATCGTGAGGAAATTGGAATATCTTAGAACAAAAAAAATTTAAAGAATTCATTATAATAACATCCACTATCGCACTGGGCTTTATAGGGGCTCACGGCCCTTTTTCTCTACTAGAGAAGAGGGGCTCGAGTCTCAGCAGTGGCAATATCATAAGGATGATTGTTTTGATTACGGCATGATTGTTTGACAAAGTGCCGTTGGCTGGCACGCGGTTTTTAGGGTTCCGTAGCCAAATGGCAAAAAACGGAACCCTTATGGATTCGTCATGTCTGTCTGTCCGTCCGTATGTCACAGCCACTTTTTTCCGAACAATAAATTTTGAGGGTTCCCCATACTTCGAACTGACACTTAAAAATTTTTTTTCATCAAACCCATACGTGTGTGGTATCTATGGATAGCCTATCAGGATAGGTCTTCAAAAATAATATTAAGGTTTCTAACATATTTTTTTTTCTAAACTGAATAGTTTGCGCGACAAACACTTCCAAAGTGGTAAAATGTGTCCCCCCCTGTAACTTCTAAAATAAGGGAATGATAAAACTAAAAAAAATATATGATGTACATTACCATGCAAACTTCCACCGAAAATTGGTTTGAACGAGATCTAGTAAGTAGTTTTTTTTAATACGTCATAAATCGTAAACCGCAATTTACCTTTCAAGTTTGTACGGAACCCTCAGTGCGCGAGTCCGACTCGCACTTGCCCAGTTTTTTTATTTACTAGTATAGTGTGCAAGCAAATCATTAAAGTAGGATTTTTAAATCTAATTCTGAAGCCTTTAAAGATCTCGATCTTGGAGAAGCACACCTACCTGATAGTACTTACCTACCAAACTGTACTAACTACCTAATATATATTTTAAAAGTTTTATTAGTACTTTCAATTAGTGACGACGTAGTGTTATTTTGTCAGTTTAAGATCACCGTACATACCTACGAGTCTATGCGTGCCTAGTACCTGCTTCCTGCTTCTATTTTCACCGATTTATTCCGAATTCAGATAATGAAGAAAATTAACAGATAAAATGCTTAATTTATAACAAACATCAACTATTGCCATAATTAGTGAGAACTAAATAAATAAACGACAAAAATAAAAGTAAATAAGTTATCGGCGCGGTTGAGCAATTGGTTACTACATTTCTTGTTGCGGGTTCGATTCTTACATGGAACAAATAATTGTATACCCTACGAATAGGCTTAGCCCTTAGATAGTGGTTTCGGATCTGGATGTCTTGTGAATGTGATTTTAGATTTTGGTGGAATGTACCCTGTCAATTTCAGATGTTGATGAATGTACCATGTCAACGGCATAGGAGGAATTCCTAGTACGAGGCAACGTTTATTAAAAAACCGGGCAAGTGCGAGTCAGACTCGCGGACTGAGGGGTTCCGTACAAACTTACCTGTGAAAATATTTTAATTCCCGAATTGAGTTACGAAGATTTTTCCGAATCGCAAAAAAAGTTTTTATTGTGACGTAACTACAAATTTACTGTTTTCAGATTGTTTCTTATAATTGTGCTGTGAGACCTTGCTTCACACCAAATTTCATTTCGTATTCTAGGTCAACGGGAAGTGATGAATTTTGATTCACTTGAGATGGTCGAGCTCTGTGAGCGGTGGTGGCCGAGTGGTAACGACTCCGACTTACGAGTCGTAGGTCGCGGGTTCAAACCCAGCCAGGCGCATTACTTTGTGTAATTTATTTCATTACCACTGCTCTCAAAACGGTGAAGGAAAACATCGTGAGGAAACCGGCATGTCCTAGAACCAAAAATTAGAAGACATGTGACATCCACAAACCCGCACTGGGCCCGCGTGGTGGATTACAGCCCATTCCCTCTCGTAGAAAGGAGGCCCGAGTCCCAACAGTGGGAATATTATAAGGCCGACTATGCTATACTATGTCAGGATCGAAATACACGTTTTTTGCGACATAAACGGTCGTATCTTTTTTTTCGTTAACTTAGAAGTTTGTTTTTTTTTCACAGCTTCAATGGACCGTAGACTTGAGTTCATAGTTTTAATTTCAACTCGATACCTCCACGCGTTCCCGAGATAAAGGGTCTTGACAGATAGACAGATAGACGTTACGGACAACGAAGTGATCCTATAAGGGTTCCGTTTTTTCCTTTTGAGGTCAGGAACCCTAAAAAATAACAAAAAAAAAGTATTTAGAAAAAGTAGAAACAGTCACAATTAAATATAAAGAAACAGTTAATTAAATTAAGTGTGAAACTTACTAATTCCACACTTATTCTTTTTTATTTCATAAATTTTATTAAACTCTAACTCTACAGCCCGACCTGATAACCACTCGATAAGTTATGCATATATGTATAGGTGTTCGCGATTGCTGACAGGTGCGCCCCTGACCCAATTCCAGTGAATCCATCTAGAAATGAAATGGGTAGGACGGATGCTGAGTTTTTACCAATTGACCTCGCTGCTTATCTCTATGGCGTCGATAATTTGGGCTACTGCCATAGCTCTAGCGTAAGTATGTAGTCCTGGTAGGTCGTCATAATAAATTGAAGAATTAAATTTATTTTTAATTTTTAGGGTACCATACCCAAAGGGTAAAATGGGGCCTTATTACTAAGACTCCGCTGTCCGTCCGTCTATCTGTCACCAGGTTGTATCTCACGAAACGTGACAGCTAGACAGTTGAAAGTTTCACAGATGATGTATTTCTGTTGGCGCTATAACAATAGATAGGTACTAAAAAAACCAGAATAAAATAAATATTTAAGGGGGATCCCATACCATAAACGTGATTTTTTTGCTCTTTTTTTGCTACGGATGGTACAGAACCCTTCGTGCGCGCGTCCCACTCGCACTTGGCCAGTTTACTTTAACCCAAATTGAGAATTATATTGAATTTTAATATAATGTATAATTGTATAGAATTGTATATTTATGAAAATTGTAATTTCTATAGTTCAACATGCGAATATTTTTCTAGAAAAGAAATGCTTATTATTATTATTAATGCTTAAGAATACGATATTTTATTGAAAGTACCGATATTGTACTCATGAGTAGTATCAAAAAATACGTACCATACCTACTTTGGGCACGCCACAATTATGGCGGTAAGTCCCCTCTTTGAGGCGTGGTTGGAAAGACCTCACGGCGTCCTCACCTTCCGCATGACGCAGATTCTCACCGAACACGGTAAGTTCGGGAAGTTCCTGCACCGGATTCGTGCGGAAGCGACGCCCGGGTGTCGCCACTGTGTGGAACGCCCGGAGGACACGGTGGAGCACACGGTGGAGGTGTGCCCCGCTTGGGCAGAGCAACGCCGTGTCCTCGTGGGGGCGATCGGCGGCGGCGATCTCTCGCGCCGGGCCTTGGTACAGGCCATGGTCCGGAGCGAGCAGAAGTGGCAGGCGGTCGCCTCCTTCAGCGAAGCAGTAATGCTAGCGAAGGAGGCGGCCGATCGCGTGAGGCAACGGTCCTCACGCCCCAACCGCCGCTGGGATTCCGATCCCGATTTCCGGCCACCGTAGGCGCGGGCTTGCGGACGGCGAGCAATGGGTGGCTCGCCATCCGACCGTCCGGTAACCGTCCGGACCGAGCCCAAGTCGTCGACGGCGCGTATTGTTCCACGCGCGACTCAGGAAGATGTTAGCAAATCGTAGGGGCCTAGCAGGGTCGAAGCCTACTGGGGCCATGGGTAGTGTGAAAACGAAACCCGGGGCCCTGGGACGAAGGCAACGAAGGAACAGGAGTGGGTTTTGATTTGGGGTGAGTCAGTAAAAGTCTGACACTATCTCCCGCTCCGCCCAAGAGCGAGATTTGTCATTAGATGATTTTCCCACCTAAAAATAAAAAACCTTACCTACTTGTATAAAAGTATTGATACTTTGTTCGTGTTCCTATTAAAGCTAATAATGTTTATTTGTTGCAACTAACCAATAAATAAAATCACAAAACTAACTTACAAATTAAAAATAAAAGCCCTAAAGTACTAAAAAAAAGCAATCTAAATTACGGCGTCGAAAAACTCCTTCGCGTCGCTGTCGACTGGTTAAAGCTTGATGTCAATTTCAAAAATAAAACTGAAGTGGCCAGATTTGTTGAATTAAAGATTTGGTCTCGTCAGAATATGAAAGTTTTCTAAACTTTGCAATGGCGGTGTACATCTACACTAATATTACAAAGAGGTATAGTTAGTTTTTTGTTTTTATGTTTTTTTAGGAGGTAATCTCTGAAAGTACTGGTCCGATTTCAAACATTTTTTCACCGATAGAAAGCTGCTATAATCCTGAGTGGCTATTTTTTATGTATACGGGCGAAAGCTAGTTTTTAATATAGAAAAACAAATTATTTGATAATTTCTCAAGTTAAAATAGGTATACATCATTGGCGTAGCCCAAGTCTTCGAACATGTGGAATAATCCTCACTTTATTTTAGGTATACGACTAAACCCATATTCTTACATTAATAGGCTATCAATGCCCTACGGCTCCTGCACAATAATGGGTTTAAGATGCTGATGGGGCTGCTGCATTACTGTAGTGCACCGGGGGTAATAGTGCGCAAGAGATTGACCTCCCAGATACGTCGTGTGTGGGGCAGCTTCAACGGCCTTCTAAACACCATAACAAAAAAGGTAGAGTTTCTATTGTGGCGTACTGGAATAAGGTACACAGTTCAAGGTGACCATTTTAATATAAAATAAATGGTTGACAGTTTAGAAGAAGTAGAAATTAAGTACCAATACAGTTTAAAAAAAATCAGATATAAACATCACCTTTGGTCTGAAACACCCAAAATAATAAACCACTTAATATGCGTCTCATTAAAAAAGATGAAACGAAATTCATTTGATTTATGGACCATTCTGGATTTTATCCGTATGCAGGTTAAAAAGCCACTTCATTGTGCTTTAATCTCGTTAAAATACGGGCGGTGCAGAGTGGAGTCGTGCCTCGTGAACCAACTTGACTCAAATCGTTTATTTGTATCGATGAAAGTTGATGCATATCCATGCATTTTATATTATCGTTGGATTTGTTATGATTTCTCCGAGGTATTGAAATGTGATGATCCAGATGGAATATTTGTGAAGGTAGGATAATACGACAAATAAGCAGACAGAAAGAGATCAATCGTCGAATCCGACTCGGCTGGGCAGCGTTTGGGAAGATACGCGGTAACTTCTCGTCCAATATACCACAGTGTCTCAAGACGAAAGTCTATGACCAGTGCGTGTTGCCAGTGATGACATATGGCTCCGAAACGTGGTCGCTTACAATGGGCCTCATCAGAAGACTTAAAGTCATCCAAAGGGCAATGGAAAGGGCTATGCTCGGAGTTTCCTTTCGTGATCGAATCAGGAATGATGATATCCGCAGGAGAACCAAGTTTACCAACATAGCACGAGGAATCGCCAAATTTAAGTAGCAATGGGCAGGGCACATTGCTCGCAGAACGGATGGCCGTTGGGGTCGAAAGGTTTTGGAATGGCGACCACGTACCGGAAGACGTAGCGTTGGAAGACCTCCTACAAGGTGGACCGATGACCTGGTAAGGGTTGCGGGAATCCGGTGGAAGCGAGACACACAGGACCGTTCATTGTGGGAACACTTGAGGGAGGCCTATGTCCAACAGTGGACGACTTTCGGCTGAAATGAAGTAGACACTATTTATTATCTTTTTCAACACACTTGCTCAGAAAGTGACTCTTATTGCACTGCACTTAGGTATATAATGGCACTCGTTACCAAACTTTGACATTTTGATTACCATTACGCACTAGTGCTATAATGTAGTTAAAACCTTTTTGTTTAACCTCTTTGTTCGCAAAACAAATTTTGAATTGGAATAAAATTCCCATTAGTATTGCGTTCAAAAGTATTTATATTAGTGTTTTACTTACTTATTTCATCAAATTTACAAGTTAAAATGGACAAATTTTACTTGTACAAACGATTTATTTAATAAAAAACATTTAGTAAATAAATCGTACAATCAAATAAAATTTGTTTTTTTTTGTGGTAATGGCCGCCATTTTAAGATGCGCGCGGTTTTTGGCGTGATTTTTTTTATTCCAGTGAAGTTCAGTGGCTGTATTAATTAAATAAAATTAAATAGGTACTACAATATCATTAGAAAATGTTACATCCGTATTATATTGTCACTACGAAAGACATTATCGTAAAAACTTTTCACGCAAGAAAACATAAACGTAAGACTAGGCAGTATGATCAAAATACCTTAGCCTTCCTCTAGGGGTAAATAAAAAAAAAATGATGCGCGCTTATGAAAACAGTTTTTTACCGCCATGTCACAGAAAATTTTACAAGTTTTACTGTTGTTTTCTTCACAAGTGTATTGAAAAACGTCGTATGACACACGTGAGTAATTAATGATTACCGTTCTTGGCTCTCTTAAGACCCTCGCCACGGCTCGGGTCTAAATACCGCCTCGACGGTAATCACTAACATTACACACTTATATCATAATGTACTATTTTTGATGGAAAATCATTAAATAACTTTTTCCGCTCAGGTTGCAACGAGACGGAGTTTCAGACTTTTAATGAATAAAAACCCACCTGTGTTCATTGTTTTCGAAAGAATGAGTCTTTTTAAAATAGTTGGAAAAGGGCTTCGTGGGCACAGCCCAATACGTTTTTAGAGGTATGCGAAACAAAGTGTAAAGTCCTGCAAACCTCCGTTGAGAAGGGTGGATTGTCCGATCAGACGGATGTATTTGTCTAATCTGGGCAACTGCCCGATAGACGATTTTGGACTATTGTATATGTTCAAATATTGTGGAGAACTAATTGCACGATGCATGATTTCTTAGTTTAGTTTTTATGTGACACTATAGATGTCGCTACGTCACTCCGACCAGACCAGACCAGACAGACCAGATCCGCACCGCTCTTGCCCTTCACACCGCTATCGACAGAAAAAGATGGAGAAATATCATACAAGTGAAAATGATGAAGCAAGGAGGTCACAACCCTCAGCATTGAGTACAACGCAAAGAGAGAGGTGATCATTCTGTTGTCTTTTGCGTTTAGCGCTGGCAGGCATCAGTCACATCAGTACCGCTAATTATGTTGACCTCTTTGAGACATCCACGTGTTCCACGTTGTGACGTGTAACGTAAGTAACGCGAAAATACCTTTACTTATCTTGTATGTCCTCTAACAAGAATAAATTTTGATTTCGACCACTAAATTCAGGCATACTTGAAATGTGGCAAAACGAATTACCCTCTATATCGCGCAAACTTAACTTTGCGTTTTGTCAACTGATTATTAACTTAATCTCATTGGATTCTACGCTTTATGTAAGAAGTTATAAAGCTTATAAAGAATTGTTAGAAGTCTAAATGTGATGGTGAATTAATTTGTTGTGTATTCGACGGAACGATGTCATTTTCATTTGCAAATTGAATGGTAATCGTGGCCACGTTTCATGTTGTGGTTACAGGGATATTATGTTCGCTGCAAACGTATGTCATTTGATGTTAAGTGGTAATTATCACAGGATTAGCTTCGACTGTTGGATTATTTATTAGTTTGATTGATATCGAATTTTAACAGAACGAAAGACGATGTCAGTTTGATTGTCATTAAAATTTATTAGAGAACTATTTGCTGCCGGCGACTTCACTCGCGTTATAATAATAATAATAATAATCCGCAGGGCAGTTTTGTGGCGAACTGTTGGGCATTAGCGACCCCACGGACCCAATCTCCCGGGAAAATTCTTGTTCTTCATCTCCAGCTTGCCTTTATTGGCCGGCCGTAGTGAACACTGACGAGGAACAGAGCTCCCACCTCTCTCTTGCCTTTATTGGCTGGCTTGAGTGGAGATTCGCAAGAGCAAACTTGCTCGGGAGAAGAATGTATAATCCAGTAAGGTGCTGGTAGGGATCTTGACCGTACTTCCGGGATTGTCCTGATAGCCGTGGTATACCTCTCCACTCCTTAAGCACCTCAGGATATGTTGCCCTCTTGTTGCTACGTCACTTCGTGCTAGCGACCGTTTATAGGGGCTCATTTATTGAGTGTGCAAGTCACCCCCTGCCTTTTGTCGATGGATATTAATAACATTGTTTAAACAGGGGCCACAGTCTTAACATAGAAATCAAAAAATCAGAAATCAGAAATCAGAAACTTTTATTTCAAATAGACCAATTACAGGCACTTTTGAATTGTCAAAATGTCAGTCAGTTAAAAAAAACCAAGTGAAGCTAAATTGCACGTTCCAAAGCGTAGATCTCTATGGAGAAGAACGTGCAAGAAACTCCATGGACACTCTTTTAAATCATATTATGAGTTACATAAATCTTGGTTACATATTTCTTGTCGCTTCTAATATGTGAGCACAATGTAGATAAGTAATAATAATTAAAATAAAAAAATATACTTAAAAAAAAACTAATTAAAAAAAATAATTGAAATTGAATTAAGTTCCTGGTAACCAGTCCACTTAAGACTCCAAAAACCATAGCCTTATATCTTAGTTTTCCATATGTCGCAATAGTTTCCCACCAACCGGGGGTTGTCCTTGGATGCACTAGCATAGTGCGTACAGGGATAATCACCGGTTTGTACCACTTTCCATTAAAAGCGTCTAAAAGGGCTTCTGCGAGTTGGTTTCGGCTCCTCGTACGCCTTCCAAAGGTCCAGGACCTTAGGGTGCTGAGATAAATAAATGTATAATAATAATAAAGCCTTTTATTTCTTATCCTTACAAACTATAAAATATCTTAACATTTTTTTTTTTAAGTAACTTGTATTTGTCTTACTGTTCTAATTGTTACTAGTATTTCGGATAGGAACCACGTCTTGGGTATAGGCCTCCTCCAGCTTATTCCAGTTTTCTCTGTGTGCGGCTTCTCTTATCCATTCTTTTCCCACTATTGCTGTAATCTCATCTGCCCAGCGTTTCTTAGGTCTCCCTTGTCGTCTTTTGCCACTAGGTCCTGTCCACCGGGTCGCCTCTATGTACCATCTGTTGTCGGTATAGCGGGCTAAGGGTCCGGCCCATCTCCACTTGAGTTTGAGAGCATAATGCAGAGCATCGGTAAGCCTTGTTTTCCGTCTTATGGATTCACTTCTGACTTTTTGTATTTTTCTTATTTTTAAAATACTTCTTTCCATAGCATTTTGGCAAATAACTAGTTTATTTTTTATTTTGAGGTATACGCTCGCGTTTTAGTAGAATATTATTATAACCTAAGGAAACGTAGTTCCAGGATAAAAAGTATTCTATGTGCTTTTCTAGGACATGGTCTGTCTGTGTTCCAAGTGTCATCGAAATCCTTTCAGCCATTTGTGCGTGAAGAAGTAACAAAACATAAGACACACTAACAAACTTTCACCTTTATAGTATTCTGGGACGGACTCGCGCGCTGAGGGTTCCGTACAAACTTACCTATGAAAACAGTTCCATTCCAGAATTGAGTTACGAAGATTTTTTAGAATCGCGTGGGACGTATCTAAATACAAATTTACAGTTTTCAGATTTTTTCCTATACTTTTGCTATAGGACCTTGCTTCATGCCAAATTTCAGGATTCTAGGTCAACGGGAAGTACCCTATGAATTTAGATTCCCTTGAGAGTGTCGAAATACATGTTTTTTGCGACATAAACGACCGTATCTTTTTTTTTTGTTAATTACTAAGATGTTTGATTTTTTGCAGCTTCAAGAAATCAGAAATCAGAAATCAGAAACGTTTATTTCAAATAGACCAATTACAGGCACTTTTGAACGGTCAAAATGTCGGTCAGTCAAAAAAAAGTACAAGTGAAGCTAAATTGCACGTTCCAAAGCGTAGATCTCTATGGAGAAGAACGTGCAAGAAACTCCATGGACACTCTTTTAAATCATCTTATGAGTTACATAAATCTTGGTTACATATTTCTTGTCGCTTCTAATATGTGAGCACAATGTAGATAAGTAATAATAATTAAAATTAAAAAAAAAAACTAATTAAAAAAAATAGAAATTGAATTCAGTCACTGGCAGCTAAGAGATGACCAGTCTCAACTGACGGCACCCGTTCACGAGCATGACGCGTGCATCAGCCCCACTCAGCTCAACCATTTTGAAGGGAACTGAATGACCCAATAACACGTGCCACCATCAGCGAGACATTTGAGTGAGCATGACAAACTCTCAACTGCCATGCTCGTAATGTCAAACAAGTTGTAACCTAATAAAAATGCTCCATGGTACTTCACATTCACAAAACTTGAAAAACAAAGTGCTTCTACATTATACAATGCTATTGTTTCCAAATACAAAAGGTAATAAATTATCATAAGCTCTATTGAAATAAACAAATAAAATAAAATAAAAATAAACATTTCGAAAACAACAATACAAAAAGGGGAATAGTATCTCTTCCAATATTTATATATATATATATTTAAAAAAAAAAACTAATTTGAAGGTAAAAGTGGCTGTGGCTGCGGAGCAGGACCGGCAAAGCGTTTTTATCAAGGATATAATCTTCCAGTTTATAATACGCTTGTCTACATAGTGTGCGTTTAATGCATGCTTTAAATTTGGACTCATTTAGTTGTAGAATCTCAACTGGTATCTTATTATAAAATTTTACACAGTTCCCCATGAAAGAACTATGTACTTTAGCCAATCTGAACCGAGGTTGATCTAATTTGTTTCTGTTCCTAGTATTAAAATTGTGCCTGTCACTTATCTTAGTAAAAAGATGAATATTTTTCCGAACATACATAATGTTTTCATAAATGTATTGACAAGGAACCGTCAGGATGTTTATTTCCTTAAATAGTTCCCTTAGAGAATCGCGTCTGCGAAGATTATATATGGCTCTGATAGCTCTTTTCTGCAGAATAAAAATAGACTCTATATCTGCAGCCCGTCCCCATAGCAAAATACCGTAAGACATGATACTATGAAAGTAACTAAAATAAACTAGTCGCGCAGTATCCACATCAGTAAATTGACGGATTTTTCTGACAGCATATGCTGCTGAACTAAGCCGACCTGCCAGAGATGTTAAATGAGGACCCCATTGTAGCCTCTAGTCAAGCGTGATCCCTAGGAAAACCGTATTCTCGACGAATTCAAGTTTCTCCTTGTTCAATACTATGTCGGAGTAATTACTTTTAACATTCGGTAACTCAAATCTTATGCACTTAGTTTTTTTTCCATTTAATACTAAATTATTAACAGTAAACCAGTTTTGGACTTGCTGTAAAGCATTGTTTACGTCATCAAGATTGGTGGAACGTCTATTGATCTTAAAAATTAACGACGTATCGTCAGCAAACAGTACAATATGTGGTCGTTTTTTTAATAGATGCGGTAGATCATTTATATATACTAAAAAGAGGAAAGGACCTAATATTGAGCCTTGTGGTACACCCATTTTGACTTTCAAACCCAGAGAATTGACACCGTTTATCTGAACTTGCTGTTGCCTGTCAATTAAATAAGATTTCACCAAGCTGAGTGCAAGTTTACCTAGTCCATAATGTTCTAGCTTCAAAAGCAAGGTTTCGTGATTAACACAATCAAAAGCCTTTGAGAGGTCACAAAAAATTCCTATTGCATCTTGGGCTTCTTCCCACGCTGCAAATATATGTTTCAATAAAGTGACACCAGCGTCAGTCGTACAACGTCCTTTGGTGAAACCATACTGCTGATCATGAAATATTTTATTGCTGTTAAAATGGTAAAGCATTTAATTAAGCATAACTTTTTCAAACACCTTACTGAAAACCGGCAATACTGATACAGGTCTGTAATTATTAGTGTCATTATGGTCACCGGATTTAAAAAGTGGTATAACTTTACTGTACTTCATTATATCTGGAAAGACTCCTTGGTCCACACACAAATTAAATATTAAAGCTAAGTACGGTGCTATGGTCTCAATTATAGATGCGCATACTTTAACAGACATTCCCCATAGGTCTTCGGTTAATTTGACTTTTATTTGCCGGAAAGCCTTTATGACTGTCAAAGGGTTTATATGTTTGAATTGAAATTCAACCGGACAGCCTGGCAAGTTTGCTTTCAATAAAGCAACTGAAGCTTCAGGGGAGGAATTTATAGCTTCCGTAGTCCTAAGAGGTATATCGGTGAAATAATTCACAAACTCTTGGGCTACTTCTATGTTAGAGCTTTTGGGACCATGTGAAGTCTCCAATAAAAAATCCGTATTGCATACTTTATTCCTACCAGTTTCACTATTAATAACTTTCCACACAGTTTTTATTTTATTGTCTGCCGATTTGATCTTATTGCTAATGTACAGGGCCTTTGCTACCTTGCAAATCTTTCTAAAAAGTTTAGAATATCTGTTGGTGATTCTCAAAGGTGGAAAGGTGGTAGAAATAAAATATAGCGGACTGTAAATATAGGTAGGTTATATTCGATTATTAAGAACGCGCGCTTCTGGTCCGTGTCGTAAAGGTCAATGGCGGAGCTTTCGTCGCAGCGGTGCGGACGGCGGCGCTCTGCCCCTCGTCCCCCGCTCCCCGCAAGCCGCTCTCGCCCTCCGGTCGTTGCAGTGGCACACGGTGCTGCGTTTTGTCGCCAACATACTCCCCGGGTTGAGGTAGGCAGGAAGGCTGCTGGGTCAACAATCAGGTTCTGGAAGGGGACAAATGTTATTAAACGCCCTTCGAATAATGGTTCCTTCTTTGATCCTTATATCGGCTACTCGAGCGACTTGATCCCGAGCTCCTGGGAAAACGGCCACACAGCGACCCAGGGCCCATCGTAGGGGAGGAAGCGCTTTGTCCTTTATAAGGACTAAAGAACCCAATTTGAGTTCGCTTGATGCAGTAGGCCACTTCGTCTTTTGCTGTAGAGTGGTGACATACTCGTTGGAGAATCGTTTCCAGAAATGTTGCTTGACGAACTCGATTCGTTTGTATCGCTCAAGGCTTGTTATTCTTTCCGTCAGCTGTGGATGTGGAACTGACACAAGTGATCGTCCTATTAGGAAGTGAGCTGGTGTTAAAGGTGTGTAGTCTGTCGGATCAGAGTTTAAGGCAGTAATAGGACGTGAATTAAGAATGGCTTCTACTTGAGTCAGACAAGTGTGCATTTCTTCATACGTGAAATGCGTAAGTTGGAGAAGTCTACGAAGATGATATTTAGTGGAACGGACTGCAGATTCAGCCATACCATTGAAATGGGGTGTGTAGCTCGGAATGAAGAGGAAGTTTATACCCTCTTGGGCGGCTGCAGAACTAATTTGGGAACTTGAGTCTTGTAAGAAACGATGTAACTCGTTACATGTACCTACAAAATTAGTCCCATTGTCTGAGGTTATACTTTGAGGCTTCCCTCGACGAGCCACAAACCGATTTAGAGCGGCCATGTATCCCTCTTTAGTAAGATCTGTGACGAGTTCTAAATGCAAGGCTTTTGTAGCTAAACAGACAAAAATGGACAAGTAAGATTTAATTAGTTGGCAACCTCGACCTTTGCGGTTAGCTATCATAACTGGGCCGGCATAATCCACCGAACAATGTAAGAAAGGGAATTCCAGTGTAGTTCTGGATTCTGGTAACTGCCCCATAATGGGCTGGACATTGCTGGCTGTAAATCTGAAACATTTTATGCAAGCTTTCGTTATAGATTTAGACAGATTCCTTCCTCCTAAAGGCCAAAAAGTTTGACGAATACTGGACAACAATAACTGAGGTCCAGCATGTAGAAGTTTCAAGTGATGCATGTGAAATATTATTTTCGTTAAATGATGTTTACCACATAATAAAATAGGATGCTTTGTGTCATAGCTATAAGGTGAATTATCGACTCTACCGCCTACTCTCAAGATATCATTTGAATCTAAGAATGGGGTCAATGATATTAATTTATTTTTCTTCGGTAATGCGTGACCTGATTTTAAGATAAGATATTCATTTGGGAACATTTCTAACTGTGCAATGTGGATAATAAAATTAAATGACCGTTGCAACTCTTCACAAGAAAGATGATCGCGGAATCTGTTTGTTTTGGTTTTGCAGTTATGAATAAATCTGTATATATAGGCTACAACTCTTTGTAAACGTGTAAATTGTGAATATTTAAGTATAAGTTTTGTAAATAGTTTATCGTCATTGTTTTTGTTAACGTCGTTATTTATAACAAGACAAGGTTGGAGATCCGGTAGGTCCCGTTTCTGGGTTTCATTAGGCATTTTTGGCCAACTATGATCTGATTCGAGTAAAAACGATGGGCCCGACCACCACAACGAGGCGTCGCTGATAATATCAGCCTTCACCCCGCGAGAAACGAGATCTGCCGGGTTCTTCTTGGACGGCACGTAGCTCCACGTGTGACCGCTGGTGCTTTCTTTGATTTCATTAACACGGTTACGTACGAATTGATTAAGTTGAATTGAAGGGGTGGACAACCACCCTAATACGATCGTGGAATCGCACCAAAAGCGACACATGTTAATGTTTAATTTAAGTGAATTTTGTACCTTAGTACACAGTCTTGCACCTAATAAGGCCCCACACAGCTCAAGACGTGGGATAGTTGTGGGTTTGATTGGCGCAACCTTGTTTTTTGAGACTAATAGCTGAACACGCACAATCCCTGAGTTACATACAGACCTAATGTAGACGCATGCCCCATACGCACTTTGAGAAGCATCTGTGAATATATGGATTTCAATCTTTACACAAAGATCACTAAGAACCCAACGAGGTATTTGTAACTTATTAAGACAGGGTAATGTGTTAGCGAATAAAGACCAGAGATGTAAAATCTCTGACGACACTTCTTCGTCCCAAGAGCATTTATTGACCCATAATTTCTGCATAATCAACTTAGCTTCGACAACGCATGGCCCAACAAGGCCTAATGGATCGAATATTTGGCTTATAACGGAAAGAATATGGCGCTTGGTAACCTTCTCATGAAGTTTTATATTAATTGAAAAAGATAAGGTATCCTGCTGACAATGCCAATATAAACCTAATGTTTTTGATGCTGTATTTATGTTGTTATCTGATAGATCTAAAACTGTATGTGAATCAATAATTTGACCTGAGAACAGCTCGTTAAGAATTAATGTGTTATTCGATTTCCATTTGCGAATATTAAATTTTGCTGAGTTTAAGGTGGCAGTAATTCCTTTACATAAATCTATAGCTTCGCTTACAGTACTAGCCCCGCTTAATAAATCGTCACAATAAAAGTCGTGAGCTATACTATATTTGACGCTATTATCGCTGACTGTAGAAACCAGGCTACTCAGACATTTTGTCGCAAGGTATGGCGCTGATGCGGTCCCTTGACAAACTGTATTAAGTGTGTAGGTTTTCAAACGATGCGATGAATCATACCTAAATACAATTTGCTGTAATGAGCGTTGACTGGGTACAATGTCAATAGACCTAAACATTTTTTCGATGTCTGCCGATACTACAAATTTATGCTGGCGGAATCTGAGGAGAATCGATAAGAGATCGTCTTGGACTGTAGGACCGACCATCTGAATTTCATTGAAGGAAATTCCTGAAGTGGTGACGGCAGAAGCGTCAAAGACTGTACGCAGCTTTGTCGTTGTGCTGGACTCCCGCAGTACGCCATGATGAGGAAGATAGTAGTTGGCATTGTCACTGTATGGAAAAAGAACTTTATTTTCAGTCATGTGACCTAATTGCTCGTATTCCTTCATGAAGTTTAAATATTTCTCCTTGAATATTGGTTCTCGTTCGAATTTTCGTTCAAGCGATAAAAAACGTCGCTTTGCTATCTCAAAGGAATCGCCTAAGACCTGGGGATCTTGCTTGAGAGGAATGGTGACGACAAAGCGACCATCGTCATTTCGAGTTGTGTTGACGGTAAAACTATTCTCACACGCACGTTCCTCCGCGGATTGAGAATGCTCAAGAGAAACACTATCTACTTCCCAAAAACGAGTGAGATCAATATCAAGTTCACCTTGCGTAAAAAGACATTGATTGAATGTACTTTTCGGACTCGAGATGTGACCAGTGACTATCCATCCGAACTCTGAACTACGTAACATAGGTAAATGTTTGCCTAAACTAATCTTTTTGTTTCCCAGAATATCCCAAAAGATATCTGCCCCGATAAGAAGATCGACCTTAGAAGGAATATTATAAGTGGGGTCAGATAAACATAAGCCTGCTGGGATTTGAATATGTCGTGTGTCAATGTATGTGATCGGTACTGCTGTGGTGACGTTGGTAAACACATAACAATCAATGTTATTCCTATAGCTAGTATTCAATGACTCAATTGTAAGATTGCAAGACTGTGTACTATGAGATACATGATTATTAAAACCTGATACCGTGGAGCTCACGTTCCGCCTTGGCAAACCCAGCTTACTGCAGAAAGCTTCGGAAACGATATTTATTCCACTACCGTTGTCCAAGATCGCCCTGGCGGTGTGTTTGTTGCCCTTGCCGTCAACAACCTTCACCAACGCTGTGGAAAGGAAGACACGTGTCGGAGTAGTAACCGGTAGAACATCAGTTGTCAATACAATGTCCTTTGATGACGTAGATGACGAATCACGAGAAGCAGATTGCTCAGATTTTTCCAAGTGCAAAAGAGTGTTGTGCTTTTCATTGCAATATTTGCAGTGTGACAAAAAACATTTCTTTGCTACGTGACCGAAGCGCAAACAGTTTAAGCACACCTTAAACTCTTTTACCTTTGAAATCCGAGATTCTACAGGAAGACTTCTAAACGATTCGCAATTGAACAGCTGATGTGACTCATCGTCGCACAATGGACATGATTTATGTTTAAATTTTTTATCTTTATGTTTGCTATTAGTGCTATTATTAATTACTAAACTTTTTTCTTTTACGGGTTCTGATTTTATTTTACTATTTTTATTATTCTCTTCTAAAGTTTCTAAGATGTCGGCTCTTTTACTTAAAAATGTTATGAACTGTGATAGGGTTGGGGACGAAGTCAATGTATTTCTATGTTCCTCCCACTCTCGACCTGTCACACTATCAAGTTTAATTGACATCATATAAATTATGATAGTGTCCCAGATCGGTTCTTTCAATGATGCGAGAGCCCTAATGTTCTTGTTAGTTACATCAATAAGATTTTGAATCGACTTACATGATTCTGATCGAATAGGATCTATGTTAAACAAAGCCTGTAAGTGATTATTCACTAGTAAGCGACTGTTATCAAATCGCTCGCACAATAATTCCCATGCAATTTTATAGTTGTCACTTTTAAAGTCGATATTCTTAATAATCAGAGCGGCATTTCCTTGAAGAGAAGCTCGCAAATAGTGGAATTTATTAATATTATCTATGCAATCACTGTTATGTATAAGAGAAAGGAATGTGTCTTTAAATTCGAGCCAGTCTTGATAGCCACCGCTGAAATGTGGTAAGTCAATTTTCGGTAGCCTAACCAAATTTCTCACTCGCCCACCTGATTCTGCGTCGCTGAACTCCACCACAGATCCGCTGCCCTTCCCCCCGGCAGCAAGCAGGCTCTTGGCTCTGGCCACTAGCGGGTAGTAGTCGTTGTCAAACTGCACACGCTCCGCGGGAACCTCATCGACTGGTGGCTCGTCAGATAGGATCTCGATCTCAGTCTGTAACGTGTCGAATTCCTCGCATAAGGGCTCAAATTTTCGTAAGCGGCACTCTAAATCTATGATCTGTAACTCCGTTAAGGCTTTAGAAGTTTCAATTAATCTAATATGATTGCCAAAAATAGTGAGCTTTGATTTTATAGCTGAGCGTTTTTTAATTAAAGTTTTAAGTTCAGACATGATCACAAAGCAAAATTCAATTCGATGTAATGGCAACAGCTGATTTAAAATAACAAGCTACTTGTTTCTCCGTTCTAAAGATATTATTATGTAAGCAAAATATTATAACCAGGTAGCTAAGCTCAATGACTGTGCGTTTCGATTTGAAGTAAACAAGATGATTCATGCAATAGGCATTCAACGCTCGAGTTTTATGACCGCAGTTAGCGCACAAAGCCCCGAATAAAGAAATTTGTCAATGAAATAAACAGCTAAAATATTATAGATAACAGCGTGTGTAATATTGAATGAATAGTAACGTATGAAGAATGCACTAAGCACTGACTCAAGTTTTAGCAAAATGGGTATGAAATTAAGAAGGGAAAATATTTATTGAATTTGAATAGCAGAGAGAAGATGGAATAAGAGGAATAATTAGGAACGAACTCACAAGATGTCTTATCCTTTTTCCACAGTGACTTGACGGTTTGTTCGTCCTTCAAATGTCCTTCCTTTGTCTCGAAAGTCGTCGCGTAATGGCCGGCGCGTACGACTCGTCAAAGTTCCTTGAATTCTTGACACGGATTAATATTCTCCAAATAAGCCTCAAGACGTTCTCAAAATCTTCTTCACGGTGAGAGGACCATATGTTGGTGATTCTCAAAGGTGGAAAGGTGGTAGAAATAAAATATAGCGGACTGTAAATATAGGTAGGTTATATTCGATTATTATGAACGCGCGCTTCTGGTCCGTGTCGTAAAGGTCAATGGCGGAGCTTTCGTCGCAGCGGTGCGGACGGCGGCGCTCTGCCCCTCGTCCCCCGCTCCCCGCAAGCCGCTCTCGCCCTCCGGTCGTTGCAGTGGCACACGGTGCTGCGTTTTGTCGCCAACAATATCTATTTACATCAAGGGACTGCAGAACTGAGTATATGGTTTTAATTTCAACTCGATAACTCCAAGCGTTCCCGAGATAAATGGGTCTTAACAGACAGACTGACAGACGAACAGCAAAGTGATCCTATGAGGGTTCTGTTTTTATCTTTTGAGCTACAGAACCCTAAAAATTTGTATTTATTGACATAGGTTTGTGAATGAATTCGAAAAATATTGGAAAAACAAGATTAGATGTTATCAAACCCAGTAAAAATTTTTTTTAGAGGTACAAACTAGTGCTTGACTGTGACCCCTCTGATGGAAAGCAGTGATGTAATCGTTGAGGGTAAATAGCACTTTCACTCTAGCCTTGACAACAAAAACTAGTTATTGAAGATAACATTGACCCCAAACGATGAAAGTGCACTATTGTAGAGTGGACGTCTTTGCATCACAGCACACGGTTCATTTCAAGCTTTTATGATGGACAAAAAATTCTAATCCATTTAAACCGTTACGCGAATTTTCCGCGGATTATAAATCCTCTTTTATTTGCAGAGCTTTACCGTTGAGTGCCATAACTCACGAGGGGAACGTGATTCTGACAGCTGAACGTTGCATAAAACACCATGTGTGACTCGTTAATTAATCATTTGAAATAAAAATTTAACGCTTTTAATGCAATTAACAATAAAAAAGATACCGGTTACCTACGCTATTTGTATGGAGGATAGATTCACTTTTTTAGCTGGTTGTTACATCTCCTATATCCATCTCTTTCCTGCACACACCTGTCGAGTGAACTCAAGGAGATGTCAGAAACCGTATGGGCCAAGCAGGGTCGAAGCCTACTGGGGCCATGGGTGATGCTAAAGAGATCTCCGGATGATTCACCTGGTCGTGTTGCGTCTGCAAACGAAATTCGAAACCGTGTGAATTTTAGTGTTTGTACTACGCAAAACTGTGCCATCGTGTGCATGTGCTAAGTTATGCCGTGGGCTAACCAGGTATTGTACAAACCTTATTTTTAAGGGACGAGTCGTTTAGACCTATTTTTCCAACAGCTGGTCAATTCCACACCGTGCATTTAGCCGAATATCAAATATAGAACCACGCAAGTAGATACAATGAGTAAAAACCATGTTATAAATATTACAACGGATATGGATGCAGGTGATAAAAGTCTGTAGCGACACCTATGACGTCACATACGAACTAAACTACGAAATCCTACATCGCGCAATTAGAGTACCCCGCGTAATTTGAAGATATACAACCGCCCAAAATGATCTAACCAGATTTAACACCCGTTTGATTGGAGGATGTTCTCTTTTCAAAGGTGGTGGGCGAGACTTTACACTGTTCCGCATAACTTCTAAAAATCGATTTATTGTTAAAATTTAGTTATTTAAATAAAATTCTGAGCAGGATATGTCTGTCACATGCTTGGCAAACTGAGGCCAAAGTAGCACAAAGTTAGTGGCCTGAAACAGAGTGTAGGGGTCGCGGTAAACCTCGAAAAAGATGGCGGGACGAACTAGATAGATTTTGCCAGAACAAGAAGACGTAAGCGCGGGCCCGTAAAATATGGAAGAAGTGGAGAGAGATCTTTGTCCAGGAGAGGGACAGAAACAGCTTACAAAAAAAAAGATTCTTAATTAATCTTTTGTTGTCGTTAAAAATGACTTTCTCAAAGGAACCTTTGAAATAGTTTTCCACTTTCACACATCTTTATAGTAAATGAATAATAAAAGATTACATAGAACGAAAAAATACTTAGATGGCATTTTGTTGAAATTTAAGAAAGTGAAGTTTTTTTTTTCGGTGGGAAAATCATCCAAACTTGGGCACTTGGGCGGAGCGGGAGGGTGTGTCAGACTTTTACTGACTAAAAACTCACTCCTGTTCCTTTATTGCTTTTCATACCAGGGACGAGTCTTCCTTTCAGAATCAGACCCTTGGCCCCAGTAGGCATCGACCCTGCTGGACCCCTACGTTTGCTGATATCTCCTTGAGGCGAAAGAAAGAAAGAAAGTGGAGCTAGAGCACACAATTCAATTTATTTTTTTATCGTTATAAAAACGATGCCTCGCTCTAGAAATAGCTCCTGAATCGTGGGTGCATTCACAAACAATCATGTAAACTCACATATCACAAGACACTCGGACCCAAAATGCATATCTGTAGACGACACAAAAAGTTCATCTATTTTTAACTTATAATAATAATAATCTAAGTAGTAAAGTATTTTGACTTAGCTCGCGGGGTTGTCGAAATGTGGAAAGTGGATAGAGCAATAAATTGTGCCGATAGTCGTAACGGCCAATAGCTTAATAGCCGAGAGCCTCGATCAACACCTTAGGAGGCTCGCGTTAGGCGGCTGGATCAAGGGCTTGATTCAGAAAGCGGTACTCCGGCTCTTATTGTTAGGAGGTTCCTTTCTCTGGAGCCCTGACCGCCGGTAGCTTGGACCCTGTTCCCGATACCGGTGGGACACTATTTTTTATATTTTTAAATGTTTTATTTTTTATTTTTGAAATATTTAAAAATGTAACTAATATATTTATGTGAATGAAATAAAGAAAAATAATTATCTAATTACTAAAGTAAGTATCTTGACTTAGCTTGCAGAGTTGTCAACATGTGGGAAGTGGATAGAGCAATAATTGTGCTGATAGTCGTAACGGCCAATGGCTTAATAGTCAAGAGCCTCGTACAACATCTGAGGAGACTCTCGCTGGGCAGTTGGATCAAGGGCTTGATCCAGAAAGCTGTACTCCTGGACACGGTGCGCATTGTTAGGAGATTCCTCTCTGAGTAGCCCTGACCACTGGCAGCTTGGACCCAGTTCCCGATGCCGGTGGCTTACTATTTTTTATATTTTTAAATTATTTTTTATTATTCGTTTTTGTGAAGAAATATTTAAAAAGTTATTGAATAAAGGAAATAATAATTAAATTTATTTCAGAATTACTTCCATTTTTTATTTATTATAGAAAATAACTTATATGGTGTAAAAACTATTTACTAAAGTTTTCACCAAGATGTTTGACATTAACACGTCAAACACTTCAAGAAAGATGTTTATCTTCAATTAATTGTTAAATGAGAGTCTGATAAACAGTTTCCTCAAAGTATTTGTTTCAAAGAAAACAATTTAGACATTCAATCATAACAAAGTTGTTTAAAGTAAGCTGTCTCAAATACCTCAGAGCCATTAAGGGTTATTTTGAAAAAGCTTTTATTTCTATTAACAGGAATACAATTAAAATGCTGATTCTTTTCCTTGAAAGGATAGTTGTTTATTGTTTTTATACATTCTAATAGCAAAGTATTTGTTGTTGTTTTTGTTTATTGGAAAAAAAAATAACATTTGAAGCGAAAAAATATCTAGATATTGTCGCAGCTCAGCTCCGGTAGGCCCCGGATTTTTACTAAAATAAAAATAAAGTAAAAAACTAAAACCCGACTACGACAAAAAAAAATGACGCTGAAAAAGTATGAAACAAGATTTTCATACTTCGAACTGAACAAAAAGAAAAACCGTAGTCACACGTTATTAAAGTATTTCGGTTGGTACCTATAACGTGTAACTGCGGCTTTTCTTTTTGTTCTGTTGGTGTTAAATTTAACACATGACTTTTTGTCCGCTAGAGGGCGTCACTTTAAACTTGAGCAATATTTTGGAAATGTACAAGTGAAGCCCTTTCAAATGATACCAAACACGGCGTATTTATCTCCATTTTTATTTTTTCATACATTCATTTTTGTCCGCTAGAGGGCACCATATCGAGTTTTGTGACACGTCACGTAGCCTATGTTCAGCGGACAATTAAGACAGTTCTAACGATACCTCATACGTCGAGTTCCGATAAGTAGATTTGGAGCTATGAGGGAACAGATGAACATACTCACATACATATAAACAACAATACCTACATACATAGCTTGTCAAAATCATAACCCTCCTTTGGCTTTGCCGTAGTCGGGTAAAAATTAGCAATGACATTATCTCTCCCTGTACAATGAACAATATCAAAATCATAAGCCTGGATACACAGCGACCACCTAGCTAATCGTCGTTTCTCAGTCAACAAAGCGCCTTGTGATCCCTCATGACCTGAAACTTCAGACCCCAAAGAAAATGCTTTAAATAATTCAGAGCCCAAACCAAAGCGAGACAGTCCTTCTCCGTAGTGGAATATTTCTTCTCTCCATCGCTCAGCTTCCTCGAGGCGTACTAAACGGGATACATTCAATCAAAGATCAGTGAGTGTGGGGTTTTTAGTTCACTAAAACCACCACGATAATCACCAATAGTGCATTTTTTTACTGTTGATATGCTAGCGTTTGACCACTATCGAGGGGGATAAAACCCTAAGGGGGCAAATTTCAAAACATCCATTTAATTCTTAATTCTTTATTGTACACAAAAACATACATAGTACACGGTGATACATACAGTTTATGTACAAAGGCGAGCTTAACTCAACAATGAGTTTTCTCCCAGCAAACATATTCATATTTCATATTTCTTTCATAATCCTTTTATATTTCTTTGTATTTAACCTAAAAGAAACCTCTGAAAAATTGTAGGCGTTAATGAGTTAGTGTACCTATGAGTCAGGACGCCTAATACAGATTCTAACCTAACAACTATCTAACTCTATTCTAACTCCGTAGGTGTGGGTTTGCGGACGGCGAGCTACACCCATTGCTCGCCGTCCGGTAACCGTCCAGACTGAGTTTGAGTCGTCGTCGGCACGTAGTGTTCCACGTGCGCTTCATGGAGATGTTAGCAAAACCGTAGGGGCCCAGCAGGGTCGTTGAAGTCTACTAGGGTCATGGGTTGTGCGAAAGAGAACCCCGGGGCTCTGGAGCGAAGGCAAAGAAGGAACATAAGAGTGGGTGTTAGTCAGTAAAAGCCTGACGCGCCCTCTCGCTCCACTCTAGGTCTAGAGAAGTCATTGGATGATTTCCCACATAAAAAGAAATGTAACAATTCTTCCAACCTTTGTCACCGACTTTTTCTTTTAAACAAAGCTTTAGAACTTTCTCCTCGGTTGTTACTTAGTACTTTCACAATACTGTCGAGTTTCCTCGGAAGTGAAACAGCTGTGGTACCTAAGGTTATCGAATGTGAACTTTGAGTAAAATTTCAGACAGGTGTTTGCTCTTAAGAGGGCCCTTTTCGACTCGCCTATCGTCAACATCGAGCATGGTTTAAAAGCTTGTTGCTTCATCTAACGCAATCCAACGCGATGTTTGATGACGAGGCAACGCGAAAAAAGAGAGATAACGCCAAAAAACTCTGTTGGCATTAGGTAATTCCATGATTTGCTCGCACATTTCACAAAACTTGTTGCAGGAAATACGTGTTTTTTTTAAAACCCTTAAAAGTTTTTGAGAAAAATTGTCGTCATTCGATCGAGTAAGTTAACTTCGATTAGACACCAATAAATAATGGTGTCGAATCGAAGTTAACTGTTGTGAATATCTATCGTTCAACTTTGTCAGAAATAGACCCTCATTTTGCAACTACTGCACCCCTAGGCAAGTTACATTGGCTCCGCCTCTCGCGGTGTCCGACGCGGACCACAACGGCGATGACGACGATACTCCGGAGGTGACCGAGGTAGAGATGAGTGTGGCGGTACGAAGGCTAAACGCTAAAAATACCGCCCCAGGACCCGATGGCTTGCCTGGGAAAGCCTGGGTCCTGGCCATGGAGGAACTCGGGCCTCGACTAAGAGGGCTCTTTAGCGCATGTTTGGAGAGGGGCCAGTTCCCACTTCGTTGGAAGACCGGGAAACTGGTCCTTATAGCGAAGCCGGGGCGCCCTGCGGACTCTCCGTCCGCATACCGGCCCATAGTGCTGCTCGACGAGGTGGGCAAGCTCTTTGAAAGAGTAATTGCAGACCGCCTCGTCGCGCATTTATCACGGGTGGGGCCGGATCTTTCGGACAGCCAGTTTGGCTTCCGCAGGGGGCGCTCCACGGTGGACGCCATCATGCGCGTGCGAGCCCTTACGACGGGGGATGCGGTGTCCCGGGGCAAGGTCGTAGTGGTGGTGTCCTTGGACATCACCAACGCTTTCAACTCCCTGCCCTGGAGTAGCATTAGGAGGGCACTCCGGTATCACCAGGTGCCCGACTACCTCCGTCGTCTGATCGAGGCCTACCTGAAGGACAGGTTCATCATCTACCCTGGTCACGAGGGAGAGTGGAGACGGCGAGAGATGTCGTGCGGTGTTCCGCAGGGATCGGTACTAGGACCGCCCTTGTGGAACATCGGATACGACTACGTGTTGCGCGGCGACCTCCCCGATGGGGTCAGCGTGGTCTGTTACGCAGACGACACGCTGGTCCTGGCGCAGGGGGAGTCGCACCAGGCGGCGGCCGAACTAGCGACACGCGGGGTTGCGACAGTCGTGGACAGGATCCAAGAGTTGGGACTCGAAGTGGCACTGCACAAGTCCGAGGCCATGTGTTTTCATGGCCCTCGGAACGCGCCACCACCGGGTTCCCAAATAACGGTAGGAGGGGTTCACATCGACGTCGGGTCGACGATGAAGTACCTGGGACTTGTCCTCGACAGTCGGTGGAACTTTGTGGAGCACTTTCGACGTCTGACTCCCAAACTGGAACGGACCGGGGCTGCCCTAAAGCGGCTCCTGCCAAACCTTGGGGGTCCAGACGCCTCCTGCCGGAGGCTCTACGCGGGAATTGTTCGGTCCATGGCCCTTTACGGGGCGCCGGTGTGGGCGCCGTCACTGCAAAGGCGACCGGCGGCCATGCTGAACGCTTGCCAGAGGGTCATGGCCATCCGGATGGTACGGGGATACCGCACGATCTCCCGCGAAGCGGCGAGCCTCCTTGCTGGCCTGCCACCATGGGATTTGGAGGCAACAGTCCTTGCACTCATGCACGATTTGCGCGTGGAGATGCAACGCCGGGGCGAAACTCCGCTGCCGCACCAAGTCGCGGCATGGCGGACAGAGTTCCGGCGGGATCTCATGGTGGAATGGCGACGGCGACTGTCGCAACCCAGTGCTGGGCACGCTACAATTATGGCGGTAAGTCCCCTCTTCGAGGAGTGGCTGGAGCGGCAACACGGCGTCCTCACCTACCGCATGACGCAGGTCCTCACCGGACATGGCAAGTTCGGGAGGTTCCTGCATCGGATTCAGGCGGAAGCAACGCCCGGGTGTCATCATTGTGTGGACCACCCAGAGGACATGGTAGAGCATACGGTGGAAGTGTGCCCTGCTTGGGCAGAGCACCGCCGTGTCCTCGTGGAGGCAATAGGCGGCAGCGACCTTTCGCGTCGGGCCCTGGTTCAGGCTATGGTCCGGAGCGAGGAGGAATGGCAGGCGGTCGCCTCCTTTTGCGAAGCAGTAATGCTAGCGAAGGAGGAGGCGGCACGTGTGAGGGAACGAAGGTCCTCACGCCCCAGCCGCCGTAATTCCGACCCCGACTACCAGCCACGGTAGACGCGGGCTTGCGGACGTCGAGCACTGGGTAGCTCGCCGTCCGGCTGTTCGGTAATTAACCGGACCGAGCCCAGTCGTCAACAGCGCGTAGTGATCCTCGCGCTCCTCAAGAAATGTCAGCAAACCGTAGGGGCCCAGCAGGGCCGATGCCCGCTAGCTAGGACCGCGGAGAATTTCTGAAAGGGAAACCCGTAGTCCTAGAACGCAAAGGGTAATTGAAGGATACAGGTGTGGTTTTAGTCAGTAAAAGTCTGACACGCCCTCTCGCTCCACCCAGAGCGCGAGAAGTCATTTGGATGATTTCCCACCTTAAAAAAAAAAAAAAAAAAAAAAAAAAAAAAACCCCTAGGCAAGTTACATCCGTTTCGTTTCAATTCTCTTTCATCGATCGCCTCGAGTCGGCCACGCCTCTGATTCCTTTGTTCTGACGTCATCTCAAAGCTCATTCACATGGTCAGAACAAAGGAACAGGAGGCGTGGCCGACTCGAGGCGATCGACGAAAGAGAATCAAAACAAAACGGTTGTAACTTGGCAAGGCCTGCTGTACTCAACCTTTATGACTTGACCTGGAACTTGTTTGTTGGAACACGCTGGATGAGTTTAAATAGAACGATCGAGAACAGGAGCTTTTTTTCTTTTATTTATTTACTAGCTTCTGCCAGCGACTTCACCCGCGTGGAAGTCGGTATCTCCATACAAAATTTGGACCTCTTAAAGTTTCATCCCCTTAGGGGGTAAACTTTGGAATATCGTCTCTTAGTAGGCCTAAGACAGTGAAATTTTACAAAAGGCTTCTTTATACGACGTAGGCAAGCGTTAAGGGCTATATTATTTCACCGGGCCACCACAAATATAGCCCTTGGTGCTTGCCACCGTCGTAAAAGGAAGCCTTATGCAAAATGTCACTCTTCTAGGCCTTGTATTTTTGACTGTGTGTTGATAGTGCAGTCAGTTTCTCCTTTTATATAAATAGATAAATTAAACAAGACGACATCGCGGCAGATTAAAGCTAAGGTGGAGAGATGAGCTGGACAACTACTGGAGGGATTGGCCCGCAATGGCTGAGGACAGACGTGTGTGGAAAAAGGAGAAGGAGGTCTTCGCCCAGTAATAGACTCTCTCTCTCAATTCTAGGCCTGATCACTATCTCACCTGATGGTTAGACATAGTAGGTAGATAAACAGGTCGTCTACCACAACATCGCTTATAATCATGTGAGATAGAGGTCAAGCGCGAGAGTTAAATTACCTGGATACCTTACCATTTAGAAAAACCTGGGCAAGTGTGAGTCGGATTCGCGCACTGAGGGTTCCGTACAAACTTACCTATGTAAATAGTTCAATTCCCGAATGGAGTCTTGAAGATTTTCCCGAATCGCAAAAAAGTATTTTTTTTGTGACGTAACACCAAATTTACGGTTTTCAGATTTATTCCTATATCTGAGTTATAAAACCTTGCTTTGTTCCAAATTTCAGGATTCTGGGTCAACGAAAAATATCCTATGAATTTTGATTCCCTTGAGAGTGTCATAACATACGATTTTTGGCGATACAATCGATCAAATCTTTTTTATTCGTTAACTTAGAAGTTTGATTTTTTCACAACTTTATAGGACCGCAGACCTTAATATATGGTTTTAATTTCAACTCGATACCTCCACGCGTTCTTAAGATAAAGGGTCTAGACAGATAGGCAAACAGAGAGACGGACAAAAAAGTGATCTTACAAGGGTTCCGTTTTTTCCTTTTAAGGTACGGAACCCTAAAAACAACTAAAAAACTTGTACTAACGGTTAGCCCAAGTTTTCGTATCAAACATATTCTGGTCTCGTCCGCCTCGGGTGTTAGTCGCAAATAACATTACTTATTACACGCCTATTGATACTCGGTATATAGCCTAGAAAATGGCTTCTATTGATTACTAATGTTATTTCTTTAAAAGAATCAATATAAAAAATAAACACAAGAAATTTGAGGTAAACACACGTTTATTGGAGCAGTGGTGGCCGAGTGGTAACGGCTCCGACTTACGAATTGTTAGTCGCGGGTTCAAACTCAGCCAGGCGCATTACTTTGTGTAATTTATTTCATCACCACTGCTCTCAAAACGGTGAAGGAAAACATCGTGAGGAAACCGGCATGTCCTAGAACCAAAAATTCGAAGACATGTGACATCCACCAACCCGCACTGGGCCCGCGTGGTGGATTACGGCCCATTCCCTCTCCTAGAGAGAGAGGAGGCCTGAGTCCCAGCAGTGGGAACATTAAAAGGCTGAATAAGTATGTATGTATGTACACGTTTATTAAGACTGCAGTAGTAGTAGCTCAGTATGGTCTAGGCTTGCGGACAGCAAGCAATGGGTAGCTCGCCGTCCGACCGCCCGGTAACCGTGCGGACCGAGCCCGAGTCGTCAACGGAGCGTAATGTAGCAGGCGCGCCTCAAAGAGATGTCAGCAAAACCGTAGGGGCCTAGTAGGGCCGAAGCCAACTGGGTCCATGGGTTCGCTTCTGAAAAGAAAACCCATGGTTCTGGAACGCAAAGCAAAGAATAAACATAGGGGTGGGTTTTAGTTAGTGAAAGTCTGACACACCCTCACCCACGCCTTGAAGTCATTAGATGATTACCCACCTAAAAGCAGGCGGTCGCCTCTTTCTGCAGTAACGCTAGCAAAGGTGGAGGCCGCATGTGCACACGTGAGGGAGCGGCCCTCACGCCCCAGCCGCCGGGATCCCGATCCTGTTTTCCGGCCTCCGTAGGCGCGGGCTTGTGGACTGGAGCAATGGCTACCCATTGCTCCAGTGAGAGGCGGCCGATCGCATGAGGCAACGGTCCTCACGCCCCAACCGCCGCCGGGATTCCGATCCCGATTTCCGGCCACCGTAGGCGCGCGCTTGCGGACGGGGAGCAATGGGTAGCTCGCCATCCTACCGTTCGGTAACCGTTCGGACCGAGCCCAAGTAGGCGCGTGCTGTTCCACGCACGCCTCAAGGAGATGTCAGCAAACTGTAGGAGCCCAGCAGAGTCGAAGCCTACTGAAGCCAAAGATCTGCTTCTGAAAGGAAGACTCGGCCCTAGTAAAAGAGACAACGAAGGAACAGGAGTAAGTTTTTAGTCAGTAAAAGTCTGACACATCCTGCCGCTCCGACCAAAAGCGATGTCATTGGATGATTTTCCCACCGAAAAAAAACCCACCTAAAAAAAACCTTAATATGGACAGTGGTGACCCAGACGAGTTGTAGGTCATGGGTTCGAACACAGGTTCTTTGTGCTTTCAAGACTGTAAAGGAAAACACCATCAGCAAACCAACATGTTATCCAACACAAGAATTTTGTTTTTAAGATATGTTTCATTCACCCAATCCGCATTGGTTCAACATCGCCCAATGCGAGTTGGAGTCACTTTGACACCACCGCCCATTGCAGGTTGGAGGCACTTTGACACCGTTGCGCAGAGCGGGTTGAAAAAAGGAAAGAAGCACTTACTTTCTAGTCAGTAATACAGTTCACCACAAAGACTGAGCGATGTATTTACTTTTAAAACTTCTCGTGCTTAGTACGGTTTTATTTTAGCTAGAAAAAAGCTGAAAAAAGGATGAAGAATGATGAAAAGGATTCTGAGAAGGCATTCCTTAGTGGTTTGTGGTGTAATTTTATGACTAAATTCTGCGAGTGGTTTCGCCTGCGCGAAAGTGTATTATTCCAAGGGAATATACTCTCGATAAAAAAAAAAACAATAAAGTTAAAAAAACCGGGCAAGTGCGAGTCGGACTCGCGCACTGAGGGTTCCGTACAAATTAACCTATGGAAACAGTTCAATTTCCGAATCGAGTCTCAAAGATATTTACGAATCGACAGACAGACAACAATGTGATCCTATAAGGGTTCCGTTTCTTCCTTTTAAGGTACGGAACCTTTACACGTAAAAGTTCTATTCTAAGACATAGTCTTACTCTAAACCATCAAATTACGTACCTCTTTCTGGATGAAGTTAGAGAGTGTCAGATTTTTATTGACTAAAACACACTATTATTAGAATAACTGTCACTATAAAAACTCATGTACCTACCATATTTATAGCAAACTAACTTTTGCCCGCGGCTTCGCCCGCTTCCATCAAATATAGCCTATGTTACTCATGAATAAAGCATAGCAATCGGACCAGTACTTTCAAACATTAAGTACCTTCTACAAATAAAAAAACAAACTTTAGGTACCTCTTTTTAACCCTTCAAAAAGAAGGAGGTTCTATGTTCGACTGTATGTATTTTTTTTTAAATATGTTCACCGATTTCTCGGTCAATTGTGGACCGATTATGAAAAAATTTTTTTTGATTGAAAAGTTATAGGTATATACTTCCGAATTGGTCCCATAGAAATATTGTTATAATCTGATGATGAACTTCGAAGATATGGAACAGAACTCCTCATAGGATCACAGCAGAACTGTTTTGCTTTGTTTATACGTATACGCGATGACTTTAAGTTAGGGGTACTTTTTAGTGGTGGTACTGCAACTAAAAAGTGTAAAATAAAAAACTTTTTACAAAACAATACAATCGACTTCAATTAAAAAAAAAAACACTAAAAAGTGCAAAATAACTTTAATTTCGGAAGTCGATGTTAAAATAATAACGAAGAGACAAAACTATTATAGAAAAAATAAAGATTAATTGATTGAAAAAAAAAAAACTTTTTGCGCTTGCCCCAAATAACTCGGGACAATAGCAGGAAGATGATGATCATTCCCCTCTTGCTTTTACTTGATGATTTCCCATCCTCAAAAAAAAAAAAGTATTAGATATCGTTTCCCATCAAATTCGCGTAGTTTTGCTAACTAAATTAATTTGACCCTTTTTTGTAGCTTAAGGCCAGGGTCTACTCATTTTGAACTTTTTTAAACCTCTGGAAATCCACAAATATAAAAGAGAACACCATGAAAAATTATTTTATTAAAATTGACTATATGAACAATCACCGGGCAAAAATCAAAACATGATATAAATTAGTTGGCTTGATAAAAAAAAATCGCGAGTCTGACCCTAACTTACGATTTCAAACGTGTATGTCTATGAGATTACGTCACGGAAATATTTGAAAATTACAAAAAATAATAAAGCTTGTTTTTTAAAAGTGTCTCGCAAAAACAAAAATCTTGAACAGTTAGGTATTGTTTTTTTTTTATAAAAATATAACCGCTGTTACGGGGCCGCAAAATTGACATAGACCCGGGCGGAGTTCGTACAAAATATTCAGTGACTACAACCAGCTCTTAATAATTAAAAATACAGTAATGAGGTTCTTTGACACAAGTCGCTTTGAGTACTAATCAGGGCGTCCTCCCACACTTCAGTGATGGAAAGATATAACACGATCAGTGATTGCTATCTGCATTTTAACGTACCATGCTACATGAGGAGTTTAAGCTCCTATAGACTGGCGCGACATTGGGCATGTACCTGTATAAGTCCAACCCAGTTCTCGAAAATGACTATGTCACATTATATTGGGATCGGTCTATCATCACTGACAGGACTGTTGTAGCCAATAAGCTGGATATAATAATAATAACAACAATAACACTTTATTTCAGACCATGGTGTCCAATTTGTTAGTAACAATGTTCTTATAGACTAGTGTTAGTAATACTTAAAACTACTCACAACAAAACATAAAATCACTATTGTGTCATTCCATGACAAATGGCGGAACAATGATTCATGTAGCCACAGTCCAGCCGACTAGCGATCATGCTAAGGATGCTGTTAGCGCTGCCCCGCACTCTACGCACCAACGACGCATCGTAGTGTAAAAGCAGTCGACGCGATATTCAGCAAACATCCCTGATGCACTACAGAATCGCCGCAGCTCGATCAGCATCCTGAACGCATTATTAAATTGGACTCGGGCACTGTAAGACTTTTGGGTGTAGTGATGATAGACCGATTTTATTGATTAATAAATACAATGACAAAATAAACATCAAAAGCTTATTTACTTCCCATTCTAATTTCACGCCTCCTACACACGATCAAAACCAAACACTGAACTCTGCTCACGATTAGTATTCTGTCTTCGTGTTTCCTTACAAGTGGCGTACAAGCTCGTCATGTAACTTGGTGTAATATGATGTGTTGTAAAAGTATTGCTGTTTGTTTACAGAAAGCTGTTACAGAAAATGTGTTATGTAAATATTCTTTTATGATTTTTGTACGGTGAGGTGAAATGAGATGAGAAAAAGAACTCTTTCCGTGTTTTGTTTTGGACTCGTTTGAGGTACCTACTGTGGTGTATTTGAGAATGAATATTATAAATCTAATTAAGTATTAATGAAATAAATAATGTTTTAGTTTTCCTGTACCACATAATCACGAACAGTCACACTGCTCAACTCTTTGCTCACTCAGCACATAGATCTGGATATTTTCCATGACAAGCCGTACCAAATTTTTAAATATACGAGTACATTCATTTTTAGGTTTTTTTGTCATGTCACATAAGTATTTAATAAATTTGATTTTAGTCTTTAAAATTTTAGAATATAAGTGTTTTGGTCCTTTACTGTAAACTTATGTTTAAGAAATAAAATAAAATAAAAATAAAAAAGCCTTTTATTTTTACAGAAAATGCTAGTTTACAAAATGAAGTGGTTTTGTTAGTATAAAAAAATGTTATTAATAATGTTGGTATTGCAGTTTAATTGATTACGGTTTGAATTCATTTATTTCTAAAGATTACAAATCACTTGTACAGAAATAAATACTTAATATTACTTGATAACATTTTTTTTTTGTTGTCCAGGAGTAGCAGGATCTTAGTGTTTACATTTAATATGAAGTAAGAAGGTAATTGATAAAAAATTTGTATTATCTACCGCCGTACGGCGCGTTGACGCGCTCGATGTGCGGTGACTCGTTAGCATTGTTTTTATGTTTGAAATCTAAGGACACGTTTACACTAGGAACAAAAAATTTGATTACTTAGTTTAATTAATTCTTTTATGACCTTTTAAGATGTGGCATTTTAGTAGTTTTTTAAATAGTAATAACGATTGTGTATTTTTAATATCTTTAGGTAACGAGTTATAAAGTTTTGCTCCCTCATGTATTATTGTTTTTTTTCCATAGTTAGTTCTAGTACTAGGTATGTGTAAGTCTTGTGCTCGCCTCAGAAAACGTTTTCGCACTTGTAAATTTTTTGTGAGTGTGATTTGTGTGTGTAAGTCTTTGGAAAGAATTTTGCGAACTAAAATACATGTGTTATAAAAATATATGTCAGAAATGTTAAAGAGCTTAGTTTCTTTGTAAATTTTGTGTGTAGGGGTCAAATAATGGTAGTGAAATAGGACTTTTATAATTCTGTTTTGCGCTCTTTGTAGCTTTTCTAGGTTGGTTTTAGCTGCTGAACCCCACAGTTCTATAAGATATTCGATATGCGGTTTCACCAACGAATTATAAATAGTGTGGCGGACTTTTAGAGGAAAGCATCTCACAATTTGACGTAACGCCCCCGTTAGGCTCAGTATTTTAGAACGGGTTTTTTCTATATGTGGTTTCCATGTAAGTTGATTATCCAGAATAAGTCCGAGATATTTTTCTTCATTAACTTTATTTAAATTGACTCCATTAATACTAAGAGGTTTGTGATCAGAGATTTTTTTGTTTTTAGCTGCAAATATCATGTAGTTGGTTTTGGATGTATTGATAGTTAACAGGTTATTTAGAAACCATCTTTCCAAGATTATAAGATCTTCTTGTGCGTCCTGTATTATTGAGTCAATTGAATGACCGAAATAAAAAAGGCAAGTGTCATCAGCATATAAAGAAATATGCCCCTTCAAGCCTATCTTGTCTATATTATTAATGTAGATTAGGAACAAAAGGGGACCACAAATTGAGCCTTGGGGCACGCCGCAATTGATATCCTTAGGCGCGCTAACATTGTCACCGATTTTAACAACCTGTCGGCGCCCCTGAAGATACGATTCCAAAATTTTCAAAGCATTTCCAGTTATACCGATCGAGGCAAGTTTATTCATTAACAGGCTATGGCTAACAGTATCAAACGCCTTTTTTAGGTCAATAAAGATCCCTAAAGCAATGTGTTTCTTGTCTATGTTAGTTTTAAGACTTGTGATTAAGTCTGTTGCTGCTGAAAGGGTATTGGACTTTGGTCTGAAGCCATACTGTCGTTGAGAAAGATAGTTAAACGAATTTAAATATAGACTGAGCCGATTGTGCAACAGTTTCTCAAAAACTTTAGACAGTACAGGCAAGACCGAAATAGGTCTATAATTTCCCGGGGACAGTTTGGAGCCAGCCTTAAAAATAGGGGTAACTTTGGCGTACTTTAATGTGTCAGGGAAGTGACCTTCACTCAAGCATTTGTTGACACATTGAGTTAGACTAGCCAATATGAGATTTTTTATACATTTGAGTGTTTTAACGCTAATACCGTCCAAACCTGTACTGGTATTTGCATTCAGGTCATCAATTATTTTCCCAATCTCGTCAGCCGTAGCTGGTGCTATCTGAGAAAGTGTTGCCGCATCTACGGCTTTGTTTGGGGTGATAGTGTTAGTCTGATTAATTGATTATTCTGTAGGAACCCCTCTGTGGGTAAGGGCGTCCTCCAAATTGTGCCAGTTTTCTCTGGATTGCGCTGTTTGCATCCAGTTTGGACCTGCTGTCCGCTTAATTTCGTCTTCCCATCTGTTGCAAGGTATCCCTTTCTTTCTTTTGCCCACTGGCCCCCTCCATTCCAAAATTTAAACTTCCCTAAATTCCAAACTTATGTTTAGTAATGCAAAATGCAATAAAAAAAACATAAAAAATATATTTTATAAATATAAAAAAAAAACAAAGCATATTGCAAAACAAAGTCTGAGTCTGCCTGTTTGTATGAATGCAATAAACTCAAGAAATATAGAACAGATTTTCATACGGTTTTTACTAATAGGCAGAGTTATTCATGGGGAAGGTTTAAATGTATAATATTTGCATATTTCAGTAGAAAAAAGCTAAGAATTTAAAAATCTGTAACAACCTTGCGAAGCTGAGACGGGCCGCTAGTATCCAATATTATAAAGCTGAAAAATTAGTTCGTTTGATAGCGCAATCTCAGGAACTGATGGTTCAAATATACTTATAAATATTAGATAATATAATACGGGTTCGAATTGAAAACATTTTTTAGGGTTGGATAGATATTTTATCGATGAACGCTGCTGTCAAAACTAACTGTCAAGGTCAAGCGTTATAATATATGGTAAAAAGAAAAAGTGAAGAATTTTACCTAAGAATTAAATTATTAGGATTCCGTACCTCAAAAGGAAAAAACGGAACCCTTACAGGATCACTTTGTTGTCCTTCTGTCTGTCAAGACACTTTATCTCGGAAACGCGTGGAGATATCGAGTTGAAATTAAAACCATACACTCAGGTTTACAGTCAAGCTGTGAAAAAATCAAACTTCTAAGTTAACGAATAAACAAAATACCGTTTATGTCGCAAAAAAAAACGTATATTTCGACACTCTCAAGGGAATCAAAATTCATGGGGCGTACTTCCCGTTGACCTAGAATCTTGAGATTTAGCACGAAGCAAGGCATAATTATAGGAAAAAAATCTGAAAACTGTAATTTTATAGTTATGTCACAAAAAAAATCTTCGTAACTCAATTCGGGAATTAAACTGTTTTTAACCGACTTCAAAAAAAAGGAGGAGGTTATCAATTCGGTTGTATTTTTTTTTTTTTTATCATTATTTTTTTTTTTATGTTTGTTACCTCAGAACTCCGTCGTTTATGGACCGATTTGCAAAATTTATTTTTCCCTTTATAGGATATGCTTCCAGATTGGTCCCATTTTTTTCAAAATCCAGTTCTGATGATGGAATCCATGAGGAATTGAGGGAACTCCTCAAAAATTATAGGCAACCCTATGGTAATTTTAGTATTTTCATCAAGAACTTAAGCATTTACAGTCAAAAAGTAACATTTGATGAAGTGGAACTGATGAAGAAGACCAGAAATGGTCAACGGAACTTCATACTCAAATAGATATCACAACGAAGATATACATAGTTAAGCGACTATGACAATACAAATAAATGAATGATTCTGAATAGTTACGTTGAAAATGGTATCATCGAAGTGATCTGATGATGATGATGGAGCCGGAAGGTAGGCACTGGAACTCCGTAATTAATCAATGTAACCTAGCCGTGTTTGGACTTATTAGAATTATCATGAGATGCACTTTGGCTATAAGGTACTATCGAACTGATCTGATGATGGAGCCGGAAGGTAGGCACAGGAACTCCGTAATTAATCAATGTATCCTAGCCGTGTTTGGGCTTATTAGAATTGTCGTGAGATGCTCTTTGGCTATAAGGTACTATCGAACTGATCTGATGATGGAGCCGGAAGGAGGAAGGTAGACACAGGAACTTTATAATAAAACAATGTAACCTAGCAGTATTTGGGTTAATTGGAATTGTCATGAGAAATAGGCACTCTGTTTATAAGTGTATCGCAACTAAAAAATGTGAAATAAAAACTTTTTAGAAAAAAAAAAATAACCGACTTCACTAAAAAAAAAACACTAAAAGGATCAAAATAACTTTAATTTCGGAAGTCGGTGTTAAATAACAAACAAACAATACCGAGAAACACCGACTTCCGAAATTAAAGTTATTTTGATCCTTTTAGTGTTTTTTTTAGTGAAGTCGGTTATTTTTTTTTTCTAAAAAGTTTTTATCATAGGTAAGTTTTTAGGGAACCCTCAGTGCGCGAGTCCGACTTGCATTTGCCTGATTTTTTATCTTAAACTCTTGATTTGTTTAAGACTAGCTTGTGACATCGCTTGCGTGAACGAAAAACATATACTTATAACCTGTGTCACTCAGTGATAAAAGATCATTATACTGGTGAAAGAATATTTTAAAATCGGTTCAGTAGTTATTGAGTTAATTCATTACAAGCAAAAATACAAATGAGTGAGCAGTGGTGGCCGAGTGGTAACGGCCCTGACTTACGAATTGTTGGTCAAACCCAGCCATGCGCATTACTTTGTGTAATTTATTTCATCACCACTGCTCTCAAAACGGTGAAGGAAAACATCGTGAGGAAACCGGCATGTCCTAGAACCAAAAATTCGAAGACATGTGACATCCACCAACCCGCACTGGGCCCGCGTGGTGGATTACGGCCCATTCCCTCTCCTAGAGAGAGGAGGCCTGAGTCCCAGCAGTGGGAACATTAAAAGGCTGAATATGTATGTATGTATGTTACATACATATGTATGTATGTAAAAATACAAATATTTCCTCCTTATAATATTAGTATTAGTATAGACATAAAAATATCTATTTAAATATAACTGAAACTGATTCAGTAACTGATTCTGAACATATAACTTTCAGAATATATATGTTACATGCTGTATACTGCTATAACTAAATATAATACACATGATATTTTAACTCAAAATATCAGATTTGAGTAGGTATTCGAACCACGCTCCTGTTTTGAATACGTCCATACGAATTAAATGGAAGGCTAGCACGAGCGAATTGAGCTCTCTCTATATTGCAAGTAGTTTTAATGCTGCAGCGTAATAAGGTTCAAAATATACAGAAAATATAGCGAATTTTAAAAGAGAACTACACTTTATCTATTTCTAAGGTTTGTTTAGCCAGTGTATTTGAAACTCTTTGAATGCATACATTATGTTACCGGGTAAGACGATTTTAGGACGAAATAGTTTCGCCTAGGCCAAACCCGCCATATTAGTTTAAGAGCGAGTAAAGTGAGCTCGGAATTTTGGGGCTTTCCGGCACGAACAGCCCCCCTAGCCAAGTTACAACCGTTTCGTTTCGATTTTCGTTTCGTTGATCGCCTCGAGTCGGCCACGCCTCCTATTCTTTTGTTCTGACCACGTGACTGAGCGTTGAGATGACGTCAGAAGAAAAAAATCGGAGGCTTGACTGACTTGATGCGATCGACGAAAAGAGAATCGAAACGAAAAAGTTGTAACTTGGCTAGGGGGTAAGGTTAGGTTAGAACATGCGTGTAGGAAGAACTGGTTTGGCCTAAGAGAAACTAGTTTATCCTAAAATCGGGATTGGCTGGTACTAGTAATACATACATAAAACAGGTCGTCCATTCTGAAAACATCTCACATTTAAACCAAATATAAAGTGAGTTGTCATTTTTTTTGAGGTGAAAATCACCAATTAATTCCTCCCGCTCTGGGTGGAGTGTTTTTAGGGTTTCGTACTTAAAAAGGAAAAAACGAAACCCTTATAGGATCACTTTGTTGACCGTCTCTCTGCCAAGACCCTTTATCTCGGGAACACATGGAGGTATTGAGTTTATAAAATTAAAACCATATACTTAAGTCAGCGATCCCTTGAAGCAGTAAAAAAATCAAACTTCTGAATTAACGAAAAAAAAAGATACAGCCTCTTAAGTCGCAAAAAACGTATATTTTGACACTCTCATAGGGTATACATATTTCGGCACTCTCCCGTTGACCTAGAATCCTGAAATTTTGCATAAAGCAAGGTCTCATAGCACCAGTATAGGAAAAAAAACTGAAATATGTAAATTTTTATTTAAGTACGTCACAAAAAAAAATCTTATTTGCGTTTTCATAGGTAACTTTGTACGGAACCCTCAGTGCGCGAGTCCGACTCGCACTTGCCCGGTTTTTTTACTGAATAAAATAACCCACTCGTGTTCCTTCAGTTGCCTTTTATGTTTCAGTGTCTTAGGGACTCTTCTTCTCCCTCAACTGTCAGGACAACGTCCGGTCCTGACTTTTTTTTGAGATGAGAAATCACCCGTTCTAGGGCGAAGCGTGAGGTATCAGACTTTTACTGATTAATACCAGAACTACTGCTTTTTATGTTCCAGGACCATCCTTTTCAGAACCAATCCCATGGCCCAAGCAGGCAACAGCTTGGTTGGGCCCCAACGGTTTGCTGACATCTCTTTAAGGCGCGCGGGAAACTCTACACACCGACGAAAACTCGGGCTCGGTCCTTGTAGAACGAGCTACCTATTGCTCGCGGTCCGCAAGCCCGCTCATGACCGGTCCTGTGCGTCTCGCAACTAGACAATAACAAATTTACAGCTTTTTTTTATTTGTGTGCTCGTGCCTGACCTCTATCTCACTTGATTCAAAGTCAAAGTCAAAATGTTTTTATTTCACATAGGCCTACATGGGCACTTATAAAACGTCAGAAGCTAGTGCACGGTTCCAAATTGGTCGTTTCCTATGGAGAAGAACCGGCAAGAAACTCCATGGTTACTCTTTTAAAAAAGTGGTTGTTTACAATATTTTCATATTACAGTTTGCTGTTGATCACCGCATTAACGTTTACGCGCCATTGTCTTTCTATTGTGTCTCTAATTACGCACTTAAAAGGTTAATAGACAATATGTAAGAACAGTGTAGACCAGTCAATATTGTCATTGATTGTCAGCAACGTCAACGATGGATATGGTCAACGATGGAGCACGCTTGTCTAGTTTGTACTTCTACATTTATAAAATTATTTAGAATACTAAACCCAAATAACTTATGTAAAAGATTCAAACAGCCATATTCTCTGTACATCTTGAAATCTTAAACCCCACGTACAGCATCCATACCTGTAAGGATGTGTACACTGCGGTATACTTTTACTTTCGTAAAAGTAAATGGAGCGAACTGCGGTATGAGCACCTCTCGAGCTATGTGTGCAGTCAAGGCGTTTATACCTTCGTAAGTTTGCAAAGTCTTTTTATTTTTTTTATACGTTGCCTCATGCTAGGAATTAGTCCCGTATCGTGGGTGCATAGCATAGCATAGTCGGCCTTATAACGTTCCCACTGCTGGGACTCAGGCCTCCTCTCTAGGAGAGGGAATGGGCCGTAATCCACCACGCGGGCCCAGTGCGGGTTGGTGGATGTCACATGTCTTCGAATTTTTGGTTCTAGGATATGCCGGTTTTCTCACGATGTTTTCCTTCACCGTTTTGAGAGAAGAAAGAAAGAAAACACGTTTATTTGGCACACAGGTACACACAATGGGATAACAATTATAAAGACACTTAAATACTAAGTAACTTAAAAAAAATAAATACTTAAACTAAACTTAAAAATACTTCAACATTGTGTGTCTCACGGCTGCGCCAAATAGGAAGCGGTAGGCTATGTGGGGTGAGAGCAATGGTGATGAAATAAATTACAGAAAGTAATGCGCCTGGCTGGGTTTGAACCCGCGACCTACAACTCGTAAGTCGGAGCCGTTACCACTCGGCCACCACTGCTCTCGTGGGTGCATTCACAAATATATATGTAAACTCACACACACAAGACTCTCAGACCCGAAACACTTATCTGCAGGCCGGATAAATATTTATTCCGTGCGGGAATTGAATCCGCGACACGCAACGTAACAGTCAATCCCTCAAATACTGCGCCGACCTAGCCATGTGTGTTGGTAAAATATGGTACCTTTTAAAATTACTGCATAATAAACTAAATTGATTCACTTGATGATTCCGATCCCGATTTCCGGCCACCGTAGGCGCGGGCTTGCTGATGGCGAGCAATGGGTAGCTCGCCGTCCGACCGTCCGGTAACTGTCTGGACCGAGCCCAAGTCGTCGACGGCGCGTACTGTTCCACGCGCGCCTCAAGGAGATGTCAGCAACCGTAGGGGCCCAGCAGGCTCGAAGCCTACTGGAGCCAAGGGTCTGTTTTTGAAAGGAAGACTCGGCCTGGTATGAAAGGCAATGAAGGAACAGGAGTGGGTTTTTAGTCAGTAAAAGTCTGACACTATCTCCCACTGCGCCCAAGGCGAGATTTGTCAATAGATGATTTTCCCACCTTAAAAAAAAAGAAAAATACCATAAAACCTTGTTTAGTATCGAATTAACACCAAACTATTTAAAAGAATAGCTATTTTTAGAACTGAAATTCTCATAATTATATTATGACTAGCTTCTGCTTGAGAGCAGTGGTGGCCGAGTGGTAACGGCTCTGACTTACGAGTCGCAGGTCGCGGGTTCAAACCCAGCCAGGCGCATTACTTTGTGTAATTTATTTCATCACGCTGCTCTCAAAACGGTGAAGGAAAACATCGTGAGGAAACCGGCATGTCCTAGAACCAAAAATTCGAAGACATGTGACATCCACCAACCCGCACTGGGCCGGTGTGGCGGATTACAGTCCATTCCCTCTCCTCGAGAGGAGGCCTGAGTCCCAGCAGTGGGAACATTATAAGGCCGACTATGCTATGCTATGCTATGCTAGCTTCTGCAAGCGGCTTCGCCCGCGTGGAAATAGTAATTATTTTTTATTATAAATAAATAATAGCCTACATGTTATTTCGATGTACAAGCTTTAAGGCTGTAAAATTTCATGCAAAGCCGTGTAGTCGTTCGAGAGTGAACTACTAATAAACAAACAAAGACACACACATGCACACTTGCTTGTCAAGTAGCAAAGCAATATTTTTATCGTGAACGGAGCGTAGTAAAGCTGATCTTTTAGGTGACGAACCTATTTTTACCTTGAATTTACGTATTTAGGCATACTATGTGTGTACCTACGTAGCAGAGATGAGAATGTTAAGATGGATGTGTGGTGTGACGAGAATGGATAAAGTGAGAAATGAGTATATTACGGGAAGTTTGAAAGTGGCGCCAGTGACTGAAAAGTTGAAAGGGAATCGTTTGTCTTGGTATGGTCATGTGAAGAGGAGGCATGAAACGATGGATTGGATGGAGAGGGTGAGGGAGACCAAAGAAAAGAGGATTGTGTGAGAAGTGATATGAAAGAAAAGGGAGTTAATGATAGCGTGGCGAGTGACAGGACAGAATGGAAGAAAAAAACGTGTTGCGCCGACCCCAAATAAAACGGGACCAGGCCAGAAAAATGATGATGATGATGATGTGTGTATATACGTAGCTCGCACTTTGATACTAGGGAGGTATGTGTACCAAGGTACTCATAGGTTTTTTTAGTTTTTATACTTCTTTTACGGGAGTCCTATTTTACTCACTAAGTGAGCACACACCTTTTTCCAAAGGCTTCTGTAATTAATAGTCTTAAGTTAAGCAACAAATAAATACAAACAAATGCTAAAAAATGCTTGCACTGAAGGACAGGTCCACTCAAACCTTTGTGGTTCTTTTCTCAAAAGACCATCTCAGACACCAAACTGCAAGGTTTTCTTATGATTTGACTATTACATGTTTGCTGTATGGACTTTAAAAGAGACTTACAATCCGGCTGAACGTGAGATAGCTACATTGCATTACCATGACGTTTTTAGTCTAGCTCGCCTATTTATATTACAGCGTGTTATACCTGGCTGCGACATCATAATTTGCACCCGCGACGTCTAGTGTATAATATAATACTATTTTTGGTTCTACTTTAATTTTATTTAGGTCCATGAAACAATATATTTTTTCCTAGAATCCAGTTATTAATTTAGTAAAAATCATCTGTTAACAACATCTTACAAGAAAGATGGCTGCTACACTCGTTCAAAGCCCATTAATGAACTACTTTCTAAACAAAAACAGATAAAACAACAAAAATTAAGAAGTAACATTGAGTCTATTGTTTCTATATGACCCTTGATTCGAACCTCGACCTATTTTAGGGGTGAGAGCAATCCCTCCTCAACTCCTCGGGGTGATCTTCTTAAATACATTAAATTAATATTGAAAAAACCTGTGAGATTTTACTTCGTAACATAGTGATGAGAAATTATTGAGTTTACAAAGCTATCGATATCTTGAATGTTAGTTATTACTTTATTTTTACTTCAAAGAAAGAGATCAATCGTCGAATCTGACTCGGCTGGGCAGCGTTCGGGAAGCTGCGCGGTATCTTCTCGTCCAATATATCTATGACCAGTTGAAAGTCTATGACCAGTGCGTGTTGCCAGTGATGACATATGGCTCCGAAACGTGGTCGCTTACAATGGGCCTCATCAGAAGACTTAAAGTCACCCAAAGGGCAATGGAGAGGGCTATGCTCGGAGTTTCCTTGCATGATCGAATCAGGAATGAGGATATCCGCAGGAGAACCAAGGTTGCCGACAAAGCACGAAGAATCGCCAAACTAAAGTGGCAATGGGCAGGGCACATTGCTCGCAGAACAGATGGCCGTTGGGGCCGAAAGGTTCTGGAATGGCGACCACGTACCGGAAGACGTAGCGTTGGAAGGCCTCCTACAAGGTGGACCGATGACTTGGTAACGGTTGCGGGAGTCCGATGGATGCGAGACGCACAGGACCGTTCGTTGTGGCGACGCTTAGGGGAGGCCTATGTCCAGCAGAGGACGTCTTTCGGCTGAAATGATGATGATGATGATGGCTTTATTTTTACTTGGCTTTTGCCCTTCTATTTAGAGGTTACCCCACGCGATTAATTAGTTCTGTATCGTGGGTGCGATTACAGGCATGTTAAACTTACATACACAAGACACCCAGACATGAAACAACAATCTGTAGGCCATACAATTATTAATTGTTCCATAGATGTCATAGAGCCGATAATAGATATTGTTAAATGCATCTGAAAATTAGAACTCCAACAAGCAGAACAAGAGAATTATTAAACCATTATCTTCCTGCCCTTTCCCCATATTACTTGGGGTCATCGCAACACGTTTTTTCTTCCATTCTATCCAATCAATAGTCACACTATCAATAATACCCTTTTCTTTCATATCATTCCTCATACAATTCATCCAACTCTGCTGTACATTTCGTAAATGATTCTATCTTGTACGCGATTGCCTGTGGAAAAAGTATAACTATAATAATAATACTAATGAGTTCATGTAAGAGAAATAAAGAGAATATTAATAAGTTTATTTAATTATTTAATTTGCAAAAATATTTATAAGTTAAAGGCTTAAACTAGAGGTAAAGGTACAATAACTGCATACTACGAGTACTTGAACTAGGAATTATAAACTTCTATCTCCAGTAACTTATTTAAGTGCTAATATATTAATAATTATAAAATATTCATTAAAGAAGAAAGAAAGAAGGATTTACGAACAATACTTTGCTTAGTCTACAAGTTTGCCTCATCGTAAGACATTATTAAAACTCAAAACATCGATACCGCTTTTACCGATGTTGGTGACATCCCTTGCTGGCGCCAACTAGTCGACAGGAGCCTCAGACAGCGATCCCATCTCAACAGGGAAGACAGTATCGATCTCAACGTGTTCCGTCATTACTTAAACGTGTTTTGTTTTGGTTAACGATACATTGCCTTTGAAAACAACAGCAGGGAAATATGAGAACGATGTTTGTAAACTATTTTTGTCTTTGGAGACGCTGGTTTTTTAATGTGTTGACTTCATGCCTAATAGATTATTTTCGTTCCCGAAAGAGGTTGTCCTGTCCAAAATCTGGATAATCTTTAGAAAAAAAAATTGAGAACCTGATTGCAGTGCCACCCACCAGGTTGAATTGGAATTGGAGCCACTGAAATATACACGCAAAGTTTCATCCGTATCGGTCAAGCCGTTTGGAAGAAAATAGGTGACAAATACACGCACAGAAATAAATTAGCATCTAGTTTACTCCGTACCCATTAAATTCGTGAAAGCGTAACAAACAGACAGAGTTATTTTCGAATTATTTAGTATGAATATTATTACTATGGATTTTTACATTAGGTCCAGCGGTGCGCGGCGCGGTGGCGGTGGTGATGAATCTCTTTTATTTTCCTAAACTTACACCATCTTATTACAAAATTATGCTTCAGTACTGGTTTGAACCAAGAGTTAAAAGGGTTCAGTCTATGGAGGATTTTCAATAAACTTGGTTCAGCAACAAACAAGTCATAATTCATCTTCTATACTATAAAGAGAAAAGATTTTAATTTTTGTTTTTAATGAATAAACTCACGAACTACTGGACCGATTTTTTTAAATCTTACATCAGCTGAATGCTACTTTATCACTGAGTAACATAGGCTATAATTATATTTTCTATTGTCACGCAGGTGAAGCCAATGGAAAAAGCTAGTTTCATAGAAAAATCTTTTCATCCATTGCTGCTACGAGTAACCCCCTACTAGGCGCCAAGAAGTCGACAGGAGGTCTTGACGAATGACACCCCGAATCAACAGTAACGTGACATTATTGATCTTGCTAATGTTGCCTACTTGGGCCCTTCACGAGATAAAAGATGTGTGTATTTTTAACTGAAAGTGAAAGTGAAAGAGAAATTCAAAGTAGTTATACCAATTCGGTTTCTGGTCAGTGAAAAAAAACAGGGCAAGTGCGAGTCGGACTCGCGCACTGAGGGTTCCGCACAAACTTACCTATGAAAACAGTTCGATTCCCGAATTGAGTTACGAAGATTTTTCCGAATTGTAAAAAAAGTTTTTTTTTTGTAACGTGACTACAAATTTACAGTTTTCAGATTTATTCCTATATCTATACTATAAGACCTTGCTTTATGCCAAATTTCAGGAGAAAGTACCTAATAAATTTTGATTCCTTTGAGAGTGTTGAAATGTACGTTTTTTGCGACATAAACGACCGTATCTTTTTTTTCCGTTAACATAGAAGTTTGATTTTTTCACAGCTTCAAGGGACGGCAAATTTGAGTATACGGTTTTAATTTCAACTCGATGCCTCTACGCGTTTCTGAGATAAAGGGTCTTGACAGACAGGCAGACGGATGGACAACAAAGTGATCCTATAAGGGTTCCGTCTTTTTCTTTTGAGGTACGGAACCCTAAAAATATCTGTTAGAGTTACCAAAATATAGATTTTAGGGTTACAGGTTTTTTTTTTTTTTTTTTTTTTTTTTTTTCGGTGGGAAAATCATCTTATGACATCCCCCGCCCTTGGGCGGGGCGGGAGATAGTGTCAGACTTTTACTGACTAAAAACCCACTCCTGTTCCTTCGTTGCCTTTCGTACCAGGGCCGAGTCTTCCTTTCAGAATCAGACCCTTGGCCCCAGTAGGCTTCGACCCTGCTAGGCCCCTACAGTTGCTGACATCTCCTTGAGGCGCGCGTAGAACAGCACGCGCCGTCGACGACTTGGGCTCGGTCCGGACGGTTACCGGACGGTCGGACGGCGAGCCACCCATTGCTCGCTGTCCGCAAGCCTGCGCCTACGATGGCCGGAAATCGGGATCGGAATCCCGGCGGCGATTGGGGCGTGAGGACCGTTGCCTCACGCGATCGGCCGCCTCCTTTGCTAGCATTACTGCTTCGCAGAAGGAGGCAACCGCCTGCCACTCCTCCTCGCTTCGGACCATGGCCTGTACCAAGGCCCGGCGCGAGAGATCGCCGCCGCCGATCGCCCCCACGAGGACACGGCGTTGCTCTGCCCAAGCGGGACACACCTCCACCGTGTGCTCCACCGTGTCCTCCGGGTGGTCCGCACAATGGTGGCACCCGGGCGTTTCTTCCGCACGAATCCGGTGCAGGAACCTCCCGAACTTACCATGTCCGGTGAGGACCTGCGTCATGCGGTAGGTAAGAACGCCGTGTTGCCTTTCCAGCCATTCCTCAAAGAGGGGAATTACCGCCATAATTATGGCGTGCCCAGCACTGGGTTGCGATAGTCGCTGTCGCCATTCCACCATGAGACCCCGCCGAGGGTTACAGGTTACGGCCACCGCCATCCGTCCATCGTTCATGTAATAAATGTAATTTGACGACACGGTCCAGTGGTTGAGCTACTGGCTGCCACGCTGCGTGTTGCAGGTTCGATTCATGCACATAATAAATATTTGTAGGTATCGCCTACAAATATTGGTATGGTATCGGTGAAGGAAAAAATCGTGAGGAAACCGGCATGTCCTAGAACCAAAAATTCGTAGACATGTGACATCCACCAACCCGCACTGCGGCCGCGTGGTGGATTATGGCCCATTCCCTCTCCTAGAGAGGAGGCCTGAGTCCCAGCAGTGGGAACATTGTAAGGCTGATTATACTTATTATACTATCGCCTACAGATAGGTAATTGGGGTCTGGGTGCCTTGTGTACGGAAATTAACATGTTTGTGATCGCACACACGATACAAGAGTCATTCCTAGAGTGTGACAACGTTTAAATTCACGTTGATGACTCAATTTGTTTCATAGTTTTGATATAAACTACGAATAGGCGTACACCAAGCGTATACTCACGAATACGCGTGTATGAAGCTATGCGTCCGTGGTCAGCAGACCTAAGCAATTCCAGATATAATAATAAACTCAAGAAAACTTCGCTCGAATCCTACTAAAAATACCAATTCCTATTGGTATTGTTATCGACGGCGCGTACTGTTCCCGCGCGCCTCAGGGAGATGTCAGCAAATCGTAGGGGCCCAGCAAGGTCTACTGGGGCCACGGGTAATGTGAAAGTGAAACCCGGGGCCCTGGGACGAAGGCAAAGAAGGAACAGTGAGTTTTTAGTCAGTAAACGTCTGACACTAACTCTCGCTCCACCCAAGAGCGGGATTTGTCATAAGATGACTTTCACACCTAAGAAAAAAATAAAAAAATTGGTATTGCCAAAATCTAGTTTACTATTTCAATCTCATGTCAGATGAAGTGAATTCAATTAGTAGATCGTCATTTCAGCCCAAAGACATCCACTGCTGAACATAGGTCTCCCCCACCTATGCGTCTCGCATCTATCGGATCGGGTAATTTCCATAGAGGTCCGAATTACGAACACCCAATTAAGTAAGTGTCTCTACTTGCCACTTACATACTAATTCATTAACGCTCAGGCGGTAGCCGGCGCCCGCAAGCCATTGTCTTACTATTGTGTCTCTAATTACGCACGTCAAAAGGCTAAGTTAGTGTGTTCTATCTTTGACCTACTTCCCCATATCAAATTAAAGCATATATAACACCGGTTCTTACACATCGACGCATATCCGTGTAAAATGAATCCGGTACATGATTTTGGACCCTCCAGTGGTAGAATTATCGTAGGAAGATTTTAAAGTGCATAAAATCGTTATTTTAAGCAACCCCAATGACATTCTTAATTAAAATGTAAATAACTTACTTTTCACATTTTTAATTAAAAAGTAATTCACTAAAAACGCAGCGCAAATAAAATTACAAGGAACTCTGCAGTTATTAGGTAAAAAAAGCAAGTACTGAAACGGATATGTCAAAATGTTCTTGGACTTTTTTTTTCGATGGGACAATCATCTTCTTATGATATTCCTCGCTCTTGGGCGGAACAGGAGATAGTGTCAGACTTTTACTGATTAAAAACCCACTCCGGTTCCTTCGTTGCCTTTCGTACCAGGGCCGAGTCTTCCTTTCAGAATCAGACCCTTCCAGTAGGCTTCGACCCTGCTGGGCCCCTACAGTTGCTGATATCTCGCCGTCCGCAAGCCCGCGACTTTTTCATTTTAAGAATACGCGCCGTCGACGACTTGGCCTTGGTCCGGACGGTTACCGGACGGTCGGACCGCGAGCTACCCATTACTCGCCGTCCTGTTCTTAAACTCAAATACACCTTAGCCTTACCCAGGGCCGCAGAATTGTTCGAAAAAGTTACTGTGGAATTTATTTTTTTGATAAGGAATCAATGTCAGACTTTTACTGCCTATCCAGTTAGTGTTCTTTGCATTTCAAGGCCGCAATAAGTCTTTCAAATAATCCCGCAGATTATCAGCCCTTGTGGACCTCGTCCAATTTGCTGACATCTCTTTGAGGCATTCAGAATACGACACGCCGTCAACCCGGATAAAGTTTGACACTCCTTCGAGCTCTATCCACAGCGGAAGAAATGATTTTATGATTTTCTACTCCAAAAAAACTCAGAATAAACAGGCATTACGCCATGTTTTAACCTGCTGTTCGCTGTGTGTGTGTTGTGTGTGTGTGTGTGTGTGTGTGTGCTGTTGTGTTGTGTGTGTGTGTTGTGTGTGTTTTGTTGTGTTCTGCTGCTGTTTTGTTTTGCCTTAAATGTAACAAAAATCTAAACTCAATTTTTTTGCTCAACACAATGGGGACCAAAAGTTGTATGGCTTCTAGTAGTTAGCTGTCAGAGCCTAACATATTGCCCATAAAGGACAAAGATTGTCCTGAGTTATTACTCAGAGGTTATTTATAGCTGTTATGATAGCTGCTATTCTTTAGGTTTTACACCTTACACCAAATATTTGTGTGATACTGACAAAGGTACTTTATTATACTAACATAATCTGTAGGATTTCCTACAGCATCATTCATCATCATCATTTCAGCCGAAAGACGTCCACTGTTGGATAAATTAATGCCTTCCCCAAGTGCGGATGTCGAGCAATGGGTAGCTTGCCGTCCGGCCGTCCGGTAATTGACTAGACCGAGCCCAGTCGTCAGCAACGCGTAGTGATCCACGTGCTCTTTAAAGAGATGTCAGCAAACCGTAGGGGCCCAGCAGGGCCAAAAAAAGTGTCACCACAATGATCGGTCTTGTGAGTCTCGCCTCCATCGGAATTCTGTGACCCTTACCACGTCGTTGGTTCACCTTGTGAGAGATCTTTCAACACTGCGTCTTCTGGTACGCAATATGCCACTTAAGTTTAGCGTTTCGTACATCTGAATAAAACATGGAGCCCTTACAGGATCAATGAGTCTGTCATGGCTAATTTTAATCCAACCTTCTGAACCAAAGACCGAGTTGGAATTTGCTGCAAATACGGAAAAGTAAAAACTAAAATTATTGCTTATGTTACTCAGTAATAATTAGTACCATTCTACAGGAGAAATAATATTTAAAATCGTTTCAGTAGTTTTTGTTTTTATTAATTACAAACATAAATACAATTCTTTCCTCTTTAAAATCGACACCCGCAACGAACCACATTGTAACATAAATTCAGTCATTATTCAAAATGAACCATAAGGTGATAATGCCATGTTTGAATTTTGTTTGGACTGATCCGAGATACTGCCTTGTTCGATGCGGGTGTCGAAATATTGGTACATATACACAACCCAATTGAGATTCCTTTTTTAAAGTCGGTTAAAAAGAAAAGCGTACGCATGTATTCTATAACTAGCTGTTGCCCGCGACTTCGTCTGCGTTAAGTTCGTAAAACTGTACAATCATTCTGTGCTTGCAATTCATTCTGAAAGCATCGTGATTATTTATTGTACTTTCACATAAAACGGTTAAAGGTAAAAACGCAAATTACCTTCAGGATACATGTTATGTACTCGTCCAGATCCAGATGTATGAACGTCAATGAATAGAAAGAGTATGTAAGGGTCGTAGCAGTTGGCATTTCTGCCTACCCCAAGGGAAAAGGCACTAGTTTATGTATGATATACATATATGATGTTTATATATGATGTTTATGTTCTGGTAAAACAACATTGTCACAGTGAGCACGTCACAATCGCGGTGCGGATCGCCCGGAGAATACGATGGAGCTTACGGTGGAAGTCAGTCCCGCTTGGTAGGAGCGCCGGCGCCGCCGTGTCCTCATGAAGGCAATTAGTGGAAAAAATGCCAACCAGTAGCCTCCTTCAGTGAAGCACTACGATCGAAGAAGGTGGCTGAAACTATGAAGGATGATGAGGGAAGTGATGCTCCAGGTGTTGAAAGCTGCAGGGCGATTGAGGTGGAGCCGTCCGGTCATCTGGTCAAAGCAATCCTGAATCGACGGCGCGCAGTAATCTACGCGCGACTCATAGAGACGTCAGCAAATGGATAGGGGCCTCTAGGGCCAATGTCTGCTAAGGCTCCGAGATTGTTCGAAAGAGTTACCTCCTGTAAAATTTTCGCCTCAATAATGTTTCACTGAAGAGTTTAAACCGTCAGACAGCTTTGGTAGATGTAAACGAAGGAGCATAATCGGGACACCGACCTTCAGCTGGATAACGTGCACTGATAGTGCAAAGCCAAAAAGCCAGTGAATCCAAAAATTACCAACACCACCACCATCATCAACTATCTTCCTCCACAACAGTACTTATGATGATGATGGTAATGTTGTCCTGTAGTAAGTTAAGGTGTGCATAAAGTAATAAATAAATAAATAAATAAATATGAAGAATTTGCGAGAGCATGCTTGAATTGATTGTTGCAGCTTGATCATTTGGGGCGTAAAAATTACTTGTTCATTTACCTAGGATTTTTTGGTGTGTATTTGACTGACGTCCTCGTATATCAGACAAATGTTATTCCATAGTGGGAACTACCCTATGAAGAATCTCCAACTTATGAATGAATTTCGGTGAAATCTTGAACGCGTGTATCCCCGTCAAATCGAACTCGCATATTGATGGCCAAACCGAGAGGTCACTAACGCCGATTGCTTCTATGAAGACACGGCGGTTCACCCAAGCAGGATAGACCTCCACCGCATGCTACAACAGGTCCTCCGGGCGATTCGCAAAATGGTAATATCAGGGTACTTCCACCCGAATCCAAAACAGAAACCGCGTGAAACACCCTCAACAGTCCTGAGCTTGTGTATCCATAAAACAATGAAATTCCGGTAAACAAATGTAGCAGCCGATTAGTGTTATCCCTGAGACTGGCCTCCCTCAGAGGGTTGTTCCAGTGTTGGTCACCACTCACTGCAAGGAGGTAACGACGGATGTCAACGTAAGGCTGCAAGGAATCTGAGATACATCATACGTTGTCGAACTGTGATTAGGAACGCAAACCTTTCGACCCCGTTTTATATAACAAAACACACCATTATTAGGCCGCAAGGTGCCATCATCCCGGAGGGACACAGTGGAGCACACAGAGGTGTGCCCCGCAAGGCAATCGAAATGGCAATCCCGAATAGCGGGCGGTTGCCTCCTTCTGCAAAGCCGTAATGCTAGCGAAGGAGGAGGCCGCACGCCTGAGGGAACGAACGTCCTCACGCCGAGCCGAGATTCCGACCCCGACGACCAGCCACGGTAGACGCGGACTTGCGGACATCCAGCAATGGGTCGTCCACAGCTGTTCGGCCGTCCGGTAATTGACCGGACCGAGCCCAGTCGTCAACAGCGCGTAGTGATCCACGCTCTCCTCAAAGAGATGTCGCAAAGGGCAACTGAAGGACACAGGTGTGGTTTTAGTCAGTAAAAGTTTGACACGCCTTCCCGCTCCAACCAGAGTGGGAAAAGTGGATGACTTCCACCCTTAAAAAAAGAAAAATAAAGGTGCCATCATTATCATTATCATTTCAGCCGAAAGACGTCCACTGTTAGACATAGGCCTCCCCAAGTGTCACCATAATTACCGGTCCTGTGCGTCTCGCATCCATCGGATTCTCGCGACCCTCACCAGGTCATCGGTCCACCTGAAGGCCTTCCAACGCAAGGTGCCATATTGCTACCCCTTCCGAAAATTTACCGTGTTATTTTAAAGTCAATAATTAAATACATATAAGTATTTACTTTTATCGCCTTTGGTTGGTATCCCTTGAATAATCACGGTCAATTAGCTTGTTACAACCACGGGAAAAAAAAGCAGTAGGATTAAAAATGCCTCCATCTAACTCCAGTTTAACCATAACGGTTTTCGTCCAATTTTAAACAATAAAACTGTCTGCAAACTTGGGCGATGGTCATTCTTCCGCCACTCAGAAAATTACGTAAAATACACAATGCCATCTATTTCTATCAAATATGAAGTTCAACTATCATTGTCATCATTATTGCTACTTTCAGTCATTAGATGGCGTTGCGAGTATCTGAATTGCGTGTGGTGCCATATTTACAACATTTTAGTACGTGATTTTACTCGCCGCTTTGATTTTATTATGTGTTTTGATTAGTTTTTACAAAATATTTAGAAGATATCGAATAGAAATGTCAATTTTATTTTGAAAAAATGGTAAAAGTTATTTTATTACAAAAAAGAAGATAAAATAATGACAAAATTTTTAACTGTAACTGAGGATCGAACTCGTGGAAAATGTCGTTCAACATCGACATTTTGGATTATTGCTCACCCCCCATAGCAAATATCGTTTATAGCCTATAAGTTGCCCTGACCTATAAGGATTGTGTATGCAAAATTTGAACAGGATCGGTTCAGTAGTTTTTGCGCCAACTATTACCATCGCAAAATAATTTTACTGTTTTATTATATGTATAGATTTTTTCACCTTATTTTATGTTCAACTACTTGGACACGGTGGAGGATACGGTGGAGGTGTGCCCTGCTTGGGCGCTGCACCACAGTAATGCTAGCAAAAGAAGCGGCCGCACGCGTCCTTACGCCCTAGCCGCCAGTTCACCATAGGTGTGCTCTTGTGAACGACGAGCAATGGGTAGCTCGCCGTTCGGCCGTCCGTTAACCGTCCGGACCGAGCCCGAGTCATTGTCTGTGCATAGTGATCCACGCGCACCTCAAAGAGATGTCATCAAAACCGTAGTAGCCCCGCTGGGCCGAAGCTTACTGTGGTCATGACTTCTGAAAGGGAAACTTTATCAAGCGCAAGTTCGATCGTGTATGGAGTGTTGCTCTCATCTTTGGGACGGATCTGCCCGATACCAGCTTGAAGCACTTGAGGCAATTGAGAGACGAGCCAGGAGGATCATTGGCAATGATGCACTCGTTGAGTCGAGGTTTCATAGTCTTGAGCATCGACGCCGAGTTGCTAGCCTGTCGGTTTTCTACCGGTTGCATTTCGGGGAGTGTGCGTCGGAATTGCATAAACTAATTCCGCCTAGCCCGTTCCATCATCGGACCACCAGGCGTACGGCAATGCGCCACCGGTACATGATGGACATCCCTCCTATATGCACGAAACGTTTTGTGAACACATTCATTGTGCGTACAGCTAAGGAGTGGAATTTTTTCCCGGAATCTGTGTTTCCTGATGTCAAGAGTGAATAGGTTACTTCTAGGTAAGCGTGCTCCATTGTCGACCGCATCGTCGTTTTTCATCAGGTGAGATAGTGGTCAAGCGTGAACCTATCAAGAATAAAAAAATAAGTAAAAAATCCCGTAGTTCAGGAATGCAAAGGGCAAAGAAGGAACATATGTGTGATTTTAGTCAGTAAAAGTCTGAATCAACCCCTTCTAATCCGTCCTAGAGCGAGAAAAGTAATTGGATGACATCCCACCTTAAAAGAAAATGTTCAATTACTTCACAAAAATTACATAATCACTATCACTCTTAAAAGGCTAAAGAAAATGTGTTTTTTCTAATGTATGCTCAAATAAACAGTTGGCTGTTCCCACGCATATAACTAAGACAGCTGTAGGTGGCGGGCCGTGTGACTCTTATAGCTTAGTTTTAAGGTTCAATTTAGAATAACAGCGGTAAATAGCACGTTAAGGGTTATAGAATTTATGATTAAGTTCTTGGGTTTTTTAAAGTGTTTTCCTTAACCTTTTCGAATTAAGGGAAGAGCCGCTTAGTAGTAAATTCTTAACCTACGAGGGTGTAGCCCTTAAGGGTTGGTCCAGGTGTTTGTATTTATGAAGTATTTTTTTATTTTCCGAGATTTGAATCCAAATTAATATTTAAAACACATAGATAAAATCAATCTGTGTATGGATGTTTTGCTAAGCATAAAATTCGTAAGATACTAGACCCCATGGGTAGTGTGAAAACGAAACTCGGGGCCCTGGGACAAAGGCAACGAAGGAACAGGAGTGGGTTTTTAGTCAGTAAAAGTCTGACACTATCTCCCGCCCCGCCCAAGAGCGAGATTTGTCATAAGATTATTTTCCCACCTAAAAAAACAAAAACAAGATACTGGAACAATTTTGAGGAACTGTTTTATAAACTATTTTTTTCAGGAAGGTTCTCCTCCTTTTTGAAGTCGGTTAAAAATGGAAAAATTACACGAAAAACCTTAAAGAATAACTTTTCTCTTTATTACAATCAAACTGTACCTAACTATCAATGTATCAGAAGCTATTATCATAGACAGCTAACCCTATAGCTGTCTATGATAATAGCTTCTGATACAATTACGTCTGTCGGGTCAGCTAATAACTAATAAATATTGGTGCAATACAGACAAAAACACAATATAAAAAAAGCAATACGTTACATTTGCATGATAACATGGCAAACTACAATATCTTATAAGCGTCTTACTTACGTCCTTTCGTATATTATTTTAGCAATCACTAAGTAAAATCTTTTATTAGAAAGAAAAATCACTTAATAATTTATTGTTATAATGTTTAGAAACATCGCCCCATACTAGGAATTAAGTGGAATTCCTTGCCGGAATCTGTTTTTCCTGATGGCTACAACCCGGGAATCTTTAAGTCAAGAGTGAATAGGTTACTTCTAGGTAAGCGCGCTCCATCGTCGACCGCATCTTCGCTTTCCATCAGGTGAGATAGCGGTCAAGCGCGAACCTATCAAGAATAAAAAAATAAAAGTACTTCTTTGTTGTAGATGATTTCACAAACATATTAACTTACATATATACAAGACACCCAGACCCAGAACAACTGTATCTGTAGGCCATCCGAATTTGATACGAGTGAAGTTCAGCAGCCTATCGCTCAACCAATACATCATTGTGCGGACGAATGAAGACGGATCGTCCTTTTTAGTCATTGATGTTCTACTACTATTTAAGAGCTTCCCTGTGTTTTTCCATGGTAATCTCATCCTGCACCGCTGCCTCAAGACAGCATTTACTGCGCGCGTCCAGCTTACCTATCTTGGAGACGCTTTCTCGGCGTAGGTTATCTTCTATCTAAATTAGTTGTGTGCGCATCACGTAAAATGTACAAAATCGATGTAGATAAATTTTATACATTAAAATTGTGTGTAACAACTTAATATTATATCACACCACACGTGACGACTGTTAGGCGGAACAAAGTTCGTCGGGTCAGCTTGTCGTTAATAATTTCTAAAATAAGAAAACCGACGATCATTTTCAAGTAGTTTTGACCCTCAAACAAAAAAGTACGCGATATTCCAAATAATATATAAATTAAATCACAACGTATTATCTACACTATAGATGTTCACAATGATACTAAACACATAAATTTATCAGCAGTGTCAAACTTAGTACACAATTAACAACAGGCACAAGATTTACTCTTCATTAAATTCTGAATTAATTTATTTCCGTGATAAGCCGTTACGATCTTATAATTTTGGGCATTAAAGACGAATGGGCTATTCTGCACTCTTAATATTATTAAGATTTATTTGTTACAATCAAAACCTGCTAATAGTTCAAAATCATTTTTATCAGCAAAAAATCAGTTGCCCAATTACAAAAACTTTAATTTTTTTCTTCCTTTTAGAAAACATTGCCCTACACCCTAGTTTGGGGGAATGAGTTATTCTTAAATAACATTTTTGTGCCTAAATATAGTGCTTCGAGATACTTAAGGAAAACAAAAATATTTCGTATTTAAAAAAAAAAATGTAACAAACACGCTTTAAGTTAATAAAAAACTTTTTACAAAAAAAAATACAACCGACTTCAAAGTAAAAAAAAACACTGAAAGTGCAAAATAACTTTAATTTCGGAAGTCGATGTTTCTATAATTATAGTTTTGTCTCTTCGTTATTTAACACCGACTTCCGAAATTAAAGTTATTTTGCACTTTTCAGTGTTTTTTTTTACTTTGAAGTCGGTTGTATTTTTTTTTGTAAAAAGTTTTTTATTTTACACTTTTTAGTTATGGTGCCACCACTAAAAAGCTCAGCCAAACTTAAATACCTTATAGCCAGAGTGCATCTCATGACAATTCTAATAATCCCAAACACGGTTAGATTACATTAATTTATTACAGAGTTCCGGTGCCTAACTTCAGGCTTCATCATCAGATCAGTTCGATATATTCCCCCTCTACTTTCAGTCAGTCATCGACTACACGTATAAACAAAGCAATTTTGCTTGTTACGACGGTTCTGCTGTGATCCTATGAGGAGTTCTGTTCCATATCTTCGAAGTTCATGATCAGATCATAACAATATTTCTATGGGACCAACTCGGAAGCATAACCATTCAATCATAAAAAAAATTTTCGAAATCGGTCCACCATTGACCGAGAAATCGGTGAACATACATAAAAAAAAAAATAAAAAACATACATTCAACCGAACATATAACCTCCTCCTTTTTGAAGTCGGTTAAAAAGTAATCCTATGTGCTATTCCAGGACAAAGCCTACTCTTGTACCAAATTCAAAATCCGTTCCACCATTCGTGCGTGAAGCTTTTCCAATTTCTAAAGGGAAACCTTTAAAGCAAAGTGTGCCAAAAATTAGAAGTTAGAACGTAGTGTTAGGGACGAAGCTTACCCTGAACCCTAAGGTCCTGAAACGCTAAGCAAAGAAGGTTTTAGTCAATAAAAGTCTTACACGCCCTCCCGCACCGCTCTAGATGAACCCTCTAACGGCCCAAGATGATTTTTCACCTTCAAAATAAAAGTACCTAGTGTTCGCGCGGACCAAACATACACTGAAATCACTTGTTATTGATGACAAGCGCCCCGCCCCGGCTTCGCACGGGTGCAATAACAATACCACCGCAACCGCTATGTCATGCGACAACGACGGTCGCAACCCAGTGCTGGGCACGCCATAATTATGGCGATAAGTCCCGTCTTTGAGGAGTGGCTGGAAAGATCTCACGGCGTCCTTACCTACCGCATGACGCAGGTCCTCACCGGACATGGTAAGTTCGGGAGGTTCCTGCACCGGATTCGTGCAGAAGAGACGCCCGGGTGCCAACATTGTGTGAACCGCCCGAAGGACACGGTGGAGCATACGGTAGAGGTGTGCCCCGCTTGGGCAGAGCACCGCCGTGTCCTCGTGGGGCGATCGGTGGCTACGATCTCTCGCGCCGGGCCTTGGTACAGGCCATGGTCCGGAGCGAGGAGGAGTGGCAGGCAGTTGCCTCCTTCTGCGAAGCAGTAATGCTAGCAAAGGAGCCGGCCGATCGCGTGAGGCAAAGGTCCTCACGCCCCAACCGCCACCGGGATTCCGATCCTGATTTCCGGCCATCGTAGGCGCGGGCTTGCGGACGGTGAGCAATGGGTTGCTCACCGTCCGATCGTCCGGTAACTGTCCGGACCGAGCCCAAGTCGTCGACGGCGCGTAGTGTTCCACGCGCGCCTCAAAGAGATGTCAGCAACCGTAGGGGCCCAGCAAGTCGAAGCCTACTGGGACCATGGGTGATGCGAAAGAGATCCCCGGGGCCCTGGAAAAAAAATGGCAAAGAAGGAACAGGAGTGGGTTTTTAGTCAGTAAAAGTCTGACACTATCTCTCGGCTCCGCCCCCCCCGCGCCGCACTCCGCGCTGGGGATGTCATTAGATGATTTTCCCAACCGAAAAAAAAAACCGCTATGTCATTTAAATCTGTAATAATATATCTGTTGTTAAGGGCCATATTAATCTATATTAAATGCACAATGTATTTAAAGTACTTAATTGGATAAGAATTAATGCTGTATTGCTTAAAATCGCTTCGTAAATTAGCCATTATTTCTCGTAAAAAGTAAAGGATAAAAAATGGTTATTGTGGGTTATCCCTAAGAGATAGACATATACCATCGAGGACTTTTTTGTAGACCTTTTTAAGATGTCATTGTACAATACTGTAGTACATTATTTTGATTCATCTCGTAGGGTTCAGCCAGCGTTTGCAATGTAAGAGCAAAAAATGTGTTTACTTACGACATCACAATAGAAACCTCTAAAGTTATCAATGTTTCTCTACTGTATTATGTATGTATTTATACATATAAAACTCTATTCTAACTTCCTCTTGAATCATTCTATGTATTAAAAAACCCGCATTAAAACTCCGTTACGTAGTTTTAAAGATCTAAGCATACATAGGGACAGACAGAGGGAAGCGACTTTGTTTTATATTATGTAGTAATTGATGATACTCCGGTGTTGCCTTATCTTATTTTCACAAAACACACAATGTCTTCTTCTTCTTCTTCCTGCCTTCATGCCATATTACTTGGGGTCGACGCAACACGTTTTTTTCTTCCATTCTGTCCTGTCACCCGTCAAACTATCACTAACTCCCTTTTCTTTCATATCACTCCTCACACAATCCATCCATCTTTTCTTTGGCCTCCCTCTCCCTCTCCATCCATCTACATGTATACTCAGAACTCAAACAAAACACAATGTAATCTCGCTAAAACAATCTAGTACATTTTCTCACGAAACAAATCTTGCAGCCGGCTATCAACAGACGCGAGAAATCTAGTAACAAGTAAATATAAATGGGAACACCAAGTTTTGGTTGAGATGTACATTTCGTAAAATCATTACTTTACCATAAAGTAGAATGTACAGAAGCTCTAACATTGAGAGAAAATAGAGACATACCCTAAAGCCCACGTCCCAGCTGCCGAAATCCCGACCGCTTGTGGACGGCGGGCAATGGATAGCTCGCCGTCCGGTCGTCCGGTAACTATCCGGACTAAACCCGAGTCATCGACGGTACGTAGTGTTCCACGTGCGTCCCAAAGATAAATCAACAAAACCGTAAGAGCCTAACAGGGCCGAAGCCTACTGAGGCCATGCGACGACTTCTGAAACCTGTCTGACCTGTGGTCCTAGAACATAAAAGGTAACTGAAGGAACATAGGTGTGGTTTTAGCCAGTACAATTCTGACACGCGAGAGAACTCATTAGATGATTTCCAACCTTAAAAAAAAAACTACAAATATGCAAATGTATGCCTCGTAAGGGTCACATTTACGGGATTGTCGATTGGTCGAACGCAAAGGTGTAAGAAGAAACACAGGTGGGTTTTAGTCAGTAAAAATCTGACACGTGTTCTCACTCCACTCAGAACAGGATTGATTCGGTGATATCCCACTGAACAAAAATAGAAAAAGTACCAGGCGTACATAAAGATATAGGCACATACGAAAACCTTAATCAGTCTCAAATAAAAGCCAGCTGCAAGTGCACTTGCACTCGCTGTACGTGAAACTTGTCTATGTGTGCGTGCAGGTTTACTCGTTGTACGGAGTCAACCTTCTGTAGCTATTTTTTTCATACCTCTACTGAGAAAAGTCGAGAGAAATGAGTGAAGAAAATAAAGTAGATAGAAGCCAGCTCATATGGCTGATTGTAAAGCATTCGGTTACATGCTGCGTATTTTTGTATTTGTTTAGGAACGAGATTGGCTGAGGAGTTCATCTTAATCGTGTTACGCTGTTTTTTGTTGTGATGGAATATTTTTAAAAAGGCTTTTGGCATTTTTTCTGGAACTAAGCATAATAAAACAGAGTAAAATCGAAACTATGGCTAAAAGAACTAAGGGTTAAGTTCACGAGTTCATTTTTTAGGAAACCAATTCAGCATTTCTACAGCAGAACCAGGGTTATCGTATACAGCTCCAATAATCGCCAAAGTTAAGTGGCAGTGGGCAGGGCACATTGCTCGCACAGATGGTCGATGGGCCGAAAGGTTCTGGAGTGGCGACCACGTACCGGAAGCGCAGCATTGGAAGGCCTCGCACAAGGTGGACCGACGACCTGGTGAGAGTCGCGGGAATCCGATGGATGTGAGATGCATAACATCAGTCATTGTGGCGACACTTGAGGAAGGCTTACGTCACAATGATGATGATGAAATCATTATTTTCAATTCAATGACCGAGCTCCTAGGCTGTCTAGAAAACGGATGATCTCATCAGCAAAAACAGATCATGCTGTTCCTAGCAACGAAATTGTTGCATACAAGGATTTTTAAGATTTATTCAACTTCAGTAATATTTCATTGTTAAACGTAACTAAATTTCAACTGACCTTTCTTGTAAATATTGTGATCAAAATTTATTTTACCTCAATCGTATCTCACTCAACATTTAGACAGAACCTTGTCATCAAATTCGGTGATTAGCTGTAATTGAGCCGTCCGGAATTAGGGTTAAGCGCGACCCTTATGCCAGTCATTACATCAATGGTACCAGGATGGTAGAACAGACAGGAATAAAACTTTTTATTACTCGAGATTTTAGATCTTTTAAAATAATAAAGAGTCAGTTTCATGATGGCCAATCGCTCACGTTTGACCCAACTTCTTGAGTTTTATAGCGGGCAAGGGATTATGTCTGGAAGATTGGCAGTAAAATTGGAATTGAAAATTTATATTTTTTTTTTACATTTACAAATATTTCCATTTAAATCTAATAAAAATAGTAGTCCGCTGGCATCGGGAACAGGGTCCAAGCTACCGGTAGTCAGAGCTTTTGAGAGAGGAATCTCTTAACAATACGCGTCGTGTCCAAGAGTACTGCTTAATCTATGTAACACCTAGCATTTTCTAGACTTCATTGTAGACCTTATTTTATGATATATTTACAGAATACTTTGTGAAGAACTTCTTATTTACGTTCTTGGATAAATTCCTACAAATAAAACGTGTAATATTTTATAATCTACGCTGACGCCGGCGTTCGCTTGGTGTTTAACGGGATGGCGCGAAATCACGCACGAGCTCCGGCGTTCGCTTGGATTTTGACCAGCCCCCCCAGCCAAATTACAACCGTTTCGTTTCGATGTTCTTTTCGTTGATCGCCTCGAGTCGGCCACACCTCCTATTTCTTTGTTCTGACCACGTGAGCATTGAGAAGACGTCAGAACAAAGGAATTGAAGGCGTGGCCGACTCGAGGTGATCAACGAAAAGAGAATCGAAACGAAACGGTTGTAACTTGGCTAGTGGGGCTGGGGTCTAGTGAGTGAGCGAAGCAAGCGAACACAGACCCCTCTATCAACTTCGTGGTTATTTTTTTTAAGCCACCCAGAAGTAGAAGCCCTGCGTATAGATCCCTCGATCCAACTGCCCAACGAGAGCCTCCTCAGATGTTGCTTAAGGCTCTTGGGTACTAAACAAGCAAACCTTCACAACTATTGGCAGAATGGCTGCTGTAACCACTTACCATTTATAGACTTGTCTTTCACAGCTGAAAACTGTGAGGTTCTGTTTATATGGGGATTGAAAATGTATTATAAATGTTCAGTAATGTACAGTCAGGGGTCAAAAGTGCAGTTCCACCTTACTTTTTTTGAGGAAGAGAGTGAATGGTTTATGACTGGTTTTTAATTGGTAGCATAGAATCTAAAGTATTGAGTAAACTAGTTGTGGACTATTGAACTTCTACAACAAAGAAATTTTAGACACTTTAGCATTGGTAGAGTGCAACTGCAATTTTGATCCCTGACTGTTTATATCAAAATATCAGTATAATTGTTATGATTTTCTGTTACTTTTCTGCTCAGCCATAAGCTAATACCGAGCATATATTTTTTTGAGGTAGAAAATCATCAAATAACTGCTCCGGCTTTAAGTGGAGCAAAAGGGTGTGTCCGACTTTCACTGACTAAAACCCATTTGTATTCCATCAGTTGCCCTTTTCGTTCCAGGGCCACAGTACCTATTTCGAACATTTCTGTAGGCCTATCAGGCCGATGCCTGCTAAGGCTACAAAACTGAAGCGACCTAGTAAAGCCAATGCCTTACTAGGTCGCTTCAGTTTTGTAGACATCTCTTTGAGGCGCGCGTGGAACGCACGCGCCAACTACTCGAGTTTGGTTTTTACCGGACGATGAGTTACGCATTGCTCGCCGTCTTCAAACACCGAGCTTGTCTGCAGTATCGTTGGTAGTGTTTATTTAACTCTCTGCCAATATTATTAGTTTGTTGAAAAGTCACATTGGTATTTATCTATATGGATTCAACCAACAATGTTGTGTATACGATGCGGAGTCTTTTCTACCAGGCTATCATGACAAGTGAAGTAGTAAAATATTTTTTCTGATCCTTCGTATTTATTAGTAACTAAAAATAAAAATATAAACTCTGGCCCAAGTTTATTAACCAACACAGGACACTATGTTTATTGTGTTTCTATTGGCTAACGAGCTTGGCCCAAAGTTATACCTCAGTGCCAATAAATGCTGACTCTACAGTAATATATATTTTATATCTAACCAATGTGTTTCTTTTGTTACAGATGAGAACATGGGCCAATTTTAAACATCGGTTGTGTGTACAGATTCATAACAAAGAAATAAATTCGTTTTATAATAGAACGTGCAAGTGACTATGTTCGTATTATATTACTTACAAAACAAGTGCTTACGATCCAAAAAAATAAACAAAATTATAGGAAAAAAAATTGTTAATTGATCATAGTAACAAGTGATAAAGTTTAAAATTATTTGAATAATGAAGTTGAGTGTGAGTGCATATCGCGCGCACGCGTCTGCACACAAGAAGATCCTGACGTCATCGTACCAGCAACACTATGGGAGCACTGCGGCGCCGCCTACCTGCCCTCTACAAACACACAACTTTACACCTCAGGTTAGTGAGTAGTTTTAGGTTTAAAACTTTATATGCCTGTTGTTATGACTAAATGATATTTCTGTTCGAAGAAAGCTTAAATAATATATCTTAAAATTTAGCATATTTATTTAAGACTACAAAACTAAAGACTCCGGTGGAAGTTGAATTACTTAATTATAATAAGTGTCTTAAGAAAATTTTCATACAAAAACTAATAGAACTTATATTATTATCTTGACTAGGGGTTTTCAAATTGACTGTGCGCCACGCAAGAGGAGCGTAGGACTCGCAGAGGGAAGCATGGACCATTAGTATGATAAAGGAACTTATTTACAAATTACCCAAGTTTACACCCTATGAATTTCATAAAAACTTGATAATAGACATAAGTTTACGTAAACGATATAAAGAACTTTTTCTAAACAAAATATAAATGATATAGATTTTATATTCTTATTGGTACGTGGGTCCTTCTTCTCAAGCGGTCTGCAGGCAGTGAGCCAACAGAACCCTGCAAACTCAGTACAATAATGCTTTCAGGATGTTGTTAGGCCTGCTGTGTGCTACAGTGCATCTGGCATGTTTGCTGAAGCGGGCACTGATGGCTTCAGGGACATCATGCGCAAAAAACCAACTTCCTTGCTAGCCCATCTACGGAATAGCAACAATAGCATTCTGAACGCAATAGCTGTACATTTTGACTGTCCCTTTCAAAATAAGTGGCTCATGTGTAGGTGTGGCCACTCATTATAAATAAAATGTATCTAAAATGGACTATGCCATCCGAAATAAAGTTATTATTATTACGAGTTGGGTATCTATACCACTAAGAATAAATGCTAACAAAATATACGTTGATTTGGATGCGGCGGCTACTTAATCGCTTACTTACTCACTACGTACTTTCTCGTCTTTTTATTCCGTTAGTAACCTCAAATCATTATCTGTAATTTATTTTCTAAACATAGAGGGCCGCGGATTTTTTTCTTTTTAGAAAAATGGGCACGTATCTAATAAATAAATTAGGGAACCCCTAATCTAGCCAAATGTGGTAATGTTTATAATTAACCATCGGAAAATTACAACAATGGTCTAGAAATACTCTTGCAAATTGACACTGAGAAAATCGTGGATCATTAACTAGTGCTAGTAGACACACACACACACCATACATATTGTTATGAGTGGGGTGTAATTTTTTTAATTTTAAGACTAGCTTTGATAGTTGCGACACAGTTTTAATTGTTGCAACTATCATTGTTTTCCATGCAATTATTGAAACTGTTTTACGTTCCTAACTTTTTTACTTCTAAAATTATTCGTAAATAAATATTTAGAATAGAATAAGAATAGAAATGCTTTTATTCGGGACAGACACAGCACAACGGTTATAAACAAAAAGTAAAAAAGAACAAAGTACAAAGTGCGCCGAGCGTGCCCGCACCGAAAGGGTGACCTCCTCAGCATTTAATAATAATAATAAACATCTTTATTCAGGTAAGTTACACCCATAACATTAAATAACACAACACTACAAGTACTAACCTAATAAGACTAGTGAATAATAAATCAATAAAATAGCCATACGCTATATGCTTTATTTGCTAGGCGTTAGACACCCAGCGCTGGTTTTCAGTTGGCACCCCGCAGTGACGCACGGACTAGGGTAAACATATATAAATATAATACTTGTATGTAATTGAAATTTATATTGATATAGTGTACCTACTGGAGTATAATTTTATTGAAATAAAATACATAAACTATTTGATAAATAACAACATAATACCATACAAAATGAAATTTGTACCACATTGGATAAATCGATAAAACCATGAAATTACTTACTTCTCAAGCAATTTCTGACTCCGTGAAATTACCAACATTTTATTAAGACACCATATTTTAATAACCTCTGAATAAATCAGTACTTTAAAAAAAACATTAGTCGTTCTTTTTTTTTGCATTTCAATACAGTGGAAGGATGCCATTTAAATATTTAATTTAACTAAACCGCAATGAGATTTTCCGAGGAAAAGCAAGATTTTTTATCTCCAACTTTCCATTCGAATGACGCTACAACTAATTTATAAACTAAGAAAGTGACAAGTGTTTGGTGAGAAATATATTTTTAACTGACTGCGCCAGAAGAATGGTTGTGTTTTTCGAGTGTATGTATGAATGTATAGTTATTTCTTTGGCACGGCTTAGAGCCTAAACAACATTTCAGCTTGAGAAGTGTCGTTAGGTTCGTCTTAGTTTCGCCGCACATGGGGCTCATGCCATAGCCACAAACGCTGCCAGAAAGCGGCCATAAAGAAAGCTGAAGCCCGTGACAGCCACTTGTGGCCGGTGGCTGCTACTTTTTTTAATTCATACGCGCAGTATCATAGTGGACTCTGACAAAGAAGATTTAAATGTGCGAGTGGCGTGTGACGGCGTTTTGTGGCCAGTGTTGGCCACAAGAAGCGAACAGCGGCGATTTGTAGCGTGTGGCGGCCACCGGCGTCAGCCGTGTGCGGCGAATCCATATAAAATGTATGAAACCTACAGAAAATATGCCGGTGGCGGCGTTTTGTGGTTGTGGCAGGTGGAACGTGTGCGGCGACCCTTAGTTGTGAGAGTGATATTGTTGTGTGGTGTAGTTTTTGTTTTGAGCTGGGAAATCATCCAATGACGTGTGTCAGACTTATAATGACTAAAACTCACCTGTGTCCTTCAGTTGCCACATTCACATCTGGAGCGAGGCCATCGAGAAGCATGGGGAAGCGCTTACCGTCTCCCTTGATATCTCGAAGGCTTTCGATAGGGTCTGGCACAAAAGCTAAACTTCCTTCCTTCGGTCTACCCACTGGTATGTGTGATTCGATCGCAGACTTCTTGAGGGTGATGTTAAATAACGAAGAGACAAAACTATTATAGAAACACCGACTTCCGAAATTAAAGTTATTTTGCACTTTTCAGTGTTTTTTTTACATTGTAGTCGGTTGTATTTTTTTTGTAAAAAGGTTTTTTTATTGTTTTTAAATATCGCAGCGTAGGTAATATGTTTAGAAAGGAGTCTTTTCAGCCTCATTCAGGTCATTTGTTTTTATTTTAAATAGTATATTATGTATGAATAGTTTAAAAATTTTTTTTTTGTTTCTCATAAGCAAATCACAAGTAACCTTTTTTCCCATATGTTTTGTTTCACAAGCTCAAAATAATTACACTTTTTATAAGGTGGGAAATCATCAAATGATATGAGCGAGAGGGCTTATATGAGACTTTTAATTACTAAAACCCACTTGTGTCTTTCCGCTTTTTAGCCCTTTGCGTTCTAGGGCCAGGGTTACTCTTTTAAACGTTCCCACATCCCTAAGCTCAATTACACTGATATTATGCGTCTCTCTAAAAGCATTAATATACAACAAAACTGAAATTTAATTCACAAAATCTTTCCCCATTTCAAAACTATCAACTCTTTCACTGTTTCATATTCTTCTTTATCAATATCGATAGTCAAAAAGTCTCTCAGAGAAAGTTGCTAAGTGAGTCGACTTGTAACTTAAGTCGAGGTTGAGTTTTGAATGCCTTGTTCTTCAGTGAACTACACCCGTGAAATATTGGATTTCCTAACTGTATATTGTGTAAGTTTTGACCTACTATTTTGTTCTTCAAGTCGATCGCAATAAAAGTAATTATTTTGATGGACAGACGCATAAACGGACAAAAATGTGAACCTACATAGATTTTGTTTTTGTCTAATTGAGGCCCGTATTCTGTTTTTGTCTAAAGATACTATATTCATTCAATATCAATTACAAAAATTAGCAACTCATAACAGTTTTTGTTTATCTGTCTATTAGTTCCGGTTAAACTTTGAAACGGCTAGATCGATTTTGAAGAGACTTCCACTGACAGATAACTTATGTTATAAGGAGTAACTTAGACTACTTTTATTCTAGAAAAAAACATGTGGACAAAAGCGTGGGCAACAGCTGATTTTTAATAATATTCTGCAATACACCCGTCAAAACAAAAGCCTATCAATGAAATTAAAATCCTCCAGATAACGATACTACTGAAACCATTCATGACACCACCCTTTACACAGAAGCATTTACTCACCAAAGAATATTTGAATAAAAGAACCAAAGAGATCTCATCATATTGAATGGTAGGCTTTCAGCTTTCAGTCATCCAGCGAAGCACTTAGGCGCATGAGTTTGATAGATCGACGACTCAAATTTCATGTGCCACGTAGTGTCTAACCAAATCTGGTTTTTACGACCGAAACCGAATTTCGGCAAGAGTCTCAATTTCGGCAAGAGTCTCAGTTTCGGCCAAAACCAAAACTTCCTTACAAGGATCATGTCTTGAGGGAAAAATAAAGAAAACGTTATTAAAAGCAGTTGGTCTTTATTTTTTTATCTTTAAGTCACATAGCTATGCAGTCTTCAACATTTTCGATATTGCGAGAAACTTAAATCAACCAAGAATATAATTAGATAGTTACGGTAAACTTCATTCTACTATAATCTATGTATTAATTTGTTATAATGAATAATTTTTTGATGTTTACTACTTACTCTCATGCTATATCACGTAATAAAACTTACAGAATTCAAAATAAGAAAACTCAACTCAAAATACAAGCCAGTCACAGGTCGTGACTGATTAGGCACGTGGACGCAGCAAAATGTCTTCGTCGCTTACTCGCTTGGATGGAATTTAACGCGTGGAACATGACCGATCACAGCGCGAAAACTCCCGAATACAGTTTTGGTTTCTGTCGTACTCGACCGAAACCGAACTACACGACCACACTAGTAGCACGTAACGTAGCCTCTATAGAGGTTACTTAATAATGTTTGTAATTGTTCGGTTTTTTCTTTGTTTTGTCTGAAGTTGATGAAAGTTTTGATGAATGTACTGACAACAAAAGAGATAAGTATTAGTAACCAGCTGGTTGTCAGACACAGTTGGAGTTTTTATGGAAATCAATGGATGGATATGAATGAAACATAATTAAATTCATAGTAAATAGCATATCATAGTCGGCCTTACAATGTTCCCATTGTTGGGACTCAGGCCTCCTCTCTAGGAGAAGGAATGGGCCGTAATCCACCACACAGGCCCAATGCATGTCAAATGTCTTCGAATTTTTGGTTCTAGGACATGCCGGTTTCCTCACGATGTTTTTCTTCACCGTTTTGAGAGCAGTGGTGATGAAATAAATTACGCAAAGTAATACGCCTGGCTGGGTTTGAACCCGCAACCTACAACTCGTAAGTCAGGGCCGTTACAACTCGGCAAACCACTGCTCCATAGTAAATCATCATAGTAATCATAATAGTAATCATCATAGTAAATAGACAAACCTATTAATAAAAATAAAATTTATTTACGTCAAAAACAGCTATATTTGACAATCTTAGTCAGTACTCCTTTGGTTACTGTGTACCTTTATTATTGTATTAAAAATATTTTAATGTTTGGAAGATTTAGTCTTTCAAAGAGATGTTTTTTTTTTTTAATTTATAAATAAAAAGTTAATTACAGACTTAATCTTAAACACATACGTAATATTACAAATTTTTAAGTTTGTAATTCGATATTTCTGGTTTGATTCTTCGCATTTAACGCTGACTTCCAAAAAGTCATAAAAAAAATTACACTAAAAATCCGCTATTTTTTCTAAAAATGATTTTGATTTATCCAGTGTCACTCTCACAACTAAGACGAATCTAACGACACCTTTCAAGCTAAAATGCAAGAAGCTGTTTAGACTTTCATAATCATCATCATCATCATTATTTCAGCCGATAGACGTTCACTGCTGGACATAGGCCTCCCCCAAATGTCGCCACAGTAGTTTAAGCGTTATGGGAACACATTCATAATGCGTACAGCTAAGGAGTGGAATTCCCTGCCAGAGTCTGTGTTTCCTGATAGCTACAACTTAGGAGTATTTAAGTTATAATGAATAGGTTACTTATAGGCAAGCATGCTCCATCGTCGGCCCCATCATCGCTTACCATCAGGTGAGATTGTGATCATACAAATGTTACCGGTAAAATCTGATTTTAGGATGAACTAATTTCACCTAGGCCAAACTAGTTCTCCACATGTAAAGCCCCGCCACGGGAAGCCTATTTCTGAGATGTTATAAAAAAGAAACCACGAAGACTAAGGCGGGAGCTCCGCTCCAATCCACTCCCACCTTAGCCCTCAAAGGTAACCTGTCCATGTCTGTGTGCTCTGACTACTATCGCGGTTTGGCCTACATGAGGCTAGTTTTTGGAGGTATACGGAACAGAGAGTAAAGTCCCACATACCTCCGTTGGAAAGGGAGGATCCTCTGACCAAACGGGTGTCATGTCTGGTGGGCAACTGCCCGATAGATGATTTCGGGCTGTTCCAGAAGTTCCAATCGCGCTGAGAACTTTAATTGCGCGATGCAGGATTAGTTCTTATGTGACGCCATACATGTCGCCACAAGTTCATCTTGAAATACGGAAAATTTTCATGAAAACATAACTCTCCTTCTAGCGCAGTCAAATAATATCATAAGAAAAAAAAAACTGATCGGTTTTCAAGAAAAAACAAACACAACACCGATGTATCGCTTTGTACCACTTTTTCTTGCGACGTTATCAGAGGTGATAAATCTCACGTAAGTGGGGAGATAAATTGTTCCATATATCACTTCGTAAACAAAACCACTTTCGGATTACATCCCTGGTGACATTAGATGGAAACTTAGTATGGCGTTTGGTTCTTTAATTTGCGATTTACAGTTTCAAGTCGAAATTACGAAATTTTGAAGTTATACATGTATATGTCTGCGGGTTTGTTTGGAAAAGTTACTGCGGCCTAGGAACGCAAAGGGCAACTGAAGGTCCAAAGTACAGGTAGGATTTAGTTAGTAAGATTCTGACACTCCCTCTTACTCCTCCCAGAGCGGGAGGAGTTGCGAGTTTTTAATATTTGTAGAGACTTATACATGGTCAAAAGATAATCCAAATTGTCCCAAAAATTTGACTTTATTTTTGTCTTTAAATAATTTACATATGTTTATAGTTATATAATTATGATTTTGTTGATTAGTAAACATAGGATATCATGGTAAAAAAATATTCAAATTACTTTTAAATAACATGTTTATGTTCATTTCACTGTTAAAAATGCTGTGCCTTGCCTTTTTTAATTAAGCCACCTAAAAAAATAACAACCATTTTATTTATTTATTTACAAAGAAAATTCCGGAAAATCAATTCCTGATCTATAAGCCCAGCATGTCACGTTACGTAGCGCTATAACGTAAATAAGATTAAAACGTACTGCTTTTAATAAACTTATGAAGTATCGTAGAGCGTAGCGCTACGAGATTGCTACGCCGTAGCACCGTGGTACGAGTGCTACGAGATCGTAGGAAATTGAATCATGATTTAATTTTATGCGGCAACTGCTGGGTAGTTTTTTCTTATTTCATAACATGCATACTCTGTTTTGAGCTTATAAGGTACTAGCTTCTGTCAGCGGCTTTGCCCGCGTAAAACTAGGTTTCTCCATACAAACTTTGAACCCCGGGGTCATCCCTTTGGAAGATGAATTTTGGGAAATCCTCTCTTAGTGCTGCTTGTGCAAAATTTCACGGTCCTAGACTCTGTAGTTTTGGCTGTGTGTTATAAATAAATATAATTAAATTATCTAAGGTTTTTTTTTTATTATTCTTGATAGGTTCGCGCTTGACCACTATCTCACCTGATGGAAAGCGACGATGCGGTCGACGATGGAGCGCCCTAACCTAGAAACAACCTATTCACTCTCGACTTAAAGATTCCCGGGTTCAAGTTCAAAGCGTTTTGGGAACACATTCATAATGCGTACAGCTAAGGAGTGGAATTCCCTGCCGGAGTCTGTTTCCTGATAGCTACAATCTAGGGGTCTTTAAGTCAAGAGTGAATAGGTTACTTCTAGTCAAGCGTGCTCCATCGTCAGCCACATCATCGCTTACCATCAGGTGAGATAGTGGTCAAACGCGAGCCTGTCAACAATAATAAAAAAAATTCAATTTAATTTATTTTAGATTACTACATACTAACATTAGATATCAAGTGAATTGTGACTACCAATACTATGGATTTTTGCATATTATTTTCTTTATTTGTCTCCTTATTATATTGTTTACATTAAAAAAATATATAAAAATATAAAATAGTAGTCCACCGGTGTCCGGAGCAGAGTTCAAGCTATCGGTGGTTAGGGCTCTTGAGAAAGGATCCTGTATAAATATTATTATTATTAAAACAACACTTGCTGCAATCAAAAACTAGTAAAATAAACAGTTAACAGAAGATCTGAGAATGACAGACGAGTAACGAGCACATACTGGAAAAAAAGCAATCCGAAGGCTTCCGAAGGGAAAACGAGTAAATTCTATGAAATGACGCTAAATTGCTCCAATTTCGTACGAGCTCAAAGCAGACTTAGCTTCAGCCACTAACTGGTACTTTTTGGGATTCCGTAATAGTAGAGCAAAAACGGGAACCTAGTTACTAAGTGTTAGCTGTCAGGCTCTCTGTCTGCAAAAGGACTGTATCTTGGGAACTGTAATAGAGTTAATTTTACAGAATATGTATTACTTTGGCCTTTATTAAACGTTCATTATCATTTCAGCCGAAAAACGTCCACTATTGGACATAGGCCTCCCCTAGTGACGCCATAATGACCGGTCTTGTGCGTCTCGCGTCCATTGGATTCCCGCAACCCTCACCAGGTTACCGGTCCACCTTGTGGGAGGCCTTCCAACGCGGCATCTTTCGGTACGTGGTTGCCACTCTAGAACTTTTCGTCCCCAACGACCATCTGTTATGCGAGTAATGTGCCCTGCCCATTGCCACTTCAGTTTGGTGATTCTTCAAGCTATGTCGGTAACCTTGGTTCTCTTGCGGATAACTTCATTTCTGATGTGATCACGCAAGGAAACTACTACTATTAAACATTAACAAACAATTAAAAACTGTATTAACAGGGTGCTTCTTTTTTTAGCTTATGTTTGTTACGCTGTATTAATGAATCTAATAATTATAGTATTTATTATAATAGAGACTACCGCTGACCCGGCAAATGTTGTTTTGTTATACTAATTATTTTGGGCCACTCTTATCACGAAGGGATATAAAAAATAGCCTATGACCTAATATATAAATTTCTTAAAAAATTTATAAAAATCGTTCAAGCCGTTTTAGAGGAGTACGATAACAAACACTGTGATACGATTTTGATATATTAGAAAAGAATAAGGGTTTGTTTGTAACGAATTAACTCAAAAACTCATTGACCAGTTATAAAAATTCTTCTATCAGTAGAGTGCTGCTTTTATTAGAAAAGGTATTGTTATTATTTAAGTAAAGTCTCAATAAATAATATTGATAAACAGCACAGTTATTAGTGTTTGTTAATATCCCAAAATGTCACTCAATTTATGGAAATATTGTATTTGGCAGGCAGGCAGGCAGGCAGGCAGGATTTTGAATGAAAAACAATGGAAAAACACTGCGCGTAGTATTTTCTAGTAGCAATTGTTATGAATAATTGGTTCAATTATGAATTTACCAATTATGACAAATTTTCGTGGTCAATTTTGGGATTTGGTTTTTTTTTTTTTACTTTTGACTACATAAATATGATTAGTAATTTTTTTTTGTCGTAATTGAAAACTAGAGGTGTATATTTTCTAACTTGACGCGGGTAAAGCCGCTGCCAGGAGCTAGTATAATAACGTGCGTATTGCTCTAAAAAAACGGTCAACTACTTAACATCGTACAATTTCGTAAAAAAAATTGCTACATAGCTACGGAACCCTTCGTCTAAGAGCCCGACTTGCATTTGATGGTTACTTTTTTAGTCTTTTTCCTTAGCATGTGGTTCGTTTCATTTGAAAACTGATGCTATCACGAAATCTCTTGAGCTAGGATTTTGAAATTCATTTTTCCTTGTTGGTCGAAGAGAAATACAGTGCAATTTTTCCAAGTGGATATCGTATCAAAATAATCAATATAATCTTCTTTTTTTTATACTTTACAATGAAAATAGAATATTTCCATTATATATTAATAGCTTTGGTTAATAGCTTTACTGAAATAATTAAAATATCCTATGACCTATTCCAAGACATTATCTACCGTGTGCAAAATTTCATCCAACCCTATTCAGACATTTGAGTATGAAGCTGTAACAAATATAATTACTTATACACACTCACACATTCATACAACTTCTCGCCTTTATAATATTAGAGTGATGTCAAAGAACAGGATTACAAATATCTTATCACATATGTCCAGCTGTGGACTGGTAGTTCACGTATGTCCACTGTTGGGCATAGAGGCAAACAATACGTTTTCATAGAAATTGTTTTACCGGTAACATATCGAACAGACCAAAAACTTTAAAAAGGGATATCTTATTGCGTTCATATAGTCGCGTCGCGAGTGTCCTTAAGGCCATTCAAAATATTTGTCTTTTATAATAATGTAATCCGTAACCGAAATAATCTTAATGTATATAACAACTTTATTCTAAAATCCTTGTCACGATAAATAAATATTTGTTGACCAGAAATTGTAAAACCGAGTACGTGTCGAGTAAGGTAGCATTATCTGTTTGACGAAGGTCAACACCTATTGAATAAATAGATAAACCTTAACTTGGACATTACTATAATAAAGTTCCTAAGGTATGTCGGAAAAAGAAATGTGATAAAAAAGAATATATAGATATATATAAAACATATGAATATGAAAAGTTATTTTTATACACTTACTTGAAAATTTGCCCTTATCCCTACCGCTTTTAAGCACACAATTTACAGTTTTTCGCACTAGCACGTAAAAATGCTTTAGTGCTCCCCATACCTTGTAAATATCACAACTGGTTTAGATGAAGAAAACCTCCTTTGGAAATAAAAAAATTGCATCTAAATAAGGTCATATGTTAAAGAGTTACGGTACCATAGAAAGACAGACAAATGCACACATACACACATAGCGGTAAAGCAGCACCTCTCTTTTTGAGTCCAAGGTTAAAAAATAGCTAATGAGTATTCAAAATAAAACCTCGTGTTCAAAAGAAAATATAAAGAAGTTTTTTCTATTCATCGTGAATTTTTTGTGTCCACATTGAAAGGTTGCTTTTAGTGATAAAGGGCAAGTTTTTAACTTCGTTTTGTTGTTAAGAACTTTATAAAATGCACTACGTGGTTAAAAGAGTTTCAAGCAACTCGTAGGTACTATAGTGGATCTGTAGCTTTATTTATTTTTATAATTTATGTACACACATAAATACAAAATAAAATACATTGTTATAAAAATTGTACTAAGGTAGTGCTTATTTCTAAAATAAATTTCTTCCAGCAGACCTGCGAAAGGAGAGATAGGAAGAAATGTAGACAATAGTGTGTAGAAGTAATAAAATAAGAGCATGTGAAATCTTAAATTAAAGTAATAAATACTTATTATACCTACCTTTAAAAACTAAAAATAAATACATAATATATATACATATGTATATAATTATCACACTAGAGAGGAAAGATAGTGCTCTTTTACTTTAGTTTTGTCAAGAGTGAAATAGTTTGCAAATCTCGAATGCTAGGCGGAAGAATATGTTTTACTTTAATACCACTAACGTTGTTTACATTTTTATTAAAATCGTACAAAATTAAAAGAAAAAAAATCAATTCTTTATTGTACACCCTAACAAATTATGGTGTTTTTAGAGTTTGTGTACATAGGCAAGCTTAACTCTAAGTTGAATCATCTACCAGTAAACCATTGAGTGATAGACAGATCACAATACAGTGTAACACTTATAACACTCATTTTAAAGTGACCCGGAGTAAATTGTAGTCACAGTTTAAAAATTACATACAATATGAATAAAACAATGCATAAATATACTACCAACTTACTAGTACATAAGTACAACTACTTATTATATTCAATTTTCGAATGTAGTGTATTATTTTTTAGTTTCTTTTTAATTATTGATGAAAGTCTGGCTCTTATGATAAAGGATCTTCTAAAAAAAACAAAGCTAGGTTAAGACTGTTTTGTATTTAAAGTGAGTTCAACAAATTATTTCCTTTGTTCAATAACTTTACATATTTTAAATGAAAAAAGTTTCTTTAAAATAGGCTCAACCTCGAAATATGCACCAAGTTAAACAGAAACATCGCAAAACATTTTGAAATAAAAAAAAATGGTAGCCTACTGATATTGGGAATAGAAATCTATTTGCTGGGGTTACGTAATAAAAACTTTTAGATCTGATTTATTTATGAATTATAGAAGGTGACTCTTTTGCTGTTAACCGAATTTCATATTTATCGTAAACTCAAAAACTCAATTTTAGCAAAATAAAAATAAACATGTACTTTGCAGTGTTAAATGCTTTAAGCAGCCAAACTGCATTGGTTGCGCCTCGGTTTGGCGAGCAAAAGGTGGGTAGCTATTTTCACCAATACCCAGTAGAAAATATACATGAACCCACTTATTTTTGGCTTGGTTACAATCGCTATATTTTATTCCGGATAATTTATTTATTTTTATAAATTAATTGTACCAGGGGCTTCGAAAAAATTGATATAAAATCAGCGGTAAGGTTACAGGATGGAAACCTGGCAAGTACCAATGTAAATTTTTCAATTCATATGTTGTATTTTCTTTGTTGTTGATGGATGTGTGGTGTGGCGAGAATAGATAAAGTGAGAAATGAGTATATTAGAGGAAGTTTCAAAGTGGCGCCAGTGACTGAAAAGTTGAAGGGGAATCGTTTGTCTTGGTATGGTCATGTAAAGAAGAGGGATGAAACGCATGTTACTAAAAGAGTTATGAGCATACATGTGGATGGATGGAGAGGGAGAGGGAGGCCAAAGAAAAGATGGATGGATTGTGTGAAGAGTGATATGAAAGAACAAGAAGTTAGTGATAACATGACGAGTGACAGGGCAGAATGGAAGAAAAAAACGTATTGCGGTGGTCCCAAATAACACGAGACAAGGGCAGGAAGATGATGATGATGTTGTACTTCTCTAAGTTTATTTAGGACATTACTGACACCTCGTGCCGCGGAAAGCAAGTAATGCCGTTGGTCTCGGTTGTCATTCGTAGATCTTTGTCAGTCCGTTGAAAGAGTATCATGTTGTCCAGTAACTGGGTTGTGGAAGTTTGATAGGTAGTTGCTCTATGCGAAACATAGGTATTAAACCGGCTATATAAAGTAGTAATTTCGGCTGAAATGATAATGACACAAAATTTCGGGAGCGTATGACAGTGTCAAATATTTTGAACTTTTCATAATCGACAGCGCTGATAACACTTTGTCTAAATTCCAAGGATTAATTCAAGTAATATTAGTATAAGCATAAGCATAATTAGCCTTTTAATGTTCCCACGCTGGGACTCAAGCCTCCTCTCTAGGAGAAGGAGTTTTTGAGTTTACGATAAATATGAAATTTGGTTAACAGCAAAAGAGTCACCTTCTATCATTCATAAAACATCAAACGTAAATGTTTATATTGTGTAACCCCAGTAAATACATATCTGTTTCCAATATCAGTAGGCTATCATTTTGTTTTTCTCAAGTAATATTCCAAATGAATATTTCTGTATATATAAAAGGCATTTACTGACGCTGCAATTTTACACGGAGGTTCCTTTTACAAAGAAGGATTTTCGAAAATTCACTCCCGACCCCGTTGAAATGGGGGTCCAAAGTTTGCATTGAGAAATCTATTTTTAAGCGGGTGAAGCCACTGGCAGAAGTTAGTATAATAATAAACCAATTAAAAAAAAAAAACTATATATATAAAAGCAAAATTCCACTCACTGATTAATCACGAAATCTCAGAAACTATAACACCTACAAACTTAAAATTTAGGCAGGCAGGTAGGTTCCTTATAGGGTGTAGACATCCGCTAAGAATGGATTTACCCCTAAGGGGGTAAAACGGGGGTTGGAAGTTTGTATGGAGAAAGTTACTTTCACGCGGGCAAAGCCGCTGGCAGAAGCTAGTCTTTTATATACAGATTGAAATCATCATCTTCCTGCCCTTGTCCCGTGTTATTTGGGGTCGGCATAACATGTTTTTTTCTTCCATTCTGTCCTGTCACTCGTCACGCTATCACTAACTCCCTTTTCTTTCATATCACTTCTCACACAATCCATCCATCTTTTCTTTGGCCTCCCTCTCCCTCTCCATCCATCCACATGTAAATTCATAACTCTTTTAGCAACGTGCGCTTCATCCCTCCTCTTCACATGACCATACCAAGATAAACAATTGCCTTTCAACTTTTCAGTCACTGGCGCCACTTTCAAACTTCCCCTAATATACTCATTTCTCACTTTATCCATTCTTGTCACACTACAAATCCATCTATATATACAGATCGAAATAAAATCAATAAATCGGTGAAGAAAATCGTCAGAAGGAACCAAAAATTTGAAGACATGTAACATTATGTGTGCACTGGGCCGACATGGTTAATTACGACGCATTCTTTCTCCAAGAGAGAAGACCTGAGTCCAAGCAGTACGAACGTTATAAGGCTTATTATGTTACGGGTCGAAAACTTTGAATAAACCGAAAAAGATTCCAAACAGCTTTTAAAGTTTTCATTCCCCGAAGGGACATTTTGACAATGAATGTCAGCTTAGTTCAGAGTTTTGGGAATAAACGATAAATTCAACAGCAATACAATAGATGCTCAATGAAGCTTTGGGAAAAATTTATGAAAGTTTTGCTTCTAAAAAAAGTTTTCAAACGTGTTTCTAGTATCTAACCGGTAATATTTTTTTACCTGTTCAATTGTATAGATACTTGAGGAAAATTTCAGAAAAGTTGTAATTCTTAAAAAAGTTATAAAAAAATTTAGTACCTAAAATGTTTTACCTGTTATTCAATTATTTGATTTTCGATGAATTCAAATGTAAAAGTCGAGCAAACAAATTAAAAAAAAATCAAAAGCCTGGTTTATGTGTTGATAGGTGTTTTACAATAAAAAATCAGATGAAAAAAAGGAATTACTGCCTTTTCTCATTATTTTGCTCTTGTGCCTATCCCATAGACCCTACATTTCCAGGTTATGAAATAACTACACTAATCATGTAATTTGTCATCAGTTACTGGACGCTTTTAACGTGTGCCACATTTTTCTACATTACTCTCACAACTTTCTAAATATTTTTCTTCTGTACGTGTGTTTGTCAACTAACTCCTTCTAAACGGCTTGACCGATTTGGATGAAATTTTGTATTTATATTGAGGCTCCTAAATGTTTTGAAAATACAAATGTACCTGTATGTGGCGTTGCAATCGGGTTCTTAATTTTTTTTTTTTTGACAAAAAGACAGACAAAAAGTTGGCAACTTTTGGGCAGCACAAAGTCTTTCGGGACCGACAGTATATGTATAATTTTAACATTAACGTAGTTATATCTATAATTTTCTAACTATTTGTTGATTTAAAAGAGGGGCCATTGAGTTCCTTTCACATGCGTCTCCATACGGATCTATCTACTCTTTGAAACGTGCAAAATATATTCACCGACCCTGACTAGTCAAAGATGTAGGTATACCATCAGATACATTCAAAGCTCTTATTTCAGCTGAAAATCTATAAAATATTCCACATTTCACCTTGCACTTGCCAATAAAACATAGAGCTTTCAGACCAAGCGAATCCAACTCGAGTATTACAAATCCAGCAAAATGAAATCTCTAGAACCATTTTATTTTTGTAGCACTGAAAGTGAGCACTTTGAACAAATGCATAGTGATGACATGAAATCCAAGATGTCCTTTATTCTTTATTGTACACACAATTTTATACAGACAATAAAAATAGGACAGTTGATGCACATAGGCGAGCTTAACCCACAACTGGGTTTTCTTACAGCAAACCATATGAGTGAGAAAGAAATTTTACATTTCAGGAACTTTAAATGTATAACAAAAAAAAAAATTAAACACATAAATTAAATCTAACTTAAAACTAAAAATACACTAAACAGATATGTGTACATACAGCATACTATACATAAACATAATATATACAATAAATAATAAAAAATGTCCTTACATGTGATATAAAAATAAATTCTAATAAACTTCGGCATCCTATGTGAGTCATATTTTAAATTTTTATCGGCGCGTTTTGTAAGAGCTTGCAGAAAGGGTACTTACAGGATATGTGTAGTGATTGCTTAGTTATCAATAGTGTTGGGTTTTGATACGTAATCAACTAATTATTTACTATGTTTTTGTAACCAAGAATATGTATTAAATTAAATAACTAATTTCTTGGATTATTATTCATAAATTCTTTCTTCAATACATAGTATAAAACAAAGTCGCTTCCCACTGTTTATCCCTATGTATGCTTAGATCTTTAGAACTAGGCATCGGATTTGGGTGAGGTTCAAGAGGAAGGTTTATATATATCATACATGCATAATATAGTAGAGAAACACAGTAATTTTAGAGGTTTCTATTGTAATGTCGTAAATAAACACATTTTTTATCCCTACGAGATAGATCAAAATAATGTACTGTACACCAAAGGTCTACAAAAAAGTCCGCAATGGTATATGTCTATCTCTTTGGGATAACTCACAATAACCATGTTTTATCCTTTACTTTATAGGAGAAAAAATGGCTTATTTACGAAGCGATTTGGAGCAATACAGCATTAATCCTTATTCAATTAAGTACCTTAAATACATTGTGTATTTAATATAGATCAATAATATGGCCTGTTACGGACACGAGCATGTAATTTAGAATCACTAAATATAATCAACATTACGTCATTCACAGACGCATAATGTATGTACATAGGCGCTGTACATAATAGAGAGCAAGCCTATCAGAGGCTAGACTATTGTCCAATCAGCTACTGGGATAGTATATAAGGCTATGTACTGAGTTCTTAGAAGTACATAATGCGGTTCTTAGAAGTAAATAGTACAGAAAAACCGTTAAGAATAATCTGGGTTTCTATTGGTAGATTACAACGGGGAAAATCACGCCACTATTGATGACCAATGGTGTGCTTGCCGTATGCGGGGGGTCGGGAGGTGAACGTCAGCCGGCCTCAACAGGATTAGGAAATAGACTAGAGGAAAAGGGACTCTCTCCCACGACTTGCGACCGGCTGAAAAAGTACTTAAGCTGCACTTTCCGTGAAGACGACGTTCTCTCTCTGCAGTTCGACTCGAAGCGTCACTGCGACAGTTTGTCTTGGCACCCTACGCTCCTGGAGCGGCCCTAGATTTCCAGATTTCCTAAGTTATCTAACGTATTAGAGTCAGTGAAGTATTGTAAAGTAACTGTGAACTATTTGTGAGTTAGCGTCACGCGTATGTACGTAAAGGACTCGATATTTACACGTGTTATGTGAAGTCTGTATTTTTATACGTGTTAAATAAATTGGCTGAGGCCTTTCAAGCGTGACCATTGTGTTGTGTAATTATTTACATCCTCTGCCCCCAACAGAGGAACTTTGGTCCTTCGAGAGCCGGATATTGGTCCTTTGGTAAGGAATATCGAGCGGCTTATTGTGCGTCTTTGGGGAGACGTGAAGAAATACAGTTGGGTGTCGAAGATTGAAGAAGGGAACGCTTCAAGCTCGAACAGGAACGCTGCAAGTAAGAATAGGAACGCGGCAAGTTACGTTTCGAAGAAACCTATTTTCAAGAAAGAAGAGGAAAGCTTTCAAGATTGAAAAGGAACGCTTCAAGTGGGAAAAGGAACGCAGCAAGTCACGTTACGAAGAATACCTATTCTGAAGATTGAAAAGGAACACAGGAACGCAGCAAGTCCGACCCAGTAGGTGCTTAGGATTGTCGCCACGTCGGGAACTTCGAGCCGCCAGCGTCGTGTCGAGCCGTCGTGTCAAGTCATCGTGTCAAGCCGTCGTGTCGAGCTGCAGAGAGGGATCCACGGGTCCTTTACGCCGTCGCGTCAAGAACCTTTTAAGCGGGTGGACCGCGGCTCAGGTACGTGCCACCTAACGGTGTCAAAGGTGCGTGCCTGAGTTAACGCCGTTTCAAGGCGGTGCGACATATTGTGCGGTGTCGCCAACCAAACGTGGTTGAATAGCACTACTGCGCCTGTAAGGCTGCGCACGTTGCGAGGGCCGGACTGTAGGCACTGCCGAGGCAACCGGTCGTTCCCACCGGTTGCTGAGCACCTCGTAGCGCGTGTAGTTCTCTGCAGGGTAGTCCCCACCTTTCCATTTCCTGCACATTTTCCATCCCTGCCGGAGCATATCCCTCTCATAGGGCCCTCCGGTAGGTCTGATAGGGCCGCTAGGGCATTGATAGAGCTAGGGTGCCAAACGAGGAGGAAGGATGCCGACTACAAGAAGCCAGAAGAACGAAGATACGCAAGCCCGCGTGTTTGAAGACCCCCCCGCGTCACCGTCGTCCCGCGCGACAGTATTATCACGCGCTAACCCCCGCGTTACGATTCCCGCGTCTGTACCAGTTCCTGCAACAGTGCCTACGAACGCGCCGACAGCCGAGAACACTACGATGGATGCTATAACGTCAGCCGCCGCCGCGACCGCCATCCCAGCGCCCGCGCCCGCCGTTGATAGGATAAATAGTAGGTCGCCCGTCCAATCCGTACGATCGCGCCAATCCACCGCTAGTGCTGTACTGCGCATTAGGCAAGCAGAATTACATGCTGAGGAGCGCCTCGCCGCGATACGCCGCCAGGAATTGCAACTCGAAGCCGAGCTGGTTAAGAAGAGATTAGCGATAGATGTAGCTACCATTCGCGAGGAAACAGATCGAGATAGTGATATAGCCCAGGACGTCGCGGACACCGATAATCGAATCGATAATTGGCTGCAATGCGCGCAGCCTACGGGGGACGAGGAATTACCATCGCTGACTCCGCCGGATCAAACGTCGTCAGCGATACGCGCACCCGCCCCGGTTCACATACGGGGGGAGGAAGCTGAGCGCGCCCGGGGTAGGCAGGAATTTACGAGGCCGCGTACGCCACAGTATGAGGAGCGAGAACGCGCGTACTTTCCGAGAGAGGAGCCGCCCCGCGTAGAGAATAAGGAGCCCCGCGAACCTAGGTTCCGATCACCGCCTAGGTCGCGACATAAATCTCGATCTCGATCTCGATCTCGAGATATCGATAAGCTAGCCGACGCGTTAAATAGGATGACACGTTATCGACCGCCGCCGCGTCAAGCGTTAGAGTTGCCAATTTTCACGGGAGCGCCGCACGAGTGGTTGCTGTTCAAGTCAGCAATGCGAGACTCGACACGAGAGTATGGATTCTCACGAGGAGAGAACTTAGCGCGCCTACGCAACAGCCTGAAAGGTGAAGCGAGAGAGACCGTGTCCGCGCTACTTTGCACCGCTGCTGACCCCGCCGTGATAATGCATACACTCGAACAGTGTTACGGACGTCCCGAGATTATAATCGACAAGTCGCTCGACGATTTAAGAAAATTACCGCGACTCGGTACGACGGCCGCTGAACTCAACGCGTTCGCGATAAAGCTGCAGAACATCGTCAGCGTGCTATCGTGTCTGGATGATAGGGGGTACCTACAAAACCCAATGCTGTCCAGACACGTAGTAGAGAAGCTCAGCCCACACATGCGCGCGCGTTGGTGTGATTACGCCCAAGAGCATGGTAGTCGCGTGGAAGCAGAGATCGTTACGCTGTCGCGCTACCTAATGAGGGAAGCTGATCGGGCCGTAAGATACGCGTACTCGTCGACCGTGACTACGACTTCAAAGGAAGCGACGCGTCAGCAAGCTCCCGCCAGAGCACAAGCGGTCATTAGGAGGAACAAAGCGCGCGTACCCGCAACGTACGCCGCCGCCGAGCGACCTGGCGAGGACGAGAGAGAGAGGGCTAAGAAGACGTGCTTGTGCTGTGGCGAGGGACATGCCACGCCAAGCTGCAAGAAACTTGGTGACATGACGGTCCAACAAAGATGGGAATGGGCCAAGGAAACTGGAGCATGTTTCAAATGTCTGGCGAGTAAACATCGTCGATTCAAGTGTACCGCGAGGAAGTGCGGAGAGCAGGAATGTCGTAGATCGCACCATAGGCTACTCCACACCGCCGACCGAACGTCGGACGCGGCTAGCGCCTCCACCAACTGTGGGACCAGGAGCGTGAGGGAAGAATCGGCGACCACCGCATCTGCCCATGCCGGCAGCGAAATGAGCGCGGTGTTACTCAAAGTGTGCCCAGTAACGTTGCGGGGGCCTAACGGTAAGGAAATAGAGACGCATGCGTTACTGGACGAGGGCTCCACTGTTACGCTACTCGACGAAGAGATAGCTAACGAAATGGGCGCAAAAGGAATTAAGCGAGCGTTACGCGTCCACGGGATTACGGCCACGCGACAAGAGAACGACAGTCGTTGCGTGGAAATAGGAATCAAGGGAAAACGCTCAGAGTGTTTTAACATACGCGCGCGTACTGTTAAACGCTTAAATATAACCGGTCAGACCGTGAAAGCGAGCTATCTACGCTGCGAACACATGAAACGTATACCTGCACGTGACGTGTGTTACGAGAATGCGAAGCCACGCCTATTGATAGGCGCCGATAATTGGCATTTGATAGTGTCGCGAACTTTGCTCACGGGACGGCAGAACGAGCCAGCCGCTTCACTTACGCAGCTAGGATGGGTGGTCCACGGAACGGTACCACGGCGCGTAACTGAATTCGAGGCGAGTAGCGGGATAGCATTGCACGTGCACCCACAGGAAATATCCGATGATTGCGAAGAGTTAAAGGACCTCATCACATCGCATTTCTCGATCGACGCTCTGGGGATAGTTCACCAGCCGAGACCAGTGCTGGCGGACGAACGGGCGAAGGATATTTTCACGAAGACTGCTCGGCTGGTTAACGATCACTATGAGGTAGGATTGCCGTGGCGGAGTGATGAGCCACACCTACCACCGAGTTACGATATGGCCTTTCGTAGACTCAAAACCATTGAAAGGAAAATGGATAAGTCAGCTGACTTCAAAAAAGCATATGTGTCGCAGGTCAATAACCTCATAGAAAAGGGGTACGCGAACAAAGTAGCCGAGAATGTAGGTAGGGAGAGTGTCATACCGGAATGGTACCTACCACATTTTGCCGTCACGAACCCGAATAAACCTGGGAAGATACGTTTAGTTTTCGACGCGGCAGCAACCTCTGCAGGGAAATGTCTGAACGACGAGTTACTCTCCGGGCCCGACATGTTGAATACTCTCTATGGCGTGTTATTTAGATTTCGTGAAAGGTCGATAGCCGTCACCGCGGACATACGAGAGATGTTCCTTCGAATCAAGATTCGGCCGGAAGATAGAAGAGCGCAGAGGTTCCTGTGGCGTGGCAACGATCGGTCCGGACCACCAATCAAGTACGAGATGGCGTCCATGATTTTCGGTGCTAGGAGTTCACCTTTTCTAGCACACAGCGTGCGCAATAAGAACGCGGACGATTGCCGAGAAAGTCGCCCGCACGCGCACTACGCCATCACGCGTGCTCACTATATGGATGATTGGGTGGACAGTTACGACACCCGGGAACAAGCGGCTGAGGCTATGAGGGAGGTGGTCGCCGTGCACGCAAGAGCCGGTTTTCAGTTGGCAGGGTGGCAAACCAACGAGGCCGACCTACTATGCGAGATAAGCGATAGCGACAAGTCCAGTTCGCCAAAGGAGTTAGGAGCGAACGCACATCCCTACGGAAAGACGTTGGGTATTATGTGGCTACCGACGACTGACGAGTTCGCCTTCAACGTGAAAATGCCACGAGTGCCCGCCGAGGTGAAAGCGCGCGAACGCGCACCGACAAAGCGAGAGACATTAGCAGCAGTAATGTCCATTTTTGATCCGCTAGGCATGCTTAGTCCGTATACGATAACGGCTAAGATAATGTTACAAGACCTGTGGCGCAAACAGACCGGATGGGACGAACCTTTGCCCCCGGAAGAGGCTTGCATTTTTGAAGAATGGTTAGGTGATTTAAAATACGTAGCGAACCTACGACTCCCGAGATGTTATTTTAAAGGTGGTGTAGTGAATAGAACTCTACACACGTTCGTCGACGCGAGCGAGCAGGCGTACGCGGCGGCGGTATATATGAGGTCAGTGACCCCTGAGGGAAGAGTGGTCGTGACACTCGTCGCAGGAAAAGCAAGGGTCGCGCCAATGAAGGCGCAAAGTATACCGCGGCTCGAATTGCAAGCGTGTCTAGTAGGTGCGAGGTTAACCGAGCAAGTTAAACGGGAACATCGTTTTGAGTCGTTAGATACGACATACTGGAGTGACTCCAAGACCGCCCTACATTGGATAAGGAACGAATCTTCAAAGTACACGCCGTACGTCGCGCACCGACTTCGGGAGATATGTGAACTCACACAAGCAAAACAATGGCGCTGGATACCATCGGCTTATAATGTAGCCGATGACGCAACTCGGTCCGGAATGACGCAACTGGAAAGCGACAGTAGATGGTTCACTGGTCCCCTCTTCCTGGGCGGACCAGAACACATCTGGCCAACGGAGATCGCGCAGGGAGAGGGGGGTGATGAGATCGTCGCGCACATAGCGCACATCACCAGCCTCGTCGACACGACTCGTTTCTCGTCATACGAACGATTACTACGAACGACTGCGTATGTCCTGCTGTTCGTCGACAAATGCCGCAAACGCGCTACCCAGTTGACGTTGCGTCACAAGCAGGAGGCCGAGCTGCTACTGATAAGGGAGGCTCAGAGAGAGTGTTTTCCAGCGGAAATAGCGCGACTCGCTGTAGGTAGAAGAGTAGACAGGACCAGTCGACTCTACCGATTGGACCCGATTTTTCAAGACGACGTCATTCGTTTAAACGGTCGCATAAATGCCGCGAACGTTTCTCAAGATAGGAAGTGCCCACCCATCTTGGAAGGCAAACATCCGATGACGTCACTATATTTACGTCAGATTCACGAACGGGATCATCACGCGGGACGTGAATATATAGTGAACAAAGCGAGGGAACGCTTTTGGATTTTAAAGGTTCGACCGACAGTGCGCGCACTGATAAGAGATTGCGTGACATGTAAGCGACGAAGGAAGCCGCCAATACGGCCCGTAAAAGGGAATTTACCTATTGAACGATTGGACACCCACCTGCGGTCGTTCACCCGTTGTGGAGTAGACTGTTTCGGCCCAATGACAGTCACAATAGGAAGACGGCATGAAAAACGATGGGGTATGTTGTTCACCTGTCTTGTCACGCGAGCAATACATATAGAGTTGTTGCCAAGTTTGAACATCGATTCAGCTATATTAGCGCTAAGAAGAATGGCGGCTAGGCGCGGATGGCCTAAAACTATGATGTCCGATAACGGGACTAATTTTCGAGGAGCCGATGTTGAAATCCAACAGGCATATAAGCAGTGGGCGAATGACCTCAATGAATTCGCAATTAAGCAAGATATGGAATGGCGGTTCATTGACCCCGGGGCCCCAAATCAGGGCGGCGCGTGGGAACGACTAATAAGAAGCGTAAAGTCGGCGTTGTCGGCCGTGTTGAAGGAACGCGCACCAAAGGAGGAGGTACTTTCCACGTTGCTAATCGAGATCGAGCACACCGTCAATTCGCGACCCCTCACACACGTAAGTGTTGAACCTGGCGACGAGGAGGCGCTCACGCCGAACCACTTCTTATTAGGCTCGGCTACTGGACTACCAACCACAGGGCAGTGCGACGTCGCCGATCGAAAGACATGGCGCGCAACACAGGCGCTAGCGGACAAGTTCTGGACTCGTTGGATAAACGAATATCTACCAACGTTAACACCGCGCGGCGACGTCCGAGATTCACGCACGCAACTCGCACCGGGAAATATAGTAGTCATTGCGGATGGTCAACTGCCGAGAAATGTATGGCCATATGGGAAGATCGTGCGCACCATACAAGGACCTGATGGTGTCATACGCAGCGCTGAGGTACAGACGCGTGGAGGCGTTTTCAGACGCCCAGTTAGAAGGCTCGTTGTCCTGGCCGATGGAAGTTAGGCTCGCGTTGCTACGCCGGGGGGAGGCTGTTACGGACACGAGCATGTAATTTAGAATCACTAAATATAATCAACATTACGTCATTCACAGACGCATAATGTATGTACATAGGCGCTGTACATAATAGAGAGCAAGCCTATCAGAGGCTAGACTATTGTCCAATCAGCTACTGGGATAGTATATAAGGCTATGTACTGAGTTCTTAGAAGTACATAATGCGGTTCTTAGAAGTAAATAGTACAGAAAAACCGTTAAGAATAATCTGGGTTTCTATTGGTAGATTACAACGGGGAAAATCACGCCACTATTGATGACCAATGGTGTGCTTGCCGTATGCGGGGGGTCGGGAGGTGAACGTCAGCCGGCCTCAACAGGATTAGGAAATAGACTAGAGGAAAAGGGACTCTCTCCCACGACTTGCGACCGGCTGAAAAAGTACTTAAGCTGCACTTTCCGTGAAGACGACGTTCTCTCTCTGCAGTTCGACTCGAAGCGTCACTGCGACAGTTTGTCTTGGCACCCTACGCTCCTGGAGCGGCCCTAGATTTCCAGATTTCCTAAGTTATCTAACGTATTAGAGTCAGTGAAGTATTGTAAAGTAACTGTGAACTATTTGTGAGTTAGCGTCACGCGTATGTACGTAAAGGACTCGATATTTACACGTGTTATGTGAAGTCTGTATTTTTATACGTGTTAAATAAATTGGCTGAGGCCTTTCAAGCGTGACCATTGTGTTGTGTAATTATTTACATCCTCTGCCCCCAACATGGCCCTTTACAGCATGTAATATAAAGAATATTTTCGAAGATATTACAGATTATTAAGTACCTTAAGTACATTTTGCATTTAATATAAATCAGTATGGCCCTTTACAGCATGTAATTTAAATGAATATTTTCGAAGATATTACAGACTTAAAATACAGGGACATAGCGGTTGCGGTGGTATCAGAATTGCACCCGTCCGACGCCGGGGCGGGTCGCTAGTCTATAATAAATTTATTTTGTATTTTTTATTTATTGCAATCGACTAATATTGTGCTGGCACCACCGAAACGTATTTGTGTAGTAACGCTGTCGATTTAGAATAGCCCTCTTGTTCGGTCGGCAATCATTGATATCGGACGCACAATTGGTTTCTTGGAATATTGTAGTGACAAGAAATATGTTACCGAGATATTTGTATAGTACATAACATGATTGTTATGTGCGTATAATGCGCCTGGCTAGGTTTGAACCCGCGACTCGTAAGTCGGGGCCGTTACCACTCGGCCATCACTGCTCTCCTCCCCCATTGCCTTCCACTTATTTCTGTCACAAACTATCCTTCTCGATGCTTTCGGCAAATAATCCACCCATTTTTAAATTTGCCTTCTTTTATTTATGTCTTTTTCCATGTCTAGGGTACCACTATCAGTCATAAGTCTTACTTACTAACAATAAACTGTATTTACTTTATATATGTTAATCTGTAAGATATGTATCTATGGGCCAAGACACGGTACGGGTACGGAACCCTAAAACCACCATTAAAATCGACTCTAGATCCTCATAAACAGGAACTGAGTAATCGATTAAATTGCAATTTAAGCAAAGCACAGCGTATTTACAACATACGGAAGACTTTAATAAATCGGAAGTCCCTACCTCACAGTAGAATTTTCCCTTTCAGCGCTATTTTGTTGTTAATTCAATTTCCTCTGAAAACTTTGTGCTTGGATTCCGCGAAAGCCTTTGGCGAGTACCTACTGACGCTATGTAATAGGATCAAACAGGTATTTCAGTTTGAGAGCTATCCTTTTTTTGTTATAGTTTAAATTTATAATTGCATTATCTCCTACAAATTTTAAGATGATTGATACTGCAAATGTTTGAAAGTTGATAAACCAATTGAAAATGTTTTTATTTTTGTGATAAAACTAGCTGACTCGGCGAACTTCGTACCGTCTAATAGTCAATGAACAACCTTTTAGCTAAACTGTCAAAGGATAACCCATCTAGTGGCATTACCGGAAACAGCATAATTCATTTTAAAATGACATTCTAATTACAGATGGCGTAGTATCCGGATTTTTTTTTCGTGAATTTTTCCATATTTTCTCACCGCTTAAACCTTCCCTATCACGTCTTTTAACTATCACACAACGCCGTCTAGCCCCAAGCTAAGTTTCTGCAGAGTTTCTGTTATGAGTACTAGACAAGTAATAAACATACTTATATATTTCTAAATACATACATACCTACTATAGATAAATTACACCCAAACACAGAACAAATGATCGTGCTCGTCACACAAACATTTGTCCTGGGTGGGAATCGAGCCCATCACCTTCGGCATAGCAGTCAGGGCCACTAAACACTAAACCAACCGGCCAGTCAAAGCTATTAGACCAAATGTCAAAGCTATTGGTGTCTGGACGTTAGCCGTCGGACAGGCTGTTCGTGACAACGCATAATGAACTTAGTTCGCTAACTTAGTAATTAGTGAAATGTTAAATTACTAGATACTAAGTTAACTTTGCAGACTGAGGGGTTGATGTGGATTGGTACTTTTGAGCGAGCGGAATTATTAATGGTATGTACGTTTGAATTTAAAATTGATAGAGCTTAGTAGAATAATCCCTCTAATAGACTCTGCGGGGCTATTGCGTAACTCTGTTGACAGTTCAAGTGATGAACACTTGTTAACAATGTGCATCATTGAACTGTCAAACAGCTAGTTTCGTATTGCCTATCTTCAGTGACCAATGACGTCATTAGCCACTGGTGCCTTTGATAGCCACCGTAACACGTTTTGACAGATGTTATTGTATCGATACTTTTAAAATTGCGATTGTGTAAGCTTTTGAAGCTGTATAATAGTCGATAAAATTTTAGAGTGATCACAATAGGCATCGTTAATTTCTATAATTCACCACATTTCCAGCGTAGTTTGTTAGTCACTTGTGTGATACGTAATACCAATTTTATGAAATTGTCAGTTGACAACTAAGTTTAGTGTGCAACGAATGCTAGTTGACAACTGTTATTGAAAAAGTTAGCCAATAGCCCCCCTGGTCAGCGAAAGATGGCAGCGAATTATTTATTAAAGTTCATGTATGGCAGCATTTAAGGACTGTCAAAATTGTGTCATTGACGTTTCATACTTCATTCATCTTGTGTTACGTCAATTTTATTTTCATTAATTTTGTTATAATAATATGGAAAACAATAAATAGTTCGACGAGGAGGCTTCTCTACAAGATGATTGATAAATTTAAAGACCAAAAAAGTGAGATTAATCAGAAATCTGCAGAGAAAATGCGACGGCTAGATACAATTAGTTCATTTATAGGTTAGTGTTTTGAATATCTAGTAAAACAGCTTGATGCTTTTCGATTATTTATAACAAATTGCAATATTACTCACTGTGTATTATTTTTCTTAGGAGATATCGACAATGAACAGGTGAAACTTAAAATTACCAGAACGGTGAAGTCATTGAAAACTCTTGAAGAAATTGAAATATCAACTTCTGAAACACAATACATAGAAACAACAAAACAATCACACAATCCAACAACGATTGCATCACTGCTTATCATCGGATGGGATTGCAGTCAAGCAATAGTTTATATCAGATATAAAAACCAATCGCACAACTATTGCGCCGAGAACCGATATAATAAGTTAGAAATATCAATTTTTGAATTCACCACAGTGTCTCAAGATGAAAGTCTATGACCAGTGCGTGTTGCCAGTGATGATATATGGTTCCGAAACGTAGTCGCTCACAATGGGCCTCATCAGAAGGCTTAAAGTCACCCAAAGGGCAATGGAAAGGGCTATGCTTGGAGTTTCCTTGCGTGATCGAATCAGAAATGAAGATCCGCAGGAGAACCAAGGTTGCCGACATAGCACAAAGAATCGCTGAACTTTATCAGGGCGACAATTGACAATTAGGTATATGGTACATATGAAAATTTAGATATGTATTAGCAACGAACACGAACATTGTTTCTATTTGTTCATGGTCAATAACAAAACAGTTTGAGTTCAAACTCGTGACCTCGAGGACTCCGGTCCAACGCCCCCAGCTGTGAAACTTTCATCAGTTAAATTATTCCACAACATACAAGCGGCTGTAAATTTCCTTCTCCTACGTTCACAATACTGTATTGTTTTAGTTCTGTTTAGGTGAATTCAGAAAATTCATTTTTGTTCATTTACGTCTTTCATTCGGAATCCTACATTCGAAATGAAATATTTTAACATGGAATGAAAGAAAACTGCCGAATGAATTCATTAGTGAATTGACCCATCAATGGCACCGATTTTCTTGAACACCAACTAAACTGACTGGCCTGTTGGTCTAGTGGTTAGTAGCCCTGACTGCTATGCACTGCATATGCATGCCTATTTGGCGCAGCCGTGAGTCACACATTGTTGATGTATTTTTAAGTTTAAGTATTTAATATTTTAAGTTACTTAGTATTTAAGTTTCTATATAATTGTTATCTCATTGTGTGTACCTGTGTGCCAAATAAACGTGTTTTCTTTCTTTTCTTTCTTTCTTTCTTCCTTTTTTTCTAAGCCGGAGGTCGTGGGTTCGATTCCCACCCAGGACAAAGGTTTGTGTGATGAGCACGATCATTTGTTCTGTGTCTGGGTGTAATTTATCTCTATTATGTATGTATTTAGAAATATATAAGTATGTTTATCAGTTGTCTTGTATTCATAATACAAGCTCTGCTTAGCTTGGGGCTAGACGGCGTCGTGTGATAGTGGAAAAAAAAAATTTTAAACTATCGCTCTCTTTTCTTTATTTTTTTTTTTTTTAGGACAACCAACAACGCATACACCATTATACATGGTTAAGATTCAGTATTCTTACATTATGAAGTGTAGCCTTAATTAAAGGCTGCCACGGCATGCAATAAACATAAAAGGAGTTATGAACTAACGTATCTATTCACATTTTGGTCAACGTTAAGCCAACCAATAAAAAAAAAATATGGCAACAAAAACAAATTCTGAATATTTGAACATTTACAAATTATAAATATTTATTTACTTATTTATTTATGAGAATTTCGTCCTTTTCACTCACATAAAGTACGTGAAAAGGACAAAATTATCTTTTCACTCTTGTGATAATGCTTTATGCAAGACAGACTTGAATTTACGCAACGAGTAAGACAAATCAAATCACTCATCTCTTTACTAATCGTTAATAAACCTTGAAAAAGATAGCAATCATTTTACTTCTGTCAAATTAGTTTACGTGATGCACTTCTTTGTTCTTACGCAACTGTAAATCTATACGTTCTGAAATCACATCTAAAATTATACAACACTAGTTTTAGTATATGCAAAACCCGAAACACGTGTCTAGTATTTTTATGTAAAGAATCTATGTACAAAATTTCATAACTGTATCATGAAAACTCACAAAGTTATAAGCGTGTTATGTTATCTGGTTGTCCGCATTAATACATGGTCACCGAGCCATCCGGGCGATTGAGGGGTGTTTTGCTCCCGTACCCAGTTGTGCGTTAGTGCTAATGCCCGCAATTATCTGCGGTTTTTTTTTTTTATAGGTGGGAAAATCATCTTATGACAAATCCCGCTCTTGGGCGGAGCGAGAGATAGTGTCAGACTTTTACTGACTAAAAACCCACTCCTGTTCCTTCGTTGCCTTCGTCCCAGGGCCCCGGGTTTCGTTTTCACACTACCCATGGCCCCAGTAGGCTTCGACCCTGCTGGGCCCCTACGATTTGCTGACATCTCCCTGAGGCGCGCGTGGAACAATACGCGCCGTCGACGACTTGGGCTCGGTCCGGACGGTTACCGGACGGACGGACGGCGAGCCACGAGTTGTACTTAGTGTCTTTTTTCATTTGTGAATTTTTAAAATATTTTTAGGAAAAAATCTAACATGGTATAAAAACTATTGGAATCGATTCAGTTACTGATTCTGAACAAAATAAAGAGTGACTAGTAATTAGTGTACGATACTTAAACACGTGATTGTGCTCATGATAACCAACAACTTTTACTATGGGAACTAACCTGAAATCGCGAAAAAAAAATCGGCTGTTCAGTACATTTATGTTTGCCTAATGTACTGAACAGCTGGTATTTTTTTCGCGATTTCGGCTTTGCTCCCATAATAAAATTGTTTGTTATCATGAGCACAATCACGTGTTTAAGTATCGTTTACTAATTGCCAGTCATCCTATATATTCAGGTTTCGCATAATTATACTAATAATAATGTTGTATAGCAAACGAAATTCTGCTGAGTCAGAATTTCGTTTGCTATACAACATTATTATTTTAGGTACGGAACCCTAAAAACAATGTACAGGCCAAAAACTGCTATAAAATTAAACAGTAAAATACAACATCAACTTTAGAACAGCATTACACTTACACCGGTGTAATCCCACCCTTATGTAACACTAATGTCAGTAAAATGCCTCATTGTGTCCGCAATTAAAACTGTGTCTACAAAGTTCCACGTACCGCTCATCTGCTCCCGGCTTTATAAACTATTCTGCTAGATTGAATTTATATATTATAATAGGCTTCTATTTTAATAAAAGTTTGAAGTAATGGCGACAATTTGAATAAGTACTGAATAAGTCATTAGACAAAGAACCAAGGTTGGGTGGCACGGTTGGCGCAGTGTGTGATTGATTGACAGCTGCTTTGTGTATCGTGGGTTCGATTCCCGCACGGGACAAATCTGTTACTCCTTTACGTTCAAACAGATGAATGGATTAAAATTAAAATGCTCTTGGCATTAATTCCGCTATCTAAACTAATATTATAAAGAGGTATAGTTTGTTTTTATGTTTTTTTTTTTAAGTAACTCCGTAAAGTTTCGAAAGTGCACTTTAGCCACGAAACAATATAAAGATATTACACAAAGAAAGAAAGAAAGAAAAACATTTTATTTGGCGGAACAAGGCGCAACTTTAGAACTAACAAATTATAAGTAATTATTATGTGAAAGAAATATGCGCCACATCCGTGCAAAACGGCCGAACGCTCAGCATAATGCCGTGACCACACGCAAAATGCGATGAGTCTACGGCGCTGGTTTTCAGTGTGGGCCGTTAACGGTATCGACATAAAGACGTCGGCACGGCTAATAGATTTGAATAAAATAGATAAATATAAATAAATTATAGGGAAAGGAAAAAAAACAATGAATAAACAAAGTGGAAATACAAAATCATAATATAAATAAATTGGCAACATACAAAACTACTATAATCTTTAAACCTACACCATAAAAAATACAGTAGGAGCCTAAAATTAATAGGGTGTAACAATGGGCGGTCTTATCGCTAAAAGCGATTTTTTTTTATGACTGGCATGTTTGTCTGGTGGCTAGTGGCCCTGACTGCTATGCCGGAGGTCGTGGTTTCGATTCCCACCCAGAACAAATGATAAGCACGATCATTTGTTCTGTGTCTGGGTGTAATTTATCTATAATATGTATGTATTTAAAAATATATAAGTTTGTTTATCAGTAGTCTAGTACTCATAACACAAGCTCTGCTTAGCTTGGGACTAGATGGCGTTGTGTGAAAGTTGTGGAATATTATTTTTTTATTATTACTAACCTTTGAATGGATTTGACAGCGTAGAAAAGATACGAGTGTATGATCTTAGATTCGGTATAAGAAATATTCCCTCATCTGTTATTTAATTATGATACAGATTATATGCTAGATAATGTATATTGATACACCACGAATAGGTTGCCTAGCTAAATCACGTGCCGATAATGTCAAACAACGTAATTACATTTTTTTTATCAACTTCCCTAATTTGTAATTTACAAAAGTCGAACATCAGGCAAAAATATAGGCTGCCTATTTCCTCGGTGTAACTATGAAGTTGTCAGGTATAAAATGTGGATAATATACCTTCATCTGTTATTTTATCAAATTTCGCATCAAATTAAAGATTATTTTACGGTTACCTTAGCAACAGTGGTGTAAATCCATGATCGCCTTGATTTATTTTGGCCCGGTAATTAGCCGTCACCTAGGACTGAAACCATCATTATAAATAAATTTAAGAAGCCAGTAAAAACAAAATAGAATACCATTGCCTTCTAGAAAATATTTCCAAGTGCCAGTAAATCAAACTTGCAAGAGATAATTTAAATAAGTTTACTATTTTTTTTTATTGGGTGGGAAAATCATCTTATGACAAATCTCGCTCTTGGGCGGAGCGAGAGATAGTGTCAGACTTTTAATGACTAAAAACCCACTCCTGTTCCTTCTTTGCTTTCGTCCCAGGGCCCCGGGTTTCAATTTCACACTACCGCTTTGTGATTTTTTATTGCAATTGAACAGGAGCAGGGCGGAAACAAATAAAAGTGAAGTGAAACCATGAGGTTCCTGGACACAGATGCAACAAGCTCACCGCATCAAGCCCGCCCACTAGCTACCCCTCTAAAAGAATGGTCTTTCGAATCAAAATTACCTGAATTTAAGACAATCTTGTTTGAAAACTAAAAGATGAACGAACCAATGAAGCTTAAATTAAGAACAACCTAATTTGACGGATCGTATTTATTCATTTCTAGTAAACTTTAGTAAATCGAAACAAATGGCTTTTGACAGCCTTTTGATGATGTTTTGCTTCGCTTTAGATCTATCTTTATCTCATTAGATAGGATAAGATATTGTTATTAAGTATAATTTGTTTGCCTGGCTTTAGATAACATGATATTCTATAGGTAACGACCATCAACCAGTCAAAAATTACACCCTGTTCTCTATTCTAGGTAAGCCTTCCCTTTCTTATCTGATTTCAGAAGTTCAATTTCTTTGTTCATAGCATAGCATAGCATAGTCGGCCTTATAATGTTCCCACTGTCGGGATTCAGGCCTCCTCTCTAGGAGAGGGAATGGGCCGTAATCCACCACGCGGGCCCAGTGCGTGTTGGTGGATGTCACATGTCTTCGAATTTTTGGTTCTAGGACATGCCGGTTTCCTCACGATGTTTTCCTTCACCGTTTTGAGAGCAGTGGTGATGAAATAAATTACACAAAGTAATGCGCCTGGCTGGGTTTGAACCCGCATCCTACAACTCGTAAGTCGGGGCCGTTACCACTCGGCCACCACTGCTCCTATCCTTTTCTTTGTACAGCTAGAAATAAAAATCTTTGCTCCTCAAAAATAATTGTCTTCTACGATGTCCCTCACACCACTTTGGGTTTATCCACTCCTCTTTTTTGTCTCTTTGTAATGCGCACCCTCTGAAAGTCAGAATGGCGATCAGTCATTTTTCCTTTAAGGTGAACAACACATTCTCAAGAAGTTGGTAGAATCATAACAGCATTGATTGGCTGGTTTTGTTTTTTCATAAGAACGTTGCTTATTTATATGTATGTGTCTAAGTGTGTACTTATTATTGTATTTATTTCTTTTCTGTTTGTATATTTATTAAATTGCAGCGGCCACGTTAAGTTTCTGCACCACTCTAAGGTCGACTGGTAGAAAATGGCTTTGTACAGTTTTTTGTTTTTTTTTTTTAGGTGGGAAAATCATCTTATGACAAATCGCGCTCTTGGGCGGAGCGGGAGATAGTGTCAGACTTTTACTGACTAAAAACCCACTCCTGTTCCTTCGTTGCCTTCGTCCCAGGGCCCCGGGTTTCGTTTTCACACTACCCATGGCCCCAGTAGGCTTCGACCCTGCTGGGCCCCTACGATTAGCCGACATCTCCCTGAGGCGCGCGTGGTAGCCTTTGTACAGTGTTATTTACGAGTGCATAAAGTTTTAATAAAAAAATAACATTAGTGTTTGTTAATCCTTCACGTTCAAATATTTGAACAGATTTGAACGAAATTAGGTACATGGGTAAACCATGTTCCAGTTTAGCACATCATCATCATCATCTCAGCCGAAAGACGTCCACTGTTGGACATAGGCCTCCCCCAAATGTCGCCATAATGACCGGTCCTGTGCGTCTCGCATCCATCGGATTCCCGCGACCCTCACCAGGTCATCGGTCCACCTTGTGGGAGGCCTTCCAACGCTGCGTCTTCCGGTACGTGGTCTCCATTCCAGAACCTTTCGTCCCTATCGACCATCCGTTCTGCGAGCAATGTACCCTGCTCACTGTCACTTAAGTTTGGCGATTCTTCTGGCTATGTCTGTAACCTTGGTTCTCCTACGGATATCTTCATTTCTGACGTGATCACGCAAGGAAACTCTGAGCATAGCCCTTTCCATTGCCCTTTGAGTGACTTCTGATGAGGCCCATTGTAAGCGACCACTTTTCGGAGCCATATGTCATCACTGGCAACACGCACTAGTCATAGACGTTCGTCTTGAGACACTGTGGTATATCGTACGAGAAGGCACCGCGCAGCTTCCTGAATGCTGCCCAGCCGAGTCGGATTCGACGATTGACCTCTTTCTCGAAGTTAGACCTACCCAACTTCGTCCACAACTTCGAGTGTCCGATCTTGATAAGAGTGGGTGCTACATGGAAGTTTACCACGACGACTACAGGGACGACTATGGAGGTCACAATTATTATTAACTTGCAAACTTATGTTATACTTTTAAGGTTTATGTTATAAAAAGTTTAGGTTTGAATGATGTTCAAACAAGAGATAGGGAGACGTCATAAAAATGTCGGGTCGTATTTTTATAGAAAACATACTTGAAAGTGCTTAATACTAATCAATAATAGTTCTAATCTAAAAGCAAAGTCTTTCATTGAGTACCAATAGCACATAGGATACTTTTATCTTGAGTGTATGTTCCCTTATGATAATTTTCTTTATTTACGAGGGCGGAGCCGCTGGTAGAAGCGAGTGCCCTACAAAAAAAAAAAAAATAATAACCCGACTGGGTAAAAAATAACTTTAGATAAAATCTAAAAAGAAAAAAACAAGTTCAGTCCAGTAGAGTAAAAACCAATTTAAATAAAACAAATAATAAATTCTAATACGGAACATATTGACTGCAACAGTCGGGACCCATTAGATGGGATGATTTTAGTCTGGATTGTAAATCCGTTCAGCGGTTCGGAAGATATGAGGTAATAAAGAATATTACATACATACAAGATACGCGCGAAAAACATAACCCTTCTTGCAGTCGGGTAATAAAAGACAGGACTTGCAAGGTGGCATGACACGGTACAGTGCGACGCGGGTGTATTGCGGGTTAAATTTCCGCGAGTAGCAAATATTTGTATGGCACACAGATTTAGTTGTTACGGGTCTGGGTGTCTTGTTCGTGTGAGCTTGCAGGTTAGTGAACGGATCTACGATACTGGAGTAATTCCTAGTATGGGGCAATAATTTTTTTTAAATATAAAAATAAAGAAGAAGTTTAGAGTTATTGGATATTTTAATTTCGCTATCATATTTAAACTTGGATTCGGTTTCTTATTTTTTTCAACTCACTGCTGGACACGCCACAATTATGGCAGTAATTGTGGCTGGAAAGACCTCACGCAGGTCCTCACCGGACATGGTAAGTTCGGGAGGTTCTTGTACCGGATTCGTGCGGAAGGAACGTCACCATTGTTTGGACCGCCCGCAGGACATGGTGAAGCATACGGTAGAGGTGTGCCCCGCCTGGGCAGAGCAATGCCGTGTCCTCGTGGGGGCGATCGGCAGTAGCGATCTGTCGCGCCGGGCCTTGGATCAGGCTATGGTCCGGAGTAAGGAGGAGTGGCAGGCGGTCGCCTTCTTCTGCGTAGCAGTAATGCTAGCAAAGGAGGCGGCCTCACGTGCGAGGGAACGCCCCTCACGCCCTTGCCAACGTAGGCGCGGGTTTGCGGTCGGCGAGAAATAGGTAGGTCGCCGTCCGACCGTCCGGTAACCGTCTGGACCGAGCCAAAGTCGTCGACGGTGCGTAGTGTTCCACGCGTGCCTTATGGAGATGTCAGAAAACCGTAGGGGCCCAGCAGGGTCGAAGCCTACTGGGACCATGGGTGATGCGAAAGAGAACCCTGGGGCCCTGGAACGAAGGCAAAGAAGGAACAGAAGTGGGTTTTAGTCAGTAAAAGACAGAAGACACGAAAGGACGGGAGATGTCATTACATGATATCCGACCTAAAAAAAAATGATCTCATGTCATTAAGAGCAAAAGGTCTTTCAACAGTCCAATACGAAGACTTTATATTGAACTGTTGTTATGGAAACAAGCACCTCGAGAGAATACGATCACACAACTCAAGCTGTTGCTCTTAATTAGTTAATTAACGAAGCCTTTTATTTGAGGCAAAAAAAACAAGTATGACTATTTTCTGGCTAGATGGAGCTGAACTCAAGTTTTTTTTAGTTTTTAGAAGTAAATTATCTTTACATATAATTCTTCTGTACGTATGTTTATCACGTAACTCCTCCTAAATGGCTTGACCGATTTGGATGAAACTTTGTGTGTATACCTGGGGCCCTATTACGATCTCTTAATTTCATTCAATATACGCTTTAAACTGAACTGCCTTGCTTATACTTATTATGAAAACTTATTGCCAGCCAGTCAGTAGTTACGTGACACTTGACCGACATCTGCACCGATATTGGCTGGGAAATCCGTATTATGAGCGTCAAACTGACATTTCATAGCTTGCTAGCTTGTTGGACGGTTTGAAATTACATTTGGCCCCAGGTAGCGCTGCAATTGTGTTTACAATTTTTTTAAGACAACGTCTGTCAGAACCGCTAATAGGTAACTCTATATAAATCACAAACATTTATTTCAAATAAACATTTACTTTTGAAAGGTCAAAAAGTCAGTCAGTCAGAAAAATGATGCATTATCAAGCATTATCCCGTTTCAAAATCCACACTTTTCTTACGTAAATAATAGGCTTGAAAAAAGCTCAACAAACATGAAAAGTATCTACTAAACAAAAACACCAAAAATAAAACGTTAACTTCGAAAGGGTAAACGCTAGCTGTATTGAATGTAGGTACGCAGCTTTAACACCCCTATCACTGGCGGTCCAGTTAGCTTAATCCTTTGGGGTCTTATTGACCCCCTAGCTCCCCAAGTTATTGAGTTGTACACCCCCCGGGTGTAGCTCAAGGATAAGCATTGCTTTGCTTTAGAATACGTTTTATCTGATGGCTCGTAGATTATTTTGTTTAAATAAGTTTGTTGAGTTATTGTTGCCTTCCAAATTAAGTTCGCCCCCCTTGTGTTTTGTTTTGTGAGCCTATTGTGGTCATTGTCTTTTAAAGGGGTTTGTGGTTTAATAGGCTTGTGGTTGTGTATGTGAGGTTGTACTGCATTTTGTGGTCACACTGTGAATGGGTGAGCAGTTATTCTTTGTGCTTTGAGATTTATGCATAATTCTTGGGAGTACAATTTATTTTCAAAGTGCACAACATCATATTAAAGATTTTTTTGAAAAGAGTATTTCCGTTCTTCTCCAAATAATAAACCATTTGGAATCTAGATATTCTTTTTACTCGACTATTATGTAAGTTTTTTATATTAAAAAGTATTGTAAATTTTGACTTTCAAGAATGCTTTTTAATATTCTAATTGGGCAAAGTAGAAAAATGCCTTGTTGTCCCAAGGGCTGGTTTTAACCTTGTACCACAGTATAGATATATGGAACAGTACGGAAACTACCTACAAATGTTCGAAACGATTCACTCACATAAACATACGCATCGACGAGACTCCTAAGCGGCATACGCTACTGACAGTACCGCGAGAAACGCTTAGGAGTCTCGTCGATGCGTATGTTTGTGTGAGTGTGCCGTTTTGGAATATTTGTAGGTAGTTTCCGAACTGTTCCATATATCTATACTGTGCTTGTACTGAAAATAAGCATTGCCTTACAGCGTGGCAGGACTGCAAATCTTTTGGGCCATTACCAGTTGACAGTCAATAAAAGTCTAACACGCCCTCTCGCTTCATCCAAGAGCTGGAGAAGTAATTGGTTGATTGGCCAGCTGAAAAAAAAAGCGATTTGGAGCAGTTTTTCGACGCTATATTTTAGATGGTTACAAGTTAGTTTTAATTATCTAAAGCTTTTCATTGCCAATTCTTTCCTCCTTAAAGAAAGAAAGAAAAGAAAACACGTGTATTTGGCACACAGGTGCACACAATGAGAAAACGATTATAATATACGAAGAAATAAGAAACTTAAATACTAAAACTTAAAAAATACATCAACATTGTGTGTCTCACGGCTGCGCCAAATAGGTCCAGTTCAGCATAATGCCAGGCCACTACATAGCAGTTGCCTGACGCTGGTTTTCAACTGAACCTTACTATGAGCACAGCCGCAGCCGCTATGATGGCTCCTTGTAACTGCAGTGCGTCTCTGGAATTCTCTCCCACATTTCCTTTGCTGCAGCCCATCGCTGGAGGTCTTCAAGAGGAAAACTAAAGAGCACTTCCTTTTATAACTGACATAATATTAGTACCTATGTATGTATATTTTTATATATTAGACTTATTTATATAGGTTTATATTGTATACACTAGATCCTCGAATGCGATCTCTCTCTGTCACTCAATGGTTTGCTGGGAGAAAACTCATTGTTGAGTTTAGCTCACCCTTGTATATGAATTGTTAAATTACTAAAGACTATATTAAGTTTCTGTATACGATAAAGCAGTAAAAATTAAGACAATATTGGATATATTTATTTGACAAAGACTCCTAATTTGACGTATATATAAAAATATAAATAACTATTAATAATAATAATAATTGCCATTTATTCTCTCTTCACAAAGCTGACTTAAAGTTAATTTTGACAAGACAATGTCTCAGCCGTATTCCACCTTTGTGAGAGACTGGTACCTGTTATAGGTTTTCGGAAAGAAACTTGTTTTACAGGTCACCAAGCCCCCTTCCACAGCTAGAATTAACTATTACAGAGTTACAGTGCAAAAGTCGAGATTGATTATTAATAAAAAACTAGGTAAGAGTTAAGTAGTAAGCTTATAAAAAAAAAGTAATAACCTACCCATAGTTTTGCAGAAGTTATGTGAAGTTGTGTGTGTGTGTTTTATTTGTGTGTTTTGTGTTGTGTAGTCATGTTTGTAAGTATTAGAGTGAGAGTAGCGGAGAGTTTGTTTGTGACTATTAATGTAGCTTTATTTAATATTACTTGCCTTCTTATTAAACTTTTCCTCTCACAACTAAGCTTTGCTTGAACAAAGGAGCTTATAATATTTAAATATGCGCAATGTGAATTCTCCAAAGCGTGCATTATCCTTTGAGTCTTAAACAGATTGTAAAGCAGATTGAATCTTCCTTTTTAAACTTATTACAAAATAAGAGAGAATTTTCATTATTCGTAAAGTACTTTTAAATTCACCACAACTTTGTTGGGATATAACTGAAGTTATTACATAGAACCCAGTACTTTAATATTAATTAATTATTAAGATTTAACTACCTCATGTAAGCTACGAAACATGTTGATGAATTAAATGATTAATATGGCAAAATATTATATGAAAGGCGATAATGGTGAATTATGAAAACTTTATTATATTACATGAATAACTAGCATCTGCCAGCGGCTCCACCCGCGTGAAAGTAGTAGTAGTTTTTTTTAGGTAAGAAAATCATCTAATGACAAATCGCGCTCTTGGGCGGTGCGGGAGATAGTGTCAGACTTTTACTGACTAAAAACCCACTCCAGTTCCTTCATTGCCTTCGTCCCAGGGCCCCGGGTTTCGTTTTTACACTACCCATGGCCCCAGTAGGCTTCGACCCTACTGGGCCCCTACGATTTGCTGATATCTTCTCCCTGAGGCGCGCGTGGAACAATACGCGCCGTCGACGACTTGGTACAGGCCATGGTCCGGAGCGAGGATGAGTGGCAGGCGGTCGCCTCCTTCTGCGAAGCAGTAATGCTAGTAAAGGAGGCAGCCGATCGCGTGAGGCAACGGTCCTCACGCCCCAACCACCGATCACCTTGAGGGTGAATTTTGGAAAATCCTCTCTTAGTGCTCGCCTACGTTATACAAGGAAATCTTGTGCATAATTTCACACTCCTAGTCTCAGTAGTCTCGGCTGTGTGTTGATATGTCAGTCAGTAAATTTCTCCTTTTATATATATGTATATAGATAAGCGGTTCGGCTATAAAATTTATAACAATACAAAACAATCTGTTTTCTTTGAATTAAATCACTACCTTAATTATAAACTAGACGACTTAGATGTCTTCCTCATAAATTGGCATAAAAATGTCTCAGAGCTGTGAATAATAGAAGGAATGGAGGAGGGCCTGTTCCAAGCCGTGGCATAGAACTGGCTAGATAAATGGCATCTTTATATATATATTTTTTTTTATTGAATAGAATTCAATGTAGAAGGTTAAAGAACAACGGCAAGAAAATTGTTGATGAAATTATTAAGTGCCTACATAAGTCCATGATATATACCAGCGAAATAATTTACTAAGTTTTATCAAATCAAGTTAATGGCCAGTCTAAGTTTCACAAAAAAATCTTCATAATTGGAAACTGAATTGAATAGATTTTTTACGATAATAAATAATCATGGCTTAGTTTTTTTTGTTGACTTGACTTCCTGACCTTTGGCTAAATTGAACTCTTAATATTGCCACTAATATAAATGTTGCTCAAGTAACATAATTTGCTTTGCTTTATGTATTGCATTAATATACTTAGGAAATACTTTTCCGCATTAGATAACAAACGTTAAAATAAAAATAACTGTTTGTGTTTAGAATATAGTGGTTTTATTGACACGTACGACATCGTAGGCCAATTGTAGTATAGCAACATCACCAGAAAAAAAAATATGACATTATTCAATACTGTCATCCAGCCTAATGATTTATAGAAAAAAAAAAACCTAACTGGGACTCGTACGTAGGTAATATTGACGTACTCGTAATATTATAACCCGTAATATATTAGCATAGCATAGTCGGCCTTGTAATGTTCCCACTGTTGGGACTCAGGCCTCCTCTCTAGGAGAGGGAATGGGCCGTAATCCACCACGCGGGCCCAGTGCGGGTTGGTACCCGTAATATATTATTTCATCAAATTTAAAATGGAATATATTTAATACGAGGATTATATTAATAGTTATGTCTAAGACAAAATTGTTTAGAAATTTAATCTATATACTTTTGTATATTTTTCATCACTTGACGCTAAATAATATGCCAGCAAAATTTTGTTCAAGAAAATGTCATCATTCTTTTCAATCATGATAAATATAATTTCCTGGAACCAATTAGAATAACATTAGTGAACAATCTTTTAATTTAATGATTTTTTACTTAAACAACATAATTATTTTGACTTCAGCAATCATTCGACATTACATTTGACGTTTATCTGACAGCAATTTGACATTAGATTTATTTGCTACATACGTTTAATTAATATACTCAATATTTTATTTAGCTTTCAGTCGTATAAATTCTTTTTACATGGGACAAATATTGTCATTAGGTTTATTCTTTGTGATTATATGAAATTAATTAATGAATTCTTTATATTATTTGAAAAACCCTGATTATTTACATAGCTTCTATTGAGAACTATTTATAGTCGATCAAAATGCCATTTCAGCTGAAACAAAAATTGCTGCAATTATGTTTTCCATTCGTACTTCTACCGAACAATTTCGATACTACCAATTATTATACGCACTCAACTCGATCCCTAAGCAATCACTAAAATAAATCTATAGCCTACCACTCAATAATCGAGTCGGAGAATCGAATAAGATCGAATCGGTAACGATACAAATAATCGTCAATGTTATCGGTTTCTTGGAATTGTAATTTATATTTGGATCGCGAAGAGCTTTACCTTCACATTTATATTGTTTAGTACTGCTTCTAGGCTACTCTACTAAACGATGGTGTTTTGCATGTAGTCTGATTCGTTTTTTGTGTGTACAATTGTAACTTTATAAAGTTTTGGAAATATTAATGCTATCAAAAAGTGTATAAAAGTCATATTTAAAATATATAAAGCTCAGATATTCCACTTTGGACCATTTTGGACCCCATGACCTAAGAGTTTCATTCTTTCCCTTATTAATTTAAAATTGAGTAGGCATATTAAAATTTTGACCATTTTTATATTCGAATGTAATAGTTGATATTACATTCGAATATAAAAATGGTCAAAATTAGGTTGCAGGAGTGTTCAAATGGTTTCATTTAATTGCAACTCAGCTCATAAAAAATACACATAAAAATAAAACACATACTGAAAATGAATACACTAAAATATTTTCAACACAACATGTTGATTGCCAAATAAATTCAACAATATAAAAAATGGAGTCATTATCAACAAAATAACTACAAGCATTGAACTACAAAAAGTTTTTAACAGAATTACTTTACATCAACAAAGCGAGCTCACAATTTCCGAATTTCAAAATAAACTCGTCGGCGAACGGGCAAAGGCTTAATGAATCGAGTAATTGTATAATTACAGTCCACTCCGGTCTACAAGTACTGTATAAATTACACGAATTACAACATTATTCTGGTGGATTTCAGACGGGCAATTGACTGGCAACTTTTTGGCGATAGTTATCACGTTCTTCTATTGGGTTCATAATTTCATTCGAAAGATGATAATAATAATAATATTCCACAACTATCACACAACGCCGTCTAGTCCAAAACTAAGCAGAGCTTGTGTTATGGGTACTAGACAACTGATAAACATACTTATATATTTCTAAATACATACATATTATAGATAAATTACACCCAGACACAGAACAAATGATCGAGCTCATCACACAAACATTTTTCCTGGATGGGAATCCAACCCACGACCTCCGGATTAGCATTCAGGGCCACTAACGACTAGACCAACAGGCCAGTCAAATGATGTCCGCTGTTGGACATAGGCCTCCCCCAAGTATTGCCACAACGAACGGTCCTATGTGTCTCACAATTGCGATTTTTTCTCGCTATTGGGTTAATGTTAATAAAATCATTAAGGAGAATTTTTAATGCTTTTTTGCAAAATATCATAGACACAGCTTCAATTAATTCAGCTGTCAATCTCTTTGAGGTTTGGATTTCATCATAATAAGTTAATAATAAGTTTTCCAACTTTGAGTCAGTTTGATTAAAATCTACTCGTATTCCTTGAGTTGCCCTTTGTGTTCCAGGGCAGCAGTAAGGCTATGTTCAGATGGCAAAATTTAAATGCGCGTTTTCAAATCACACATCTAGAATTCTCGGTAAGTCCCTTCTTTGAGGCGTGGTTGGAAAGACCTCACGGCGTCCTCACCTTCCGCATGACGCAGGTTCTCACCGAACACGGGAAGTTCGGGAAGTTCCTGCACCGGATTCGTGCGGAAGCGACGCCCGGGTGTCACCACTGTGTGGACCGCCCGGAGGACACGGTGGAGCATACGGTGGAAGTGTGCCCCGCTTGGGAAGAGCAACGCCGTGTCCTCGTGGGGGCGATCGGCGGCGGCGATCTCTCGCGCCGGGCCTTGGTACAGGCCATGGTCCGGAGCGAGGAGGAGTGGCAGGCGGTCGCCTCCTTCTGCGAAGCAGTAATGCTAGCAAAAGAGGCGGCCGATCGCGTGAGGCAACGGCAACGGTCCTCACGCCCCAACCACCGCCGGGATTCCGATCCCGATTTCCGGCCACCGTAGGCGCGGGCTTGCGGACGGCGGGCAATGGGTGGCCCGCCGTCCGACCGTCCGGTAACCATCCGGACCGAGCCCAAGTCGTCGACGGCGCGTATTGTTCCGCGCGCGCCTCAGGGAGATGTCAGCAAATCGTAGGGGCCCAGCAGGGTCGAAGCCTACTGGGGCTATGGGTAGTGTGAAAACGAAACCGTGGCCCTGGGACGAAGGCAACGAAGGAACAGGAGTGGGTTTTTAGTCAGTAAAAGTCTGACACTATCTCCCGCCCCGCCCAAGAGCGGGATTTGTCATAAGATGATTTTCCCACCTATAAAAAAAAAAAAAACATCTAGAATTCTAGACATCCTGGTATTTATTAAAAAACGATCACAGGAACGCGCGTTGACGCACGTCAGCAAACGCCAAAGTGACTTTTAGAGAAAAAATCTCTAGGCGCGCGTTGACGCACGTTTTGATATATAACTAACGTCCGTATGTATTTAGTTGAATGCGCGCTTTCAATGCAATTACACATTCTTTTTGTAACTTTTATATGTTTTTCTATTCAATCCATAAAAGTGCGTGAATCTGTGGAGACGACGAGACTGACGAGCATATACAACGTTGTGATTACGCGCGTTGTAGCATGTTGAAGCGCGTTGAAGTGCGATTCTCTTTAAAACAATCCCACAGTTCTTTTGTTCCCATCCTAATATTGAAAGCCAGTCCATTTATTTCATTGGTTAAATATTAGAACGTTCAAAGGGTTAGAAGTAGATACGGTATTTGAACATTGTAATCACTTCGGTTTTCAGACGACGCCGGTCGTGACAAAATCTTAAGGCTATTGGATAAGTTTGTAATGGGAAATGTTTTGTAGGGACACGGTTTTAGAGATGGTTGTATATTTTGTATCATTCGTCTATATAGATGATAATTGCAGAACCCATTGCAGGTCTTTTATTTTTTAATATTGTTTTATTTCTTTTATTAGAGTTCCGTACCTCAAAAGGAAAAACGGAACCCTTGTATGATCACTTTATTGTCCGTCCGTCTGTCTGTCTGTCTGTCAAGACCTTTTATTTCGGGAACGCGTGGAGGTGTTGAGTTTAAATTAAAACTATATAGGTACTTAGGTCTGGGATCCCTTGAAGCTGTGAAAAAATCAAACTTCAAAGTTAACTGAAAAAAAGATACGGCCGTTTATGTCGCAAAAAACGTGTATTTCGACACTCTCAAGGGAATCAAAATTCATAGGATACTTCCCGTTGACCTAGAAATCTGAAATTTGGCATAAAGCAAGGTCTCATAGCACAAGTATAGGCAAAATTAGTAGCCCGTCCGGAACGAGCTCGAGTCGTCGATGGCGCGTAGTGTTCCTGGCGCGCCTCAAAGACATGTCAGCAAACCGTAGGGGCCCAGCAGGGTCGAAGCGTACTGGGGCCATTGTGCGAAAGAGAACCCCGGGGCCCTGGATGGAAGGCAAAGAAGGAACAGAGTTTCAGCGAGAGAAGTCATTGGATGATTTCTCAACTAAAAAAAAGGAACACTTGTGAAAGTTCCCTACGAATTGTCAGTCTTGGGTTCTAACCCAGCCAGACACTTTACTTTGTGTAATTTATTTCATCATCACCTCTCTCAAAGCGGTGAAAGAAAACATCGTTAGGAAACCGACATGTCCTAGAACCAAAAATTCGAAAACATATTACATCAATCTACCCGCACTGGACCTGTGTGGTGGATTTCAATTCATTTTCCTTTCTTGCAGAGGAGGTGTCCCAGGAGTGGGAACATTAACACATTACACACAGAGTGGAACGAGGTCTAATATGCCTCGTATGTATCTTCCTTGCAGTGCGGCTAAAAAAAACGTAGTCTTCTTTATCATGCTGAGGCCGTAACTTCAAACTTGAGATGAATTATATATCTAAGATGCCCTATAAAAACTGAATGCAGTAGTGTATCTACCTACTTTAACACGGTGTCACTTTGACTTCGTACTGCATTTAGCAAAAAAAGCTTTTAGTTTCGTAAACGTTACGGGGTCTAATAAGCCCCTCAACGACATTATGATTGTTTTCAAACGAGGTCTTAAACGCCCCGTATCGCAGGAATGGATATAATACAAAAATGAGTGCTTTCTGTCAACGTGTTAAAAGGCTAATTATGGTATACTATGCTATATTAAACGTTCACCTTTCACCCAGTAAATGATCTAATAAACTATTCCTAAGTAACCCACTTAAATAATATTGAATACAAAGCTTGAGCAGACTGTTGTTATCAGCCAGTGCGGACGGATCTAATTCCTAACTCACTATCTTGTGGTATAATCCAGTGGCGAGCAGGATCCTTCCGCTGTGCAGATGGCGATGTTACATCTGTAAACGTCACAGAGTGTGCTCAAATCAGTAGATCAAGTGTGTTATGAGAGCAAATGAGACACGACAAGCTTGCCTATAGAAATATTGTGTTTTCTCAGCGGTTTTGCTCTTTTAACATATGCAGCTCAGGAACAGTTTAATTTTAATAATAACCGACGATGAAGTACTTGGGACTCCATCGATAGCCGGTGGAATTTCGAGGAGCACTTTTGACGTCTAGGTCCCAAACTGGAGCTGGTTGAGCTGCCTTCAAGCGGCTCCTGTTCAAGCTAGGGGGTCCCGACGCCTCCTGCCGGAGGCTCTACGCGGGGATCGTTCGGTCCATGGTCCTTTATGGAGCACCGGTTTGGGCGCCGTCGCTGCGAAAGCAACATGCGGCCAAGCTGAACGCGTCCGAATTTTCCGTTGAATTTTCGTGAAAGAGTTAATACCTTCATCGGTTTACTATTGCCTCTTACAAACAGGTAAAAATTTTAACTTTCTAACAAAAATAGTTTAGTTTGCAATCTAAGGTGAAGATTAAAATTGTTTCACACCAAAATGTATCGCAAACTATTATATTTCACCTTACAGTGACTGATATGAACCAAACCATAAACGCGGTGAGTACGGTTTGACCTGTGGCAGAGTAATGTATGACTGAACGCTGTAGGTTAACGTTAGTCAGCCGTCACTTCACTCACACCAGCTCTAAACCGTGTCTAAACTCTATAATACCATAAATATAAAAATTAAAATTTACCCACTAACTAGAAATATGTTGAAGAGAAAAGTGATCGACTGGCTTAAGTGCTTGACCTATGACGAGACTGAGAAACTTATGGTGTCATAAACGCGGTTGAAACACACACATACACACACCGTCACACACACACACAAATACACACGCCATCCTCATCCCCACCTCCACTCTACATTACACAACCCAGTAACCACATAGTATATATTTATTTATTTAAAACTTTATGCACTAATGAAACATTGTACAAAGGCGGACAAAAAAAGGCGGATATATTGTTTGGTATTATAAATTTCTCTTACTTAATTTATATTTTCACTTCTATAGAGATAATCTGGAACAATGTTTATGAGTATACTTGTTTTAAATTGGGCGTTGATAGCTGCGCTACAGTATTTTACTTTTGTCGCTATCTTCGTTTTTCTGTAATTTGTAAACTTATGTTGCTCCAAATAAATTTATTATTATTATTTATCATAATAATGTCAGTTAACTTATCTATTTACTAGATTGTTCCATCTTAATATTCTCAATCCTTTATTTAAAATCGACATCAGTAATCCATCTTACAACTTAGTGGCTAGCAAGAAGTTTCCGTTCACAAACACTCATCTAAAAACGTTAATTTGTATTCATCGCCACTAAATCAAATATCAACTCTAACGTTGTGTGGCTTAAGTTCATTTTACAGTAACTATTTGTATTTAAAAGGCCCTAAAAAAGTATGAGTGGCAGTGGAATTTGAACTTTGTACTACACGATTTAGAGATGGTTATTCCAAAATTTGACACTATGTTGAGTTCTAGATTCAAATATATATACAACAAACGCCACAGTCTGACCGTGTCGAGTAATTTAAATTTACAATTTCTGTGCTCAAGAGATGAGTTTGAGGTCGATGTTTGTGAAACTTTACAAAGATTTTTGTTTGGTGATTGCTCGGAATGTTGAGTTATGAAAATTAGGAATTATGAGTCTTTAAAATGAAAACTTTGGGCCGATTCGTAACGCATGTTGTCACTAGATGGCGCTGTGCTCAATATTTTTAGTTTATTTTGTTTTAGCGTCCATACGCGTGACTAAAATTGGTTATTCCACTTTATTGAACTAAGTCAAATGGTTGCCTTAAACCCACCAAATTCTGACTGTTCATGTCTTTATAGGAACTATAGTACTTAAGTGTAGCGCTATATTTATTAAAAGCGTCATCTAGCGATAACATGAACACGCTCCGGCCCGTAGCTTTCAGTTTAATTTCTGTGATTTATCCTCACGCCCCAGCCGCCGAGACCCCGACTCAGACTACCAGCCACCGTAGACGTAGGCTTGCAGACGACGAGCAATGGGTAGCTCACCGTCCTGTCCGTGGCCGTTCGGTAACCGTCCGGGCCAAGACCGAGCCGTCGACGGCGAGTAGTGTTCGCGCGCCTCAAAGAACAGTCAGCAAAATCGTAGAGGCCCAGCAGGGTCGAAGCCTACTTGGGCCATGAGTTGACTTCTGAAAGAAGGTCCTAGAGTGCAAAGGACAACTGAAGGAACATAGGTGTGATTTTAGTCCGCACTAAAGTGGGAGAAGAAATTAGTTGATTTCACATTCATTAAACCCCAAGCGAACGCCGGCGTTCGCTCTCTCATTGTCTTTCTATAGTGTATCTAATTACGGTATTCGAAAGGAAAAGAAAAAAAACTTCTGTGATTATTTTTATTCTTTTGGAGATGTGCGAGGATAAATTACTGTTCTTAACTGAATTTTTGCGTTACAACTTAATGATCCAAGTGACAGATCAGATTTTTTCCCATACTTTTCCAGTATTCAAGCGTTAAACTAGATTAAGGTAAGATAATAACTTACTTGCACATTTTAAATGGCCCCTATACCTACCAATTTAAACAACCTGCAAATATGAACTCAATATTCCGGTTGCCCAGCAAACATTACCCGAAATCGTTGACCCACTCCCACTTTTCGGCCACACTCATCAACTTTTCCAATTTTACTAGTTACACGGACCTTGTTCAAAGTTGTCGTACTGTTTACACTTACTCTGTGGCTCCGGATGGGAGGCATCGGCGGAAACGTGCATTGGCAACCGTTCGCCAGCTAGTTGCTGCCACATTTAACATGCTAGAGGAAACTATTGCTAGATTGGCTTATGCTTCATGTTATTTATGTGAACCTGGTACAAAATTAACTTTGCTGTGTTTATTTAAAAGTCTTAGCTTTATTTTTCAGACATACCATCACACATACACCTACACACACACTCACATACGTGCACACACACATATAATACGCAAAGATATTAAATACTTAAAGAGCATACGTGCCCTTTTATTTCTTTTATTTTACCATGTTATTTTATTGAATTATTGCACTATGTATAAATATGTTATCAAGTGTACCACTTGCAACTGGGTTAAGACTCCTGTAGGCAAAAGCATTATAAATAATTCAAAAATTAATCAAAAAGTTCTTCCAAAATACTTTCACCACACGTTTTACTTCGAGATCGGAATGCTCGTTCGGCAAACTTCGTGAATGTCCGCATCCTTGAATCATCGTACATACTTTGAGAAGTTTCAAAAATATTCGATCACAGCTATGTATGTACCTAGGAAAATGAAAGACGTCAAAGCATTATTTAACATATTGAATGGCCCTTGCTTGAACAATGTTATTATTATCCATCGATAAAAAGGCGGGGGGTGACTTGCACACTCAACAAATGGGCCCCCAAAAATGGTCGCTAGCACGAAGTGACGTAGCAACAAGAGGGCAACATATCCTGATGTGCTTGAGGAGTGGAGAGGTATACCTCGGCTATCAGAACAATCCCGGAAGTACGATCAAGATCCCTACCAGCACCTTACTGGATTATACATCTTTCTCCCGAGCACGTTTGCTCTTTCGAATGTCCACTCAAGCCAGCCAATAAAGGCAAGAGAGAGGTTTTTATTTTCAGTGAGAATATCATCCTATGACATCGCCTGCTTTTGGGCGGAGGGGGAGGGTGTGTTGCCTTTCAAACCAGGACCAAGTCTTCCTTTTAGAACCAGACCCTTGGCCCCAGTAGGTTTCGACCCTGCTGGGCCCCTACGGTTTGCTGACATCTTGAGGCGCGCGTGGTACAGTACACGCCATGGACGACTTGGGCTCGGTCTGGACGGTTACCGGACGGTCGGACGCGGGCTTGCTCGCCGTCCGCAAGCCCGCGCCTACGGTTGCCGGAAATCGGGATCGAGATCCCGGCGGCTGGGGCGTGAGGGCCGCTCCCTCGCTTGCCTTTGCTAACATTGAGGTGGGAGCTCAGTTACTCGTCAGTGTTCACTACGGCCGGCCAATAAAAGCAAGCCTTATTATCATTATTCAATTCAATTATTAAAAATTATCAAATTAATCAAACTTTAAACTTTTATCTCTCAAGTTGAAACCAATCCACAATTACATACCACAGTAACAGTAACTTACATCTGTTTCGCTGGCACCGGTAAGTCTGCGTGAAATTAAACGTTCCGTGTCGCGACGAAGCGAGTCGTTGCGGCTTCATAACTTGGATATGTGAATACCGCTTTTGGTGGGAATTATTGTCTTTACGTACCTATGTATGCCTTTTCTCAGAGAGAAATTGGGGTAATTTTTACAGAGAAAGGATGGTTCTTTTGGACTCAAGTGGTTGAAGGTAAAGCGGCGAAATCGTATTCCAAAATGACCATAATTTCGAACAAACTGTTGGTAATTTTTTAGTTCAAAAGATGACAATGATGTTTTTTTAAGTGTAAAATCATCTAATGACATCTCCCACACTTGGGCGTAGCGAGAGGGCGTGTCAGACTTTTACTGACTAAAAACCACTCCTATTCCTTACTTGTCTTCGTTCCAAGTCCACTTCACTTTGGCTCAACCCATGGCCCCAGTAGGCTTCGACCCTACTGGGCCCCTATGGTTTGCTGACATCTCCTTGAGGCGCGCGTGGAACACTATGCGCCAAATGGGCACGCCATAATTATGGCGGTAAGTCTCCTCTTTGAGGAGTGGCTGGAAAGACAACTCGGCGTCCTTACCTTCCGCATGACGCAGGTCCTCACCGAACATGGTAAGTTCGGGAGGTTCCTGCTACGGTTTCGTGCGGAAGAAACGCCCGGGTGTCACCATTGTGTGGACCGCCCGGAGGACACGGTGGAGCATAAGGTAGGGCAAAGCCCCGCCTGGGCAAAGCACCGCCGTGTCCTCGTGGCGGCAGCGATCTTTTGCGCCGGGCCTTCGAGCAATGGGTAGTTCACCGTCCGACCGCCCGGTAACCGTCCGGACCGAGCCCAAGTCGACGACGGCGCGTAGTATTCCACGCGCGCCTCAAGGAGATGTCAGCAACCGTAAGGGCTCGACCGTAGCTGGGTTGAAGCCTATTTGGGCCAAGGGTCTGATTCTGAAAGGATGACTCGGCCCTGGAATGAAAGGCAACGAAGGAACAGGAGTGGGTTTTTAGTCAGTAAAAGTCTGAAACTACACACACCGGCACAATTAGGGGAACACAAAAAAAAGGTGGTTGCACGATTTCTGCCTTGTCCTCGCCTCCGCACGTAAGATCCTGTCTGTCTGTATCGTTTCACATTACGGTGGATCACAGATACTGATACACCTAAGGTTCGACTCACTGAACGGTATGAGTGACCTTCTTCGATCATTGTCACAGTTCTGGCGACTTCAGTTGTTGGCAAATCACTCATTTTGTATGCAATACAATGTTAACTCTTCAAAGAACAACAACAGAATAAGCTAGGGCCACTATTGACTGCACAAACAAAATTCTTATCAAAAATACTTAAAAGCGCTGACTGTTAAAAAATCACTTAAGAGGGTATAATTTCTGTTAGATTATTGAAAGGTGTCAAGATGTGTCAAAATGTTATGTTATACAAGAGTAATACCTTAAAAAAATAAACCACTTGACAAATTACCCACGAGTTACAAAAAAATTAACCTTTTTTTTTGTGTTCCCCTAATTGTGCCGGTGTGTGTATCTCTCGCTCCACCCAAGAGCGAGGGATGTGATTCGAGTCATTGGATATTTTTCCACCGAAAAAAAAAAATTCGCGTCGACGACTTGAGCTTGGTCCAGACGGTTACCAGACGGGGAGCTACCCATTGCTCGCCGTCCGCAAGCCCGCGCCTACTTTGATGACAATGATGTTTGAGTGGACAATTAAAATAAACCCTAGCTAAGATTATTTAACAACAATCAGAGAATTTCCTCATTTTTTTTTAAACACTGCCACACTCTAGTTATTACTGATAATGAATTTTGTATCATAGATGTTCTTAAACTCACAAGACACCCAACTATCTATAGGCCAAACAAATATTGGTCCCGCGTGGGAATTAAACCCGTGACGCACATCGCAGCTGCCAATCGCTCAACTACTGCACCAATACGATGGACCACCATAATACAGGCCCTCGGCCTAGTTTGGTGGTTACATCAGATGTACTGTGAAATTTGTACCTACTTACTGAATGTGACTCTTTAACCACTGTAATTATTATGCTAATTGTGACAAATAAACGTTTTTTTTTTGTTTTTTTTTTTTTTTAATAGTGTCGTCGAATTATCTTTATGTCGTGAATTCACAATTATAAACTCAAATGTAATAGTTGCTCATACACACAAAATATACATTCACACACTCATAAACACATGTATAAACACACATTTATACAAAACACACTCTAGTTTTCACACACTGCCATAAACACGATTTTCATTTTTCTTTTTAATGGTTTTATATAAAAAATGTGTAACTTATACCTAATTAGCACAACGAAACAATTGTTAATTAATCGAGGAAGAGCGAGGTTTATCCCATCACAAGTATCTTCGGATTACTTTCTGGGAAGCCCCGCGGCAACTTAATTGTATAGATTTTTAAGATAATCAGATTTTTTTTATTATTTGCATTGCATACATGTTTCTAAAGTTATAATTTTGGTACATATCAGGAAGTTTGCAGAGATATTTAATAACACTTTTTTTAGGTGGGAAATTAATGACTCCGGACCGAGCCCAAGTCGTCGACGGCGCGTGTTGTTCCACGCGCGCCTCAAGGAGTTGTCAGCAACTGTAGGGGCCCAGCAGGGTCGAAGCCTACCGGGGCCAAGGGTCTGATTCTGAAAGGAAGACTCGGCCCTGGTACGAAAGGCAACGAAGGAACAGGAGTAGGTTTTTAGTCAGTAAAAGTCTGACACTATCTCCCGCCTCGCCCAAGAGCGGGGGATGTCATAAGATGATTTTCCCACCGGAAAAAAAAAAAAAAACTAGGGCGGAGCGCGAGGTCGTGCCAGACTTTTACAGAATAAAACTCATTTATATGTTCACTTCACACTATAATACTATTATTTTAACCTCTCGCTACAAATCACAGCAGCTGGTTTCCTAAACATTTACTTACTCCTAGCGTGAAACGAAACGTACCGTGTAGAAGAATCGAGGCGTGTCACATCTCTAATGTGGAATGACTTGCGTCACATGACATGTGGAGACAGACAGACGAGAATATGAAGCTTTTGATTTCAAATATGGCGTTCGGAAGTTCTAATTTTGAAATGACTGCGAGTGTTTCTGGTTGTGTGTGTGTGTTGTAGAATTTTAATAGGAGTTTATTAGTCATAGGAATACATCTTTATTTTGAAACTAGCTGACCCGGTGAATTTCGTACCGCCTAATAGTAAGGATAACGACATCTACTGGTATTACCAGAACAGCATAATTAGTTTTATAATGACATTTTAATTAGAGATGGCGTTGTATTCGGATTTGTTTTCGTGATTTTTTTCCATTTTTTCTCACCTGTTAAACCTTCCCTGGATTATCTCGAATATTTCAAGACCAAAATTGGTGAAATCGGTCCAGCTGTTTTTGAGTTTTAGCGAGACTAACTTACGAATCAACATACATTACACCCCATACATTATTCATTTTTATTTTTTTTTTTCATTTTTTTTTTTTTTTTCGTTATTCATTTTTACATATATATACACCCCTATTTTTTTATTAGTACAAAAAAAAAATGGGGCTCTATCCGTACCCGTTACTGATCATATTTATGTAGTCAAAAGTAAAAAAAAACGAAATCCCAAAATTGTCCACGAAAATTTGTCATAATTGGTAAATTCATAATTGAATCAATTATTCATAACAATTGCTATTAGAAAATACTACGCGCAGTGTTATTCCATTGTTTTTCATTCATAATCAAATAGCCTGAACAATACTTCCATAAATTAAGTGACATTTTGGGATATCAACAAACGCTAATAACTTTACTGTTTATGAATATTATCTATTGAGACTTTATAAAAATAATAACAAGACCTTTTTTAGTAAGCCCTTTAAGTATTTGTACTAATTAAAAACTAGTGGTGTATAGATAGATAGATGACTGCCATTGTTTCTGATTGTGCATTCGTAGTTTTAATTGGAGTTTAATAGTCTAGGAATACATCTTTGTTTTCAGACAAGAGGCCTAACCACGAGCTCTCTGCGATCCATTTGACGATTTGTCAACTGTTAGAGGGAGCTATATGGGGTGTATAGCTCCATCACTCTTTTTCACTCACAAGCCTGACATTTTAACACGACATATTAAGGCCACAGATATCCATAACATGAGACAACTTCTCAATTAAAAAAAAATAAATAAATAAGAAAAAATACATTGTCGTCAATGTGTGTGAATAATAATTTTATTCAGAAAAATTACACTTTTTTGAGTAAGACTCATGGGTATTAGATAAGTATAATGTAACTAGTAATAAAAACTAAACAGTAAAAGATGATGTAACTTAGCTCGAAGAATGGCCAAACTTAAGTGGCAATGGGCACGCACGCAGAACAGATGGTCGATGGGGATGAAATGTTCTGGAGTGGCGACTGCGTACCGAAAGACGCAGCGTTGGAAGGCCTCCCACAAGGTGGACCGATGACCTGGTGAAAGTCGCGGGAATCCGATGGATGCGAGACGCACAGGACCGGTCGTTGTGGCGACGCTTGGGGAAGGCCCATGTCCAGCAGTGGACATCCTTTGGCCGAAATGATAAAAAGATTATGTTATTCTGGAGCACTTTATAGAATTCAAATACTTCACTGATTTCAAAATTCCTAATCATTTTGATCGTAGAAATTGTGGGAACATATTATTATCAAGTCAAATCAAAATGTTTATTTGCAAAAAAAATATTGATTACAAGGAAAAATCTTACATTCTTACAGCAAATTATTTATAAAAAAAATTATACTGTTATTATTTTCATACAAATTTTTAATACTACTACATTCAATTAATATTATCATCTTATAAAAAAATACCACCATACAATCATTCACTAATGTTTTAATATTTATTTCCAAATTGCAAAAAATATAATACTCAATTTATTAGTACGTCTAACAAATACAAAAGCCAAGTGAAACCTTCTCCCAACCTCATTATAATTCCATATTCAAAAGACACAGTCACCAATCAAAGCACAATGACATTCGAGATTTAATTTAACTCCATCCAATTAGAAAGATTCTCGCCGAGCGGGACGGAAGTGACAAATTGCAGGAAACGCGAGTACCTCCCGCCATTGTTGAGCCTGCGATGAGAACTGTGAATGTGTTGGCTGTAGAGTGCAGAAACGATGAAGCGGCTATTGCGTCGCCATTAAAAGTTAATATTGTCACATTTTATACAATGTTGTATCTTAAATTATCTTTTTGATATTCGTTTGATTTTCAATACTAGTTTGGTTTTTAATATTCATTAATATAATATTGAACATAGAAATAATGAAACTTTTCGTAGTGTGTGGACTCTGATACATATATTGGCATTATATCTGTAAATAATGCGTCGATTATATTATCCGTAACTATTAGAATTTGTAGTTAGTGTATAAACTAGACTCTTACATCAATTTCTTTTTCTACTTAATATTTATTAAAAAAAAACTACACTATTTGTTTTTCTTTCATTATTAAAAGCAAATTTCTTAATAATTGAAATTAAAATCTAGCCTAAAAGACTAATAAGTAAAATAACTCTGACCTAATATTATACGTTATAGGTTTTGTTAAAACTAAGAATAGCGTCTTTAAGCACTTTTGTAGTAGTCCATAGCACTTTCTTAGAGTCTGATATTGATAAAAACACTTTGTTCATGTGTTATATGTATAGCTTATACTTACACTTATTACTACACTATTGAAAAAAATCATTGAACAAAGATTTATTATACACCATCAACAATAATATAATATTTTTTTATTGTAATTCTTTCATATTTTGTTTCATATTGATATTCTTTACGTATACACGACTTTTATAAAAAAATAGGACAACTGATGTACACAGGTGAGCTTAACCCACAATTCAATTTGTTTATTTAATTGAATAAACAAGTTAAAAATAAAAACATGTATTTGATCTATTGCGTGGACACGAATTTTATTAGCAGTGCCATCTGCCGTCTCTACTCGCCGGCTGTGTTCCGTGGTCTGCGTTAAGAACTGTGACGTGAGTGTGTTGGCAGAATGTGCGTCTTGGATTTTAGCTGATTAAAAATGTTATATTCTTGATTTGGATAGAGGAAAATTATTATGAATGCGTTTTGTATTAAAACGGAATAAATAATTAAACAGTTTGATCATTTTTTTTTTCTATTTTGTGAAGACTGGTTGCTAATACTAGTTGCCAAATACTGGTCATAAAAATTTTAATCTGAGTCTATCCGGGCAGGATTTCCTCTCGTCTCAGCCGTTGTGAGTCGGGGTCGGTCCCGACTACCAACCATAGCAGGCGTGGGCTTGCGGACGACGAGCAATGGGTAGCTCGCCGTCCGGTCGTCCGGCTATTGTCTCGACCGAGCCCAACTCGTTGACAGATAGCTCCACGCGCACAGTAGGGCCGATATCCAACAGGGCTTCTGGGATTTTCTGAAAAGCAAACCCGTGAATGCAAAGGGTAACGGAAGGACACAGGTGTGGTTTTAGTCAGTAAAAGTCAGACACGTACTCTCACTCCACCCTAGTGCGGGAGAAGGCAATAAATGAATTCCCACCTGAAAAAAAGTCAATCCATGCAAAAAGAAGGAGAATAAGAAAGTATTTAATCACAGACAAATCAGTTTACATCTCTTGTACCAAAAAGGAGTTCCACTCAATATAAATACTTCGTAGACAAAACTTATCCCAGTACAAAATTTATTGCCCACCGCTGCCGCAGTTTTTTGGCCAGCTTTAATTAATCTGTGTGCTTTGAATTCAAAACATTCTAGAAATGACTTTATATACTCACTAGCAAATTAAATGTTGAATTATTTATTAGTTTAATCTGTGGAGCGTAAATATTGTTTAATTTTATTAGGTTTGTTAATTTGATTTCTGTTGTAGTCGTTAGCTTTACTGTTTATCTATAATTAACATCTATTTTAGTGTTTATTATTAGAGAACGTTTTGGGAACACATCCATTATGCGTACAGCTAAGGAGTGTATAACTACAACCTAGGGATTTTTAAGTCAATAGTGAATAGGTTACTTCTAGGTAAGCGTGCTCCATCATCGACCACATCACCGTTTTCCATCAGGCGAGATAGTGGTCAAGCGATGGCCTATCAATAATTTAAAACCAAGCAAGTGCGAGTTGGACTCACGCACTGAGGGTTCCGTACAAACTTACCTATGAAAACAGTTCAATTTCCGAATTGAGTTACGAAGATTTTACCGAAAAAAAAAAAAATTGTGTCTGTCACTCTCTCTCGCTCCACTCTGAGCGGATTCATTAAACCCCAAGCGAACGCCGGCATTCGCTCGCCCATTGTCTTTCTATTGTGTCTCTAATTACGGTACTCAAAAGTTTAAAAAAAGTTACTACAAAAAAAAACACAATCAATTTCAATGTAAAAAAAAAACACTCATCATCATCATCATCATTTCAGCCGACAGACGTCCACTGCTGGACATAGGCCTCCCCCAAACGTCGCCACAACGAACGATCCTGTGCGTCTCGCATCCATCGGATTCCCGCAACCTTCACCAGGTCATCGGTCCACCTTGTAGGGGGCCTTCCGACACTGCGTCTTCCGGTACGCGGTCGCCACTCCAGAACCTTTCGGCCCCAACGGCCATCCGTTCTGCGAGCAATGTGCCCTGCCCATTGCCACTTTAGTTTGGCGATTCTTCGCGCTATGTCGGCAACCTTGGTTCTCCTGCGGATATCTTCATTTCTGATTCGATCACGCAAGGAAATTCCAAGCATAGCCCTTTCCATTGCCCTTTGGGTGACTTTGAGCCTTCTGATGAGGCCCATTGTGAGCGTCCACGTTTCGGAACCATATGTCATCACTGGCAACACGCACTGGTCATAGACTTTCGTCTTGAGACACTGTGGTATATTGGATGAGAAGATACCGCGCAGCTTCCCGAACGCTGCCCAGCCGAGTTGGATTCGACGGTTGACCTCTTTCTCGAAATTAGATCTACCCAACTGGACTGTCTGTCCAAGGTAGACGTAATCGTCTACAACTTCGAGTGCAGAGTCTCCGATCTTGATCGGAGTGGGTGCTACATGGTTATTTACCATGACTTTGGTTTTGTCCATGTTCATTTTAAGACCCACTCTTTCGGAAGCTCTACTGAGGTCATTGAGCATTGTGCTGAGCTCTTCCGTAGTCTCAGCCATGACTACTATGTCGTCGGCAAACCGAAGATGAGTGATGTACTCGCCATTGACATTAATGCCCAATCCACTCCAGTCCAGAACCTTGAAGACATCCTCCATTGCGGCCGTGAACAGTTTCGGAGAAATGACGTCTCCCTGCCTTACACCCCGCTGCAGGAGGATAGGTTTCGAGGTCTGGTCCTGCAGTCTGACTGACATAGTGGCGTTTTCGTACAAACACTTCAGCACCTCGATGTACCGATAGTCAATCTGGCACCGTTGTAGAGACTGCAGAAGACTTAAAGTCACCCAAAGGGCAATGGAAAGGGCTATGCTCAGAGTTTCCTTGCGTGATCGAATCAGGAATGAGGATATCCGCAGGAAAACCAAGGTTACCGACATGGCACGAAGAATCGCCAATTTCGGCTCATACATCGAGGCTAAGGTTCTAAGGTGTGCCGTGGAATTGCACAGTCTAATTCCGCCAAGTCCGTTCCATCATCGGACCACTAGACGTACGGCGTTGCGCCACCGGTATATGGTAGACATCCCACCAATACGTACAAAGCGTTTTGGGAACACATTGAATAGGTTACTTCTAGGCAAGCGTGCTCCATCATCGACCACATCATTACTTTCCATCAGGCGAGATAGTGGTCAAGCGTGGGCCTATCAATAATAAAACAAAAAAAATATCGAATTCACAATCTGTTTCCAATTCATTAGCAATATTATTGTATACGCCAGCATTTAGGCTTAGTGTGTTGCCACTAATGCATGTTGTTTGTTCCGTTTCTCTGAGGGTAACCACTAAACGGATTCTGCCTGATATTATACTCGTATTAATTCTAAGCTTAAAGAGATTTCAGGCTGCGCTGTTTTGGAAATAGGTTTTTGTATGCTGGATTGTTTAGATTTGTTTTTGTTAACTGACTAATGTTTTAAAGGTGAACGTTTGTGAGTGTGTGGTTTTGTTATTTCTTCACACTCGAACGGCTGAACGGATTTGGATAAAATTTGGCTCACGGGTAGATGATATCCTGGAATAGCACACAGGATCTCATATCATCAGTTTTTATCCCGGGATTATGTTTACTGGGGACAATTTTTTTTATGAAAAATACGAAACAAATCAATACAATAAAAAAAAAAACATTAAAAAGTGCAAAATAACTTTATATTTCGGAAGTTGGTATTAATTAACAAAGAAAAAAACCAGAACCATCGATTTCCGAAGGTTAAAAATAAAATATTACAAGAGTAATTTGCAATTCTTTGTACGTAGGATCCTATACGAAGGTAAGTACTTAATATAATATTCCCTTCGTATGCAAAAACAACAGGACGTGCTGAACATCAGTTTGCACTCCACAGTGATTGGTTTGCCGAAAGCTCTCAACTATAATGCACTGAAGCTGAATTAATTTAATAGACTGTATAAACCTCTGAGTGGTGCATACAAAAAGTTGAAATTGGTAAAACTTATATTCAAAAGATTTAAAAAGTTTTTTCAGCCCTGGTCTGGGTCAGGAAGGTCCTGTAGTCGATTATTCCCTGGTTAGAAAAACTATATAAAAATCGTAGATTGGAAAATCGTCGAGTTTCTTGCCGGTTTTTCTCATGAACTGACCGTTTGGAACCGTGTACTAGCTTCCGACGATTTATAAGTGCTCATATAGATACGCCTAAATGAAATATATTTATATCATATGAAATAAAATATTTTAAACCAAAAATTCGCAGGCATATGACATTCACTAATCCGCACTGGGCCCGCGTGGTAGCTCCCCTAGAGAGAGGAGGCCTGAGTCCCAGCAGTGGGAACATTAAAAGGCTGATTATGCTTACGCTATGCTAAATTGAATTAACTAAGATAACTACCACGTATTAGTCTGGCATTTTTGCTGAACTGAGAACACAATCGTGAGACACACGATTTTAATATTCTTTTATTCTTAAGATTCAGTATATTTTTTTCTTGTGTGTCAAATAAAATATGATTTCTTTCTTTTTCTTTATATAGATTTAGATCTGACAATAAACCAGCTGTATATTTTGTTTAGTATAAATATTGACAAAGCTGAAAACTAGGAGTAAATTCTTTTGGAACTGCTACTTAAAGTCCTCTCAACCTTAGTCGAAATTTTATTTTGAATTCTTTCAAATATACGTCAACGTAGAGAGAATAATAATGATAAAGAGATAGCTCTATCCCCTTAAACCATAGGGTTTTAGGAGGCTTCAGTGAACTGGTTACTAAGAACTATGTAAAGAAACTCTGCCTGCACAATGTTATTAATTAATATACATCTATAAAAAAAGAAGAGGGTGACTTGAATGCATACCCCACCAAGGTTGATATCAAGTTTTCCTTATTAAGTATATAAAAAGGCTCCAAATCAAACGTACAATATGATTAACTGGTCCGGTCCATCCGAGAACGTACGAAAAGGTCCTCGCATTGAAAAGATCCTCCTCGGATGTGCCTAATGTATTCATAAGCATGTCCTCGCATAGTACTTAAAACAAACACACATGCACACAAATACACACACACACGCAAGCGCACAACAAAGCAAAATATTTACAAAACTCGTATAGAACATGTCTGAGAGAGATTAATGAAGATGCAATATTGTAATCATATCCACTAAAAGAGGGGAAGACCTGGTGACCTGAAATTCAAGCCAAAAGCCTAGCTCAGGCACCAGTCTTCCACAGTATGAATCCAATTATGGTCATTGTCTAATTTTTGTTATTGCTGTGATATAATGATGAAAAGTAAACAAATTACACTCAATTAATAGGCCCCAAAAAGTCACGAAATGAATACGTTTTTTTTATTATTATAAGTACCTAATCCTAATGATACTTCATTCTGTTTCAAATATCTGGTATTTATTTGTTGTGCACACCTACAACAGTCTTCTAACCCCAAAATTTGACTAGGAAAGAATGCCTCGTTGCATTAAGTCCACCTATGTGTCACTACCATACATAAAGTATAAATAAATAAAACCAAATTGTCTTCTTCTATGTAACGCTATAGTATGGCGTTTGTACATATTTTCCATTACCAACTTACTCTGCCCCATTAACGAAAATACTTTCCTCAATTTCTTCCCATCCCATGTTATATTATTCTCCAAGTTTTGTATCTCTATCGCTCAATCATGGCTTTACAAGAAAAAGCACCCCCTCCCATAAAAACCACTTGAAAAATCACCTCCCTATTAACATGATAATCATGAAAGGATACATATTTCTTTAAGCGCTTACCCTCAGAAGAGGGAAAAGGGAGATGCGGGCAATTTTCCTTGTCATCGTCATTTCATTCACATCGTTTGCCCTGATTAATATTCTCATATATGTTCTAAGGAACTGACGGTTTATATAAATAAATTGTATCATATCTTTATCAGTCTCTTTGAGGTTTTCTTGGAATTCACGCATTTTTATTTGCGGTTCTTAGTAAGGGATCTTGAGGTTAAGCTACACACTTAACGAGGTCAATCCATGGATGGGTGACCATCCAATGTATACCGAGCTTCATCCGTGCCTCGGAAAGTACGTTAAGCCGTTGGTCTAGACGCTGTCATTTAAACTTCTTTGACAGCCGTTACGGTTAGTCAGAAACTAGAAAATCTGTTATCAGTATTGCCAAAGGGTGTCGTATTACCCCACTACTAAGGGTCGCCACATAAAGGCCACCGGCTACAAGCACAAGACGCCACCACCAGTATATTTCCTGTAGGTTTCATACATTTTATATGGATTCGCCACACACGGTTGACGCCGGTGGCCGCCACACTCTACAAATCACCGCTGCACGCTTCTTGTGGCCCGAACCGGCCACTAAACGCCGATACAAAACGCCGCCGCACGCCATTCACGCATTTAAACTTTCTTCAACAGAGTCCATTATGATACTGCTCGCATGGGTTAAAAAAAGTAAAAAAAGGTTGCTGCCTAATATTACCTGCCAGTTGCTGGTTAGACTAAAAGTCGACGCCAATGTAGATGGATAAAAGCTAGGCATACGGAAACACGGTTTTTTTAAATCTTTGTTTTGGACCTTTGTCAATAATGACTATGTCGCTCCATCATAGCCAAATTTTGGATTTTATAAAATTTATATTAAAATATGATTGTAGTATACTTTGTAGTCTTGCCTCGTCTAACGTTGGCTTAGCTAATATACATACTATTGCAAATACCAATTTCAATTATATGAGTGCTAAACAAATTTCTCCTGAGGCGTTCGCCCCGCTCACATTCCACGGTTAAGTGCATGTTTCGGAATAGGAAGTTTCTTTAGACTCGTCAGACTGTTTTTGCATAACTGAGGCGTGAGTCCTTCAAAGTCTCGAAAACCTTGACTTTATTTGTAAATTAGGTTCCGCCAGCGATAATTATCCCAAGGGAACATAATTCCAGGAGAAAAAGTATCCTAAACTATGGCAGGATATGGACTACGCGTGTATTAAGTTTCATTGAAATCCATTATGCCGTTGGAACGTGAAGAAGTAAGAAACATACACACACTCAAACGCAAACTTTCGCCTTTATGACGGGCATTAGTGTGATAAAGTTAATTTTGGTCACTAAAATATAATTTACTAGCTTCTGCCAGCGGCTTCGCCCGCGCAAAAGTAGGTTTCTCCATATAAACTTCTAACCCCCGTTTTACCCCCTTACCACCCATTGCTCGCCGTCCGCAAGCCCGCGTCTACGGTGGCCGGAAATCGGGATCAGAATCCCGGTGGCGCATGGCGGTTGGGGCGTGAGGACCGTTGCCTCACGCGATCGGCCGCCTCCTTTGCTAGCATTACTGCTTCGCAGAAGGAGGCGACCGCCTGCCACTCCTCCTCGCTCCGGACCATGGCCTGTACCAAGGCCCGGCGCGAGAGATCGCCGCCGCCGATCGCCCCCACGGGGGTCGATCGGCGGGCGTAAAGGTAAAGTTTCATAAAATCCGTTCTTAGTGGATGTCTACACCCTATAAGGAACCTACCTGCCAAAATTTAAGTTTGTAGGTGTTATAGTTTCTGAGATTTCGTGATTAATCAGTGAGTGGTATTTCGCTTTTATATATATACTAGCTGAGCCGGCAAACGTTGTTCTGCCATATAAATAAAAAAAAAAAAAAAAAAAAAAAATAGATGTTGGCCGATTCTCAGACCTACTCAATATGCTCACAAAATTTCATGAGAATCGGTCGAGCCGTTTCGGAGGAGTTCAAGTTCGAACACCGTGACACGAGAATTTTATATATAAGATAGATAGATATCAGTCAGTTTTAAGTTGTTGAGGTAAATAGGCAGAGATTTATATTGCCCCCACATTTTAAACACTAATATCTTGACGTGTTTGAGAGCAGTAGCGGCCGAGGGGTAACGGCCCCGACTTACAAGTTGTAGGTCGCGGGTCGGGGTGTGTAATTTATTTCATCACCTCTGCTCTTAAACGGTGAAGGAAAACATTGTAAGGAAACCGGCATGTCCTAGAACCAAAAACTCAAAGACGTGTGACATTCACCAATCCGCACTGGGCCCGCGTGGTGGATTACGGCCCATTCCCTCTCCTAGAGAGAGGAAGCCTGAGTCACAGCAGTGGGAACATTAAAAGGCTGAATACGCTATATTTGTTTCGCATTATAACGCACGTCACGTTACAAACTGACGAGAAAGTCTAATTTTATTATGTTTAGTCTACACTGCCCTATTGCCAGGCAAAGGTTTTCTTCAAAATCTTCCAGCTCTTTATTCAAAGATGATGGCATGGTTGGCGGAGTGGTTGAGTGATTGACTACTGCGTTGCGTGTTGTGGGTTTGATCCTGCGTGGAACATTTGTTGCCATACATATTTATGGTCTAAAAATAGTTGTTTTGGATTCAGGTATCTTTAGTATGTGATTTTACATGCTTCTGGACACATTTGCGATACATATGTAATTTGTTAGTGTGGAACAAACTTCTTCTGACAATAAATACTGTTGCAAACCAATGTTATGTACTCCAATTTTGTCTAGTTTCATTTCATAGCAGACAATATGTATAGATTACTGTCAGTTACGACTAACAGTCCCAGCTACACGATAACGCGTTACAGTACGACGACCTCCCACCTTGAGACAATTACTCACCGTGATAAATGTTCCCTTCCCATCTCTGCACATCTACTGAGCGTAGAGATTTTCCTGCTTACTTCACTTTTATACAAAACGTTCCATATCTAAATTAATATTATAAAGAGGCTAATTTGTTTGTTGTAGAGAACTCTTTTTTTATGAGAAATTATCAAAATAACTCTTCCTGCTATGGGTGGAGCGAGAGAGAATGCTGGCTAAAACCTGCTTGTATTTCTTCGGCTGCCCTTTTGCAATCAACTGTCACAGTAACTCTTTCTAACAATCCCATCCGATTATAATTTAGGTTTCTTCAAGGCTAGAGTGAACGACTTTATCGTTATTTTTAAAGGATCACACTTCTCCAAAAATACACAATTTACTAATAATTTTCAAGTCAAATATATTGCTACCAGGCACGAATCCAGACCCCGGCTGAATTTTTCTACATTTTAAAATAGTAAGTCATTTTTTTAAATTGGCAGCCATTCCGCTCAAGAAATGAATAAGAGCCTCGTTTCCGAACGATTAAATGGACTAAGTCAATTACGGTCCTGAATGTTAAATCGGCAAATGTTTGAAGTAGCGTTGATTTTTAACAAATTCAAGATGGAGTTTTGGCTTTTAAATTGTTTTTTGAAAGTCAATAAACCCGGTTTCTGATTTATGTTTATATATTGATAGAAAAAACATTGATGCTTTTTCAAGTTGGCCATGGGTGATGCGAAAGAGAACCCAGGGGCCCTGGAACGAAGGCAAAGAAGGAACAGGAGTGGGTTTTAGTGAGTAAAAGTCTGACACGCCCTCTAGCCCCGCCCAAGGGCGGGAGATGTCATTAGATGACTTCACACCTTAAAAAAAAAGTAGGTGTTATGGTTTGCTCCAATATGTTGAAGTACTAGTCCTGGTCCCTACTAGGTTTTGCCAGCGGTGTCACCTGAGTTTAAGAAGAAAATTATCCTAAGAGAACATACTTTCGGAATAAAACAAATTCTATCTGCTATTATAATTATGTTTTACCCGTGTGCTAGGTTTTATCCAAATTCCTTGAAGGAGTAATAAACATTTACACACACATACGTACAAACAAACCCTTTATAATATTAGTATGATGTAGATATCAGATTTTTTTTTGCAATTAAGCTTTTACGTAAACATCCATTAAGCCATACAGTCTATAATGCATGCCTAAAATATAGACATACATACACCTAAAATAATGATTTTAGGTGTATGTTAGGTGTGTCTACCTAAAAAGGAAGGGAATGCCCTTCCTTCTTAGGTAGTCAAATAAATAAATGTAAAAGGGAACTCCATTGCGTTAAAAATAATAAAAATCTGTAGATACATCGAAAACAAAAAATTGCACATTGTATCAAACAATAACATCAAACATTATCCCAAGGCTTCCTCAGCATCCATAAGTAATCACTCGCATGATCTCCAAGTCACGTCACTAAAAGAAAAGTAAATGAGATCGTACAAGAGGGATAACCCCGAATCCTACGCTTAAGGTTGATTAGCGAATTATGCCGAAAACGCCTTTAAAAAGGGGGCAAAACGGGGCAGCGAGGGGTTAAGATGAGGCAGAATGGAGGCAAAATGAGGATGTTATTAGGGCATTTCTTCAGCGACATACATAATGCCGTATATCGAGGGTTTTGTAAGTGTAAAGGATAAGAAACCCACTTGTTTCGGAATGGGGTGTTTCGCTCAAGATTTATGGAAAAGGCGAGGAGTTTGTGTTGCAAAAAGTTATCAAACCTTATCCTGTGTTTGGAGAAAGAGGGTTAAGTATTTAGTAAGCGGTTCAGTGTTTTAAATGAATAAATAAGCTTTTTCTTGACGGCATCATCACTCATGTTCTTGTTAAAAGATGTTTAGAGAGAAACAAACCATGTGCTGCCTAAGTAGGATTTCCAAAAGATATATTACAGTCATCCATAAAATTTTTCATTCGTTTGCGATCTTATGACAGGTCAATCCACTTAAAATAATCGTTACAAGAAACTCACTTTTTCTTTTATTAATATAAAGAAATATACGTTTTTTGCGACATAAACGGCCGTATCTTTTTTTTTTCGTTAACTTATAAGTTTGATTTTTTCACAGCTTCAAGGGACCGCAGACTTGAGTATATGGTTTTAATTTCAACTCGATACCTCTACGCGTTATCGAGATAAAGGGCCTTGACAGACAGAAAGACAGACGGACGGACAACAAAATGCCTTTATGGGTTCAGTTTTTTCCTTTTAAGGTACAGAACCCTAAAAAATAATAACGAAAAACAGTTGAACAATTAAAAATTTATTAAAAGGTGGGAAGTCATTTTACGGGGACAGAGCCGCGGGCGGGTGATAGTTACATAATATAAAATAAAGTATATTCTGATGTTTTTGTATCCGTCTGTTTATCCTCTAATTCCTCTTAAACCACGCAACGGATTTTGATGTTGGCTTCACTAATAGAAAGAACAACAAAAAAGAAAGGTTTATGTATATAATTCATACCCTAGCAAAACCGAGTTGGGGCAATATGAATCAATAAACTTTGAATAGGATTTCTGCCACCTCCAGCCAATGTATTCAAAGTAAATTATAATAATCCGTCTATTGACCACAAACTCTCATTCATTTTCTTTAGAAACTAAGCAATCATAAAATAAATGAGTTCATTATTTCAGTTATTGGTAGCCAAAATGTAATGAGTTAGGTAAACCATATATTAATAAAGCAACGTTGCCAGCGTTGGCATCGTGCCACTCGAGTACGATTTGATGTAAGATTATTCTAATGACCATGTCTCACTTTTATATTGCCTGCAAGTCATGTTATCCTAGTACTTTATAGCTTTGCTTGTGGTTTTATCAAAAGTTTAAGAGCTGATTTTTCAATAGAAATAATTTGAAAGTTTTATTTGTGGGATAAAAATATGACCACCTTATCTATTTATTGTTCAGAAAAAAATCTGACTGTTAAAAATAAGCACTTATTATGAAAAGCATCACGCAATTGTGTAAGCACTTTGTATCTTCGCCAGTATCTATCATATTCTAAAATGTATCGATCAAAAACTTGCCTTACTACAAATAAAATAGAGCTGAAGATACCGGAGCAGTGGTGCTCTGCTCCTCAGGCCATGCAAGCGAAGGAATATGTGCATCCCACCGTGTACTCTCTCGCCTCCATGACCTGAGGAACCGAGCAGATTCATCTGAAGAGCCGGCCGGTGAAGAGGATGGTGGTAAGAGGTCCGACCATTTTAGTAAGTGAAGTAATTTCGTGTGTGATTGTATAACCTAAATTAGTTTAAAACAGGGATGTTATGGAACTCCGCAATTGTAAGCGAAACCGACATAAAAGTTTCGGTTAGTTTCGGATAAAGATGAAGTCTAAATGACAGGTTACAACAGGTTCTTGTTGATTTTGCCTAGCTAAACAAAAGATAATCTATATTATGTATTTATTTAGAAATCTATAAATATGTTTATCAATTGTCTAGTACTCATAGCACAAGTTCTGCTTAGTATGGGACTAGATGGCACTGTATGAAAGTTGTGGAATATTAGGGGTTAAAGTATGAAATTACCAATTTGTACTGAAAAATTGAAATTCGTTTTATTTTTTAAACAAAACCAAAATCGCACGGTGAGTTCATTAGCAGTCCCCTCTCCAAACGCAACATTGATATTGCGAGCTGTTTTTGCCGCGTTAGTTCCGCGTCGGAACTCGTATTAAAAAATCACTAGAATTTTCGAAGTATCCATCTTTCTTGTCTAAGCTGAATAAAAAAAACAACTGAAAGTCGATAATCGAATATTGCACTTTTTTAAAAGAAGAACTTCATAGGTACCGTGTGAAAAAAAGTTTCACTCAAAAATCTCAAACCATGAAGGTTCTATGTCAATTCGAAGTACCTATTACAATAAAACGGCAATTTCATACTTTAACCCCTATTATTATTATTATAATCTAGGCTAGAGATAAGAGCCAAATCTTGCTAATCGAAACTATCCAAAACTAGCGGCTAATCCGAAATTATTTCATATCCGTAACGGTATCCTAAACCGGTTTAATATTGGTGGTTACTCTTTCTGTTCGTGCACGCTCTGTGCATTCTGTGCTTTTGTTTTCTTTTACTATGTGTTTGTAACCGTTGTGTTGGGTTTGTTGCGAAAAAATGTTTTTTCTATTCTCTTCTATTCTCCTATATTCGTGCCCAGATCCAAAATTTCATATACATTAACATCTCTGGTTTAAAATTAGTTATTAGCCCTTTTATTTTAATTTATCCTGTGTAAGTAGCTCAGAGCCGAGAAGAATGGAGAAGCCATTACCTACCAGTGGGAAAGTATATGCAAGATACATATAATACATATAGGTATAATACATTAAAGTATATCCTAACTTAGTACAAAATTAGTTATAAAGCTTAAGGATATAGGTATAGCATAAGCATAATCAGCTTTATAATGTTCCCACTGCTGGGACTCAAGCCTCCTCTTTTTGGAGAGGGAATGGGCCGTAATCCACCTCGCGGGCCCAGTGCGTGTTGGTGGATGTCACATGTCTTCGAATTTTTGGGTCTCTCACGATGTTTTCCTTCACCGTTTTGAGAGCAGTGGTGATGAAATAAATTACACAAAGTATAATGTGCCTGGCTGGGTTTGACCTACAACTCGTAAGTCGGGGCTGTTACCACTCGGCCACCACTGCTCATATGTATAGGTATTAAATCATTATTATTATAATTTTGTGTGTGTTTATTTGTTTAAAGTTTTTTTTTTATTTTTATTTTTTTGATAGGCTCGCGTTTGACCACTATCACACCTGATGGTAAGCGATGATGTGGCTGACGATGGAGCACGCTTGCCTAGAAGTAACCTATTCACTTTTGACTTAAAGACCCCTAGGTTGTTATCAGGAAACACATTATGAATGTGTTACCAAAACGCTTTGTACGTATGGGTGGGATGTCCACCATGTACCGATGGCGCAACGCTGTACGTCTAGTGGTCCGATGATGGAACGGACTTGGTCGAATTAAATACATTATTAAATTAATTAGATTTTTAATGTTCTCGACATTCGCACTACATTTTTTTTTTTATACAAGGTAGACGAGACGCATAAGACCGGTCATTATGGTGACACTTTTTTTTTTATGTGGGAAATTATCCAATGACTTGTCACGCTCTAGACGTGGGCGTCTCAAACTTTTACTTATTCAGTAAAAGTAGTAACCACACATATGTTTCTTCTTTGACTTGCGTTCCAGGGGTTGGAAGGCTTCTTTTTGGAAGTCAACCCATGACCTTAGTAGGCTTCGTTCTTACTGGGCCTCCACGGTTATGCTGACATGTCTTTGAGGCGTGCGTGGGATACTACGCGCCATTGATGACTCAGGCTCGTTCAGGACAGTTACCGGACGGCCGCACGGCGATCTACCCATTGCTAGTGGTCCTCAAGTAACCCATTCTAGTGTCACTTGGGTGAGGCCACTTCTGCAGCAATGAACGTCTTTCATGATGATAATGATGATGATACAATTCCCCACCTTTTAGTATGCTTCCTTGAATTGTGGGCATTTTACACAAGATTATCTTGTATCACTTATATTACAAGTATCATCATGTTGGTTACTGCACAGAATGAATTTAACTTGTAATTATAATCTTACGATTAATAATATTAATCTGAGTTCAAAGTAAACTTAACATTGACTTGAATTTTGGCTTTGGTTACGACATTAAACTTTAAATTGAGTACCTAACTGGATCGTTCGGTAACTTTGTCAAAATTGTGTGGTTACTGGGGTTATCAAATATTTGATTTATTTGGTCGCAAATATTAATTTATATGTTGGAATAAGAACTTCCTCAGCAACAATTTGCTTGCTTTACTTCTTGTAATTTTTAGGGTTCCGTACCTCAAAAGGAAAAAACAGAACCCTTATAGGATCACTTTGTTGTCCGTCTGTCTGTCTGTCTGTCTGTCTGTCTATCAAGACCCTTTATAAATAATAATTTTTAAATCGATGATTTTTTTTTTTAAATCAGTTCAGTAGTTTTTTTAGGATTATTCATTACAAATAAAAATACAAACATACGAAAATACAAATATTTTTTCTTTATAATATTAGTATAGATAGTATAGATTACAGTTTTGAGCCGTTTGGGGTCGAAAAGCTTGGGACACGGGGTTCAAGTGTGTCGTGCACTCGGACCCCGTGTCCCAGAATTAAATCAACCATTTTATCTTCAACTAGGTTCTATCCGCATGAACGTGGAAAATTATCCCAAGGGAACACACTCCCTGGACAAAAAGTATATTTGAAGCTTTTTATGACATCCCCCGCTCTTGGGCGGAGTGGGAGATAGTGTTAGACTTTTACTGTCTAAAAACCCACTCCTGTACCTTCGTTGCCTTTCGTACTAGGGCCGAGTCTTCCTTTCAGAATCAAACCCTTGGCCCCAGTAGGCTTCGACCCTGCTGGGCCCCTACAGTTGCTGACATCTCCTTGAGGCGCGCGTGGAACAGTACGCGCCGTCAACGACTTGGGCTTGGTCCGTCCGGACAAAGCCCAAGTCGTTAAGATATTCTTTATTTATACACTTCGGTTAAGATATTCTTTATTTATACAACATTAGTTTTAGTATATATGCGAAACCCGAAACACGTATGTAATATTTTTAAGTAAAGAATCTACGTACAAAATTTCATAACTGTATCATGAAAAATCACAAAGTTATAAGCTTGGTATGTTACCTGGTTGTCCGCACAAGTACATGGTCTCCGGGCCATCCGGGTGACTGAGGGATTGTTTTGCTACCGCATCCAGCTGTACGCTGGCGCCTAATGCCCGCTATGACCTGCCGTGACCTGTGTTGTACTTAGTATCGGTGGTGTCCAACTTGTGACCTTTTTTTAAATATTTTTGGTAAAAAATATAACATGGTGTAAAAATTATTGGAATCGATACATTGTCATTTACTGATTCTGTACAAACTATATTCAAGTTTCGCTAATATATGTACTAAAAATAATACTTTTATAATGAGGTAAAGTTTGCTTTTTTTTGTTTTTATGTTTTTTTTTTTGTTTGTAGGAGGTAATCTCTGAAAATACTAGTCCGATTGCTAAAATTTTTGCACCGATAGAAAGCTGTTTTATTTCTGAGTGACATAGGCTCTTTCTTTCTTCTTTCTTTCTTCATTTTATGTACGCGGGCGAAGCTGCGGGCAAAAGCTAGCGTTGTATAAATCTAGTGCTCGGTTCCAAATGGTCGTTTCCTATGGAGAAGAACCGCCAAGAAACTCCACATCGAAAACTGAACGGATTTCAATATGAAGTTTCTTGCCATATCTTTCAACAGTTTGAGCTTTAAAAAGTACAAATACACAAACATTCAACTTTATGATATTAAAGTGATATCTTCACTTACTTTATATACAATATTGCTCATCTTGCACTGCTGTGGACAGGATTCCCTCACGAAGATAACAGCGCAGTTACTGAGTAACCAAATAGAATTTATTACATCTATATCTGAGCAAGTTCGTGTGTGCTGACTCAGACCTGCATAACATTGAACAGAGCACTGTAAAGATATGGCAAGAAGGTTTACTTTGCACGAGAAAATTGTTTGCTTTAGTCAGCTCATATGTTTGATATTTTTCTAACACTTAAGTTTTCTAGTGTAGCATAGCATAAGCATAGCATAATCAGCCTTTTTATGTTCCCTCTGCTGGGACTCAAGCCTCATCTCTCAGAGAGGGAATGGGCCGTAATCCACCACGCGGGCCCAGTGTGGGTTGCTAGGGTCTAGTTGTAGGGTAGGGTGAAATTCAATAAGCAAGGTTTAATTAACATAATTCGTTTTTGCTTTTCAAAACTTAAATTGAGCTATGAATTAGGATCAGTTGATCTTCTACCTATAGTCCATTTTTACGGTGAGAAATCATTAAACAACTTCTCCCACTCTAGGTGGAGTGAGAGGGAGTAACAGAATTTTACTGAGAAAAACCCGTCCGTGTTCCTTCAGTTATCCTTTGCGTTTCAGAGCCGTGGTGATTCTTTCGAAGAATATCGCATCCGTGTCAAGTTACGGGAACGTCTGAACGAGTTACTGTTGCCATAAAACGCAAAGGGCAAATTCAATAACATAGATGGTTTTGGTCAGTAAAAGTCTGACACCCTATTTAGCTCCACCCTAGAGCAGGAAGGACGACGAGCAATGGGTAGCTTACCGTCCAGCCATTCAGTAACCGTCCGGACTGAACTAGAGACGTCGACGGCGCATAGTGTTCTACGAGCGTCACTAAGACACGTCAGCAAAACCGTAAGGGTCCAGCAGGGCCGAAACCTACTGGGGCCATGGGTAGACTACTGAAAGGGAAAACCCTGTTGTCCTGGAACGCAAAAACAAAGAAGGAACATATGTGTGATTATAGTCATTAACTGACATGCCCTCTCGCTCCGGCCTAGTGCGAAATAAGTAATTGGATGATTTCACACATTTAAAAAACCCCTAAGGGTATTTTTATATAATTCGGATTTCATCACGCATGTGGATTTGCTCCGCATGCAAAAAATTTCACAATGCAAAAAAAAAACGCGTCCCGCGTGCGTATTCAACGCATTATAATAAATTATTGTATGAAATACCATCATTATCTTCCTGCCCTTGTCCCGTGCAATCTTTTTTCATCCGTCTTTTTCACAGCCCAACATTCTGATCCATACAGTATGACAGGCCTTATCACGGACTTGTAGATTTTACCCTTCAACTTGAGGGGCATCCGTGGGTCACAAGTTGTTCCCGTGACCTGTCGCCATTTCATCCATCCTGCGTTGATCCGATGTGTTACGTCCCGGTCTACCTCACCATCCCCTTGGACGAGTGACCCGAGGTACCGAAAGTCGGAGCAGATCGGTATGGGTGTTCCAGCGAGAGATAAAGGCACTGGATTGGAGAGACCGCCGAAATCGCAGAACAAGTATTCCGTTTTGGTTCTACTCAATTTCAGGCCAACACTCTCCAGTCTGTGCCACCACACCTCCAGTCTGTTCTGGACCTCTAGGCCACTCTCGGCAACCAACACAATGTCATCGGCAAACAGCATACACCAGGGAGCCTCTTCCTGAATGTCCGACGTCAGAGCATCCATTATCATCAGGAAGAGGTAAGGGCTGAGAGCCGACCCTTGATGCAAGCCGACAGCCACATTGAAGCTGCCAGTGGTGCCTACTGTAGACCGGACTTGAGTACTGCATCGACTGTACATCGCTCGGATCAACTGCACATACTTCCCAGGCACACCTTTCTCCTTAAGGGCCCACCACAGAACCTCACGAGGTACCCGGTCGTATGCCTTTTCGAGGTCAATGAATACCATGTGCAAGTTTTTATGCGCACCTCTGTATTTCTCGCACAGCTGGCGTCTAGCAAAAACCAGAAATGAAACCAAAATTGTATGAAATACCAGAATTTATTTATTTTTACTGGTCCATGAAGACGCTAGTAAAGAGAGATCTATTGATCTCCCTGAAGAGAAAGCTAATTGATATGTGTATCCTGCCCGTCCTAACCTACGGTGCCCAGACATGGTCGCTCATCGAGTCGCAAAAGTTTCGCCTTGGGGTTTGCCAAGGAGCAATGGAGCGCAGCATTCAGGGTGTCAAGAGGGTCGACAGAGTGAGGAACACCACGCTGCGTCAAAAGACGGGGATTATGGACGTAGGAAAAAAGGCTGCCAGGCTAAAATGGGATTAGGTGGGTTACATCAGCCGCATGCACTCTGACCGGTGGGCGAGAGTCTCCACAAAGTGGGTACCTGAAGATGGACGACACCGCCGAAGTCGACCTGAGAAGAGGTGGCGAGACGACATAGATGGCTACCGCAAGGACTGGTTCGAGTTGGCTCAAGAAAAGAATACCTGGAAGAAGTTTGGAGAGGTTTTTGCCCAGCAGTGGGACAGTAAAGGCTATTAAAAAAAATGAAATGTACATTTGCGGGGGTTACGCGTGCGGAGCAATTTCGCACGATATTAAAAACACCCTAAAGCTCCAGAAGTCATTTGTTGACTTCCCAATTACAAAAAAACGCCATAAGGAGTAGGCCTTCGTTCCTAATCTGGCACACAGCGTACTAAAGTTCACATATTCGTTGCCGCAAGGATTCAACTCGTAAAAATAGTTGGTGTGTGCGGCCATCGTAAAAACGTCCCTTTGTCCCAAGTTATGAACGGAAGCGGTTCTGTGTTTACCGTACACGACTTTTGGTTGTAAACTTTTATGAAAAGTTGTAAAGTAATAGTTTAGTACGTAACGCTGTGGAGAAATTGATGAGCAAGATGGATTTATTTTTACAAACTTTTTTTAATTTTATGTATGCTCACAAAATTTGACTTAGGTATCCGTATTTGAAGATACTCGTATGTGACTTCCGACAATTCGCAATGGGTGAAATCAGGGGCATTTATTATTATTATTTAAAAAAATATATGTATACACCTAATACAGAAATTGATCATCATCATCAACATTTCAGCCGAAAGACGTCCACTGCTGGACATAGGCTTCCCCCAAGTGTCGCCACAATGAACGAGATCGAATCAGGAATGAGGATATCTGCAGGAGAACCAAGGTCACCGACATAGCACGAAGAATCGCCAAACTTAAGTGGCAATGGGCATGGCACATTGCTCGCAGAACAGAAATTGATAAATAATTATAAATATTAGTACAACAGGTACTGCTTTTTTTTAAATTGATATAAACCAGTGCTTTACTGCGACCCCACCTGAAGGTAAGCAGTGATGCAATCGTTGAGGCGCACTAGTTTATTAGAGAGAGAGCCTATTCACTCTAGCCTTGCAGACACCTAAATTATATGCTTTTTACAAAATAAATTTCTTTCAGCAGACCTGTGAAAGGAGAGATTAAAAGAATTAATAATTACTTACTTTGGCATTACACCGCAGATCATCTCTTTTTTATTTTAAGTTCTTACAGTCCATCCAAAGATTGTCTAGTAGATATCGCTTTCAGTGTTATGACCGCCATTGTACCCATAGTTTTAAGTATTGTACCGTTTTGGTGTATACAACATGTAACTAAATAATGCACATCCATAATAAAGCCTAATTAGAAAATTAAGTTACAGTCATAATTCAAGCACTGGAATTTTACTTAAATGCACTTATGTTGTGTTTTTTTAGGGTTCCGTAACTCAAAAAGAAAAAACGGAACTCCGATAGGATCACTTTGTTGTCCGTCTGTCTGTCAAGACCCTTTATCCCGGAAACGCGTGGAGGTATCGAGTTGAAATTAAAACCATATAGGTACTCAGGTCTACAGTTCCTTGAACCTGTAAAAAAATACAAAATTCCAAGTTAAAGAAAAAAAGATACGGCCGTTTATGTCGCAAAAAAACGAATATTTCGACACTCTCAAGGGAATCAAAATTCGTAGGATACTTACCGTTGACCTAGAATCCTGAAATTTGGCATGAAGCAAGGTCTCATATCACAAATATAGGAAAGAATCTGAAAAATGTAAATTTGTACTTACGTCACAAAAAAAAAATATTTTTGTGATTCGGAAAAATCTTCGTAACTCCATTCGGGTATTGAACTATTTTCATATGTACGGAACCCTTAGTGTGCGAGTCCGATTCGCACTGGCCCGGTTTTTTTTTAAGAAATTAGAGTAACGCAATCAATATTTATCAAGAATTTATCAATATCCATACTAATCCATACTAATATTACAAATGTGAAATTAACTCTGTCTGTCTGTTACGCTTTCACGATTAAACTGCTGAACCCATTTTGATAAAATTTGGTACGGAGGAAGCTTGAACTCCAAGGTTGGACATAGACTACTTTTCATCCGTCTTCGCGTCTGTAATAACCCACATTCACACAGACGAAGCCGCTGGCGTAAGCTAGTAGGTAATATTTTTATCTTAAGATAATTCTTCATTATCCTTTCAACATTTTCAAAAACACATATTAAAATTGTGTAGGATGAACAATTTAATTCAATAAAATGCAGAGGTCTTTTCTAAAGTGAACCATTGGTGTTCAGTCGACAGTCGAAAGCTTAAGGATGAAAAATAACCCATTTAAAAAATAGGTGAAACCGTGACAACTGCCAGTAGTGGTTCTTAACTGATTTTCAGGATTTACTTTTAATGTTATATGTTGTAGATTGTTTAAAGAAAAACGACTGAATCTCTTCTCTCTTGTGACATGTAGGTGGATCCAATATCTACAGGATACTATTTTATATAAATCCCTACATGTCGTCACTGTTTTTTCTTCTTTTCAACCGTAAAACACCGATTGAAGCAAACGTGCTCAGTTTTAGTTTGATCAAGTGCTTAAATATTTTCCTTCTTTTTTAAGTGAGAAATCATCAAATAAATTAACCAGCTTTGGATGGAGTGAGAGGAAACTCAGATTTTGCTGATTATAACTCACTTATAGGGAGAGAGATATACATATACATCCCTATTTTTAATCAGTACAAAAATAAATGGGGCTTTATCAGTACCCGTTACTGATCATATTTGTGTAGTCAAAAGTAAAAAAAACTAAATCCCAAAATTGACCACGAAAATTGGTCATGTTAATTGGTAAATTCATAATTGAATCAATAATTCATAACAATTGCTAATAGAAAATACTACGCGCAGTGTTTTTCAATTTTGATCGTCATTTATTCATTCCTAATATTATTATCTGTACAATATTTCCATAAATTAAGTGACATTTTGGGATATAAACAAATGGTAATAACATTGCTGTTTATGAATATTATTTATTGAGACTTTACTTAAATAATAACAAGACCTTTTCTAATAACCCCTTTAAGTATTTGTACTAATTAAAATTTTGTAGTGTATATACCCCTAAAGGGAGGCTAATGAAAAGATGGATTATGTGAGAAATGATACGAAAGAAAATAGAGTTAGTGATAGCGTGACGGTTGACTGGACAGATTGAAAGAAGACAACGTGTTTCGCTGACTCACAATTAGGCCGCGTTCAAATTTTGTCGTGACGACAGATAATCGTGTACTTTTATGTGTCTTCACATATAGTACAACACGATTTACTGTTGTCTACGACTTTTTTTGCGGTGACCACAGATTGTCATGATAATGGGAACAGTTAGCACGACAGTCCTAAAACGAAAAAAAAATTGAATACTAAACCGTGAAGGTAAATTCGGTGTCGTTGTTGCGTTTATCTGTCGTGGCAAAGACAAAGTGTTTTGGAAACTTATAGAGACGATAGTCGTCCGACGATAAATTAACCGTTACGACATAGTGGGAACGCGGCCTTACATGGATCATGGGCAGAAAGAACAATAAAAAAACACTATCGTTAGAGTCTTACATTACTTTGTATTTGGTAAAAAAAAAACTGTTCTTGCTGTAAAGCCGACGTGATCCAATTCGCGAGAAAAAGCTATTGTATACCATTATGCAATGTATCGATACAGATTACTCAGATATTTTATACATAGTTCGACAAATCCCACGTTTTCACGATTTTCTCCAAAATGAAAACGACGTCAATCGACTTATACGTATCGGAATATGTCGTGATATATTGAAATCGTATCAGTTCGTTCAATTTTTATATCTTTTATTCTGTTGCATGATCACTTAATATATTTTTAGGGTTCCGTACCTCAAAAGGAAAAAAACGGAACCCTTATAGGCTAGAGTACCTAGCTACTCGAGTTATGAAAGAACGACCCTGGGTTGCAACTCAAAGCATTTTTGAATGGTTGGAGTAGCGACTCTACCCTACTCTGGTTATTTTTGAACTCAGGAAAGGAGTGTCAGCAACCTTAGAGGTCCAGCAGAGTCGAAGCCTACTGGGGCCATGGGTGATGTGAAAGAGAACCCCGGGGCCCTGGAACGAGGTCATAGGAGTGGGTTTTAGTCAGTAAAAGTCTGACACGCCCTCCCGCCTCGCCCAAGGGCGAGAAATGTCATTGGATGAATTCCCACCATAAAAAAAGTCCTGGAACGCAAAGTGCAACTAAAGGGACATGGGTGGGTTTAAGTCAGTAAAATATTGACACTCTCACTCGCTTCACCAAGAGCGAGAGAAGTTATTTGACAAATTCCTACCACAAAAAATAAAATAAATGCTAGTGCCACTTAAAATAGCTTTCTTAATTTTCCAACACACATAAAAAATCGAATTCGCATGGATGCTGCGGCAGTTGATCGGTTGCCATGCAAATATGACTTTTAACTGCTATGGTTCGCTATAATTTTCTTTGACACATTATAGAAAGCGTTCCGATGAGATCCGACGTGCGCCGGTCGGTATACTTCGTTCTTAAAGACAGGCTAAAATGATATTATGGGATATAACGTTAATAAGGTTGCTGACATAGCACGATGAATCGCCAAACTTAAGTGGCAATGGGCAGCACATTGCTCGCACAACAGATGGCCGTTGGGGCCGAAAGGTTCTGGAGTGGCAACCGCGTACCGGAAGACGCTGCGTTGAAAGGCCTCGTACAAGATGGACCGATGACCTGGTAAAGGTTGCGGGAATCCGATGGATGCGAGACGCACAGTACCGTTCATTGTGGCGACATTTGGGGGAGACTTATGTCCATCATGGACGTCTTTCGGCTGAAATGATGATGATTGGGTATAATTTATTTTTATGACGTGGTAAATCATCCAATGATTTCTCTCTCACTAGGTTGGAGGGGGAGTGTTAGACTTTTGCTGACTAAAACATATCAGTGTTTTTTAGTCCCCCTTTGCGTTGTACGGCCCCTATTGTTCTTCGTTCGCAAAATTAGATATAGGTTATAATAGTATACTTACATCATACAATATGACTTTATTTTTGAAGTGCTAAATCATCGGATCGAAGAAAACCTCTTCCCGCTCTGGGTGGAGGGCGAGGAAGTGTCAGACTTACTGACTAAAACCCACCTGTGTTCCCTCAGCTGCCTTTTGCGTTCCAGGGCCATGGTGATTCTGACCAATCCCACAATTCAATATGACTTGGGCACGCCATAATCATGGCGGTAAGTCCTCTCTTTGAGGAGTAGCTGGAGATGTGTCGCAGCATCCTCACTTTCCGCTTCCTCACCAGATTTTGCAAGTTCGGGAGGTTCCTGCACCGGATTCAGGCGGAAGAAACGCCCTGGTCACCACTGTGTGAAAAAACTGGAGGGCACGGTGGAGGTGTCACGCCCCACATGGGCGGAGCACCGCCGTGTCCTCATAGAGGTGATCGGCGGTGACGATGAAACACTTGAATTATTTTTTTATTTTTTTCTAGTTCCCAGTTCAGCTCAAATGAAATCTGAGAGATGTATAATAATTCTTCATTATGTAGAAGATTATTATAATACTGAGCCCTGATTTGCATTTACAAAGCCTTCACAAAAGCTGACTTTCGCGCTTTAAACTAAAAGTAGTTGAAAAGTTAAGATCTACTTTTCTTTAAAGGCTGTGTTCCTGGTACCTAACGAGATGAGATTTTGGGAATACGTATTCGTACTCTGTAAATTTGTTCTTTTTTGCTTTGTGTTTGTGGCCGTTGTGCTGTGTCTGTCCCTAATAAAAGTTCTATACTATTCTGTTTAATACCACTCTTTCAGACAATTACACCGAGTTTGATCCTAATATGAACTTATAACTCCATGTCAATTCGAAGTTATGACAACTCAAAATAATCCTTTTGATAATTACTGCTAATAATTTACAGATTAGTGATCTAATTTTCTGGATATAAAAGGAATTGTAAATGAAACACCGGTGTACAAGAACATCTAAAAGACAAGGGGTTTTTTCTTTTAGAGGTAGCATACATAGACAAGGCAATAGCACTATGGATGGTATGGCACTGTGGACTATGGTAATGTGGCTTGCGATTAATAGTCGATTCATTTTAACACCTTTTTATAAAACGGCAACTTCACAGTTTATATCTATACATATAAATTTTCTTACTAAATGCATATGAAAGTTTATTCGATACCAATAAAAAAATTCAATTTTTTACATTTTTGTCTGTCTATTGTTTGTTTGTTCCGGCTAATCTCCAAAACGGTTGGACCGATTTTGAAGAGACATTCTTGGTAGATAGCTAATGTTAATTTTAGAAAAAGAATAGGGGTCCTCACAAAAATATCAACTTGAAATTGTGACCAAATGACATTGCGCTGTTTTATGAGTCAGACGCGAACATAGTCGCGGGAACCAACTAGTATCTAATATAAACTTGTATAAGGGCTCAACTTTGTTAATAAACTAAACCAAGTGGTCATTAAGCCTATCAAGTTAAACTCAATTACTCAAGTGCGAATCAGGATCAAGTTAAGGATAGTTACAAAACCCTGAGAAATCTTCCTTGAAAATCGAACCTCCTCAATAGTTTCGATGTAAGGAACTTTTATTTATTAATTTATGAACACACAAACACTTTGAAAAGAACAAAAGCAGATAGAAGAGCATAAAGGTACTGCTTATTCCAAATGAAATTTAATTTATTTTTTTAAGTTCGAAATTATATTTATTTAACATTTTATGTACACACAATAATAAAAGAAAAGAAGAAGGAAACAGAAGAATAGTACAAAGGTGATGCTTATTTCTAAAGAAATCTTTTCCAGCATACCTGCGAAAGGAGTGTTGGAGAAAATAGAGATGTAGGCACTGTGTGTAGAAGTAAAAGGAAAATTAGTACACACAATTATATAATGATTTCTTCCGCTCTCCCGGAGTGGGGGGGCGTGTCAGACTTTTACTGACTAAAAATACACATATGTTCCTTCTTTGCTTAGCGCTCTAGGACCACGGGTTTCCCTTTTGGAAATCAACCCGTAACCCCAGTAGGCTTCGGCCCTGCTGAGCTCCTACGGTTTTGCTGACATCTCTTTGAGGCGCGCACGAAACACTACGCGCCGTCGATGATTCAGACACGGTCCGGCCTCGGTTCGGCCCGACAGCGAACTACCCATTGGTCTTCGTCCGCAAGCCCACGCCTAAGGTGACTGGAAATCGAGGTCAAACCCAGTGACTAGGGCGTGAGGATGTCCGTTCCGTCATGCGTGTGGCCGCCTCCTTCGCTAGCATTACTGCTTCGCAAAAGGAGGCGACCGCCTGCCATTTCTCCTCTATTCAGACCATGGCCTGTACCAGGGCCCGGCGCGAGAGGTTGCTGCCACCGATCGCCCTCACAAGGACACATCGGTGCTCTGCCCAAACGGGACACACCTCCACGGTACCTACGCTCCACTGTATCCTCCGGGCGGTCCGTGACACCCGTACGACTGCAACACGGCTCTAATTTAGCCGTTTCATCTCCTAGCCTTGAGTTGAATTATTTAACCGGAAACGTTCGGTAAACCACTGCAGTCCATTTCGTGGTAAATCAATTTGTCATAATTCTGGGGAATTGATATACGCTGACATGCTTCTAGGTAAATACAAATATAATATTAATACTCAGAATTTTCCCTTTGGGCTCACCTCCTAGTAATACTCGATTGTTTACATTTTAAATAACCCACCCCATTACACGAGCGTTAGAATTGGATTGTTTGTTGGTCTAGTGGTTAGTGGCCCTTACTGCTATGCCGGAGGTCGTGGGTTCGGTTCCCACCCAGGACAAATGTTTATGTGATTAGCACGATCAATTGTTCTGTGTCTGGGTGTAATTTATTTATAATATGTAGGTATTTAGAAATATATAAGTATGTTTATCAGTTGTCTAGTACTCATAACACAAGCTCTTCTTAGTTTGGGACTAGATGGCGTTGTGTTAAAGTTGTGGAATATTATTATAATATTTACGAGTATTATATATTAAATTATTTATTAAGGTTTATTCCTACTTACACCGAAACAATAAAGCGAGAACTACATTAGACCCACGCACACGTGGGCGACACCCGAGATGTACGTGGCCCACGTCGCGTGGCGATGTAGCTCTATAAGTCTAGTTGCCACTTAAAATGTATGGACACGAACGCGCCTAGATCGGAGTACGTGGCCCACGTGGGCTTTCTACCTTAACTCCACCCATACCTACTAAAAATAGATGTACAACCACAACAAAGCGAAAACAAAGATAATATTTTCCAAAGAGCTGCAAATAGGTTGATATTGCATAAACAATCTATAATTCTTCGAAGTAATTTCAGCGTCTGTACCGTTATACAAGATATTTGCATATATAGGGATGACGAGACTACTGAAAATTCCGTGGGAAATTTTAATAAATTACCCTTTTGTAGCCGTATTTTTTTATGCGTATAGCCAAGTTTCCCTGAATTAAAATATAAAATTTTGTGAACCAATTTTTTCAATAGATATTTTTGTACAAAACTCGTCGACCCTCTATTAAGTGGAAAAAGAAAAGATTGTTTACAAAAGTGACAGAATAGTCGCAAGTAGGCGGGGATGCGAGCAGGACCCGCTGGGTATAGGTAGTCCATCATCATCATCATTTCAGCCGATAGACGTCCACTGTTCGATTTAGGCCTCCCAAATGTGTCGCCACAACGAATGGTCCTGTGTGTCTCGTATCCATTGCACTCCCGTGATTCTTACCAAGCCATCGGTCCACCTTGTGGAAAACTTTCCAATGCTGCATCTTCCAGTGTGCGGTCGCCACTCCAGAAACTTTTGGCTCCATGAACCATACGATCTACGAGCAATGTGCCCTGCCTACTGCCACTTATGTCTGGCGATTTTCAGTTAAGCGAACCAACGACTTTTAAAACAAAATGAGACAGAAGGAATCTGGAAGAACTGGGTGTAGTAACGTAACTTCTAAGGAGAAATCTACGTCCAGTTCCATCGAGCTCGTTTCGCCTTTTTCAACTTGGTCTGCTGCGAAATCACTTGGCGTTTTGTAGCACCTATTCCGTGGTTCTTTTTGCCAGTTGCAGATCAGCCCCCCTAGCCAAGTTGCAAACGATAAACGTGAACGCTTAGTAATCTCCAATAGATTTTCAACTTTATACCTAAGAGCATAAAGTTGAAAATCTATTAAAGACTACTGAGCGTTAGCGACCGGAACGAACGAAAACACTATGTAATCTTCAATAGATTTTCAACTTTATATCCAATAACATAAAGTTGAAAATCTATTAAAGACTACTGAGAGTTTACGTTTATCGTTTGTGACTTGGCTAGGGGGACAGATATTCCATCGTCGACACTAATATTCTCCTATGTTAGCAGAAGAGCATATTTTTTTTAAGGTGGTAATTACACAATGACCTCTCTGTTCTGTTCTGAGACCAGTTCTGGGACCATGAGTATCCCTTTCATATTTTTCCCCATGGCTCTAGCAGGCATCGGCACTGCTGGCCTTACGGTTTGCTGACATCTCATGGAACACTATGCACCGTCGACGACTCGGGCTCGGTTCCTAAGGAACGAGCAGACGGCGAGCTCCCCATTGCTCGTCGTTCGCAAGTTCGCGCCCGCGGCGACCGGAAATCGCTTTGCGATTCGCAATGCCCGGGGCGTTATCTGTCGTGGTGGCTGGGGCGTGAGGATGTACGTTCCCTTACTCTTGCGGCCGCCTCCTTCACAGAAAGACGCGACCGCATTCCATTCCCTATCGCCCCTGAACCAGGGACGGGCGCGGGAGGTTGCGTGTCTCTAAGATTATTATTTCTCTCTTATAAGTTTTTTGATCGTGGGCCGAAAAACATTCATCTTGAAACAGATATAAGAATTTAATTTTCAACTTTTTCTTATCACTTCTTTATCACAAAACTGCAGAGACTTCGTGCCTCAGTGAATTTCGCCGTTTCAGATTGTTAAAAAATGAAAACAACAAAAATATCGTCTCTGGATCGGTGCCAAACGAAAAAATTACTCAGTTGCAGCTGCTCCTTCTATCCGTGCATATTAAATCATATTTATGTAACTGGCTGAAATAAATTGCCTTGAAGACGTTTGCAAGTTATCAACTGATTTGAAGATGGAGCTTCTGATAGGTTATGAGCGCCTAGTACTTTGGCTGATGAGGTTTAATAAAAAAATTATGTTAAACAACTTGCTTGAGTTTTAAAATTCAGTTATCTGATCCTAAATTGAATTAACATTACAAAAAGAATAATTTCAGTCAGTTTCCTGATTATGAAAGATATTGTTCAAAGAATTGTCTATTTTGTACTCGTATTAAAATAACTTTTTGAGTTATCCCTATTTTCAAACAATGCCTACCGTAAAAGCATAATCAACCTCATAATGATCCCACTGCTGGGACTCAGGCCTCCTCTCATTGAGAGGAAATGGGCCGTATTTTACAACGCGGGCCTTTTTTTGAGGCGGGAAATCATTTTATGAGTTCTCCCTCTCTAGAGTGGAGCGGGAGTGCGTGTCAGACTTTTACTGACTCGTTTGAACCACGAGTATATAACGCGGGCCTAGTGTAATTTGGTGAATGTCTAAAAATAAATTCATTAAAATACTGTAACTTCATAGACCGAAGAAAAATATATTCTGAAATCCATCATTGTTATTTAAAGCCATTACCCGAAAACAATTTCGCCACGGACGATTTAGTTCCTCAACGGTCCGGTAAGCTTGTGTGACCATGCATATTAATGAGACCTTCGCGATACTCCTGGTCTCCTGGTCTCTTAAGTCTTACTTAATTGACACTTAGCCATTTAGCCTCTTAACCGTCACTTAAGTTAATAGCTTCACTAATTTGTATCATCAACAAGTTATAGGTTGATAATTTTATATGAGCTTGTAGTGTGTAGTTTGATCATTTCATCTTATGAATCCTTAGTATGTTACTCCGGATCAAACTCGTATTTGGTTAATATAATGATTGGATGTTAAGTCAGAATTGGCGGAATTTAAGCGTGAAATATTGTCTTTTTTCCAAGATTTCAGCAAGTCGCAAAAAGACAATTTTATACAAATTCATCAAAACATAACAGAAATAAAAGACGAAATAAAAGGTGTCAAAATAATGGCTGACTCTCTAGTATCAGAACAAAACAACATAAAACAAGATTTAGTTAGTATGAAATCACTAAACAACTCATTACAAGACAAAATAATCAATCTAGAAAAAGAACTTTCATCACTAAAAACCGAATCAAGAACCCCGACTATGCAACAAAACACGCTCCCGCTTACCAGTGAAGACACAATACTTGAATTGCGCGAGCGCCAGCGCCGGGAGAAAAATATCATTATAGTGGGTATGCACGAAATAAATGAAAGCAACAAAAATGTGAGGATTGATTACGACAAAAATGTTACTAGAAAGATGATTACAGGTATCTGGCCGGATTGTCCCATCCCTGTCAACATAATACGATTGGGAAAATACGTTCCTAATAAGAACCGACCACTCAAAGTGTGTTTTGAATCTCAAGAAACTTCAAAATATTTATTGCGTAATCGAAATAGTGTCATAGATAAAAACATACATATTTTTGCGGACCAGACTATCACTCAACAAAAATATTATAAACAGACCCGTCAGGAATTGCAGCGGCGGCAACAAAATGGTGAAACTAACATCACAATTAAATATAAAAACTCTATACCACAAATAGTAAAAATAAATCCAAAAAACTCGAACAAATTGGAACGAGCCCCGACATCCTAAACACTGCAAAATTAGAAACGAACTGCGACATAACATACCAAAATCTAGACTGCTATAAGGACCTAACTACGAGTAAGTCATCTTTAAAATTTCTTTATACAAATATAAGAAGTCTGGTTAAATTTGGAAAGTTGGAGGAATTATTATGTATTTTAAAAACAATTGGCCAGACTATAGGATTAATACTATTAACGGAAACTTGGATAAAGTCAGACTCAGAGGCCAATCTGCTTCAAATCACAGGCTATACACATATCTATAACTACAGAAAAGGCCGCCGAGGCGGGGGTGTGTCCGTATATATCCATAACAGTATTAAACATGAAGTTATAAAAATAAAAAGTAAAGAAGAAAATGAATATGTATGGATTTACCTTAATAAATACGCACTACATATTGGCCTAATCTATAGACCCCCAAATACAAATATAATCAGTTTTTTAGAATCCTACATCTCTGAATTAGAAAATAAACGTCGAGCTTTAGTGTTCGGCGATTTTAATATTAATTTGCTCCGAAACGAACGCCAAAGTACGAATTACGTCGATGCACTTAATGAAACGGGCTACCAAATTTTGAACAAAATAGATACTGATTATTGTACACGAGAAACAAACAACACTAAATCTATAATTGACCATATTTGCACAAATTTGAACTCAAGCAAATTTCATTTGGCATGCATCAAATCGCCCTTATCGGACCATAACCAACTCTATTTCGAA